>LR990202.1:7500000-10000000 GCA_905147375.1 Hylaea fasciaria | reverse complement strand
ACCATTGTTTCCCAAAAATAAAGTAGCTGGCAACAATGTTTAAACAGCCATGCTTCCCGGACTGCAGACTGGTGCGTGTGGCACCAGTCTGCGTCAAAATGTTGCCCAACATTGCTCCGCACTATTGCTCTGTTTAAAACTGTCTATAAACACGTCCACGCCCATCAACATTTTCTGATAAATGATGTTTCCGCTTGCCGTGCGGCAACTCAGCAACATAGCGTGATCAAATCCGCAACACAAGTGATGCCCGCTACATGTTGACAGGAACTCGGCAACATGTTTACGTAATTACAAAGAATCCTGGGTTAAAAGTTATTCTGGGGGAATGATAATTATTTACTTACTTTCGTATTTGACCGGAGTCAAATTCATTTCGTTCATTCATTCGCAACGATACCGACATCGACACCAACGCTGATGCTTACGACGCCAACGCCTACCGAGCCGATCTTACAACAAGTCATGCAGGACCCCTCGTTTCAGCAAGCCGTGCAACAGCGCATGGGCTTGAACACCCAGCAGCGGGTCACGTGCTTCATGGCTGGCAAATGCGGCAAAGACAGCAGCATCAATACAAAGAAGAATACTTCCAAGAACGATACCACCAAGAAGGATACTTCCGATAAGCTTACAAAGTATACTGAACCTCCAGTCTGGCGGCTATTGAACTGCCTTAAAGCCGTCAATAATCGCCGATTTCGTTAGATAGACATTGTTTATTTGTAACCGACTGCATGAATCAGTAAGTAGTAAACTTCCCAAAAGGTTGTGAAGTTCGGTACATGTCCGTGCTGGGAACTTCAATCACACTATGGTGAAGTTTCACTAGGTACCTACGAAATTATGCCTGCAATGTTAAATGCATTACCTAAAAGATCAAGCTGAAATTACGTTGGGCGTTTTGCTTGATTAAGCTATGCTAGTTAGGCATGTTGTATGTAGGTACCCCCATAATATTTAATGTTGTCAGACCACCTTTACTGGTTGCAAACGACTTTTTTGCGATCTAACGCACCTACCTGATAATTAATTAATGTATAGATACGTAGAAGTGATGTAGGCCTAGATTAGAGAGAATTAAATTTTGCCTGATAAAAATATTTCTAATTAGAATGAGTTGCTCAAGTTGTTCGACCTCAAGCAAAGAAGGCGCAACAAAATGCTGTGAACGAGACGGCAAAAACCATTACGCGAAAAATCTGGCGCCGCTCAGCAAAGTTCTATGCAACTTGAAGGAGGTTAGTTCATCATAAGTATTATCGCTATCACAAGTACTTAATCCACCGACTGCAGGGTATATAAAAGCCTTCTTATGTTTTTCATCCCGCCTCTGAGTCATCCCTGCTACTTTTAATTTTGTAAGGATACAGGTTAAATTGTGAATAATGTTGGTATTCCAAAATTACGTCCAATATAATATAGGCAGCGTCATACGATAAGCAGTGCTTCGCTCGCGTAAACGAACTAATGAATACTCAAAAAGAGTTACAAGCACAAATTCAAAAACTGGAAGATCGTGAAAAGGAAGGCATTCAGCTGCTGAAAGAAGCAGACGGCATGTGGACAAGCATGGAGGAAGCGTATAAGAAAAAAGTTGCTGAATCCTTGGAGAGGCAAGGAGAATTGATAAAACAAGTAAGAATATCTAAGATTAGCTACGCTCCGCTGTAGATTTCTTTTTGCAGCAACTCTATATTTCCTAGAATATACTGACATAGCTTTTAGATATTTAGATACTATAGCTTTGTGTTAATGACATAATTTTAGTAGCTCTGAAGATTACTAGATCCTACAAAGTCGCAAATAAACTTTACCTACATCTTTATAATATTAGTGTAGATAGTGTAACATTCTTTGCTTTGGCTAAATAACGTCTACCTATCTATTTATCTATCGCGGCCTGGCACTCACTCACTACTTACTCAACTAACCTCATTTCACCAGCTGCAAGAAGTAGAAGCAAGCACCACGAAATGGCGTAAAAACAAGAGAGACCTAGACAGTGAAATGAAGCAGATCACCAAATGTCACCTGCAAATAACTGAGAAGATAGCCCAGAAAAGCAGTGATATCAGATGTTTAAAAAATGAAATAGCCGATTACAAAAAGAGAATCGATAATAATAAGAAAGATGCTGATGGTGCCGAGAAGGTTTTAAGCAATAAGAAACAGGCTTCTGATGTAAGTGTAAAATATAACGGTTAAGAACGAACAAATCTTGACGACAGAGTGAGTTGTGAGGTTTAGTAGGGGTACATTTCTAATGCAGATTTTTTTTTTTATTAGCTCTCGATATTTTGTTTACTATAATATAATAAGCTAAACTTTGTAACGCAGAAGAAAATAGCAGCATTTAATGCAGAAGCTAAGAAATTAAAAAACAAACTGGCGGAAGAGCGCAAACATAAGCAGAGTAAAGAGGAAGAAGGACAGAAATATGTGAAGGAAGCGAGAGAAGACTTGCAAAAAATCTGCAGAGTGCTGTTACAGAAGAAATTGGAGAATGAAAATTTGATAGCAGAGGTAATGCCCTAGTAAAATTATATAGAAATCATTGTAGATAAACTTTATTACAGAAGTTGAGGAATTGAGATCTGACACTGTTTTATTTTCTTTTTTAATGATGCTATTAGTAATTTTTTATCAATAAATATTACAGACAGAAGCACTAGAGCAAGAAATAGACTTATTAAAACAAACCTGCGATCAATGCGGAGATAAATGCAAGGACAAACAAAATTCTTTAGTTGAGCAAGTCAAGAAGTTGGACGAAGATATAATCTTATTCGGTGCGAAGTGTATAAGATGCAACCAAATTACCGACACTGTTGACATTAGGCAGTACTGTTCTGACTGTCCTAGATGCAAGGCAGCTAGGGAATGTTTAGTCAAAGGAGATTATTGCGAAGTTGATCCCGCTTTGGACTGTGTGTGTATGAGTGTCAAAGAGACATTCCTAGACAATATATTTGAAAATATGTACACAGTTTTGGAAAGACAAGCTCGAACAGACGCTGGCAAAATCATAGCTGACATGATAGTGACTAGTTTAAAGAATAGCAAAAACGGCAAACTAGATAAAGAAACCAGGAAGGTACTGCAGGATTTTGTGTTGACTACTGTGAGGAAGAATTTGAATTTGACTATCATTGGCGGTGCGGTCAAAACTCGATGTGAGGTAAGCGGTCTTTGAGAATGTTTTTTGATCTGAGGTCCTTTTTCAAGGCACGGTTGGGCCGTAGTACAACACACACAGTTAACAGTTGGTATTGGTAACATAACAGTAAATACCAATATTGTAAGTATTAGTTACTGTTATTAATTTGATTTCTTGTACTTAATTTTAGATGGAATCAGAAACGTATAAACAGCTAATGCTTTGTGTGACGAAAGTGCCACCACCTGAAAAAGCGCCTAAAGCTGATAAGGGTACCGTAGTTAAAAAGGTTTGTTATGATAAAACAAATTGTAACTAGTTTTAAGTGTTGTTTGATGCCTGAACTATTTTTATTTTGCAAAAAGTAAACTGTAATAGCAACGATTGAAAGACGACTTGTTTTTATAATAGGTAGTAGGTAACTAACAGATTCTAGTGCAACAGCTGTTGTTTAAATAATATTGCCGGATTTATTCTTTGCAATGAATTTTTACTTTGTATTCCGAGAGAAAGAATTAAAACTTCTTGGATTGTGCTCAGCCAAAGGTATAGTTGTGGCTCGTTTTTTTAATGGTTCATTGCAAAAGCTTTCATTGTTGTGCCACTAATCCTCATTCTCCAGGAGGCTTGCCGCCGCTGGGGCAGCAGCGTCGAGTGCAACTGCCCCGGTGGGCCGAAGACCTGCATTTGCACGAAGCGAGCGCCGCCGAAGGGCAAGGATGCGTCTCCGATACCTGCAGCTGTACCGGAGGATGAAGAGTTTACGGTCCGCATAGCTCCATTGCTTTATAGGAGCTTAACGTCATCATCATCATTAGTCTATACTCGTCCATTGCACGTAGCACTCTCCTGGTCAACGCCAATGAGCACTTGATGAGAATTTCAAAACGTTCGCCGTCTTACCACAAAATATTAGACCAGAGTTAAGCGGAGGTTTCTAAAATTGCGCACGACAAAATCGACGTCTATCACTCGCGTTTTCTTACTCAAACCTGGCATTTCTAATTATTTTACTTGTGAATTTGTTGTTGAGTTAGAAAAAGCGAGGATTAGACGTCGATTTGTGAAGAAAATATTTAGACTCATCTGTTCAACTCTGGTTTAGATATTTTGTGGGAAGACCGTTGATCTTATAGAAGTGACGATAACACGCACCAATATTTAATGAAAAGTAATAAGAATATCAGTTCCCAATTACCTTCCTTACTCTCCTCTCTCCCATTAGGGTATATCATGCCCCCACATCGAAAAGCCCACCCCCTGTGGCCCCGACTGCGGCCAGCATACGCATCCCAACTCAGTCGGCAAGGACATAGCCGCGTGGAGGCCGGCCCCTTGCTCGGGCCCCTCCTGCCATTACTCCAACAACATGCGAGCGGCCCAGTGCGTGCTCGGACCTGAACCACTCCTCACCAAGTCTTCAACACCTTACATTCCTGAAACTCTTGATAAGGTACCTACACTGCATGGCACTACAATCGCCAGTCAAGCCCACGAAGCATGAGGTTACTCGATTCCTCCACGGCAAAGATTTATTTTGTGTGAACCACAAGTAGAGACCTATTGGCTCTGAGGTTAGATGTTTGTGGGACCACAGTCCTCGTAATGATTCCTGAGATACAGGGAATCGTAGTTAGGGAGCAGAATTTATACAAGTGCTCGTTATGAAATAAAACCTCAAAGTTATCATAGCTTCAGCGGTTCATTGTTGCTTGCTTAAAGATAGGGTTCGAATTTAATCATTTAATACTTTTCCGCAGACACAGAAGGCGTCTGCGCCATATTATGATCCTGAAATTATTGAAATAAAGAAAGTAAGTCAAAGTTTACTTCTTAATTATTGTGACAGTACCTATGTTTTTTATGATTAAGTTATTGATCAAACTATTCAACTACATTTCAATTGTTTTTATTTTCAGGCATTCGATAGTGACACTACAAAGAGTCTTGGTGGAAAGGGTAAGAAATATATTATTTTTATCAAGCAGTTTTTGTACATAGAACTTTTACGTGGGAATACAATATATTATCTGTATTTATTTAGTAACAATTGTGCTCTAGGTAATTGTATCGTGTTGTATCGGATTAATTTGTTATTTTAGATATTTCAAATCGTCCTAGAGAAACAATAATAGAGGAAGTGATGGGATCATACAATGAAGTCACACTTATTGAAAAGTGAGTTGTACGATCGTAAACGAATCTTTATACAAGGACTGATTAAAAATGCTCACAGAAAACGTTGCACATGAAACGCTTGTTTGTTGATGTCATTGTTATATCTTTATAAACATAATAAATCTTAAAAAGTGCATGGTGGTTTTATTTTTTCACTAACACGGAACAATAATCAACCACCATGTAATATTTTCATTACTGAAATCCATATTTTCATCATAGGTAATCTCAACCGCGGATCAACGTACCTATTGATAAAACAAAACAGGACGCAAAAATAAAACTTATCAAATCACAATTATTATTTTTTGGCTCACACGTTTTTTTAGTTAAAAGGAAAAACTAAACCGCATAGAACTAGCAAATGAGTCATTGCAAAGAGTTAAAGATCTATATTTGCAGCCTGTATATATATACATGATAATTCTATAAATACACCAAGTGATGAAGATAAATTCATACAAGATACATTAGAAGAAGGTTACGACTTATCATTCCAGCCTGCAGCAGTAGGTGATGATGGAAAGAGGAGGTACAAACACAATAAATTCAAATGATCTCCAAAATGTAATTAAAATCGCAAATCACATGAAGTTATGGAGGCAGACAATGATAATTATCACAGATCTAGTGATACAGTTGAATGTAGAATGATTCAAGACAATAATATACAAAAGCCATCAGATCAAGATTTAGCAAGTTTTGAAGGAAGTTATAGCAAAAGGATAAAAAATCAAGATGTCAATCAATGAATCAAATCAAGATACTTGAAAGATTTTATACAATACTTAAAACAATAACTACTTGATGTCAAGGAAGACATAAAAGTGTTTCTGTTTGTAATTAAAAAAAAGTACACAGTAAATGTATCCTTTCATTTGTATTGTACTCCCACGTGAAGTTATTAAAATTAACCTATTATACCAATAGAAGCCAAAAAGTGTTTTTGATTACAGATGCAAAACGACTGAAAGCAGGGAATGCTAAGTGTTGCAACAGTAGTAAATGTTCTACCGCTGTGTGGCAACAAAAAATTCATGATGTGTATCGTGGACCTTCTCTAGTAGAAAATGCGAATGGCAAGAAAGTGATTGAACATTCCAAACAAAATATTGAACATTTACCAAATGTACCAGCTCAGGATTTCAGTGAAACTAGAAAATCTATAGCTCTCGAAAACAATAAAACTCTTGACAATCAATTGAACCCCAAAAATAATATTGCATATTATGGACTAGAAACAAAAACAGACATTAAAAAGTTATCAGCCAATAAATGCCCTCAGCTCAATGTTCCTGTTACCCTTGTGACTACATCATCGGGAAATTTAGCCGCGGAACTACACGAAGAAACAATCGATTCGATGGACATAAAAAGTATCAACAATTTCAATACGATAATGGCATTAAGAAAAAGTAATTCAGGACATATTTTTGTTCATTTTGACTCTACAGAAAATACAAAAGATGATGAACTATACAGAATTAAAGTAAAAAGGTCTCCATCTGGTACTATGTTTTTAGAAGGAAAAGACGGTTTTATAGATTTATTAGCAGCAAAAGATTTGAGCAATGCCGTACAGAGTATTAATAAAACAATGGAAACTGTTAAATTTGCCGCCCCACCTCTACAAAAGTTCCACAAAGTGAATATAAGAACCACTAACTATGATTTTGCTGATCCTCCAGCAATATTAAAGACTACTCCATCACATAACTTTATTCTAATCCCTGACAAAGAGTACGCAATTCAATATAAACAAGCAATTCAAGATATACTTGAAGATAATACCGAATACCATTTGAATATAGTACGAATTGACTCAGATAATTATGTTCTTGATTTTGATGATTTAGGCACAGATGAGCCAAATGCACTAATTGTTAAATACGAATCTGGGGAAACTAAGATTATTACGAAAAAAACTCGTTCTCCAAGAGATTACGGACAACGAACAGTAACAGAATCATCAAAAGTGATTGATGAGTTATTTGATCAATTTTCGAGAAAGCCAAGACAGCTTAACGACAAAAATTTAATACCAAGATTGTCGGTTTCTCGAAGAAAATCAAGTAGTGAATCAAATATATATGAACAAGTTAAGTTATTCTATCCCGATCACAAAGAATTGCTAACTGAATCGCCCGCAATTCTAAAAGAAACTAGTTCTGGGCAATATATTTTAGATAAAGAATCAAAGTACATTCTCATCAAAAATTTAAGAAGCTTTTTGAAAAATAATTATCACGGCCTGGTTCCCATTAAAAAAACGGATGCTGGAGAAATAACAATCGACCTGAATAACGATTTTAAGGACATGAGTGATAATGGCACACTGAAAATTACTCCATCTGGAAATTTATTTCTTGTTGTAAATGAGGAATTAGTAAAAAATATGAGGAAAGAGCCTCTGCATATTATAAACAGTAAGGCTCCTGATGCTACTCAACTGCCATCGGAACACTTATTAGGAAAAATAAAGTGTCCCGATAACAAATTTGTTACAACAACATGCAATGCGGTACCAGAAAATAGCTCCTGCGTTATTTCTAAATGTTCATGTGCCGAAATAAAGTTCAAAAATGTTAATCAGTCTCAAAGCGCAACTCACCTGAATGTTTCCAGTCCTCAGGCTAGTGGATTCGATTGGAGAAGGTCGACATATAACGCAGATGGCAGTCATAAAGTTTGTGACTCAAGGCCTTGCACCGAAATTTGTTCGGATAATATAATTTGTAAGAATAGTAGTACGCAAGCGAAAACACTTCCTCATATTGTTATAAAACCAACTACGCGTGGATCGATGATGTTGAATAATACCCGAGCTGATGAGTGTTTTTATGTAATTGAAACAACTTATGCATTTGCCGAATGTAAGATCGATTCTCCGAAGATTAAATATCGCGAAGACGAAGAACCCATCCCTAATAGTTGGAATTCTCTAGATTTTCTTCCCCCGCAATTACCTGAATTTCTTAAAGATTTCAAGTAAAAATAAAGTTTCGATAGTGAATGCGTGGATAACTCTTTTTGGTTTTGTGAAACAGTGCAATCGTTTTGTGGATTGGTAAAATAGATTTTTTAAATTTACATATAAGTATCTAGTACCCAACTTATAAGGGGCGTCGTGAATCATCGTTCGCGCAGAAAAGAATGTATGGTCCGAAGATTAACGAAATAATGCTTAAAACTTACAATCAACCTAAGACCACTATTATAAGGTTCATAATACACTGCAGCTGTTAGTTCCATCTCACTCTAAGCTCGCTAAGATAGCGGCGGTTGCCGACCAATAGCGGTCAATAGCATTTCCCGCGCTTTGAAAAGTCATCTTCTGCGCAGGTACATCGGTAAGCCATATCAGTTGGGTACTACTATACCTACTTGTATCATCTACTTGTACTTTACTCTAAAATATAATCGATGATGAACATTGTTTACCAGGTAGATGCTATAAAGTTCTTTTAGTTCACAACTTGGCATGATGAACACATCAATTCATAACTTTCTGTCGTTAACGGAGGCAGCATTTTGAAAACATCCCGACGAATGGCCGAAGTTTCACTGCAAAGCAATTAGGAGTATCAGATCATGGCACTCCGTGTAAAATTTATGGGGCTCAATACATTTTTCTGTTTGTCCAGAATGATTTATTATCGGATCCTGATGTTTGGATGTTTGCGGTTTCCGAAAACTTTTATGATGTGGCTAGATTTATTGGTTAAAGTTTAGAAGATAATAAGCCTTAGAACCATGTCGTTCTGCTTGAGGCAGTTTTCCATATAGACAAATGAATTATTTATTATTGTTCTGTGCATTACCTACGAGTAGTTTCAACTTTGTCTGCAGAAATGAAAATGCTAACGTTAAAGAAAATGCACCCAGAAGAAAGTAAAGAAATCCTAATCTAGATGCCATCCTTTCTAAATAAAAACTTAGTCTTCAGGGACCATTCCACGAGTTTGCCGACTTTCGCCGCATCGTTGGAAAATCTTGATTCCCTCCCCGTTCCGACTGTTTCTAAGTATTTTCTTTAACATTCCCCTCACAGTGTTCTTAATGACTTCGCTCGCCAATATTTTTAAAGTCTACGTTCTTTTCTAGGAGTCGTAACGCAAAGTAAATGGTTGAAGTTCGACTATGCATCGCCGACTGTCTGCATGCAGCTTCATTCGGATCCCGCACGCGTGGCGATTGCGTCTCGAATACATGATGCCGACGCATTAGTTCAAAGGACGTTATTCATTTTTACAAAACGTCGCTCGGCTCCGCAGTTTCCGCCGAGTTCGAAGAAATATGACTTTTGAACATTCTCGACTCGGAAGCGGAGTTGGGAATTTGTAGCCGTTAGTTGGTGCCGTGTTATTCCAGAAGGATACATTTCTATGTGATAAATTAAGTATCTATTTACCCATTTCTAAAACACAGCTGTTGTGCAAGTGTTTAGTGCGGCTAGTGCAGTTTTACGGCGAAGTTTAATAGCTATCCATCCAATTTTTGATGCTAAACGTTCAGTTGAAATTTTCAAACTGGAAGAACAGTTTATAGTTTACTGATTATATGACGACATTTTTTAAACTGCCTTAAGTAATCCATCAATTTCATCTACAAAAATTTACAGTGCTGCGTCATACATAAATCAGAAGTAACATTTAATTCGCATCATATTAAATTGTGTACCTATTTCAAAAACATTCCGTTATGCATCATGTATTGTCAGCCGATACCATCAGCAGCGAACCTATTGTTCCCTATTCCTGCACGTACCTTCCAGACAAAACATAATTGGATGCATAAATTCCCTCGGCTCTTTGTTCAGTTGGCATATTAAAAATGGCAACCCTAGCAACAGATAGGAATATAGCCTTTGGCGAGTGGAAAACACGTTTCAAATTATACTTTACGCACGCGAGCCTTTTCATAACCTGCGTCGTATTCCATTTGCCAGTCAACAAAGCTGGATGTTAGTACACGCGCAGTGTACCGAACTTGCTTCTGCGGATGTAGTTAGCTGCTAGAAGGAGCTATGCATGTCTAATAATATTATATTGAACCTTGATAAGAGACCATCATTATTTGTAACTGAAGGAGGGCTTGTTGTTGATCCAGAATTATTAGTAGTAAGTATATGATACTTTGCACTACGACCACTGCTGTAGGTAGAAGCTACCTATAACTATAGGAATGATCAGCAAAGTTTTGCAAGCCTCAAAGTGTAATGTACATTTGGCGCATCTAATAATGTGTACATGTTGTCTAATAAATGAATAGTATTTAGCCGTCTCTAGGCTCCAGCTGACCTTATCATTTTCTGCCCTACCGTTTGCGGGCAATAATTTTCACACCTTCTTCTCTATATTATCAGTCTAATGGGACTGTGAACTCATCTATCGCGTAATACCCGGGGTTTCTCCATCTCACCTTGTCAACGTTGTGTAACGTCATGTTTTGGTAGATAGGTATCGAATGCCCAAGTTGTCGTACACAATAAGCACTGAAGCGCGAGAACTTCCAGCATCCCTACGTCCGAGTCGGTGGATGTACGTAAAATACGCAACGAAGCGATATTTCGGCGAGGCACTCGTTCACTCCCCGCGGGCTCCGGCGGCTTATTGAATACAAATTGTTTCTTTATCAGACAACTTTCACGGATCGGAACACGGGGATAGTCGAGCTACGTGAACCTGACTTAGTACAGAATAAATCATATTAACAACGCTCTAATTTGATACTGTTTAAAATAGCCTAAAGTCTGTAAACCTTAGCGTGTTCGCGCATTAGACCCAAGTCCAAGACAACTGACCGCCCTATAGTTCTATGAAACTATTCATTCTATCGCGCACTTTTTTGCTCTATTTCGGTAGGAACTGATGCTTAGATGTAGATGCTGGCACTGAAGTAAATATTTTTCAGAAGTATTAGGTTTAGATGGATGGTACTGGAACAGGAATGATGTGGTAATGATGTTTTTTGTTGCGATGTTTGTCCAGGCAAGCTTTACAATACGTATTCTATACCAAATACTTACTAGCAATCTACTCACTAAAAGTTATACTTATTCTCTATCCTCGGTATCTATTATGAGATTACTTCCATGCCCCCATAATAGTGTAACCTATAGTCATCGGCATAAAACTCATCTCTGTAACAATGGAAACTGGGTCACAATGATTGACTAGCAATATTAGACCTCAACAAACAGAAAACATACTCGTACTAACACAGAAAGTTAAATTAAAGCTTGTATTTAGTGACCAGCCCTTATAAATATAACTTTACTTATAATGCTTGTTACAGACGATGAAATCAGCCTGTATAATATTAAAGAAATAACCTAATTAGGCATCTAAAAAATCAAGTAAGTATAGTTAGTATGTTAGTATAAATTACCATCATCAGCGAGATCAGATATTTTTGGACCGCTCCTAATGCGTAAAAGTAGGTTAGTTCTATCACTCGGGCAATGAACTCATGATTTGACGCGTAATTATTTCAGCTAACTAATGATAAGATTGTTCTATTAAAATTATAGTGATCTGTTTATTTTTATCCATCTTGCTAGCAAACTTCTCGCTTTTCAGTTTTATGGCGACTTGGCGAGTCTATCACGCTGGATACTTTGAGACTTATAATTTCATCCATAAATGTATGTCCGATATGGTCTAGTGGCTAGGATACCTGGCTCTCACCCAGGAGGCTCGGGTTCGATTCCCGGTATCGGAATTTATTTTAGTCTGTTTTGTTTATTTATTTAATTGAAGAAAGTTTTCCACTATTTAATCCTTATAAAGTTGAGGAGCAAAAAACTTCGTTTTTATATTATTCAAACACTAATTATATAGTTTACTTCATTTAAGCTTGTATCAACAATAAAGGTAGGTAAGTCAAGCTTATACAGAATTTATATGTTTAATACGAAAATATAATATTTAGGTCTGTATTTATCTTAAAATAGTTTCATAATATTATACTGACCCTGTTCCTGCAGTTTACCGACTCCATTTCTTTTATGCCCTCGACAAAAAGCTCCAAAACAAAATTCTTGCCCTAAACATTTTTCCGCAGCGTGTATCATATTTTCCATCAACACTACACTGACCGCAAAACCCTTCAGCCGACATGCTCTCACGGGCCTTTCCGGCCTCGGTTTTTCGCCTCCGATGTTTTTTAACCCCCTGACGTCCGCCTGATTGATTTATGACCCTGCCCCATCCTGCCCCTGATGTAGTTTAGATACCCACAGTGACTGTTACCTATCTATGGTGGAAGTTTCGCATAACGCCACTGTGTTGTATGACGTAACAGCAGACTATTTTGTTTGGACTAACTTTAAGTCGATTTTACATTACGACACCAGTGCTGTAGGTAAGATATACCTAGTAGTTTCGGGACAGTAGTTTCATGGACAAGTTCACGTGTAGTAAACATCAAGTTTTACAACGCATGCATTAATTTCACGACACTGAAACGGTTTCGTACCGCGCGCAATTTTTTATGTAACTAGTGTCATGCAACTAATTTCACCGTGTAAACTGTAAACGCGACGCGATACTATGTCGTGAAAGTGAACATGATAGGTACATTTTGCAAATAGCACGAAATCTTTTAACAAGAGTTGAACAGATGTGTCCAAATATTTTGTCCACAAATCGACATCTAACCCTCGCTTTTTCTAACTCAATAAAAAAATTCACAAGTAAAATAATTAGGAATGTCATCACTAAGATAACGCGATAAGGAGTAAGATAACGCGAGTGATAGACGTTGATTTTGTCGAACTTAATTTTAGAAACATCTATTTATAACTTTGGTACTTTGGTAAGACGATGATATTTTAACGAACTGTGTCACAAGTATACTGAAACTAGTGTCACGAAAGTAATTTCATGCCACTACTGTCATAATGTAAATTCAGCTTAACAGATTTTACTTGTGGTGTTTGTTTTGTGCCCTTACTTACGCCACGGACTCTAATGTCCAATAGGTAATCGATTACTTTCTAATAATCATTATAGTCTCCAGTAATATTTACAGTGTTGACAGCCAAGGTATTGATTGTTATAAGTTGCCCATGTATTACATTAAGCGGCCTATATTCGCAAGATCTCACGTCCCGAGCGCACAAGCGTTCACACGGAATTGATAGAAACGATTCAACGAATCCCAGATGTCGAGAGAATAAAAGTAAGATGATGAAAGTAACAATATTACGCCGGGCAGGAATTGGAATTGGGGATAAAAAGGGAAAATCTGTGTGCCAAGAATTTGTGAGTTACATACCAAACAAATATCTAGAAGAATAGGAATCATTTCGAAATTAGTCACGTTCGTTCCTAGCGCTAAGTTTCATCCCGATATTGAAATATTATACATTAAAAGAATATAATTATTCACGTTTACATAGTAACAGCAGCTAAACTGATACCTAATTGATGAGTTTAATGATTCACTAACAGAACATTTATAATAGTTTTTAAGCCAAATTCAATAAGTACATAGCTTAACTCAGGCTGGGTGTAAGGTGTTTAAGACCCGGGCTCAAATGTTGTAAACTCTTGGCTTATGTCAGAAATCCCCTGGCAGTATCCCCTGTGCAGGGGATTTTTAGACTTTTTGTCCATTTTTCCCCTGTCACCACTAAATAAAAACCATTTATAAATGTATAAGTATAATGTATAAGTTTGTAAGTTTGTATAAGTTTATATGTATAAGTTTACCATCTGAACGTAACATTCTAGCCCAGTAAATAGTACACGCAAACGCTTACCTATAAGTCCTATAACTGCTACAACAGAAGATAAATGAAACAGTGTTAGCCGCAATCTCCGCCGTTCAATTTCGCGCCAGGAAAGAGCTCAGTCAATTTGTCAATCCATCCATCCGGACACTTAAAATGGGCTGTAAAAGTCTTAGAGCTCGACCTGCGGAGACACTACCGTTGGAAGACCCGCATAGGAACCGCATAAAATGAAATGGGACGCGACCGGAACGAAATAAACGGGAAGGTCGACTCGAATACGATGTGCTAGACAGTAAAA
Source organism: Hylaea fasciaria (assembly GCA_905147375.1). Taxonomy (NCBI): domain Eukaryota; kingdom Metazoa; phylum Arthropoda; class Insecta; order Lepidoptera; family Geometridae; genus Hylaea; species Hylaea fasciaria. Next base: position 9,985,624 of record LR990202.1, on the reverse strand, counting down.
CTAGCACTTTGGATGAAAAAACGCCGGGAAGCTGGCTGAATTAGATTCCGTAGGGTGAGCTGTGATCCACACGTTTGCACTGAGCTAGTCTGTGGCTGGTTTGCGTTGTTGTTCAATTTTTAATCTGTCTATTAGTGCCGATGCCGAGAATCTGGCTCAGTGGCGTTCGTTCACTACGAGACGATGATCTGTTAATTCGCATAGTATTAGGCACAATTATTATTGCCATAAAACTTTACTTCGCATAGGATATGGTAATTTTCGAAGTTGTTTGATGTTCATGATTATTATTACTTTCAATCATTAGAAGTAACATAATATTGTAAGACCTATGCCAATATCATGCGAATAAATAGGGAATTTAAATAGGCGATGAGAATTACACTTTTCATGAAGGTTAAGATAAGTTGTTATGAAGCTTACCATTTATTTCGAGTGTTTAGAAAGGTATTTACCTTGATTTGAAGGATTGTTCAGTGTTCAACTCAATGTGCCAAAACTTTTAATAGCGTTCAGAGACAGTTTTATAACTACTTACTTAAAGATACTCAATAAAGAGTGTATAAACAAAAACAGGATGTCAAGCGAGACAGCTCGTAGCTCGATCGAGATCGGTGGGCCTAGTGCGAGTTTTGTCAATTTATTTACGCGCTCGGTCCGTTTGGCGTAAACTTGAAATTGTATGGAATAAGAGCAGCGCCATCTAGCGTCAGTGCAGGGGCGGATCCAGGATTTCATTTTGGGGGGGGGCTATTTTGACAAGGTCCGAAGGTTAACATCACAAGGGAACAAAAAAAGAAGTTAATTACCTTGTATGTTTACTCGCCTAGTGCCGCTTTTAGCAAACCTATCAATCATTTTGTCAACATCAACTCGGACATCCCTGTGGATGTGTAGTAGTGCAAGCCTGCACAGCCGCTCTTCCCCTGTCCGCGTACGTACGCAGTGCCGTCAATAGCCTTTTCTGCGCCCTGTGCGAGCTTCTATAACAGCGCCCTTGTTTTTTTAGATATTATAGGTACCCTAGCTAGAGCATTGCTATGTATACTGTATAGGCCTACTCAGTGGCGTAGCTTGAGTCACTGTCACCCGGAGTGGAGTTATAATTTGCCGCCCTTTTGTTAAAATTATAATGTTGTTGTTAGTGAGCAAAAACGTAACGAAATGAAAAAAATATTTATTTTGAAACACATTATCATTCCTCTCTAATTGTATGTACTATCTGATCTAGTTTTATATTTAGGCTAAAATTAAAAGTGAACAACATACATCCAGCACACTAAACGCGAAAATTTTAAGGGGTATTTATCAGTGTGCTGAATGAAATACAATCCCAAATATAGATGCGCGAGCGAAGCGAGCGCTGAAATTTTTTTGGAGTATTTATCAGTGTGCTCAAGAAATTCTAAACCAAATAAAAATGCGCGAGCGCAGCGAGCGCTGAAATTTTTTTGGGGTACTTATCAGTGTGTTGAATGAAACATAATTCCAAATAGAAATGCGCAAGCGTAGCGAGCGCTGAAATTTTTTTGGGGTATTTATCAGTGTGCTGAACGAAATACAATAAAAATATAAATGCGCGAGCGCAGCGAGCGCTGACATTATTTTGGGGTACTTATCAGTGTGCTGAATGAAACATAATTCCAAGTATAAATGCGCAAGCGTAGCGAGCGCTGAAATTTTGTTGGGGTATTTATCAGTGTGCTGAACGAAATACAACTATAATATAGTAAATGCGCGAGCGTAGCGAGCGCTGAAATTTTTTTCGGGGGTTTTATCAGTGTACTGAATGAAATACAAATCCAAATATAAATGCGCGAGCGGAGCGAGCGCTGAATTTTTTTTGGGGTATTTATCAGTGTGATAAGTTGTGCCTCTAGTGCTGCACTAGAGGCGCAGCGGGAACTTATCAGGAGCAAACCGAAAAAATAATAGTCCTGCCTAGTCTGGCCATTTAATTCTTGCGCCCCCCAGAGTCTACGCCCTGTGCCTGGGCACCGGCGGCACCGCCCTATTTACGGCACTGTACGTACGCAGCCATGTTTTGCGGCGTAAAGTGGAAAAGGATATTTCGGAAGTGGCAACTCTCACTGGCAATGTAGCTAAAATAATTATGTATTAGCGTTCCAATTGCAGGGCGGCATGTCAGGCCCATCACCGCGGCCCGCGCGCGCCGCTATTGCCTGCTTGGACACCGTCGCGTCATTATTATTATTAACTACTAACTTCATTCTTTATTTTAGTTTATAATAAAGACATTCGGCATTTTCGACTTCACTTCATGAGTGAGTAGGTATGTATGCTGTGTAAAAAAAGTACACCTGAAGATGAGTCGAAAATGTGATGTAATTCCTGGGTCTTCTGGGGGGGGCCATGGCCCCCATGGCCCCCCCCCCTGGATCCGCCACTGCGTCAGTGAATGAGTCACTAGATGGCGCTGCTATTATTCCATACAATTTCAAGGTTACGCCAAACGGACCGAGCGCGTAAATAAATTGTCAAAACTCGCACTAGGCACACGGAACTTAAGTTACGCATTTTTGCGAAACCTCCCACGAAGTTTCAGTAAAGAACCCATCACTATACTCGTGATTATTCGTAACGCAATTTGACTCGACCAGGTACTTGATCTAAATAATTTGATTATTGTGAAAATAGTGCACCGACTATCAAGTAAATGAACAAACCGTGTGAAAACGAAAATCTAAAAAAAAGTCTGCCTTACTAAGGAAGGAAGGTGGTTTATTTTCCGCTATGCAGAAATAGATTTCGTGGTATACCGACATTAATTAAATAAAAGTAAGTAAGTACGTGTTTTTAAGTACTTAAGTGTTTTTATTTGCGATTTTGTTCTTTACTCTCCTATATCTACTTGCTCCGGTGGACAGGCTAAGCTTTGGATTTTCAGCTTTCAGATATCGGCTGTAGTAGGCCAGAAAAGCAATATTTTTCTAGTTAATCCAGCTCTGTTCGCCTTATATTTTCAGAACTTATGTACTTACGTAAGTAACGAATATCTGGAATAAATCTCGAGTGCCTGCTTGACTGGTTGATATTAGTGCTTGACAGAATCCAATATTGGGGTTGCCATCATCAGTTACGTAAGACGAATATTGGTTTAGTTTAGTTGTGATAAATTAATCGTATTCTTGCTTATTGATGTTACGCAATTAGTTTGTGTTGCTATGTTACACTAGATTTTCTTGTAGCTAATTATTATTATAAAAGAATTATGAAACGCAGAGACTTCAGACATATAAAATAAGGATAGGTTGAGGCGTATATAATGTGATACAGATACAGAATCACTTTTATCCACTTTCTGTACAGCCAACTCGCTACGTTACGTTTAAATAAAGACACCTCAACCTTTCCTTATTTGTGTGTCTGAAGTCTCAGCTTCATGATTCCATTATTATTAGCTACAAGAAAATCTAATCGGTAAGTCCATTCGCCCTCCAAATATTAGTGTTCAATGACGATTCCCTATTCCCTGCACGTTTTAATATAGCCAAGTTAACAATCTAGGCACATAGAAAAAGACAATAATCGACTGAGTTTGTATTTCCATAAAATGTCGAAGTTTCCCTGGCACGCGGCTCTATTATGAATTGATTTGTATTCAATAGAAGTGTATTCAAATCAGTTATTGTGTACTTTGTGCGAGGGGACCGTGGATTCTGGCTATAGTATAATATTTTGCCATCTTCGATGCGTTAGAAGTAGCCAACTTGATAGCAAAATGTACAGTACAAAATGTGTCGGAATATCCAGGAGCGTATTGAATAATATCTTGTTTTCATTGCTGTTTTGATAAACCGAATGCAAATTTGCACAATTATTAGGTAAGTATAACGTCAAGTTTACGTTTTCTTTCAGTGCTTTCTGATCGCAGGCACAAAACTTGTCCTTTATATTGCCCTAGAGAAGACCGCGTTCGGTAGTTACATACGACGTCTTATCAAATAGCTTGTAATATCAACTAATAAACTTATGTATCACAGAATCATTTCCCAAATACAGTGAAAAGTGAAATATCTAATTTCACTTAGATCAAAATCCATTCGTTTGATCTTTTGTAAAATACTAAGTAAAAAGATTACGAAATTATGTCATTAATCATAATCAGCCTGAAGACATCCACTGCTGAACATAGGCCTCTCCCTTCGACCGCTACACCGAACGACAATTTGCCACTTGCATCCACCGGTATGCCTGCGACTCTTTTGATGTCGTCTGCCCATCTAGTGACCATTAATAATTCAGATCTTAATAAAATTGTCTACTTTTGCTAAAATTGAGGTTTCCGAGGTACATAAATAACCTTTCAATATCCAATGTTCAAAGTTTCAGATCTGAAACGTTAATGAGATATTTCCATTAGCGGATTTCTACTGGTCGGTCCAGTTCCAGATTCGCGTAACTAAGGACATGGAAAAAGTTTGCGCATTTCCTTTGTCGTGGGCAAATGGAGGCTATGTGTAGAGCATCTATGTAGGTAAGTTAGTTAATCCCCCAGACGAAGTAATGAATAATTATGTAGGGAGTTCGCCGAGCCCACTGGCAAATGGCGCGTAAAATTGTTATTTATTATGGTGCACGGCGATGCGGCCAGTCTGTGGAGTGTCGCAGTAATTGAAGCTATTTGGCGAGTCATGGTGGTGATGACAGGGGACTGGAAAACTGAGAGCATCGGTATTCACAGTAAATCACGTCTCAGAATTCCTTAAATTCACAGTATCGGTGCTTATTTTGCTATAACTTAACATCTTGCGTCTAACTTCACATCTTGTTATACCTACCTATTTCAGACGGGCTGTCCAAATGTCACTTCACACCCAAAAACACATTTTGGCTACTATTCACCAGCGAACGTTTAGTGCAAATATTGATAATTAATCTGAGGTGCAAATAGTTATTTTGTTCTAAAAAGTGTAACAGAAACCAAACGGGAATAAAATCCAACCGAGCCATAAATGACGAAACACTCCTTCGTGTAAGCTTTCAGAAACTTTAAATAAACACTGGCACGTTTCCCCTCTATCAATCTTAGCGGGCGTAGATCAACCGGGAGCATTCACAGCCTGCACCCGCCGGTAGATCTAATGTATTGGAAAATTGAATGCTCATGTAGTCGCGGTATTTCCACTATAGCTGACTATGGGTGCTATAGGGAACTTTGCATGTGTGTTTTTGATTGTTTAGGTAGGTACACGAGTAAATGTGTTACTTGCAGTGCAGTGCTACTCGCCGTGGCTTTCGTATCTTAGGAGTTAGATAATATTCCGATATTCAAAGCCGTTACGGAGCAGAGTAATTACAAACGCAAAACACAAACCAAAATTATGCCCTATTTATAACTATTTGTCTTTCTTCCCTTCTACTGTCCCTTCTATGTCACGTCGTATAGGGAAGTCAAAGCTTTGGCTGAAGATAGAGAACGCTGGCGGTTACTCCACCGACAAGAGCTGTGCTCGTTAATAAGAAGAAGATATAACTATTTAGGTTAGGAATAGTTGGGATATAATATAGCGGTACTACTTATCTATTATAATTTATTGGGGCTTCTATTTTTAGTCTTTATTCGATACGTAACATACGTAAAGTGTAACTCTGTTCACAGATCGTATAATCTAACTTGGGAGATCTAAGCAAAGTTCGTTTATCATTATCGCTCCAAAATGGTTCCTTATGATGATAAGATAGGTAGGTAGGTACCTAGTTGAAAAGTCAGAATGTTTTACAAGAATATACTTAAATCTAGTCGTAAAACAACTGTAATTCTGCCTGCATGTTAATTTTAGTCTCGGGCCTATAAGTTTTAAACCAGCTAAACTCATAATGTCACAAACTCGACACGTAACTCGCGCTCGCAAATCTCGCAATGCCCGAGGTGGCAATATCCTATTTTCAACGGTGCCTCCACAAGTTCTGAATTCCGAAGTCAGCACATCTACCGGCCCGCTGGGATATGAGATCATCCATAACTTCAATATGACGTCGAATCCTTTCTACGCCGTTTACATTCAGCAACATCGAGCTGGGACGCGGGCAGGGCAGTGAATAACTGAACACTTGATCAGTACGAGCTTCGATCAGCAACAAACACAGCCACGAAAAATGGCTTCACAAAAATAAACAAAAGTTATAAAATTATAATCAACCTAATCTCTTTCTGTTATGTTTTAGTTTCGACTAATGCAAATAAGACCACTAGTTTATTTGTGCTCTTATTTCACTGGCCGCGGATAAGGCTTATTCCAGAAATCCCCTGGCAGTATCCCCTGCGCAGGGGATATCTGGACTTTTTGTCCAATATTCCCCTGCGCGTACAGTTTTCGCATGCACAGGGGAAAATTGGACAAGCAGTCCAGAAATCCCCTGAACCATTTATTATGGATGGCACTAGAAATAAAGGCCTCATTGTGTCTTATGCAACCCTGGTACTTCTGATATAAACAAGTTACCTAGAAACCACAGTAGTCATGCTGGATAGTCATACTGGATGGCACAAGAAACGGAGCCTATTGTATCATATGCAAAAGACCGTCACCTAGTTCCCTATTGATCGAAGAGTGCGAGTATGGAAATACGATACTTCTCATGCTCCTACTACTGCTACTCGTGCTGTCGGCGAAAGTGAATGGGAAGAGGCAGGGCAGTATATATGTGAATACTCGTATACAATCACTTCTCCCGAGGGAATTATTGCCGGCAGCGGAAGGAACAGTGGTAGGGGCGGAATCTAAACTGTAATTCCAGTTGCGGGCTGACTCTTGCGTTCCTTTGATCTACTTGACTAGAAAGTGGGTAAGACAATCTGCCGGACGGACCCACATCCCGTTTCGTTCGATTCAATCGATCAAGATTGGATTTGTATAAATAAAATAAAAAACTATATTTCTAAAACTATAAGCATCTATGCTGTAGGTGTTAGTTTTTAGAATTATGAAAGTATACAGGATTGAATATGCATTAAAAAAAGATTTACATATTATTATATAATATAATGCTATATAACAATGTTTTCAATAGAGCCAGGGTCGAGATGACTTATCGAGTAATAATATGTCTTTAGAAATGAAATAATATGTCTGAAATGAAAGGAGAGAAATTGCTAAATATTACGTAAAAAATTATCTAAAAACTCTACGTAACCAGAAAATACAATATAGTACCTACCTAATACACATTACCACACAGTTCCATGATGACCGACCTTAGTAAAATAATTTATGTAAGCATATCCGAACAAAATATTGTGTAAGTATTATCTCACCACCAGTCGTAAAACAAGAACTATACTGTACCCTAGTGTGAGTTTTAACTAGCTCGACATAGTACGCGTCAAGTAGCGCTTTGTATGAAGATTTTTCGATAAGGGCGCTGTACAGGATCTTCATACTAGGAGTACAGTTCCCAAACGTAATGATATCGTAGTTCTAGACATAATCTAAGTAGGTTATGTACTTAAGTAGAAGTAGATATTATGTATTACCGATTCGTACCCCCTCAAGGGTGGATCAGATATTAGGTATCCTTGAGGCGTAGCGACAAGGCAGGAGACCTCAGAGGATAGGGATGGTCGCGTATTTAGTATGTAGCCCGCGATGAGACACTCAATTGATGTTTCCGATTGAGTGAACAAGGTATATCTACAGAGATGTTACAATAGAGTAGAATAATAAGTTTGGACTAGGTTATATAAGACATATGAAATGAAAAATGCCCGAGACGTTTGTGTCCAGACAGTTGAATTCTTGTGTACTGTGTAAGAGAACGTATTTTTATTTTGTGCGCTTTTTAAAAATTTCATAAGAGTTCTGTGTACGTGGAGTTATCATAACCTAAGCTAATTTCATTAGGTAGGTATATAAAGGTAAACTTTGTTGTTTTAAAAAGGGTAGTAGAGTAAGCATTCTTAGTTGGATATCATTGATTCTGTTTTAATATTTTTTTTGTAGATGACTCCTACCAATTATCATGGCTCTGCTAATTTTTTATTCATAAATATTGTATTAAACTCAACCTGAAACGTAGCTGTTTTAACAGCTCCATATAAATTATCCCACTGTATAGAAATCGAATCACATACTCCTTGATTTTGAAGAGACCACAGTCGGAATACAAATGTCGCCGCCCGGGATCGAGTCTTCGATCTGGAGGTGGAACCGTGGAACGGAGCGCCCTCCAGTGGTCATAACCGGAGAAATACTACCATCGTTTTATTATGAAGATTACGGGCAAATGGTTTGTAAGGGTGTCGGATATCGCGCCGTTTTTCGAGGAATGGTTATGTGGAATATTTTTGAGCTCTACTGAACTGTAACTGCTGCGGATCAGAAATAGATTTGCGAAAGTGGTGCGAGGCTTAGCGAGCTGTAGACGGACTGGTAGGTAGAAAAGTGAAAAAAAATAGCGAGTGTCGGGTTTGGAATATACCTATGGGAACTAAATAGGCTTTCCATGAGCCGTACGCTTGCTTTGAAGACTAATTAATACTCGTGAGTTGAAAACAGGCCATACCCACCTAAAAAACTATAAGAGCTAAACATATTTCACGATTCTGTTCCGTGAACTTACTGGATGGACAATGCTTAAAAAAGTTTTAATACAATTAAGTATTTTAAATATTTTATAATTTCAGTATTTTATAATATTGACACAAAAATGAACTCAATAGAGGTAGTGTACCTAAATCAGCAAAAAATAGTCAGCCATTTTCATTAATCATCATCATTTTTAAAATATTAGGGGAATAAGTACATTGCTACTCCGTGAGAAGTTATTTGAGTTTAACTCGTAACTTGGCTAATATTCTCCGTCGCTCATTTTCTAGCCCTTGTAAGCGCATCTACCAACAGTTTCTTATAAATAAAAGCACACGCTCAAAAACCGCGTCCTGAAAAACGCTGGTCAGATTCTCTTTAATATTTCATCCTGTAATCTTACGGCGCTCGCATTTTATAGATCCTCCGTCGACCCCTATAAAGTTGCTCCCCTTTACGGCCCGGCCCGGCAGTCGGCTTTTTCCAGCTTTTCTATGATTAAAATTTAATTATTCACTTAATAACACTTAATCCTGTGTTGCGGAGACTAGTTTTGCGTCAGTTATTACAGATGGGAGACGGTGCACACAAAAATGTCCTAATCGAAAAACTGACTATTGTAGGTATACTGTCTCTTCTGTGTTTTTAAACATACACCGTCTTACCACAAAAGATTTAAACTAGAGTTGAACAGATGTTTCTAAACTTTCATACCACAAAATCGACGTGTATCACTCGTTTTCTTACTAAATCCTGGCATTCATAATTATTTTACTTGCGCACAATACTATATAAATATAATATTATAAGAGTAGCTTATACAAAATGAATTTAGTGGTAGCGCAATAATGAATTTATTACTCTGAGCCTTAATAACTCCCTAGGCGAGCCGTCAATTTCCTCTGTTTCAGTAATTATGAAATGGGAATTTCCAGCTTTCACAGAAACTAGGTAATATCACAAGAGACTTAATGGTACCTATACAAGAGAATATCACATCACTGGGATTAAACAAACTAATGTTAACTTAGAAATTATTCTCCAAAGCTTTTGAAAGTCATTATGGCAGTAGATTTCCTTCAGGAATGGATTACTTACTTTAAACATTCATCTACCAATAGAAGCTTACCTTTGTTATCTGAATATTATATATATATTATTATATTAGCAGACGCGGCCACGCGTTGCTGTGGCTAAGGTTTTTGTTATTGCAACAATAAATTTCATTGAGATGTAAGCTATCCAATCTTTCAAGTTAGACCAAACTGCACACGGTGTGCAAATTTGATTAAAATCGGTTCAGTAGTTTAGGAGTCCATCGCAGACAAACAACGTGACGCGTAATTTATATAATTTCAGATATACCTACCTATACCTACTGATGCACTCTATTGAATTAGATTGAACGTTGATATATTCTGTCTAACAACAGCTTCTGTGTTGTAAGTGGGTATTGAATCCAGTGGCGGGTTAAGCCACGTCAGAAGGTTTTGGAGACCCTGACAAGCTGACACCAGAGGCCGACACCCTCGAATAACAAAGCATAAACGCCACCAAAGGTCACCAGTCTAAACTAAAAGAAACTCCCAAATGATCCTGAAAATGTATAATTCACATCAACCACTAATAAAATTACCATTCGAAATAATCAATATGTGCGCAAGAGTTGACGTTGCCGCAGTGCTTCCTGTCAGTGAGGGTGGGACACTTCCTGCCGCCTCCGCTCTTCTGTCTGATGATGTGGCGGCTCCGGAACTGGTCTCCGAAGCCACAGGTGACGGAGCAGGGGGACCACGCGGTCCAATCAGAGACTAAGCAGTCGTTAGCTGGAAAATAGGTAAGGCTACAAGGTATACTGTCGACGACACGTTTGGCGTAGTGGCTGAGCAAGCAGACTGCTGCGCTTGGTCTTGTTTCTGGTCTGGGTGTTATGTGTTTGTGAAATTATATGTCTGTATACCGTACTCACGATACAGGAGAAAAAAAAGATACTCTATAGACTAGCATATGATCACTCTCCCCTGGTCTTAAGTGGCGATGTGATGGGTCCAGAATGGGGCTGGGTTTCAAAAAACGCTGCCGGAACACCCCAATAGGGTTTGGCGCCAGTTTGTCTACTTGAGAGTGGTAGCTAGCCAGGCGTGGCACTAGGGCCCTACCACGATGTTTTCCTTCGTGCTCACTTTTAGCAGGCACCTGTCACTTACGTTTTTTTTTTTAATAAGTACGTTTACCATTGACTTGGGTGGGTCAATGCCTTTTTTTTTGTTGCTCAAAATTATTTAGTTACATTTTTGGGTTTGTTTTACTCGCTATCTCACATGTGTCTTAAGATTAATCTTAGGGTTCCTAATAAAATAACTAAGTCCGCTGTTTTTTTTTCCTTTTCTATCTTTCTTTATTTAATTAACATGCTCTTTTTTTTGCTTATTATAATTAAAATCTTTTATTTTTTATTTATTTGTCACTTACGTTGCACCTTGTTCACAGCATGATGCAGCCTCGAGCGGAAGTGCCTCGGCAGGTGCTTTCGCAACCCTAGTCGCCGTCCGTGGGCCACTGCTAACACAACATCGTCCATGCTGGTCAGTTCACTATCAAATTCCTTCTCAGTTGTGCTGAAAGAAAAAATAAAGTAGAATAGAATAGAAAGAAATGCTTTATTGTACACTGAAGAAGACAAAAATACACATGTTATTATAACAAAGACTAATTTTAACGCTACATAAAAAACAAAGTACCTACTTAGTAAGTAGGTGTTTAATTGCGTCCTAAGGTTGTAAGGCTGCAAGATTTAGATCTCTGAATAATAATACCCTGCTCTGAAATATTAATATTCTCAATTATTATCTGTTCATTTATTTGAGTAATCAATATTCATAGCGTTGCTCTCCATAATCTGATAAATTATTAACCTTACTGAAGAGTAGATTCCTATTCAGGTCTAGACACCTGTAATACTGTTTAGGTATGATCAAAGAATAACTAATAGAGTAAGTTACTACGAGTCTCTATCACGCTATTTCGCTTTAAATCATTGAAAGTGCGAATTCTATAGCGCGTATTAATATAGGTGTTCTGTGCTATTGTGAAATATTTTCATATTTACACTAGCTAAATCTCAGATTATTCATCCAATAGATATGACATTTAAATCAAGTTCCGGGGAAGAAAAGAGACAAGTGTATACAAATAGACAAAGGAGTAAGTAGGATAGTACGATGATGTTTTGTGTGTGTCTTTGTCGGCATAAGCACAAATTTATTGGTGTGGTGCAGAAGCAAACCAATCTTGACATATTAGAATGTCGCACGAATGATTGGATCACCACCTAAATAACGTGTATTGAATTTATCTGGGGGCACGGCAGTGCCCCCGCCAAGTCGAGCAAAACAAAAGGCACGGCCGTACTATCCTTTTCTCGAAGCGATTCGGGCCATTTTCGACCCCCTGTAACTTCGTTATGGATAAAACTAGAAGCCTAAATTTTTAGTGACCAAGAGGGCATCACGTTTACAGATAACAATCCAAATTACATCAAATTTGAACCAGTAGTTTAAGAATTATTGCAAGTCAAAGTTCCTTAATTTTGCTGCCCACTGACTGACTGACTGACCGATCATCAAAATTCTAAGGTACTTCTAGCCGTCCCACAAGTTTGAAATTTTGAATATAGCTATTGTTTAGCCTATAAACTATGGAAAAATTCTGACATTCCATAATTTTCATCCCGTTTTCTAGATATATAATCTGCATAAATAACTTTGTATTCCCATATAAATCCCATTAAATTGTATGTGATTACAAAGTTACTTTTACAGTTCATAATTAGACTTCATTGAAATTGAATGAAACGGGTAGCAGGGGTTAAAAATTAGAAATAGCTTCGAGAAATTCGACAGTTGAGCGATTTTTAAAAACTTCCACTATAGGTACACCTACGGCAGATAGAGAGATACAAATCGCTATAATATATATCTACCTACACTTTTATAGGTCGAACAAATTCGTTACCTAGGTACATTAAAATAGGTACCTAGGTACCTTATACCTAATACGCATCTGTGGAGACGCAAAGACACTCGTTCATGATAATCTATGAGCATGACCTATGTCGCAAGGGGCCCCGGCCGCGCAGGCGCGGGATGCGCGTTGATGCGTGTTTCGCAAAAAAACGAAATAAAGAAAGAAAACCTACAAAAAGAAATGAGATCCCATCAAAAACATTACATGTACAAAAATGCACAAGTCTCGCAACACAGTTAATCTGCCGTAAAAAGTTGTGAGATCGAATGTAAACCAAGTCGGTTAATTTCAATAGGTACCTACCTATACCTATCTATGGAAGCAGTTATACCTTTATTTCTTTAGTAAATAGAGTGTCTTGGCGATTGTACACGGCAGCATAATTTACTAGGCAATCTAAATATAGTCTTCCGTATAAGTGTACTTTCAAACAAATACAAGCACAAAGCGCTTAACATAGATTTATGTTGCCGTGTGCAATTGCCAAGTCACTTTATTTACTATAGAAATAAAGATATAACTGCTCCCATAGATAGGTATAGGTAGGTACCTATTGAAATGAACCGACTTGGTTTACATTCGATCTCACAACTTTTTACGGCAGATTAACTGTGTTGCGTGACTTGTGCATTTTTGTACATGTAATGTTTTTGATGGGATACGATTTATAAATTGCAGCATAGGTGTGTCCTATTCGGGTATACGCTATTGTCAAGTCTATTTCTTGATACTACCTCTATGAGCTAAATGCACTCATCATCATTCTCTTATATCCCATACTAGGTGGGGTCGGCACAATAATATGTTTTTTTCATCCTCTCACTCTTGTCAGCCGTCAAATCTGCACTCAGTCCCTACTTGCTCACGTATTTCCTCCTTCATACAATCCATCCATCTCTTTTTCGGTCTCCCACGGCTCTTACATCCATCTACATTCACACTCGTCGTCACACTAAGTTAAATCCACTAATAGCGCGAAAAATAAATTAATAAGACTAACCCCCAGTTTCTGGAACGTCAGTCAACGTTGACAACAGATTAATTCTATTGCCATCCTTGTCATTTGTTTAGTGTTAGATAGAGACAACGATAGTTTTAATCTACTGTCAACGCTAACAAACGTTCCAGAAACTGGGGGCACAGAATAATAAACTAGTAAACCAGTACAGAAGCTTTACTTCGCAATGGTTTTCAAAGAAATATTGACTCTATCTGATAAACAATATGATTTAATTTAGCTCGCGGTCCAGTCGAGCACGTGTTCATTTACATACCTACCAATTTCTTTTTGAAGGAATATGGGCCTTAATTCACTATACTACGGTTCATAATAAGTTATACATGGTTATACGTATTGAAAGAGCCGCGGACTAGGGTTGCTTACTTCGAGAAACTACTTATGCCATCTAGCGCACAGCACGAGCGTTTACTCCTACTTGTGGCGGGCAACGCGCAGCAGGCAGCGCCGAGTACGTTCATGTAGTCTAAGAGCTAGCTGCATAATTGTATATGCTATACGATTATTGCCAAAGATTTAATTTAATGAAGTAATAAAATAAAACACATTTTGTTCATTATACTAATATAGACAAAAGAATAATAGATGTTATGTATGTGTAAAAATATCTGGAATTGTTTTTGTTTCGGACAAAACATAATAATTGATACTTAATTACTGAAATATAAGTACATAAATTGATACTTAAATACTTAAATTACTGAAAATACTGCACAGTATCTTTTTGCTTATTTTCGTTTTGTGTCCATCTTGCAATTATATAATGAATCAATCAAATCAAATAATTAAGTTGAACGTGGTCGAACATATAGCGCGCACGCGTGTGTTTTCTTTCGCTTGTGGCAGCCTACTAGATTGGCCCTTGCGCAATGGCCGCCGCTACACGCGGAGTGACACAGGCCTGCTGGGGGTTAGTGTTATTTACTACAATTCCAAATTTGTGTTTTCCTTGAACAACTAACGGAACAGTTGGTATCGAGTTAATTTACTCTACAATTTTAGCGAAATCTAAGAAACTTTATTCGGAAATTTTCCACGATTGAGTTGGATATTCGCAAGTGCTTGTTATTCGATATTCCGAATTATACGAGTTCAAAAGTTTCAACTTTATTATTATGATGCCCGATGAACCGAGAATCGGAAAATTGAGAAATTATATCAGATTGAAATCAATATCGTGAAACGACGATATACCAATTGATTGGAAAATATATTATTATATTCAAAACATAATAATATATTCAAGACATGAAGTATTACAACTTAAGTTAGTACCTATGTCAATTTATTAATTGGGCGCTAAGGGTGATAAAAACAAGAAAAACATCCAGGCAGACAAAAAACAATCCCCTGTCACCCATAAATATACCCTGTACAAGTATCGAACCACCCATCTCCCGTTTCGCCACTGGATTACGCTACAGATGCAGTCTAATTGTTTTATTTGCATGTGAAGTGCGACTTTTTTTTTTATCATGTGAAGTGCTGATACTCACGTGGTAGTCGACGGAGCCGTGACAATATCAACTCTATTCTCAGGCAAATTAGGCCGGGGTGTTCCAAAAGGTTCCTCTTCCAAATCCTTCAAACGGTCTACGTAACTCTTCGTAGTAACTTCTTCACCCTCGAATCTGTCTTCCTCATCTGCGATAGGTTGTTTCTTGGGTAAGCCTTTTCGTATATCTTTTTCCTTTAGCATGGTCAACAGCTCTTTTCGAGCCAAGTCGTTCAGTTCTATTGTAGAGTATTCTTTTACCTGGAAGTTTTTAAAATGTTTAATATTGTACAAGTGTTTCGTAACTACCATGACATACATCATACTTTTGAAGGTTGTTGATTGCATCGTAGATTATAATAATGATATGTTAACGTTTAAAAATCCCTGCCGTTTATAGTAAGTACTGCACTTTTAAGAAATATGTACCTACTCTTCTTTTAAGCAATATATAGTACTCTTTGATTGTCTTATCTCTTTCTCTTTATCCTCTAGGTACCACTCCCTATTCTCCTATTGAGCATAACGCCGTTGTTACTGAACATCCTGTATGCGTGTGAATGTATACAATGCTAATATGTGTATCTATAAAATAAATGTACCTAATAGTACTTATCTATAAAATTGTAATGTTTAGTAACAGTTTAAACTTGTCAGAATAATTTGTCACATACATTTAGAAACAAAATGGCGTTTAAAACTAATTCAGTCTCTGGCATAAAATCATTGTACCTACTGTTACGTACTCAATTTGTAAGCTATCCTATCAAATCCAGCCCATAAAGTAAATTATACGAAGCTCACGCCACTCAAATTCCATTCTGTATATTATATTATACTCGTATATATAGTATATCTACCTAGAGTATTTTTATAACGGTGTAAAAAGTTGAGTTTTTACGAGCTCGACATAGTACGCGTCAACTAGCACTTTTCTGTGAAGATCTTTTAGAGCGCCCCTACCGGCGCATTTATGAACGAAAAATCTTCAAAAGCGCTACTTGACGCGTAGGTACTATGTCGAGCTCGTAAAAACACACTAGGGGTATAACTGGTGTACAATACAATTTTTCTATTATATTATATTCACGCCAATCATACTCATATCACTAAAACTACCGCCACTGATGATGTAACAGAATAGATAATTTAATTAACCGTTTAAAGGCCATTTAAGCGTGACATTGCGAGCCGGTGGAGCGTAGAATTTACGCGTAGGTACGCGTTGACACAGTTACTGCTTTACAAAGGATATGCTGAGGTAGAGGAAGGAAAACATGCTGAGAATGGATAATGTCTACATAATCATAATATGTAACATCGTCAATCATTATGAAACAAGTTGGTCTAATCACTAATGAACCGCGAGTAACCTCATGGACATTAAAATTTGTTTCTAATTTTGGATATAGAATAGAATAGAAAAGTCTTTATTGTACACACACTACAAATAAACAATACAGATAGAAAAAATACAATATTTAAACAATATATACCTAGGTATATGTAGGTAGTACAAAATAGGCTTGCAATAGTCTTACCGATGTTCTTAATACTTAGTTAGTGCCGGTCCTGTAGGCACAGACAGACTACTTGCGAATAGGTATAATACCTACCTACTGCTACTAGATAAAATTGTTTTGTAAAACATTATTTTGTACTTGACTGTACCTTGTCGTATTTAAGGTGATGGCCAGGTTGGTAGCTACATAGGTAAAATTGAAGGCGCAACTCGGCCATTCGGTTGACAATTTTTTGGCCGAGATACCCCTCCAAGTCTTGCAACTCATAATAATCAAGTATTACGTATTGTAATTGGTATTTTGTTACAAGAAACATACATAATATTATTTTATACCTACACTACAGGTTATGTAGAATGATATTATGATATGATCATAAAGCCGTAAACAGGAAAAAGTACCGGAAAAGTCAAAGCGAATGTTATTATGACTGCGCCGCGCGGTTTCACCCGCGTTTGGATAATATACGATATATCGTTATGAATTGTTGCCTATTTGTTATTCTGATGTATAAGCTATATTATTGTAAAGTTTAATTAAAATCCATTCAGTAGTTTTTACGTGAAAGAGTAACAAACATCCATCCATACTTACAAACTTTCGCGTTTATAATATTAGTAGGAAGTAGGATATACAAATTAAACTGTCGAATATTTGGTGTTGACATTTTACTTTTTGACGTTCTGAGTGTTAAAGTTTAGTATTCCACCCTGGTTCTGAACATATTATATGCCCATCTTCACGGGAAGTCTCGTCTTACCTTCGTAAATTGAACTTTGGCAATGGCAGGCAGTTCCCTCAGCATGGGATAGTAGAAGCCCGCAGCGGGGTGGTCGGGCTGCCTCGGCCTGTGCTTGGTCACAGGCCCTGGCGGCGTCGTCTCCCAACGAGGAGCTGTGAAGGTCAGGCCACTCGCAGCACCCGCGTCCAGCGGTTCCAGCTGTAAGAGCTGCAGCTTTAGTGACGCTTGGAATTTGGAATTGAAATTGTATGTGAAAGATCGATATTAGGGTGGAATTTAGATCGAGTTCAATTGTTTTCAAAGGGGACGAAGCAGGTCTTACGCGATTGTTAACATATAATATGAAAGTTACAGTACAACACGATGTAGTATCTATCAGAAGTTTGGTTGCTAAATAATAATAAGAAAAAATAACACCATCATTCTTAAAATATCCAATGTGATCCCGTAGTTTGTTGAGAGAATTTATCTACCTACTTTATTCTACGAACTTACATCCAAAGTGATTTGATCAACCCATGAGGAGTCCACGCAAAGGTCTACACTGTCAACTCCGATGAACCAATCAGGGGACGGGATCATACGGCACATCAGCGAAACCTGTACAGTAAAAAATATGTATAAAAGTATATAATATCTTGTCAAAAAATTCTGAGAACAAGAGACAATATTTTGAAAACAATTTGAATGCACTTCCAATTTTCTATGGCTTTTTCTTTAAATATTCAATTCTGATTAAAGAGCTGAAAAAATGATTGACTAAGCCAGGGGATTTTATCCAAAACCCACCAAACTGTGCCCCCCATCCATCAGCACCAAGTTCTCCGTTAGTCCGCTTCCGTTGCCGACCGCCGGCGCTGAGAACTGGTCGTAGACCTTCGATTCCTCATCGCCTTCCACCACCAGGTCGTCGATCCTCCCGTACTGGGCAAAGTCTCGCGATGCAGGTCTAGACACTTCGCCAAGGCGGTACAGGGCGTACGTATTGTTGTGCGACTGCCCTGGAAATATATTTGGAGCAATTGAAACCTTTTTGTTATAAAAAGTATTAAAAAAAAAAAGTAAAGTTTTTAATTACGTATTTGGTACTTCAAGCTGCAAGTTCTACAGTTTGGCGGCACATTTACATAAATTAGACTGTATGCTTTGCTGACACGTGAAGATTACATAATATCACAATTAGGCTTAACACTGAGCATAGAGCTTAAAATTCTAGACTACTAATCTACCGACTATTAAACTTCTGATAAAATACAAGCGAGAGCATGTTCGAGCAGTATTCTGCCATTATTATAACAAAGCGACCATAAAGGTGCCTCAGAAACTGTTTTATTTGCATATCTCACTCGAGTTACCTCTGAAGCGTCTACGTTATAAACGCTCCGATAAAAGCTGGGATAAAAACTTAGTGACCCTCATGCGCTCGAATGGAAACATTTCCTTTGAAAGTCCTTGGAATAATGAGTCTTCGAAAAAGAGAAGTTAGCGTATCTAGGTACGATTTGATATCGTTTACCATCACTGCGAGGTTGCAGTCAAATACTTATCAATCCAGCAATACAAAAAATCGGGGCATCAGAAACTCAGAAGAAATAAGAAGTATATTATAATATGAATGATCGTATAATATAAGAGAAAGCACCGAAAATACAAATCAATACTCCCAATCGTATTATTATAGGCAGCTCACGAAATATCATTAACTTCTTTGAAAAGTTCAACGAACTGACTTATAAATAGAGACATCAAAAAGATCTGCGTAAACAGAGCGTGTATTAAAAACGTTGTTTTTGTAAATATGCTCACAGAAACTGATGCGAAATAAACAGAAGCTCGTTTCCACTAGTACGTGAACCGAAACAACATTATAAAAATTATTCTCACTGAGTTCAGTAATGGTGCTGCAGTTCGTACTATCAACAGTTTATTTAATTTTCACTGTTTTAACATAACTATTATTATTCTATAAGCGTATGGGCCATTATTCACATAACTAGGCCAGTGAAGGCTTATGCAAGCAATACTTCAGTATACAGTCATCATGATTGTGTCTGCAACCTTCGATCAAATAGACATAAATAACGCGTCAAGATCACATATTTAGATCCTGACCCATATGAATATCGATAGCCACGGTTCACTTTTTTTATTACGCGTAAAATTTAATTTAAACCATGGAAAACTAGGCTTAAAGGTTACTTTTTAGAATATCGTAATATATAATAATTATGTACGTAGGTATACTAGTACCCAACTTATAAGGCGCGTCGTGAATCTTCGTTCGCGCAGAAAAGAAAGTATGGTCCGAAGATTAACGAAAGAACGCTTAAAACTTACAATCAACCTAAGCTCACTATTATAAGGTTCATAATACACTGCAGCTGTTAGTTCCATCTCACTCTAAGCTCGCTAAGATGGCGGCGGCTGCCGACCAATAGCGGTCAATAGCATTTCTCGCGCTTTGAAAATTCATCTTCTGCGCAGGTACATCGGTAAGCCATATCAGTTGGGTAATACCGGATTCGTAATATCACAATCGAAATGAACTGACATGATAGAGAGAGACAGAGAGATATTTTCACTACAAGAGATTAAAAATCCGAGTAAGTATATACATTATGCAGTCCACCTCAACGCATATTATAGTAGTACAGTACAAACAAAGCCCATGCATAATAGAACAAACCGAAATTTTATGGCTTCCCGATTTTTTCTCATTTCCGACCATCATAGTATAAAAGAGCTCTTACAAAAACTCTGCGGATCGTTACGCTATGATTTATTTGGAAAGATCAAATTGGAGATGAAATATAACGTAGGATGTTGCGAAGTTAAGTGGATTACAGATCAAATTTGTGGCAGGAAATAGGTGTTGCCCTAGTTATGTATTATGTGTTTATACTTGAAGCAATATGGGTTAGAATGTTTCCTTTCTTTCTGTGATGAAGGGACCTATATTAAGGGGTTTTATTGTTTCATATTTCATCTATGTTCTACACCGGGATGTTTTTTGTAAACTACTTTTAATTATTGTTAGGTTTTTTTAAGTTTCATTTAGTATTTTTTATTTAATTTCCCATTATTAAAAATTTCTTGTTCTGTAAATAAATATGATAAATAAGTACCAATGTTTGCAATAAAAACGTGGCGATCTAATGAGCCTTTAATTAACTTTGTTCCAACCTGCTAAAACCCTCTTAATTTGTACAGTTCCACTCTAAAAAATAGGCCACATACTCGTATTCTTCTTGGGTCCCTGCAGACTGCTAACTTCATTCCCGAATCAGCGAGGCTTGCTATCCATCGCAACCCTCTTTGATTGAAAACAGACAAAAGGATTTTTCGTCCGAAAAAGGCCGAATGCCTCCCAAATACCGCTGTGGCATAGTGCAATGCGTAACAGTGGGTCATCTGGGTTTTAGTTCTGATACTGTTGAACGGTAATTATTCCGTTGCGTTGCCGAATTTGACAGTTTTTCTATAGGAAAACTGTCAAAGTTGGTGACTGTGACAGCGAATAATTGTAATGATAGCTCGGTTCAATATCATAATAGCGTAGATGGTCAAATTTACTTTATAATAATTATGTAGAAGGTGGTTATGAAGTTGACCGTTTTATGAATGTCATCATGAGGTAGGTACATTATATTTCGTCGCTTCATTCTCGATATAAGAATATTCACAACGTAGTCCCTCTATCCTGCAAGGTAGCTTCGCACGATTTTAAAAGTAGAATCGATTTTATTTTCCTTTTAATCGATTATAAGTTTTTACGACTGGCCACACTATCTATGGACTGTCTATGCCGGCGCCCTAGCAATTCGTCATTCCTTTTTCGTGCGAGGTAGCGTGCACAAGTGTTAAGAAATTCTTTCTCAAACTTTTTTAATCTACCTGCACTTTGAACAAAATAATGCCGAAACGGAAAAATAAAACGGACAAACAAAGAAGAAGTGCAGAAAATACGAAACGTCGAAGACTAATTATTTACTCAGATTCATCTGACTCTGAGAACTCAAGTAAGTGTTTATTATAGTGTCTATTCACTTATTTTTCTCTGGGTCAATCATGTGTGACCTAGATAAGTGAAATTTTATTACGTCTGGGGGTTGGTCGAGAATCAACACGAAGGCATTAAAAATACGCAAAACGCGTAGAAGTTGGTCGAGAATCAATCTAATCAAGTAAAACGCCTGGGGGTTGGTCGAGAATCAACACGAAAGGCTTTAAATAATGGATATAACCTAGTGGTCCGTTGAAAATCTGCTCATAGATTTTTCTCAAACTGTTCGTGAACCAACACGACGGTTACAATATGCCATTTGTTGGTAGATAATGTAGGGGATGCAGATCTAAAAGACTGGTATTATTTAAATATGCCGGTTTTATTCTCTAAACGTTGGGACAAACCTACCCTCACAGTTTAACTAAATATCATTATATTTGTATCTTATTATGGGGTACTATATCGTTACTTATTCTTCTAGATAACGAAGCACCCGTAGAAGTGACTGATGTTCCACTACCAGTGGAAGAGTTACTACCAGTAGAAGAAGTTCCAATGGAATCTTTGGCCGTGTTGCCTGAGGAACCATCCCAAGAACTGGCACTGGTATATGATGCTACAGAGCCCGAGTTATGTTCTGAAATTTTACTAGCACTCGGGGCAAAAACCAGCGAAGTACCAGAATATGGTGACAAAATCCATCAAAATTTGGCGGATTTATGGATTCCCTTATTAAAGAAAGGGTTAGCAAAGGAAGAAAAAGATAAAGCTCTTAAGGAATATTTGATTCCTAAAAACTGTCCTTTATTGATGGCCCCAAAACTGAATCCTGAGATTTCTGCAGCGATAACGGAAGCTAGCCGTTTGAGAGATAAAAAGATGGCGTACGCCCAGCAACAACTTGGAGCAGGAATATCGGCAGTTAATAGAGCTATGGATGTGTTACTAAGTAAAGACTTGGACAAATTGAAAGTCATAAAAATCTTAAGTGACTCCTGCCGCATTTTAAATGACTTACATCACCGAAATACTCAAGCTAGAATAAAATTGCTAACGCCGAGTTTAGATAAAAGTTTCTTACAGATATTAGACGGTTCATGCCGTGACGGAACACTTTTCGGAAGCAATTTATCCGAAAAAATTAAGGCCTCTAAGACCATAGAGAAGCAGGGCCTTCAAATAAAGAAGCCGACCATACCCATTTCCCCCGCTCCGTCAACATCGCGAGCTCCCCAAAACCGGGGAAACTGGGGGGCCCCTCCTCGTTACCCACCCAACAAGAGCAACCAATTTCAACGGGGAGGGGGCAGGAAACCCCTGCAACAGCCGACGACGTCCCGCAAACCTCCTTTCACCGGGCCGGCTCCAGCGAAACAACCAACCAAGCCGCAGACCCGTGCCCAAACACAACAATAGCACAGGTACCACACGCTGGTCGCGTTAGTTATTTTTATAAATGTTGGAAAAATATAGCTAATAATCCAATAGTTTTGAAGTGGATTCGATGCGGTCTTTCTATTCCTTTTGACAAACCAGTAATTCAAACTACGGCTCCTAAGGTAAAGATTTTGTCTCAACAAGAAACATTTGACATGTCCTTAGCAATAAAAAATTTAATAAGCTTAGGAGCGATACAATCATGTTCTCCTGTACAAAAACAGTTTCTGTCAAGAACATTTCTTGCACCGAAACCTAACGGTAGCAAGAGATTTATTCTAAATCTTAAACCTCTTAATAAATTCATTAAATCCGAACATTTCAAAATGGAAGACCACAGAACTGCTGCAAAACTTATACCAAAAAATGGATTTTTAGCTACGATTGACTTAAAAGAGGCCTATCTTTTAATACCAATACAACCGATAGACAGAAAGTTTTTTCGTTTTCAATTTCTGGATAAAAATTCGCAGTTAAAAACGTACGAATTTACGGCAATGCCATATGGCTTATCCATAGCTCCTAGAGTGTTCAGTAAGATCATGAAAGAAGTAGTCACGTCGTTAAGAACTCGTGGCTTTAAATCGGTTCAGTATCTCGATGACATTTTGTGTATCGGTAATACCTATTCAGATTGTGTACAAAATTTAACCGAAACAATCAATCTCTTGAAGTGCCTGGGCTTCATAGTAAACTATGAAAAAAGCTGCTTAGAACCACAGTCAGTTTGCAAGTTTCTTGGCTTTATGTTCGACACAGGTAACCTTACATTGTCGTTGCCAAGCGAAAAACGTTATAATATTGACCAATTAGTTAAAAATTTTTTGTCTTTGCCCCGTTGCACCATCAGACAGTTTGCTCAACTAATAGGGGTACTAATTTCTGCGTGCCCAGCAGTCAGGTACGGCTGGCTTTACACAAAAATCTTGGAAAGGGAGAAATACCTTTTGTTGCAAAAACACGGTAATAATTATGAATCAAAAGTTTATCTTTCAAATCAGATTCTGCAGGATTTAACATGGTGGTCTAGCAACATATACACAACTTTTTGCCCCATGAGAATATCACATTACGATAAAGAAATCTTTACTGATGCCTCAATGACAGGTTGGGGTGCGTTTTCTGAAGGAAAACGTGTCAATGGAAGCTGGAAATTGTCGGAAAAATGTTTACATATTAATTATTTGGAACTTTTCGCAGTATTTCTTGGCCTTAAAAGTTTGATTGGTGAACGAGTTCAATGTACAATATTGTTACGAGTAGATAATACTACCGCCGTCAGTTATATTAACAGGATGGGAGGTATCCAATATCCCCATCTCAATGACATGGCGAGACAAATTTGGCAGTGGTGTGAGAAACGAGGTATTTGGCTGTTTGCATCTTACATTAACACTAAAGATAATAAAGAAGCCGACGAAGAATCACGAAGGACTAATCCCGACATAGAATGGGAACTCTCGGAATCAGCTTACCAAAAAATATTAAAGTCTTTTGGTCACCCAGAGATAGACTTATTCGCTTCTCGCACCAACACCAAATGCGAACGTTATACATCTTGGAAACAAGATCCTGACGCTATGGCGGTAGACGCGTTCACTATTGATTGGAGTCATTATTACTTTTACGCATTCCCTCCATTTTCTTTGTTACTCAAATGTATTAGAAAAGTAATAGAGGATAAAGCAAACGGATTGTTAGTTTTTCCCTTTTGGCCATCGCAGCCGTGGTTTCCCCTCCTGAAAAATATTTTAGATTCGGAAATATTGTTTTTTAAGCCACATAAAAATTTATTACAATCTCCCTTCAGGAATCATCATCCTCTACACAAACAGCTTACCCTGGGTGTCGCGAGGCTCTCCGGGCAGCGTTCACACAGCGAGGATCACCGACAGGAGCGGTAGACCTTATGATTGCGTCACTCTCAAATAACACACTACAACAATATAGTACATCCTTGAAATTATGGTGGGATTATTGTTCAGGAAAAGAGGTCGAACCTTTTCAGACTTCAAATGAATTAGTCATGTCATTTATTGCCGAGCAGTTTAATAAAGGGGCTAGTTACGGTACTTTAAACAATCATCGCTCGGCTTTATCACTATTATTGAATAGTAGTATTGGAGAAGATGACCGCATCAAACGTATGCTTAAAGGTGCTTACAAATTAAAACCATCAGCACCTCGTTATAGCTCAACGTGGAATCCACAAATAGTTCTAGACAAAATTGCGGAATGGGTTCCGCATGATGAAATTACTGTTGACAAATTAACTAAGAAACTAGCAGTTTTATTAGCTCTGTGTACTGCTCATAGAGTTCAAACTCTATCAGTCATCAATATAGATGATATTAATAGAGGCACAGATGGTATACGAATCAACATTACTTCCGTAATTAAAACTTCAGGACCGGGACGAGAACAACCCGTACTTTTTTTACCATATTTTGCAGAAAATCCTAATATATGTCCTGCAACAACTTTAAATGATTACTTATTAAGAACAAATAACATTAGGGAGAATAAAATTAAACATTTATTTTTAACATGTAAGCGTCCGCATAAAAATGCGACTGCACAGACAATCAGCAAGTGGATAAAAAGTGTTTTGTCTGAGAGTGGTGTAAATACTAACGTATATAAAGCGCATAGCACTAGGCATGCATCAACTTCCGCAGCAAAAGCTGCAGGACTCAGCATAGACGCCATACGTAAAGCAGCAGGCTGGTCTAACTCTTCGTGTACATTTGGCAAATTTTACAATCGGCCAATAGTTAGCGACAGCGGATTTGCTAGATCCGTTTGTTTTCCTCAACCACCTTAATGATTACGTTACAATATTTAAAATTATAAAATTGTAATAATACAAATTCCTACTTTATGATTACTTAATGTTATAGGTATAAGACCTTTTATGTTTTTTAATGAAAGAAATAAAAATCAATTGATTTGTTATTTTTTACTGTTTTATTAATAACGCAAAACTTTCTGCTCTAAATATCTACGTTGTGAATATTCTTATATCGAGAATGAAGCGACGAAATATAATATACAATCAAACGAACTTAACAAGTGAAGTTCGATAGATATTATATGAGTCGCTTCATTCGAAGATATAAGTACCCACCCCCCCAAAAGGAAACCCCTTATTGAAAGTTTTGATTTACAAACAAAGATCTCTAAATAAAATGACGAATTGCTAGGGCGCCGGCATAGACAGTCCATAGATAGTGTGGCCAGTCGTAAAAACTTATAATCGATTAAAAGGAAAATAAAATCGATTCTACTTTTAAAATCGTGCGAAGCTACCTTGCAGGATAGAGGGACTACGTTGTGAATATTCTTATATCTTCGAATGAAGCGACTCATATAATATCTATCGAACTTCACTTGTTAAGTTCGTTTGATTGTATATAATATGTAACGTAATGAGCTGCGAATTAAGCTGATGGTTAATGGATTAGAGTGACCAAAAAAACAGACAAAGTAGACAGTGAGAAAGATAGAGAGAGATGGAGAGAGAAAGAGAGAGAGACACAGAGAGAGAAAGAGATACCATTTACGAAGACACAAAAATAATACAAAGATGGGCATTGTGCAGCAGAAGTGATTCTCAGATGAGAAATGAGAATGAGTAAGCCAACGAAATGAATTGACTAAACTGACACTTACCCTAGTTGAGTTACAGAAATAGCCATTGTAAACTTCTTCTATGAAGACCAAGCAAATTCGAACAAAGTCCCAGAAAGTAACTACAAATGCATGTTCTGTGGCGCTACCCAGACATACCTCGGGAAGATTTGTTCTGCGTCCCAGATAACTCAATATCTTCCGCTCTCATAATGTGATGGAGATGACTCCAGACTGATACGTGTGTCGCAGAAATATTATTGCTTTCTAAGATGTCTATAATCGTTTATCTACAGATGAAAGAGAGTATTGACCCTAAATATGATAAAGTTACTATAAAATACATAATTATTATAATTATTAATATGTTGGTATGTAAGCAAAAACGCACGATCTACGATACCATAGATCTCGATGTTTTATGGATCTCTGTTTCACATTTTTTTTTACGGAAAAGTGTTAAATACTATATATACATTAATTAATTTAATTATTATTAAAGTGATGCATTTCCATTAGTGGAATAAATAAATAATGTAACACATTGCTATTGTCACTTTCCTGACTAAAACATACAATATGTTACGAACCCTAGAGTAGGTAAATGGTATCATATAACTAAAGGGTTTTTCATCGGCAACGTCGTCATTTATAACCTAAAACCCTAAATCTCTAAAACCCCAAACATCAATTCAGGTAAAGCAATAATCTAGTTCACATCTCACAGCAATAACGATCGATTTGCATGAAGAACTTCGCAAATAACAAAGAAATCGCGCAAACAAATAAAGATAGCATCAGTTTTCTTTGCAAAGGGACAACAAATAAATAGCGTGCTATCTTCCCGCAAAATGTCACTTAACCGTTACAAGATAAAGGGGCTCGTATTTAGTTCGGAACCCTGCGGAACCTTTTGTTTTTCTTTCCTTTTATTGTTGATTTAATTACTTTCGTTCGGGTTTCTTCGACCTCAGTGTGCCTAGTGCGAGTTTTGAAATTATTATTTATTTACGCGCTCGGTCCGCTAGTCACGCGTCGCGTAGTCGCGCGACTACGCGACGCGTGACTAGCGTCAGTGAATCAGTCACTAGATGGCGCTGCTCTTATTCCATACAATTTCAAGTTTACGCCAAACGGACCGAGCGCGTAAATAAATTGTCAAAACTCGCACTAGGCACACTGGTGGCTTGGTTCTAGGTTAGGTTACGTCTCGGGAAATATTATATGGGGTGTTCGTTTATTATTTTTCCGATTATGTCCGTTTCTGTCTCCGTCGCGTTTTTTCCAGTTTTCCTTTTTGTTTATGACCGCTGATATTATAATGTTGATGAATAAAATAACTGTTACATTACACGTATACAAAGAAATGTTTTTCCTTATTCCTGGTGAGTTGGGTACAAGGAATGCTATTATGTGTCTCAAATGATTGTGATACATTTTCTTGAGTATCATAACGAAGCGATATGATTATGTGAACGGTAATTTAAATGTTCAAGATATAATTTAATCAAATCAATGTAGGAAGTAATTATTTAAAATTTGCTAAACTACTCGCCTTTCCCAACTTTAATTGGATGCATTGGATACATTAATTTGCTTGTGTACGTCTAACGGGTAATTTATTTATTGCAACTCTGTATTGTAATATAATAACATAACAAAGTAGTAAACTCTAATCTCCATACCTACCTATCACGGTACCTGAAAATACTATACGATCCCATAGGAACCCGAGCATGTTCATTAAAACTTATCTTTTTATTACTTGGGAACTTATTCCTTGCACTCTACTTAGGTCGATACGTACCTACCCTATTATTAGCTAGATAACTGAATGTACAGAAATAGGATAGTCATCTTCATCATCACAACCAGCCTCTGCCCAGCCCACTGCTGAAGTGCTGAGCATGGCTGTCGTCTCACTTTCGCGAAGATAATAATAATAATTAGGCTATAATAGGTACCAAGGAAAACTTCGTGAGGAAACCAACATGCCGATAATGGTTTTGGAGGCATATTATCCACCAATCCGGACTAGGCCTCCGTGGTGGACTATGGCCTAACCCTCCTCACGAAAGTGAGGGGAGGCCTTTGCCCAGCAGTGGGACAGTTACAGGCTGAATTATTAGTATTATTATTAATAGGTACCACGGGGCCCCGATCTGGATTGGTTCATACACACCTACCTGCGAAATCATTCTCGGGCATGTGAGTTTCCTCACAATGCTCCCCGTCTCCCAAATGTGGTGTAAATAGTGCTTTATAATATTATCAAATCCCAGAGGGCGTATTATGAAATTATTTAAAACCAGGCAAGTTCCAGGCAATTCTTTTTACGGCCGTACACTGACTGGGATTAACAGTTCATAATACGGCCCCAGTACATTTTTAATCATGGTTCATTGACTTTGTTACGGACGAAAGCCTCGAGAGCGGGACGGCACCAAAACAAACAGTCTGTCTCGCTCCCACATGTGTGAAGAGCACCGGGATATCGCGTTCTCAGTCACTCTTAATGATGTATAATTGTAGATTATCTCTTTGACTTAGTGGCAGTTGCCATAGCTAAAAGTTGTTTAAATATAGGAAGGTTTGGAAGATCTGGGTTCGGGTTCGATACAGCGCCGAGATCTTCCAGCCTCAAGAAAGAAAACATTGTAACTACTAAGAAGAAAGAAATACAGTCCACTACGAAAATTCATCGGTGTTTTTGTTTACAAACACATACCGACGATAGGAATCCCCCACAATTTGGTGGTCCTGTCGTCGCCGGATAAGTAAACAGCAACGAAGATCGTCGATCGTCGGGGGGATAAGCGCCGCGCTTATTATCTGGCGCCAGTGAAACGCACCACCCTTACATTACGGTGCGTTTCAAGAAGAGATCCAGTGAAGCGCGCCAGTGGGCGTGAAGATCACCCAACGGTGCGACCACGACGAGTTTCGGCGCGAGGAAGAAAGAAGATCACCCAACGGTGCGACCACGACGGGTTCAACGCGAGGAAAAAAGAAGGTCACCCAACGGTGCAACTACGACGTGTCTTCGGGCCTGGCAGGTGCTTAAGGGCGAGACAAGACTCGCCCTACGCGGTTTGCCGCGGCTGTTGCACACCGTCCACCTTGCGGTGTTAAACGGCCGGGTGCAACGGTTAACGCCGTTCCACGGCGGTGTGGTGTTTTGTGTGGCACCACCAGTCTGTCGAGAGCGGACTGAAGTTGCACATCCTCGCCGGTAAGGGTTCACGTGGTGCGGGGGTCGGACTGTAGGCACTGCCAATGGTATCGGAAAGTCCAGCCGGTACCGAGCGCCCCGTAGTACGTGTTCCCCTCTGCTGGGTGGAGCCCCCCTTACCCCTCCTCACGATCCATCCCTGAAAGAGCATATCCCAGCCTCTCGTGTGGGCTGGTCCCTCCTGACGGACTGATAGGGCCGATAGGGAGGTAGGGCCGGTAGGGGCATCAAGTGCCGAAGATGGTCGTCACCAGGAGCCAAGCTGCCGCCGAGGAGAGGAGCCAGAATCTTCGCGTTTACGAAGATTTCCCAGCGTCCCCATCCGGGGATGCCTCCGTGTCTGCACTCACGTACCAGCGAACCGCACCCGCACCCGCGCCCGCGACCGCGACCGAACGAACCGCAACCGCGACCGCACCACCCACGGGCAGGAATGCGCCGCCGCGTCCCACGACGTCTCGCGCCGCGCCAGTACATGAAGCAACCAGAGCGCCGACAGTGCGCTCGCAACGATCAACCGCTAGCGGTTTAGCGCGTATCAGACAAGCTGAATTTGAAGCAGAGGAACGGCTCGCCGAGATCCAAAGGAAAGAGCTAGAAATTCAGACAATGCTCGTCAAGAAGAGACTGGCAATGGAAGTCGCCACGATACGTGAAGAGACAGATCGTGAGAGCGTCATCGGACTGGAAGATACTGTGGAAGCAGAGCATAGAGTCAGTGATTGGCTTCAGCAGCACGCAGCACGGGGGGAGACCGAAGAATCCGAACGCGTGGAACATTTGGAAACTGGTCGAGAGATGAGACGTCATTCGCCGAGAAGACAGAACATACCCGAACGACATATTATGATACCGGGTACACCGAACCGTGTCACGTTTGAACAACAAGCGACACGACGCCCCAGATCGCCGACGCCGACCCGGTCGCGGGACCGAGCAGTGGACCGACTAGCAGATACCATAGAGCGCATGGCTCGGAACAGAGCGCCGCCCAGACAGACCCAGGACTTGCCTCTCTTCAGTGGCGCCGTGGGAGAATGGCTGCCGTTCAAGGCAGCCTGGCGGGAAAGCGCTAATCTGCACGGGTTCTCGGCCAGCGAGAACCTGGCTAGACTTAGGGCATGCCTTCGAGGAGAGGCACGCCAGTCTGTGTCGGCGCTGCTGTACGCGGCAACGGAGCCGTCGACTATAATCAGGACGTTGGAACAGTGCTACGGACGCCCAGAGATGATCGTTGAAAACGCGCTAGAAGACATAAAGAAGCTACCGCGCCTGGGGGCATCGGCCGTGGAGTTGAACTCGTTTGCGATTAAAGTCCAGAATATAGTGACGGTGATTATGTGCCTCGATGAACGAGAGTATCTGCGGAATCCCATGTTCGCACGACAAGTCGCAGAGAAGTTCGGCCCGCACCTTAAATCGAAGTGGTGCGATTATGTGGAAGATTTCGGAAGCCGTAATGAACCCGAGATATGCACATTATCCCGGTTCCTGATGAAGGAAGCAGATCGAGCTATGCGGCATGTGTATACGGCCAGCTCATCAGGAACGACGCGAGGTGCGACGAACGCCCGAACCGAACAGCAGCCACGGGCGAACGAACGGAACCGAGGGGCCGTGTATGCTACAACGGAGGACTCAACGAAGAAGAACGTATGCCTCTGTTGCGGAGCCGAACACGGAACCACTCAGTGTGGCAAACTCAAGGCCATGACGGTGGATAAGAGATGGGAATGGGCTAAAGAGATGCGAATATGTTTCCGGTGTTTGAACAGCAAGCATAGACGTTTCCACTGCAAAAGCAAGCAGTGCGGAGTAGGAGAATGTCGTCAGTCACATCATGCCCTTCTACATGCGGCTAAGGAAAGAGAAGTAGCCACGAAGCCGACCGAGAAGGAAGAGTCGGTGGTCACGGCAGCAGCACACGTCTCTGCCGGACCAAACGAAGTGCTTTTGAAAGTATGTCCGATCACAGTTAAAGGCCGAAGCGGGAAGAGCGTACACACATACGCGTTGTTGGACGAAGGATCCACAATAACATTGGTCGATGAAGAGATCGCCGGGATAGTCGGAGCGCAAGGCCCGACTCGAGCGTTACACATCCACGGAGTCACATCGAGCCAAAGAGAACCCGACAGCCGAGTAGTGGAGTTAGAGATCAAGGGCCACAACCAAGAGAACTATCAGCCGATACGAGCGCGCACAGTGAAGAATTTGACGTTGGGAAGCCAGACAGTCAGAACCGAGCTTCTTCAACATGCGCACTTGCGAGAGTTCGATCACGAAGCCGTGTGCTATACGCATGCGAAGCCGCGTATACTCATCGGAGCCGACAATTGGCACCTCATCGTTACACGAAAGCTGTTGTCAGGAAGGAAGAATCAACCGGCAGCATCACTCACCCGCTTGGGATGGATTATCCACGGAACCGCACCTCGGAGCGTCATCCAGCGGGGGGAGACAGTGTTACACGTGCACACGCTTCAGTGCAAGTCAGATGAACATGAGGACGACTTAGATAAGCTCGTCAAAGCACACTTCGATATAGACGCGTTGGGCGTCTCCCTGCAACGAAAACCGCGAGCGGAGGACGAGCGCGCTATGAAGATTTTGGAGAACACAGTGAAGCGTGTAAACGGTCGCTTTGAGGTGGGATTGCCATGGGCCAATGACGACTTCACGATGCCGCCGAGTTATGATATGGCTGTCCGACGATTACGAGGAATCGAACGAAAAATGGACAGATCTCCAGAATTTCAAGCAGCATACACGGAACAGGTGACGAAACTGCTCGAGAAGGGATACGCAGAGCCGTGCGAAGAGGACCATGACAGCGATCCACGTCTATGGTACCTACCACACTTTGCGGTGACAAATCCCAACAAGCCAAACAAAACCAGGATGGTGTTCGACGCCGCCGCACGCACGAACGGAACGTGTTTGAACGATGTGCTGCTTGACGGGCCAGACCTGTTACAAACCTTGTACGGCGTCTTGTTTCGGTTCAGAATTAAACCGATCGCAGTCACCGCCGATGTGAGAGAGATGTTCCTCCAAGTTAAAATCCGACCGGAAGATCGCGTAGCTCAGCACTTCCTGTGGCGGGGGAAGGACCGTGTAGGACCCCCGAGGAAGTACGTAATGACATCGATGATTTTCGGAGCACGAAGCTCGCCGTTCCTGGCGCACAGCGTTAGAGATCGCAACGCGACAGACCATAGGGAATCACACCCGCTGGCGTTCAGAGCCATCACCCAGAACCATTACATGGACGATTGGGTGGACAGCTTTGACGATGAAGACACAGCCAAGCACACGGTGGCCCAAGTGCAAGAAGTGCACAGTCACGCGGGATTCGAGCTAGCGAACTGGAGTTCGAATCGAACTCAATTGCTGGAGAAAATCCCCGACGAAAACCGAGCGCACGCACCCAAGGAGCTTGCCGCTAATGCCAATCTATACGGGAAGACATTGGGATTGCTGTGGATACCGGCCACAGATGAGCTCGCTTTCAACACGGCGATGCATCGCGTGCCAGAAGATGTCAAGAACGCGGCGCGCACGCCAACAAAACGAGAAGCTCTAGGGGCAGTGATGTCGCTATTTGATCCTTTAGGCGTGTTAAGTACTTACACGATTACCGCCAAGATCATGTTACAGAATCTCTGGAAAAAGAAAATAGGTTGGGATGAACCTTTACCACCTGAAGAAGCGATGAGTTTCTGCGAATGGCAATCGGATCTGAAGTATATAGCCGACCTACGCTTGCCACGATGCTACGATATCAGCAGGATCGCGCAGAAGCAACTACATGTATTTTGCGATGCTAGCGAACAAGCCTTCGCCGCGGCGGCGTACTGGCGATTCGTGCGCGAGAATGGGGACGTCAACGTCGTGCTGGTTGCAGGAAAAGCCAAGGTCGCACCGCTTAGAGCACAGAGCATACCCAGGATGGAGCTACAAGCCAGCCTCATAGGCGCCAGACTTGCCGCCGAGATCATAAAGGGACACCAGACGAAAGCCGAAGTAGTCCTATGGAGTGACTCTAAGACCGTGTTGCATTGGATCAGGAACGATTCCGTGAGATACACTCCGTACGTGGCGCACAGGCTCAGCGAGATAGCGGAGCTCACCCAGCCTAACCAATGGCGATGGGTACCTACGGCGCACAACGTAGCCGATGATGCTACTCGAGCGGGCGTAACGAGGATCCGCAGTCACGACCGATGGTTCGTGGGCCCAGCTTTTCTGCACGAAACTCAAGATCGCTGGCCCACGGAAACGGGACACGAACCTGAAGATGACGAAATGTTGGTGGCGCACGCGAACGAGAACCCCCCATTGATCGACGTGAACAGGTTCTCATCATACGAGCGGCTTGTGCGTGCCGTCGCTTACGTCATCACGTTCGCCGAGAAGTGCCGACGGCGCGCCGGCGGACTAGAATTGAAACACATGCGAGAAGCTGAGCGCCTGCTCATCCGAGAATCGCAAAAGGAAAGTTTTCCCGGAGAAGTGGCGCGACTGGCGCAGCAAAAGAGCGTAGATCGAACGAGCCGTTTGTACAAGCTCGACCCGCAATACAAGAAGGAGATTATTCGATTGAACGGCAGGATCAACGCCGCTACGGTACCCGAGGAGATGAAAGACCCACCAATCTTGGATGGAGCGCACCCACTAACGCGCCTGATCATCCGTCGGGAGCACGAGAAGAATAACCACGCCGGGAGAGAGCAAACAGTGAACAATTTACGACAGCAATACTGGATATTACGCTTGCGGACGACAGTCAGACGGATTCTGCACGAATGTGCATGGTGTAAAGCGAAGCGAGCCAGGCCCGCAATACCAGTGAAAGGAAATCTGCCTCCGATGCGACTGAAAACGCACACAAGACCGTTCGCCCATTGCGGAGTCGACTGCTTCGGCCCCATGTGGGTGACGATTGGCCGCCGACGCGAGAAACGTTGGGGAATGCTGTTTACATGCCTGGTGACACGAGCGATTCACATCGAGCTGATCGCTGGTCTGGGGACTGACTCTGCAATCATGGCTCTCCGGAGAATGGCTGCGCGACGCGGGAATCCCGGTATCTACTTGTCCGATAACGGCACTAATTTCCACGGATCTGACGTGGAACTGAATAAGGCGTACGTGGAATGGCTCCCCGCTTTAAAGGATTACGCACTCACGAGACGGGTCGAGTGGAGATATATCGACCCAGGGGCACCAAACCAAGGGGGAGCCTGGGAAAGGATGATCAAGTCCGTGAAGAACGCGCTCGCCGTGACCCTAAACGGGCGAGCGCCGAAAGAAGAGGTACTGGCAACTTTAATGACTGAAGCTGAACACACAGTGAACTCGCGCCCTCTGTCCCACGTCCCGGTGGAAGACCCGGGCAGCCCGGAGGCGCTAACTCCGAACCACTTCTTGTTGGGCACGGCGATTGGCCTACCGTATGTGGGAGGATGCGATGCAGCTGATAGACGAACATGGCGCGCGGCACAAGCATTAGCCAACATGTTCTGGGCACGTTGGATAAAGGAGTACTTGCCCACCCTAGCGCCGCGCGGGGACATCAGACGAGATCAGAGAAACATAAAACCAGGCGACGTCGTGGTGATAGCGGACGGTCTACTGCCAAGAAACGTATGGCCCCGGGGCCAAGTCGAACGCGTGTACCCCGGGTCAGACGGCGTGGTGCGGAGTGCGGAAGTGCGGACGAGGGGAGGCACCTTCAGACGACCAGTCAGGAGGCTCATCGTCCTCCCGATTGAGTAGGAGGCTGCGAAGGTCTGCGCCGGGGGGAGGATGTTACGGACGAAAGCCTCGAGAGCGGGACGGCACCAAAACAAACAGTCTGTCTCGCTCCCACATGTGTGAAGAGCACCGGGATATCGCGTTCTCAGTCACTCTTAATGATGTATAATTGTAGATTATCTCTTTGACTTAGTGGCAGTTGCCATAGCTAAAAGTTGTTTAAATATAGGAAGGTTTGGAAGATCTGGGTTCGGGTTCGATACAGCGCCGAGATCTTCCAGCCTCAAGAAAGAAAACATTGTAACTACTAAGAAGAAAGAAATACAGTCCACTACGAAAATTCATCGGTGTTTTTGTTTACAAACACATACCGACGATAGGAATCCCCCACAGACTTGTTAAATAAAGACGATGAAGCCACAATCTAGTTGTTTTATCAACTGTGCAAATGGTTCGTACAGTAGGACCAGATAAACATTCATTATTATGGGAAAGTAGATAAGACTATCTAGACTTATTCGCAACTTCGACAAAAAGTTTCGCCCGTGTAAATAATCTTGATGGCCATTCATTTGCAAGTGGAGACGGATGTTTTTGTTTTTCTCCCTTTCACAATAAAATATGGGACCATTTTGGGTACAAACAGAGGGAAATAACAATAAAATACCTACCGAAAACTTGGGACCACTGTGCCTTGGGACGATTGAGCGGATAGTCTTTGGGAAACCTCTCCTCAGTCCACAACAATTGCAACGACACTTTGTACACTGCCACATCGTCGACGTCACAACTTGAGGTCACTCCGAACAACACTAAAAACAAGATGGCGGCCAATCGCTTCCGGACCGCCATTGTGGACAGACGTGCGCGTCCAACCGTAAAAAGTAGCAGTTTTATGAGCTATTCCAATTTCATTTTGAGAAAAGAATGTTCGTTTTATTATCTCTGTATTTCCACGTGCGTGCAACTGCTACGGAGAGATGCGGTGGACTTTTCTATTTCGGATGCCGGCTGGTCGTGGACAGAAATAAACACACTGTCGACTCTCTGTGCCGTCCCCCGCGACTTGTGCATCTGGTTTATTTATAGACAACGCGACTTTTTCCTCTTCTGTTTTTTTAAAGAAAGTTTCATATATTACTGGACACCATAATTAATTCGAAGTGTCGGACCTCATATTTTATTTTTGTCTCGTCTTAAATCCGATTTCAATCGCATTAAATCATTGGCTCATACCAAATATTCGTTGTTACGAATCAATTAAATTAATCGTATTACGTTTCCCGATCTAGTTCTCCATATAGTTGTTGAGACGGAGAAGCGTTAGCAAATATTAGTTTTACAAATTAATCTTCGCGTGAGCGACGACCACCGCTGTTTGCGATTTTTACGCATTTTTCGAGAACTTTGTAAAAAGCTTGCATATTTTTCTCTCGACTAAATCGATTTCGCGCTCTTTGGATCGTTCGAATGTAACAAATATTTGCGTTTGCCGTTCCGCTGCTCCGCATAGTTGTCGCAACTGAGAGGTGTCGGCAAACATTTGTTTTACAAGTTACCCCACGCGTCAGAGACGCAAGCTGCTGTTTGCAGTTTTGTTTTATGTGTTTTCCTGAAGTTGTTGACGCCGCGTCGCATTTGTCCAAAAGTTAGGAGAGTTTAAAATCAAAGGTTAAAAAGATATTACACAAAACTAATTATAAGTAGGTAGGTATGTGGGAAAAAAGAAAACCCCATTTAAAACCTCGGTAAAAATAGAAACTGAACTTTCATAATTAATAATCCACTTGAAATTATTCAACAGGATCGCCTTGACATTGCAGGAAAAAATAAAAAAAAGTTTAAAATTAAGCGCTTTGAAATCTGTCTCAAAAGTTTCTGAAACTTGGACACAACTCAAACAAGACTATAGTAGTTTGTGTGTAACTTTGAAATTGCATTGCAATATTACTATTTACTTGGTTTGTGTTTATTTATTAAGCATTTGGAGTTTTGGACTATATATTGTATTTATTTGATGAAAAAAGTTATCATTGCGTTTAGTTAACATATTTATTATTTATTTATAGGTAGTGTTAACAGCTATTGTTATTGTTAATCTGTGCTTGTAAGTAAACTCTATGACACGCGTGACTGGCGGCAATTTTAACTGCACGAAATTAATTGTCTGGGGTAGGGTGGAACAATACGGTAAACATGAGTAAATTGGCAATTAGGCCTCTCTTTTGTTGTTTGAGTTTGACCCCACGCTTGGATATGAATTGTACCTACATCACAATATTTCTGGGGGGATCTGTTTAATCTTCGCCATACTCTACTTATTTTATTTTATTTTGGCTTCGCATCGTTTGTACATTTAGCCTGCGTAAAGTTAAATATTTAACGCAAGTATAAATATTTTTACAATAATAGGGGAAATCCCCGTCAATGGTCGAGTAAATTTACAGTCATAGTGACGATTCAGTAAAGTGTGGGATGTTTTACTGAAACTTCCTGGGAGTTTTTTAAAACGAAATGATACGTTTTTTGAGCTACAATACCATACTTGCCCACACTCGTGCACGATGACGAACACACAATGATTAATATTCCACCAATATTACACATTTAACTTCGAACACTCGAAGAAACACAAGTTCCAGTACGAATACAAAATCAACTAAACTACGGTTTATCGCTAAAAAAAAAGTACGCTACTTACCTATGTACTTAAAATTGTATACTCACGAAACCTCCACTAATATAAGTAAATGGAGTTCACCGAATCCAATTCAGTATTGATAGCAACCAAGACTATCCCACAATTGGAGCGATTACCCCAAACCTCGAACGTTGGGGTAACCGTCGCGTGTGCGGCCTCAATTGGGGATCGCTCAACGTTCGGCGTAAATTCAATATTTTATGAGCTTCTTGAAAATATTGAGGCTTTTGGGGCTCATTGAAATGTTTGGCATCGATCCTTATCTGTTTGAAAGGTTTTCGAGACGGTTGGAGGGTGAATGAATTTTCTATAGTGGACCGTTTCTATGAACTCTCATTACTTTAGTATTTTATTGAATCCGTGTATTTTTCTGCTGCGCTGTGTTTTTTGTGATGTTTTGCAGTTGCACGTTATGCCACAAACCTTTTGCGAAATTATTTCAAGCTGTCACTCTGTAAAGGAATACAACAGTATACTTAATATACTATAATTATTTCTGTGATAATTTCACTTCACACTGATAAAATAATGAGGAAAAACTATTTTTTAGCAGTTGCACTATAATTTATTAGGCTATTTTTTTATCTGTGTGCGCACTTAAATACTAACATTATTCTCAAAGATACTAACATTAGAAAGCTAAAATAACTGTGTAAGATACAACGTCGATGCCCAAAACTTCCCAAACTTGTTTCTCAAAATTATTCATGCGACTCCGAATGCTCCAAAAAACCCTGTAAACAGTATAAATGGCTAATCCATCAGTCGGTCCAGGATTAGGCGGTAATGGACGGCAAACACTCGCCCGGACGGACGTGCCCACTCGCCCGCGGGACGGATCAACAACTTTTCTTTTACCCTACCTTCTGTCTTGAGAACGGCGAAATTGTTGCGGCCATTTTAGAATTAATAATGAAGTTGTTAAGTGGACTGTCTGTAATTTTTTACGATGGTAGTAATGTGAACTTACATAGATAAAGACAAGAAAAGAAAAACACTTATTAGGTTGGTTTTGAATTTCTTTTTTTCTGTTTAG
Organism: Hylaea fasciaria; assembly: GCA_905147375.1. Lineage (NCBI taxonomy): Eukaryota > Metazoa > Arthropoda > Insecta > Lepidoptera > Geometridae > Hylaea > Hylaea fasciaria. The sequence goes on along the minus strand of LR990202.1, from coordinate 9,946,469 downwards.
ATAACTAATTATGTAAAAAAGTAAAACCTACTTATATAATATAATAAAACTTTTCGTAAGTTTTCACCTGACGCTAGGCGTAGGTATAAAACCAGCTGACCGCAACAACTGAGCTTGAGCTTCCGATGAAGGAAAACATCATTAAACTCCCCTCAAAAAAAAAAAAAACCACACTCAAGTAAAAGATATGTTGCCAAATCCCTAACGGTGTATTCCGGCGGTCCTCAAGAGCTAGAGGTACATTCTAAGCTAAGCAAGTTTACCACCTCCTACCACAACATGAGAAGATATGAGAAAGTGGCCAAATACTAGCCTACGAAGTATAAACGGTGTCGTTAGACAAAGCGACTAATTACCGCTCGGCCCCCTCTCCATATTGAAGCTACGAACTCCTTACCAGTACGTAGTTATGCACACGTTACCCAACGTTGCTTTAAACTTGGCAACTAAAACAAACCTGCAACTCAACGGTTTACCTTTCTACCTCCCTGAACATACCAGAAACTATGACGTTACAACCGCACAAGGTTTGTGTACATCAATCTTTCGAAACCCGTCAACATTCCAGCCACCATTGCTCACATGTTAAAGTATTCCTACTTCAGGGGGCTTGTAGAGGATATACTGACAGCGCCCCGCGGTGTCACTCGCGCAATTCTCGTTTCATGCAAGCACACTGTACTTTCCCAAAACAAAACATACCTAGTTGGCTGCACAGTAGCGCACAGCTCCCTATAGTGAAAGATTTTTCAAAATACGATCAGTCGGTAGCTCCGAAGATTACCTCGTACGTACTAACTAACTTTACCTCTACAATACCAGTGTTGATAAGTTACGGTGGAGCTAGGTCGAGATTAGTTAACTTCCAGTTGGCAAGGACACTTGAGGGAGTTTCGGGATGAACAGTTAAGACAGATAAGGCATACCTTCGTACCGGTCCCATCTCGTGTCTTCAATACAATACGAGTAGATTCCTAAACAATGGATTGTTATTGTTCTCAATCGTCAAACGATAGAGTTACATAACTTTTAGACATATCACTTCTATATTTTACCCGAGGTGTTTTATGTAGAAGGTAAAGAAAATAGGTTAAAAAAAAACTAATAACAATGTGAGCATTAACTGATTTATTGGTATTTGTATCGCTAATAGTATTTTTATCGATTAGCAGAACAATGAGAAAACCAACAACCTAACAATTATCTATGGGTTTGAGCAAAAAATAAATAAAAAATACCTTAAAATATATTTAGCAAATAGTTACGCTGGGTGAATTATGGTACCTATATTTGGCAAATTTTCGTTTTATTAATTTAAACTATTCGTTATTACAGTTATTCTAACATTTGAGACATGTTAAACTTAAAGAATTCTAATCAACAAGTCAATATAATCAACAACAGGGTAAATTTTTTATAAAGATAACAACGACTAATTGTTAAAAAAAAATATAACAAATCAGTTTTGAAAAAAAAAACAGTCTTACATTAACGATTTATGCGAAAAAACAGTCTTACATTAACGATATATTCTCGAAGCACTATAAACACATGATTTTTGGCTTCTGTTTAGGTTTGTCTCTTTGTAAAAATTTTATATGAACATCTTTTAATTCGTTATTTATTTTCTGGATATACTCAAATAGCAATCGTGGTTTTCGTTTTTCAACTCTGGAGTTAAGTCGGTTGTTCCACCCTTCGGCGGAGTTATTGGTCCGATGTTGTTGACCATACCAGCACCAAATTCTGCCCAAAGAGTGGTTGTGCATCCATTGTTTTTCAAAATATTCCATAAATCCAGTAATGGAAGGCAAATCGGATGAAAATTGTATCTTCAAATAAGTCCAACCTTCATCTATGTGGTTTTGGGGCAATAACGCCAGTGATGTGCTCATCTTTATCAGTGTCATGTTATTCATGTTTAATGATTTACATTTTTTTCTTACCGCTTGGCAGAAATGAAAATAACATCCACTTACTGCGATGTCCGGAAAGTACTTGCGTAAAGCACTCAGGGTCCCACTCTCGAAATCAATTTTCAATTCTTTTGCTTGGAATGTGGGTACTTCTCTCTTCCATAAGGTAAAAAGTCTTTGGTATGTTTTTTCAGATTTGTCTGGCAACAAACACATAAATACTGGGAAAATGTTTGTTGAAGTTTGGTCACTGCCGAAATCTGCGTGTATTATGTAGAGTTGACAGAAAGGCCTGCAACAACACTTGAAAGTGCCATCAGCATAATACGTTGTGACGTTTTCCAGTAATTGCATTGTTTTTTGAAGTCCGAATATCAATATTTTATCATGAGTGCCATCTTCACATATTAAACAGGTTTTTAAGATGTATTACTTGTTCTGGGCTTATAAACGTGCTTCTATTGACGTTAAGTGCTTTGTGGCGATGGCGGATCAAAGTGTTTTTTTTTTGTTTATAGTGTGGCACAGTAGCAACCAAATTTGTACCAGTGTCAAAGAGAGGGCGAAACGTTTCTTAAAAAATCTTGGATGTTGAGCCGAGTTCAGTTGAGACTTTCTGCTTACATACTTCTATTTTTTTTTCTATATCAATAGTGGATGGGCTTATCTGACAATTTCTAGTATGAGTAGGTACTTTCCTTTATCACCATATTGTCACTACTCGTTTTCACTGTACCACTACACTCGCGGTCACTACATGTCCATCTTTTAGTCCCGTCTTTGTTTTTGCATCTAAAGTGAAACTTGTGGTTTCCAACAATAATATATGGCTTGTTTCGTATACTCGTGAAAATATTAACTGTAGGGTTCATCTTGACTATGGCGAGCCGTCAAGTCACAGCGTGCTCTTGCTTGCTGGCCTTGCAAACCACTAACATAGGGTTACATCATAAAACACCTTAATTTGCAAACAAAATGCAACCCTCATTAACCGGTTTTGTCCAACCACAAGCACCGCCCACAACCCGCCACCTGCGGTAGGCAATGCAGGTAAGTAGATATTTATTAGCACAGAAAGCAAATAGGTAAATAATAATAATAATAATTCAAACTGAACCGCTGATGTGTTTACATTTACACTAAGGAATTTATACATGTAAAATTATACATGTAATTTCCTTTATCGAATCTTTGCCAGTTTAGCAGCGTTCTTAGATCTATGACACTTCTCATAAATTTATTCAAAAGGACACGAAATGCAACCGTTGGAGCAGGCATTTTTTTCGTCGTTTGAAATTAGGCACGAGATGGGACTAACCTAGTTGTTTACTGCAAAATCTTTAGACACGAGATGACACCATACCTTCGTACTTTGAACTTGTAGATAAGAAGATGTTATACAAATACCTTGCACTAGCTTTTGCACGCGGCTTCGTCCGCGGTGAATAACCGTAGGTAATTATATCGCGATAAAAAGTATTATTATGTCCTTTTTCACTGTCCAATCTGTCTCTATACCAAAATTCACTAAAATTGGTTCAGCACTTTAGATTACTGATACTAATAATTTTAGGTTTAGTTTTACTCCGTAGGTATACAAATAGGTACTTGACCGGTAAATATATGACTTTAGAGCGATCACAAAGCAATCTAACTTACCTACTATGTGTTACGTCTAACGTAGACTTGTATTTAAAATGTCTACAATCATATTATTATCCAAGTCGTAAGGAAACTAAAATTCACATTGATACATAATATGGTACCTATAGCTGCAGGGGTAATTCCGCTCGAAAATATGATAGACTTGTGTTGTGACGTGAGAAAGATCTCATCATGTTTTCAGATGCTTCTAGTAAGGTGAGTTTTGACGTCCTTCTCATCGTGTTTTGAGATGCCTCTAGTAAGGCCGAAATTGATTGAATGCTTCCTTCATCGGAATATTTAAGGCCGGTTTACACTAGCCACCTTTGTTTGAGGCTCCCGATCGCTCAGGAGTGTTGTGGTCTCGAGTTGAGGGTCGGGGTAAACTGTGGCAAACTATTTAGTATATAATAGGAAGGATTACAAAGACAACGCCGTAGCTTCAGAGTTTATGGAAATCTATATATGCGGCCGGCGGTTTCACCCGTGTATTCTCTATTTTTCCGTCACAAGTCTGCGTTTTCTCGCGATAAAATGTAGGTTAAGTTACTTAGGACTAGTTTACTTTTTTGTCAAATAGTTTTCGGAATCGGATGTGTAACTAAGTACTCGTACTTACAAACAAACTGAAATCAAATAACGAACGAACTTTACCTCATTATAAAAGTATGTTTAACAACGGGATTTAATAAAACTTTCACTATGATTATTATTTAACTTACTACGTAGGAACAAAAGCATGATAGATATTCTATTTCACGAAGGCTGTTTGGCCAAGGATGTAGTAGTGCCTTGTACAATGTACAGATAGTAAAGTGTGTCTGTGTGCGTGCCATGACTGTGAGATGCGAGATCACGCACACCAAAACAATGTGCACATACACGTCACTACAACCATACCAAAGCAGTCTCCGTAAAATAGAATACCCGTTCCTTTCGCGATGCGAAACGACCACTGCGAATAAGTATCGGGTCGATTCGCATAGTTTGTTAAATCCGGTGAGGTACCACAGACTATAAAAGTAGGGATACTAGGTACTTCCACCCCCCCTTCCATTCATCCCTCTTCACATTAGATCTAGGGCACCTTCGAGATAAAGCTTCCTTCTTATACAGGTAAGTAATCCGAACAGTCTGGATGGTGTTGATAGGATATTTAAATAAGATCGGGGATACATTCTCCTACCAAGTTTTTACTATCTATACTCTTATACCTAACTATATTATGAGAAAGTTTGTCTGTTTGTACGTCTAAACCGCTGTATCAGTTTTGATGAATATTATTATAGAGTTAGGTCACAGATTACTAAATAGTTACTCCGGCTAGGTACTAAAGAAAAATTGGACATTAGAACTGGGTGCCTCATAACCCCCATCATTTTCAGGTTAAAGTATACCAGAACATATCTTGATAATAATAAACACTTGGTGTAATAACCCGAGAAATGGACCACCAAAATTACTTTTCCGTCCAAAGCCAGTGGATAAACTTAGTTGACAGCCGCAATAAGAGTGGACACGCCCGTGATCCGCAACATGTTTTTAATTTATCACACTCGCGAGGTTACTGTGGAAGGCAGTGAATAAAGGTCCATGATTTTATGTACAATACAATACAATACGGACGGCAATGATTACTAATACGAGTGCTTGACACGTCTACATAACATGCTAACTGCTACAATGATATAGTATTCAATATGAATATTTACCTATTATTGTTTTAAATTTTATAACATTATGTGATGCATGCCTGCCTACACCACTCGTGTCTTTTGTATTGGAAAATACTTTGAGTATTAAGTCCGCCACATTATACTACTGATAGTTTAGTGTGCAATAAATAAATATTATACGTGTCGGTAAGTAATTAATAAATTTTATACCTACTTCTACTTGTATTAGTTTTCAACTGTTTTAAATCGATACATAATAGGTTTGATAGTGATGCAAATCAAACAGCTACTCAGTTTGAATAGGGAGTTTCGCAACTTGGTCCGAATGTGGTGCGACAGGCCCCATTCAAAAAGAGAAAGAAGAAAACCGCACCGTGGTGTAAACTCCTCGTGGCGCGAACCGCCCCAGTACCGCGCTATCTAATCAGCCTCTATAAATTAGAGAAAGTTAACATTCTGTCGACAAAATAATATATTATGTAGAAGTGCTAGCATGACGTCTGCCACGGGATGTAGCCTGAATAAACAACATGCCGCTATCTACTGAAACGTGGAAATCCGGCGGCAAAAATTATACGCAAAATTTACTTTTGTCCACCCTGTATTGTTTGACCTTATTTTAAAGAAACACTCGGAACAAAATGGCCGACGCACTAGATATCAATGTGTCAGTCAGGTCGGCTGCAGCTGTCATCCACAGTAACTTTACCCGTGGCTTTGCACACACGTTACAGTTTTATCCGTATTTTTAAGTTATCTGGGGGCACGGCAGTGCCCCCGCCAAGTCGAGCAAAACAAAAGGCACGGCCGTACTATCCTTTTCTCGAAGCGATTCGGGCCATTTTCGACCCCCTGTAACTTCGTTATGGATAAAACTAGAAGTCTAAATTTTTAGTGACCAAGAGGGCATCACGTCTACAGATAATAATCCAAATTACATCAAATTTGAACTAGTAGTTTAAGAATTATTGCAAGTCAAAGTTCCTTAATTTTGCTGCCCACTGACTGACTCACCGATCATCAAAATTATAAGGTACTTCTAGCCGTCCCACAAGTTTAAAATTTTGAATATAGCTATTGTTTAGCCTATAAACCATGGAAAAATTCTGACATTCCATAATTTTCATCCCGTTTTCTAGATATATAATCTGCATAAATAACTTTGTATTCCCATATAAATCCCATTAAATTGTATGTGATTACAAAGTTACTTTTACAGTTCATAATTAGACTTCCTTGAAATTGAATGAAATGGGTAACAGGGGTTAAAATTGAGAAATGGCTTCGAGAAATTCGACAGTTGAGCGCTTTTTAAATACTTCCACGATAGGTACACCTACCGCAGATAGAGAGATACAAATCCCTATACTATAAGTACGTCTACCTACACTTTTATAGGTCGAACAAATTCGTTACCTAGGTACATTAAAATAGGTACCTAGGTACCTTATACCTAATACGCATCTGTGGAGACGCAAAGACACTCGTTCATAATAATCTATGAGCATGACCTATGTCGCAAGGGGCCCCGGCTGCACAGGCGCGGGGCGCGCGTTGATGCGTGTTTTGATAAAAAACGAAATAAAGAAAGAAAACCTACAAAAAGAAATGAGATCCCATCAAAAACATTACATGTACAAAAATGCACAAGTCTCGGAACGCAGTTTATCTGCCGTAAAAAGTTGTGAGATCGAATGTAAACCAAGTCGGTTAATTTCAATACCTACCTATACCTATCTATGTGAGCAGTTATATCTTTATTTCTTTAATAAATAGAGTGTCTTGGCGATTGTACACGGCAGCATAATCTACTAGGCAATCTAAATTTATAGTCTTTCGTATAGGTGTACTTTCAAACAAATACAAGCACAAAGCGCTTAACATAGATTTATGTTGCCGTGTGCAATTGCCAAGTCACTCTATTTACTAAAGAAATAAAGATATAACTGCTCACATAGATAGGTATAGGTAGGTATTGAAATTAACCGACTTGGTTTACATTCGATCTCACTACTTTTTACGGCAGATAAAGTGCGTTCCGAGACTTGTGCATTTTTGTACATGTGATGTTTTTGATGGGATATTATATGCCTGACTCGTATGTGAAGGTATGATAATATATTTCAGTGTTATAAAAAAAAAAAAAACAATGTATTAAAAATGTAGGAATAGTAAAGTTCTTAAACTACTTATTGCGAAATCGAATTTGTAAGTATTACTATACAAACGGGCCCACACGGATTGAATCTCAATCCGGCGAATGGGACCGCGGTCCCCATAACTAGCGGCGGAAGCCTCCTCTTGTATGGGTTTTCAAAATGATATGTTGATTAATCTGTTTACAAACTAAGTTCCATATCATCAATAAAATTTACATTATTTTGTTGGTATGACTTCTTTATAATTAAAGACAAGTCTTCGCATACAGTTAAGTATAGCAAGTCAATTATTCTGCGCACAATATTGTTGTTATTACTGTAAAGCCGTGCCCTCTACCCACAAGGATTTAATCTCATAAGTTTACTTAGGGTCAGACTAAGAAAATACGCCCATTTGTCTTCTACAGTGAAACCAAAATTCAATAGATGCCCTCCACTCTTTAATAGCTCGGCTAATAGGTGGTAAAGGTCTCCTTCAAGTGCTTATGTGAGATCTTAAAGGATCAAAGGTCTTATTAGCAAAGCACTTAAGTACTAAACCTCTGAACTAAATCGATCAAGTTGGTGTATTAGTATTTTGTCAAAGTTTTACTTACTTACAACCCAAGTAAAGGACTAACGAAATTCCAACCACTTTCTATGAGAATATTCGATTTGCTGCTGGACTCCCCGAACTTAGCACTTAACTCGAACTTAGCCTCACTTAACCGTATCTAAATCTTAAGTTATCTTGAATTACGGCAACCCTATGCAACGAGTTAAGTTTGCAAGTTATGAAAGTTAACTTGTATAAAACCGTGAAAATGATATATTGGGAGGTAGGGTCAAAAACCACTTTACTAAGTAATGTCAAAGTTAGTTATTAAGTTGCCTATATATTATATGAATAATATGAAATAATACGTTTGAAATTTAAATTAATAATAACTTACCCAATCTTATTTGATTGTATTTCAGTTTAGTCTTAATTTTTGTGCCTATTTAACAGGAATCTAGCTCAAAAACTTAGATAGGTACCTAAGTTGGTATAATGAGCCCACTTAAGATAGTCACTTAGCTAAGCTAAGATAAAACGGTACACATTTCTTAGCCAATTGTAAACGTCACTTTTAACTAAGCAATCCTTAAAAAACTTAGAGTCACCTTTTATGCTTTGCTCTAAATAATAATACCAATTTATAGTTTTGAATGAAGAAGAAATAGCGGGTTTTTAAGGCGACACTGACAAGCTTTTTCGCTTACCATCAACTCGTAGTAATGCTTTATTTATATGGCACAGTAACCGCACAGTCTACCCACTATTATTAGTCTAAAAAAGAACTTGTTTTTAGGGTTCCGTACCCTATGGAAAAAACGGAGCCCTATTAATATTGCTAAGTCTCTGCTGTCCGTCCGCTTATCTTTTTTTCTCTCATCTATTTGTCACCTGGCTGTATCTCATGAACCATGATAGTTAGACAGTTTGAATTTTCACAGATGATGTAGTTGCCGCTATAACAACAATAGTAAAACGTGTTTTTTGCCGTTTTATAGATAATGATACGAGACCTTTCGTGCGAGAGTCCAGCTCGCGCTTGGTCAGTTTTACTCTTTTCTCAGCAGATATTAAAGCCTAAATTATCAACTTAACTCTACTTCGTCTATTGTTTCCGGATGTTGGATGTTTACCCTAGGATCTTCGTTAACTCGACCGGCTGCTCGGGAACTTTAAGCTTGAAGCTAGTTCAATTGTTTCATGCTTTATATTAGTTAGGAAACTTGGACAGAGAAAATTACTTAAAAATAGCTTTGAGAACTTGAAGTAACTGATCTTGGTCTTGGTAGTAAAACACAAGCAGAGCCTAGATGTAAATTGCTTAATTCATGTTTAACTTTACACCAAATGTAACTTTGACGTGCGTGTTGACTGTAAAGAAGTATTAAGTATAAATGACTTATAATATTATTAATCAATCTTTAATTCTGGTAACTTGAACAACATTAGTGAGTATTAGAATTATCCTTAGATCCATATCATATTATATAGGTACCTTACCGACTAACATACCATACCTATCATAATGAATGAACTTGTATTTTTTTTACTTAAGGTCAATGTGGGGAAGTCCGTCTAGGCGGTAAGTCCGTCTAGCGGCAATAACTTCCTTTTTTGAATAGCTAGCGCCTTAGGGCTCGGTCAGTAAACCAATATTATGGAGCTACTTCGAACTGAGAATCATAGATGTCGCTCATATGCTTATGTTAGGAGAAATTTACTGTTAATTTTTTTTCGCGTATTGTACTTGAATATGGAGTGTGACGTCTCTTTAAAAATTGTAAGAAAATGCGGAAAAACTAAAGAGTTTTTAGAGGTTCTATGATTTCTCAAATCGTTTGATGATCCATACGATTATTCCTAGTCTTGAATTCATTATAAACGCTTTAATTTCGTAATTTTAACCAACAACAAATTGTTAACATTAAAATGTAACAATTTGGAAGACCGTCTACCAAGCTAAAGGAAAGTCCGTCATATGCCGGTCTTGCCCCAATGGCAGATATTGTCAACATTTTCAACAGCACGTATTTTATGGATGAATGAATACTATAATAATACTTACGACTCATATAATTATAGTATTACTATTTACTTGCTATTATACTTAGAAGTAGTAAGTAGTCCACTAAAAACTATCCAATCCATTATTTTTTTCAGAAATTATTATAAGCCATGTAGCTTTTCACATTATGGCGATATTTTGGGGATCGATAGTTTATTGCAAAACCGATTTTAAAAGTTTAAACCAACAATAACGGTCTTCGCTTATAAAGTTATAACCCACTTCATATTCCTGTTATTATTTAGTAATGTCCTACATTATTTTGTATTATGAATTAATAATATCATCTTCTCTAAAACAAAAGTGCGTGCCCATGTGGGGTGCCACATGGGTGGGCACGGTGCCAAGAAAAAATAATTGTAATACGATAAAAAATAATTAAATGATCAAAGTTCATTGTTGATTTTGCCACTAATTTTGGATTTGAAGGTAGGCTTTTTTTAAGTCATTTGGTTATTTTGGATCACTTAAATTTTTGTGAAAATGTTTGCAACTACTGTAATGAAAAATATGACGGTCTTACCCAAAAATTAAATAAAATTATTTATCTTTGAAATGTAAACCTTAGGGCGGGCAGATACGACACATATTTCATCACCAGGTTACCATCAGTGCAACTTTTCATACATATAACATATTGCCCCACAACTTATGAATTTATTGCTGCTAGACGGACTTACCTCAAACTACATGGGAAGACCGTCTACACGCCGAGCTTTTAAAAAAAATGCTATAAATCTAAGGATCATTACAATTGATCTTATTTTTAGACTATTATAGGTAAATCAATATATTATCCACCTTCTCCAACTACACAAATTATTTTAAAAAGCATATTTCGACTCATATGTTGACTTGAACTTAAATTTGAAGAAAAGTATGCCGGACTTCCCCACATTGACCTTATATAAATGTTACCTACTGAGTATATTCGTATTATGACAACGTAAGTCGTGTTGACATCGGCACCACTACTCGTATCTGCAGACTTACCTTTACTACAAACTGTTAGAACAGATCTACTTTACAATCAAACTCCGGATATTCACTTCAAACCCTTGTAATTCTCTGCATTTACAAAAGACATCCAATACAATTTATCTGCCGGATTCAAGTACCGACCTATTGAACGAAACCATTCCCCGAATGACCGGGAACCACAGATTATAATTATTATCTAGTTAACCATAGAATCCACAAGCATATAGTGCATTACACTGACAAGGCTTCATTCAGTGTTGCAGTCTTATAATAATCTTTATGACCACAATAACAGACATATTCAAGGTAGGTATGCAATAAACACAATAGTAAAGCTATATACACAGGAGATACTACTAGATACCTAGTTAGTCTAACAACTCGGCCATCCTTTAAGAGTGAGTCCTCTCACTTATAGTCGCGTCACAATCGTAATATCTTACAATAGGCAGGAATAAAAGATAATCTTTTAATATATAAATTACGTGTCACGTTGTTTGTCCACGATGGACTCTTAAAATACTTAACCGATTTTATTCAAATTTGCACACCGTGTACAGTTTGATCTAACTTGAAAGATAAGATAGCTTACATTTAAATTTATAGTCGCAATAACAACAATCTTAGCCACAGCAACGCGTGGCCGTGTCTGCTAGTATATTATATGTACCCAACATTACCGTTAACATGCAGTGGCACAAAAGCAAGATCCTATATCTGACCATAGCTCACAATAATCACTGATACTATATCACTGTCACTATACGAATACAATACAATATCACTAGTATCCGTTATCGTATTTCTAAAAGAGATCACAATACATAATATATCACATTAGTCCAGCATAGTCTGCTATGATCTGCGATCATCTGTGCTGTATCAATTGTCAAATAGCATCCGCTGCCTGCACTGATCGCTCATAGCCCATGCAGTCTTGCATAGTCTGCTATGATCTGCGATCATCTGTGCGGTATCAATTATTATCGAATACCATTAAACTTCTGCACTGATCGCTCATAGCCCATGCAGTCTTGCGTAGTCTGCTATGATCTGCGATCATCTGTGCGGTATCAATTATTATCGAATACCATTAAACTTCTGCACTGATCGCTCATAGCCCATGCTCATTATTATTACAATGTTAATAAACTATAAAGGTACTTGTAACAAGGGTTTTCTTACAAATCTCAGTCTTGCATAGTCTGCTATGATCTGCGATCATATTCTGTGCGGTATCAATTATTATCGAATACCATTCAAGGTCTGCACTAATCGCTCATAACCCATGCTCATATTACAACATTAATAAACTATGAAGATACTTATAACAAGGGTTTTCTGACAAATCTCAGTTCTGCATAATCTGCTATGACCTGCAATCATCAGTGTGATATCTACTAACGAACACCATTCACCCTCTGCACTGATTGCTCATAACCTAAGCTCATGACACATAACCCTTTACAATTAAATAACAATTTTATATTAGGTCATGACTACAATAATTCAGTCTTGACAATGAATAACTAAGTCAAAATCATCCCCACCTATGTCACTCTCGTATCCGTCAAAATTAAGCCAAGAGTTTATGTTATCTACAGCTTCAACATTTTCGTATTTTCTCTTTCCCTTCCTTGTCAAAGGAATATCCTCAACAAGGCAACGACCATTAGGCAAAATCTTCATGAATCGATATGCCATTTAAATTAGCAATAGTTTCTTATATTTTCCCACACGACCTTTATCAGTCACTGCCCTTCCAATTCTAATTAGATTGTACGAGCACACCTTTTCCTATGCTTATCGAATGGTTTCTTTTCGAAGCTTCTTGTTACTTGCACATTATATTACTGACATCTGCCTGAGTTTGATCAGTTCATTCCCACTGTCCACGTGTCTCTGTAATTATATCCCTTAACACATTCTCAATACACTCAGTGAGATGCCAAATTTATGCACTCACTAGTTTGCATCCAACAACAGCCCTGATGAGCTATTACAAATTGACTTATTTATAATAGTATTTATTCCCAGTTGAATGCCTCCAATAAACAAATCCCATGTACTTATTATTATTCTTACTATTACATTTTGTACTTGATCATCTGAGATTGTCCGGTAAACTTTTCCTACCAGCCTATTTGCTCTTGGGGTAGCAACAGCTTTAATACATGTTTTGACGCTTCATTTTCGGTAAATGATTTAAATTTTGTACCTACTTCTAAAACAAGACCTTCGATCCGTAATTAACGTGCCGGTATCCCAAAATAACTAAAATACATACTTACTAAATAGGCACTTATGGCAGTCGCAGTCTTAGTATCGAACTGCACCTATGGTAATATATTTCGTGAACGGATCTATTATGACCTGTACTTTAGTGAACTACGTGCAGGGTGTGGAATGGTATTATATCTTACAAATAGGGGAAAACATTCTTTCTTACGGACCCCCAGGTGCTTTATGATTTGCACATTCTAAACTAGCTCCGAGATATTTTGTAAACCGACGCATCTTCGGAAACCAAGACACTCTGTGAACGACTTAAAGTTTTCCCAAATCCGTTGTGACCACTATCATCGTGGTTCATCCTCAATACCTACCACCTAACTCCATGCGGTACCACCTAACATAATCCTTTATCTGATTTGCGGTAACGTGGTACATATTAGTTGGTAATTATTGCAAACGTCAGCGACATACCTCGTATCATCATTTTATAATATTTGTTTTATACGGTTGATTTTACCGTCGTTTTCATGAACCGTCGTACTTAATACAATCTTTGATATCGATGGTTAATACATCTATGACTTGAACGTCATCATTTCATCATTTTTAAGGGGAAAATCAGCCACAGGGCCACGGCTTAAAGCATCGGATTGTGCCCGGCCTACATTATTCAACTTCACAGTTGTACTCCAGAACCTGCACCCACTCTTGAGAAATGCGTGGACTTAAATCTCTTTTAGTGAGAGTAGTTCGAAGTGCACTACTCTACAGTTAGTGGTGACCATTTTAACTTTAAGCCAAGAAAACAACACGGAATCGAGCCAACGACGCTATAACTGCAAGTGTTTCCAGTTAAAACTGTAGTACCTCGGTTTCTAATTTTGGGTCATAATATTATATATGTTGTTCACCCAGTTCTTGTTTCAACAAATTAAACGGTTGCTTAAGCTCATTTGTCCGGGGACCCCTTAGTTACTGGTAATTTATAGTAGGTATCCAGATTCTAAATCCAGGCTAATAAATACATTGTGACCAGCCTATCTATCTAATTGATCGTCAAACAATGGTAAGGGTATGGTCCATGCATAGCCTTTATCCACCTGTATTTTTTGTTTTATTTATTTTGGGTGGGTAATATTTAGGTAATTTTAACATAATGCCGACGGTGACGTCATTTTCGGGAAATCAAGGTCGTTGATAATTATTATCATTATAATTATTTTTTTTTAATATCCGACATTAAATTCTAGGAACTAATTTATTAATAAAAATTATAGATTTGTGATCAGCGAGTCCTTGAAATGCATTTGCATTCGCTAACTTTACAAAAAACTAACAATGACCATTGCTGTCCAATGTTTAAATCTAAACTAGTGGTCTCATCGTTGAAATCGAGCAAATTCACACAGTTAGATGCGAGTCCAAGATTGTGTTAGTAAAATATCTATATGCAATGTCACTGGTTCACACTAACATTTTGAATAAAAACTTCACCTACTCCATTCTTAAAAGTTATACTCTCCTGGCAATAAATAACATTCATTTCCTGACTTTCCTCTTAACAATCCTTTAACATACACAGTGCCTGACAAAGTCACCGTTGCAAGTTACTGGTATTACTATGATTTGTTGTGGCAGAATTAAAAGTTCATGTTGTATATTATTATAAAAATCTGTTTTTTTGATAACCAAAACTGAATTAATTTAAAAAAATAATGTTTGTTCATAACAAAACTATTGTACATCCGAAAGCACATGCTATTGATACTAACAATATTATTACCATAACATCTTCTAAACCGACACAGTTATGAGCAATAAAGTTTTTCTATTCTTTTCTATTCTTATAGTCAGTTCTAATTTTCAACAACTTTGTTAAGAAATTTATGATTCTGTAGTTTTGCTTATTACTGGTTTTCCTGTAAACTGACCAACCAAGACTGGATACTTGATCACATCATCTCCAACAATCAAACCTTCAATCTACTCTTTAATACTCCATATTTCCATTTCCGCCCTTGCTAAACCCAACTGCGACCAACATTGTTACCTATTTCCCTCAACGCTGGCAAATTATTATTAGTCCAAGATATACCCAACTTAATCGCTTCACTAAGTTGAAGTAAAGTGCACTGATTGGCCAAGTCACCATATCCTTCCATTATTAAGCCATTTATTGCTAAGTGTATCATATATTTGATATCATTTGTAATTCTTGTATCGATTTGTATAACATTTTTTTCCTATTACTTAATCTATCTTAAGAGTCACCAGGTAATTTCGGGCAATTCACTGCGTATGACCTAATTTACTACAAATATTACATTTTCATATATTATAATCATCTATTGATTAACCTATTTTTCTCATAATAATAAAGTTCCAAGGTTTCATTATATTTAACTCACTTTCATAACATTTCGGTTAACAACTCTGCATTATCATCGCTGCTAGGAAACAATTCCACTAACTTCTTTCCATTCTAATCATGAAAACGACATAGGTAGTTAATGCCTGATACCATTTTTTAGCCACACTCGTCTTCCATGTCCTGTCAATGTGGGCAGTGCATAGTGGATGAATTCATCATCACCCCAATTGTACAATCTTGCACACTCATCCACTTTACTAAGCCACATGTGAGTGAATGGTTTGACCTATAACCATTGGGTCAAGTTCTGACAATACATTTCCAACATTGGAAATTCATTTCCCTTCGGTTGGTTACTAGTTGAAGTTCTAACAAATTCTTAAAAAAAAACAATTAATACCGTTTAGTAAATTAATAACACTTGCATGCTCTCGCTGTAAAGGAGTGTCCTTAATCCAACTCGTGCTACTACAGCTATGCTTGGTGTGGTTTCGACGCCTCCAACTAGCCGTCTGCAATTATTATTCAGCTCACAGTCATGACTGGAACTTTGCCTGGAACTGCCACTCCACTGTCCAGGGCTCTGACCGCGGCGGCGACCCCGCTCATGGCTGCAACTTCACCCGTGACTGCAACTTGGTCAATGTTGATGCCCTCGACTACGGCTGCAACGTACACTTCGCGAAGGGAACTTTCTTGCCGCTCTGGCGAACGAATGCTTCTGGTTTTAGCCCTTGACCACTGCACGAACCCAACTTCAGTGAACGCATAGTACACGGGTCGGCACATAGTTTTCAGAGGCATCCGGATACTGCTGAAAAAAATATCGAGGGCAACAAAAAATCCATCATAGCTTCTACGTAAACTAAACTCAGGGCGAAGGTGTTGGAAGTGTTATTTCTTTAGCAAATACCCTGTAGTATCGTAAGAACCAATTGATCTACAGCTTAGATTACTGAACGACAAATCATCAGTAGATAATACCCATGCACTGACGCCATATCGGACGGACGATCGGTGTCGTTGATTTGTGGCCCAAATAGGCTCATACCACTTCTGAGATGTTAGAACAGATCTACTTTACAATCAAACTCCGGATATTCACTTCAAACCCTTGTAATTCTCTGCATTTACAAAAGACATCCAATACAATTTATCTGCCGGATTCAAGTACCGACCTATTGAACGAAACCATTCCCCGAATGACCGGGAACCACAGATTATAATTATTATCTAGTTAACCATAGAATCCACAAGCATATAGTGCATTACACTGACAAGGCTTCATTCAGTGTTGCAGTCTTATAATAATCTTTATGACCACAATAACAGACATATTCAAGGTAGGTATGCAATAAACACAATAGTAAAGCTATATACACAGGAGATACTACTAGATACCTAGTTAGTCTAACAAAACGTTGCCCATTTTTTCATTACTATAGAATATAGTTTTCCTTTTCACTATAGAGTTTTCACTATTAGTCCAAACTCCACCAAATATTAGTCCCACGGCACTCGCCCGCCATAAAAAGTTTTCACGGCGAGTTACACAAACCAGAGCACGAAACTCCAGAGACCCGTACACCCGAAACTATCCCCGGCCGATATTTACAAAGTACCTAGCACTAAACGTTCCTAGAGTATAAAACACGCAGACTGCTAGCCATCTGTTCTGAAAGTTTGACCGTCATAAATCTGCAAGTCCTCGGGGTGCGGCGCGTCTTACACGTGAACTATCGAACTCGTCCGGGCTCGATGTGCACCTCACCTTTGACGTAGAATAACGAATGTTACAGACTAAGAAAAGTGCTATATAATAATAGATAGATGTATACACACCTGTAACACTAAGAAGTTAAGTACTGTACACAGAACTAAGAAGTTATAGTAGAGTAGAACTAAAACAGTTTTGTAAGTAAGTAGGTAAGTATGAGAAATTCTGCGATTGGGACTATAATTGACATCCGGACAATTTACAAAAAGCAACCACTAGTATAATAATGATCTTGCATACCACGTGCTCGACAATGGTCTCAACGTAAAGCAAGCCATTATAATATCTCTAGAGCAGTAATGTTGTACGAAACTTTACAGAGCAATAAATGTGATTTGAATTGGGAACGTCAAAACTCTTAGGCAAACTAGCATAACACAGGTAATACAATAGCAAGATTGGCAAGGTTAAGCCGCATTGAGTAATTGTCCGCAGGGGGCTCGGGTTCACCGTTAAGGATTATTTGTATAGCCATTTCATCTTCAGTTGGGAAAATTTGACCGCTATAAATCTGCTGATCCCAAGGGTGGGTGCAGGGTGATCTTACACGAGTAAACTACTGCGTCGGTGAACACATCACCTCGAACGTTTACTCAGTTATTTCAGTTATCGCTTTCAGCGATAAGCTCCCCCCCATTATACTACCCCTGTTTACGTATTGAATTTGTTTTCTTACCCCATTATTCATAAACATTAATTAAATGTTACTTAGTATGGCGCAGTAAAAAGTTTCAGGGTGCATCTTTAATAAGCCTTATATATACCTCTCTTTTTATGAATAAGATGATTGTTTATTTTTGGTGTACAAGAAAGACTTTTGTATTCTATTATATTTAATTAATTGGGTACATGACGACCGTACCCAATTACCACTATAAATAATTCAATGTCATATCAATTGCGTTATTTAACACTACTCGTATACTCTGTTTGTTCATTTGTTACCTTTTCACGACACAGCTGAAAGAATTGTAATTACATTTGGGAACGAGATACATATTATTATGTTGAACTTTGGAGAAGGATTGGTATTTTTATCGTAGTAACGTGGTCCACTCGGAACTTGGAGCCAGTCAATTAAAAGAAAAATAAAAGCCATTTCATTTGACTCATTAAAAATTCAAGACTCTGTTCATTCAGCATCCTTCACTCCTGTTTATTTATGCTGTCTGTCTTACTAAGGATTTTTTATAACCACTAAAACTTCTGTTTCCAACTACCGCAAATAGATTTAATGTAAACGGAATGAAGTAACATCAGCATAGATAACGTTTAAGCGTACAAACTTGAGTAAATGTTACTTCCATAGACATTTAACCTTCGGTTAGGAAACTTTGACCGCCATAAATCTCAGTTCCTTAGGGTCCTGTCTCACACGCTGTAAAGCATCGGTTACATGTTTGACCCTCGGTACCGTTGGATGGAAGGATGGAACACAATATCTACGAAGTTGGAGCTATGATAGACTATCTGTGCCCCGTGGTTTCACCCGAATAGATGGGAACACATTATTTTTTCGAAATTAAAAGTAACCTATGTGTTAATCCAGGGTGTTAGCTACCACCATACCAAATTTCATACAAATCGGTCTAGCCGCTTGAGCGTGAAGAAGTAACAAACATACAAACACACTCGCAAACTTTCGCCTTTAAAATATTACTAGCAGCGCCCCGCGGTTTTACCAGCTGTTTTTTGAATAAAAAACAGTCCTTGAGTTAATCCAGGGTAGTAGCTACGTCCATCACAAATTTCATCAAAATTGGTCCAGCTCTTTGAGCGTGAAGAGGTAACAAACATACAAATACACAAACTTACGCCTTTATAATATAGTAGGATTTTAATACGTTACTTTGTTATTTATCTGTCTGTCAGCCCAGCCTGTCTGCGGGCGGTAACAACATATCAAGTTAAAATATTCCCATTCAAGCACTGAATACTAATGGGCAGTATTTATCAAACCGAATTTCACTTTCAATTCTTCCATTAAAAATCACCGTACAATTCGTTCTCGCGATGGCATTAATGAAACCAATTGGCAAAGTATTAATGGGTTCAAAATAATGGGTATTTATGCGTGGTCACGCGTCAGCTGTTGTTTTGAAAGGTTTTCGACCATTGTGTTGTTTTACGGGGCTTTTAATTGGTTTATGTAAATCGGATGATGTAAATATACACCATGGACTGTGGTTGGATGCAACTAGTAAAATAGCTATACTTATTACAAAAAACTTTTTGAGTACCTACTTACTGAGAACCCTGGAGAAATCTGTAGATAAGTTATAAAACTCCCCACCAGTTTACGACATGCTTTTCCTCGCCAAGAGACACATAAGCACCGTTTTCTGTCGGTTTTTAGCATATTGCACGTTTTATGCAAATAAGGCGCGGAACTGAAGATATTTTGTGGAAACCCCCGGTCCCTGGGCGGTGGTTTAACACTTTACGCGGCAAAATGCATCGCTTGCGTTGAAATATATAGGTTGGAGGTAAAAATGTGGATGTGCTTTGACATCATAACTTAACCTCAAGGAAAACATTGCCACAGCTTTCAACCCATCATGATTTAACATTAGGTGCGAAAGCGGTCTAATTGCGAGCCTATAGATAGAGTATAAAAATGCCTAATCTGCTACCTACACTGCCTTTTCTTGGAGACAGATATTTTTAACTAGAACAGCATTTTATTATTAACGACTAGCTGCACCTCGCGGCTACACTCGCCTAATTTCCCTTTCTCCGTAGATCTTTTGAATTTCCTCGGGATTAGGGAAACATAATTAACCATTAGCACTCTAAAATAATGTACTTTCTATTAGCGAAACAACGTTCAGAACCGTGTCAGTAGATCCAAAGATTACGAAAAAAGTTACAATAGTATGTAGTGTTATGTAGGTGATGAACTACTAACTATTAGGTACGACTGATTTATAAAATGTACCGAATAAAAGATGTAATAAACGAAAAAATTCCCACCTCCACCCGTAAGTATAATATCCCATATTATTATCTCACAAGACCATGAGGAAGTGACGGGATATTATATTACACTACATTTATATAGCAAGGTAGAACATTTTAAAGCCCGCACACTGCTTTGAGCACTCGATGGCTTGGTGTCGTTCGAGTGGAAACCGGCGACGTTAAAGGTCGAGATAGGAAGTCTTGAATTTGTATCTTAAAATACAAAAGTTCCTATCTTGCAATTTGCTTAAAATTTAAAGGAATCGGATTACAATTAAGGTTTTTTTTTTATTTACAAGATAATAATATAGTTGAACTGTAGGTACAGATGTTGTTAGAATTATGAAAAATATTGAGTTCTGTGTAGTCAGACTATGACAATATGTAGGTAGGTATCTTGAATCAGTAGGTATAAAAAACTAAATGGAATTATAATTAAGTTTAACTCAAGTATATCATTATTATAGACATACTATTTTATAGGCACCTAAAGCTAATAGGAGTATAGGTACACATCCCTTCTCTCTTCTACAAATTCCAATAAGGTAGGTCCGCCTATTAAGGGTCGGTTTCTTATAAGGGCCACCATTTCAAAAACCCAGTTCCTGATGATAAAAAGAAATCCAAACTCGTGCCGACGTTCCTTCCTTAATGACCAATCATATAAGAGCATTGGCATTATTTACATTTTACGCTGCCATTTAGTCAGTACCTATGCTTGTCAATGTAGTACAATATAATATTGTCACAATGCGTCGGTCGATTTAAATATGCCGTAGTGGCATTTTGAGTAATTTGAAGTAGGTTTTTCTTTTTGGTTTTTACAAGAAATTAATTAATGTAATAAAAAACATATAGCGTGGCTTGTGAAGTTATGTGATTGAAAGCAATATTTTTTAGATCGATTTTTATTGGTTTTCTCCGGGATGCCGAAATACCTAAGAAAGTCCACCTCCTTGTCGCCAATTCAAGGCCAGTTCGATCAAAAAGCCGTGCCGTTCGACCGCAAAATCTTGCCCTTGGATCAAAAAATCGTTCCGGTTGATCAAAAAGTCGTGCCGACAGATTTGAAAATCATATCGCTCGATATAAAAGTCGTGCCGTTCGACCTAAAATAGTGCCGATCGATCAAAAAGTGCTGACAGATTTGCAAATCGTGCCTATTGACTCAAAAATCGTGCCGTTCCACTTCTAATTCGTTCCGATTGATCAAAAAGTGGTGCCAACAGATTTGAAAATCGTGCCGTTTGATCAAAAAGTCCTGCCGAATGATATGAAAATCGTGCTGTTTGATCAAGAAGTCGTTCCGACAGATTTGAAAATCGTGCCGTTCGATCAAAAAGTCGTGCCGACAGATCTGAAAAACGTGCCGTTCGATTAAAATGTGGTGCCGACAGGTTTGAAAATCGTGCCGTTCGGTCAAAAAGTCGTGCCGACAAATGTGAAAATAATGCCGACAGATGTGAAAATCGTGCCAATCGATCAACAAATCGTGACGACAGATGTGAAAATCGTGCCGACAGATGTGAAAGTCGTGCCGTTCGATCAAAAAGTCGTGCCGACAGATTTGAAAATCGTGCCGTTCGGTCAAATAGTCGTGCCGACAGATTTGAAAATCGTGCCGTTTGATCAAAAAGTCGTGCCGATAGATGTGAAAATCGTGCCGTTCGATCTAAAAGTCGTGCCGACAGATTTGAAAATCGTGCCGATCGATCAAAAAGTCGTGCTGACAGACTTGAAAAACGTGCCGTTTGATCAAAAAATCGTGCCGACAGTTATGAAAATCGTGGCGTTTGATCTAAAAGTCGTGCCGACAGATGTGAAAATCGTGCCGTTCGATCAAAAAGTCGTGCCGACAGATGTGAAAATCGTGCTGTTTGATCAAAAAGTCGTGCCGAATGATATGAAAATCGTGCTGTTTGATCAAGAAGTCGTTCCGACAGATTTGAAAATCGTGCCGCTCGATCAAAAAGTCGTGTCAACAGATTCAAAAATCGTGCCGTTCGATCAAAAAGTCGTGCCGACAGATTTGAAAATCATGCCGCTCGATCAAAAAGTCGTGCCGACAGATGCGAGAATCGTGCCGTTTGATCAAAAAGTCGTGCCGACAGATGTGAAAATCGTGCCGTTCGATTAAAAAGTGGTGCCGACAGATTTGAAAATCGTGCCGTTCGGTCAAAAAGTCGTGCCGACAAATGTGAAAATCGTGGCGTTTGATCTAAAAGTCGTGGCGACAGATGTGAAAATCGTGCCGTTTGATCTAAAAGTCGTGCCGACAAATGTGAAAATCGTGGCGTTTGATCTAAAAGTCGTGGCGACAGATGTGAAAATCGTGCCGTTTGGTCAAAAAGTCGTGCCGACAAATGGGAAAATCGTGGCGTTTGATCTAAAAGTCGTGGCGACAGATTTGAAAATCGTGATCGTGCCGTTCGATCAAAAAGTCGTGCCGACATATTTGAAAATCGTGCCGTTTGATCAAAAAGTCGTGCCAACAGATGTGAAAATCGTGCCGTTCGATTAAAAAAGTCGTGCCGACAGATTTGAAAATCGTGCCGATCGATCAAAAAGTCGTGCCGACAGATGTGAAAATCGTGACGACCGATGTGAAAGTCGTGCCGTTCGATCTAAAAGTCGTGCCGACAGATTTGAAAATCGTGCCGATCGATCAAAAAGTCGTGCTGACAGATTTGAAAATCGTGCCGTTTGATCAAAAAGTCGTGCCGACAGATGTGAAAATCGTGCCGTTCGGTCAAAAAGTCGTGCCGACAAATGTGAAAATCGTGCCGACAGATGTGAAAGTCGTGCCAATCGATCAAAAAGTCGTGCCGACAGATGCGAGAATCGTGCCGTTTGATCAAAAAGTCGTGCCGACAGATGTGAAAATCGTGCCGTTTGATTAAAAAGTGGTGCCGACAGATTTGAAAATCGTGCCGTTCGGTCAAAAAGTCGTGCCGACAGATGCGAGAATCGTGGCGTTTGATCTAAAAGTCGTGGCGACAGATGTGAAAATCGTGCCGTTTGATCTAAAAGTCGTGGCTACCGATGTGAAAAATCGTGCCGTTTGATCAAAAAGTCGTGCCGACAGATGTAAAAATCGTGCCGTTAGATTAAAAAGTGGTGCCGACAGATGTGAAAATCGTGCCGACAGATGTGAAAGTCGTGCCGTTCGATCAAAATGTCGTGCCGACAGATTTGAAAATCGTGCCGTTTGATCAAAAAGTCGTGCCGAATGATATGAAAATCGTGCTGTTTGATCAAGAAGTCGTTCCGACAGATTTGAAAATCGTGCCGCTCGATCAAAAAGTCGTGTCGACAGATTATAAAATCGTGCCGTTCGATCAAAAAGTCGTGCCGACAGATCTGAAAAACGTGCCGTTCGATTAAAAAGTGGTGCCGACAGGTTTGAAAATCGTGCCGTTCGGTCAAAAAGTCGTGCCGACAGATTTGAAAATCATGCCGCTCGATCAAAAAGTCGTGCCGACAGATGCGAGAATCGTGCCGTTTGATCAAAAAGTCGTGCCGACAGATGTGAAAATCGTGCCGTTCGATTAAAAAGTGGTGCCGACAGATTTGAAAATCGTGCCGTTCGGTCAAAAAGTCGTGCCGACAAATGTGAAAATCGTGGCGTTTGATCAAAAAGTCGTGCTGACAGATTTGAAAATCGAGCCGTTTGATCAAAAAGTCGTGCCGACAGATGTGAAAATCGTGCCGTTCGGTCAAAAAGTCGTGCCGACAAATGTGAAAATCGTGCCGACAGATGTGAAAATCGTGCCAATCGATCAAAAAGTCGTGCCGACAGATGCGAGAATCGTGCCGTTTGATCAAAAAGTCGTGCCGACAGATTTGAAAATCGTGCCGATCGATCAAAACGTCGTGCTGACAGATTTGAAAATCGTGCCGTTTGATCAAAAAATCGTGCCGACAGATGTGAAAATCGTGCCGTTCGATCAAAAAGTCGTGCCGACATATTTGAAAATCGTGCCGTTCGATTAAAAAGTCGTGCCGACAGATGAGAAAATCGTGCTGTTTGATCAAAAAGTCGTGCCGAATGATATGAAAATCGTGCTGTTTGATCCAGAAGTCGTTCCGACAGATTTGAAAATCGTGCCGCTCGATCAAAAAGTCGTGTCAACAGATTCGAAAATCGTGCCGTTCGATCAAAAAGTCGTGCCGACAGATTTGAAAATCATGCCGCTCGATCAAAAAGTCGTGCCGACAGATGCGAGAATCGTGCCGTTTGATCAAAAAGACGTGCCGACAGATGTGAAAGTCGTGCCGTTCGATCTAAAAGTCGTGCCGACAGATTTGAAAATCATGCCGCTCGATCAAAAAGTCGTGCCGACAGATGCGAGAATCGTGCCGTTTGATCAAAAAGTCGTGCCGACAGATGTGAAAGTCGTGCCGTTCGATCTAAAAGTCGTGCCGACAGATTTGAAAATCGTGCCGATCGATCAAAAAGTCGTGCTGACAGATTTGAAAATCGTGCCGTTTGATCAAAAAGTCGTGCCGACAGATGTGAAAATCGTGCCGTTCGGTCAAAAAGTCGTGCCGACAAATGTGAAAATCGTGCCGACAGATGTGAAAATCGTGCCAATCGATCAAAAAGTCGTGCCGACAGATGCGAGAATCGTGCCGTTTGATCAAAAAGTCGTGCCGACAGATGTGAAAATCGTGCCGTTCGATTAAAAAGTGGTGCCGACAGATTTGAAAATCGTGCCGTTCGATCAAAAAGTCGTGCCGACAGATGTGAAAATCGTGCCGTTCGGTCAAAAAGTCGTGCCGACAAATGTGAAAATCGTGCCGACAGATGTGAAAATCGTGCCAATCGATCAAAAAGTCGTGCCGACAGATGCGAGAATCGTGCCGTTTGATCAAAAAGTCGTGCCGACAGATGTGAAAATCGTGCCGTTCGATTAAAAAGTGGTGCCGACAGATTTGAAAATCGTGCCGTTCGATCAAAAAGTCGTGCCGACAGATGTGAAAATCGTGCCGTTCGGTCAAAAAGTCGTGCCGACAAATGTGAAAATCGTGCCGACAGATGTGAAAATCGTGCCAATCGATCAAAAAGTCGTGCCGACAGATGCGAGAATCGTGCCGTTTGATCAAAAAGTCGTGCCGACAGATGTGAAAATCGTGCCGTTCGATTAAAAAGTGGTGCCGACAGATTTGAAAATCGTGCCGTTCGATCAAAAAGTCGTGCCGACAGATGTGAAAATCGTGCTGTTTGATCAAAAAGTCGTGCCGAATGATATGAAAATCGTGCCGTTTGATCAAGAAGTCGTTCCGACAGATTTGAAAATCGTGCCGATCGATCAAAACGTCGTGCTGACAGATTTGAAAATCGTGCCGTTTGATCAAAAAATCGTGCCGACAGATGTGAAAATCGTGCCGTTCGATCAAAAAGTCGTGCCGACATATTTGAAAATCGTGCCGTTCGATTAAAAAGTCGTGCCGACAGATGAGAAAATCGTGCCGTTTGATCAAGAAGTCGTTCCGACAGATTTGAAAATCGTGCCGATCGATCAAAAAGTCGTGTCAACAGATTCGAAAATCGTGCCGTTCGATCAAAAAGTCGTGCCGACAGATTTGAAAATCATGCCGCTCGATCAAAAAGTCGTGCCGACAGATGCGAGAATCGTGCCGTTTGATCAAAAAGACGTGCCGACAGATGTGAAAGTCGTGCCGTTCGATCTAAAAGTCGTGCCGACAGATTTGAAAATCATGCCGCTCGATCAAAAAGTCGTGCCGACAGATGCGAGAATCGTGCCGTTTGATCAAAAAGTCGTGCCGACAGATGTGAAAGTCGTGCCGTTCGATCTAAAAGTCGTGCCGACAGATTTGAAAATCGTGCCAATCGATC
Source organism: Hylaea fasciaria (assembly GCA_905147375.1). NCBI lineage: Eukaryota > Metazoa > Arthropoda > Insecta > Lepidoptera > Geometridae > Hylaea > Hylaea fasciaria. The sequence continues at coordinate 9,920,289 of LR990202.1, read as the reverse complement.
AAAAAGTCGTGCTGACAGATTTGAAAATCGTGCCGTTTGATCAAAAAGTCGTGCCGACAGATGTGAAAATCGTGCCGTTCGGTCAAAAAGTCGTGCCGACAAATGTGAAAATCGTGCCGACAGATGTGAAAATCGTGCCAATCGATCAAAAAGCCGTGCCGACAAATGTGAAAATCGTGCCGACAGATGTGAAAATCGTGCCAATCGATCAAAAAGTCGTGCCGACAGATGCGAGAATCGTGCCGTTTGATCAAAAAGTCGTGCCGACAGATGTGAAAATCGTGCCGTTCGATTAAAAAGTGGTGCCGACAGATTTGAAAATCGTGCCGTTCGATCAAAAAGTCGTGCCGACAGATGTGAAAATCGTGCCGTTCGGTCAAAAAGTCGTGCCGACAAATGTGAAAATCGTGCCGACAGATGTGAAAATCGTGCCAATCGATCAAAAAGTCGTGCCGACAGATGCGAGAATCGTGCCGTTTGATCAAAAAGTCGTGCCGACAGATGTGAAAATCGTGCCGTTCGATTAAAAAGTCGTGCCGACAGATTTGAAAATCGTGCCGTTCGATCAAAAAGTCGTGCCGACAGATGTGAAAATCGTGCCGTTCGGTCAAAAAGTCGTGCCGACAAATGTGAAAATCGTGCCGACAGATGTGAAAATCGTGCCAATCGATCAAAAAGTCGTGCCGACAGATGCGAGAATCGTGCCGTTTGATCAAAAAGTCGTGCCGACAGATGTGAAAATCGTGCCGATCGATCAAAACGTCGTGCTGACAGATTTGAAAATCGTGCCGTTTGATCAAAAAATCGTGCCGACAGATGTGAAAATCGTGCCGTTCGATCAAAAAGTCGTGCCGACATATTTGAAAATCGTGCCGTTCGATTAAAAAGTCGTGCCGACAGATGAGAAAATCGTGCTGTTTGATCAAAAAGTCGTGCCGAATGATATGAAAATCGTGCTGTTTGATCAAGAAGTCGTTCCGACAGATTTGAAAATCGTGCCGCTCGATCAAAAAGTCGTGTCAACAGATTCGAAAATCGTGCCGTTCGATCAAAAAGTCGTGCCGACAGATTTGAAAATCATGCCGCTCGATCAAAAAGTCGTGCCGACAGATGCGAGAATCGTGCCGTTTGATCAAAAAGACGTGCCGACAGATGTGAAAGTCGTGCCGTTCGATCAAAAAGTCGTGCCGACAGATTTGAAAATCATGCCGCTCGATCAAAAAGTCGTGCCGACAGATGCGAGAATCGTGCCGTTTGATCAAAAAGTCGTGCCGACAGATGTGAAAGTCGTGCCGTTCGATCTAAAAGTCGTGCCGACAGATTTGAAAATCGTGCCGATCGATCAAAAAGTCGTGCTGACAGATTTGAAAATCGTGCCGTTTGATCAAAAAGTCGTGCCGACAGATGTGAAAATCGTGCCGTTCGGTCAAAAAGTCGTGCCGACAAATGTGAAAATCGTGCCGACAGATGTGAAAATCGTGCCAATCGATCAAAAAGCCGTGCCGACAGATGCGAGAATCGTGCCGTTTGATCAAAAAGTCGTGCCGACAGATGTGAAAATCGTGCCGTTCGATTAAAAAGTGGTGCCGACAGATTTGAAAATCGTGCCGTTCGATCAAAAAGTCGTGCCGACAGATGTGAAAATCGTGCCGTTCGGTCAAAAAGTCGTGCCGACAAATGTGAAAATCGTGCCGACAGATGTGAAAATCGTGCCAATCGATCAAAAAGTCGTGCCGACAGATGCGAGAATCGTGCCGTTTGATCAAAAAGTCGTGCCGACAGATGTGAAAATCGTGCCGTTCGATTAAAAAGTGGTGCCGACAGATTTGAAAATCGTGCCGTTCGATCAAAAAGTCGTGCCGACAGATGTGAAAATCGTGCCATTCGGTCAAAAAGTCGTGCCGACAAATGTGAAAATCGTGCCGACAGATGTGAAAATCGTGCCAATCGATCAAAAAGTCGTGCCGACAGATGCGAGAATCGTGCCGTTTGATCAAAAAGTCGTGCCGACAGATGTGAAAATCGTGCCGTTCGATTAAAAAGTGGTGCCGACAGATTTGAAAATCGTGCCGTTCGATCAAAAAGTCGTGCCGACAGATGTGAAAATCGTGCTGTTTGATCAAAAAGTCGTGCCGAATGATATGAAAATCGTGCTGTTTGATCAAGAAGTCGTTCCGACAGATTTGAAAATCGTGCCGCTCGATCAAAAAGTCGTGTCAACAGATTTGTGGGATACTCACACATACACTGATACACAATTATACAATTGAAATAAACCTAACTATTACATAACACAAATAAACCGACCTGTATAAATATATATTATAACATCCTATTTACATATAAATTAAACATAATATACATACATCAAACTTCACATAAAACTATCATTACTATAAACTAACAATAAACACTAGTAACATTACACCTCAATACATATGTTGAATTTCACTGATGGTTTGTGCATTGAAATCAGCGGTAGCCTCTCTGCCAACCTTGTTTACGTTGCGGTACCGCGACACAGTATAGTTGGTAGTAATCGACGCAGAGGCCGCCACCGCGGACACAGATTACTATAAAGTAATCGAGCGCGCGCGCGTCGCGAGCTCGACCGGTTACCCCGACGGCCCACCGCCGCCGCGACCCTTGCTGCCCCCGCAGTGGCCCTCAGTCAGCTGTAGACTTGATACGCGATACCTGTGCCACTCATTCACAATCCGTGTACTCCTTCTGTATTATACGCAAATATAAGTATAAACCAGGTGCGACGATTTCATCCACTCCCGCACCCATAACTGGTGACCCCGTAACAACACGAAAATCCAGGATGAGTGATAGTAGTGATGCCAGTGTGAAGACGGCGATACCGGTTCAAGGCGGCGCTAGTGCAAGTACCCCGCATGTGACTGTGCGCCGAGCTCAACGAGTACGTGGCTCCGCGGATCGCGAATACGACTCGTCGAACAATTCCCGAAGCATAAACTTGAAAGTTCCACCTTTCTCACCGGACGATCCCGAAATCTGGTTCGCATTATTAGAAGGTCAGTTCGAGCACTTCAACATCACAGAAGATTCGGTGAAGTTCAATAATGTCATAGTGAATCTGGACATGCAGCATGCTAAAGCTGTGAAGGATATAATTGTCTGTCCTCCAGCGAGACACCGTTACGACAAAATTAAAACGGAATTAATCCGACGCCTGTCCGCTTCACACGAAAAAAAAGTCAAGCAGGTGCTAACGCATGAAGAGCTGGGTGACCGGAAGCCTTCACAGTTCCTGAGACACCTCCAGGACCTAGCCGGACCATCCGTACCCGAGGACTTCATTAGAACAATATGGAGTAACCGGTTACCTAACAACATCCAGACAGTGTTAGCGTCACAGACCACCCATTCGCTAGAGCAGCTATCCGACCTCGCTGACCGCATTCAAGAGTTCACTTCGCCTTATAATGTTGCAGCAACTTCTTCTAGCACCGCACACGCTCACCCATCAAGTGAGATCGCGGAGCTGAGGAAGATGGTCGAGCGCCTCGCGCTGAAGATCGACGAACATACTCGCACTTCCAACCGCTCCAACCACAATGACCGTTCCAGACCTCAGAGACGCCATTCGCCATCACAAGGATCACGCCAGAGGACGCGATCCAACTCCAGCTACCGGAAGTACCCTTTGTGCTGGTATCACTCACGGCACGGAGCAAACGCACGAGCCTGTGTCAAGCCATGCGACTTCGACAAAAAGGCGGGAAACTCCATGGGCAGTCGCTAATGGCGGCTGACGATTGCCCCGCCTCTTCAGGTCGCCTCTTCGTTACCGACCGCATTTCGAGCTCCCAGTTCCTGGTGGACACCGGCAGTGATCTATGCGTATACCCTCGCTCCGCGCTTCGGGAACGACGCAGCAAGACCGACTACCAATTGTGCGCGGCTAACGGAACTACCATAGACACTTTTGGTTATCTAGAGCTAAACCTAAATTTAGGCTTAAGGCGTAATTTTCCGTGGCGCTTCATCGTTGCAAATGTAACTAAAGCTATCATTGGTGTTGATTTTCTTAGCTTTTATAATTTAGTCGTAGATTGTCGTAATCAGCGCTTAATAGACAACACCACGACATTATGTACAAATGCTTCTATTGCTAAGACTGATGTATTTTCTATAAAAGCTTGGACGGGTGACACAAAGTATCACAAAATCTTATGTAATTACCCAGAGATTACCCGCCCTTCAGGCACCCCGCTGATTGCAAAGCACACCACCAAACACCACATCCGCACCACACCCGGGCCACCCATATCATGCACACCCCGCAGACTAGCTCCTGATAAACTTAAAATTGCTAAGCAAGAATTCGAATTAATGCTTCATAACGGTACAGCACGTCCATCTGATAGTCCCTGGGCCGCACCTTTGCACCTAGCTCCAAAGAAGGATAACGGCTGGCGACCATGCGGCGACTATCGAATGCTCAACGCACGCACTATCCCAGACCGTTATCCAATAAAACACATACAAGACTTCGCACAAAGTATCGCTGGTTGTAAGGTCTACTCTACAATAGACCTCGTCAAGGCCTACAACCAAATACCCGTCTACGAGGATGACATACAGAAGACCGCCATCTCGACACCCTTTGGACTGTTTGAATTTCCATTCATGACCTTCGGGTTAAGGAATGCAGGTCAAACATTCCAAAGGTTTGTCGATGAGATGACTAGAGGCCTCGACTTCTGCTATTGTTATCTTGACGACTTCCTCGTCTACTCTCGCACAGAAGCAGACCATGAGATTCACCTTCAGCAGCTCTTTACCCGCATGAAGGAATATGGCATCCTCGTAAACACGGCGAAATGTGTCTTTGGCGCTTGCGAAGTCTCATTCCTTGGCTACAAAATTTCCGCCTCAGGTACAAAACCCCTGGAATCAAAAGTTGAGACCATCATTAATTATCCCCCTCCAAAGACAGTCCGGGAATTGAGACGATTTTTAGGAATGGTGAATTTTTACAGGCGATTTTTACCCCAAGCTGCAAAAACTCAAGCACCCCTAAACGCGTTACTAACCGGATCAGTTAAAGCGTCTTATCCGGTCAACCTGTCTGGTGATACACTGTTGGCCTTCGAACAATGTAAAGAAGACCTCGCCAACGCTGCATTGCTCGCACACCCAGATTGCCAGGCCAAGCTCGCGCTGATGACAGACGCGTCCAATATAGCAATGGGTGCAGTATTGCAGCAATTCATCGATGGTACATGGCAACCCCTCGCGTTCTTCTCGCGGAAGTTCAGCCCGTCTCAACAGAAATATTCTGCCTTTGATCGCGAGCTGTTAGCGATCTACGAAAGTATCAAACACTTTCGACACATGTTGGAGGCAAGACACTTTGTGGTGTTTACAGACCACAAACCTCTCAGTTACGCTTTTCACGAAAGGAAAACTAACTGTTCCCCTCGTCAGTACCGGCACCTCGATTATATCTCGCAGTTCACGACTGACATCCGACACATCTCAGGTGCAAACAATGTTGTCTCTGATGCATTGTCTAGAATAGAGGAACTGCAGACATCAATCGACTTCGCCTTACTAGCCACATCCCAAGCCTCTGATCAAGAGCTGATTCAACTTCTAGGTGGTGAATCTTCACTCCGCCTGAAGAAGCTGAAAATCCCCAACAGTCTGACTGAACTTTACTGTGACACTAGCACAGAATCACCAAGGCCTTTCGTCACGAAACCGTTCCGAAAACAAATCTTCGACAGTCTTCATAATCTCAGCCACCCAGGCGCAAACGCAACCGCTAAATTAGTAGCTCAGCGATTTATTTGGCCAGGGGCGCGCAAAGACTGCCGAGAGTGGTCACGAAAGTGTCTAGCCTGCCAACGCGCTAAAGTAAGCCGCTACGTGTCATCTCCATTAGGCACATTCGACTTACCTCGCGCCCGGTTCGCATTTGTGCACGTGGACATTATCGGACCACTGCCTTCATCACAAGGCCATCGGTACTGCCTGACAGCAGTAGACCGTTTTACACGCTGGCCTGAAGTCACGCCAATGCCGAATATGACGGCTGAAACAGTTGGCAAGGCGTTGATGTCATGGATATCCAGATTTGGATGTCCAACTGACATTGTGACAGATCGCGGCGGTCAGTTCGAATCGTCACTTTTCCAATACCTTGGAAAAATGATCGGATTCAAACACCGCAGAACAACCGCGTACCATCCAGCGTGTAACGGTCTGGTAGAACGTTTCCACCGACAGCTAAAGGCAGCGATAATGTGTCACGCTGACAGTAACTGGGTTGACACGTTACCCTTGGTGCTTCTGGGCATCAGAAGCTCATTTAAAGAAGACCTTCAGACTTCATCTGCAGAACTGGTGTATGGCGAACCGTTGCGTCTGCCGGGAGAATTTTTCCAGGCGACCGTACCAGACTCAACCGACCTATCGGATTTCACCACTCGCCTACGTCACTTTGCAGCCAAGCTGAAACCTTCACCAGCTTCTCGGCACAGCGCAAACAAAATCTTTATCTTCAAAGATTTAACATCATCCAACCACGTTTTCTTACGGGACGATGCAGTACGAGGCGCTTTACAGCCTCCCTTCACCGGCCCCTACGAAGTACTCGAACGCGGTGATAAAACTTTCAAGTTATCGGTGAAAGGTAAACCGGTCACTGTGTCTATAGATCGGCTTAAACCAGCCTATATGCTAGTCGACCAATCCTCCTCATCCACCCCAACATCCATCCCCACTTTCTTACCTGATTCCATCCCCACACGGCAACAAGACACCTTGGTCCCAGTCCCAGTACAGGATGTAATAAGAAAGACTCGCTACGGGCGCAAAGTGCATTTCCCAGACTACTATCGTCCGTAGTGACGGACTCTGAAAAGGGGGTGATGTGGGATACTCACACATACACTGATACACAATTATACAATTGAAATAAACCTAACTATTACATAACACAAATAAACCGACCTGTATAAATATATATTATAACATCCTATTTACATATAAATTAAACATAATATACATACATCAAACTTCACATAAAACTATCATTACTATAAACTAACAATAAACACTAGTAACATTACACCTCAATACATATGTTGAATTTCACTGATGGTTTGTGCATTGAAATCAGCGGTAGCCTCTCTGCCAACCTTGTTTACGTTGCGGTACCGCGACACAGTATAGTTGGTAGTAATCGACGCAGAGGCCGCCACCGCGGACACAGATTACTATAAAGTAATCGAGCGCGCGCGCGTCGCGAGCTCGACCGGTTACCCCGACGGCCCACCGCCGCCGCGACCCTTGCTGCCCCCGCAGTGGCCCTCAGTCAGCTGTAGACTTGATACGCGATACCTGTGCCACTCATTCACAATCCGTGTACTCCTTCTGTATTATACGCAAATATAAGTATAAACCAGGTGCGACGATTTCATCCACTCCCGCACCCATAGATTCGAAAATCGTGCCGTTCGATCAAAAAGTCGTGCCGACAGATTTGAAAATCATGCCGCTCGATCAAAAAGTCGTGCCGACAGATGCGAGAATCGTGCCGTTTGATCAAAAAGTCGTGCCGGCAGATGTGAAAATCGTGCCGTTCGATTAAAAAGTGGTGCCGACAGATTTGAAAATCGTGCCGTTCGGTCAAAAAGTCGTGCCGACAAATGTGAAAATCGTGGCGTTTGATCTAAAAGTCGTGGCGACAAATGTGAAAATCGTGGCGTTTGATCTAAAAGTCGTGGCGACAGATGTGAAAATCGTGCCGTTTGATCAAAAAGTCGTGCCGACAAATGGGAAAATCGTGGCGTTTGATCTAAAAGTCGTGGCGACAGATTTGAAAATCGTGATCGTGCCGATTGATCAAAAAGTCGTGCCGAATGATATGAAAATCGTGCTGTTTGATCAAAATGTCGTGCCGACCGATATGAAAATCGTGCCGTTCGATCAAAAAGTCGTGCCGACATATTTGAAAATCGTGCCGTTTGATCAAAAAATCGTGCCAACAGATGTGAAAATCGTGCCGTTCGATTAAAAAAGTCGTGCCGACAGATTTGAAAATCGTGCCGATCGATCAAAAAGTCGTGCCGACAGATGTGAAAATCGTGACGACCGATGTGAAAGTCGTGCCGTTCGATCTAAAAGTCGTGCCGACAGATTTGAAAATCGTGCCGATCGATCAAAAAGTCGTGCTGACAGATTTGAAAATCGTGCCGTTTGATCAAAAAGTCGTGCCGACAGATGTGAAAATCGTGCCGTTCGGTCAAAAAGTCGTGCCGACAAATGTGAAAATCGTGCCGACAGATGTGAAAGTCGTGCCAATCGATCAAAAAGTCGTGCCGACAGATGCGAGAATCGTGCCGTTTGATCAAAAAGTCGTGCCGACAGATGTGAAAATCGTGCCGTTCGGTCAAAAAGTCGTGCCGACAAATGTGAAAATCGTGCCGACAGATGTGAAAGTCGTGCCAATCGATCAAAAAGTCGTGCCGACAGATGTGAAAATCGTGCCGTTTGATTAAAAAGTGGTGCCGACAGATTTGAAAATCGTGCCGTTCGGTCAAAAAGTCGTGCCGACAGATGCGAGAATCGTGGCGTTTGATCTAAAAGTCGTGGCGACAGATGTGAAAATCGTGCCGTTTGATCTAAAAGTCGTGGCTACCGATGTGAAAAATCGTGCCGTTTGATCAAAAAGTCGTGCCGACAGATGTAAAAATCGTGCCGTTAGATTAAAAAGTGGTGCCGACAGATGTGAAAATCGTGCCGACAGATGTGAAAGTCGTGCCGTTCGATCAAAATGTCGTGCCGACAGATTTGAAAATCGTGCCGTTTGATCAAAAAGTCGTGCCGAATGATATGAAAATCGTGCTGTTTGATCAAGAAGTCGTTCCGACAGATTTGAAAATCGTGCCGCTCGATCAAAAAGTCGTGTCGACAGATTATAAAATCGTGCCGTTCGATCAAAAAGTCGTGCCGACAGATCTGAAAAACGTGCCGTTCGATTAAAAAGTGGTGCCGACAGGTTTGAAAATCGTGCCGTTCGGTCAAAAAGTCGTGCCGACAAATGTGAAAGTCGTTCCGACAGATTTGAAAATCATGCCGCTCGATCAAAAAGTCGTGCCGACAGATGTGAAAATCATGCCGTTCGATCTAAAAGTCGTGCCGACAGATTTGAAAATCGTGCCGATCGATCAAAACGTCGTGCTGACAGATTTGAAAATCGTGCCGTTTGATCAAAAAATCGTGCCGACAGATGTGAAAATCGTGCCGTTCGATCTTAAAGTCGTGCCGACAGATTTGAAAATCGTGCCGTTTGATCAAAAAATCGTGCTGACAAATGTGAAAATCGTGCCGACAGATGTGAAAATCGTGCCAATCGATCAAAAAGTCGTACCGACAGATGTGAAACCGTGCCGGATGATATGAAAATCGTGCTGTTTGATCAAAATGTCGTGCCGACAGATATGAAAATCGTGCCGTTCGATCAAAAAGTCGTGCCGACATATTTGAAAATCGTGCCGTTTGATCAAAAAGTCGTGCCGACAGATGTGAAAATCGTGCCGTTCGATTAAAAAAGTCGTGCCGACAGATGTGAAAATCGTGCCGTTCGATGTAAAAGTCGTGCCGACAGATTTGAAAATCGTGCCGATCGATCAAAACGTCGTGCTGGCAGATTTGGAAAACGTGCCGTTTGATCAAAAAATCGTGCCGACAGATGTGAAAATCGTGCCGTTCGATCTTAAAGTCGTGCCGACAGATTTGAATATCGTGCCGTTTGATCAAAAAATCGTGCTGACAAATGTGAAAATCGTGCCGACAGATGTGAAAATCGTGCCAATCGATCAAAAAGTCGTACCGACAGATGTGAAACCGTGCCGGATGATATGAAAATCGTGCTGTTTGATCAAAATGTCGTGCCGACAGATATGAAAATCGTGCCGTTCGATCAAAAAGTCGTGCCGACATATTTGAAAATCGTGCCGTTTGATCAAAAAGTCGTGCCGACAGATGTGAAAATCGTGCCGTTCGATTAAAAAAGTCGTGCCGACAGATGTGAAAATCGTGCCGTTCGTTGTAAAAGTCGTGCCGACAGATTTGAAAATCGTGCCGATCGATCAAAACGTCGTGCTGGCAGATTTGGAAATCGTGCCGTTTGAACAAAAAATCGTGCCGACAGATGTGAAAATCGTGCCGTTCGATCTAACAGTCGTGCCGACAGATTTGAAAAAATCGTGCCGATCGATCAATACGTCGTGCTGACAGATTTGAAAATCGTGCCGTTTGATCAAAAAATCGTGCTGACAAATGTGAAAATCGTACCGACAGATGTGAAAATCGTGCCGACAGATATGAAAATCGTGGCGTTTGATCTAAAAGTCGTGGCGACAGATTTGAAAATCGTGATCGTGCCGTTTGATCAAAAAGTCGTGCCGAATGATATGAAAATCGTGCTGTTTGATCAAAATGTCGTGCCGACATATTTGAAAATCGTGCCGTTTGATCAAAAAGTCGTGCCGACAGATGTGAAAATCGTGCCGTTCGATTAAAAAAGTCGTGCCGACAGATTTGAAATTGTGCCGATCGATCAAAAAGTCGTGCCGACAGATGTGAAAATCGTGCCGACAGATGTGAAAGTCGTGCCGTTCGATCAAAATGTCGTGCCGACAGATTTGAAAATTGTGCCGTTTGATCAAAAAGTCGTGCCGAATGATATGAAAATCGTGCTGTTTGATCAAGAAGTCGTTCCGACAGATTTGAAAATCGTGCCGCTCGATCAAAAAGTCGTGTCGACAGATTCGAAAATCGTGCCGTTTGATCAAAATGTCGTGCTGACAGATTTGAAAATTGTGCCGTTTGATCAAAAAGTCGTGCCGAATGATATGAAAATCGTGCTGTTTGATCAAGAAGTCGTTCCGGCAGATGTGAAAATCGTGCCGACAGATGTGAAAATCGTACCGTTCGATCAAAAAGTCATGCCGACAGATTTGAAAATCGTGTCGTTTGATCAAAAAGTCGTGTCGTTCGACTCAAAAATCGTACCGTTCCACTTAAAAATCGTAACGTTTGATCAAAAAGTCGTGCCGACAGATTTTCAAATCGTGCCGTTCCACCTGAAGATTGTTCCGTTGGATCAAAAAGTCGTGCCAACAGTTTTGAAATTCATGCCGTTTTATCTCAAAAATCGTGCCCATTGACTTAAAAATCGTGCCGATTCATCAAAAAGTCGTGTCAACAGATTTGAAAATCGTGCTGTTCTACCTAAAAACGTGCCGTTCGGCTCAAAAATCGTGCAGTTCGACAGTTCCATAATTGAAATAAAATAATAAAGTAAAGTAGTTTACGAAATATTTGCGGTAAAGAAATGGCCCTTATTGAGATCACCTGTATTTAATAAAGTCCATTGACAAGTTATTTTTTTTACTATTTTGGTCATTAATTTACTTTAGATAAATTATTTTTGTCCTATGTTTTTACTTCAAATATAGGCAACTTATTTATTTCAGATGTTTTTTCAGTTGGAACGCTTCTTAAATCAGATTTATAAGCATTTGTAAAAACGTGGTCCTTATTAGGCAAACCTACCTTATTGAAAAAGATAGTTACCTTTACACTTACCACATTAACTACCATACTAATAATACTTATAACCAAACCAGACTAATAGATCAGAAACCATTATGTTTCGAGTGCGAGGATCTCTCGCACAAAAAACTCTGTTTCCCACAACAGAAGGGGGTAAAACTAAAAGGGCAACAAAAATAAGCTGCAGCTTCAAAGTTTAGATACAACTTCGACGTTGCTTGCCTAATGATGAACCGCGAAACAAACGGAGTTGATGGACACGCTCTGATCAAATTGTGCAGACCTAATTTTGAAAAACCTTGAATGATTTCAGTGGCATAGATCTGAGAAAATCAATAGTCAGGTAGAAAAACTAAATTGAGAGACAAACGAACACTAAACTTATAGAGAACTAGTAAAAAGCAATGCTCATCAGGTTTCATGCTGGTTCTTCTCGATTATGCCGATTCCGATACGAATATTTCGAATACGGTGGTGTATGTAATTATGTATACCCAGTTAAGGATTGGTTTTAAGGATTTAAAAACTGAGTATGAGAAGTCCTACCAAAAAAAAACGATCATACTGGCAACATTATAAATATAAAAACCAAAAACTGAAAATACGAGTGACGAGTATACATTATACAAGACGTACCTACCTAATCATCCAACACGTATAGTACATGCCGTAATGTCATAATACATCATATACAACATAATAATAATTGAGGTTACAACAAATTAATCCTGCTTATTTTAAGGTCTCTAAAATTAACGAACGAAATAATGTAGGTATACCTATACTTACTCTAAAATCAAAATTCTCCTCTAAAATCTCACCGCCATCGTTCCTCCGATCACATCCAATAGATTCGCAGCTCCTGCCGCTAATTGAGGCATGTCCGGTCATTTCGGGCCCGCAAACTTCCAGGCCTTGTTAGTAACAAATTCGGAATCGTCCAAATGTTAACGAATACCAATTTGAGGGCACAATCGACCCGACACAGCCCCCGGTTATTGGTACATGGTATTCATTAAGGTTGATTAGTTTGCTTTCCGCCGTGGGGCGTTTGGGTTTCTTGCCAGGTGCTTCAGGTAAATAGTGGTTTCAGTAGATTAGTGCCTAATTGGTTCTATTAATCATCAATTATTTAAAGTGCCACTGCCTATACACTAAATCGTTTTCTTGTAAATAAAATACGTCTAGCTTTCCATAGTTTGATTGTAAGTACTAGTATTATTATAAAGCTAGAATAACGAATGGAAATAATAATTCGGTGCAAAATCGTAGACAGGACAAAATAAATAGATTGCACCCACAGGATATAATTACAACCAATACGCTCGTATTATACATGCTATTATTTATACGTACACATATAAAGGATACTTATATCTGGAGGGCAAACACGAGTCGTTCATAATTGCAACGCTAGTACAATTTTCCGGTAATCTGGTGCGAGTTGATGCGATTTTGAGGTTATGTCTCGCCGCGGGCGCGTCGCTCCACGCTCCGCTGGCCGCCATATTGAATTATACGAAATAGGCGGGAAAACGTCATCGAGGCGCCCGTTCCGGCCAGCTATGTTAAATTACAGGTGAAAATGAAGTGATTTACTGAATATTGCAATGAGGCGTTACAGAGTAATGGTGAAACGGTCTGACGGGCTGTTTTAAAAGGATTTAACTTGGCGTGACTGTATAGACGGTGCAGTAATACAAAGATGGGAAAACAGCTATGTAAATTTTGAAATGGATAAACAACGTTTTATCAGATCTAACAATAGGTACACTTTATAGAAGGTACTTGCCGTGGCACCTGCAAAAACTATCTTGATTTCCGGTGAAGGAAAACATCGCTAAAATCTACCAGGCTAGCTACATATCCTCTAGTAAAAATCTGTCGTCAAACCCCTACCTATCATAGTTCTTAAACTTTCGCGAACAGAAAACATATTAGTAGCTAAAAACGGGTCTAATTCGCGCACAAACAAATATCAAATTATAATTACCTATAATTTTGACATACCTCGACATTTCGGCCCAGTTACATCGACCGTGGTCACGAGAAGGTCTATCATAGTGTTATCCTATCATAGTGTTATCCTATCATAGTGTTCCGACAGCGGTCCTTGAATGCCAGTTCCATTCTAGTCAGAGTATGTTTTTCACTTTCGACCTGGTGACGTATTGGTCTAATATGCCGTATGTAATATGGTCTAGCGTAGAAACTATGAAAAGAAATATTCATGGCATGGCAGTTTGGCAGTCCCCATACGGTACAGTGGCGGCAGAGCTATGAATATATTTGAAGTGAAACCCCGCTCATTTTCTCAACCGTTCAGCTCACAAACTACAATATCCTCGCTACATTTTTTCATAAGGCCTTGTCTCCCAAGGACGTCACTCTCACCTGGCCTTTATTAAATAAGACAGTCTGAATATCCGCTCACCTTCTGCCGGTGAAGGCTTGCCAGTGGTAATCATATTTCTAATACAGGAAATTTCTCTTTAATTAATTCCTGGCCGGTATTAATAAATAAGGCTCAGGATTTAATGAGTTTCAGGTAAACAGCTACTATCAGGGGCAGTAATGAGACCTTGTACCAAAGTTTAGGTCTTCATAAAAAAATAATGTAGATGGCAGTTTGAATCTACCTACTTACCTAATTAAAAAAAAAGTAAAAAAAACTGTCGGATTTCAGGATATGATAGGATATATAGGACTTACTCTCAAGGGTCGCTGCCGAAACATCCTCTGTATTCTAGTTAATAAGCTGTATTGCAAGCTGCAGTCCTATTTTAGCGATCCTATATCTGGATAGTTTTTGTACAAATAAAGAGTTTATCTATCTATATAGGAATTGTTTATGCACACACAGAAGAGAAAATGTATGACATAATTATTCTGAACCCATACAGTGCCAACCAAAAACAGAGACATCAAAGTTGGCTGAGAGACCGCAAACATTTTAATCGCCTCGTTTAGTCCACCTCGTAACACGTCTCGCTAAACAGGGCTAATAAAAATACTCACAAAACCCGGCGTAAGAATACTATTCTGTCGAAATTTCAGTGTAAAAATTAGGGATGTAACATATTCATAATGGTATCCGAAACTATCGCATTATCCGAAAATTAAAATATCGAGTTTTACACTACTATCTTCTCTATGATAAAAATTAATCCCAAATTCCCTTGGTCACGGCATCACGCGTGAACGGCTGGACCAACTAAGCTAATTATTTATTTTTTGTGTTCGTTATTGTCAGGAGAAGGTTCTTATGAAATAAAACCATAAAAAGTTTCGCGGAACATGACAAAATTTAAGAAAACTTAGCGACCATAATATTAACTTTTCTAATGCAAATTTCTTGCGGCACAAATTTCAATTTCTTGACTTTAACGACAGGACAACGTCTGTCAGGTCAGCTAGTTTATTATAAAAATATTCGGATTCTGGGTCCACTATCGTCATAATATAAAAAGTTCATGATACCTATCAAACAGGCTACTTGATGGTTATAATAATTATAAGGTAGGTTCACCCTATAAGGACCGGTTCCTTATAAGGGCCACCATTTCAAAAACCCACTTCCCGATGATAAATAGAAATCAAAACTCGTGTTGACTTCCTTATTGACCAATCATATAAAAGCATTGGCATTATTTACATTTTACGCTGACATTTTGTCAGTATGCTTGTCAATGTAGTACATGTCCCAATGCGTCGGTCGATTTATTATATTCCTTGGTGGCATTTTGAGTAATTTAAGTATTTCTTTTTTGTTTTTACAAGAAATTAATTTATTTAAAGGAACAAAAAACGTCTACGCGTGGATTGTGAAGTTATGTTATTGAAAGCACGATTATTTAATGTAGATTTTTATTGGTTTTCTCCGGGATGCCGAAATGCCTAAGAAGGTCCACCTCCTTGTCGCCAATTAAAGGCCGGACCTTATAAGGTCTATGAATACTGTAAACTACTTGCTAGTCTTGTTATTACTAAATTTAACTACTTAATACCACATTTTTTAATAATTATTTATGACTCTGTAGGAAAAGGTATGGTTTAAACCATTTTTCCAAAAAAATAATACTCAATTTTTTTTTTATTACTCGAACATAATATGGAACCACTAAAAATGAAGGAATATCAACATAGACATTTACGAAGTAGAAATGCCACTGATTTTCCTGAATTCATTCGGTTTATTTACTCAGTACATTATGTTACCATTTGATAGTCAATATAAGGCCCACTGCCAAAAATGAGATTTCTCTTCACTTAATAAGGCCCAAGAGCTGTGACTGATAATATACCTAAATCGCATTATTTTGAAGCTGATAATTATTTCACTTAATACATAACAATACAAAACTAAAGTGTGTTTTATTGAAATACATAATTAAATGTTGTTATACTGTATTTAAGTTTTTATAGTCTTAATAAAGACTACAACATCAATTTTTATTAATTTATAGATTAATCTTTCGGGAATGATAAAAATAACAGTAACTGTATCTCACAAAATTGAAATAAAATAATAAAGTTAAGTAGTTTAAGAAACACTTGCAGTAAAGAGATGGGCCTTTATTGGGATCACCTGTTTTTAATAAGGTCCATTGACAAGTTTTTTTTAAACTATTGTTGTCATTAATTTACTTTCAATAAAATTAAATGATTTTTGCCCAATATTTTTAGTTTTCAGTTGTTTTTTCAGTTGAAACGCTTCTTAAATCAGATTTATAAGGATTTGTAAAAACGTGGTCCTTATTAGGTGAACCTACCTTACATGATCTGGGAAATGCCCATTACACAAAAACACAAAATTCAAATTTGTAATTCATAATAGACAGAAAAAAACAATAAGTATATTATCCACACCTATCCGTAACTAACATTTTTATTTTCAGTATCGGTGTTTGATATCAGGATCCGTAATCAAAACTCATCTGTAGCAACCCTGTTAAATTACGTCAATAGGAAACAGCGTGACGCCCGGAGTCCGGAGCGCCGTCGCCACGTCAGCGCATTTCGTCAGCGTAATCCAATACGGCTGGGTCGCACCGGCCACCAAATCTACCTACTCCGAGTCACAGAAGAAATGATGGCACAAGTTGGAGGAGACTCCGTTTATCACGGAAACAGAACAGTACCCCTAGTATGAGTTTTTACTAGCCCGACTTAAGACGCGTCAACTAGCTCTTTGTATGAAGATTTTTCGTTCATAAACGCGCCGCTAGGGGCGCTGTACAGGATCTTCATACAAAAGCGCTAGTTGACGCGTATAGTACGCGAGCTAGTAAAACTCATGCTAGGGGTACAGATGAGAACTGAGCGAGTGCCGCCGACCGTTAACTTGTGTGATTGTGCCAACGACATTGGGTTCGATCCTCGGTTCCTCCAAACCCTAGGTTTTTTGTAATTTTCCAGCGCTCCGCGCCACGGACACGTTGCAGGGAGAATTCTGACAACCAAATATTGTTTCAACGCGGGCTCCATTCTAACGCAATAAAATCTACCATCACCAGCAGAAAAATATTGTGAAAATTGGACCACAATCCAAAGATAAAACACTTCAGATCTGCCAAGTTTCAGTTTAGCAGAAATTGATGAAATCGTGATTTTGATAACTCTGCAGTGGACCAAATGTTTCTCAGCCAAGATAGACTATATTGTGTATCTATTGATTCATATTGTGTATCTTAATAGAATCTTGGTTAGTCAATCCATATTGAAATAAATTTATACAAGACTATGTGTTGTAAACACGTGTTTTAATGTTTCTTGAAAACCTTTTTTTTTATTCAATTAGTGTAGGTAAATATTTCATTAAGCAGAGTTCAAATGGATTTACCATAAACTACCATTCGTTTGTATATCCATTAAAGAGATCCAATATTATCCACACCGCTTCAGATACCAGGAGTTTTTTTTTTTTTTTTTTTTAATCAAAAAAAAATTTTAGGGGCTTTGAGTCGCTTTGCGACTATGACAGCCCCATTTTTAACATTCATTCATATATCTACTTAACTATTTTATATATCAACTTATACAGAGCTCTCGCCGCGTCACCCAAAGGCGCGGACAAGATACTCTGCATTATGCCGACATCCAACAAATTTACATTGTATTGAGTGAGCATGTGTGTTCTCACGGACTGACTCCGAGCACATTCCACGAGGAGATGATGGACATCCTCTGGGACTCCACAGGTGATGCAATTAGGGGAGTCAGATCTTTTCATAAGATGGTTAAATTTATTTAACGGCATGTGCCCGGAGCGCAGTCTGTGTGCTGTCACAAGTAAATGTCTTTTTTGTTTACAATTATTAAACCATGGAATTCTTAAAGGTTCTTCTTGCATAATTTTATACCAGATACCTTTGTCATATGAGATTGTATTGTAATGAGCTTTCCATTTCTCATAGACTTTGTATCTATATTTTATTAACAAATCTTCAATTTCTGGCCTAATGTAGACTTCTGACCCAATTGATGTTGATTCTTTTGCTATTTTATCTACTACTTCATTGCCGTGTATACCAATATGTGACGGTATCCACTGCAAAATCAGAGACACGCCATTATTTTTAAGTAGCAATATTTTCTTTAATATGTCATATGCTACCGAAGCACCTCTGACATCAGAGGCGCATCGAGCGATATGTTGCAAAGCACTCCGGCTATCTGAAAAGATTACAACTTTCTTATGACATAAAGTGAGAATGTATGACAATGCCTCTGCTATTGCAAATAGTTCAACCGACATAATAGAGCTACATTCAGATACAATTTTATACCCTTCACTTATATTCAGATGAGGATCATAATAGGCAGCGCCAATGCCATCATTTGATTTAGAGCCATCAGTATACAGTTTATACCATCCCGCATATTCAGCGTTAATCATATACAAAGTGTTGCTCTTAAGAACTCTAGTGTCATATCTATTTTTAGCTTGGTCTATTCCTGCCACTTCTGTAATAATAAAGCCTGTGTTAATACTAGATACCCATAGATCTAACATGAACATATTCAAAGGACTTCTGACTTTTATATTCTCAGCCTCAGAGTCGACAAAAATTGAACTGAGAAGAGGTTTTTTTCTTCTTGTCCAATATCTTGAGTCAATTAGATCAGTTAGTTCCCTTAGTGTATCCACAATCACATGGGAAGTAAACTGCACCTTTAAACAATATTTTGTGGCTAGATATTGTCGTCGTAAGTATAGCGGGGGAATACACAGCTCACATTCCATTACATGAATGGGGGTGGTTCTAATGAATCCACCTATAACCCGCAAGGCAGCATTTTGCACTTTATCTAGTTTATATAAATTCGTTTTAGCTGCCGTATCATATAAGAAGCTCCCAAAATCAATCTTGCTACGTATTAAAGCAATGTACAATCGTCGCAGGTATTTCGGGTGAAGGCCCCATGACGCTCCAGCTAAGACTTTCAATAGATTTAAGGTTTTAAATGTTTTCTCTACAGTTTCATTTATATGCCTCCTCCATGTCAAAGTCTTGTCTAACCACATTCCTAAGTATTTAACATGATCAACCGTTGAGATAACATTATCATTAATATTTAAAGTTACATGATCCAAATCTCTTCCTCTTTTAAACTTACAAACCTGTGTTTTAGCTGAGGATACATTTAATCCCAATCGTTCAAATTGACGAACTATTGAATCTAATGCGTTTTGTACATAAAAAACACTTAAATCTGCATTACTGTTTTGTGAAAATACCACATAGTCATCTGCGTATTGGAGAATTTCTACATTTCTTAAATTTAATCCCACATTATACGTTATTATGTTAAATAAAAGGGGAGATATAGGATCCCCCTGCGCCAAGCCTCTGCTTGTCCATCGAGTCATAGTTCGGGTCTCATCATTGACATCTTGAATGTTCAAAATCCTCTTACTTAAAAAAAAACCAAATGTATTTGCAAATTTGGCGTCCAACGCCTAATTCATCTAAAGTTTTAACAAGCTGATCGATGAGTACGTTATTATAGGCATTTTCAATATCTATAAAGACAGCTACAGTCGCAAGGTTTTTTGAATAGCCAATTTGAATTTGTGAAACTAATCGAGACAAGCAATCTATACACGATTGATTCTTTCTAAATCCTGTAGTGATTGGTGTTAAAATTCTATTGTGTTCAATGAACCATTCTAGACGCTTACCAATCATTGCATGAAAAATTTTACATAAACAGGATATCAACGATATCGGACGAAATTTTGGTATTGAATTAGGGTCACAGTTTGGTTTAGGAACAGGGATTATTAAAATGTTACGCCATTGAATTGGTATCAAACCTGATTTAAATATTGCGTTGTAGATTTTAAGTAGGTGGATTTTTCCCTCGAATGGTAGGTTATAAATCATTGAATATGTAATCTTGTCACTGCCAGGAGCTGTATCTTTTTTTTTTAAACATATTTTCAACTCTGAAATTGTAAACTCTCTGTCTAACAAATGGTTTCTTGAATGTAACAACGGCTGTGGGGGAGATACAAAATCGGGAGCTAAGGAGTGTAAAAGTTCTTCCTTTTTATCAATTGGAGCACAAGTGTACTGCCGATTCATGCCCTTCATCCATCTCATTTTACGCCACATGTCTGAAGAACTTGTAGATTCATCAACTGAATTACAATATTCTTTCCAATGACTTGATTTATACGACCTATGTACTCGTTGAGCAGCAGCAATTTTCTCTTTTAGTTTATCTAAATTAGTTGTAGTGGGATTGCGTCTAAATATTTTAAGTGCTAATCTACGTTCTGCGATGGCTTTCGATATTGCTGGGCACCAGTAATGTTTTGGCTTGAACGATTGTAGCGGATCTGTGCAGTTTTTAATTAAAGGAATACATTTTTCCGCAGCATTGTTAATCTGTTCCATAAAAGAATCATAGCATGTTTGGATATTATGTTCATTTACTATTAGGTTACTGATTATATATTGTTTTAATAATTCTTTATATAAGGGCCATTTCGCTAATTTGTAATTTCGAGATTTTACAAATCTACGTGCATCACGATAAAGTAAAGAGAACTTAATTATTAGATGGTCACTACCTAAATTTTCGCGACACACCTTCCATGTCATATATGTCGCTATATCTGATGATACAAAGGTAATGTCAGGAGTAGATTCTTGCAAATTGCCACCCACCAATTTGACTCTAGTAGACTCACCATTATTGAGTGTAATAAAATTATGGTCTAATGAGGCGTCTAATAATTGTAATCCTCTAGTGTCATTTTTATATGACCAATTGGTGTGGTGGCCATTAAAATCTCCCGCTATGATTGATTTTGACAGAAATTTTGAAAATATACTATCCCAGTCCGCTTGTATCGTTCTGATAGATGAAGGGCAGTAAATACTGACAACATTTTTCAAATGTTTACAGTTAAATATTTTAACATATAACATTTCAATATCTTGATTTATAATATCCACCTGGCACTGTTGAGATTTTATAGATTTATGCACTAAAATAGCAACGCCGCCATATGAATCTGCCCTATCTTTTCTATATATATTATAGTCAGCTATACGGCACCTAATGTCTGGATTAAGCCAGGTCTCACTCAATATGCAAATTCCAATATTTTCTTGGTTCAAAACAAGTTCAAAATCGAGCCGTTTTGGCATCAGACTCTGCGAATTCCATTGCGCAATATTTAAATACTGCGCAACAGAACCCGCAGAGTCCGACACTGGTATGTCGGTTATTACATGATTGTTGCTATCCATAATTGAAGAAGCTCATTACCTTACTAATGACCTCTCCATTACTTACACTTCTCACAATAAACAATACTAATTCCTCTAATAGAACCTTCAAGACTGTCTGCACTTTGTCTTCTAATCTATTATCAGATGTAATTGCCTCTCTTATCTTACGCAGTACCACTATCAAGCTAGTTTTATTTTTTGCATCTTCCCGTTTTTCATCTTCTTCTTCGACCGCAGTTGCCTTACTGCTACTCTGTATCTCTCTCTTACCATCTTCTGATAAAACCTTTACTTTTTTATTGTTTTTCTTTTTCTTCTTCTTGTCACCTAAGGTTGTGTTTCTACCAATGGCATTCTCGATTTCACTGCTCTCTTCGCTCTCTATCCTTTCATCATTTGGTTTTCCTTGAAGAACAGAACTGTAAGAAATACCTGACGTCGACGGATGATTCTTTTCTTCTCCTATCATCCCACTGATATCTGGCCGAGGTTCTTCCACGGTATTTTCTAATTGCAGAGATTTATTTTCCAAGTATGTAGATAGGGCCGCTTTGTATGTGCAGTTATTTTTTGACATAATATGACGAATTTCTTTCTCTTTTAAGAATGCTGGGCAAGCCTTACTGAATGAAATGTGTTGTCCCTTGCAGTTCACACACCGAAGCTTAGTTACTTCACAGTTACTGTGGCTCCCCCCACATTTCGGGCACGTCGTTCTAGATGGGCAAGTTCGTGCCAGGTGCCCAAATTTCCAGCAGTTAGAGCACTGGGACACCGGGAAGGTGTACTGTTCTACCTTGAATCTGCAGTCAAAGCCGTATACGTATGATGGTAGCACCGAGCTTTTAAAACCAAATCGCACAGTCTCACTATTAATCCACTCGCCATTGTCTGACAGCCTTCTTAACCTCTTTACAGAAACAATTTTGCAATCTGCGCTAAAATACTTTATTAGCTCTTCATCACTCATATCGACTTCTAAGTATTTAACTATGCCGTAACTCAGATCTACCTCCGTCGTAAAATGGCACCGATATCCTAAGTCGACTAACTTTTTGTTGTTAATGAGAGATAACGCGTCTTCCCTTTTTTCAAAACTTATGATGACTTTGTAGGCGTTCTTATATTTAATCTGAGATGCGTTTGTAATATCTTCTGACTTTAGTAATCGTGCCAAGCCTATTTGTTTTGGTAGCATTTCGTATGAAACAATACAAACATCGTAAGTGTTGGGTTTGTTTACGGTACTATTGGGCTTGTTATGATTGTTCAACTCAGCAGCAGCGCGCTTAGATTTTCTTCTTACTACTGTAAATCCGCCATTATTTACATCCTGCAAGTGCTCATCACTATCTATATCCGCGCAATAACGTTTACTCGGTCTATTACTCGTAGGTAAAATCTCCGACCCCTGCGATGACTCAATGTTTGTTTGCATCTCTTCGCACTCACCATGATTGTAAATAACATTTGGTTCTTGAATTTCTTCCTCACTCATCTCTTTACTCATATTGGAGGGAGGTCTTGAATGGACCTCGTCCATTTGGGAGGAGATACCAGGAGTTAAAACCAATTGAATTCAAAACCTCTTTAGCTCAAGTAAAACATGTGCAATCAACCCGCAATCACCTGTAAAGTCGGCATTACTATTTAATGTTTACCCCACCATTATCATAAAATATGTAGCATACTATATATTTATAATTACTCTGTCTGTGCCCATCATTATTTCCAACATAATAGCTGTACACAAATATCCGCGAGTACAAACATATTTCGCAAACTATTCGGCGCAGTCTCATTTTCGGGCCATTACTCCGTATCATGGTAACGAGTTGCCACCGCCGCGCCGCGCCGTCAGCGTGTTTTACATACAGATTGATATTACGCCGTGTAATGTTACTCGACGTGTCGGTATTAAGTGATTGGTGGGAGACAGATATGTTGTGAGCAGCAATACACTAAAACAGCTTGAATTAGTCACGCCCGACCGCTTCAATTAGTGACTGTATATAGCACATCAAGCAGCTTTTCTTGATCTACTCGTACATGCATGGATTCGAGCGTTTGGAGTCAACTGATCGGACAGTAGCGAAACGTCCTGACTGCCCTCGACTTTTTGAGGTGTCGACTGTCTTGTGTCTTGTGAAATCAAGAACTGCCCTCTGATCTAGCGGTTCTTGTTGTTCTGCAATAACCTGTCCTGCCTTAGTGTGATACATCATGATGCCGCACTTAATACGACCTACATCGTTTTTAACGTTCCATTGACAATTCCATTAGGGTACAATTGTTTCATAGGCCCCGCGGTCCTTATCAATTCAATAGATTTTCACTGCGTGTTTGTACCTACGTATCTAATACGAAAATCTGTAGTAAACTCACCAGTATTATCGATACTTTCTGGCCAGTTATGAGTTCCATGTTCATACAAACTGCACTGGCCATTTGTTTCTCCCAACGCAGCATTCAATTACCGCGTTAAAAGTAGATAAAAAAGTTTCAGACCGAGGCGGTCGTAGGGTTGCCAGCTATCTAAGATTCCCCGGACTAACAATTCCTATTATGAGTTGTAGTCATAAATGTAATTTTCTGGCATGTCTTTATTTGCCAAAAAATAGCTTAGTTACGTCAAAAGCTGCCCCCTACTATATTTTGTGAAGGAACGAGTTCAAATTGTGATAAACGGAAAAGTTTTCCTAAAGTGTTCTTTTAATGTACCTACCTATAACAGCCTATAGGCCTTTTCATAAAAATATGCCTGCTTAAAAATACAGAACGCTCCATCTTCCACAAAAGAGACAATACCCAAAGTCCTCATGTTCCTAAACACATACTGCCCCCGTTTGAGGCGAGTCCGGTACCGCCCCGGGGTCGTGCCGATGCATAAATTATACAATTGCTGGCTTAATATCACCCCTCTGGGAGACGGATACATTTCAATAAAATGTTCGAATTTATCTGTTCCACGGTAAACTTCGGTTTTGGATTAAAAAGGGGAATTTATGGTATGGCTTTCAGAAAGAGGTTCCATTTCTTATCTCAGTAAACGGTCTGTAAGAAAATTATGGGCAAACGTTTTAATTTAATTGAAATGTGAATGGAATGTTTTTCATTTCAAAATATTTCACGAGGAACATGTTATTGACAATAACGTAGGCAGTAGTGAACATAAAATGACATGCATGGAACAATTATTTGAAACCGTGCAGTTTACAAACACGAAAACCATAAAGAACCTTAGGCACATGATTTTTCAGTTCTTTCAATTATAACGATTAACAAAACTCAGCATAATATATTCTTTCAATTATGTCTATTTCTTATACGCTTGTTTACACGCCAAGAACCGTAATATTGTGAAAGACATGGAGGCAGGAAGAAATTACCCTAAATAATCGTTTCAACTTGAAGGCGAATAATAATTCTTTCTGCCGAGAAAAAGTTGACAAACTTTTGCAGTTCCCTCCAAATGAACTTACAAAATGGTTTCGCGATACACAATGGCTTAATCAAACCGCGTTAAGATAAGGGAAACAAAAGACCCTTTCCAGGATTGTCTAAATCATAAGCGAGTAGCGAACTAAACAAATATCAGCACATAAGTAGGTAGATATAGTAGTACCCAACTTATATGGCTTACCGATGTACCTGCGCAGAAGATGAATTTTCAAAGCGCGGAAAATGCTATAGACCGCTATTGGTCGGCAGCCCGCCGCTATCTTAGCGATCGCCGCGTGGCATGAGTGAGATGGAACTAACAGCTGCAGTGTATTATGAACCTTATAGTAGTGATCTTAGGTTGATTGTAAGTTTTAAGCATTCTTTTGTTAATCTTCGGACCATACTTTCTTTTCTGCGCGAACGAATTTCACGACGCACCATATAAGTTGGGTACTACCGTACTTCATCATCCTTATCAGTTATTACCTTCGCCGACTACACCACAATCATCCAGAAAACCTAACAAAGAAGTTATCACGCGAACCAGTAAGCGAAGCCCGTGTTGTTAATTTCCTTTAAAAACATGCCTCTGTTTCATTATCTAGGCGAACTATATCTACTGTTTGTGTCCTTGTCGGTATGAGTACGATTTCATGTATCACAGAGCCACCTGTGAACCGGACACCGTAGCACAGGGTGGACACTCCATACAAATAGCTGAATCGAATAAAATCGAACAAAACACAAGCGAAACTACGTCGTCCGCGATGTACCGCGTGTGTACTCAAAAGTTACTCAACCTCGTTCAAAATTTCAAAGAAACTCCCGATCGTGCTATCTCGCTCAAATTTAAAATTAGCGAGTGTCCCTTCTTCTAGGGTATTAAAAGGTATTCTGTGACCGTAGGCTATAATTAACACGTGGTGGTTTCATAAATAGATTACCCACCTTACAACGCTGCGGCTTGCACCCTACACCCCATTCTCGTTCCTCCAAATGCCGTAATAAAAAGCGACAGGATAAAATGATTTATGGGATAACTAGATAAAGCGAGTGCCAAGTTTAGTCGGCTCGTCGAGATAAGACAATAATAGATTTGTACTGACAAGACGGAGCTGGCAAAAACGTCAGTGCGGCGGTATTGTGCGGATTATTCAAATGAAGGGGCTTAATTTGAAGGAGATAAATAGGCTTCTGGGAGGAGATAGTGACCGAAAGGACTGGAAGAGACGGTGTCTTATCGTACGGGAGTACAGAGTGGAAGCTGTCGGTTTTATTCGGGAATTTCCTATTGTGTATATTGTTCTACTTATATTATGTAATCTACCCTGCACATTGGTGAGTCAATAATGATTTGCATTATATAAGTGACAAGCTTGTAAGTTTAAATAGAGATACACCAAGTGATGCCTTGTTGCCCGTACGTTTCTTCTATTATATTTTTGGCGCCCAAACAGGGTCTAATACGGAGAACTCATAATTAGGTTTAGGTTGAAAGATATTTATTCTCCAAAAAGAAGTCACTTACATGAGAACATAGTGAATTTATACAATATCAAATCCGTCGATCCGTTGTGAAAAATTCAACACAACTATTCATCTAACACAGTCATGGTATTAATTGAAAGGTGTTCAGTTAGTTTGGCTTTGAATACAAAAATTAACATAGACCGAATTTGGGCTAATGAAAAATTCTTCAATAAATATAAAGAGCAATAAGAGATAAAATCGAATAGCTATCGTTATACCTCTAGTGGATATTACACACTAAAGTACCTAGTAAATGTAGTCGTAACTGCAATATGGTCATTAAACGTCCTGATTTATGATTAGGCGCCTAATTAACATCGGATTGCACTGATATCGCACATAATAGGCATAATATGAATGCTCATGCAGCCCATTAGGAATAAAGGAGCTGACATGCTTGACTCTACCAGAACTTGTCAGAGTGTAGTAATCAGCAGGTGCCCAGATTATTTGCCATTTTGAATCTTCCCAGACAAGCTTGTTTTTGTATGTTTTGAATACAGTAAATTTGACGCACAAGTTCATTGCTGCATCACTCAGTGATCCTTGCCATTAGGTAAAATAATCGCCTCGTATATTAATTAATTAATATAAGTACACATACCTACAGGTATATAGAGACTAAGAATAGTTGCATACCTTACAAAATCACATATGTTGACCAAATAATTCCATGTGAAGAAGTGCTAGCACATTAATGAAATTCAATTTAAGACCAGTCTTAACTCCAACTTTAGGTACCTACTGGATAAATTATATCACCTTTCAAAGTGGAATAAGATACTGCCTGCACACTCATACGCTGCCACAGTGTAAAGTATGAAAGATAGGGACCTGCTCCTACTTAGCAAGCTACGGGAAAAAGAGACACTTTCTTAATAATTATGTGGCTTAGCATTCAAATGTAGGTATGACGCGTGCAGTAGTACAACCGCCGGAAACTGGTATTGTAAACGAATCTCAACACTCCATTGTTGATTGCATTTTGAAATAAACTGCATTTTAAACATTTAATGGTTTCAGAATTAATTCGATTATTAAATTATTAGATTATTATATTAATTAGGTACCTACATTGTTAAACTAAAACGTAGGTATTAAATCGTAATTCTGCTAATTAAATGCCAAGAACACTGCGGGCTTTTGAAATTCGTGAAACAATGTTAATTATACTCGTATTTAGATTTAATTGAAAAGCTAAGTAGCGGCACTTGGCGGCGTCAGTGGTGTACGAAAAATATTATATCTGTCTACGCAGTATCTATAAAGATTGGTACCTTCTTCAGCCCCCCATAGGAAAGGTAAGAAACTCTCAATCTTACGTACTAACTAACATAATATTTTCCATAATAATGTAATATTAAGTTAGAAATAATAATATTTTCTAGTTTGATAATAAGTATACTTTTATATTTTATTTGGTAGGTACTCACATGTCTCGGAATTCCGCTAAAACTTTAAAGTCACTTCTTAACCATGACGACTATTTTAGCTCTCTAAATACTGATATGAAATCTTCACCACTGTCCTGGATCTGTCCTCCCAATACCAACTTCAATATACAAAAGCTACATCTTCCTATTATCTTTCTCTCGGTGAGCACTCCTGCTGGGTTTATTTGAGGGAGGAAACTATACCTCACTTAACCTGACAAAGAGTTAAGAAATCTATACATTTCTTTAATTACTGAACCACAAACAGTGCAGAAGTAACTACCACGCACAGTCATACCTAAAGTAGATATAATAGGATTGCACAAATAACATTAGAGCCCAACAGCCATCACTTTGCGTAGCAATATTTGCTAAATAATATGTTAGCTACAATGATAAATCGTTATTTATTACTAGTGTTAGCGTTGCGTAGTGCGAGATATTGAGATATTCGAGACAATCGCATTCAGTGCAAAGCAACAATCGCCCCTATATATCGCTTCCCGACTGAACCATCGAGATATTTTCCGATTGCTCCGAGTTGACTGACTGAAACAATCGACTAAAGCATATCGAACTCGCTCATCTCTACTGTTAGTGTTTGACCTATACAAATGACAATTGAATTGAATCACCAGTTTTATTCACCACAGTGTTAATAATTCAATTCGATCCATTTTCAGTATGACAAATGATCAAACTCCGCTGCGTCACGTTTGGCAGGATTTCCTCCAAGGAATGCTAGTCATGGAATATCGAATAGCTAATAGTCAGTATCCACGGACAGATGACCGCGGATGACCCGCGGAAAACGCGGAAATAACGCCTAATGATTCGACTGAGGAAATACGCAAGGAAATGGAATAAGAAATTAATGGTCGGCCGACTGTCGGAGGCGTAAATGACTTTTCTTTTGGATAATGTAAAAGAAAATACAAAATAACTGGTCAGAGTCCTTAGCAGGAAATGTCGATGTCGGCTTAATGCGCTGTTTATTGTGTAAGGATAATATAAGGAGCTGTGTTTTAAGGATGCTAAGCTACTATAATATTATCATTAGTATGCTATAATATAATAATATTATTATTATCGTTTAAATCCGATAAGATCATTCTACGACTTTAGGTTTTCTGTTTTTGTTTGTTATAGTGAACAATAAAGAGCTTTTATTTATTTATTTATTTATCATTTACACACAGAACACTATCAGCACATAGTATTAACATATTAAGTAGGTAGTTTACTCATACATAATTATGAATTGGACAGTGTCCCAAAAAAGGTGCATTATAAAAATTCAAAAACAGCTATCTACTCGTATCTACATCGAGGAAGAAAATAATACCTAGTAATAATTCCATAAAATATAATTCTTTGAATAAAAGTCAGATACTGCTTGTAGGATTTCATCATCATGCCACGATTATAATTTCTAGTGCATTTATTTGAAAAACACATAAAACACTATCTCTGAATGAATACTTAGGTCACTACTTCCACATATCAAATCTCCAAACACTGCTGACCCAAATATAACTAATATCCACTGAATTTATTATGACACAATTGTAAAAACAGTTATATCCCTACATCCAATAGCAATACATCTCGGAAATAAACTGCAATTTTTAAACGAAAACATGACCTTTCTAGCGATTTGCGGAGATTTATTGACGAGTTTAAAGTTTCCGAACGTGAACTAGCGCTCGATGCAGCCCGCGAGTTAGTAAATAAAATGCACTTAAAGATTTGCGACTCTCGATCAGGAATTGTACTAAGTTTGCAACCGTATAAAAATGTATTGAAATGTTAATATCGAAATTTTAATTCATTCCCGTATTATAAAGAAGTAGATTAACCCCCGGTTTCTAGAACGTTTGTTGGCGTTGACAGTAGATTAAAACTATCGTTGCCTCTATCTGACTATAAACAAATGACAAGGATGGCAATAGAATTAATCTGTTGTCAACGCTGACTGACGTTTCAGAAACTGGAGGTTAGTGTTTGAACATAAGTTACCTGGTGGTAAACAGTCGTGGACAAGTGACAGTGGAGCATGTGCCAAACACTGCATCTTTTTTGCAAAAGAATCACGCAAATCAACCTCATGTGTGGCTGTCGAACTTATATTAATTAATATGTGTTCTTGGTAAGCGGCAGGTCCCTAAGGATAAATAGTAGGTTCCTAAAATTCAGAGAGTTGGTTGTTAACTCGACCGCAATAAAATTCGCCCTCGTGGTCAAGTCACCACCTTTTATTTAAATTTTATATTTAGTAGGTAACTCAAATTCAAAGTCAAAGCATTTATTGTAAATGGGCAATAAAATCGTACTTTTACAAGTCATACAGCTAATTCTCGTAAACAAAGAGTATCATAAAACATAAAGTCTTATAAATAAATTAAACAGTAACTCGAATGCTATTGTATATTTGTACAGTCAGAGATACAAGTGTTACAAAAACAGACCTTCTTTAAAAAAATTTATTAACTTTATGCTTATCGAAAAGCTTTATAATACAAGACGTGATCTTAACTGTTTTAGATCTTCAACCTCAATAACGTCAAACAGTGCCAACGATTTTGTCAGTAGGTATCCGTTCCGCCTCAAATCCCGTTTGATTGCGGAATGTCAGCCATAATCCGCCATTAGTGGACGGAGCTCAGCAAAGTGGCCGCGGATTACGGACCGCGAACGCGGGTGTGTGGTTACCCTAATATTATGTGCATAAAGGCATTTGTAACAATGGCCGCTCGAATGGTGAATATCATTTATAAAAAAAGTTTTGGTCAATAACCCGTTTAGGAAATCACTTTGGTTGGGTAATATTGAATTAAAAGAAAGTCAACGGTTTTAAAGTTTTAAGGTACAGTTCAGCAAAAGATGTAGGTTTTTTGTGTTGATACATTTTTCACATTACAGCTCTTTTCAAATTCTTAACATTTTCGAGCAGAAGCATTTCATATTTGGCCTTGGTTTCAAGTTAACCAGTGTTTAAATATACGCAGTAATAGCCATGAATTCTGTTATATACAAAAGTAACCTTTATATAAATTTAGCTCCAAAATTATTGCAGCCAACTAATCACTTTCAAAAGTTTCGAGACACATTACTTATAAACACAAAGGTGACACTTTCGAGCAACTGTAGCACCTTAACTTAACTTCGATAGGTACCTCGAATGGAGCTGTCAAAAAAGGTGACAGTCGCGACCCGCTTCAGAATGTTATACTTTACATTCCTAAGTTAAATTAAGCGGTTAACTGTTACTATGTAAACCTGCTAAAGTCCCCTGCTGTGGATATGGTACATGAGTTAAGATCATGCGATAATAACGTTACATACCTAACCTAGAAATGTTTAATAGATAAATTTTTATACAAGGTGTTTTAATTTTGTGTGCTCATTGTCATTGGAAACGGTACCGCACAAAACTTGCAAGAATAAAGCATTGGTGGTCGGGAATTGAACGCGGTGTTCCTAGCTTAGAGCGCACAAATAACCGCTTACCCACAACTGCTATTAATTCCAGTTTCAAAGGAGGAAGGCTAGTGATGCACTCTCTATATACTGGTCTTACTGAAGTATGCAAAGTGATCATAGTTACAACGGCCCAAGTAAAAATGACTGTCAGTTAGAGCATCACTATATTCTTCCTCCTTTGAAACTGTCATTATAACTTGCTCATAATTATAACTCGCTCAAACCTTGTAACTTGATAAGGGGATGGTAGGCCTGCGGTCTCCGGTGGTCTAGTTGAGTTATAAATCCGATGCTATACGCCACCCTGAGGCGAATTTAGCTGCGCCGTCGAGCAACCAAGTTTACCCACCTTTCCCTCTAATGTCACTTTCATTTTGCAACTTGCACACTATGCGGAAAAATAAGTTTTTGATTAAATTAATCCAGTTGCCATGCTGAAAGTTTTTATTAAACCAGGGGCTGGTAGAGTATTGTAGTAGAATTACCAAGAGTGTGATAACGCAATGAACGTTAAGATTGTGTATGTAAGTAAATAATTATAATAAATATACAAGTGAAAAAAAAGTGAATATTTTTCCACAATAATTTCTATAAGTTTCGGAGGAAAAAGCAGAAGCTATGATTTATTTCAATTTTTTTTTAAACTGTGTGGATTGAGAAGCTTTCAAATATAATATTTAGAATCTACTCATTAGTTAAATAAAGTTACTAAGAGCTCTTCTCTCATACATACATGCACATTGCACACATACAATCACGCCTTTTTCGCGTTGAGGTAGGTAGAGACGAAAAAGAGAGATGGAGAGATAGAGAAAGAAAAAGAGAGAGAGAGAGTGCAAGAGAGAGAGAGAGAGAGGGGTGAGGTGAATTATGAATATAAATTATGTCTTAACTCCTTGAATATAAATCATAATGTTACAAAATAGTATCATCTCCAGCCCCGATGATTGTGCTGGTTGAGGAATGCAAAAGTTCCAAAAGGCCACTTACCCTTACAATGTGGGACACAAAACGCCTCCACCCAGCCTCCGCCGGCTTGCAGCCTGAATGGCACTGTTGCAGCCTGTAACATAGCCGCTACGAGATGCATGACATTCTTAGGCCTACATTTTAGTGACAAGCATCAGCGATATAAGAAACTAGTACGTACTTAAGGTATAGGGCCGTTTGGACCACACACATATAAGAGTAAATAGACCGAATTTTCTAGTCAATCCATTCGTAAAGCCGGCCTCGAAATTGATATGTGAATTGATTTTGACAGCTCATCCTACTTGTAAAAATATCCTGTTAGGTATAGTTGTGTCAGCTTTAGTTCGACTCTGCGTGAACGATTTTCTTCTGGTTTCTATAAGTAGGTAGTTATCTGTAATGCTCGGTCTGCTTCTTCTTTTATGTCCGTGGTTTAGACCCCATTGCTATTTACATAGTTCCTACAGTCTACATTGTTATCCTAACCAACAATGAAAAAATACAAGAGTCCAACGAACTGAGAACCTGCTTCTTATTTTGAAGTCGGTTCAAAAACAAATGTGTGTGTATAAAAGTGTTATTTACTACTTAGCCTTATAATTTAAACACCTCTATGAATTTTGATGAAATTTGGCATACAGATACCTTATTAAGGTCCTGTGTATTTCATTACCTTTTTTTAACATTAAACCTCTTTTCACGGTGTTTTCTATCAGCGTTTGGTATCCGCTATCGCTTCCTCTCACGCCACTGACCACTCGAACAGTCTTACAAAGTATTGCACCACAGTGACTCCTTTCATCGACGCCGTAAAAGCCTGCGTTGTAGCGACGCCCCCGCGCTACCGGGGGCTTGAAAGCGATGCCCTGGAGGCCTGAGGGCTTGAAAGCCGTTCACGATTTTGTGACGATGACGCGATGGCACATTACTGTTTCGTTTTTATGCTTGAACCGTTGATGGATGTTCGTGCTTCAGGTTGTAAGAGGCTAGGTACATAATATTGTAGGTAAGATCATTCGCTATAACTTCAGGTTCAGGTTCTTAACAAGATTTGGTGGGGAAATAATAATGCATCATGATCACAAAATTCACATAAATTTATTCTGACTCTTAACAAGGAATCCTGCTTAATCAAAATAATTTAGATTGATGTTAAATACCAGTTTTCTTGTCGTATTAGCTGACCACAAAATATTATGCATCATCAATGTAAATTCCCTTATTTGAGAACAGCCAACCCACAATTCTTCGCCTGCTCACAACTGCACATAAATATTAATCAAAGAGCCGGTGACCAGAATCGGAGAAGGCGTACAGTTTGCATACCAACTTACGTACCAGCTGCATCTGAAAGCAAGCAGCTCATCCAATATTTACGATTGTTTTACGCTCACGGGGGAGGGCGCAAGAGAAGAAAAATAGCGTGTAAATAGTTAATTCTGCTATTATAGAGTATGATCTGTGCAGTTAAT
The DNA here is from genome assembly GCA_905147375.1 of Hylaea fasciaria. Classification (NCBI taxonomy): domain Eukaryota; kingdom Metazoa; phylum Arthropoda; class Insecta; order Lepidoptera; family Geometridae; genus Hylaea; species Hylaea fasciaria. The sequence continues at coordinate 9,886,605 of LR990202.1, read as the reverse complement.
AAACCATCTAATATGGCAGAGACAAGTTATACTTTCAATACCTTAAGTAGAGACAAGATAATACCTAGGTGGAGAGACGATAATTACCAAGTATTTTTATAAACGTAAAGAACGGGGACTTAGACCCAACATAACTCCTTTTAGATGTAGGTAGGTATAGGAGGTTGAATCCTTTCAGATGGACTGATGCTGAATAAGCTCAATAAGCTGTATAAGCTGTTGAATAAGCTGCTTGCCCGCAACAGTAATAAACAATCAAAACATTTAATTACAAAATTACCCCAATTAAGTATATTAACTTGAGGGGTCTGAAGTGCCTCTTTGTTTCTGGTTTTCAGTTATTTGCAGTCCTAATAGTAATAAGACAACAATATAAAACACCTTAATTACAAATGGCTATTGGACAAGAACTTTACCACTGGCGCATTATGTTATCATCGTCATTAGCCAAATAACCTCATTTTTACGATTACACCCAAAGACTCCATCACACCTGTAACTTATACCAGCGCTGCTCTCACACACTTGCAATTGCTTGCTAACGTTGGACGTTGCTTGCCTACTGCATGAACTAACCAATTTGTGTGGCAATCTCACCTCGGTGCATTACTTGCGAGGTTTGGTGGTAACGTGCACAGTGGATTACTGCCTTTGATGCGAGACGAGATTGGTGCTGGGAGATAATATTTTATTTCGCCAAGACTGTTTGGCTGTGATTGGTTGTTCTCTCAGTCACGACGCTCACACACTGGCTTACTTCACCCTTGGTTGAGCAATCTTCGTACAATTAAATAAGTTTTCATAGTATATAATTATGTTGTAATGAAATGAAGGTAGGAAAATGAACGGTAGGACCGTTCGCGTGGTGGTAAGCGCCTTACCCCCAGTTTTTGAAACGTCAGTCAACGTTGACAACAGATTTATTCTATTGCTATCCTTGTCATTTGTTTATAGTCAGATAGAGGCAACGATAGTTTTAATCTACTGTCAAAGCCAAAAAACGTTCTAGAAACCGGGGATTAAACCTGTAATGTTGTCTCTGCTCCTCACTCCGTATCGCTTAATAACCTTAAAAAATATGCTAAAAACAGCTCTATTCAAGTTGAAATTCTATTATATTAACACACTACCTACTTGGCCGATAAATACTTGACAAAGTTTCCGAGACGGACTCTTGCAAAAGATAACAGAACAATTTCCAACTTGCAGCAAGCTTGCAAAAAAAATATCTCTGTGATTTTCGTAGTACGAAAGGATTACCAAAATCACTATAACGGTAACATATAGTAGACCACCAGAAAGATCTACAAGATAGAAAGCTATAACGAGCAATTTTAACAAGTTGTCAGTAACTCTGCTAGAGCTTCCGTATGTACGAATCACTTTTATAGTTCCGCCGATTTGAGTGTCGGTCCCCTGTCCCCGAGGACGGAAGCTCGTACTCGACAGTGCCTCTTTATCCACCCTGTGTTTGTTATGCACTTGAGGCGGACGAGCGAGACGTGAATGTGTACCTTCATGTACATAATAATAATATAACAGTATGTACGATTATTTAGGAGTGTTTTCGATGATAATGTACTATGAGAACTACCGAAAGTTCTAGAAGTAAAGCGTAATTTGAGAAGTTACTGAATCTTACCACCAAATTGCAGCACGTTTGTTGCTTCGCAAGATGAATAGGGGTTAACCTACGGAAAATCACCCTGTAGGGTCGAATGCTTTCAACTATTTGTACAAAACAAATATTATACTCATCTAGCTGCTAGCAACTTTTTTTTATAGTAATTACTTTCGGAAAAAATTGCCCTTTCACAGCCTTGGCTATCTTCATCTTGGGTTATTCCCAGAGTACTTCATTCTTTTGTTCTCAAAACTTTTTTATCCTATACATTCATTCCCAATTTACTCCACAGAATTGGGTTTCAATTAACTGGCATTTGTTTTTATGTTTTTTATTCTCAACGCTGCTCTATCTTCGAGCTCTGCCACTTAACTAAGAAAGCATCTAAGCTCAAATCAACTCAACCGAGCGCGTGTCTTGTAGAACAAGATTTTTAAAAACATACGAGGTCTCGCTTAAAACGTTACCACTAAACACTTTTCCAGTATTACCAGCAAGCTGGGTTTACTCCATGCTTATTCCAGGATTGTTCTTGTTTGTTCGAGCTCGGAATATATTGGAAAAGTTAATACCGACTGTGCACTGCAGTAGGTATCGGGAACAAGCGTGGAAAATCACCCAAGTTAAATTGGAGATCAACAGATATCGCGCGACATCTGAATCTACGCTTTGAACTCTCTCGCTTTATTAGTGTGGTTGATTGCTTATAAGATTAAGTAACTAAAAGTATACCACAAGGAAGATCGTTAAAATGTATTTCTCTTGTAGTCTTTGGCTGCACAAACACACTTTATAATCATAACTTATTGAGCAACTCAAATTTAATTTTCTTCTTTACTGATGATTCACGTGGGTAAAGCTCGTTTACATACTATCCACAGTTTAGTTCATGGCCACAAACTAAACGGCTTCCGATATAAACTATCGCCTAATCTGTGGTAATGAGAAACGGAGGTGAGCTCGACAAATGGCTCCCACCCGAGTCGCACTCACGCTCCTACTTAGATACTTAAGCCACCGCCCCACAGTCGTTAAAAACGCCGGCGTTTTTGGGATACTTCATTAAATGTTTTTGGTACATTTTGTATAAGGACACCCGATATCTTACACACTGCTGTGAATCTGCTAATATCGTCGCGCTATAAATGACCATGCCAATAAAAACGTTTCGCAGTTTTGTTGTAATCTGCTTGAGTATATTTGTATGAAAGTAAACAGGCCACGTTGAACTTATGACATGTAAAATTATAGGTGTGACCAAAATGCACTCAAAATCAAAACTTAAAAATTAGTTGACGAGTGACCAAATTGAACTCATTATCCAACTAAATGAAAAACAAAGTATAAATGTGACCGATTTAAAATGGTTTCAGCGTGTGACCAAATTACACTATGGCGAAATTATACTAACCCCATCGAAATATAAGACGATAAAAAAGCGATTGTGAGTAGAATATATGATGCATTATCGAAAAAACTCGTCGATAATATCGCGCGTGTGTCTGATGGGGGTTTATGTATGGTTCTACGGAAAAGTTCTAACAGTATGTAGGAAACTATAATGAACTAGGTTGAGGTAGATAGATAGATATAAGTTACTTAGTCTTCACTGAGTTTCACTCGGTTTCAAGATCTGAAATCACGTAGAGGGCATTTGCTATTGAAACTTTGCTATTTGACTTGTGTTCTGAACTAAATTTTGGCAACTTTTCAGATTTCATCATAACATTATATTTATTTTACAAAATAGTTTTTTACAGTTACTTTCTAGATGTAGCTAAGAAGTAATGGATTTAGGGGTGCTTAGAATTTGTTTGATGAATGAAATCCATTTCTATTCATGTTCGTCACCTACATACCTACTTCGCCTTGCCCCAGTAATTACGCAAGTTTTTCAAATTACTTTTGTAAATAGGTAGTCTTTCTTTAAATCAACCCTAATAATTTATCAACAATGAGTTTGATATAACCCACAATAATTCCACCTCAAATTAATCCATTTCTCAGACAACACGCGTTTCTAACCGGCCCTCTTTCCTGACTCTCCTCGCTAGTGGTCTGCAAACATCCCGCCTGTTCCATTAACTAATTGTTAATTATCTCCCCACTCTCCCCTAGGAGTGACGAAATGGAACAGTAAGTAAGCTTACTAGACAATAGAATTTATGAAATATAACCCACCCATGAACGGAATAGAAAACTTTTTATTGTACCCCAATAAGAAACGTAAAAACAGAAAAGCCACAATGAGTGGTCTTATCGCTTCAAGCGATTTCTGCCAGACCACCTTACTACCAGCCTTACTACCAGATAGTGGTCAATGTTATCATATGAACTAATATGAAATGTACCTAAACATAAAACATAATAATAACATACCGTTCCCTTTCTATATACTTACTTACCTACTAACTCATTTTATGATTTAAGTATAGAATTTTAACATAGAATAATACCATAGCACAACGATACTAAGAATGTATCTACTATACGTATTGGTTCGTTAGCAGTACAAACTACCTCTTTTTATATCGCGTGACCTCAGTCACTGTATGGCTCAATATTGTGCAAATTTTCGCGACGATGACATCTTGATGGAAATGCCAAATTAATATGGGTATTCTTTTGCGCAAGGGGAAGCCCCTGATATTGTGACCAATTCATCGTGAGTGCCACTTACTTTTTTAATTTTAGGAGGGTTCCACTGATGAGGTTTTTGATTAAATTTGTTGACTAATTTGTAAAAGTTACATTTTTGATTAGTTTTGCTAAGGGATACATTTTGGTAATAGGTACCTATAATTGAAAGAAAACATCGCCAATTCGTCGATTGCTGTCGAAGGCAGGTGCATTATCTAGCATCTGTTTGTCGGATTGTCCAAAAGACTGTCTTTTTCTTTTGGTGGAGGGATAATATCACCTCACTATACATCCATCGTGGGGGTGAAAGAGGGATATATTAGGAGCTTGAACCCACTAAACCTTTGTATGGCTCGAGCCCACCACAACCCCCCGTGAGTATAGTTTACCACCGAGGTGAGGCTGGCCGATATCGCACTAGCATTTGCCGTCTTGCTCCGGAGCATACACCACCTATTTTGACTCGGAGCATCTGATCATCATCGGAAACACTCTAAGCAAAGCATTTTACTACAGTCTACTTCATATTGGAGGGAACAGTCATCGAAACGTGCATAGCTGACGCAAGCAGGAGTCTTTATTTAAAATTTTTACAAAAATAATAGCCTATAATAAATTCACAATGTTTATCGAATCATTAATACAAACATGCCTCAGTCGCCCACCCAAGTGTGAGCCGCTTGGATCGTTGATTAGTAACTTTAAAGATCAAGATCCCTCGTTCGAACTATGCCAAGGAACGCTTGCTTTACTTCAGAAACTACAATGAAAAGTATCCTAAATAAATATTAATCAAGAACTGTCTAAATGCTGTTATCAAACTTATTGTCTGTACCTAAGGCATACTTAAGGCGTACTTAAGGCGAGGATGCATTGATCATCACCGTGACGTAGTCGAAAATGTCAAATCTTAGCTTAGAATTGACTCTTAGAGCCTGCTACCGGAGCATCATTAATTAAATGCGTAATAAAACAAGATTGTCTTCTTGTAACTTGAATTTAAGTAATAAATTTTGGTTATTATAAAATAATAATTATTGTGGAATAAAATATTATCAATTTATTAATAAGCACGGTGATAAACGAATTACATTAATTTTAAATTCAATAATATTCAACTAGAAATACAAAATCAAACGATACGGCTATGAAGAAATTAATAATGCAATAAAGTCTCATTTTGATATCAATTCTCATAAACCAATTAAATTGGAAAACGATCATGTTTTATTGGTAGCCAGAGCCAGTTCATTCGATCGGATAAGTGCTATTGTACATTATCTGTTTTCTCCACACTAATTAATTACGCAACAATAAAATACTCATAAAATAATTACTGTGGTCGAGTTCCACTGCTTAATTAACTGTAATGCGATTACGCTTTGTAATTGAGAGACAGTGATAAAAGTTCAATTGCGCAGATATAAAATGGCGCTTTTGTCCAGCCTAGTTAAGAATTAACTCTGCAATGCTATTACTTAATAACAGCTTATGTATGACTATTATTTAGATCGTAACTAATGCATCGTTCCGGAACAAGGATATTCGCCAAAGAACTGAAGTTTACGACATAGCTCTCAGGGTTTGCAAGCTGAAGTGGCAATGGGCAGGCTACATCGCTCGTAGAACTGATAACCGATGAGAAAAAAAGGTTCTTTAGTGGCGACCAAGGACTGGAAGACGCAGTGTAGGTAGGCCTCCCACTAGATGGGCCAACGACATCAAAAGAGTCACCGGAAACGGTGGATGCAAGTGGCAAATTGTCGTTCGGTGTGGCGGTCTAAGGGGGAGGCCTATGTTCAGCAGTGGACGTCTTCAGGCGGACAGTGTGGCACCATACCAAAAGAACATACCTGCTCGTGTCTTTTCTAAATAATTGTTCAGACAGCAAAGCCCAAAATTTGATCATTTTTGTGATAGCACGAAATCATGGTGATCTTAGATACTGACTCTTCTACGTAGGTAACACAATGAAATAAATTAACGCGATACATTTTTAATTCGCAATCAATTTCACATTTAAATCTTCTGTCAGGGTTTCATTGCATTCGTCAAATATAATAAATAACAAAATTGTTACATAAAAATATGCAGCAATTTTTATAACTTCATACGAATACCACTTTTTGACAGCTTACGTAGTACTTATTTTACAGCTTGGTAGGTACATATTCCTAGCAGATTTATTTGTGAGCCACTTCCATCTTTATCGTCACATAACACCATGTGAGAAAGAGTGCGTGCGAGACACTCCGCGCAAAGGCAACAGGATGTAATGTAGGTATAAGTAAGTACTTTAAACAACAGAAATAAACAAACAATAGACTTCAAACCCGCCACACCCTGCGCCGTGATACTTAGTTTTATTGCCCAAACAACCATGGTGGAGAAGGGCTTTTAAAATTTTATTTTATTTCTCCCGCTTTCATGTCTTAAAGAAGTTTACAGTACATAAGGTTGTTATAAATATAAAGTTGCTCTTACAACATAACCAAATGGGGTGTAGCGACGGGAATGGAGAGAGAGAGGGGGAGAGAGAGGGAGAGAGAGAGGGAGAGAGAGAGAGAGATAAAGAGAGAGTACACGCTCCATCATCATCTAGACTACGCTCAGACGTGCAAGTCGTATCTCTTCGAGTGGAAACCGTATAAATCTCTCGCATTCTAGGTTTCGTAATTCAAAGGCCTTGCATTCTAGAAGGCGTTTATCTTCGTCCAATTTAGCAAACCGAATAACAGATAGAGCGACAGCGTTACGAACACGTACACAGAAATACGATTCCGTTTGGATCATTTGGGTAGAAAGCCAACAGGTAACTTACTATGGAACCACTAGAAATCATTTTTCCGCATTGTTTGAAGTTTGGTCGCTGGATCTGATTTACAGCGCACCGTTGTTATTTATTCCTTACAAAGCGAGAAGCGACTTGGAATGCAGTATGAGGCTTATTTCAATTTATTGCGCTCGCAGAGGGCGCCTCAGTCGAAATATGTGAAATAACTATGTGGTTTGCACAGAAAGGGCGCAAAAAGGTTGAAGGCAGATAGGCAGTCAACGAAATTTTCTACTCTGTTCAAGTAAGTTTCAGTTAGAGGGATAGCTAATTTGTAAGCAATTTGTAAGGTGATCATTATTAAATTTGTAGGTAGGCATACCTATAGAACTTTTAATTAACTGTTGAACCGCTCGCTTTAATTTCACAATATTATGGCTTCATAGTTCATACAGCTTCGATTTAAAGAATTAATACTTAAAGTAAACTTAATTATACGAAGCGTTAATAGGAGCATAGGAGATAGCTAGGTACAAGAGGACACGTATATTATTTAACCATTTCTTTGTTAGGAATATACATAGAAACCGGTCAACACGTTTTTTGTATGCGGCCCCATTAAAATACTTATTATATTCTGTTTTTTAGTATTAGTTGTTATAGCGGCAACAGAAATACATCATCTGCGAAAATGACAACTTTCTAACTATCACGGTTCATGAGATACAGCCTGGTGACAGTCGTATAGACGGACGGACGTACAAACGGACAGTGTAGCCTTAGTAATAGGGTAGGTACCTACCCGTTTTACCGTTTGTGTGTGGAACCATTAAAACAACCCTTTAAGCCCATGAGTAAAAAATGGTGTCCATAAATTAAATGAAGCCGAGATTTGAACGGTGCATTCCCGCGCTTTATCAATGGCTGCCCCAATTCAAAATGGCGTCTGTTGAACCAAATGTCGACGCGAGACGATGACGTATAGATAGCTTAGTTCAAATTTATTTTGGAATTTTCGACTAAATGCGAGAGATTTAAAAGCTTTTAATATGTTTCAGTCAACGGATATTTTATAGTATTTGTCGTCGTCGTGTTTATTTTGATTATTGCGCGGGTAGTTTAATTTAGGAGAGCCAGCTCTTACCTATTATAAAACTTCGTTATATAGATTTATAATTGAAATTTAACCGCTTTTAATCTGGCTTAGCTTACACCGAATTGGTGTTACGTATAAATACACTTTATTGTGATCGTTATATTGATTAAAATACCTTAAAATGCTAAAACAACCACATTTTGCCAAAATAAATTATTGCAATTTAAAATAGAAACTCTGCAAATGTTTTCTACATTTCATTTTCTTGTAAAAGGTTACCTAGTCTAAAATTGTGGCAGATGCGAGTAACTTTAATGTTAAACTCCGCCGAAGATATTTCTCCACGTAACCTTAATAACGTTTTCGTGTCGTCGCTTTATCTCTATTCAGCACAACGTCGAACTTTAAAGCTACATTAGATATTATAGAAACACGTTACTAGAGCAACTTGGTATTACCGTGTATAAAGGTTACTCTCTCTTCAAATAATTATATTTGAATAAATGTTGGCTTCAAACAGTTCGTGTGCTTAGGACGGAGCTTATGTAATTTTTTTTTATTAAAATAACGACATAGCAGTTCATTTATTCCTATCGACTAGACAAAACAAACTCCTATAGTGCGACCGTTTAACTCAGTCCTCGCCCACGGGGTACAGGGGCGTGGGGGGTAATATCAAAGGGGGTTGCGGGAGGTGCGGCCGGCGGTGCGATCACAGATTACTAAATAGTTACTTCGTCTTCGATCCCCTTTGACCTCCTACCCCCACGCCCCCGTACCCCACGGGCGAGGCCTGAGTTAGACGGTCACACTAGTCTACTTTGACAAAGGCGTTAGATAAATACCCCAAATCATACTATTCCAGACTGTAGATACGGATCAACGACCTTGGGAACCTTTTTGGACAATAATGAGGCTCCGATTTGAAGGGTTATCCGGCAGGCACGGGTGGATTCACGGACCATTTTTGTACCAAAGAAAGGTCGGGTTCCGTACCTTATTTGCAAATCCTTCTATGGAAGTACTCGGAAGGTACAAAAGATTTGGACCTTATTAAATTTATAGAGAAACCAAGCGGGCCCCTTGGATACTTTTTTTTTGCCATAGCTTTCGGCTATTATCCACAATGTGAAGATAGCAGCCAGCGATATTGTCACGTTGGATTGTATTGCTGCTAGCAATTCGAACCCAATAGCCAATCGAATAGCCAAATCGAATCAATATTCGATTGAATATTGACTCGTAACAAAACATACATTTTCGAAGTATTCGGGACAATCAACCAGCACATTATTCTATTGATAGACTACTACTGTAAGCACAATACCGTAATCGATCTATTGCAGTTATTCGATTGCAGCTCAACTCGTCGAAATTACGGATTAAAGAGCACCTTCATCGAACTATTTGAGACCGAATTCATTGACTCAGCTATCGAAATATTGTTAATCTGATTCACTAAACTAAACCAAAGTCCAAGCATAATGAAAAAAGGTTTGACACATAAAGCTCAATTAACGCTTCAAAAGAAAACGAGTTCAAACGGTTCCAACAATAAAGTGACGCTTACAGGTTAAAACTATCCAGAGCTCTCGCATAATGAAATAAATAGTTTTTCTAAAGTGTGAGATTGCAAAAAACGGTGACAAGTGTAGGTCACATCTGTAAAAGTGGACATTAAACGGATAAGGCAAAGAGCACTTCGTCTGGACCGCTGCGAATGTAATTAGGACTAATGCGGTTCTTAGCCTTAGACCTATCGGGTATTCAGAAACTATATTTATACCAGCAGACACGGCCACGCGTTGCTGTGGCTAAGATTTTTATTTTTGCGACTGTAAATTGAGATGTAAGCTCACCTATCTTTCAAGTTACATCAAACTGCACACGGTGTGCAAATTTGATTAAAATCGGTTGATTAGTTTAGGAGTCCATCGCGGACCAACAACGTGACGCGTAATTTATATACTATACATAATATGTTGATAGCGAAACCAATACCAACAAAATAAAGTGAAGATACTGATCTACATCAAAAGTTCATTTCACTGATTAACGTGGTATAGTTTCTCAATATAGCCAATGTTTATTCAACTCAAGTAAAACTATTTTTAATCGGGTCTGTTGATTTTAGAGTATAATACATCAGAATTTATTGTATTCACAACTGTGTCGGTTTATAAGTTTAAGATAATAGGTCGATTTATGTTATTCATATAATTAGTATCAATCAACGATTGCCAAAACAAAGCGACCATTTTTTTATTTACTTATGTCTTAATTTAAATATACCTACACGTCTAGATAAATATAATAATAAGTTAACTATGGTTTACCTACGTTGATGAACCTTATAACCTTGGTGAATTACTCATTCAGGTTCGTTAGAGAACCTAGACGTATACCTATTATGGATCTTTAAGCCAACGCCCGCCTTTGTTCAGTGTTTAACGCGCTAATTAACTTGTAAAGCCTTGTAGAACCAGTGGTTAACAAGCGTCTTAGCTCTGGATACATGCTAATTTAGCCTTTGTAGTTCAGCTGTTTGCCTAAAGCTTATGATAAAATTTCAAATGAAGTTTTGAGGCCCGTTTCTTGGCAGCCACTCGTAACATTGAGTTTTGTGCCTATAAAATGCATAAAAAAATTAAAATTTTCTTTGACTGTCATCAATTTTATTTTATTTATGAAAATTTTATGGCGTTGTATCTACTTTGCAAAAAACCCTTATGTTGGCTCCTAAACTACTTATCTCCTTCTATACATTTGCAAAGGTTGTAATGTGCATGCATTGTATATTGTAGAACGTATATTTACAGCTAGATACATTTTATGTATTTTCATTTCAAACGCTCCCACCAAAATATCGCAGCAAAACAAAACAACAAACACATCCCCTACGAAAACAATACTTTATGCAAACGACGACACAGCAAACTTAATTAAGCTCATTTTTCAGCGCATTTTCTGTTATTCCAAGGATGCGAGTGTTTTGTATGCACAAGAGACATACGGCGCGGGTGTCCAAGATTTACGATGGGACAGTCCCGGCCGCTGTCCGGCGGCCACGCTGTCGACAGTGTTCGGACAGTCCGCAAGATTAATTGCATGTAGCCCCACTATTCGTCGCTGCTGAATTTTAATCCCGTGCATTGGCAAAATTGAATTTAAATTGGATGTGTGAGTGTTTGGAAATATTGATTTTGAGATTAGGTGAGTGTTTGGTTTGAGGGGCCTTTGTGTGGGAATAAGAGTTGGAAAATTGCATTATGGCAGATTGACCGAGCGGAAAAAATGAATATGCCTAATTAAAGATTTCATTTGTTTTAGGATCATGTTTCTTCTGTAAAACTGCACGCGTGACACTCAAAAAGTAGAAGCGTTTGAATTATAATGTGCAGTTAAAAACTAGCACGCTGTAGCCGTCTAATTTCAAGCTGCCTAGTGGAATAGGCAATTAGGTATGTTTTATGAACTCTCATTTTTACGCCACCACATAAATAATATTACCAACAGTTTTGTAATCAAGAATAGTAAGTACCTACTCATTTTTCACAGAAACTAGTGTCCACACTGCACAGGACACGCGACCGGTCGCGGGTGATATTAATTTATCTGCTTAGCATTGTACAGTGGAGGTGGTACGTGCTTTATACACGTTTTTATTTCTACTTTATTGCCATTATGTGAATGTATATTGCTATTTGCCACCTAAAATCCTCAGTCGTGCCGATGCCGATAATGGGCGTCGGGCCTTAGAGTTCCAATATGGATAACATAGTGGTGAGACAGTGCGTAGTTAAGCCATGTCAGAGGTTTTTTAATGGCCTGGTAGACTCTGAGACTAAGAACTAGTGCTAGGCAGGTACCTTATTTGATAAACTAATGGCAAGTGTGGCCTTATTTTCTCATCTGTGACACTTTGTATGTTATGGTATCATAAGTCCAAGTATTCGATACCTACACACAAAAACAAAAACCTATTCTATAAACAAAAACGACTCATCCCAAAGCCAAATTTTATTAGAACTGAATACTTTAATAATCCAATTTTTCAATCTGGCATTAAAATCTTTCCATTCAGGGTTAAATTATCCATGAAAATATTCCATCGGAGTGCACAGCAAATTACTGACGCGAAAGAGTGAAATCGGCTGATCCACCATTTAAGAGCCAATAACCTAGTTCTAAATAGCGTAAATTTAGAAACGAGAATCTTGATACCTTGCCTCGTACAAGTAGGTGTCGATAGTTTGGCCTGCATAATATGTAGGTATGTATTCGTACTCGGGTTGCTGTCAAGTAGAATGTAAATCCAATGCGTTTCGGTATCGTTTTCATTGTAGATTAAAAAGCTGGAGAGATAATTGGCAAAGTACAGTAACCATACCATAAAATGAGGTATCAACGAAATCGAACATTGCCAGAACTATTTTCATAGTTATTATTTTTGGTGTGTTTGTATGTATGTACTTAAAGTAACATAATTGATTAACTTTACCATATTAATATTTTACTTATATTTTATTTTGTCATACTATTGTATGCGACGATCCCTAACTCTTAAGATATTTAGGATAGCTTAGTTATATTCAGTACTTGATACTTTCGAATCGATATGTTCCAATAGTATCGATAAATAGTTTGAATTTGCAACCGAAATGCCACGTGGGCTTTCGTAATAATTGATGAAGTATTTAATGGCATTATAGGTGGCAGACAATGCAGTTCGTCGGCAGGTGGCAGAGGTGTGGGAGTAGATTGAAGGGAGGAAAGGGGGGGGGGGGGGGGAAGGGGGGCCTGCGCTCTTTGCGGTACCATCAAATTGAGTTTGTAACGAATTCTAGGGGTGTCTAGATCGGCGAGATTGCTTTCGGTACTCACGTTCTACGATTCACGATTTACTTTCGGCGTTTGTATGTTCTTGTGGAATGCTTCTGTAAACAGATTTTAGCAATCTTTTTTTTTTAAACGTAGATTTGCGGTATTTTGGACAATGTGTTTCTTGTCGGGTGGTTTAACCTGGCGTACAGTATGGTGTAGAAAATGTTACATCGATAGCTACGTTGGGTCAAGAATACAAGATGGCCCGTATGAAAAAGGCTCAGTATTCCAAATACTTGAACTGTTTTCAGTATTATATCATAATAATTTGAAAGTGTTGAAGGAATTAACTTATTCAAGATAAGTTTTTTTTAATATAATATAGCGTCATAATAAGATGCTGCCATTAGGACGCTAGGGTTTTCCCGAAACGTAACGTTTAATTTTTTGGAGATTCGAAGGAGGTACCTACGTAGCGTATCGTTTCCCCCTAGCCAATATAACCGAGTTATTGTAATCCCAACACATAGTAAGGTCACAACGAAAGTGAAATTTAAGGATTGTTACACAACGATGAGTCGCGTTAAGGGAAGGGTTCGAGGCAATATCTTCATGTCTATGTGAACGTTTTTGTGCGATATTACTTTAATATATTCGAAAAGAACGCTGTAAAAATGTAAAAACGGGTTTGGGGAAATATTATTATGTGGGGTATAAATTGGGTGATTCACGATGCAGCTAATGATCTGTTTATTTACATTGCTACGCGTTACTGAGAAGGAGTTTGTATAATATCTTATCAAGGGTGTCCTTATTTGCTAATAGGTGTGTGTAAGTAATAATAATGTTTATTAAACATTATTACAGCTATTAATGGTAGGTACCTACTTATTATTCAACATAGAAAATGATTTCCCAACCCATGATCGAAAAACGCAATACTATTCTGTATATAGCGCAGTTGGTAGAGAGATCGAAAAGCATTTCAGAGGTCGTAACCCGTAATTCGAATCCTGCCTAAAAAAATTGTGAATATAAAAAAATCTAGTATTTCTAAATAGTGTTGTACTCGTAGATGAAATTTATTACAGTTCACAACGTACCTAATAACAAAGACTGAAACCATCAAATCTGCAAGGAACATTCTAGTAAACCCAACGTTAGCCGAGACGACTACTCAGTCCGAGACTGCAATACGTCGAGACCATTCCAGTGCAATCTGCAGATTGTCGCTGGCGAGGTTATAAGATTGCCCCCATTTGCATACAACTTGTATGGGGGCGGAAAATTTAACAAGGTCCTACAGCTCGGTTATTTGACGGCACGCTAGCGGAATGAGTTTCTTCATAGTGGATTTGGTAAGCTCGCTGTCGAAGTCATTCTTTAAAATAATTGTAATTTATCCATAACTGTACCTTAGGTTTATAATTACCAATACATATATTCCGAAGCACTGGTAGAGTCAACGGAGTTTCCTTTTCTTGTCCAGAATCTTGGTACAGTGCTTGAAAGGGAAACATCCTTTTTTCAAACTCAAACCATAATCCATTACTGTTTAATTTAATGTATCATACTTTATGTTTTTATGATTCTCTTTGTTAACGAGAATAAGCTGTTTGACTTGTTGTAAAAGTGCGATTTAATTGCCTTTTTACAATAAATGCGTTGACTTTGGCTTTGACATAATATTATGACTTGATGAATCCCACTAAGTTCAAGAGATTGGTTCAAGGCCTCAAATAAATCTAATAGAATATAGTCGTAACTCTATTTTGACATCAAAATATATATCAGATTAAGGGGTTATCAAGGATCTTAAATAAATTATACACTTACACTGTTACATTTTTTCTAGATGTAATGCAATAATAGAAATCGACCAATTTGTGTGTAGAATGGAAAAAACGGGTAAGGTCTCAACGGAAAACGTAACATCACTTGCAGGGTTTTTAGAAAGTGGCGTTTTACTTAAAAATATGTCCAACTATTGTACAGAAAAGTAACTAATCGTTTTACTCAGACAGTTTTTTTTAGTCCGAGGAAAAACTTCAGCCTCAGATAATATATATAAGATTCTATGAGCTACTAATGATGTTACACGCGCCAAAACAGATTACCAACACCGCACAATTTATTGAAAATACCACGGACTAGCCCTAAAAAAATGAAGGTACATGATGACAAAGCAACCAACGTGAAAATATGCAACAATTGTTTGCATTTACAATGCCCCTGAACATTCCGCTGATACGTGTTTAGAATAACACTACGATATTTTTATCCTTGTTTCATATTCAATTGTTTGCTCAAAGTTTTCAATGGTATAGAGATAAAATGTATCTACCCAAGAACTAAGGGTACGTACTTGCAATTGCAATGTAATGTAAAAATGCGATATCTATACGTAGCTCTGTAAGAATTTTAGTCCGTTGTTTGTATATATATATGCATGCATGTTGCTTAGACTTTTTTGATGTGTATACTTGTATACCGTTGAACTATGTTGGTGCTGCATTCAGGATCTACCTTTATTACAAGCTTTTATTATATTCAGTGAGGTTATTTATTATATACACGCCCTGCAAAGAAAAATTAAGTTTATATCAATGGGTCCAAACTGACATAAATAGTGAAAAATCTTGGATACGAGTTATTACTGTAAAGGTTAAAATGTATCTACGCAAGCACCTAATCTCATTACAATCCACACTAACACAAACATCCATATTATATAAAATAGTATGATCTCATATCAGCTATTGACACAACCATCAGAATGGCAGTAGCTCAAAAATTTGTTGTGAAATCATAGCGACAAAATTGGCGTTAAATTGTTATTTGTAATGTATGTTGATTCTACGTAATTACAGACAACTGTTTGACGCGCAAGAGCGCGCACCTATCAAATTAATTAAGTGTCCGCCTCAATAGTTCCACCAGAGAGTCGAAGGTACACCTTACCTTAAGGGTGTAATGGTGGAACGCACGCCAGTCGCCTAGCAACCCTAATTGAATGAAAGGAACGTACTGTTTACTAAAACGGGCCGGTTTCTCGAAATGTAGATTGTAGGCTACTGGTAGCTTGAATCTCGAATGATGGAGAACCGGCCTCTTCTGTCAGAGTTAGTTAGGAGGGTGTCTGACAACAACTGACGCGACTGCTTTAACTGCTCCCGATTAGTGACAGCCCTGACTATGGTCCCCAAAGCTTGGATCGATGGAAATCCGCACAGAAATTGATGAGAATATAGAAGTCCAGAAGAGAATACCTAGTAAGTGTGAGGTTGAAAATCGAACCTTGACTGGAAAAAAATTCCACTTAGACACCGTCAAGGGATTAGGGAACAAGTCTTACGTTTAACTAGAGAGCGAAGTCTCTCTAGTTAAACGTAACATTGGTTCCCTATTGCGTTACCCTTAAATATACAAAACAGGCCTCTGCCCGTACGATAATACGTAATGCCGTACGTAAAACTGCCTCTACGGATTTTAACCCGATATCTCTCAGTCAGCTAATGACGGTGTTTTGTTTCGAGCCTAAATAAACGAAGATTGACTTGTAAGTAAATGTTGTAACTGAACACATTATATACATAATAATATGTAGGATAAGTAACGTTAATTTCTTGATAAAAAATCTTTCACGATTTGGCGGTTTTGTGTTACATTTCATGTCATGTTTTTACTTATATAGTAAATTACCTATGTATTTCATTATTGATTTAATAAACCATCAAGCTCCCATCGTATAGTATAGGGAATTAAGTAGAAGTTAGAAGAACCATGTTTCCGTAAACATCCTGACACAGAGCAGACAACTGTGCTGTGGAACAGTGTGGCTAATCTGTGGTGCACAGAGCACACCAATATGGGCCTTACGCGGGAATACAATCCGTAACTTCACCCTTCTGTTATTACCAACTAAAGAGACCGTTCAAAAATAAAAATTTCGGCCTCCCTAAAATTTTGATCAAACTCTCACTATCAAAATAAAAAAAAATCGACTTTAAACTACGAACTGTTCTTGCCAACACTAAAATTCCGGTTTGATAGCTTCCTCAAAAAGTCATTATCGAAAAGGCATCATCATAACTTCGGCTCCAACAAGTAGCAGAGATAGGTATTATAAGAGAGTGGCCCCTAAATGACTATCCAATAATTGCTAAGACATTTCGTTAGCACACCAATTACTGGAGCTTATTAATTTGGTTATTAGACTTATGGGCGTAATGAATAAGATTGCGGGATCAAAGACTCGAATTATGGTGCTTTAGAAGCGAGGGAAAAAAGACAATGAGACTTCCCGGTTGTTTTTGCTTAATGAAACCTTTGAGGGATGCATTAGTAGATACTTGAGTTGCTGCTCCGGTGGTTTCTAATTGATTAGGCGTGGTTGGATGCTTTGGGTAATTTCAAACGCAGTATTTACGAAAGCTTTCTAATAGATTGTGTTTTGAGGCAGTGAATTTAGTGGTATTGTTATTATTTGTGTTTTTTTACATTGAGCACTGTGAAAATTAAGCCAGTGCGTATTTTTTTATACGCAACGGCTTAATTTTCACAGTGTTTAATTATCATAATATGTCACCGTAGTAGGTAGCTATATTCATTCGCAATGAACTTGTGTCACTCACAATGAAGCCGCGACTGCAAACATTTTTGTATTAAATGTTATGTTTTGTGTATGTACTTAGGTACCTACCTACTTTTCGTTTTATTAGGGAAAACATTTTAGACGAATTTCCTGGAGTTCCTGAGTATATTTCAAAAGTCGATCTATAACTACACACTCACATTATTTGAACTAAGTGAGTACCGATAGTACAAAAAAAACCAGTTGTACCTTAAACAGTAAGTATATTATTTTTACACTATAATGAGAGTATGGCTCTAGATTCTAAAATTTTACAAGCTTTAAGTTATATTATAAGTAAATCATGCAATAAATTTCTTAATGTTTTCAGTTTTAGCTCTACGAAAGTTAAGATAGATAAAATTCTAGATAAATTTCGAGTTACTGTGGAGTTACACTTTAATATCAAATTAACACGCGTTGCTAGTTTAAAAGATGCAATTAAATTTGTTTTGCTGTCCGTATGCCTTGAACCAACAAACATATCTAGGAAAAATAAATACCCGTCCCTAACTTAAAAATCTACACCGCTTTGAATTCCATCAATAATTCATCCAGTGCTTGCCGTGCTGACCGTACAGTTACCGTGCAAAAGGTACGTACACAGGAACGGGTACTACGTGCTATGCGGCAGATTTCCCCGAGGACGCGTCCACACGCGCGTTCTAACTGCAGTTGTTGACGCTCGTCTGGACGCCGCTTTATTTTCTTTGTGGATCCCGACTCGTGTATGTTTTGTCTGAATTTCGGATGCTTGTAGCTTGGAGTGAATGAAGTACAAATTTGCTCAGTCTCAATGGATCTTCAGTGGTGAGGCTGCGCGTTGGAAACGCGAGTTCGAGTTTGCCATTGCATTCTGATCCATGGAGCGGGGGTTTTAATGAGTAATTGAGAAACAGTCGTGTACAATGCAGTAGTAGACCTCAATGAGATCTATGAAGAATTTGATCGCCACCTGTAGCAAATCCCTGTATTACTAGCTGTTTTGGCCTTTTAGTACAGAAGTAAGAACATAAGGTAACTGTGATAAACGTTACATTTGCTACAACCACATAACAGCAGAATGCACAAACGTCCTATTAAAATCCACTTTAATAACTTGGACGTTATTCACATGAGGACAAAGTTGAAAATACTACACCGGACGGATATCCGTCGTGTATGGGAGCGTCCATCATTGTATTCGTAAATTGATTTATTGTATAGAGTCATTAACGCTGCCTTTGTCGCGGCCCTGCGCGGGATTTAATAAAACCTGCCCTTTGTTGAAGCTTTTACACAGTATAGGCAGTAAGGGCCCTTTTAGATTCACAACAAACTAAAGCTTAGATCACAAGTGTACAATGACTAGTTATATTTGCGTCACTTGCCAAGTCCTTCGTTTTCTTGACTCGATTTTCAAATTTATTTTTCTTATTCGGACACCTTTTGCATACGAAATGTTACAAAAACGCATCAGACGTAACATTGTCGTAAACGTTCGATTGGTTTGCGTTGTACTTTGCGTGAAATATGTGTGTGTTCCAAATTCAAAAAACGAATCAGAATAACGAGTGTGTGAAGCCAGGGTTACGAGGTTCAATATAACATTCGAGATCCCATACTGTTAGTAAGGTGCGCTTTTATGTGGAAACCTTTACATCCTGAGCGTTGGGCGCGGGTGATTTGTTGGCTGGTTATTGCTGCTGATGAATGGGTTTCACAATAATTCAATTATACTGCTTACTTTTGTAATGGGTAACAAATTGGTTTTTATTATTTTTGGTACACATTTACAATTTAATTAGTTTCTGACCACAATCCAACACAGGTTTATGAAAATGAATCTCAATCTTTATACAAATTGGAAATCGGGGGATTGCACGCAAGTTGACGCTTTGCATGGATTGATTGAAACCTGATTGCAAGAATACAATAAATTAACTAGCTAATAACGGGCTAAGTTCGTGCACAAACTGATATCAAAATATATAATTTTGACATACCTCGACGTTTATTATATATTTTGATATTAGTTTGTGCACGAACTAAGCCCGTTTTTAGCTAGTTAATATGCTTTCTGTTCGTGAAAGTTTAAGAACTTCTACATAATAAATGAAGTCACTGTACAAAAAGTCACTACCCCTTTCCCCCGATTCTCCTACACGTTGTAAACCATTTACGACCCCAATTATAATCCTGCAAATTACAAATAACCATTGAAAAAAGCCTCATCCCGCGGGTCATTCCGTGAACATCGTGACCACGTTTGTTTTATGCGCCCTATAAATACGCGGCGCACGTCCGCCTCCAGTATTAATATGTATGAAATTGTGGGCCCTTTATTAACGTCCGTTCGCGTTAATGCCGAATGCCGAATCGCATAAGCGAAACCAATGCATTTGTAAAATGGTTGTAAAGTGGTAGGTTTAACACCTCTACGTTTCTTTTGAATGGGCTACTTAACGTGATTCGTCAACTTCGCGTAACGGCTTGATGTAGAAGGGTGACCTTTTTACATGAACGCGTTCAAGTCTTCAGCACCTACGCACGAGTATCACCAGAATTTAAGAATTTACGGTCCATCAAACGAAGCTAACTTCCAAATAAATCTCTCGTTCTCAGGGGGTGGTAATAAATTCGGTGCAATTACCGAGGAAACTGCTTTGTTCTAATACTTATGCGACGTGATGTGCATTAATTAATTTCACGGAAGTCCAAAGCGAGAGACACGACTGCTTATCTGGAGCGGTTTACACGCAAGACACTGTTGTTATTTCTCGTATCTCGCAAGATAGCGCGGCACGATGAATTCGGCAAAACGGCAAGAGAACTTCGTAACCGTGCAAAGCCTAATTTTCCCCTATTTTTTATATAATATATTATACAATTTATACTTAACCCAAATTTTCACGGAGTGAATAAAAGGCTAGTTGTTAGTCAAATGTTAGTCTTCGGTCGTACCTTCGCCATTTTTCTGATCGATATGGAATAACAGATGGGTTGTCGTACTCATGTAGTACTCAACTTCACAGGAGTCGCGTGAGTCGTGTAGGTGTGTGTACGAAGCTTTAATGTATATTATGGCACGTTATTACATAGGAAATGGCTGTAGGGTTATAAAATAACGCTTTATTCACAGTAATAAGGATGCTAATGAGTTACTTTCACTATTTAAAGAGCTGAGAAAAACTAATTTGTTTATAGTGAAATAAGTAGGTTTTACGAGGAAGTTGTACTCTTAGCTTAATTTTAGGTAAAAATAATATACTGGGTTCACAAAGTTTTTTTTTAGACTATTAGTCTGTCTAATTTATACGCAACACGCTTGTAATTCTGGCGGAGGCCGCTCTCTCGCATAACTTTCATTCACATCCAAAATAGGATAAAAAATACTAATGTCACACCAACCTATAGTAATTTGTATTATGGCTACAGTCTAAGCGTTGGACAAAGGCGACACACTACAAAAACGCGACTTCGTTCCTTTTATTTTCCACGTTATTCAGACGCGTCGGTAACCATTGCGAGCCGTAGCGACAAATCATTACCCATTGCCGGCTGCGCGAAAGTGACGTATCTAGTTAACAGCGACGGAGCGTCAATGGACAGTAATGTTATGTTCCTCTCATGTTCTCGGCCAAAATCACGACATAAAAGTCCTCTATCACCGTTAGCACATACTGATGCAGTGTTTAATGAAGGTGGCTCGCGGTAGTCGGACGGAATTGCTATTAATATTTATAGAACGGCACCCCGTGGATAGGCTGGGAGCTAGTGTGTTGTAACTTAACTTTTTAACTAATTTGGTGGTGTCCTATCTGTTTTTTGTTTCGCAAATTTATATTGTATTGTCCACGCTTGTTGAAGATAAACTTTACGTGCATAGGACTACCGTTTTAGATGCTCAAAGCATTTTATACCACATAGGTGCAATATTGTTCGTAGATAACATTGCTAAAATCACAGCTGTGTATGGGTAGCTTAACAAGGGAACATTTTGCACTACGCACCGCGGTGCAATTCAACCCAATAGAACCCAGTACTCACTTTGCTTTGCATTTGACCTCAAAAGGAAAACGACGTAAACGCCGAACTGGTCCAAACATAAATTATTTATTCTTTCACACCAGCCGTATAGGGATCCAGAATGTCAACAACCCGTTTTATGTTCTGTGTCAGTGGAGACTATGGCAACTAAATACTAATTTAATCTCTCTCTCATCATAACCTTTGTAGCAAGGCCGATTTGTTGAAGCCGCCTGGGAAGTTAAATTTTGATGGTTCTATTGCCATACAGGTAAATATGTTTTGAGAACCACTGGTCTTTTGTGTGGGTCTAGGTGGTGTAGAACATTATACATGCTGACGGCCCCTGATGGCAAACCGTCACCTCCGCCTATGGACACCTGCAACACTCGGGACGTTATCTATCCATCGCCTAAGTACTCTCTATAACCCCTCTTACCATGACGTCTTATTGTGAACCAATTGAGAACCTAAACAGAATCGTTTCACTTTCAACAATAGTAATATATGGCTTTCGATATTATTTAGGTAGACGTATATTTCTTTACATTTAAAATCAAATTAAATAGAGCGTGAAGATGTCTCAACAAGACGTCATGGTACCATGACGTCATGGTACGACGTCTTGTCGATGTGATGTGATGTGACGAAATAAGTAGGAAAACTATTGTTTAGGTCCTCAGTTGGATCGCAATAAGACGTCATGGTAAGCCCCCTGTTTGGAAGAGTCCCATGTTAAAACATAACTGTCCATTTCTAGTTCTGACACTTCTGACTAATGAATGAATACACGCAATTTTGAAAAAAAAACATAATTTAATATCTGACATCTGATGATGGACCTTCACACGAGGTTATTTGTTCAATGTATGTGATGAAGGAAAGAAACAAAGGTATCAATGCGTAGATGGCAGGTGCATCCCTTTTAAACTCTGAATACGCAAAGGTATATACGAGTAAAGTGTCGCCACCAGGTAGTGTTAATAAACGGTAACATTAAATTTGATTATCATAAAGCTACTTTTACTAATCGATTCATTCATAATATACATTTCATGAAGGCACCCACGCACTGAACTTTGTTGCCAATTAACTTTACAATGGATATTCGATTTCAATTAGTTTCAATGACAGGTAAATGTTATGACTCGATCATAACTTTCGAGATTATGTTCATTTTAATTGTAATAATCAGGAAATTAAATGAAATGTTGATATTTTCACAGAACTACAAAAATAATAAAGGTTATTATGTTTTAAAAAAGTTGATATTTTATCATTACTCGCCTGGTTGTTAAGTTTAAGTCTATCTCACTGATAACATTATCAGGTCGGTGGACTCAAACATAACTCTAATATTTTTGTTTTCATCAGACAAAGGTCCTAAATATGTTGGCGATTTATATTCCAACACCTTTTCACCCACTATTTTATGCCACTTTTAATATATTATATATCTAAAGTTATTATTCTTATTTGCAATAGAAGTTCTTAAACTTTCGCGAACTGAATACAATTGTTAATTAGTATTTAAACGGGTCTAATTCGCGCACAAACTAATATCAAAATATATCACGAGCTGCTCGTGACCATGACGGCCGATGTATCTCGGTACTCTCGGTACTCGGAGGTATGTCAAAATTATATATTTTGATATTAGTTTGTACGCGAATTAGACCCGTTTAAATACTAATTAACATTTATTCATATTTATTATCAAAAAGCATAATTTAATAACTCTAACGCAATAATATTTAGCGCATCCGGTTCCTGTCCCATTATTTTATGCATTCAGCCTCTGTGATTTTCGGCCAAGAGTTAATTTACTGGTCATTATATGAATGCCGGACGAATTCCATCCGGCCAGTATCTTTTGTATTAAAATGGAATTTCTTTTATTCAATTTGTCAGATTTATCTTTGGCGGGAACGGATTTATTAATTTCTGCGGTGAAATGTCGGGATTGTGGGATAAAATCATAAGCGTTATGTTATTTTAGGTTTGTTCGTGGCTTTTCGAATTGTATAATGTTTTCTATTGTCATGTTAATACTTGTTGTAATAAAGATCTTTTACGTATTTTTTATCTGAACTCGTATATTGTGAGTTTGGTGATAATTTATTGTATCTTAATAATTGAAATTAAAATGTAAATTCAGATAATATATTCAAAGACTAATCTACATTATGTACCTATAAAATTATAATTATTGTGAATATACTGCAAAACTACATCGATTCACACATAACACATCACAGGCACCTACCAGGATAACATAAAATGTAAGGACATAATTATATCAAGTAAACTTCAACACTCGAAACTGTTATCCCGCCACGTATCCCAAATAAACATCTAATTCTTTCCTGCGCACCTCTGCACCTTCGCCCCTCTCGCTCGCACTGGATCACCCGTCCTTGTCGTGCTGATTTCGGGATCTCTCCACGTCTGAGCTCCTAGTTTTGCTCGCGAGCTCACGGAGTGCAGCCGTGTGTTGCGTCGCGCCACAGCTTTACGATACAGGCGTATTTTGACCGGGCACTAAATGATAATTGTAACGAACTACATACATTTCAAAAGGCTTTACTAGACTGTGTTTTGACTGTCAGTGCGAACGGATGTGATATGTAGCCGGAGCGAGGTGAGTGTTCCGCTATTGTGTAAATTTTCAGGTAACAGGATACCATTCTGTATGATGTTAGATGTAAAGGTATTTTATTTTAGTTGCGATTGTGAAATCAGTGATTTGATGGGTTGATAGAGGCATAGTTGGTGAGCTTTCTTCGTAGTGTTTACGTTAAAAAACCCTTTTTTTTTCTCATACATTACAATGTCATTTTACGATAGGAAAGAGACAACCATTCATTGATTCGATTGTATATTATTTGTCTTAATAGTGAAATTAATTTTATAAGCCGTCTACAACAGAAGCTTTAAATATTTACAAAGGTAAAATATAGCGGTAACCTAGATATAACCATAACAATTTCATGATCACGTTATTTTCCGTAGACCCTCTACTAGGGTCTACATAATTTCGTAGCATTTGTTTATTCACGTCTACGGTGCTACACCCGTAGTCGACTCGTAGTATCGTTACGCCGCTACGCCGAATTCTATTATTATTATTATTATTATAGGCTCGGCCAACCCTTTTTACTGTCTTATCGTATTCTTCCACGTCCTATTTGCATGAAGGATTTTATCTGAGCTGTTAGGAAATAAAGAAAGAAAGGGTTAAGCCGAATATTGTGTAGCCATAGAGGTATCGTAGCTTCAAGGCAAACTGGTGAGGAGTTTTTTTATTATATTGTAGCACACAAATTATTATGAAACAAACCATCGAGGATTATAATTATAAATATAATTGTGGAAACCATAGATGCATTAGTATGGGGGTTACCAGTTGTTTTAGTGACCCCCTTTTTTGGTATCTAGGTACTAGAGTTTATTCATTTTGTTTCTTCTGTTGTTCTAACGTGTGAGCGGCTGACTCAACGTAATACGTTATATGAACCTAATAAACTAAAACTTTAGAGGATCAACTAATATAATGCTTTTATTTCTATGTACAAGAAAACCACTGAAACTACTGAACAAATTATTATTACTCATTGAAACATTTTTACAGACAAGGTTTATTAAAAATACGGCATTCAAGCTTGTTTAAAATATTTTTAAACTCTTATTATACTATAGATAGTCACTATGGGGATATGTTTTTACGTTGTACCTATAATATTATGTCATCAGATCGACTTAATCCACAAGAGCATTTCATAAAATATATTGACATCGAAATTTGACACGCATCCATAATGTTAACTCAATACAACAGTAGCTATAAAAAGTTGAGTTGCCACATTGTTTTAATCGTACTTATAAGTCAAATGGAAATAAGAGAAAAACTAGAAAAACTAAAAAAACCCCAGCACCAAAAGCCTGCATATTACTATCTCACTATGATATTATAACACACAATTGGTGCATATTAGCGTGGCTGCGCCAAACCGCGAAACATAATTTCACATTGGAGTTAATTCGATGCAATCCCCGTTGTGAATCGTTGCAAAAATTACAGCGAATATAAAAACATTGCAACTTGGATATGAAATGTGACTGAAGGTATTTCAGAATATCAGTTACTAAAAAATTAAGATTTTATTGATATGTAAAATACCTACCCATATGCCATATTCATGTCTAAAGTATTTTTACAAGAACCTACTTATGTACAGACAGCCAAAAAATATTAAGCTGTTGCAACGACCACCACTGGGGGTAGAATCAGGGGTGGTCGTAGGAAATAAACCATTTAATCAATTCACTTTTTTATTAATTTCTATATTTGCTTATACCATAATATGTGTGGTAGGTATAGTGTGTAACTGTGTAACGTACTGAACGCTACACATTTATAATACTTTACATCTACGGGTAAAGCCGCAGTAGTAAATTGTTGTATTATAATATTAGATAACATGAGACAGAATAATTATGATGGGATGTTTCGCAAAATTACTTCCATGCGCTTTTGACTCCATTCGCGGTAAACCTTATTCTGAAATTGCCCTATTCCGTAAATACCCTATTCTACTCGTACTATGGACTTATTCGTACAATGACTCATTCACCATTTATTGTAATAAAAATGTTGCTGCAATGCGTGACTCTTTTGTTGCATATCAATAAAATATCTCGTTCATAAACATAATATATTATAGCATGAGACTCTCCACTAGTGTACGCGATATTCCGTGCCAATGTTAATGACACAGCTACCCGTATCAACTCGCATTTTATCGTATTTTATCGCTGCATTTGTCAGCTTCCATCGCAATGTGAATTAAAGTTATTAAACGCATCGCCCGAATGGCATCGCAATTATAATAAATGATTTTGGCAGCTGTATCGTTTTATCGGCACTGAATCATTTTGTACATTGGGAAGTTTCTGCTTTACAATATAATATGCAAAATTTACAATTTCAATCCGTAAAAGTAACATATTTTTACATCTCCACTAATTACAGATCACAAATCCTCGTAACTTTGTAATAAGAAACTCATAGTTACGAAGAATTGGATGTAATAAAGGGAAATTACAGCAATTACCGGAATTACGAAGCGGCTCGCAATTTGTGCGTAATAGCGCCTCGTGAGGCGGTGTTAACTTTCAACAAACATTTCAGAGGACCCGACTAACAACCACGGGTATTTGTTGCTGAAAGACCACTGTAATTTATGAACAAAGACCTCTTCAAAACTATATTTTACGTATAGTATTTTACACATCAACGCACTACGTATCTAATGCTAATGCCTTCTCCTGAATGCGTAGCTTGTCATATCCTAATATATAACCCAATAATAAAAGTTTCCAACTTAGAAAAAGCCAGAACAATACTTTTGGAACGTTTTATTTCGCAGAAATCGCTTTTTTCAATTGAGAAAAATATTTAAACGTCCCGCTTTCCATTAAGTTCTGCCATACGCAGTGATTTAGGGTTGCCTCTCGCTGAATTATTATCATCGTAATTTTCTTTTAACGCGCCGCAAGTGGAGTGGAAGTTTATTGTTGTGCGGACGATTTTAAAGATAAAGCTGCTCATCATAATAGCGGAAAAATATGGGACTTCGCCTGACAATTATTTAGATATTTGCGTACAAAACGCAAATAGGACCCATTATTAGCATGTAAATACGCCTCACAACCCTACAGTTACTGTTATTGACATTAATTTTATTTTGCCAGGTATTTTTGTGTATTTTAGTGTTCCTATAAACGGCCTCGAGGGGAAATCATTAAATTATTAGTATCTTGCATAGCGACTTCGTTTTCGGCGTAAAATTTGTATCGAAGGCAAATAATATACTTACTTAATTATGTGTATATACAGCTGAGGAGTGGAACTCCTCCCCAGAGTCAGTTTCCCGATAGTTCAGACCAGGGAGTTTTCAAGGAACGACTGAATAAGTACGCGTAGGCATTTAGTTTACATTTAACTTAGTTAATGGGTAGTCATGTCTGCACGGAATAATAATGTAACATCATCATCATCATCATCATCATCATCATCATCATCATCATCATCATCATCATCATCATCATCATCACCATCATCATCATCATCATCATCATCATCAGCCTGAAGACGTCCATTGCTGAACATAGACCTCTCCCTCAGACAGCCACTCCGAACGACAATTTGCCACTTGCATACACCGGTTGCCTGCGACTCTCTGAGACTGACCACAGTTTAACGACGTACCCGGGTCGAATACCGGATAATGGAAACCTATTAATTTAGTCAAAACGTTTTTTTATAACCGTTTGTCGAGCGTTTGACCACGATCTCATCTGATGGTAAGCGACGTTGTGGTCAAAAGTGTAGTGCGCTTGCCTAGAAAATACTAAACCGGAGACAGACAAAAACCATTTCAGTCTTTTACCTAAACATTACGATACAATATATTATTTTTTTAATGAACCCCATACAAAAGAAAGATTCAAAATCCAAGATTTATAATAAAATACTAGCTGTGCCCGCGACTTCGTCCGCGTAGAATAGTGATAAAAGTCACCTTTTGAACCTTCCCTGGACTTCCACAAATCATTTCAGACCAAAATCAGCTAAATCGGTCCAGCCGTTCTCGAGTTTAGCGAGTCACACGAACAGCATTTGATTTTTATATATATAGATGGAGAGAGAGAGAGAGAGTTTGCCGTGCACACATCTCTCTTGTTTCATCAACATTCATGAACTCCCCTCAGGTGACTGATGTTTTGCTCCTTGATGTACCTACGGAACACTTTAAGAGGTCCCAATATTTCGTAAGCCTAACCGTCTGAAAGCTGTTAAACGTTAAATTAAATCTGTTTACTGCACAGACGGTAAAAACCTGTTGTCGCGGCCCTTAAAATCGTCCCTGACTTCTTGAAAAGACGCATTAACCAACCTCATTTGTGAAAGTAATAAAAAATGAAACGCCAACTTTTACACTCGGTCTACATCAAGGTAACATCTGTCTGGAAAAAAATTGAAATAACTTGAAGATTAAGATATTTTTACATTCTTGCATTGGTAACTGAATATGAACTCTATTTGTGGGCGCGAGAAGGCTGAAATTCTTTTGTTATTAGCATTAGGAAATCTGTAAATCTCCCGCAACTTCAACATAGATGGAGACAAGTTGAGGCTTTCTCTGCGAAGGTTTTATGCGCGTCACGCTCCCAGCGTCCCATAAAGCGCTTTCAGCTGAAAATTGAAAGTGACTTTAGTTGTAAAACGTACGCAGTGAGTGTGTACAGCGCTGGAGGAAATATCAATTTCGGGATCCAGCGCTTACGGTGCTTTTATGTTTATTTTTTCTGTTGCTCTTTTGTTGGCGAGTGCCTTTCAGCATAAAAAGTGTTCTGAAGGTTTGTTTTGAGTAGATCTAAAACTTTGAGACTTACGAAGGTCACGCTTTTATACGGGGCCGATGACAATCCTTTTGAGCGCAGGTAAATGTAATGTCTTAATGTAACTTGGACGTACTAAGTAGAAGCTCCGTGTTATATGAAAACGAAAATAAGGTTTCTAAAATTTCGTCATCCCTAATTAACCTTTGTATTAAATATGCAGGATAAAACGGCACTTAGGATAGGTTAAGTAGTTCTAGTGATACAAATAAAATTCTAGAATAAGACAACTTGGAGTAGACTGAAGCTGAACAAACAAAGTTACAGCCAAGATCAACACTCCTAAGCCTAAGCAGCCCTACTTAGGAGTCTGTTAGTCGAGGGTTGAGGAAGTTGTGTTAAAAATCGATTCCTGTTACTTACAATAATCAGTCTGAAATACAGGCAGGAGTGAGAATGGGCAATAATAATCCACACTGCTCCAGAATATTAGTGAAAACGTGCATTAGCTGTTTGCTTCGACACATTACTTTTCGCTGCAAGCATTCGCACCTACTCCATCTTCATCTGAAATACTTCTGCAAAGTTATTTATGACCTACTTGCCCACTCTATCGGCTTTCCCAAAGACAGATACGGTCGTATTTCAGCCGGGACTGGATATCTGACCGGTCAAAGCGTTTGTCTTATCTGACGTAACGTATTGAATATTGAATCTCATGGTATGGGAGGATGGAAGGAAATAGGGCAGGTTGGTTTCTGGACCAATGAATAATCAGAGCGAATCGAAAACCTTTTGGGACAGTTACGTGCTCATATTTTTTTTAATAATTTGCGTACTAAATGACTATGGTATGATTTCTGCGCTCTGTGTTTCTTGAGATGTATGAGAATAATATGGGTTGCTAGAAGGAAGTTTCTATTATAATTTCGGATTTATCATATTATTATGATAGGTCATAATATCACATTGTAGAATTTAATTTTTCTTCAGTGCATTTAGTCATATCTACATATTTTATACCAGTTACCTGTATTGTATAATAATATGCTGAACTGTGTATCGTTCTACACTTTTTTTAATGCTTACGTATTTAGTGGCATCTTAATTGGTGTAGCCTAGTGGGCGAACGTCCGCCTTCGAAAACGGAGGTGGCGAGTTCAAATCCCAGTGCGGGCATGTACCAATGTGTTTCTTGTTAAAACATACGAGTATGTACGTAATTATCACTCGCTTTTCGGTGAAGGAAAACATCGTGAGGAAACCCACATGCCCGAGAATTATTTCGGAGGCATGTTATCCCCCAATCCGGACTAGGCCCCCGTGGTGGATTATGGCCTAACCCTCCTCACGATAGTGAGGGGAGGCCTTTGCCCAGCAGTGGGACAGTTACAGGCTGAATTATTATATATATATATTAATTGGTGTATAAAACATAGTCAAGTTTATTACTTTCAGTTTGTTGTAAACTGTTTGTATCATAATAATAATGAAATATCAAATTTTCAAAAAATCCGTCTCCGTACGGACTATATTGTACTAATCAAAGTCGGAGTTCAAGCATTTAGTTTATTTTCAAGCAGCGACTATTCACTATTTTCAACTGCAATGACTGTAGAGTAGAGTATATACCGACTGCAGGCTAAAGGCGGTCTTATTATCTATGACGTAACAGTCGGAATATTGAATCTCAGAGACGTGAGATAGGAAAGTTAGCGAATGGTTTATTTAAGGGTAGGGGGTAGGAGAAAATGTTGTTTGTGTTTGATCCAGTTTGACCACGTTTGAACCGCAACGTAACCAAAAAGTTGTGGTCACTTAAATCGGGTACGAAGTTGGAAGATAGTAAATAATTTAGTAGGTAATATTGAACTGACTCTCAAACGTTTTATTTTATTCGTTTTCTGCAGTATCGTCCGTAAGCTAACTATTTTCATCGAGAATTTTGTAATATACAGTGCACAAAGTACATAGATAGAATGTGATGATGATGATGATGATGATGATGTCCTCCATGATGTATCCGTCACCGGCGAACCTTATTAGCTCCGGAGGGGAGAGCGTAGATGTAGATAGAATGTAGGTAGGTACAGTAGGTACATGTGTATTTTATTCTAATTGCACGTATTATTTTGTCATTTCGCATAGTGAAAAAGAAGTGGCCGGGATTGAAAAATCTCTTTGTAAGACAACCTTCGACTAAACTACTCGATAACCAATGGGTCACATAATTATAACATACTTGCCAAAATAATTCTACAAATGTACACATAATTGTACAAGACGCAAAATATAAGATAAGCGACTGCAATTCGCTCATTGCGCACGCAGATCGATGCTTATGATTTTCTATACGACAGTCGACCATGGCACGCTCAAGATTGTGTTATCTACGACTGTATCTTATAGTCGTCGCAATAAAACGCGCATTTGTAAAAAAGTATCTTTTTGTCTAGGCCTAATCTAGCTTTGTGTTTATCTTTGGCGCCGATCCCTTTTCAGTATAGGCTCTAAACGTGAAAGGTCGAAACATTTGGCCTGTAAGTAAAAGTAATAGCGTAAACGCGAGGCGTTGCCGTCTGGTCGGTTTCTTTGTTCTCTTTTGTTGTTGTATGTCTTTTTTTGTAGGTTTGTGTAGAAAATTGAAGGAAATTGTTGCATATTTATAGTTGCTTCTTAGTGATTATGTAGTGATTATGAAAAAAGGCGAAGACATTGAATGGAAATCTTACTACTCACTAATAGAAGACTTTTAGTTTAATCCGACTGCCGAAGGGGAGTAATTTAATAAAAGACACTACAACGGTAATGATATGAGCTGAAAAGAAAAACCTTCACCTGATTCTGGCTTCCCCATTAAACGTTCAGTGTCAAACAGTTGCAAATCTACTGTAGTTCAAAGGCGCCTAACACTTCTCTCATATAACATGGAAAATACATTTGTGTCGAGTTAAAATTCCAGAACTTGTGAAGTGGCGACGTGTAAGTATTACTGAGGTAAACGTCAAAGTGAGAGTTCCTTTGCTGAAAGTAAGGCGAGACAAGAGCAGCTGGGGGCTGGTGCAAGTTGCAAGAGCTTGCATTATCATTTTCTTATACCAAGAGCTGTATTTGCGGTTGGGTAGGTTGGCATATTGCGCAGTCTGTGGATTTTGATTTTCAATCACCAGTTGAAATCTATTTCTCAGACATTGTCATCGCTGCTTTTTCATACTCAATGTAATTAGTTTGTTTGTCAAAATGAAAAAAATCTTTTTTTTGTATAATGTGGCACGCTTGTCCATACATTAAATCCAGTCCATTTTGAGTAGAAAAATCCTACATAATCGCACTGCAATCTCCACCAGAATTATTATAAAATAGCTAGTAATATTGTATTCAATTGTCACTCAAATCGGAACATCTTTTTTCTACTTGTTGTTTGTTTGCACTTTACGCTTAGCTATTATATAGCTCTTTTTTCATTTTGATTTTGGATACTCGCTTTTCGCCTATGATTCAGATCACATCGTTACTCTCTTCTCCATGCGCGTAGTTAAGATTTATCCTCGAATGCCTCTTGCACGTGAGGAGTTATTATATAATCTAGCCACTTTATGTTTTGTTCTACATAAACATACGGTACCTACTTTTCCTAACGTCTTTTGATAGGTAGGTACGTTACTATAAATTGTTCAGTTCGACGTTTTCTTCTAATCGTTTGTCTTCTTTGACGCTGACGTTTTGATCTGAGATAGACGGTTTTGGTTCGTCATGGTAATGAGATAGCCCACTAGTTATTGTTATAGTTACCCAGAAGGTACCTACCGGTCGTATTTTTTTTAATTGTTTTATAAAATTTCCTCTAACCTGTAAACCACTGTTTTGTTTTCGTCTACCAATAATTGAAAGACTATCTCTATTTTAATTCTTAATCTATACCAAACAATACAATATTATAATGCCTTATCTTGTCCAACTGCTGGACAAAAGTCTCATTAATCTTTACCACGTATCATTTGCTACAATATCTGATCAATATCAACTATCTGCACGGTCAAAGAGTTTATTTTTCATGAAATTATTTCCATAAGCATTCCACAGTTTCATTACGCAATAATTCGACCACAAAAGCAGACTCGATACACTTCACGCGACCAAATTAAAAATCGATGTTTGGAAACCTCGCTGGTACGATGGCCGAGTTTTAACTCAGTACATTTTATACTTCGCAATTTCGCTGAGTTATTATAGTGAAGTACTCTCAGCGAAAAATAGGTTAACAACGGCAGACCACAGTTCTGTTTATTATAAACAGTATGGTTATTTCGTGCATTTAGAGTACCTAGATATTTTTATTTCGCTATGTTGGCAAAGTGCATCTTGGTCTTCAATGCCGCTGAACAAAAATATATCAACTTTGTTTGTCTGTCTGTGTGTTTTTCCGTGACAGAAAAACTGTACCAGTCGCAATGCGGCTTTTACTAGCTTAGAATGTGAATGGAACAATGGTAATGCACTACACCGAGATCCGAAAAAGGAATAAAATCCGAAAAGAGTAACCGAAAGAGACCAACAACACAGAAGTATATGTTTTTAAAATATCTTAGTTAAATGTCATTTCTTGCTGAGAAATAAATATTAAGTAACCTGAAATACGATGTTCTTCTCAAAAGGTTTTCACGAGTTTCAGGTAGATGTGAACAAGTACCTACTACAAGTCTAATCAACCTGATGTCGACAACCTCCATTATCTTTACTCACACTATTAATAATATTATGTGAGATAGTAGGTACCTACCTAGAAAGTATCAATAAAATTAAGATTGAAAAGCCGTCGAAAATTTGTGTTCTGGTGACATCAGACTAAAATGTATATTTTAAGATATGCTTGTGAATCCTTTTAAACTAAATTTGTAACTTTTCGAAATACATGATTTTTTATAATCCTACTTATATAAGTATTATAAACGCGAAAGTTTGTGAGTATGGATGGATGGATGGATGGATGTTTGTTACTCTTTCACGCAAAAACTACTCAATGGATTTTGATGAAACTTCACAATAATATAGCTTACATATCAAAATAGCACATAAGCTACAATTCATAAAGATATATTATTGTATATTACCCCAAACGCGGGTGAAACCGCGGGGTGCAGCTAGTGTAAAATAAAAAAAAGTTGAAAGTTAAAAAAAACCTAATCATATTTTTATTTATAATACGTCTCTGATTGCGATAAAGGGTTCTTATCTTATTATGTTACTGTAGGAAGTTGCGTTACTGGCCACGTCTATACTGCAATTTATGTCCGCGTATTATTTTTTGTCCAAGCGTCGACCTAGCGATAAAGCCGGCACTTTCGTCGGAAGAACAAGTAACCAATACGTCACCAGAACTGGCCTTTGTTTTGGTCTCGAGAATTTCGACAGGACTTCCTAAGAACTTGTAATACTAGGAAAAATAAACTAGTCGTTTAAATGTAAAAAAAAATAATGTAATTTTTTAGGTAGGTATGTCCTAAATCGTGTGCGCCATTAGGAAAATTTTGAATGTCTAAATACAATGTAAAATGTGTGTGATTTATTTGGCTACATTCTGAGAAACGTTCAATTTAGCAAGTAAAATAACTTCATGTATCGGTTTTATATTCATATTAATTCCTAGCAAAATGGTTCCCGAACTTCTATTAATTTGTATCATACACACTATGCTATAAAACTGTCACACAACGATACCAAAAAATAAGTATATCTTTACACGCATCTACATAAAAACTAAGTACGTAAAGCGTTCCGTTAAAAATACCATAACATTTAAACAACATGTTATGATGGACTCCTTTCACACTTAGCTAAGAACACACCTTCACACCTCGTCATTAGTAACGTTTACAATAAATATACATATACAAATAGTTGAGTGACGTCACGGACGGCCTTACGCTAGTACGAGTTCACGTAAACTTACACCAGTAAAAATATACAATCGTTATAATTTCCTGTCACAATCTCCTTAGTGTGTGGTGCTGTGCCTACGGTAGTTGTGTGAGTGTTTGCATATAGCTGCGTGCGTGTGATCGTGTAGAAATATCAATTTAGATAACGGATTCACAGATTGATAAATTGTGGAAGTGGGTAGTACAATTCTATTTACAAGATTACGGCCAAAATCATTTTTCAAATTGCGCCATCTAGCATCTACTTACTGCAACATCAACTCGCTGACAAAGTTCTTGCATCTTTAGAGTCACAATGGCAAAGTGCACTGCTTGCGGTAAATTCCTGTCGTCGACGACGTCGACAGGTGTCGCTTCGTGTATGACCTGCCCTTGTAGGTACCATAAGGGGTGTTTAGCGTTGCCCGACAGCGCAACTGTTCCTCAGGACTGGATTTGCCCTGAGTGTAAAAAGAAGACGCGCAAGGGCGATAATAGTAGTACCCCAGTGAAAGGAATCGGCGGGATTCCAGCTCCCTCTTCCACCCGCCCATTTGAGACCTCTAGCTCGTCCCAGCCTGAAGGAATGCTGACTCTGCCCACCCCAAACACACCTGCAGCTGAGGGCCAAAAAACGGTTTCACGGGACACAGTGCGGCCGGTGGCTGTGGCTACCGTGACGACCGATACATTCGGCCAGGCAGATGTTGACATCGTGCGTGCGCTTAGGCAGGAGATGCGCTCTGAATTCAACAAGATGCAGGGCCTTATGACCACGGAGTTCAAATCTTCAAAGGAAGACAGAAGCGCCTTCATTGATGAAATCCGTGATCTGAAGAAAGAAATATCCATAACGCGGTCATGTTTTAACGAACGTATGGATGCATTCGACGTGCGCCTACTGGCTTTAGAGGCAACGCGTGAGATCGAGACTAAACCCATCGAGCTAAGCGGATTAGAGCAGGCGTTATATGAAGTGAGAACCCAGCTCAATGATCGTGAACAGGAATATCTGGTCAATGACGTGGTCATCACGGGTTTGCCCGAGATGCAAGGCGAAAATCCTGAGCATTGGGCCACTCTTTTGGGTTCAAAAATGGGAGTTGCGTTGGACGAGCGTGACATTGTGTCTGCGGAAAGAGATGGCCCCATTCGGCGTCCCCAGGATGAGTCGAGATCGCAGACTCCCGCGCGGGCGCGCCGTATTACAGTCCGCTTCGCGCGTCGCGCGACTCGCGACTCATACCTGCAGGCTGCGCGCGTCCGCCGCGGCTTGACTACGGCCGAGCTCGGCGTGGAGGGAGTGGTAGCGCGCATTTATGTCAATGAGCGCCTCACCAAGGCGAATGGACAACTATTCGCCAAAGCCCGAGAGGAGTGTCGGAACCGCATGTGGAAGTACTGCTGGTCCAAAGAAGGACGTATCTACGTCCGCAAGGAGCACGGAGCTCCGTACTCCCGAATACGTCACCAGCAAGACATCGATCGAATTTTTCCAGTGGGCACGGTTTGAAGGCAATGATCTTTCTGTAGTATTTATGTTAACTAGTTATTTATGTATATTATTGTCTGTACAACTATGTTTACTCGTTCTGTTTTTTTTGTATCATATTTTACTCGACTGTTGGAATGAATTTGTTTGTTATTGCTCTATAAAAATGACTTGTGAGTATGATATTATATTATTATTATGTGCGTATTCTGTGCCAGAGCGTATTATACTCGTAAATGCCTATTATGATTCTATCAATTTCACTTCCTTGTTTTATGATGTACTAAGTCACTTCTACCTTTGCGTTATATTTGGGATGCAGATAGTTATCTGTAGATTATTTTGTTTGTTATTCTGTTTCATGCCTTATAGCTGTATTATTGTGCAGAAAGTCTTTAATATAATTGTTAAAATAAAGTTACACGGTGGCAAAGTTACTCAAACTGAAAGTTTGTGCTTGGTATACTGCTATGTTCGTATGTACTTTTATGTTTTCGTATCAGAGCCGTTCCAGTTAAGAGTATGTGTGTACGTTGACAGTCGGCGTAGTACTAACACAATGTTTTTCTATTATAGTCAGCTATTTATTATTTATTACTATTATACAATACTATCCACTATAAAATATTTTATGCATTATTTTATTCTCACCATGATGGGCTATAATGGACACCACTGCACAATATTTTCGATGCCAAGTTTATTAAATTACTCAATGTATTATCTCATAACCAGCATTATATTATTTTTCTACTTACAAAGCAACTTTTTTCTCTATTACGCATTTATTATTTTTGATAATGGGTAACACGAAATTCTTGAAAGTTGGCCTTTACAATGCTGGTTCTTTAGGTACCGATCATGATAACTTCATTATGGCAATGGGGAGATACTCAGTCGATGTCATGGCAATTAATGAAACCTGGGTTCGACAGGGACAAGAAGGTCGAGCCCCCGTTGTGCCTAACTACCGCTTCCGGCACTCGCCGCGCCCGATCGGCGTGCGTGGTGGCCGTGGCGGAGGTGTAGGGTTTTACTTGAAGAGGGGTTTAAATGCGAGATCTTGTGTGCATCCTGTACATCCTAGTGTTGAGCAAATGTGGCTAAAATTGAATATTAATAGTACTAAATTGATTGTAGGAACAGCTTATCGACCTCCATGGTTGGATATTGATATTTTCCTTGAAGCCATTATGGACTCAGTGGCATCTTTTTCGTTTTGTGACAGTTTAATTCTATTGGGAGATTTTAATATAAATTTGTTTAATAAAGATGACAGAAAAACTAAGATATTTAATGAATTTCTAACCTGTTTGAGCTTAAATCAACTGGTTAATAAACCAACTCACTTCACTGACGTCAGTCAAACATTGATTGACGTTATTTGTTCCAATGTTCGAGCGCGTCATGTTAATGTGGACATGGTGGGATCACTGATTGGTCATGCTTTTGTAACTTGTGAATTTGTTATCAGAAAACCTAAAATTTCTCCTAAATTTATTGTATTCAGGCCTATTAAAGACATTTGTGTGGATCTATTTGCTAACGACTTAGAGTCCGTTAGGTGGGATAAAATCTGCTCCGCTAGTGACGTTGATGATATGGTGAATGACTTTAGTGATGTAATTAGACTTCTATTTGATTTGCACGCTCCAGTTCAGTCAAAAATTTTTAAAGAATTACCTAGTCCGTGGTTAACTTATAATGTTAAGCAGATGATGCGACTTCGTGATGCAGCTCTTGCTAGATGTCGTAAGACTAAGTTAGAGAGCCATAAAGTTTTCTACAAAGACCTTAAGAAGCAAGTATGTTCTGCATTAGTTAGTGAAAAAAAAGCGTACTTCAGGCAGCATATAAATTGTCACGTTAAAAATTCAAAAAAACTGTGGAAAAACTTGAAATCTAAAGTTCTTCCTCCTAGATCAGTGGAGCTCCCTGTACAATTCAATAATCCTGATAAAATTAATGACCACTTTCTTAATGTTCCTGGTAGTTTTAACGTTAGCATATCTGATCTGACCTACTTTGAGTATCACAGCATCAGTACGTGTACTTTTTTCCTCAAGCCTACAAATCAATTAATAGTATCAAAATATTTAAAAGAAATTAAAACTAATGCCTTAGGTATAGACAAAATCTCTTTAGACATGATCTTACTTACTCTTCCTGAGAGTCTTGATACTATCACTGCTATAATAAATAAATCTATTACATCCGGAAAGTTTCCCACTTTATGGAAAACCGCAATAGTGAAGCCGATACCCAAAATCCCAAATCCTGTTGAGATTAAAGATCTGCGACCCATTAGCCTTTTGCCTTGCCTGTCTAAAGTGCTAGAAAAAGTAGTTTGTTCTCAGGTCACCGAATTCCTAGAACAGCGTAATATTTTACCGGACATGCAATCGGGTTTTCGGAAGTATAGAGGGACAAATACAGCGTTGCTAGACGTAACCGACAATATTCTTGCAGCCCAAGATCAAGGGATGGGCACAATCTTGGTCTTATTGGATTTTTCCAGAGCATTTGATTCAATTAACACTTCTCTTGTATTATCCAAACTTCGCTTTTATGGTTTCGACTCCACCGTAATCTGCTGGTTTCACTCATATTTGAGTAATCGTTCACAGTATGTTGAGATTCATAAAGATAATGGAGAGGTTTTGCGCTCTGCCGAACGCGAGGTTAATAGAGGTGTGCCCCAGGGCTCAATTCTGGGTCCGCTTTTGTTTATTCTCTATAGTGCTGACATAATTAATAAAATTCATCATTGTAGGTACCATATTTATGCTGACGATATTCAAATGTATCTGTCGTTTAAACCAGATGATATTCGCTCCGCAGAGAAAAAATTGAACGAAGATCTAGGGAGGATCCAGGCGTGGTCTGTATCCAATTCGTTGCTGCTAAATGCCAAAAAGACTAAGTTTATGATCTTGGGCACCAAACAGATTGCTTTGAGAATAGCACTGTCTACTCCATTCTTGATGATTAATGGTGAGAAAGTCGATCGTGTCTCTGACGCTAGGAATCTTGGTCTTATTATGGATGAGCAGCTGAGATTCGAGCGGCATATAGCAGAAATCGTAAAGAACTGTTTTTATAAGTTGAAGGTTTTATATAAAATCAGAAATTATATTAGTACTGACCTTCGAATAATTCTAGCGGATTCACTTGTGCTTTCTAAGTTTAATTATGTTGATTCTGTATATGGCCCTCGCCTCCTCGCAAAAACGTCTCGTCTAGTCCAGAGAGTTCAAAATGCTTGTGCTCGTTTTTGTTTCGACATCCCCCCACGTAGCCACATAACACCGTTTTTGAATTCAAGTAAAATATTGAATATGAAATATAGAAGAGATCTCCATTTTACAAACTTGTTGTTTGGCGTAGTTAAGACTCGCAAACCGCATTATCTGTACTCTAAGCTGGTGTGGGCTCGAGATCACAGCTCGTATCGCACCAGAGCGTCATCTTACCTTTTGCGTACTCCGCGACACGGCTCGGCTGCATTTCGTGGTAGTTTCCGGTTTTGTGCCACGAAGTGCTGGAACTCTCTTCCTCCACCGTTACGAAAACTTAAATGTAGTTTTAGTTTTAGGTGCAAGTTTAAAAACTTATTGCTTACCTTGCAAAACAATTAAATTTTTAAAGCAATAAAAAAAAAAAAAAAAAAAAAAAAACATAGAAACACATTCTTGCTGGCCGTTCTTGGGACATTTTCATTTAAGTATGTACTTTTTATTTTTATATATTTTAGCTGACCGAGTAAAGTGAGCGAAAGTCTTGGTTTTTCTAAGTGTGTCCGGTTTTGCTCTCGTCCATAATGTTTGATAAAAAAGTAGTCCGGTAGTCTGTACTAAGTTGTATTGGTTTATGTATCCTACCGCCTTTTTCCACTACTACCCTACCAGTTGGTGTATTACATTTTTTTTATTTATGTGTAACTATCTCTTATTTTCTTATATATGTTTATTTTTTACAAATACCTTTTATGTATATTATTATGTATACCTATACTCGTATACTATATCACACATTCTTATACTTCTTCCTGGAAAGTCCGTCCGTCACCAAAAGGCTTGAGCTGAAAATCAGCGTTGCGGTTTTTTTTTACCGCAGCATTATGCTGAGCTCAGGCCCTTTTCTGCATTAACTGCGCGCCGGCTATCTGCGTACACAATTCTGACTAGCCTACGTTGTTTAATGCTCCTGTCTTGTTTGTATTATAATGTGTACGTGTTTGTCGTTGTGTGCG
Organism: Hylaea fasciaria; assembly: GCA_905147375.1. NCBI lineage: Eukaryota > Metazoa > Arthropoda > Insecta > Lepidoptera > Geometridae > Hylaea > Hylaea fasciaria. The sequence goes on along the minus strand of LR990202.1, from coordinate 9,845,941 downwards.
GTTTTTGTCGGAATAAACGTTTTTTCTTTCTTTCTTTCTTTCTTTCTTTCAAATATACATATACATAAATATGCGTATACACTAAAATACTCTTTCGCGAAGCTCTTTCAGCCAACGATATATTACAGTCAGCCCTGTGTGTCGTGTCTTCACAGTGAGAGCTAAACGGTCATCGTTCGATAGAAGCACTTGTACCAAAAATCGGACGTACTAATCGGTGTGTCACAAGAGCTTTTTTAGCCGCGCCGGTGCGGCCAAGTGATCGTCCGATACGCGACGCAAATAGACCTGAAATAGGTCATCGAACGTTGACAACACGCGCGTTCAGGCATGGGGCATGTTTATAGGTGTACGCTACGATGTGGTCACATAGGTACCAAGTTGATGCATTGTGGTGGTGAGGCAGTGGAAGGTGGAGATAGGAGCTTTTTGTATTTTGTCCGCCTGGTCGATGCTCTATGTAACCCAATGTTTGTACTTATTTGGCTCTATTCAACGTTAAGGAAAGTGGAAAGCTATTGTTCGTGACTTAATTGTAAGAATACAACAAGGAGCCTATTTTTCGAACGGCTGTGGTAAAGTTCATGGTACATACCTGAATTATACTCATACGACCCAAGTTAAAAGTTGCTCTATAATAATTTCTACCGGTGTGTGATGATGTTTTACATCTTTCCTGTACTTCTCATATCTTGGTTACTTTTAGGGTCATCAGCTCATGGTCACTGATCTATTTTCTGCCTTACTACCATCGCCCGGTCATTTACCACATCACTGTCAAATCACGCCCACAAAGGAAACTCTATGAAAATATCCGTATAATATGAAAGCTTCGTAGCGTTTAATTACATCCGCTATTTTTCTTCTGCACCAAAAATCCCCAAGTCATAAAAATAAATTCATTAGAACAACATCTCGCTTCCTTTTCGGGCTAAATTGGAATTAGGGGGTATTAAAAGAGGCATAAACCGATGATAAGTTAATTTTGAAGCTTCATCACTGAGACTTCCTTTGGAAATGCTGTTCTGTAGGTATCCATTATGCGTGGTAAATGAATTTATTTTTATTTAAAAAACAGACCATCGTACTAATTAATAGGCATGTTACTTACAGTGGAGTCCAAAAAATTTTTACAAACATTAATAACTGACTTTGTCAGAATCATATGTTTAGTACTATTATAAGCTTCAACTTACATAACTTCACAAATTCATATTTAAATAATCCTAAGTTTTGTTAATTTACACTGACCCTAAATTTTATCACACATAGCATTGGGGTATTTAAACACTTGGACTTGCATTGAACACTTTTGTTCAAAATAGAAAAAGGAGCTTCCAACAAAAAACCGGCGAGTCCGTAACAACTTGTTATACTGCCTCCCCATCTCTTCTCACTTAATCCGTTGAAAAGAACACGCTATCCGAGTCCAGGTGTACGTAAAAAGTTTCCAAAAAGGTCACAGGTCAGCAAACAACGGGTCGTCCTCACAAAATATTCAAAAGAGGTCCCTTACAATGCAGCATTTTGTTTGTTTCCCCCAATTTTATAAAACAAGGCCTAAAGTTTTGGGAATCCTCGGTAAGCAGGCCTAAAAATAAACGTTACGATCACAGATATAGCGAAAATAGATGTGGCAATATGGCTATCTAATCGTGCTCCAAATAGGAGAATGTGTATTGCGTCTCATTATTGCGCAGTTATTTCGGTTTAACTTCTGATTGTTAAATGCAAAACAATTATTATAGTTCTAAAAAATCTTTAATAAGAGCTATTAATTATGAATGAAAAATTCTGTCAAATACATTTTTGTCACTTTAAACAAACAAATACATAAACAACAAGATACGAATAACAAATAATTACATCGATGAAGCTGCAATATTAAGTTCTGGTTTAGTTAACCTAACCGAAAACAAATACAAGTATTTAGCCTACGCAGCATAAACCCGTTACTTCACGCTTCGCAATCAGCTCGTCACCAAGTCCAAGTATACGACACTGAATAGCTGTAAAAATTCACCGCAATTATATTTATCACTAGAAGCGCCGCGCGGTTTCACCCACGTTAACTACTATCCCACGGGAACCGTTAAGTTTTACGGAATAAAAAGTAGCCTATGTTACTCGTGGATAATGTAGCTTTCGAATGGTGAAAGAATTTTTAAAAACGGTCCAGCCGTTTTTGATCCTATTCATTACAACCAAACAAACTAAGTTTTCCTCTTTATAATATTAGTGTAGACAAGTGGTTATTGGCTGAGTCGAAGGCGTTCAACTACTCTCGTTACGTAGGAGTATGAGGTACAAAATATGTGACGCGACGGTTGTGAATATTTTACGACATCCATTCCCTTTAGTATATCTGTGGTTGGGAAGTTTCGAAATACTCTCTCATAATAATTACGTTTGCCGTTTTCGTCTCGGTCTGAAGTAAGCGCTGAAACTCTGGAATATTTTTGTGTCAGTGTGTCATTATTTTATGCTGGGTCGCCAAGGCCGTCTGTATTTTTTAATGAGTCTGTAGGTATCTGGTCGGTCCGCAATGAATGTTTATTGTTAGAGGTGGTTTTCATATATTGCGCTGTAAAATGTTATAGGGGTGCTAACAATAAGTACGAGGTAACACGTTTTTATTTCGTGTAACCGTTTTTAAGAACATTTTAAATTATACACTTTATTTTATTTTGTGGTCTTACTTGGGGGAGGCTGAATTAGTTTATAGTCTGATTTTAGTTTAAGGAAAAATGTTGTACTCGTATTAACCATAAAACAATCTAGTAAAAAATAGAAAAAATATTTCTAATTCATAAGTTTAGAGCCTGATACGGGCATAATAATCGAGCGCAGTAGAGTGCCGAAAAAATATACTGCATACTGCATATATTATACTGCAACTAAAGCAGGCATGGCGCTTACCATCAGGAGATTGATTATAATATGCTCGTCTAGTTATAGTAAAAAAAGGATCTCTTTAGTCGACTTTACCGCGCAAACTGTGTAAACTACCACCCTTCCTATTACACCAATCAAATATTTGAGATACACTTGTAGGAAATAGAAAGGAAAGGGTACAAATAATTTAATTTACGCGGCGTGCACAAAAAACAATCAACCTTAATCGTTTCAACGGTTGATTTCCGATTCCACCGCAGTTTTACCACTTTAAAGTGGGCACCCCAACCTGATTGGAAAGCTTGGGAAGCCTCAGTTCCCCATGGGTGTATCTAGGCATCAAAATTTAGGGGCATTAGCCCCCAAATTTCAAGTTTGAGAGTGGGGCAACTATGCCCCACTCTCAAACTGAGAGTGGCCCAATTTGAGAGTGGGGCAAATTAGCCCCCAAATTAAATAATTTAGCCCCCAAATTTAAACAAACAATAACAAAAAATACGTTTGAAACGAAATTTAAACTATACAATAAAATTTATTCGATTTAAGAATAGGTACGAGTTTATTACAATAAATAAAATATAAGTAAAAGTCACTAAATTTATTCATAAACATTTAAACTGGTTCCTAGAAACCTAAATCCACCAAAGTGAGGGTAGACTGTAAGCTACTTTTGGTGGAAGTGGTTTGCCGATGACAGACAGTAGCAAGAAAGCCAGTAAACAACGTAATTTTGTTAGCTACTCTCCCAGCTCCATTATGATATCTCATAATATACAGGACCACGACACTCTCACAAGATACACCATCACAGTATATAATTAACAATATAAAATTGTTTTAATGCATCTGCCTTTCCCAGTTATCAAATCCTGACTACGCCCCTGTACATCTCCCCCTGTAAACAACTCTCCACCAAGTTGGCGGCCTCCCCTCTGTTTCAGTATGACCCTCTGAGGTACAATAATTGGATTAAGTTATTGTTTTATGTCATGCAAACTGTAATCTTTTTAAAAAGTTCGCCTAGCTTCGGGACGTCCGTTATTGCTCCCTGGACGGTTATAAAGTGTGGCTTCCCGGTAGCAATATCACTAACAGGTAGTGGTAGCTATTTTTAATTCACGTTTTCATCAGTCATAACTGAAAAGCCTATATTCAGTATAAATATGGGTTATTATATTGTAGCCAATTCTGTACTAGCACGATACTATCATTTATTTTAGTCCTATAACAGCTTATTTCGATGACGTTGCAACATGAACTAGCAGTCCCGAAAAGCTCTGTAAGTTAATAATTCACAATAACCGCTATTAATCACCCCACAGAGTGCTGCTAACATCAGCTTTCACTCCATAAATACGTAAAGTCCATCCCACGTTAATTAAGACGTTATTCCAAAGTTACAACAGTGAAATTTCACAGTTATAACGAAGTTTAAATAATTTATAACGGTCTCCATAACGTAGAGTATAGTGGCGGTCGCTTAAATATGTTAATTGTTGGAGTTGATTAACTGTTATATTATTAAGTGGAACGTCTACTGCTTTTTGTGGAAAACAATTAGCTCTTGCCTTCATTAATATTGTTATTGCTGATGGTGTAAACAGTGATTAGAATTTAATACGCAGTGTTACTAATTTGTTTAGTAATCGGATATATAAGGGGTGTGTAAATACTACACTATTGTACTATTTCTGACTTTTACCTTGAATGTAATATTTAGAAAATCAGGTACTAGAACCAACACATCCGTAAATATTATATAATGTAGTAGCATTAATAAAGTTTTAAAACTGAAAATCACGACATTTTACAATATGCGATACATCTAATGAATAATTTATACTTGTAGCGTGTCACCCTGTAAATAGTTTTTTTTAGATTATAATAGCTTCCTGTCATTTATTTTAACAACCATTACACTGAGGTGAGAATATGAATTCGTGCAACACCTGTTAAACGTGTTTTGTCGATAAATCAAAAAGACAACTCTGTTGCAGACCGCAGTAGGTGTTTGCGGTGTAACTAAACTACATAGTCATCTATTTTAGGTAGTTTTGGCTCATCTCGATTTCATTCACATCCGCTATTTATATAACAGATTATAATAACGAATACTTTCATCACGTCCTAAATGAACAGTTTATCTTATCTCTAAAAATAACTGATTTATTTTGGACGAAGCTTGCGTTGAGAGAAAGTTACCGGATCCATAGATTTAATTTGGTCTGGAAATAGCTCCGGCAAATATAGTTTGTGGACTTAAGGTAGCGGTGGACTTGATATGAGAAGGTTCCGGTCGAATAATACTCACTTCGGTCCATAAGTTAAACAGAACATTGTGGATAGGAAACTGAACGTGAACCTTTATTAATAAAGTATGCAATAGGAGACAAGAGTTTTTCGAGTGGTGGTTTGTTAGGTCGATCTCTGTTATTCTCAATACGTCCAATGAAAATGGACTGTGACACATCGCAAACAAACATTAATAGAAACTGTAGTTTTATGCGTTACGTTGCTGAGGTCAGCAGTAGGGCGAGCAGGAACCTCTATAGAGAAAGTATTCGATACGTTAACTGTCAAATTTGTTTTAGACTTGATCAGCACCTTGCAATATCGACAAGATGCATACGCGAACGGTTACCTTGATCGATGTGTTAACGATACGAACCGGCAAAATTGTCATGCTTGTCCTATTGCAGGAGTACTGATCATATCTAAAACAAATTTGACAGTTAACGTACCTCGATAGAGGTTCCTGCCCTCCCTATAGGGCTGTCGGGTTTGTCGCTGTAGGCTGTAGATTAGCTTGACATCTCTGAAGGAAAAGTTGTTGAAATCTTTCGACCGATAGGAGGCCAAAAATGGTACACCCTATTGTTATTGCAGTTGTATAAACAACAATCACAAGCCTCGCAACCCCCTGCATTGCACCATACTGATGGCACACCTATATAGTCACATTAAAATCCACTCAAGGCCCCTGGAAGAGCAGGAAATCCTTTCCACTATCAATACTTCGCAGCGCAATGCGAAGTTCAAATAGTATTATTTATTCATGAGACAGTTTTCGAGTGAATGAATTGCGCGTGGGTGTTTGGATAGGGTTGTCACTAGTTTTCAGATGATTGATAAGCTAAGCTTGTTGAGATTGCTGTAAAAAGATGAAAAGCACGAAAAGCAAGCGAAAGACGAAAAGCAAGTCTAAATTGATAAGATTTGATGTTAAAGTTTGAATGTTTTTTGTTTATAGTATATGTATTTTATAGTTGGATAAGTAGGTAAATTTATATACCTACTGCATGCCAGACTCTGGCGGACAATCACGAGTCTTGCTATTAACCAATGAATGCGCACGGCAATTTGAAAGACGAAATACGAAATGGCACGCAGACAAGGTGCAGGGAGTTCTAAACGGAGCTCTACGCGCACAGAAAAATCTTACCACTGACAGCCCTACAAGAACGCTGTGAGTTGGAATTCAGCGGGGTTGCTCAATGCTGGAATGGTGATAGATAAGTGTCACAGCCACGATGAATGTCTTCGTCATAGCCATGGGGTTACGTAAGAACCGAGGAACCAAGGCTGTATGTTGTAAACATCAGGAACTAGCAAGTCGCCCGTCTGTTATTTATTATTATGTGCGTTTTTGCTGAGAGCTTTTACAAACTGTGAAAGGTATAACTGCGTTGTTACAGAACTATATGAGCGAGGAAACCAGAACTTCGAAAAATATGTCAATAAAATGGATACTCGTAAATACAAAATTTGTAACAACAAAAAATTTGACAATTTGTTTTTAGAACCCATAATCAACCTGCGAAACTAAATGCATATTTATATTCCTGTTATACTGATTGAAACTAGAGAACTGTTTAATAACTTTCTGTATGGCCTTTCATTTCTCTTCAAATTAGTAAAACCGTATTGTACCCCCAAGGCCTGAAATACACAGGAAGGCTTTTAAACTGTCATAGTGGTTTTAGTTATCAACGTTTATAAATGGCAACGGAAAACGCCATCTTATCCTAAATATTCCATTTTCCTTTGCCAAATGTTGCCAAATCATCTGTTGAGGTAAAAACACAAGGTAAAATTAAGGGGCGGTACATAGACAGCTTCCGTAAAATGGGCTGTTTTTTGTCAAAAAGTTAAGCCGTAATTACAAATATTTATAAGCCAGAAAACTACTTATATACATACACCAAAACAAAAATCATATACAAAAAGTTTCCCGGCAGCAGGTTTCGAAACTTCGAAACTACGTCTTTAGGAACGGAACGTAGCATCTCCGACCGCTCGGCCAATCTGACATGTCATTACAGTGTCGAAATAATTGAATGCTTCAGACTAAAGCCTACGTAGTAACTATCTAGTAATCTGTGCTAAGGCCACGTGATGCCGTTAGTAAGAGTATAATATTATGAATTAGCGTTTTCGACTTGCCGTGAGCGCGGAGCCAGCGTGGCGCGCGGCCCGGCCAGGTAACTTTCATCTTCTAAAATACATGAATCGCTCCTATATTAGCGCCTTAATACACAATTCAAACTATATTCAATAACACTCCTTGTATAAGTCATGAAAGTTTGTTGTTTGTGAATGAAAATACTACAGGCATTTATTCACATAATTTTTATTCAAATAGTTTTATTTCATGTCAAAGCGTTTCATTGAAATCTTTATTAAAGTGAGCTACATGTATGACATAAAATCGGAAACAACACAGCCTCTATCAACCATTGTGGCCAGCGGTAGACCTTTGACCATGTCAACGTATTGAAATTTGAATATTGTCATGTAAACAATATTCCACATTTTAACGGAGCGTGACGTCAGCGGACCCTTTTAAAATATTGGCAGCGCCCTCTCCCTTGTCCAAAGTATGGGATAGCTTTTATGGAATATTTATGGTAACCCAGTGTTATGGCACTTCAGATGGTTAGCCATGAAATCGCTTTTAGATATTTTGGATTATCCAAAGGTCTGTGTGAGCACTTCAGATGAAATGTCTACAGAGCTATTTTTTTAATTATACAGCTTTCAAAAATAATGCTCACAACAAAGCTGCCACTACAATATCAAACAAACAAACCCTATGTTTGCCGTAATTATTTATCACACTTGCCATCCGGGCAAAGCTTAAGCATTCACCTTGAAGGCTACACTTGAAGCGTAGTTCGTAAGTTCAAAAGCCGAGTTAAGTCTGAGACTCAAGTTGCTATTCAAGATCTTAAGTCTTAAGGTGGGAAGCATAGAGGCAAACTTCTCAAACGCCTCCTCTTGGTAACCACTTACGCCCGAAATCAATATTGTATCTCCTATCCAAGATTGAAATCGATCTTGGATTTTGCCTATCATTCGATCGATCTCCAATTTGCGTGCCTTTATAAACCAATCCACGGATCGGTTATTGGCACGTTTGACCCTAAAAATGGTGATATCAATCCCACATAACAAAATTTGGATTAGAATTGATTATTCATTTCGGCCGTTAGTCGTAGTTGTAACTTCATACATTTATAATCTGGATCTCTTCTTGTGACTACGGTCAATGTAACTTAAACGAAACGTTGAGGTTTATCAAAATGACGTGTCTCTTTTCCAATCGATTTGTATTAATCTCACGCTGACATTTCATTACGGTTTAAGATTTCTTCCATCATCAAACACCATCGACCTTTGAGCAGCTCAAGCCAAGCGCGGTTTTTCTCAAATGAATGTACCTATTCTAAACCAAATGGCATAGACAGTGAATTTTCAAGAATACCCCTTTGCTACCTTTGCCGTATAGTATTTACAAAGGTTAATTAGAATTTATGGGAAGTCACTTTTGCCGAACGTCTATAAATTCTTTGAGAGTCATCTTAAGTAGTTTTGCTTACTGAGGCGGTGCGCTGTTTGTACTTTTTACTACTTACGGGCTTTCCTCAACACTCAAGCTTTGAAGATGCCTAATTAGACGGTAAGCTAGAAAAACTGTCGAATAATGAGCACGAGTTTTTTATGAAGTAAAACATGAATAATTAGTCGTAATTTACTCATAACCTCCGTTAGAGTTGTATTATCAGCTAATCTCTGGGAGTTCTTTGGAGTTTGCAAAAGTCAGTTCTACTTTAAGCAAATCTTACTACTTTTAGAAGTTAAATTTAGCAACCTTTTGTTCCGTGAAAGTTAACGTTATTAAATCCACAAGTTGTCCCATTTTGGCAATAATACATTTAAACCCCACGAAATACCTATATTAATACCCTAGCCTAACCATTTCATGCTATATCTATTCTGTGACAGACAAGACACTTACCCGTTCAGTTAAAATTCGCTTCACCGCAGTTATTTTTGAAAGTTTAAAACTTTGAAGTTTGAAACTTAATATGAGAATAAGTTGCTTGAAACTACGGGTGTGCTAAGTAGAAATTAGTGAGTAGTTTACACTTAGCTCGGTACTTTCGCCTTTACCCTCTGTTGAATATGGATCTCAAGTGTGAAAGAGCTTGGAGGCCACTCTTCTGCATTTACAAGTGCCATCAAGTGAACACCTACACGCAGCCCCACAGACTAGTCTGAGCGCAGCCCTGTAAGTTTTTTAAGTCGTTATGAGGTAGGCTTTCAAGGACCGCTGGTACGTCTTAGGCAATAATGCAAATATGTGGGAAAAATTAGCGAGCGGTAGACACCGATTTACTTACGGCATTACATATACTAAGCCTTTTACAAGCGTCATTGGACTTTTACGTAGTATTGAATTTATATACTTAAATTACTATGCTCGTGTTATATATCTAAATTACATGTAGGATGGTTATTAGGCAGCTACAGCGTATTAAGTGTCTATAGTACCTCTATTACAGTCGCGCGAAAAAAAAACCTAATCCTTTAAAAATTCCCATCATCGCTTTGGTTTTCAAAGTGATTTTGCAAAAGCAAAGGCAAAGCGTACATTCAGATATCGCCTAATGACGTTCCGTTCATAGCTGGAAGTGTTTCAAAGATTCCAGTGATCCGATCTGATGGAACACCTCAAAGGGTTAGAAATAGATGGGGTCGGTGACCTGGCGTCCTCATTAGTGGCGGCTCATTCATGAGTGAGGAATAGATAATAGCACCTGTGATTATAGGTAGGCTTACATACCTGTCAATGCATTGGTTTCACGCCGAATATCGAGCAAATTATAATCGTATGCTAATAATAATAACGCTTAAATTCTTTTAATTTCATTCATTTAATGAAAAGCATTAATGTTGCTTAAAGTTATGTTAAAATAAAATAATGGTTCATAAAATAAAATAAGTACCTATGTAATTTTTTTCTTCAAAAGATTGAAGAAACGAGTTTGAGGAAAGTTTTAAATATGACATATTATTTTTTGTGAGCTATCAGAGAAAGTTGACAAATCATCGAGATTGCATAAAAAAAGCTCAACAAGAACTGCTGGAGATTTGATATAATATGTCTCTGGCGTTTTATTTTGGACGCTGTAATACTTTGTTTTCGTGATAGTATTTGTTCTATAAATATAATTCCTATTAATATTATTTTTTTTTGTTTCAGGTACAGTGGGCACTGGACATGCCGTGACAAGATCTACAGAAGGGGCATTATGTTGACAATAGTGTTGTGACAGTGTCGACAAATTATATCGATAAGATGACTCGTTTACTCCTCGCGTTAGTGCTGTCCGCGCTCGCGGCAGCCGCGTCCGGCGACTCGGACTCCTGCAATCCGGACAAAATGACAGTCTACAAAATGGTGCTACATACCTATTGGACGAGAGAGAAGTTCCCGAAGCATTATCCAGACTGGAGGCCGCCCGCGCAGTGGTCAAAAGTTTACGGTAAGTTTATTGATTAGATTTAAACGGGTCGAATTCGCGCACAAACTGATAATCAAAATATATACTCGTAATTTTGACATACTTCGACGTTTCGGCCGAGTTGCGTCGACTGTGGTTACGAGAAAACTGGAGAATGCGGGGTATCACCGTCCGGAGCGGCAGGTGTTGTTTCCAACTACCCGCGTTTAGTCTTGCAAAACATAACCGTTACAACATACAACCGATACGGTAACGGTAAAATGTTTATGAACTGCTAATTTATGACTAGTAAACATATTTTACTAGGAAACATAGTTTTAGTTTTATGGTATCAAAAGTTGATTTTTGTATAATACCTACTAAGTACATGCAACTGTCTACTGATAAGGCTTCTAGATTCTAAGTCTAATTGAAGAGAGATCTTATAGAATATGATAGCAACAGTAAGCGCTGAAAATAAGTTTGTTGTTTCTAACTACAATAAACATTGATCAAACTATAGAGTAAATCGGCTTGTTGAATAAATATTAATCTAAGTTCAAATTTTATACGTGAATAGTAATTACAGTATTATAATAATTATTATATAGTAATTACAAAATTTTCTCTGAAGTTAAATAGTCAGAATAAAATTAATTAGCATTAATTTTCTCAACAAAAACCATTTTAATAAAATTACCAATACTCTGATATGGAATATGCAAATCACAGAAACTTATTTAGATTAGACACACTCGCGAAGTAAATCACAAAGGAGAAAGAAAATAATGATTGCAAAAGCAAAACTGGTCTTCATTTGGAGGCAGGCACTTGAAAGTTCGGGCCAGACGAATAAATTTTCCCTATTGTGTGAATTTGTACGCAATAACCAGCAATGAATAAATTATTCAGGCATAAATTTACATTTTTAAAACCTAAGTTATTGTGATAAAATTGTCTCAGGTCCCCTTAATACCTATCTGAATTGGAACAAAGACTGAGAAAATTTACAGGTGTTAACGATAGGCAGTTGAAGAAAGTTTCGATTTCTTAGTTTCACGTAAAAACTTTTTTATCGCTTTGAATAAAAATAGTTCCTATTCATAATTTGAAGTTCATAATGATTACACTAATGATCTATAACTTGTTTTAGTCGTTATTGTTTCAGTGACCTTGAAAGTTTTACATCGCGTTTACTTCAGCTATGGGATTAGTAAAATATAAATGGCATAAAATTGTTAAATAAATATTTTTATAAATACACCGTGAGTTAGTAACAGAAAAACAACATTATTATGCTGAATGACACAGTTGCAATAACATTCCAAGAAACATTACCCGCATTTCATTGTCTCGAACAAACAAATGATTAATGGGTGCAAGGTTGATTCATTTTGCGTGCATAAAATTATAATTAGCTTCATTCCAACGGACCCAAAGTTGTCGGGATAGTGCATTAATTAATTAACTATCTGACTTTCATGATAAATAGGCTGTTTGAATCATCAAAACTTAACAATACCAAACTTATAAGTAAGTACTCTCTGCAAAATGTACGCATAACTTGTTTCATTTACTATCAAGTGAAACATTACAGTCGTCTGTTGCCCAGTTGAATAAAAAAATAACTATTACAAGCCAAATATAATAATTGTTGAGCCTACGCTTGTAACTATCACTTTGAACACGCAAATCAATAAACCCCCAGCATTTATGTCACAAAGTATAATCGTAAAACAGGGAGACACGTTCGGTCCATTAATAAACGACGCCAAACTCGTAAAAAAAAGTATAAATGTTATGTTATTACAATCAATTCGAACGTGCGACGTCTGCTGGCGCGGCGCCAAATCAGACGGCAAAAATAGTTGCATACTTATCGACATTTACCGGTGCGCTCGGGTGACAACACTATTGCGTTACGGAAGTGCATCCATTTGGGAAAGTTTATTTAAAACCAGCCAGCTTCAAGATTTCAATCGTTTTATACCTTCGGAGCGGATATAGAGGCTTCTTCTCCAGAATCCGCCTTTGGCCCGATATTCATCTGCCAAGTGCAGAGTACAGCGTTCTGGTTTGAAGGACACTGTTTCCAACACATAAATACTGGGAATAAGAGACGAACCAATGTCTCAGAGTGACAAGGGCGATGCGGTCCCTTGCTAGATTTAGCCATGGGTGGGCTTACTATAAGGTGTACGATCCGATGGTCTCTATCACAGTACAAAAAATCATTGGCTTGGTGATAAAGGCCACGATAGTTCAAAACAATTGCAGTTGAACTCAGAACATGGATTGCGAAACCCTTTGATGCAGTGCAAATCCTTTTGCTCTCGTCATTATAACACATTATTGCTTATAAATCTCGCATGCCCTGCATTTTGATGGAAATAGTGCTCTTCAAAGCAGAAAGTGTAACGCTTTCAAAATATGCATCTGTTTAGCGGTTGAGTAGCAAGCTAAATGCGGATCATTCGGATATTATTTATGTAGAATTGTCGATGGTTTGGATGACAACACATTATTTTAAGGAAATGCATCAGTTTAGGTAAATTTATTGAGTAAATTATTTTTCATAGGTGTAATCGAATAATATTATACTTATACTCGTAATGTATTATTATTAATTTATCTTTACCCTTTACAATGTTATAATATTCTGATTATCATTGTATACTTAAATCAATAATCTTGAGTGAAGTTTCAGTACAGATCACAAAAAAAAAATGAACTAAAATTGGGTAGGTACCTGAAGCTGAAAATGTGCTTGTCAATATCTTAATTACATATTATCCCGTCTGAACCTTTTCTGTAGAAGTAATAAATACAATTGAAACAAAAGATAACTCCATAAAAGCCGATCTCTTAAAATAATACGAAATTGGATGGACCCTTTGAAGATTTAACTGAAGATACAGAAGTGCTATTAATTACAAACGAACCTGTTAAGCTTTGGATACACGGACAATGAAGTTCAAAGTCATTTAGAAAACAAAATCAGACTAGGTATTACTCTAAAAAGTGACGTGCATTTCAAAATAATGGTGAAGCACACTGTTCGTGATTATTGATACCCCATCTGACTATCAGAAATTCGAAATAAATTAAAAAAATATTAATTACCATGAAGTAACATTAGTGAACTAGTGTGAACTGTGTTTCAGAAAATCCATTAGTATCCAATAGCAGGGAATCTCACACCATACAATTAGTCTACTAGGAGTCTCTAGGACTCTCTAGTAGTGTAAAGGAGGTGCAAAGTTTATTTGGATGTGGTAGATAGACTGTAGATTTGTTGCAATTGCCACGTACTGACTCTCTTAAATGCATTCGCGTATGAGTTCCAACAAGCCAACATCAATAATTGTGATACCTACCTAACGTTCTATTAGTTTGTACCTTAATGTATTCGTCGTTATCTTAGATAGTTAGCGCTTTGGTTCTTACTGTAAGCTTTCTATCTTATTTGTAAATAAGTAATAAATAAATACAGTCGTACTAAACAAAATATGGGCAGCGTTCGACATGCAAGTTTCTCTTTCATGTGTGTGCAGCTTTATTTCTTTGAGAAGTAGGTAAGTTATGATTATATTATTAAATTAGGTAGGTACTGCCGCTTCATGCTCCCTTTGAAGCGATGGCTAACGCTTTAATAAAATAATTACGCAAAACATTTCGGCCTTTTCATTTGGCTAGTTAAACGTGACCCAAATTCTAAATTTTCTCTGGAAATGGGGTGTGCGTGTAGGCAGATAAATAATATTATGTATGTAGGTAAGTGGATACTATCGCTCCAGAGCTTATCAATCTCGTCCCATTTACATAATTTAACAAGATTATTAAGTATTCAGTTTGTGGCAGATTCTTTAATGTTTCAGTACCTACTTAAAAACGTCAATTGTTATTTTATTTGTCTACGAATTTTTTTGTTGCTTTTCATAATAATGTTTGGCCTGAATGCTAGTCAATAAAAGAAATAGAACACAACGACTTGTGGTTTTCTTTGCATAATTAATTTTACAATACAATGTTGTATTAATTTTACCTTCTCACGAGCCGCATAATAGGTCACCTAAAAACTCTGCATCTATTTACGTTAGTGCAAAATGAATCAGAATCTTCGGGTATTTGTGTAACAGCAACTATTGTAAAGTACAGGGTGATTCAGAAACTGTGCGAGTATTTTTGTGTGACAATTATTATTGTCGGGTAATTTTTCGTGTAAAGTGATTGTTTCGTTCATTGTGGCGCCCACGCCTGCTTCGGGGAAATTGGTTATGTCGACGACTGATACAAGGCGCTATAGTGAGATCCAACAGTAGCTAAGCTTGGTTGATGATTATTATTATTATACGACGATATGATCGAAACGCACATTTAATTTTATAGCTCCAGTGCTACGTGAACTTTGAACTTTATTTTTTGGGGTCGTTTTGATTTTAATATACGTAAATGGGAACTTTGTACGCTCTTTGTGCTTGTAAGTCATTAAAATGAAATCATTGAAAAATTACACCATTCACTAATTGTTCCACTTGCTTTATTTCATTTTAGTTTTGGTTGTTAATTTGCTTTGTAGATTTTAAGATTATAAATTAAATATTGCTACTAAATTACTGTTTTACACTGCAATAAGTAGGCGGGGTACATTATCAGAACTGAAAGGGTAAGTACTTTTTGATTAAGGTCAATCCACTTAGTAGTCATTACGCTGGCTCGTACGTCAACTGAGCCCACTCCAAACTGAGTCCGAGGGATCAGTTGACCTAATCAATATTTGAATCGGTCCACTGAGCCCATCAACAAAATTCTCAATATATACAGTCACGCTAAAAGTTTTTTAAAATTAATATTTGAATTACATGACAACACAGGTGGCAGACTCAACCGTATAAGGCACCCAGTTGTCGCCGCCGGCGACAAACGGGAAAGGTTTTCCCATATCGATTCGATTCTGTGACCGCTTATTAGCTATAATATATTTTTACCAGAAGTACCAGTGTAGCATAGGCAGGAAGAAAGCATTAATGTATGCTATCAGTTTACTAAAAATTTATAACTTAGCTATAAAATATTTATATCAGAAGTACCAGGATAGCATAGGCAGTAAGGAGCCACCACTTTACGCTATCAGTTTACAAAAATGGTAGATTTTTTGGCTCGTACGTCAACTGAGCCCACTCGAAACTGAGTCCGCGGGATCAGTTGACCTAATCAATTTGAATCGGTCCACTGAGCCCATCAACAAAATGTTCAATATATACAGTCACGCTAATATCCGACTGATTCGATCACCACGAATCATGATTGAAAGCTTCATTATCTAGTTCTTCCAATCCCAATACAAATCCAGTTCATCTCGTCATCAATGTACGAACATTCTCACATAATTATCCTTGATCTCATTCATAATTATAATTAACACGTGTAACGGCTTTTTTCGATTCATCAGCCTGAATGAGAATCCCAAGTCTATTTCCTGCTCAAAATGAATCACCTGATAAGTTCATCAATAACACCGCGTGTTACATCACAATCACACACACACACGTACTGCACATACATTACCCCACTCACACAGAACGTTGATGTGTCACCCTGCCGCCGGCGCTCGTATTACCAACTCTTTACTTACCTACTCAAATCTTGGCATCGGTTCCTATGCGATGGCAGATTCGTATTGTAATGAAATATGGCAGACAGTTATTTGATAATTGTGTGTAAAAATAGAGGAAAGAGCGCCAGAATTTATCACAATCTAACGTAGTTTTATCGTAGTTTTTTTTCGCGGATAGACGACTTCGCAGATTCGCTTCAAATTAGCTTTTACTATGTTGTAATGCTGGGGCCACACGTATCGTGATATCCCAATGACTATCCCGTTGTTTGACGTCATTTGACGTTCACCGTAAAGTGAAGCCAAGTAATCGGGATATGGCATTGCCATTGCCGTTGAATACCCCGATTTTTTACCTTCATTGTTTTTTTTATATTTTGGTTTATTATTAATGTGGCTGTTGACGATGACGATAGTGTGGCCAGTCAAATTATATTTTATCAAAACTTTATTAGCGTATATTTATAATTTTTTTTTTAATATTTTATCTTACACTGTTTCGTCTTAAAATTCAATCAAGCTCAATTAAATGTTTCTAGTAAGTATATACATTCCAAACTAAATCAAGTCCCAAAGCCCAATTATATTATAATACATTTGTTTAAGAATAGTATGAGCACTTCAGAAGCATTTCTTACTATTACAGAATAATTATGTATAACTACTTAAGTTCGGTATAGTAATTTACTAAAATTTAAATCCAACTTGCTCACACAACTTAACTAAGTACTTAATCATATTTCAAAGCTTAAATACGCTGCAAATATATGTTTTAATTTTCATTGCGATTATTGTTTAATTTCCATTTAGCTATCATATCACTAAGATCAGTTTCGAATCCGTAATCAAAATGAGCTTCGTATAAAAAAAAACCATAAATATTAACATAAGTGGAAGAAAATCAGAATCGCCAAATTTATTTAATTTAATTTAACTTGTTTTTTCATCGAATAAAAAAAGCGTAAATATTCTATATTAATTTTTAAAAAAATATCGTCAACCCCTCTTCAAGGTATCATACTATACAAGCATTAAAATAAAAACTAACTCCATTCTATACCAAATTTATCACCTTTGACCACAGTCATCGTGAATTACGGTCCTAAAAACCAAATTGGCCTTTATTTGCGTACTAGTTAGATGAATGCCCCATAAACCACTTGGCCCCTAAAAATGTCTCACTTAGTAAACTCGTATTTACACACACGAGTCACGCCTTTTACCCTTACCTACCATACTCCGAACTAATTTAAGGGCACTACCAAATAAAAAAGGCTTTAACTCATCCCACAACTTACCTAAACAAGAACGAATTCACCAAAATTACCCTTTACTTAATTAAACCAACTTTAATTAAGTAGTCAGTCATATTTCACGGATGAGTTGTAAAATTAAGATTTATCACTGCCAGCCATGATTCATGTGAGCACATAATTCATGGATTTCGTGATAGGTGTGCAAAGCGTATATTGGACGATTTACGACTTTGCCTAGAGATAACAAGACACCATAATGAGGTTTCTAGACTATAATTTAACTAAGAACTTAGAGAGCTAGTTTAATTTTGAATAATATACCTAGGTACTTGCTCAATATTATTAGTAGGTAAAGAGTGAGTCGAGAATTTGACAGCCAGCCCCATTCTAAGCTCAGCATGTTTACCATCTCCGACCACTATAATGTGGTCTACTATAATTAAGAGAAATAACGTAGTACGTAACCCTTTAAAAATGTAAATTAATGTTTTTTTTTGCCAAAGTTCTTTGAAATGATAAAATATATTAATAATTTAAGACAGCTTCACTTTGAAAGTATTATAACTTCGCAGAATCGATCGAAGAAACTTCGGCCGCTATCTCAGCTTACAGCCGCGAAGTTTGTGATCAGGAATGCTCCTAATGAAGGTATTTAGCTAAGTGCCTAGGCGTTTAGCTTAATGATAGCGTTTCCTAATGACTACGAGCATTACTGATAGAAAACTCTTTATTGTACATCAAAAATAAACAATACAGAAAACATACGTTAGGTAAACAAGGGTAGAACAATGTGCGGTTTTATTGTCTTAAGCGATTTCTTCCAGACAACCTTTGGATCGACAGTTAAATATATTTCTGATAAATGATAGTAAAATATTCTTATATAATAATATACGTATACTAGGACTCTTTTAAGTCAAAATCTCTAGACATTAGGCGTTTTCCTACTTAGTATTTTTAGACATTGCTATATAATTCAAGAATAGTTAGCAAACAAGAATACGGCCTACCTGATAGTAAATAATGGCCTAGCAGTAAATATGTTGTTATTTTTCTGATACAAAATAGTTCAAGTGCCTCCTAGCGGCTTATCCACCATAGTAGGTTGTTGTTTTAGTAGTATTGGTGGGGAAAAACAGTTATAAAAAATGGTCATCTAGTATCTCACCAATTCTCCTCCGATTAAGCATTATTCCAAATACCACTAGGGTAGGATTAATTAATGTTATAAAGGTTTATATTAATATTAATTTTTAACTTTCATGAGTGCTCTTTTGGGGGCCATGTGAATAAAAAAAATATTACTTTGACTTTGTATCTTTGATATCATTTTAACGCTATTCATAGACCTGAAGATTCTGCCAACTTATGTTCCGGCATTTAAGTGTACTATTGAAAATTATCGTCAGACCCATATCATAATATTATATACCTAATCATATTATATAATAATATGATATATCATATTATTTAAGACTCTTATTGCGCTTCTAACAGGGAAATACTAAAAATTATACTGATACAGTACATACAATTTTTCATACGCTAGAGTAGTGAGGTTTTACGAAACTATATACAGAGATTTATTTAGTGGCTTTAGGTAAACCACTTTACTGCAAGTGTCTACCTACATCTCACATTACCTCTTAGGTACTAACCTCCGCATTCCCTGTTATATTACTACTTATATCGTGGTCTTGCACAGCTGCGCAAACCACTTAACCCGCCAATCTGATTTACCACTCATAAAAACTTTTCATATAATACGCACACGCACAAAACTAATGCTGCGGGTACACTACACGCATTTCTCGCCGGAAAGAAATTAAGCAGAGAGGAGAGGAAAAACAAAACCATTAGTTAAAGGTGCGCGCCCTTAATTGGCATCGTTAGGTGCGATATATTGCCTGTGTAATCAACGCCTTTGTTGTGCGCGTTTGCACCGTTGCAGTTGTAGCGGGGAAGTTGTTTTTGTTGTTGTTGTTTGTCGTATGAGGTTGTGCCAGCACCTAGTGTCAGCGTTTATCTGGGAAGTTAGATCATCTACTTCTATTCGTTAGCGCATCGCAAGAGAACGGCTGGGCTGGTAAAAAACAAATGTTTATTTTTAAATGTTCGTAATAGTCGGAAACAGAATTAAAAGAAAAATTTAAAACAATCCCGGAGATATAGAACATCCCGGAAAAAAGCAACGGGATTTTCTAAGGACTTCTACGGGATTTTTGTGTGAACTTATAGCCATTATTTTTTATCACAGCACAACTTTTGTCATGCTTTCTAGTTGATATAATTATGTAAGTGCGTAATAAGGGTTTTTTAATAAGGATTCGCTCTAATTTGACACGGAAATGTGCTTGATATTATAAAGTTGGTAACTCGACCCAGGTTTTCGTGTCTTCGTATATAGATTGTTATTCAGTATTCTATGTTCAATGCTCTTTGCTCAATAATAATTCCAACCCGTCGTTCGCCATAAAATCCAAGTTAATCTCACTTCTACTACGAGAGTTCGAGTAAAACTTTCACCGTTTCCGAGTATCTAAAGACTAAAGTTTTACTACAGATACGACTCTATTCATTTAAAATTTAATGCGCTCCCGTGTCTCTGCGGACGTGACACGTCACGCTGATGACGTCACGCACCGCTAGCTCTCCTGCGTGACATGCGGCATAATAAGCGAGCGGTTTTAAATTTGTTTTAAACAATGATTTTATTTTTAATTCAGTTGGCTGGCATGAAATTATTGTTTGGCATTTAAAAATATTTTTATTAAAAGAGAACTAATCTATAACCTATTCTGTGGTGGTTTGTCACGATGATGACGTCACATCGGTAGGTCTTTTACGTGACCAGTGCCTATATCTGTGTGCCTAGTGCGAGTTTTGACAATAAAATTTATTTACGTGCTCGGTCCGTTTGGCGTAAACTTGAAATTGTATGGAATAAGAGCAGCGCCATCTAGCGTCAGTGAATCAGTCACTAGATGGCGCTGCTATTATTCCATACAATTTCAAGTTTACGCCAAACGGACCGAGCGCGTAAATACATTGTCAAAACTCGCACTAGGCACACTGTGCATACGTCACGATGGTAAAGTCACTCACTTCTCTACCGAGACGTATGATTACACACCTACATAAAAACCAACAATGCCCCTAGTGTGGGTGTGTGTTAACCAAATAATTAATGAATGAGCGAAATAGAGGCATAAAATAATATTAAATTAGGTAGGGCTGTCCTAAATATATTTTATTCATGTCTCGTGGTGAAACGAATATTTATCCCAATTGCTTGGGTCAAACTCGCCTCTGTCACGGTATAATTTGTGGGTCAGTAGAGCAACTTCATTGATTTTAGAGTTTGCTGAGGCCTTGTATTTACTTATATACAGCTATTCCTAGCTAGGGGGCAGGATCTATAATTATAATTTTTCATAACGCTATTACTAGCAACTATTTTATTTATAACTAGCTGTGCCCGCGACTTCGTCCGCGTGGAATAGTGATAAAATTCACCTTTTAAACCTTCCCTGGACTTCCACAAATCATTCAAGACCAAAATAAGCCAAATCGGTCCAGCCGTTCTCCAGTTTTAGCGAGACACACGAACAGCATTTGATTTTTATATCTATAGATAAGATCTGAATGTTTGCTTGACCAAATTATCATGACATTAATAATTATTCTCAACGTGAACGTTATTATCTTTGGCACAAATACAAAAAAAAACTTAAAAGCGCGCGTGTACGCATATTTTCACAAGAGATGTGATTTATTTATAAGATTTTCTTGAGATAGAAACTTTCCTAAAATATACGAATTTATATCAGCTGTCATTTTGATTTGTATGGATCATTAAATCTACAGTATGGGTCAAAATACTTATAATATGTTTGCCGTCGTAAGATTGTGTACTGTGCATGATTGTACAGTTTACTGAATCATAATAATAAACGATAAGAAGGCGACACCGTTAAATATACCTATTATTTTCTGTAATAGGATTATTGTTTTGATAAAAGAAAAACATTTTTGCTATTACAAAGCTTACTTTCCTTTAGTCATAAATACCTTATTGATTTGCCTTATTGTTACGGAAAAAGGTATTTATCTACATAATATAGTATGTAATGTATATACACAAATACTGTATATACAGACTCACTCTACTTGCCCCTTTTATAAAATGGTCCTAAGTAGGTTACTTACACACAAAAAATACTAGGTTTGACAGCTGACAGATATATTTTTATTTTACTAAGCGAGAGCATATTATAAGGTGAACGGCTTGTAGAAGAAAAATATTTAAATGTAGAGTAGTACGATATACTCGTAATAGGTATCAGTTCTGATTAGAATGTTGGTCTTAGATACGATCCATCGATCACTCCGCGTTAGTTCGTTACATAAGCCGAGTAAAAACGTAAGACGCCTACGGCAGTGTAAAAAAACCGCCCTTATTAACTTTTACTAGAATATACCTACATAACATTATGTATGGTTAACAAACATAGCGGTTATAACCATTCTATGAAAGGGTCTAGATACATGATGATGGAAACCCCTACAAACATGTCATTGCAACTGACGTGAAAAGAAAAAAAAAACTACCTTGCTTGCAAAACTTTGGCTGCAAAACAACCTTTTAACATACTTTGTTTTTAAATTTAAACTCGATAAGTACGTACAAGCGTCCTTGTCCCGCTTTCGAAGGAGACTCCGTCCATACATCACTCCTCAATCCACCCAATTACATCCAGAGTAAGCTTTCACAAGAAATATATTGTCTTGTTAATCGCTTTATCACACTTTCATACAATGTAAAAAAAAAGAAGAAACATACTCATATATAATGTCCACCTACATCACGCCTCGTTAGCAAGCCTCGGTCACTTTGAATCATCTTTATAATTATTATGTATTATGCTTTAAAGCAATGTCTCGTTGTGAAATTGTTATGTGGCCAATGTACAAGTAAGGCATAAAGTCAAAGTCAAAGCATTTATTGTAAATAGGCAATAAAATCGCACTTTTACAAGTCAAACAGCTAATTCACGTCATCAAGGAGAATTATAAAACATAATGCATGATAAATTAAATTAAACAGCAATTGATTATGGTTTGAGTTTTAAAAAAGGAGGGGCTAAGGGCGAGTTTTGGTGAAGTGATAGAAAGGTGTCTAATGCTTATTTATTTTTACAGGCCTAAACAGTCTCACTGAGAACGGCCAAGACTTTAAATAATAATTGTCACTTAACTTACAAAGAATACAGAAAAAAAACAAGGAACTTTGAATACAATCTGGCTTTCTAAAATGTCGCCTATGTTATTACTTATAGGTATTATGTTTGTTCAAGCGAAGTCACTCGGGATATTTTCCAGTAATTTCGTTGGTCAAATCCAAACTAAAATATATTATCGGTAAGGTTGGAGGCGGTTTTCCCAAGTAATATCGATTTTGCTGCAAGTGAAGTCGTGAGTCAGTGGTAGTGGAACTTTTAGGCGATATTTATGTATTGTTATTTACGGGATTTCGAAGACGTAATGGACGATTATGAAAAGTATTATTGAGGTTGACAGAAAATTGGCACACGTACCTACCTGTGTTCTGAAGATCGAGATTTCACCTGTCGAAACTTCATTGTCAGTGAAATGGAAAGTAGGTACCTAGGTACTGAATTATTCATAGCCCTCACAATGAATACAGTTCAGTAATATATTTAACTGAAACAAAAAAACAAACAGGCCAAACTCAATAATAAAACCTTTTAAAAATTAGAACGCAGACCGATAATAATAGAAAAAAAAACTTTGATTCTAGATTCGCAGCCAAAAGCTACTGTCCACAGAGTTCACAACAAAAAAAAAAAACAAATAGTACTCACATCGTATGATTCACGCGACACCGAGTGTACTGAACTCTCTCGCTGCCAGTTGGCATGCGCGCAATATTTGATAAACATTGCACTATAATATTTTTATTGCATGGAGACACGCGTTTGGAAGGGTGATTCACTGGAGATTATGAGATACGCGATAACACTAAGGTCAACTTACGAGATGTAGACATTACTCGGTTTTCTTTAGGATCGATATTTAGTGGTTGTCCAGTTTTTCTTTGTTTCTATTTGCTTTAAAACCTAAAAATAAGGGCACTACCTTCGACCTTCGACCAGTTGCAATATAGTAACGATTTCGTAGTAGGTATGGCTCAAACTTGTTGCACTCTGTCCTAATCATAACACCGCCGCGCACTGTGGGAAGTTTGATTCACAGAACTATTGGATTTAATAGCACAACTATAATTATTATGGAGGTAACATTATCTTCTTTAGATATACATATTATAATTATTGTACTGTACGTGTGTGTCCACTGAACTCCTTATAAGCGGTTGGGCCAATTTTAACGTATTTTTCTTGTACTTACCTATTTGTTTGGGTGGTTGCTAGATGGTTTAGATTCACAAATCAGCCCGGCAGATGGCACTATAGTTATAATTTGCTGGACAACGTCTAACGGGTCCGCTAGTTGGGTATAAAAAAGCTCATTTATCCTTATTACCTTCCTTTACAAAACAAAAGATTATTTTGCTTTTATTTCTAAAGTATATACGATACATTCCTTGGGAGATAAGGTTTACAATTTGTGAAGCTATACAATTTACGTGATTCATCACCCAACTTTTATTGTTCTGAATACCTGAGTAAAAGCACTCTCGAGCCAAAAGGGAAGGTAATAACACTGAACAAAGTAGTTTTTAGTATACGGCGGTAATCAATTTCTGAGGAAGGAAGGTGAGCTGAAGTGAGGAAGGGTTTTCCGTCCGCTCGAAAAGATTTAGTTAGAATGTGCACAGGTATCTACACAACTATACATAGTAAGGCTCCAATGATGTTAACTGGCGGTGTAATCCCACTTCTGAGAAGAATATGTCACTCAGTGAAATATGTCACATCATTCAGGTTACTTTTCTACATTAGGTACTTCACTGGCTAACGTTTTCCCATTATATATTATTATCTCCTGGTACGATTAAAGTTTAATCGTCCGAATGCGCCACCTTCCAACACATAATTATAATAATACCAGATGATAATAATAATTATAGTGGGCAAATAGTAACCTATGAAGTACATAAAAAAGGAAGGACACGGATTGTTTTTTAAATACGCGTATATTTGGTCACAGTATAGTTTGGGCACAGTAATAACACGGGCTTCTAATTCGTCTTTTCCCACTTCTGTTCCAGTTTTTAACTTTATCATTTCTCTCTACAGGGGTTTCGCATGACCGCTCGTACGTGCTGTTCCGCCTAGGCCGAAGAGTTTCGGCCCCGGTCCGGCAGTTCGCCGAATCGGGCCGAGCGGACGCGCTGGCTTCGGCCCCTGGGACGATGGATGTCTTCGGCGCGCCGCCGGTGTCGCAGGGCGCGGGGAGGACCGAAGCGGAGTTCTTTGTAGACGGAAACCATTCCAGGGTAAGCGGTTGGGCTGGGAGAGGCTTCATTTGCTATTTTGCGACGGCACGTTTGGCGCAGTGGCCGAGTGGCTGCTACGCTTGGTGTCGCGGGTTGGATTCCCGCCCGGAACAAATATTTGCGCGATCCACAAATGTTTGTTTCTAGTCTGGGTGTGATGTGTATGTGAAATGATATGTCTGTAAGCGGTACCCACGATACAGGAGAAGAAGAAAAAGAAGAAAGAAAAATAATACTTCTGTGCTCCTTCTTCTTTTCTGTCAATGATTATTGATTTATTTAACGGGATTAGCCAATTAAATCATGCAGTCTGGTTACCGAGAGTACTGGGGAGGTATTAAAATCGTATGTAGTGAAGTCAGTTCATTTCATGTACCCCAAACAGTTACTGGAAAGCAGTTAAGTCAGTAGTAACAGTCGGCGACGTTTCTTCAAAATATTCCGACAAAAGTGTATAAATGTCTACTTACCCAACAATAAGATCGGCATACCCAATTGACACAATTCCAAAACTAACAGACGCAATCAAAAGGCATTAGTCGATAGTCAGCACGTAAAAGCGCCGAGCAAAACGGACAACCGAAATTAGTCTTAACTGCCAATAAAATACAAACACGATGGCGATACGATAAAACTTCCCCTTTATTACTCGATTTGAATCGACTCGATTTTTTATCGTAGGCTGACGTATCGTAATTGTTGTTTGCTCTCTCGGGCATTAATTAGTGATGAAATACGATATTTTCGGCCACTGTTTGCGGAGGGGAAAGCTACGACTGCAATTCGATTGGTTTTATTACGGGCGCAATTTATTATTCGATACACTTTTGATATTCGAATAGAGTTGCAGTTTTGTGAGCTTATTTATGCTGTTCGGTAAATTAATTCACTGAAATAACACTTTTAATAGGAAAAGTACCTCGCTCTAATTAAAACGATTAAGAGCCCTTTCTACGAGATTGGGTGGAGTTTGCTGTTCCCAGTAACAAATACTGTAAAAACAAACATTAGAATAAAACGGAAGCTTGTTTTTGGTTGCAACTTAACCATGAGACACGCTCATAAGTAACATATTAATGGCTATTATAGCCAGTATAATTTCGTTGGACAATTATTATCCTTTTATCCACACAACAACTTGACGGTTAAATTGTATTTTGCAAAACTGATACATAATTGCTCTTCGATAGATTATTCGAATTGTTTGCAAAATTATACTGCTCGTTTCATCTGATTTAAATCGCAATTGGCCACTGGAAGTTTTTGCTTTATAAATTCAAGTTATACATGACTGCTATTCAGTTGGATAAATGTTTTTAATAACATTGGCTCCTGAATGGACTATTATGCCACTTGCATTTTGGATTTGCTTATTGGAGCTGTGATTATGTGAATCGATTCCACAGGTCAGTTAGGTAGGTACTGTTGTTCTGAATAGCTCGAAAATGTTTTCGAAACAAGACGACGTTGAATCGAATCAATTCAGTTACCTATCGAAAAGCTCAAAAACGCTTAGCCAGTCTTACAAAAACACATTAAATTGTTTGTTTACAGGTTTCTGTGATGGCAAGAATGGTTCCTTCCCCCGACTGGTTTATAGGAGTGGACAGTTTTGACCTCTGCGTCGATGGGAACTGGCTTGATAGTATCACCATTGAGGTAAGATTTACTGATGAGAACCAAGTTCACCCGATAAGCGATTTTGTGCCCTTTTAATAGAGAACACATTCGTATTCACGAAATAGGATATGTGCCAATTTTGTATTGAGTTCCCAATGGGGACCATAAAAACCGAATCATTGCCAGTTGCTGGCTCTGTCTAAATCTTATAAAGGTTCTACTCTCAAATTCAACGATGTTGTATCGGCATCAGAATCTGTAGGGCAAGCAGGAATCTCTATCGAGAAAGTATTCGATGCGTTAACTGTCAAATATGTATTAGATTTGATCAGCGCCTTGCAATATCGACAAGATGCGTACGCGAACGGTTACCTTGATCGATAAGACAACGATACAAAACATTCAAATTTTCGTGCTTGATCGAATCTAAAACAAATTTGACAGTTAACGTATCGAATATTTTCTCTACAGAGGTTCCTGCTCGCCCTATTGACCTTAAGGGAAGCATCTAACTGGACTGTTCCTTACCTAGGTGGATCCCTTAGACGCAGGCACAGACAACGGGTTCACATTCACGGCTCCAAACTGGGTGACGGCACCGCAGGGAGTCGCATATCGCATCACGTCCAAGTACCCCTCCCACCCTGCCGGGTCATTCTTCTACCCGCACTTAAGAAGACTGCCTCCTATAGCCACGTTCCAATTCATAAAGGTAAGTGGGAGGTCTCCAAAAGGAATCTACTTACGCACCTAGGCCGTTAACGTGCGCCGTAATGGTATAACATTTCGTTTTGACATTTGGCCTGTATGAGTATGCTCGAAACGTCAAATGAAGATGATTACGATTTTGTGGTCGCAGTCCAGGTCATCGGCATTTGAACTATTTAGTCCACTGTTATCCACTTAGTCCACTCTTACAAAGCGACACAAGCATCATAGAGCCAGCTTTGAACTTTTCGATTACTTTTCATCGCGTGACTGCGATGCGAGTAATTAGTAATTAGTGACGGTTAATAATTGTGGGACCGTGCCGGGTCTTCGCATCTGTCGCTTTCAATGTTCATTAAAGTGGATCAATACCGTCTTCAATTAAGACTCCTAAGCTTTACATTCATAATGGAAGTCAGCACAATTCTTCTTGCAAGTGCCTCTAACAAAATCAGTAACACTACACCGTATAATCTACCTAATTTTATGAACGTCAGACAAATAATATACCTTAGATTAATTGATTAAAATGATGACCTCTTTTTGGCAAAATCATTGATAAAATAGCATTTGTTTCTCCTCCATCTCTTTTACCAATTTATTATCCATCAGCAATTTCATCCATTCATACATTAGCGAACTTCAGCAACAGGAGTAGGTTCTCAATTCTGTCTCATGTATTTCCCAACTACTACTTCTCATTTTCTGCTATTGATAAATGAACTCTATTGACAGCTGCGCGAGTACGAGCTATCGGAGGTGTTCCACCGAAGCAGCGACGACCGCCGATACGACGTCCTTCAACTGGACAAGATGAACCACAACAGCATCGACGTGCTGGACGGGAACCGAGCCCTGTCCATCGCCGAGGAGGCGGAGAGAGCCGAGCAGGCGCCCAGGATATACTCCGAGGGCTCGCTCACGACGCCTGATAGCGCTTATTCGTATTATTCCCTGTAAGTATTCTTCGGCTTTTGGAGATTCGCTGACACTTATCCATTATACTAGATCTTTTACCATACCATCACCCGAGTTCAGCATGCTAGAGATGTTTGAAAGGTGGTGGATGAGCGGTTACTTGTGTGGTTTAGAAACCAACGATACCTGGTCGATCCTCGGCCCGGCACCAATGACTTTTCGTAAGTTATGTGCGGTTTTCCATCGCTCCGTGTTTGGACGGCAAGTTATGCCATCGTTCCCGGTTGCTGTCGTTCGATAGCAATCGTTAAGCCACATCAGAGACCATTCGGCGGCCTGATAAACTCTGACAATGGAAGGTAGCACAACCTCATGCTACAAACAAGCAAGCTTACTGGAGGTGAATAATCTTCTCGTTAAGCCGGGTCTCCTGCGCGTGTTTTTACGGAACATTACACAAACACAGCCCAACAAAACAAAAAAAACGAAGAGGCGTGGCTTTACACATTTGTCTATGCAAACGGTAGAAGATTTCTTTTGTCTATGAGCAATCAATGTTTTATGTTTCCCGCGGTGCATGGTGAAGAGGGGGCTGGGTTTGTTTTATTTCCAACCGGCCGCAAATTGCAGGAGACAGCTTGTGAATGAAATCAAATGTATTTGTATATGGCGTAAGGTTTTTGTGTAATGTTCCGTAAAAACAAACGCAGGAGGTCCGGCTTTACACTGTAGCGTACAGGTCTAAACTTTCCTCTGCCAGATCGAATAACACAGTCATGAGCACGACCCAAGAGCCTCGGTCGGCGAACGAGCTGCCGACCTCGGGGCCGACAGCCAGCGAGCGGTCCGCGCTGCGCAGCCTGGCGCGGCGGTATCGCGCGCGGCGCCGGCGCAAGCTGCGCGCCGACAACGCCGACCCGGCCGAGAGGAGGAAGCGGAAAAGAGCTAGTGAGTACTCTTCAAGCGTCATTAGTGTCTTTAGTCGGCTTTCTATGGCTAGCTCTGATAAGGTGGTTTTGGAATGCTAAAAGATAATACTCATGAGGGATTAGGCTCACAAACATGGAGGAACTGAAGATGACTTTATACATTTTTATTGAGTTTGTCTTTATTCTTTATAGGATAGCATTGAACTTCTTTATCATCTGGTCTTTAGTGACGATATAGTCGAAGGTGGTCAACAAAATGTCCAGGAGAATATAGCAGGAACGTTCTGATAGGGTTTTGACAAAATCCAAAATCATTCCGACAATATTATCGTCCTATGAGTTACCTATTCTGCACAGGGCTTATCGACTGCCGCGTGTCAAGCTGGGGCGAGTGGAGCCCTTGCCGCGGCGACGGCGGCTGCGTGGGGTCGGCGCTGCGCACGCGCCGCATCATCCGGCGCCAGCGGCCCGGCGGCGCGGCCTGCCCGCCCACCGCGCAGTCCCGGTGGTGCGCCACCAACTGCACGACGCAAACCGACGAGGACTGGCGGAATAACCTTACGTAATTCGACATTCGACTTTCAAATCCGATTTCCTTTTTTTTTATGTCTTCGCGGCCTGTCGGCAAAGCGAGATGTTCGGGTCTGTTTCACTTGAGTTTAACCACAATTTTTTTTTATACGTAAAACTGTCTACCGACTCATCCAAACATCCAATGGTTTGCTTTGCCTATTTACATTTCAATATCTCGATTGTAATCCTTATTTATTTATTTAAGTAGTATTTTTGTAGCATCTGTGTCTGTCCGTCCAAATATCAGTTTTAATTCCGCGTTCTGTTCAAATCTATCTGAGTGTAAATTCTTAATCTGTAAAATTTGAATTGTATAATATAAAGTTAGTAAGAGACTGTCAATGTTGGAATACCTAGATAGAGTTCTGTTGTTTACCGCTGTACTTAATGAAGCTTCATACAGTTTTGTTTGTTTGTCAATTGTTAGAAATAATTTAGTGTAAGGGCAAGAGCAAAAAATAACTTGTAATAATATATTATTCTACATTATTACAAACATTTTTACGAGGCAGTATTACTTTCGTAGAATTTGATTGTTTCAAAATTATTAATCTGTCTATTTCATGGATTTAGTACTTCACGATTTACAATTATGTTGTACCATGTTTGTAAAATCGATAAAAATAATTGCCGATAATGTTGATCAAACTATTTAATTGGTCTAGTACAAAATCTCATGACGTCTTATGCATAAACAAAAATAATTTAATTTGCCATATTTCACAACTTCTCGTTCCCATAATTTTGATTAATTAAGTTACAACTATTTAAATCTTTATCAAATATAAAAATATTAACAGACGAATTACCAAAGAAAAATAGGATTTTTTTATTGAAAATTGTGAAATAGACAGTGACTACCATTTCTATCTACCTTAAAATAGTTCCCAGTGCTACGGGAGAAGTTTAAACTAGTTTAAAAATACATATCGTTTACTTAAGTGTTTAAAATTTGTGACAGTAACTCAATAAGAACGTAGCGTAAAGTGTTTAAGTTAGTGGGTTTGAATCCAAAGAAGCAGCTTTTATTTTTCATACTGTTAAGTGTAAAAATAAATTTAAGCCTGTATTAATAGTGAAATAAAGCTACAGTTTTATTTAAAAAAATGCTTACGAAATATAGAAGCGTAAGTGAAACCACGTAACGGCCTGTTACGTAAAAATGCAGGTGTCGCACTTGTCGCAGTAGGCCCAAAGCAAAGTTTTTTACAATCGTACGTAACCAAATGCATTTGATAAACTTTGAAATTATTAGTAGCAGGAAAACAATTTAATTACAAAAAAAAAGTAACTGACTCAGAATTTGCCCTCTTTACATTTTTGATGTAACAAAACCAGTCTTTAATTAAAAGTGAACAGACGAGAAGTTAGTTCAAAAAAGATCGCTTAAACAATGCCAAAGAAGTAAAATTAGGCTAATTTTTAAACAGACTGAATGTTTTCAATGGTCGATTTATAAACAAAACTATTCCTGCTGTATAATGTATGATTATTATGAAACATGATATCAATTTGATCAAGAGATTGATACTAGCAGATTATAAAAAATAATCTAACTATTTCTTGAAGCGGTGCAGCGCTAAATTGTAAAGTAACATTGAAAATTGTATACGCCTCGTTTTTACTTGTACCATGCAGATAAAACAATCAAAAGTGTTTTGAAACTTTCGCGAACAGTCATCAAAAGTGTCCTAAAAATAAACGCGTTATTTTACGCCAGCGAAATATTGTTTGTCTTACAATGCATTGCATCGCATTCCACAATCATAACATCAACGGTTGACTGTTTCAAATTAATGTGCGAATCGACCTTAATTTCTCTAGTAGTTTAAGCGTATAAAAAATTCAAAGCATTTACTTTACGAAACGAGAAAAGCTTAGTTTTAAAATCTTACATGTAAAATAGAGATAAAAGCTGAAATGTTAACCTTAGCGTATAATAATTATTATGGAGTACGTGTATTTTTTACAATGTAAATTATTCTGATTTCAATAATAAAAACATCTTTAATAAAGTATAGTTGAGTTTTATTTTAAACATAATTAAGGTTTTAATTAAATGAAGTGTGGTTGGGGTTGAAATACATGTTAAACGTTCCATTGGATGTATATTAAAATTTAATATACTTATTATATCCAACCATAACACAATAGGTATCAAACATGACCAAGGTAAAAAAGCCAACCAGCCTACAAAATCACTATGGTTATAGGCTGTTTGTACGCATTGCCAAGTAGTTTAGTGAATTTATAAAAAGTTTAGGTTCTTAGTTTACGAGTATTAGTACTATTCGAGACTGCGCCGACAGTGTCGGTCCAAATTACTGAACAAAAAGTTTACGTTTTCCTGAATTGGGTGCTGTGGAATTGTGCTATTTTATACACGCTTTACACACTAAATACCTACTCACTAATTTCACGAAGTGTACACGTGCCATGACTTTTCTCATTTCAACCACAATCAAAAACACAATTCATTTTGTGAACTGTTCTACAAAATTTAAGATGTCTTTATCTCTAGCAGCTTCACTGTACAGAGAATAAAACTTTGTTACAAAATACAAATACATAATCCAATTTACAATAAAATCTACTGTCTAATGTCACTGTTAACTCAGGTACAGTCAGTAACAGAGATAACGTCCATTTTAGATTTACGCATACAATATTATTTTCCCTCAATTCGCGGCTTGCTTCTCGCCTGTGCCATCTAACTGTTTGCTAATGGAAAAGTTTTGGGAAATTCACTTCTAAAGTACTATAGTCAGTTATAGCATAAAATAATTGTTGCTAGAAATTCACCTTTGTTTATACCTAGGAAAGTAGGAATATAAGTTTATTTTTACAAAACATCTGAAGATGACAGTCACTATAATTAGGTAGCTCTAATATTAGTTACCGCTTCAAAATCACCACTAGTATGTAACATTTCAACATTTTAATTGACAAACATATATGGAAATACACGTATATATTTAAATTCTCCTAGAAAAATGAAACCTACACCAAAAAAAGTAATGAAAGATAAGCGTGTGAAGGAAAAACTTTCCCTGAGCGGCCGTGCTCAAAATTGGGTCATGTAATTACGCTTGCGACGATACAGAGATGTTTTTCGGAGGAAATTAGACCAATGGAGAAAGTTAATAAGCTTCTGTGGCGACGTTAGGCCGGATTAGTGCAGAAATGTGCTTTTAAATTGAGGCAAGGTTTTAAGAGAGAAAAGATTTAGGAATTCCAAGAAATATTTTTTGAGCAATCTTTTACGCTCCTGAGATGAAGCAGTGTCAGGAGCTTGGCTTATGAAAGCGTTTGATCGTATTAAAGTGATATCTTTTAGAATTCAAGCGTAAATAATGTGTGTGTGAGGATGGTGTGTTGCTACTCAGTTCCGTAATGGGTTAACGGATTTTGATGAAGTAGGATTCCGCCAAGCCCATTCCATTCCATCATCAAAAAACGTATGGAGAAGCACTACCGCTACATCGCGGACGTCCCACTACACGAATCGATTTGCTTGTAAGATACATTTATGGGCACGGCTAAGGAGTGAGACTCCTTGCCTGGGTCTGCATTGCCTGATAGTTAACCCTTCGTCGGAGTATTTCAGTCACGAGTGAGTGTTACTTTTGTTCATCGTCGCAGGCCATCAGATGAGATAGTGGAACGCGAATGAACGAGGAATTAAAAAAAATTGTGACGGCACGAGAGGTGTATAAATTTGATTAAGTATATCAAAAAAATATATTTTCTTAATCCAGTTGCTCAAGCATTAACAAAGAGAGGGATGGTATAACGGCATGAACCCCTCCCAAAAATCCAATATCCTCAAAAAACCGGTTCCAGCGCACCGTTAACCTCTGAATATTAACCCTTCCAAGTTAATTTATTCACAATTTGAGCCGTTTCCAATGCAGGACCTTTTGTAAAACTCGCGACACCGACACGGAGGAAATTAAAGATTGTATCTATGTAACGAACTCTGGGAAATAGTATTAAACTGAACAAAACTTGAGAACCGTGTCTGGAGCGAGGTAATTTAACGCCTACTGTTGTAGGGTTAGAGTGGGGTTTACTTTGGAACCTTCGAGAATTGTTATGCGCCGAAGAAGTTAGGTAAATAGGTGAGCTTTTGCGAAGCGGATAGGTATGTTTACGTACGCCTGTTTGTTTATTATTGAAATTATTGTTTTAGGATGTAAATTTTAATTTTTGCGTGGAATTTAAATTCTTATGAACCGACGTGGTGTACCATTCCATAAACGATGAACAACTATCACAAAGTTTTTTCAAGATCATGTAACTTAACCATTAATGTAGGTACCTTCACGTTGCGCAGTGTGCGAGATGTAGGATTAATAATTAATAGGATGAATTAAATAACGCGTCAAAATCAAACACATAGAACCTGATCCCTAAGTATATTATTATAGGTTTCTTTGTATATTATAGGGAATTAGAACAAGAACCAAGAAAAATATATTTAAAATATTATGAAACATAAATAGCACAGTAGTTATATTATTAGGCACATGATAGCTTGTCCCTGTAATTTCGCCCTAAATTACGAGCGAGAGAGCGCAAAAAGTTGTCTCTAACCCACCGTGAGTTATATTCGCTGGATTAACTTAATAAGTTTCATTAAAGTAAGTGCGCTGCTTAATGTAAGTAGTTTTAATCGTAATGAGGACAGGGGAATGATACATTTGTGATACCACTAACCAAACAGGTATTAATATTGTGTCGCATTGTAAAGTTTTTGATATCATGTTCGTCGTTGATTCCGATTATCTAGATACAGAGTATCTTAGTGACGGGTCAGAAGTCAGGATCACAGACATGTAAGAAAAAGCAGACCAGGCATTACGTATATCTAGTGAAGCCAGTCGTGAAGCCGGACAAAAAATAATACGTCTGATTCAGCACAAACTTTACTATTAGTTTTTTTTATGAATGTATGCATTGTTTTCTTGTCAGCTCAAGTTCATGTTCGGACCAGCCTGAATGACTTTTTTCTGGCTTTACTAGATATAACAGTAATGTTCGACCTACTTCCTCTTATATGTGGTCAGGATATAGGTATAGCTTGAACGCTAGAAGAATTCAAAACAACTATGTACCTACTTATATAAATTCCACTCCGAAGAAAATCCAGTTGGATAACATACCAATTCTGGACTGACCTCCGAACCAGAACGCGTTGATAAAGCGTCAGTAGCGTCCAGGGTAAGTGGCGTCTTCAATAAATCTTAAATTGAAAATTCACCGTAACGAGATCCGAAACCGAGTAAAAAGTCCTCAAAGCAAACTTTACCGGCACAAGCGATACAACTTTTAAAATTGCCAACGATCAAACTTGCCCAGTCGAGGGCAAAAAGAAGAGTTAGACGGATATGGAGTTTAGGTTATGGTCAGTTACGGATACAGATTAAACCTAAAATTATTTCAGTTACGGATTTTGTTTCAAACAAAGTATTTCTAATAATTTCAAGTACGGTACTATGTAAAACAAAGATGGTAAATCCCACGCTTAAAAAGAGCAATGTCAATAACGTTTTTACGATTGAATGTTGATGTGAAACCGGTAGTAACCAAACTACCATAAAATAAGCCATGTGATTGGAATTTCAGTTACGGATAAAAATAGCTTTAGCAACCCTAGTCAAGAGCAAAAGATAAGGGTGTATGCACACCGGCCGGGCAGTCGCCGGAAGGCGCTTCCGATCGAACGACATTAGTCATACTCTGCAGTCTCGAACGCAAACTTCCGCTGGCGGAACATGTGACCGAAACTTCGTCCTGTTTATCTTGGAGACAGTTTGTCTGGGAGCAATCTTAAGGCCAGTTATTATAAACTTTACTACAATGTGGCTTAACGGCTTGCACTCCGGTTTTATCGAAACACTTGACCGGAGTTCGGAGTTGAAACATTGCGGGGCAGTGGATCGCTGACCTTAGTTTCGATGCAATAAAGATTGGAGCCGTTTGAAATTAGGATAATATTAAAATGTGCATGCCTATGTCATCATCATCACCTCATTTGTCATCATCATCACCTCATATCCACCAGCTGCTGAGCATGGGTATCAACTCATTTTCTTGGAGTAGGATCAGGACATAATTCAGCGGGGGCCCGGTCCGGATTAGCGGATTATATTCTTATGTCTTAATTCTAGGGGTTCCTCACGATTTTAGTCACTTTTTTACGACCTTTAAAAAACATTTTGTTAACCTGAAACATGGTATAAGGCTACTAATCAAGCTTTCTCGTGTACGGCAGACCACGGTAGGCCAAATTTCAAAGCAAAACCAGGTCTATTTCGCGTGGCTTACACATACACAACCGTTTCTTGTTGAAAATGACTAACAACTATAGGAATCTATTATAAAGACAGTAGGTAGGTATGTGTACGTAAAAAGAAACTACATAGCCTCATAAAATACCGCTAATTTTCTAAGACTCATTAATGAACGCAATTGTAATATTCATCTACCCTCAAAACTGTCTCCGACACCTGCGCCACGGTTGTCCCTTCTGGATTAGTCATCAGAAACAAAAGAGCTAATCTCCTGCGTGGCCCCACTGAATGCTCCCTACACTTCATCAAGATTCTATGCTTGTCGAGAGCAGATATACGTTGAAAGTAGGGGTAGATCTGTCTTTGGTTACGTTCATACTAGACGACACGATTTTGTGTTCATTGGGTTATGTATTTTTTATTTTTTTGTACACATAGGTAGAGGAAATGAATCAATGCTAAGTAGTGTTAAAGTACAAGTCTTCCAAGGTATTACAAAAATGGAGGGAAGTGTAGTGAAAATATAGTATAAAACGTAAAACATTATCAAGAAATATGAATATAAAAATTACTGCCTATAAGATATGAAACTATATAGGCACTGACTGAGATACGACACTAGGTAAGTAGCCTATAGACTATAGTGTTGATGGATAAACGACAACTTATTCATGTTCACAGAACAACTTCGTACATCACACTTGAACCTATTAATCGTCTAGCCGTGCCGTGCCGGTGTGGCGTCAAAATCGTGTCGTGTAAAACGCCTGTTCTAGAGAAAGGCACAATTTGCTTATTGACTTTGAGAAGGGTTAATTTTGTAATACAGTTATGGATATTTCTGGTTTTAAATTATCTACTGTAAAGACGAATATAAAGCAAGAATTTAAGTTACAAACGTGAGAATAAAATTAAAACTCCATTCTTCTGGTCCATTAAACCTAATGGTAAATGATAATATGGTTGAAGGTAGTAAGCATTGGCTAAGACTAGAATGAGACTGGACCTCAATGATTGCTGAGGGAACACCCTGACAATTAGCGACTGATCTTATACTTCAGGGTGGAAGCTGACCAGGCAGACACTTAAGAGCCCATCCATCAGATTTTAAACGACATTTTCCTGAATGGTTAACTGGTTTTCATGCCTTGCCTTTCAAGCGTGCAATCCGTAAAATTCCTGCATTATTTACGTATAATCAAATTTAGATCTATCCGATGACGGCACCCGCTTTAAAGTTGCAACGCCTACGAGCGCTCCGAATTCAAGAATTAGGTTAACGACACTACAAACTGCAATTCGAATCGAGTTTTAATCGAATTGCGATAAACGATCTAGCAATTAGTATCGAGATCGTGGACGGACGCGCTAATTAGCGTACGGGACGAGCTGAAATCGATTTTGAAAATTATAGGTGAAAGCAGTGGAGCAGGTAAAGATGTTGTTTGATAATTTGTAACTAACTACTTACAAAATCGTCCTTTATTCACATATTGGTATTGATCGTAAGGAATCGATACCTAATTAAATTTTGCATGGTCGTTCGTAATATGTTTGAGGAATTCATAAATAGAATTGCCAAACAAATGAACGTAGTATAAATAATTCAAGGGCTCAAATATCTGTGGGGCCAAGTGTGATTTCCTAAAACCATAGCCTCAACGCTATCGACTTTATCGACATAAACGCCCTGTTTGCTCCGACATGCACCATTCTACAAATGAGCTGTCAAAACTCACCTGACAAACAAAGCTATTTTGCAACACATTTCCATTTTAAGCCCAAACAAGCACTCAAAACCCAATTTCACTATAGATAGTACAGGCAGCAACAAAATTCACCTTTAACTTAATGAAAAAAAAACAAAAGCAAACATTCTTGAACAATAACAGCTAAAAATCATAGTTTCAGTGTTGACAATAATAGATGGCGTTGCACTTATGTCGGCTGTCAAACGTCATGACAGTGACAATTCAATTGTACATCAATAATTCAAGTATTCAATTGAGTTTTGGCGGGAATCCGATAGTGGGACGTTGTTGGTTTTGTATTATTTTCTCAGACTTGTGTTTCTTCGAGTGTTAATGTGTAATATTGGTGGAATATTAATCATTAAGTGTTCGTTAACGTGCACGAGTGTGGGCAAATGATATAAACTCAAAAAACGTGTCATTTCGCATTTTTTCCAAAACTCCCAGGAAGATTCAGTAAAGCATCCACTACTTTACTGAATCGTGACTTTGACGATGTAAATAATTGACTTGACTACTTGACCACGATTGCTATACTATTGCTGTGACTTTCTTAATGTGAAATTAAGAAATACTTAAAATAAAATACTTGACACTGGCTATATGCACAAACCGTGCAAAGCCATACCTAAAACAAAAAAAAAAAAAAAAAGTATTCAATTATTATTTCTGACGCCCGATCTCACAGCGCTTTCCATTGTGCCAGTCTGAACTATTTTATGAGAAGCTTTATTTCAACTTCATTAGTTAGTATCTTTGAAATTAATCTTGCAAGACAATTTGAACCCATTTTCCATTGTTCAATTGCGTTGAAATATTGCGTGCCTGTCAAGTGTAAGTGACAACCCAATACGATAAGAACTAAAATTTGATGTAATGATGGAAACGAAAGATTTTATGAAAGTGTATCTGGAAACATAATTATAATTTTAAGTTGGAATCTACGTCTTCGATAAATAATGTACCAGATTAAAAGGCAAATCGGCCAGTGAAATAAGAGCACTTACAAAATGTGTGGTCTAATAGGCGTGGCGAAAGATTTTGAAATCTTCTTCCATAATGGTGGTACATATTTACTATTTACGGAAAAACCTTTATTTCGGTAATAAACCTGAGTTTACCAAGTTTAAAATCATTTATCTAATATTTTTTCAAATAGTGCGCCTAAACAGCTCGCCGGTGTCATGGCGTCGGCTCTGACGTCACGCTTAGGTAAACATGTCATTATTTCTATACGTTACGTACAATTTTTACAAAATATTTAAATAATTAGTGTGATAAAAATGAATTCCGAAGTTTATAAGTGGTGTGCAGTACCGCAGTGTAAAAACACATCAATAAGAACACCCAAAAATGTGTTTGTACATGTTCTAAACAAGAAAATAATAAGAGTTAAGTGGTTAAAGCTCGCACGGCGAAAGTTCTGTGAAGACCACTTTGATGTGAGTATGTTATCATGTAATGATAGGTCTTAAAATGTTTGTTGGACTTGAAATAGTTGAATTAATGAGGCTATGGAATAACTAATTTATTGAGGTTATGTTTGTTTTGGTCTTGGCTATCATCTTTATCAAATTTATTCGTTTTCTTTTTTGAGTTGCCAAATGACATGGAAACTTATATTATTATGGAGTATCATGTGATGGGATCAGTATCACCAGTACGTATGAAACCAGAATGTATGCCCCATAAATGTATATGCCAATCATACAGAAAAACACGAACATCCGACACAACTAAGCGACCCTATATAGCTAAGAAACGAAGAATGATGATTCTAGAAGTGACTTACACAGAGGTCTTCACGTTTCGGAACTCAGACGAGCAAAATTCTTTATTTGTTGTGAGGAAATCGCCAAACATTAATATGTCAATCCTAGGCAAATTAGAGCTATTTGCCTTACAAAGCTTGGTTCTATTGTTATATTGTAGATTAAAGTCGATAAATCACACGTATTTGACGTGTGTATTTATAAAAAAGAACACACCATAAGCACAAAACAGTATTCACAACAACAAAATACAGTGGTATCAGCGGAGTTTACCTAAGCGTGACGTCATGCGCTGTGATTGGTGTTTCAATCAAAATGGCCGATTGCAATATTTTAGTGTTTTATTTTATTGAAAATCTTAATAATCTGATTATTTTTAATAAAACTTAACCAGTGTTTTAAATTATTTTTGTATGTAGATTGCCCGAAAATGATTAAATCGACCATTCTTTGATACTGTCGTCACGCCTATTTGAGTATAGTTTGAGATCCTTGTCAATTGCGCGTTAGTTGAGACTAAACCGTAACGAACAGAAATAAGGTTGATTATAATTGTAATATTTTTATAACGTTGCGATATTTTAGTATTTCTGGAGGATAGTAATCTCAAGCCATTTCTCTTGGCTGTGTATGGATGCATCTCTTAATCTAATAAATACATCATCCGGGAAGACCTACATACATAATCTTTAAACGAAAATTTTCAACAATATTGTGCGTTGATAAGTTGAAAGTTTGATAATGTTAATGCGACTTGTAGTACTGACTGTACCTCCACAACCTCAGACGCGGATCCAGCTTACGTCAAAAACACATCACGCAGATAAGAAATGCAAATCCCCAACAAATTCGAGGGGGCGTTATCTACGCTCAATTTGAGGGGCGTTAGTACCTAATGCAATAATATTACGGAAGGGAGCAATTTCGGCGGCGCCTGATAATATGAGATGACAGGATCGCTGTTTGGGTAAGTTAGTTTTGGATTAAGTAAGTTGGAAAGCTTTGAGATAGGTAGGTACAGTTGGCAAGTGGTGTCTTTGTACATGTCATATACTTCCAATTGATGTAATTTAATGGTAGCAAGCACCGGAATTCCGCTTAAACCTGCCGTTAGCCCTTATCAGCTTTATTACAAAAACAGGATTAATATGGGACCGAATTCTTTAGATAAGATTATCCGAAGAATTTGGTCCCGTTTCGATTTGATTGCCAAGGAAAAATAAATTGTCTTAACTTTTAATACCTACTTTTACGAAATTTCGTGCTGAAAAACAAAGTAGTGTCACTATGGTAAAATAATAATTGTTTAGCGGGATGTGATTGTTTTTTTTGTCTGGCTTTACTATGTACATATAAATAGTACCTATTGAGAGACTAATTTTCTTACGAGACAAAATTGGAATAAGACGGAGAATAAAATATAGAATTGAATATTGTTGCTGACTGTACTTCTTGAGGTTATGTTTGGACGATATCCTGCTTATATTTTAGTCGCAGTAGAAACAATAATAATATAATAATAATATGGTTATATTATGATTACAGTGATGTTGATAAAATGGCGTATTTTTTAAATAGTTTGAATAGTCAAAATTCTACATTGCTTCGAGTACCTATAATTTAAGAGTTATTAATGAAATCTCTGGTTCCATAACTCTTAGCACTAGACTGAGATAAAGTGTGAACTATTTTAGAAAACTAACCGCTGGACATTTTAACGCAAAATATTGTACGTTATTTTACTGAGGAAACCATAAACAAAGCTGTCTTACTCGTACCCACAAATCAAAAGCGGCTTTCTTGCCTTTCTCTACTTCTCTAAACTACCATTATAAACTTTATCTGTATCCAGTTAAAGTTTAGTACGGATTGTAGCCGCTGTTTTCACCTGTCGGACCGGATTTGCCTTTTCTTTTGTTTGTGCTCCATATATTGTTTGTAGACCATTGTTTTGTATTTGATGGTAAATAATAATGTTGCGAATATCACTTGATAAATACACGGAATCTGCAAATATAGTAAGTAAATTGTTTGTACATCAGATGTTTCATCTGAACACACATCATAAGTTGGTAGGTATCTAATAAAATACGGCGTCCTGTCTCTCGTATAGTTTCTGAATTCCTAGTATTCGAACCGAACTCAACAGTATACGGAATAAGGTGGCAAAGTCTATTTCTAACTATTTTAGGATTCACTTCCATTATGCTGACTGTAAGTCTAGAATAATACCGTTAACACAATATGAAATGCTATTTGAACAGTGCTAATTCACAATGCAAACTCATCTGCATTCGCCGTGCATTTACAATATGTTTATTCCCCGAAATACACAAAGAAGGGCGCCGCATTGTACTCACTAGGTTGTAAATATTTTGAAAAAAATTTGCGACTAGATAACCCGGTGAACATCGTAACTAAACCCTAAAATGTATTTGAGTGTAGCACTAATAGCGTCGGCGTCGTTGTTTGCGTCGGTGTCAGCGTCGGCGTAGTATCGGCGAGCGTCGGTATTTGCGTCAGCATCTACGTTCGTCAGAGGTCAGTTGGTAGACTATGTGTTATCTGATGTGCAGATAATATCATCCGTAAACTGGGGCACGCATTAGAAACAGAAGTAATACAAAACAGTATTACTATATGCAATATAATCCGTATGCAGAAAGCTTTTGCAAAACAAAAAAAAAACGCGACGTTGTTTGATCAGCGTGCGCGTAAACCTTGTTTGGTCCAACGGCCGATGTAATGAAATCCCTCTCTAAAACTGGCACACTTTTTTGGCCACTGTGCTGTGCGTACAACTCTGGCGATGCCGTGTTCATTATCATTTGTATTCAGAGTCGAGAGGGGAGCACCTATCTGGAGATCTGTCATCCGCCAAGATTTATGCTCCTCTGTGTAAAACTGTAAGGAAGCTTTGTAGGGTGATGCCTGCTTAAATTGATGGGAATTTGAACTTCTTTATATACACTTATAGCGCAATTACAAAAAAAATATTGTTTGCTTGATTTAGACTAGCTTCTGACCAATATTTCACCTGACGATGATTATTTTTTTTTTTTAGTTTATTGTATGACGCAATTCACAGTACTGTTTAAACTTAATTTTAAAATTTTATTTTTAAATTTAACAATCGGTAAATTAACTAATTAATACTAATTATTTTGCGATGCGTAATTGTTTCCAATCGATCGATCCATCTCATTGATTTCAGTTAGTTTCAATTTAAGAATCGATTTAACAAAACAACCAGCAAATCAACTCGATGCGATGCCGTTTTGTTTTCCTGACATTCAATTTTCAGTATCGTCTGGCTAGTCGATTATCTGTCTTTTGTGACAATCGGTTGCTATTTGAAACTCATTATCGTTTTCACAGATCCTATTGCAAACAGCGTTCAGTTGTTTGATTGAAATGAAACTGATTGCACCAAAGATAAATTAGACTGATATTGCTAGATACTACAGTTATTTTTAACTTGTATGAAAAACTTACACGTTACTTATTTGTTTCATAGTGCGAGTATGGCTACCTAAACGATTTAGTGTGTAAGGTACGTTCAGGACACTTTCAGAAATCGACAATGAGTTAATTTTATTCCCATGGGGGACTAAGCAATCATTTATCAAAAAACATGACCTTTCAGTGTTTAGTAAATGGGTATGTACGGTCTTACTACAAAAAATTAGACCACAGTTAAACAGAGGTTTCTAAAATTCGCGTTATCTTACTGTATACTGCATTACTGATTCTATTCTACCAACTTATAAATTTATTATTAATATAGAAAAAGCGAGGGTTAGACGTCAATTTGTGAAAATATTTAGACTTATCTGTTGAACTCTGGTATATATTTTTTTTGTGGTAAAACCGTTACTGTCTCAAAAGTCACATTACAGAATTAATTTTATTTTAGACCTTAAATATCACCTAAGTAAAAACCAAACTGATAATAAATAGCATTCATAATAGGCCACGGGGCTTTGATGGTAAACAATTTTCTAGTATGTATATATAGAAAATACCACCGGCAACGAAATCGCGATAATATCATTATAACCAACGATTATTTATGATTACTCATGATTATTATTCCGACAAGTTGTGCTCAACGCACGTGTGGATAATCCCAGTCAGTTTACACAATCC
Organism: Hylaea fasciaria; assembly: GCA_905147375.1. Classification (NCBI taxonomy): domain Eukaryota; kingdom Metazoa; phylum Arthropoda; class Insecta; order Lepidoptera; family Geometridae; genus Hylaea; species Hylaea fasciaria. Next base: position 9,802,190 of record LR990202.1, on the reverse strand, counting down.
TTTGAAGCTTGAACTGTACCTGAATATGAAAGAAACCGGTTCTTTGTTATCATTTTCTTTTCATCGTTCACCTGCAATTTTACGCGTGGCAATGCACTGATAATAAACCTTATCTTTTACCGAATAAGGTCTAATGTTGTAAATCTTTTGGAACCGGTTAATGATGAATAGGATAGGAAATATGGAATAAAAAAACGCGGACAGGTGTGGAATCAACGTGAATAAGATGTCTCGTCCTTTTTGCAGTGTGATTACAGCAGATTTTTGAAAAGGAAGTGACTATCTACGAATAGGTTATGTACTACACTATTCATACACTATTCATACGCACATATAAATTGGTTGTTTTATAACGTTTTCAAACACTGCATGTTGCTTGACGAACGAGAGTAGACTAAGCTATAACTTAACCTAAGACATAACTTGCTTCGTCTTTTATTTAGTAGACGTACCTGTTAATATAATCATTTTTAAATATATGACAAGTTTAATCAGATACAAGTTAACGCAATCACGCATAACAATGCCCTCTAAATCATAATTAAATAATAATTAATAACCCGCCCCTCAGAAAGGCGGAATAATAAATTTTAATTATGATGAATGATGTTATGAAACTGAATTCAAAGGGTGGCAGAGTGCTGCTAAATTACCGCGGTGATTAACTGTCAGGTGAAAAAAGTATTGAAAAGGTTGAGTACCCCGGTCTTAAGGCTGTGGATGGGCTCCTATAAATGCCACCAGCTGGACGCCGCACGCATCATTCATTCATTCATTCAAATGATTTCATTCATACATTCAAATGAATGAGTGAATGATAATGATTGGACGCCGCACGCACCGCACCGTACGCTGCATCACGATGCTTACTATACAAAATTAAATGTGCAGTTATAGTCTCTTTCAGATACTAATGTTGGGCTACATTTCTATTAAGTTTATTAACAGCGTCGTAGATGGTCTACGAAATATTTCTGTTTTTAACCCTTAAAGCAAAAAAGACAGGGTGTAATAAGTTTGACGTGTCAGGGTGTGTCTGTGGCATCGTAGCTCCCGAACGGTTGAACCGATTTTGATTGAGATTTAAAAAGGCTTTTTGACAAAATCGGAACAAGATGGCCGCCGCCACAAAATAGCGAATTCCAATTTTTTATAACTTTATCAATATGTGTATTATGAAGAGGCTTGACTAGTAGATTAATTACATATTTTTTTTCCAAGATGGCCGCTTTAACTTAAAATATATCTAATCGATAAATATATCGGGGTTTCTTAAATATTCATTTTAATTGTACCTGTTTAGTATCCGTTGAACATTATCACTCTGTCCTTAACACTGGGTCAAAACTCGTTATAAAATCGAAACTCATATATTACATTATAAAACAAAACTACGTAGAACACACACACTAATATGTGTTTTTATTCTGTTAACTTCAAATATATCCAAAACGGAATATTTTGTAAGACTAGTTACGACCCGCGGTTATGCCGTGGGATTACCCGCTGTTTTCGGAATAAAAAGTTTTTCTTTCTTTCTTTCTTTTCTTTCTTTCTATGACACAAGCACACTCACAAACTTTCGCCTTTATAATATTAGTAGTAGGTATTATCAAATTACAAAAACAACGCTCTCAAAGTATACACCCCAAAAGAATAACTTGACAAGAATTCTCGGTGGAGGTATTCAAATTATCTCAGGACTAAATTACTTGAAATACTTGAAGGCAATAAAAGGTTCTTGAACTCCTTTATAGGTTGCGTGATTTTGTACCCTTGCCGTTAAATATTTTAAGACTTCGCTTGTTATCCGAAAGGACGAGTAACCCTCTCGCCCGATTGTGTTTTATGGCCGCTGAATAAATCTGATTATTTCATAAAGCGTTTATGAACTTTATTGCGGGGACGTTAAATAACAATTTATGTTTCAGCAGCACGTCTTTGCAATGCTTGATTATGACGAAAAAATAAATATTAAAATATATGAAAACGAATCGTAAAGAAAACAAAAATGTAAACTGAAGTTTTCCACCTGAATTTAGACTGCTTTTGAAGACCACGTGACTCTTCACGTTGCTCTTCACGCTGCGGCCTAAAAAGAACAGGTATATAATTTTTAAAGCAAAAAATATTATGTATTTCAATTGTACAAGTTTAAAATAGCATTAGTAAGACTCTACCTACATAATACACACATATTCAGACAAACAACCCCACAAGTCTCACAACCGCTCACAACCGCTCGCTACACAACTGAGATCAATCATCAAACCGGAAGCGGAAACGACGAACGCCCCTAAATTTAATACGAACACGCATAGACAAGAAATGTGCTATTTCCCAGCATTTCCTAGCTGTACCTCGCGTTATCTGGTTTGGAATCAGGCTCGCTGACTGATGGTTCGCTGCATGCGGCAGGCTGATAGATGTGGAACAACCGATAGTTCGAGAGCTAGCTACCAATAGTTCCATATTAATACTAACGTTTGTCTTACGCCCGAAATTAACATTGTATCTCCTATCTCAAGATTGGAATCGATCTTGGATTGCCGCCTATCGTGCGATCGATTTCCAATCTGCGTGCCTTTATAAACCAATCCAAGGATCGGTTATTGGCTCGTTTGACCCTAAAAATGGATTGTGATATCAATCTCAAATAGTAAAATTTGGATTGGGATTGATTATTAATTTCGGCCGTTAAACAAAAGCCGCTCGATCGATGATGGAATGACGTTTTGTAAATTGAATAATTTGGTTGGAATTTTGTTATTGATTTACGTATGGCTTATGGCGTATAAATACCCGTTTCAAAGGGTGTATGTTGGTTAATGTAACTTGGACACAAATTTACAGAATATTTAGTGCAATTTGGTAACATAATCCAAGTTTAATCAAAACAGCACCTTCGTCTAGTTACTATGTCGGTTATATAGAAGGGAATTTTTAGTCTATTTAACTCTCCTTTTAAGTGGTGTTTGGGACAATAACTATTTAGTATATAATGTATTATGTTAAGTATTTTATTAGCTTCAGTTATAATAATTATGCTTCTGTAAAAGTTTAAAAATATATCTTTTAAACTATTGTATCATAATCAGCTATTACCTCTTGGGCTATACTGTTTAGAGCAGCGGTACTCTAAGTGTGTTCCGCGGATCCCTAGGGTTCCACGCTACCCCTGTAGGAGTTCCGCAAGAATTTAGAAAAAAAATCAAACCTGATATCAACCAATTAAGTTAGTAACCATTAGTTAAGATTTTTTCATTTTTAATATCTTCTATTATTGTACTAAGTACTTGCCATGTGGTAAAGTAAGTAATAATTAGTAACTGTTACATTGTACTTTTATAATGCTTATACTTATAATAAAGAATACACTTTTCAAAACTATTGTTTTATTGTAGGGTTCTGTCAAGTATTTTGCTTGTCGAAAGGGTTCCGTGACCAAAAAAGTTTGAGAACCGCTGGTTTAGAGGAAACCAGCGAGCTAGGAAGCACCCAAATGCTCATTTACCCGAAAGTGATAAAAGGCCTGTATGAATTTCGTAGCGATGGGGTTGGGGTGTATCGCACCCCTAAAGTATGGGTGGTGGGTGATAATGAATTTATTATGAGCAAATCTTTACCTGCGTCTGGTAAAGTTTGAAGTTTTGATTAAGGTTTTCTGGTAAGTTGATCGGGATCTGGCTGTCGAGGTCTTGAACATAATTAGATGTCTTAGGATCAACTATTAAAGCATTGACGGTGGTAAAAAGATCCTGTAACATATGGACAGCGGTAGATCTCCTACATGATAGTCAGATGGCGCGACGTTATCAAAGTGATAGGAAGGTAGCGGACTTGTCTAACGTAGGAACAATAACATATATTATGCATTTTAGGATATTAAATTCTTCGTTGTGCATCGAAGAAAGCTTATTAATTTATGTCACAACAATAAAAGACTTTAGAAAGGTGAAGCAGCATTTTGTATAATGAAAAGACATGAGCGGATTAACTGACAGATATTTTGTCCAAGTAACATTAACTTACTAAAGTAGCTTTAAAAGTAATGTTTTTCGCAATCAACTTGTCAACGAATTAATAAAGAGAAATAATACATAAATATTGAGAAGACAAGTATTGCTAGGCTAAAAAATTGCGCGGGTCTGTTTAAACCATGGTTTAATTTCGAAACTTCTTGCTTTGTAGATTGTTTATTTTTCCCTTCATCGTACAGGCAAGGAAGGATTCCGTTTATTTATCCCGATCGTAATCATACTAAGATAAAGGAAACAGAAGAGCTAGCCCCCCGCCGTTATTCAAATTATTTTCACTACGTTTGTGATCATCAAAAACAAATAAGCGCCCGCCCTACCCGTTTCGGCGGGAATTTTCCAAAATAAGTAGAAATTAATTTAGGCCCGGGCTTTGTTCTCCTGCTTATAATATTTGGGGTCTGGTGGGCCCCCTTTAATTAATCGCTCGTAATCAAATCAACAAGGACTCCCAACAGGTTTCGTTAGGGTGGATGTCCATTCAAAATGGACGCTATGGTTTTGGATAAGCTTTCGATGGGTACACTTTAAAAGGGACAATTAAATAGTGCAATGAGGTGATACTTACTATCAATCAATCGTAATCACGTTATTTCTTCATTTCGGTTTTAATGTTACGTAATTCTTCTCTCCGTCTTTCTTTCTCTCTTTTCATTTCTCTTTCTATTTCAATACTAGTGCACAAACACAGTTTTTAAGTCTATGTCAGGATTGTCAGGTAGGTATACTGCAGGACGTGTATGCTTGAAATTGAAAATTTTCAAGGTAGGCGGTGGCAAAAGACGTCCCTACCAAGCTTTCCCAGTTCAGCTGCAGCTGCTCCACCACCCTTAAAATAAATTGGCACAATCCTAGGGTTACTACTTATGAGACAATGACGTACAAGAGATCCACTATTACTGAGAGCAGGGACGGAATCGCAGGAGTGACGGTACCCCTGTCATCTTGATGGATCGTGCATGTCAGTTGTCAGGTAACTCAAGTATGGGGTCCGTTATAATTGATATTTTACTGAGCCTTCTTACGGATGTGTGTGACTTCTGTTTATATTCTTAAAGCACAGAATGCGGTAATGACAGCCACAAACACTCAATGCTCGATTGCTTTTATGGAACTTGGTGCAGTATATTTAGTTATAGAGATAAAATCACCAATCCGGACCGGGCCCCCGTGGTGGATATGACCTTATCCTCCTCACGAAAGTGACAGGAAACCCGTGCTCAGCAGTAGGTGGATAGAGGTTGATGATGATGAGGGACTAAAAAAAAACTAACTAACAAACAAGCAACTAAGTAACTAATACAACTAACTATTATTTATTTAAACTTAATCATCTTAGCCCTCGGTTCCAATATGTCTCTCATCCTATATTTCACTAAAACGCTGTACATTTATCATGGAGTTATAATGTCAAAACTTTGACTGTCTAATTTAAAGTCAGACAACTAAACTTACGACTAACAAACGTACCTACCTACGTGCGTAACTTTTCTTAACATTTGTAAATAATAATTTCATTTCATTTCTAAAGTAGAAGCAAATTATGTAGGTAGGTACGTTTTTATAATTGGAATATTTATTTAACTACATACATAAACTTATCCTAATTTTATTCCACGCCTGCTTTATAAGACCTTTGGGGGTTCTTTAACTTGTGATAGGCTCGTTAGTACTCAGAGACGTTTGACTTTTTTTTTATAATCTTTATTTATTATAGAGGATTTTGTCATCAACATTGACATGTCACCCTCATAGGGGATTTCTACACCTTATCTACGCTTAACTCCTAATTTAACAATTTTATATAATTCTTTGGCTTGCCTCGATAGCGGCGCAGCCAAAATGCTAGTAAATGCCCCAACATCTAACAAATTAAATCTATTTTCTAATATAAAGCTATTTCTCTCGACCTCGTTCCGCACACACTCTGCCAAAATATGAAACGCATCCTCAACCACATCACACTCGGTACAATTTGGTGAGTCAGATTTTTTCATCAGGAACGCGAACTTATTCAAAGGAATGTGCCCGGAGCGAAGTCTGAAGGCAGTAACTACGTCACTGCGATGTATATCTGCCCCGGCAGACGGTTGACTTAGATCTTTGTTCGGACCTTAAATTGATGTATATAATGTTTAGTTTACATCTTGTGGCTTTAATATGAGATCAGTTTTGTTGATATAAGGAACTATGTAGTTGATATTTCAGAGTTAAATTACGTCTTATGAAATTAATTAAAGGAAAATTATCAGAATTTGAAATCATGGCACAATTTTATTTTCTTTATCAAACGCATATTAGGAACTAGTAGGTACATGATTATTTCACTTTGTAACGATGAGTATCTTCATGATGGTAGATAGGAATACATTGTTCAGTTGAAACAACACTGACTCTATCCTATAAATCCAAAACAAAAGAAACGCGTCAGTTTTCAAGTCACGTCAGATTCTGTCTCAATGGGACCAATTAAGCTATCGTCCCAAAGCGCTGACGGTCCCGCACTGTAGGGCAGCAAATAGGGACCAAAAGATCCATTATGCACTGTAAAAGACGCCGTTCGATGTATAATAATAATGATTATCTATTACTAGCTACGTCCTTCGGTTTTAGCCAAAGAATTTCCTTTTACCTGGAACAATCAATTTCCTTTATCACTCAAAGGTAATAGAGCTTTCTTTTAGTGAAATAATTGTCATAATCAGATCAGCAGTTCCGAAGTTAACCTACTTCAAATTACCAACTAACAAAGTTTAACTCATTATAGTCGTAATGGTAGTGTATTATATTGTAGATGTAGACAATTGGGTTTTTGAAAAAAAATTTTTATGTGATAAATGGAAAGATTATATTATTAGTTTTATAACAAAACTATTTTTTTTTTTTTTTCGCAATAATTCAAAAGTTATTTCAAAATAAAAAAAAAATTTTGAATACAGTACCGAAGACACGCCGACAACTCCCGAACAAACCCGAGCGCGTGTGACGTCATAATGTTAGTTTTCACTCATTGCAGTTGATAGAAAAATAATAAATACAGTGTTTTGATCTATTTAATTTTGTTGTCATTATTAAATATTTACTTAAATTTAATAGGAGTATAAATTACCTGCTGAAGCTGCACAATCATGGCATTGAACATCCTGATTTTTTTTTGACTTTTCATTAATAGTTAAAGTAACTGAATAAGCTTTACTCCGAACTCGGTGTTCTGGACATACCCGTCCTTTCACAATACAAATATTATTTTTACGACTTAGTTGAACATAACCTATAGCTTTGTCGCCGTAACTCTCACGCGATGCTCTGCAATTTCTGAAATAAATAATTATATTTACTGTAATGGAGAATAAATAATTAAATATTTTCATTTATTATATTATTTTTTAACAAACTTACCTTGATGCCTTGGCACCTCGAACTTCAGCAGAATTAAACCGAACGTCATTTTTTTAAAAATCGGTGATCATAAATATATCAACATCAGGAATATTATCAGACTTTGCCTTAATAAATCCTTTATCACACATAGCTAATCGAAACCAACTAACAACTCGTATTTTAGCAATAAATTTTTAATATTATTGTCTAGACACGTGTAATAGCCGTAAACGCTGTACTGTTATTAAATAGCTATAACATTATGACGTCACAACTATGGTGACCAATCATGGCGCGTTTATAGTCACGTGATTTTTATTTAAATTTCATCAATTTTTAATTGTTTAACATTAATTGAAAAAAATTTTTTTTGAAGTTTTTTGCATTAAATATCAATATTATTAATAATAAAGTTTTAAAATACATAAAAAAAAATCAATAATTTTTTTTTTTTCAAAAACCCAATTATAGTGTAGATGTAGATTTCAAACCTGTAAGGGATACAAATATGACGTGGGAGTGACGTTAGTTGACAGTACATTTAGTGTGATATGGTTAGAGCTTTGGCAGATGGAATACTGCATGGAGACGGGTCTAATCTAAGTAGTTTCTATTGAACCCCAATTACTCAAATCATTGTCAAATCTAAGACGAAATTAGTACACTAGAGTCTCAGGCGGGGGCATACTATGACGTCTTATTGCGATCCAATTAAGGCCCTAAACTGTGTGCCTAGTGCGAGTTTTGTCAATTTATTTACGCGCTCGGTCCGTTTGGCGTAAACTTGAAATTGTATGGAATAAGAGCAGCGCAATCTAGCGTCAGTGAATTAGTCACTAGATGGCGCTGCTATTATTTCATACAATTTCAAGTTTACGCCAAACGGACCGAGCGCGTAAATAAATTGTCAAAACTCGCACTAGGCACACTGATTCGTTACAGCAATAAGACGTCATGGTAAGCCCCCTCGTAGTGCTGGGAGAGTACATGAAATAAGCGTGGGTAAAGCTTAACCTAGCCTCGCGATTAAGTTACGTTGTAAAGTAAGGTATCTATAAAAAAATAATGATCCTACACAAATATAAAATAATTAATTATTTCACAAAGAACAACCATCTAAGGAGCAAAAAATATTTATAAAAATAGCTCAAAGAAATCTAAATGTTGGTGAAAAGCCTACACAGAATACAGATCACGAACATTGTAAAAGTCGACCCAAAAACAAATTAAATCAAGAGCTAGCCTTCAAAGCTAAAAAACAAATTGCTATACAAAATAGTCGGGAACTTTCGGCGTCAAATTGAAAAAGTTACAAAATTATCACGAATTTTCTCCCAACGTTGTTCGGGAAAGTTGATGTAGGTAGGTAATCTTGGAGATGATATTTCAGGAATCTTGAGGAAAATTGGGTTTGAGCGAACGTGTATGCAGAGTTTGCGACAGTTTACGCAATTGCTTAGCTTAAAATATATACATATTGTAGAGCGATGTACTCGTATCTATAGAAGTTATGTCGAACAATCGGAGTTGGCGAGTCCAATTATAATAGTACATACTTACGTCTTTTTTTTGTAGCCCCACACTAGAACCGTGCGGTGGATCGTGCACTTAGTGGATCGCACAAATATTTGTTCCACGCGGAAATCGAACCCGCGACCCCTAGCGCAGCAGTCTGATTGCTCAGCCACTACGAGCATACGAGCCGTCAACGTCTACGTTGAAATCAAGGTTTGCGTCAGTAATGACGTCAGCATCGACGTCGGTTTCACCTTAAGCATCTTCATTTTCGTCAGAATTAGCGCCAACTTCACTAACAACGTCATCGGTATCAACTTCAACGTCGACGTCTGCTTCTGTTATTACATACGCTGACGCTGTTGCTGACGCATTATCTGGTATTAGGTAATAACTTAATACCTAGTATACCTAATATCAATACCTAATACCTATTAGAATGCAAATAAAACGAAAGTTGAGCACTAAAAGGGGGATCCACTTAGTTTATAATCACGAGGGGTTAAGAAGGGTTCTTAGCCCTCTAACGTGTAAATTATAGGCACATGTGTGGTGTCTGAGAGTGCTCGACAGGGGGTCAGGCTCGAGGGTTTGAAGGGCGCGGAAATAACATGCCTTTTCAAGTGGCTGCGGACTAATTAGATTTTTGGGTTTGCCGTTTTCGTTGGATAATATGATGGATGATAATTTTAATTGACGTTAATCATGCGTGACGTAATTGACAGTGCTTTAATTGAATATTCTATTATTGTTTGAAACATTTTCTTTTTTGTTGGCGGGTATTGTATCACTCGTATTAGATATATTTATATTTTATGTACCTCACTACATCGTTGTAGTAGGTACTTTTGTTGTTATATCTTTATAAACAACGTCTATGTTGGAATAGAAGATCAACAAAGCAACTCAATCTGTAGTTTACAGTTTGAAATCATTTGTTTTGTGTAGTTAACAAAGAACAGAATCGCAAAACAAAATACATAGATACTCCAAGCACAAAACTTAATGCGTCTATTTTATTGTCTTCAATAATATTCAAAGGTACAGCAATGTTAACAAGGTATCACGTTATGAAAGACTTTCAGTATTCCCTGCCTGAACTTTAATCAAATCTGAAGTAAAACATAGCGGAGTTTGCAGTTAAATAAACAGCCAGTATGGGCTGTGGAAGCAACGCGATCAAGCAACCAGAGTGTTTCTAGCTAGATTAGTGAGAATTTTTTATGAGACTTTTTATGAGACGTGTCTTGGTGGCGGGCGCAATACGAGCAGAGTGCCGCGCAAGATGTCACAATATAAGTTCCGACTGTTCTCTGGTTCGAGCCCTGATTTATGCATAATAGAAAGCATTAGTTAGCATTGCTACAGTTATGGTGTGGTGGTTATCAACAAATAAGTGACTTGCTTATTCCATTACTCACTTGTATAAAACACAGTTCTTTTGTTTTTTAGTGATTACAGTGAATCTATTATAATATGATGCGGGTTTTGTTAGTATGTTTGATACCACTTTGCGAAAATTGGTGTAAGTATATAAAATATATTATATATTTTAAAGTATTGGAATAAATAGTCCATAAAATCCTTATCGTACCGTACGGTACTAAAAAAAGATTATGTAACTTATGCCCATACTGGTATTATGTGCCTCCCTGTATCTCCTTTGCCCGCTATTCTAGAGAAATATTTTCGCTTTGTCAATCTTCTTAAAGTTGTTCAAGTCTCGTATAGAGACTTATGTTCGTTTACTCTAACAAAGGAAACTTTGTAGCGCTACAAGCGAATTGAGTTTTACGGACCATGTTTAGCGGTGAAAGCAATTTGAGTAAGTGAAATAGGTATAATTATATGTTATTATTTTATAGTTTGACTGTTTAACTTTGACCTGATGAGAATCTAAGGGAAGCAGTGGATTCTAATAGCTCTGTCATCTGATGCTAACATTTATTTAAATGGAAGACTTCCACGGAATCTGATAATGATAATGAAGGTAAACATATCAAATTAATTCAAGGTCTTAAACGTGGGAGTCGGTTAGGTCTAAAAAGGAATATTGAGTTTTATAAATAGCTACAATGAGAAATATTATTATGATGACATAAAGAAAAAATTCTGTACGCCTTTAAGTACGCCTAGCTATTGTTGTCCCGGAATATTGTGATCCTTGTAGCTTAAAGCCTTTAAATCGTAAGATTAATAAAAGGTAAATATGTCGGTAGAATGGTTCAGCAGCCAGTATGTTATAAGAAGTAATATTTTTGTACGGACCGTCTTACAAAATGAATAATAGTAATAATTCTAAGAAGCTGTTCAGAACTAAACCCACAGATAACAAACACCAGTAACAAGGAACAGTAAGCCTTTTAAATATAACTTTCTTAGCTATCGTTGTTTTTCGCATTAACAACAATTGTGTGGGTTCTGGCCGCAGTCGTGGAGTGCGAAACAGTGCTTTAACTTCGTACAACCAGTTACTGGTATAAAATATGTATAAGAAATTATATACCTAGATGATACATGTATTTTTAGCCATTGCCCGTTTTTTCACCGTTTGTCTTCTTTCACGTCCTAGTGTAGCTTTGGATGCAACATCAAGATGGCTGGATTAGTATATAATAACTGATTAAAAGAAAAACTAATGACAGTGGCCTCCTTTGAAGTTCTTTGTATCACCTCACCATTGCGTCGCTTTAGTGTCAGACGTCGTGAATTCCTGTTGTCGGTGTATTTGTACGGGATGGTGACCGAAATGGATCGAGCTTCAATACTGTCTACGACTTCAGATAATTCCACAGTGCAGCCCGTAAACATAAACCACATAGAACCTCTTTTATTTTACTTCCTACAGCGTCTGAGTGCGCTTTTACTGCCCTGTATTTCTTGTATCGTGCTGGATATATTAGGTACATTGTATTTGGGCCGTCGAGATCCTGTGTACTGCCTTTTATTGGATTGCCTCGTAAAAGTTAATAAAAATTGTAGCAGTGAAATTCAATTGCTTCAAATAGTCGAGTTTTGTGCCTGTTAACCGGTTACTAAAACTTTTTAGGTGTGAATAAATGTGTTTATTTGTTTTACCCGGATGTTTAGGAAGAGCATGGTATTTTAAGAGGATCTTTTTGTATCATAGAAAAAAAGTGGTTGTCATGATAGTCTAAAACTGCTAAAACTTACATAGTCTCATGTGTAGATACTTTAAGTCTTGTTGATACTATATAATGTTACAATCCATACGAAGACAAATTAACAGATCTACTTATATTAGATCTAGTGAAAATGAACGCTTGAAAATGTCTCTGTAAGGAATGAGCAGAAATACCTTACTCTGGAATGCCATTATGAATGAAACACCCCAAACTCAAAAAGAGAAACCTTTTCTTTCTCTCTCTCAATCGGCCGATTGAACAGACAATCTGCGCCCCTCGGGATTCAATTATTTATTTTTATATGAGTATCTCTTACGGCTTTTTATAGGCGCTGTAAAAATGCGTTCAATTTCTTCGTCGCTGAAGTGTGAAGGTGCGAAAAGTGGATGCGGCAAGCTGATGTTCTTGTAACAAACAGTGTGGTTAGTACAGTTTTGTCCCTAGGTAAATTTACTTATCGTCAAAGTGTACGGGGAAATTTACTATATCCTATTTTTCAAGTTTTATGTTCTTTGGTTGCATCTGTGGGTCAGGGTAGGTCTATATTATTATGATCCTGACGCCTTTTTTATTTACTTATTTTATCCATAAATACATGTTTTTTTTGGTAAGGGTTTTGTTTGTATAGGGATAACGACTCTTGGCATCATATTTCATTCCTGTCCTATATACTCATCTCGATTTCGACGGAATTAAAGGTGGGCACATATTTTTACTTCACTGTTTTACATATATTTTTTTGTACAAGCCAATTTCGACTTCTTGAGTTTTCTGAACATATAAAATAATAATATTATGAATATCATTAGTTGGTGTTATTTACATAAACATATTATATATTTTTTAATACAAGTTGCAACCCGCCAGCGACGTCGTCGTTCGCGCAGCATAGCTATTACGAGTATAAAAGTTTAATCTTTACACTTATATCAATATAAAATCTCGTCCGCGCAGACGTAGTCGCAGATAAAAAATAGTACTTAATGAATATAAAATCTTCATACTTCCGACTATATTTTTATTGCCCAAGAAAGAACGCAACATCGAAAATGCACCCTTTACTTCCTACAGCTTTTCACAAATTGGCCTTTCAGGTAAGACTATGACGTACACTGGGCGTTCAATCAGCTAAGTGCATTAGCAGTGCAGGTCCGGAAAAGTTGGGAAAGTTACGGATAGTTTACCGGCAGTGACACATCACTAGCGTAATGTTTGACAGCTTGTTGGGAGATTCCATTTATAAGTCTAACTAGGTAGTAATGGCAAAATGCTGGCCTTTTTGTTACCTAAGTATGCATAGCTATAATATTTATATTAAAGTTCCATTTAAAAACATACCTAAATTGTTTAGATTTCGCATGGTTTGTGCATTAAGATACCCTTCTTTTTTTCTAAGTAATTATGTCAAAATGGAGAATTGAAAAGTCGAATCTTCAGCCTGTTGATAATAGCGAGTACCTACAAATTAAAAAAAACTACTTTCACTCACTAGGACCTAACAATCTCGTTTAAGTCCGTTAATCTGAGCTAATATGACACACTTTAGAGCATGTGATGTGAAAATATTTGTTTTGGGTGGGAATCGAACCCGCGACACCAAGCGCAGCAGTCCGAGTGCTCAGCCACTACGCCAAACGTGCCGTACTCAAATGTATTATTCAAAACAATTTTTTTTCTCAGATTCAAATGTATACACTTCATAATAAGTAAATGAAATTTTCCTGGCCCAGCCACATACCATTTCGAATTGTTATGAACCTTAATTTGTTATTTATATTTCATTCGCGTCACTCGGTCTACCTACGGCATAATTTAGGTACCTATGTACAAACCTTTTACTGCTTTTTCGCTTTAACCGCTTTATTTCAGCTTTGTTTTCTCCTCATTGTGTTTTCAGTAGACGCTTCAGTGGTATTATGTAATTTTTAATTTTTCGCCTGAGGTGTTTGTTTTTTGTATTTCGTCGAGTCAACTTTTTCTGTGTCGGATCAGAGTATCATGTAAAAGTATTGTTTCTAAAATATCATATTATTTCACCTACTTTATTTTTAGCTCTTATCTCGCACAGAGAATAGCCAATGCTATTCAGCGAGGTAATGCAGCCAGTGTTCTTGGTACTATGCCACATGGACACCTACTTTTGTTACATTTGTAAGGTTTAGATTCGGCTAGTTTTAGTTTATTTTATTTTGTTTTCTATCATCGAATAAAAACATCTACTTTATTTTCCATCCTTCAACTAATATACACCAATAGATCTCACATTGCCATTACTTGCGGTAAAATAAACATTATTACAATGTTATTAACAAAAGGAATAATACAGTATCCACGATCGAATCTCACGTAGCCGACTAATATTATACCGTCTCAAGGGAGTACAATTTAAATAAGAACGAAAATTGGATTTAAACCCACTGGGAGACCGCTAAATAAATTCGTTGATGGAATATTAATCAGTCTGTCGTTTATTGTGACAGGACATTGTCGCGAGCTTTGTCTAGCTAGATAACAAAGCCAATAGGTATATAGGTACTCGTAGAGTCTGGTCTTTTGTGGAGAAGCTCAGGATATGCTTTAATTTGTCCAAGAAATGCTTCCAAGTTCTTTAGCAAAGAGCATTCACGTGAATTAAATTCGTGAATTAATGAAGTGAATTCATGGTATTTCAGCACCGTTGCAGGGGCCATGATATAAGTCAAAACAAGTATCGTAGTTATGATGTTATACTAACTGATAATAATTCATCCGTCAACCAAACATTTTTTCTTCACAATCAATGCCCAAGTAAATAAATAAAGACATCATTTTTCATCATAAAATCGTAAGAAACGTAGGCGCCGGAAAACTTTTCCTCACAAAACGGTTGACAGAGAAAGTTGACTGCTCTTTGTGGTCCTTTGAGCTTCTCGGCGCAGAGAAGGGGTGGGCGACAGATTTACTGATTTTGTCTACTTTTAATCGAATATTTTGCAGATGTGTACCGTAATGGGAGTTGGAAAGTAAATAATGTTTGAACTTTAAATATTTAAGGCTCCATTACAAGAATACTTGTGAAAAAAGATGTGTATCTAATTGCCAAGATTAGTTTTTGAACTCAATGTTTGTTTAAAAGAGTTTGACTTTAGTAGTATAACTATTGGGTATAATATTACATTACATACAAATGAATGTTGCTTATGCTAAATGCAACTTACAGAATTCTAAATCCTTTTCTCCTGTTTCTAGGAACATCCCATTACTCCGGCAAAGTGCAAACTTTGATCTATCATAATGAAGTTATTCAACTGCATATATGAACTTCATCTATATATGAACTATATCATCTTGCATGAACTAAAATCCCGCTTTAAATTGGATCCTGTCTTACTACCAAATAGGTACAAGTAAAACCGCTCATAACACTAAAGCCCACTCGGAATTAGTCCAAAACCTAACCACCGAAACATCAAAATCGCTCGCGCCGCCTGAGTTATTCCAGCTACCCTCATCCGAGGCCCATTTTGTTTAAAGAACCAAACAAACTTCGGGAACGGGCGCAGTCGCGCGTAAACATTTACTTGAAAGCTTTATAGACGTCGGTGACCGCGGTTCGGTTTTACAACCGGCGTATCCCCCTTTGTCGAATTTACGATGTTCTATGTGGTTTGTTTTATAAACGTGTTCTGTATAGTTTTAAGGTTCTAGTTAGGTGATTTGGGTCAGAGGGGTGAGATAAAATATGGCGGATGGGTGGAACAGAAATTGGTTAGCCAATAAAAAATAAAGCGATGATAGAATAGAGATAGATAGTGGGCGAACGTCCGCCTGTCAAGAAGGGGATTGCGAGTTCTAATCCCAGCGCGGGCGCGTACCAATGTTTCTTGTCCAAACATATGCCCGTAATTGTCACTCGCTTTTCGGTGAAGGAAAACATTGTGAGGTACCCCACATGCCAGATAATTACTTCGGAGGCATGTGATCCACTAATCTAGTCCGGGCCCTCGTGGTGGATTACGACTTAACCCTTCTCACGAAAGTGAGGGAGACCCATGCATTGAGCGGATACGGTGGTTGATGACACCAACTTCCTTGTCAAATACCTGAACAGCAAGAACAAAATACCTGAACGTCCATTATCTATAACACAGCGCAAGGAAAACTACTCCGATAAATTATTTTTCATCCTCCGTTCGATCGTAAAGTTGTCGCGAAGTCAATGACCGCACTTACGGGAACTCTATGAAAGCTCAGCGATAACTTAACAAAGTAACATTGTAAAGACGTCACAAGTTATCAAGAAAAGTAGGGGTTGAATTGGAAACTTATTAGTAGTTTCCACTGTTTAATGGCTTACGGGTTCACCCGGAAAGCTACGCTTCGCGTAGGTCGCGCTACGCTATGCTACGCTACCTAGCTCATCACCTACGCAGATAGGTTTGGTACAATCACCAACGAAAGTTTACAAATTATCAACATACTCAAATTCTTATTTTAAGCAAAGCCTAGGATACTCAAATTGGATTTCCGGACCAGTTTACTTATTTCTGTTGCTAAGTGTACGAGCAGGCGTCAGTTGTAAAAAGTGTTTCCCATTCGCTTATACGTATGTGTACGTCGTTAATAAATAAAGCTTGGCATAAATACGAATCATAGCACGCAAACAGAAATGTCCCGTATAAAAGCTAATGCCCTCGGAGACGGCATATTTGCATGCATTGCATGCCTGGTTCCCATGTGGCGTGCAGAGCTTGCACGGCTGCAATTTGGATTGTGATGTGATGATATGTAGCGTAAGTTGCTGAGTGACAACGTTTTGAATTATTTTCGATCTACGTATACCTACGTCTTTGCGGAGAAAGAAGTCAGTCGACGTATCTCTCCATATGTCTCACAAGTTTTGCATACGGCGTACGCAAAACTTTTGACTTTTGTCAGTTTGCGCCGCGACGGCATAATCGCAGAACCTAGCGATCTAAATAATTATCAGCAGCATAAATCACGAGTACGTTGTCTGCTGATATTATCCCTAGTTTTGCTAAGAGAAAGATAACTGTTTTAATATAGTATAATGCAGGCAATTTAAATATTGGTTTTCGAAATTTGATTTTACTTATATGGTGCTTTCCTCATAAATAATCTCACAGCAAATCTGCATCAGATCTCCTTATCAGAAAGCTCGGAGCTTACCATTTGGTGACCATCTCACTTACCTCGTCGCATTGACTTTTGTTTAATAGGTACTAGGTAATGCTCGTGTAAGTAAGGTAAGGAAAGAAGCGGTGGTAGCCTAGTGGGCGAACGTCCGCCTTCGAAAACGGAGGTGGCGAGTTCAAATCCCAGTGCGGGCACGTACCAATGTGTTTCTTGTTAAACATATGTACGTAATTATCACTCGCTTTTCGGTGAAGGAAAACATCGTGAGGAAACCAACATGCCCGAGAATTATTTCGGAGGCAAGTTATCCACCAATCCGGACTAGGCCCCCGTGGTGGATTATGGCCTAACCCTCCTCACGATAGTGAGGGGAGGCCTTTGCCCAGCAGTGGGACAGTTACAGGCTGAATTATTATTATTATTATTAGGTAATGCTCACTCTTGCTCTTGCACAGCATAAAATCCCATAATCACTGAACTCGTCTCACAACAGCCCAGTTTTGAAAACATTTTGTAAATAGCCGTTCCTTTCTACGCACGATTTTTTCCAACACGTGAAGGTTGAGTGGGGAGCATACGGCCCTAATTTTGTACGGAAGAGCTACCTTCATTTAGAGGTATTGTGTTTGCTGGATTATTCCCCCTCTACGATGAAATAGAAAGAGAAGTCAGTGACTGAATTTTATACACATCGTTTTGTTTAGGCACCTATGTTTCAACCTAAGGCTAAACGTAGGTACGCCTTAGCAATGCCTAATGCGGAAGTATCAATCGCAATAGGTACGCAGACCATTCTTTGTATTATGACTACATTCACCACGTATAATGTTGGGTGATCGTGACATATTAATATTTAAAAGTAAACTAAATATTTCACACACCTATCTAACTATGTATGCTAGCATGTCGAAGTTGTTGCCATAGTCAACTAATTATCATTTATCTTTCTCGAAGTTTATAGGTTTACAAAATAGTTGTGCACTGAGCTATTTATAATGAGCAAAAATTAGTGTTTAGCAGAACGCTCTTTACGCTTCAGAGGTTTAGTCAAAGTTGAGCTAACGAACTGAACATGATTGAAAGAGGCAATCAAAGTATCTTAGTCAGCAAGGTATTGAATAAGAACTTACTGTGCGAATAAGATACCAATTTGATTCTCCAAGCAGTCAATCAACTGAAAGTGGGTTATAGTAAATACTCTTTGATAAATAAGATTTTGAGTTCAAATTAGACAACATTTGACGCGATTAAATAACTTTGTGTAAACTATATTCAGGATCCCAGGTAACTAGTAGGTTACTAGGTATTTAGTAATCTGTATCGCAGGCATTTAGTGATATCATAATTGCCACTATGGTAATATAATAGCTATTGTACCGGTTACTTCAGCAACTTCACCGACTATAAGTTATCACAACCCATACGGTCTTACCACAAAACATTTAAACCAGAGTTGAACAGATGAGTCTAAATATTTTCTCCACAAATCGACGTCTAACCCTCGCTTTCTAACTCAATAACACATTTACAAGTAAAATAATTAGGAATGCCAGGTTTGAGTCAGAATACGCGAGTGATAGACGTCGATTTTATGGAACGATATTTTAGAATCATCTGTTTAACTCTGGTCTAATCTTTTGTAGTAAGATCAATAATATCCGATAATATGAACATGGGTTCAGCAGGGGATATTATCGGATATTCTTAGGGGATTAAACAGATGTTTCTAAAATGCCGTTCCACAAAATCGACGTCTAGCACTCGCGTTTTCGTGTTTCGTGTTTTCGCGTTTCGTGGAACCCATGTTCCACCTAACTTTCGTGAGGAGGACTAGGCCATCGTCAACCATGGAGACCAGATCCAGATTGGTAAATCTTCCCGGTTTTAAAGGGGTTCGGAACTCGCAGACTTTGGAAAGTCCAATGTGTCAACTTTATTCACTGTCTCCATTTTCCAGTGCGCTTGCATCACTCGTGTGGGGGCCAAGTGACGCCGAGTGTCTCCACCGCCCCTCTCTGGGCCCTCCGAGGGCTCTCGTAATGAGTGGAATTATGACTTTTTGTGTCCGAATTACTGGTAAGCTGTATGGGAGGCATTTTTAATCGCCATTCTTTTCCCTGTATTCGCCATTATTTCGCCTGTACCTATTGTGTTGGGGATGAAGATTTTAAATAGAAGGAAATATAACAACTTAAGTACGTATATAATAATAACGCGCGCAGTTTAGCTTCGCTAAGCTTTGAGCAATTATTTTATGTGTTTTTACTTGAAATAATATTTCTGTTTCTTGTCCTTTTTGTGGAGTAAAAGAAATCTTAATTTGGAACTAAGCGAAGCGTTACTAATAGGTTTGTACAATATTACAGATAAATCTGAAAAAGCTTTAGTATATCCAACTTGACAACATTTTATTGTTGTAAAACATTAGAATAAAATGGCAAATCGGATTCGTATCGTTTAACCTTACAGTGGTGCCACTTTCACAGAATGCGACGTATTTGTGTGCGATTATAAAAATTAAAAGGCCACGCAATACTGGCAAATCTATAAGGATATAAGCAAAGGTCAAATTTAAGAATTCAAACAAGTTCAAATGAGCAAACCGTGGCTCCGACATTGATTTAATTTACAAATGATTTTGGTGCAAATCGTTATAAATGTTTCACATGCAATGGTTGCCAACTATCCACGAAATTAACAAAAGAAAGCACGAAGTTGAACCGAACAACAACAAAGATTGAAAACCGCGGACTGGACGAGAACTTTGTCATTTCTTTCTGTTAAAATTATTAATCTGTAGCAAAATGTCAAGCAATGTCTATGGTGCAAAGTCTAGTTGTCTATGGTCATTAAAAATAAAAGACAGTCCGTCCGGTTTTCATTCAAGAAAAACATGTCGTTTTATTTTAGGTTATGGGCTCCAGAACGTTTAAAAATAGTTAAATAATTGCAAAGTTACAAATTTAGTGTTTTTGAATAGTCAGTGCAGTGTAACTGAAGCAATGGCTACTAGCTCAAACTATTTAGTTAGCGTACCTAAGCTAAAAGGGCGTGAGAACTATAGTGAGTGGTGTTTCGCGGCAGAGAATTTTCTGGTGTTGGAGGGCATGGTTAATTGTATAAAGCCAGAGCCTGGAAAAGTCACAGGAGCTGCAGATGATGCGAAAACAAAAGCCAAGTTGATTTTAACTATCGATCCATCTATCTACGTACACATAAAGAGCGTCAGTACATCGAAGGAGCTGTGGGAAAAATTGAAGGCATTATTTGACGACTCAGGATTTACTAGAAAAATCAGTCTGCTGAGAAATCTAATATCTGTTCGCCTTGAAAATTGCACATCGATGACATCCTATGTGACTCAAATTGTAGAAGCGGGTCAGAAATTGGCGGGAACGGGATTCGGCATTAGTGACGAGTGGATTGGTTCTATCATGTTGGCTGGATTGAGTGAAAAATATATGCCCATGATAATGGCGATCGAACACTCGGGAATGAACATCACGACGGATTCGATAAAAGCCAAATTAATGGACATGGAACCGGAAACGAATGATGTGAATAACGCATTGGCGTGTTTCCGTTACCAACCTAAGAAAAATAACAAGACGGCTGGAAAAGACGCGGGAACGGGAGCGCAGAAATTGTCACCTGTCAATGTCAAAGACAAACGAAATGTGAAATGTTATCGTTGTAAGCAGTTCGGTCACTATCGTAATCAATGTGAAAACACAATGAATGAGAACAAGAATGCAGATGTATCTTCAAAGAATACGCATGAAAATAAAAAGTGTACGAACGCGTTTAGTGCCGTGTTTTTCAACGGGAACTTTCATAAAGGTGACTGGTACGTTGACTCAGGCGCCAGTTCACATTTGACAACAAATGAACATTGGGTGATCAATGCATGCTATGACGGTTTCTCGAAAGAAATTATGGTGGCTGATCAGAATAAAGTGCCGGTTTTATGTAGTGGAAACGTAAAAATCACGACTTCAACTGACAAGTGTGATTTTGAGGTTATGGTTGAAAACGTTTTATGTGTACCTAACCTGACTACGAATCTCTTATCAGTGAGCCAGCTGATAAGACAAGGCAACAAGGTGTCCTTTACGAGCGACGGATGCGAAATATTTAATAAGAAGAATATTTTAGTTGGTACCGCTTCACTTGTAAATGGAGTATATAAACTGAATATGGCCACATATGTAATGGCTGCAGTGATTGAGTCTCCAGAAGTGTGGCACCGTAGACTGGGACATGTTAACAGTCAGTATATGAATAACATGCAGAAAGCAGTGGAAGGAGTCATGCTGGACAAGAAGGCAGATATCAGCAAGATGAACTGTGTGGTGTGCTGTGAGGGCAAGCAAAGCCGATTGCCATTTGCTCATGAAGGTAACAGGAGTGCTGAGCTGCTGAATATAGTACATAGTGATATCTGTGGACCAATGGAAAATGTTTCTCTCGGAGGATCAAGAATCGGATTGTGAAAACTGGATTGAATAATCATACCCCATATGAGTTGTGGACAAACATAAAGCCAAATCTCAGTCACATTAGGATATTTGGCAGTATTGTTATGAAGCACATCCCGAAGGAGAAAAGACAAAAATGGGACAAGAAATCTGAAAAATGTATTCTGGTAGGTTATCCTGAAGATGTCAAAGGATACAGAGTATATAACCCAACAACTCGGGCAATCACAACGAGCCGAGATGTTATTATTATAGAAGATAATAATTTACATCAGGAGAGTATGGTTCCTGTTGAAAAGGCTGAAGCAGAGGAAAGTCCAGTATGTCAGGATCCAGTGGGGGATGTCACAGTAGACAATGATGAGGTGGAAGATTCTTTTGTTTCTACCGAAAGTGGTGATGTAAATGATGAAACTTACATACCAAATGAGGAGTCTATTGCAGATGATGAAAACACCAATATGGAAATTAATCCAATATCTTTACCACCCAGAGTAAGAAAAAAGCCTGATAGATATGGTTATATGTGCACAGAGAATAGTACGATTGATGTCGAAGAGCTGATACTAGAAAAAGAACTACAGGGACCAGAGAAAGAGTATTGGGAGCAAGCGGTGAAAGAAGAGTTGCAAAGCTTTGAAGACAATGAGGCATGGGAAGTTGTTGACGCTCCAAGTGGTGGTACTATTGTAAAGTGCAAGTGGGTTCTCAAAAAGAAATGTGACAGTGATAATAATGTGCGTTATCGGGCCAGACTGGTGGCTAAAGGTTGTTCACAAAAATATGGTGTGGACTATGATGAAACATTCTCTCCAGTAGTTAGGTATACTACATTAAGGTTGTTGTTTTCATTGTCGGTTCAGTTGAATTTAGATGTGGTGCATCTCGATGTCAAGACTGCGTTCTTGAATGGGGACCTGGATGAGATTATATATATGCATAAACCTACTGGTTTTGTTAGTACAGATGATAAAAAGGTTCTCAAACTTAAAAAGGCAATATATGGTCTCAAACAGGCCTCTCGAGCATGGCATAAAAAGGTAGATATGTGTATGTTAGCAGATGGCTATAATAAGTCTAAATTAGAACCATGTTTGTATACAAAGATTGTGGGTAGCAATCGAACAATTGTGACATTGTATGTCGATGATTTCTTTATATTTTCAAATAATGAAAATGAAATGACCCATTTAAAAGAAATGTTGAGTAATAATTTCAAAATAAAAGACTTGGGACAAATAAAACAATGTCTTGGTATGTCAGTAAACTTTGATAAAGAAAATAGTACTGTAACATTGTGTCAGAATAATTATATTGATGAGTTACTGCGCAGGTTTAACATGACTGATTGTAAAACAGCTGTTACTCCAATGGAGGCAAAATTAACTGCTAAGAAAGTAGAATTTTGTAATGATCAAATTCCTTATCAGCAGCTTATAGGCAGTTTAATGTATTTGGCTGTACTCACACGACCTGATATTGCTTATTCAGTGTCCTATCTTAGTCAATTTAATAACTGTCATAACGAAGAACACTGGCACTATGCCAAGAGAGTATTAAGGTATCTAAAGAAAACTAAGAATATGGGTTTGAAGTATTGTAAAAATGAAAATGTTCAAATAGAAGGTTATGTTGATGCCGACTGGGCTAACGATATTAATGATAGAAAATCATACACAGGTTATTGTTTCATGTTGTCAGGATCAGTTATATCTTGGAGTTGTAATAAACAAAAATGTATTGCTCTTTCAAGCACAGAGGCTGAGTATGTAGCAATTTCAGAGGCTTGCAAAGAAGCAGTGTATTTAAGGAACTTACAGTATGAGATTACTAAGAAAATGTATCAAATCACTTTACATAATGATAACCAAAGTGCACATAAGCTGTTAGTAAATCCAGTATTTCATAATAGAACCAAACACATTGAAGTTAAGTATCATTATTGTAGAGAAATGATAAGTGGTAAAATTGTACTGATTAAGTATTTATGTACTGCAGATATGCCAGCAGATTTATTAACAAAGAGTTTAAATTCTGTAAAGCATTATAAGTTCCTAAAAGCATTAGGTATTTTAAGTATTGTAATTTAAGTACCTATGTACCTACATAATTATAACTTTATTGTAAGGGACATTTTGAGTGGGGGTGTTAAAATTATTAATCTGTAGCAAAATGTCAAGCAATGTCTATGGTGCAAAGTCTAGTTGTCTATGGTCATTAAAAATAAAAGACAGTCCGTCCGGTTTTCATTCAAGAAAAACATGTCGTTTTATTTTACTTTCATGCAAAATTACATTTGGGAAGTCCTTCGGCCGACTTGCGAGTGGAAATTTTTAGGGTCGGGATCAATCCAGCGTTGAGAATATTAAAAAAGTTCGTCTTGAACTTGGATTGTCTTTTCTGGAAACTGTTTACTCGACTCGAGCGGTTTTTATTTAGTTTCGTCGGCTTGATGCGACCCACATTGTTGACGGATCGATGTGTCGCGACCGCGGCCCGCGACCCGCGTAAGTTGGTTATGTTAGTTTCTTTACTCTGCGACAAATCGATTAGGTTATTATTTTTATTTTCTTATTTACTTGAACAGTACCTACGTACCTTACATGTAAGAAGCTAGAATTTTTTTCATTAAAAAAAAATGAGCACTGAATCGTATATCGATTCCATCAAACTTCGGTCGTTTCCCGCAACCAAATTTCAAATCAAATCTAGTAGTTAACAAAATTGTTAGTACCGTTTTCGTGAAACTGCAGAAACATCCCCAGAATACATTCAACATTAGGGAATGCGCCGTAGACCGCGGGCTATTAGCGCAAATGAGTCCTAATACAGACTGCGGCTGATGATCTCCCATTTAAAATCAGAGTCGCTTGTGCACTGCACCTTACCTGATGAATATGACCAGCAAAAACTTTAGTTTTGGTTCAGTGAATAGTTCCCTCTGGTGCTAGTTTGTCAGGCGGCCTGACGAACTCTATGGCAATTTATGAAGTGGTCAACCAATGGTCAACCAATAAGTATATCGTTGTCTCTATTATATACTAAACAAATGGCAGCAATACCTTATGTAGCGGTTGATCAAATTTAACTAGGGATTCAGAAACCGGGCATAACTCTCTGCAGCCCAAATCTGCACATAACTTACGGATAAGTCATTGGCGTAAGGCTGGACCTAGTGTAATTCGGTTGTAAGGCGAGTAGATTGTCGTGAGGGCACATTGCCTTAAGTTGTAGCTCCGTCAGATATTAGTGGAGCTAAAATCATTGTCTCTGACAACTACTCACATATATCAGTTTTCGCTTTATCATCATCAATTTTGTAATCAATTTTATCTCCATAATAAATTTTATTTTACTGCCAGCAGTTAAATTGCGTAAATGGACAATAAAAATACATAGCCATACGAAATTTATTCAACGATCTTTCAGTATCAATATTTTGACCACAATTTTATTTTACTCGATGCAATGAAATCGTCTATTTGAATAACCATCTATATTCTAAACAGCGGACCGGATCTCTCATTATTATGGAAATGAGACTGTGGGACAGAAATATTGCTTATGTAAGGCCATTACGAAAAAAAAGCGTTAATTACTTTGAAAATCTGAAAGAGAAACACTGAAAACCCGCTCCGCAATTTGAATTGAAATTGGCAAACGGTGCGGTACCTCCAAGCGGATACCGCAGTTCAGACGCTGAATCACTGGAAAAGGTATTCTTTTTGTTTCCTCATTAAAGTTATAAGAGTTTTTAAAGTTTTAGAGTGTAGACGGTTTACGTAAGCAAATTTGTTCTGCATAAGCCTTATTTTTCAGTCATATCTATATTTGTGTCTTAATAGAAAATTTACAATTTAATCATCCACCTGAGGCCTTTATTTTATCAAGTTCCATATGGGATGTCACAGACTCATAGAGCACATCAGCAAAAAATAACAATAAAAAAGTCTCATTTCAAAGGAGGAAGACTATAATTCTCTAACTGACAGTTTCTTTTGCGTGAACCGCAGTAACTGTTTAGTAATGTGTGCTTGGGTGCCGATCCACTCGGGCTGACTAAACTATGACATGTCACTTCGCATAATATTATGTCGGCAGGACCACCCCATATGGTATGTTTACTAGTCCTCCTTGGAAACTGTCATTGGCTGAAACCATAGTATACCTATCCCTAGAAGAAGGTACACTCTCTAATTATTAAATTAGAGCGAGACGGCAGATCGGAAGTTTGACACTTTGAGCGTGTTTGTATATTGAGTACCACTACGCGGACGCTAAAGCTTCGCAAGCAGTTCCGCTTATCTTTTGTTCGATTCATCCGTTTGTATGGAGTCTGAAACTTAAGTTCTCACCCCGTTCTTCCAGGGTCTCTGCATCTTCGGCAACCCACCGTGATCGATGTCCACAAATTAGCTACGACACCCTGCGTGCCGGAGCGAGCGGTGATTTTTCACGAACAACTTTTAAAAGGCTCCCTGATAACTTTCTGTAGGTCGTACTTTTGTAGCTTTATATACCTACATTTGTAGCTCTCGGTGTTTAGGGAATTGTAGGAAAGTTACGTGACTAACTGCCTCATCGCTCAAACAATGTGTGGGCTGGGGCAGCTGTGGTTATAGTTTGTGGAGGGTAAGTGGAGACGAAAGTTAAATAATCTGAGATGCGAGTACGTCAGTGCTTTATAGCGTTTACTTGTTCACTAGTCACTTAGTTGCTTCTGCATACATTACATGGTTTTCTTGCATATCTTGAGAACCGACTCTTTAGTGACTAACATTAGTATGCTGTTGGTTGGGCTCACTGTGTTCAGCTCACAGTGAGTGTTAGGTTTTTATTGAAATTTATCTGTAAAAAAAAAAACAATTAAAATAATATTCTGCGGTATTTCTCTTCCGAGGTTTTCCAACAATTTATTACTCCTACAAGGACGCCACGGCGATAGCACGCGACGACGATTTGATAGAACTTATTCGAAGATACGTTCGTCTAATTTAGGAATGACTCCACTTTCCTTTGAGACCTTCGCTATTCGCAAACTGGACAAAAAAGGCGAACCAAGATTAAAACAATATCAGAGTTTCTAGAACACCCTACAGATTAGATGATGTTACTTTATTTGTCGGATAAGGTACTGTCAGGTTTAATAGGCCACGTAAAATACTGACGTGGCTTAACAACTGCTACCCTGACAACATCCCGTGGCTTAACGATGGAAAACTTATACACAACTTATGAGATTCGAGTAAGGCATTGGTGCCAACGTTGCACGGTGCACACTCTACGTCGCGGCTACCTTTATAAAATCTTACTTACAGCTGGCTGTATTATTTCTTTAACTTCTTAAATCTGCATTACTTTTAATCCATATTATAATTATTCCTGGACGCTGCCAACTGAAAGCGACGCCACCACAGCTATCCCAAATGGCTACTGAAAGCTATAACCGCGAGTAGGTATACGAGCTCGCACGGCATCCTTTGCGACCCATTGAAACTTCGCACGCGGTCCCATGGTCCCGTTGACGATACGTAATGACATTACACGGATGTAGGTCGGCCGATGACCCCGGAGCCTTTATTGTTAAACTGTGATGTCGGTCAATGACCGTCGAGTTTGTCAGAAGTTTTCACTTGTTAGTCAAATGAATGCTTTTGTAAGATCAAAATATTTTTTGTAGGTTCCGAGACCTGCGCCTCCATTAAAAAGGCCCACATTTTAATAAATCAATCTCAGCTCTGAGAGCTATCTTGAGTGTGCACTTGCTCTCTCGTTCTATTTAATATTGTATATATTAGGAACAGAAACTTGCATGATCTCTGGCAAATTAATAAATGACACTCAGCGGATAAGTGCTATCCAATTATGACACAATTGACACATACAAGACAGTATCTAGTAGCTAGTGCTACATCTCAATATCCATTTATTAAATAGCAACGATTTCAAGACGTAGATTACATTTTAAGTGCGCATCAGCTGATAGTGCTATTGAGGTACATTTATTAATACGGCCCTAAAATGGACAGTAGTATATAAGTGATAATCAAAGTATTCATTGTGTGTAATGTAATTAGTGCTCTAGGAACTGAAGCAATTAAAAAATATATATCTTAAAAACAATAACAATTTCAGTATTTCTAAGTATAGGTATTTACCTACTGAATATTCGGAACTTACTCTAGATTTTTCTAAGAACCTTTTCAGAATTTTTTAAACGCTACCTCATTATAACTTGTCATTTATAAAAATAAAAGGAGTTTAACAAAATTTGATATTACTTTATTACCGTTATTTCCCGCACATTGCTCGCCAAATGTTTGCAGCCTGCTATTTGCTGAGCTGAGACAGACCTATATTTCGTATGAAGATATAAAATAAAATAACTGTTATGGAGCATCTGAAAATCGTCGAATCGCAGTGGAAAATACGGATCTCCAACCAGACAAGTATTATTGTTGTAAGCGAAAAAGGTACTTACTTATTTACTTCGCGGCTAGATACAGGTGGCATCCTGCCAGCTATAGCTAACTAGTATATGATCATAGCTTAGGAGACACCGTCAAATTTTAATGTTCTCGTAGGTAGTGTTTGTAAAATAAACCTCAGAGAAAAATAAAAACTACGTAAGAATAAACCTTATGAAAAGATAATTAGGTCCTAAACTGTATTGCATGATAGTGCCTGATTTATTATATCATCGTTAGAGATGATTGAAATGGAAGTACACACTTTAATTTAGTATAGATCTTCGACGGTAACTAAAAAAATTCGCAAAAATATTCAATTTATTGTTGTGAATTGCTTGATTAGCTATAGACTTTTCTTGTGATGATAATACATTTCCTACGTGCTTATGTTGTAGATTTTTTATGGTCCCACATCAATAATTGCAATGAATACACGTGAGCTCTTGCACTAACTCGAGTGGATATCGCAGGATTTTCAAATTTGCATTGTTATGTGTTCGTAACACTGCAGTTACAGTGTCTACGGCGAACTGCCTCGCTACAGTACGAAATAAAAGTAAAATTATACACAATTTTGCACCTAATAAAACGTTATGTTCCTCGAATCTCTTCCTCTGTTTACTTCTATTGTACCAAAAACGTACAGTAGGTATACATAAAACCTCTACACAAAACAAATTAGGTACGTTTTTCAGCTGTACACTTTTTCAGGTCTCAGGTCCTTTTTAGAGGAACAAACTTCGGTCTTATCATAAAAGAGTTTAACCAGAGTTGAACCGATGTGTCTACATATTTTCTCGACAAATTGATGTATATACCTATACAGGGTGTATCGGCAAGGTGTAGTAATATTGAAATGTGGGTATGTGTACCTGGTGATGAATCATTTGCCAGGGTACTAAAACCTGAAATCGATAATCGATTTTTTCACTCAAATTGACAAAATAACTAAATATTACAACCCTAACATGATACGGATGACGTCACGTTACGCGGGTCACTGGCATTGAATTATTTCTGCCGCAAAGTGCGCCGCGGTCTTTGAATTTGCCGACAATATTTTAGGGTTCAGTATTGTAACAAAGTTGAAAGCCTCTAAAGTTCATTTCAGATACTTACCGCCTTAGAATAGAATTTTGGTAGGTACATTACACGGAGCAGATATCACTCAGCCGCCAAGAAATACTTTTGTTAGGTTGCATCTGTCGGGTTGGTACAAATTGGTAAAAAACATTATTTAAAAAACAAACGGAACCCTTAGTGCATTTACGAATTCTTATTGACGGATTTGACGGCGGATCACATGTTAGTCTTTGCGTCAAGTTCACTGACATTG
The DNA here is from genome assembly GCA_905147375.1 of Hylaea fasciaria. NCBI lineage: Eukaryota > Metazoa > Arthropoda > Insecta > Lepidoptera > Geometridae > Hylaea > Hylaea fasciaria. The sequence continues at coordinate 9,772,691 of LR990202.1, read as the reverse complement.
CCCAGCTGATAACTAGGGTTGAACGATGGTTAGTTTTACAGTAAACTTTGACGTGTCTTCATTCATTACCGTGACTACTTACTGATTTAAAATACCTCCAGATTACTTCGAAATAAGTATGTGTATGCATAGTTTCAGAATTACTACACCTTGCTGTTACACCTTGTATATACACTTCGCTTTTTCTAACTCAGTAACAAATTCACAAGTAAAATAATTAGAAAAGCCAGGATTGAGTGAGAAAACGCGAGTGATAGACGTTAATTTTGTGGAACGAAAGTTTAGAAACATCTGTTTAACTCTTATCTAAACTTTAGTGGTAAGACGGTTAGAATTAGGAAGCAAACGGCAAAATAAGTCGATTTGATCCTTGAAGCGTTTATAATAACACGTGCATTATTATGTCACTAATAAATTAAACTCACTAGTAACTAATTAATTAAAGTTTGCCCACTGACGTGTTTTATCGGTCTTAAAAACCGCAGCCTCTTTTGCGATAGTTTTACTAAAACAGTTTTAGTACCTACATTTGGTTTTGTATTAGCACGCGCTCAAACTTACTAGGTAGGTAGAGTTACCTACCTCATGCAATCGAAATATGGGTAATTCAAAACAAGGTGGTACATAGAGTATGAGAGATGCATTATAGAAAAACCACTTCGATATTAACGATCGAACCTTGTGTTTGTGTGGGGGCAGCTTTATGCTAATAAGTTTGTTATTATCACAAAAACATCTACATGTGAGTTAAAAAAATATATTTTCATAACTTGACAGATTTCCAGGTGAAATTAGTTTAGGAATAAAATATCTCCGACTACAGCTGGTACTGCGTCACCGTAATATCTTGTTGGTCGATAATTATAAGGCGGCCTAGTTTAGCGGCATCGTCGGATTGGCTTGCATGTTCGGGGGGTTGTGCAAGTTGGTTTTGGCGTAGACTTGCATATTCGAGTAGTTGTGCAAGTTGGTTTTGGAGTGGTCTTGCTGGTACGCGTGGTTGTGCATGTTGGTTTTGGCGTAGACTTGCATATTCGAGTAGTTGTGCAAGTTGGTTTTGGAGTGGTATTGCTGGTACGCGTGGTTGTGCAAGTTGGTTTTGGAGTAGACTTGCATATTCGAGTAGTTGTGCAAGTTGGTTTTGGAGTGGTCTTGCTGGTACGCGTGGTTGTGCAAGTTGGTTTTGGAGTGGTCTTGCTGGTACGCGTGGTTGTGCAAGTTGGTTTTGGAGTGGTCTTGCTTGTTCGGGTGGTTGTGCAAGTCGGTTTTGGAGTTGTCTTGCACGTTTGAGTTGTTGAGCATGTTGGTTTTGGAGTGGTCTTGCATGTTCGGGTTGTTGTGCAAGTCGGTTTTGGAGTGGTCTTGCTTGTTCGGGTTGTTGTGCAAGTCGGTTTTGGAGTGGTCTTGCTTGTTCGGGTTGTTGTGCAAGTCGGTTTTGGAGTGGTCTTGCTTGTTCGGGTGGTTGTGCATGTCGGTTTTGGAGTTGTCTTGCATGTTTGAGTTGTTGAGCAAGTTGGTTTTGGAGTGGTCTTGCTTGTTCGAGTGGTTGTGCAAGTCGGTGTTGGAGTGGTCTTGCATGTTCGAATGGTTGTGCAAGTCGGTTTTGGAGTGGTCTTGCTTGTTTGGGTGGTTGTGCAAGTCGGTGTTGGAGTGGTCTTGAGTGTTCGAGTGGTTGTGCAAGTCGGTTTTGGAGTGGTCGTGCATGTTCGGGTTGTTGTGCAAGTTGGTTTTGGAGTTCGTATTTTGCAGGCAGGTGCTAAAAACGTTTTGTTACTTAGAAAAACAGAGTTAATGTTTTTATTTTATTTTAATTATTCAAACAGTAGCTACAATTTGTCGCAATAGGTCCGATCACCTTTACATGCAAATTAAATTAAATGGTCATAATATACCTACCTATTTAATTATTGAGAGCACAAACAACAAACAGTGAAAATCCCTTTACATAAATCATTATGTATGCAGTTTTGTAGCGTAGAATACTATTATACATACACATTAAATATAGTATCTAATATTAATCGTAAAAGTCATAATCACCAAATTCAGGTACAACAGCTGCGTTCACTAAACGCGCGCTGTAACCACACAGTATCTGTAACAATATTAATAAATTATTAAAAATGATGTGCTAAGTATGCCCTTTCATTTGATACCCCACATACGGTATCATCACGTGTAAAAAGTATTTACGTGAATTACTTTATATATTTTTCTGATGTCAAAAGTGAAGGTTTGCGAGAGGCGGCGGTGTGATCACAGATTACAACACTAAACTGTTATACTTCGTCCTCGAACCCCTTTGACATTCTACCCCCATGCCCCTGTACACCGCGGACGAGGACTAAGTTCACACTAAGGTCACACTCCGCCCACTGCTGAGCACGGGTGTCACCTCACTTCCGTGAGGAGGAATAGGCCAAAATACATCACGGCCTGGTTCCGTTTTGTGGATCACGTCTCCCCGAAATACTTCCCGGGCATGTGGGTTTCCTCAAGATGTTTCTCCCATTGCACAGCGAGTGAGTTGCGTTTATACAAGAACCACATTGGTACGCGGCTGCACTGGGATCTGAACTTGCAGCCTACTACCTTCTCCCACTAGGCTCTCACGGGTTATTTGGAAAGAACTCATGAGAAATATCCCAAGCTACAATTAAAGAAGTTCCCAAACAATTACATAAAACAGGAGTAAGAGGCATCATTGTTGCCGCTGGAAGGGGGGGGGGTTTCGCAAAATTTCATGGGTGCCGGTAATGGACCGAGAATTAAATAACAACAGACTCATAACTTTTTAAAGGCACCTACATTTCTCATTGGTCACCTAACTACTAATTACAATGCACACCGAAATAACTACAAACGAATTAACTAAATGCAACAAAATCTTACCACCGACAAAAATATTAAAGGAATCAAACTCCTCATTTTTAATTTTTGTCTAAACTGTTTTCCTAGTTACCACTTAACCGAAGTGGTTGATAATTTTCTAGCCTGCCTTTTTATACCTTATTAACCTTCATTATAATAGGCTATAATGTGCTGACGTCTTCATTTGAATAATTTCCATCATGTTAAAACAGATGGTTTAATAAATAAGAACGCAGCGTAATACAGTTGTCACAAATATGAATAATATTATGATTAGCCAACTTTGAATAGGTACATATAGTATTATCAACAATGCAATAAAAGAAAATAAAGTCATCGTGGGGAAAAGTACACGTAGGTATAGCAGTACCCAACTGATATGGCTTACCGATGTACCTGCGCAGAAGATGAATTTTCAAAGTGCGGGAAATGCTATTGACCGCTATTGGTCGGCAGCCGCCGCCATCTTAGCGATCGCCGCGTGGCATGAGTGAGATGGAACTACAGCTGCAGTGTATTATGAACCTTGTAATAGTGATCTTAGGTTGATTGTAAGTTTTAAGCATTCTTTCGTTAATCTTCGGACCATACTTTCTTTTCTGCGCGAACGAAGATTCACGACGCGCCTATTAAGTTGGGTACTAGTATACCTACTTATTATATCTACATGATATTATTTTGTGGCCCGCGGTTTTATTGATTTTATATTATTGTTTTTTAAACGTAGCCCCACACTAGGATTGCTCCTGTATCGTGGGTACCGCTTACAGGCTTAATGTATCATTTCACATTACACATCACACCCAGACCAGAACTAAATATTTGTGGATCGCACATTAAATCAGATCGTAAATATTTGTAAGTAATTGTTTGTTCTTTTTACTCGCGATGACAGGAAACGGTATTTTTTTGCCGTAACCGTGAAAAACGTAGGATCGTACCATACGTTTTTTTTGTTTGTTACCTTAAAACTCAGAAGCTACAGAACGGATACTGATGGGAGTATCGCCATATTATGGTAGCTTTGGGTTCGAGTATGTTAACGGTAAGAGTATTGTTAAGTTAAAACAAATAAGTACTTTTAAAATTTTGCTAAAAAGTGGGTCCGCGTCCAACATTACTGCGCCCGTACGTTCCACGGGCTATCGAAATAGAGTTGGCGACTGGGCTAGAGTTGTAATAATAACGGCACACAGTGTTATAGCCCACGCGTACGAAGTCGCGGGAATTACCTAGTACGTAATACTAAAGTTCTGTAATAACAAAAAGGTTAGGTACATTATCTCGTAAAAACTAAAGGTGTTTGTGGGATAAATGGTCAACCCGGGTGCAACCGCGAGCATACTTACACGTAGCAGTAACGCCTGATCTGCGGTTTTTAGCGTATAACACTGAACATTTATTTTAACTTTATTTGACGGTTTTAGTTGGGCAAAATGTCAAATGCAGTCAAAGCTGTTGCTCAAGAAATAACATTTCAAATAACGTAGGTATAAAATAGATAGCATACTTATTGGTACTGGTACTGCAAAGTATTTGAAAATCTTTGTCATTTAAACCTCACAACATTTCATGGCCATTGCATTTTGTTATGCCATTTTTACAGCACTAATTATTTACAGGAATACTTGCATTTTGTTACTCAACCCATTCTATTACCAGAAACCCTGCCTACATCCATGCTAGCAAATGTAAAGTTAAACTCCCCGATTTCATCCCTGACGTAGGTAATGACGTGAAATATCTAACGTTCACGCATCGGCTGCGGTGATCGAGGCTCGAGACTGGAAGAAAAGCAGTAAAGAGGTACCTGTCTGCTATCTATAGAGAAATATTTTTTAGTCGTGCTTGGAGAAATTATTACCCTTGGTAGATCGACGTTTACTCTAGCCCAGAGAGACGTTTGTGGCACCTATTAGGATAACATGTTTGAAATCGTAACACAAGTCGAGCAATTTCGCCTAATATCACACGTCAAGGCTGGCGACTAGCGATGGGAAATCCGAGATGGTTAGTCGATTGTCTCGATTGTGCAAGCGTCTCGATGTTGCTCGAACATTTCCTTCCTCAGTCAGATTAAGAGTTGTTTCTAAACATTAAAACGAAGTAGTAGTGCGACAAGTTGTAATATATTTTTCTATAATTAGACCGAGGCTGAAAATACACTGTCAAGGGAGAGTTAACGAAGACCGCAGCGGCGAGTCCTTCGACTCTTCATTGACTCCGTCGCCTTTCGAACAATCGAGAAACATCTCGACGCACTGAGTGCGGTTGTTCGATAGTCAGAATTGTCTTGGACTCGCCCATCGGCCCTGGCAACATCGCGACAGTTTGCCACAGGTCAAGTGCGTCCGCTACAGGTGCGTATGTGTACGTAGGCTGGTCGCGCGATTTGTCGGAATTCATTACAGAACGTCCAAGTAGCATGATATCTGACGGCTCGGCGCGGCACCACGAGCCTTTGATACTTTACGCTGTGATTTAGCCTATGGATAACCTGCCATATCGTTTTCTGGACGTATCTCTCCTCCTATTTTTTACTATACGACTATAGCAGGTTTTCATTAAAAAGTGTTTACTAAAATGTTGCTTTTCCAGTATGATACGAGTATTATTAGGTAGTAATGTTGCAAATTTTCATAGCATGCAAGATTCAAATTTAAGTTGTCCGATAAGTCAACTACAAGCCTGCTTCGAGTATATCAAAACAATACCCAGCATATTGCGTTAATATATATTTCGAAAACTATTATAATAATACTACGTAGGTAGGTACGAAAGTCAATGATCGCACAAGCAAAAATCTGGAAAACCGAAAAGCCATTACAGACAAACGGAAGCAGGTAGAAAAGTTTCCGAAACGTCACATCGAGAAGTTTTTTGGTAAACTGCGTTATTTGCTAACGGTACCAGTCTGTTCACTTTGCGAAGTTATTTAGCGGTTCGGATGTTCTTTTTCTTCAAGATTACTCTGCAATGAATTCAGGTTAGAGAGATTGGACTTGTCTAAGGTTAGGTAGATCTTCGAGCTTTGGTACTAAATTTCTAAAAATGGATTTTTCTATAGCACGTGTTTACTGTTTTATATAGTCCAAACATAATTTTTCAGTAACAACCGAACTAACAGAAGTATTGCTGTGTTTATTTTACGTCTGCGGTAACGCACATACTGTCATACAAATCTAATTTACCTACAGTTTTATAATAATGTAGACACAAATTCGTAGTAAGGTAATAAATTTAGAATGGATTTTGATTGACACAGGACAGAGTTTGCTAACCTGTCACCCAAACTCCAGTTGTAAAGAACATGTCCAGTCATTATTGGTTATTATGCTGGTAACCGAACTCCGGTTGTAAAAAACACCAGGCATTATTCTTAAAGATTATTCAGCTTGTATCGTATAATTAAACAAATGCCATTTTCCTTTTACTTTTCCTCTTTTCTTCTTGTATGCATGATAAACGATATAAATATAAATAAAAACGCACTTTATTATGACACTTTATTATAAGCACAAACATCGATTTATAGTGCCCTAAAAAGAACTTGACACTTAAAATTTCGAAAATCAATCAGGAATATATTGCGTGAATATAATATGACTGTATTGTATTTATTTTATTGTTGTTGGGAATTGTTATTTTGTCATGCAACATAAATGTATTTATTTAAAAATTAATTTATATTGTTATCCCAAGTAATAGGTAAGAGTCCACAGAGTTACAATGTCTAGAGGATTACGAGGTTTACCTACCAACACGTTTATTTTGTTCATAGTCCACAGATACAGCGTTCAGTCGTTTATGCCCACGATGGAATGATGGTTGTCGGTAGCGTTGGTGGAGTACTGGGTTTCGGTGTCTTAGATGTAGAACCGGTTTTTGGTGTCGTTGACGTAGTACTAGTTTTTGGTGTCTTTGATGTAGTACTGGTTTTCGGTGTCTTTGACGTAGTACTGGTTTTCGATGTCTTTGATGTAGTACTGGTTTTCGGTGTCTTTGACGTAGTACTGGTTTTCGATGTCTTTGATGTAGTACTGGTTTTCGGTGTCGTTGACGTAGTACCGGTTTTTGGTGTCGTTGACGTAGTACTGGGTTTCGGTGTCTTTGACGTAGTACTGGTTTTCGGTGTCTTTGATGTAGTACCGGATTTTGGTGTCGTTGACGTAGTACTGGTTTTCGGTGTCGTTGACGTAGTACTGGTTTTCGGTGTCTTTGATGTAGTACCGGATTTCGGTGTCGTTGACGTAGTACTAGTTTTTGGTGTCTTTGATGTAGTACTGGTTTTCGGTGTCGTTGACGTAGTACTGGTTTTCGATGTCTTTGATGTAGTACTGGTTTTCGGTGTCGTTGATGTAGTACCGGTTTTTGGTGTCGTTGACGTAGTACTGGGTTTCGGTGTCTTTGACGTAGTACTGGTTTTCGGTGTCTTTGATGTAGTACCGGATTTCTGTGTCGTTGACGTAGTACTAGTTTTTGGTGTCTTTGATGTAGTACTGGTTTTTGGTGTCTTTGACGTAGTACTGGTTTTCGATGTCTTTGATGTAGTACTGGTTTTCGGTGTCTTTGACGTAGTACCGGTTTTTGGTGTCGTTGACGTAGTACTGGGTTTCGGTGTCTTTGACGTAGTACTAGTTTTCGGTGTCTTTGATGTGGTACCGGATTTCGCTGTCGTTGACGTAGTACTAGTTTTTGGTGTCTTTGATGTAGTACTGGTTTTCGGTGTATTTGACGTAGTACTGGTTTTCGATGTCGTTGACGTAGTACTGGTTTTCGGTGTCGTTGACGTAGTACTGGTTTTCGGTGTCGTTGACGTAGTACTGGGTTTCGGTGTCGTTGACGTAGTACTGGATTTCAGTGTCGTTGACGTAGTACTGGATTTCAGTGTCGTTGACGTAGTACTGGTTTTCGGTGTCATTGATGTAGTACTGGTTTTTGGTGTCGTTGACGTAGTACTGGTTTTCGGTGTCTTTGATGTAGTACTGGTTTTCGGTGTCTTTGATGTAGTACTAGTTTTCGATGTCTTTGATGTAGTACTGGGTTTCGGTGTCTTTGATGTAGTACTGGGGTTCGGTGTCTTTGATGTAGTACTGGGTTTCAGTGTCGTTGACGTAGTACTGGCTTTCGGTGTCGCTGGTGGACGACAGGATTTTGGTGTCATTGATGGTGTACAGTTTGGCAATTTTGTAGATTTCGTTTTGCTGGTTGCCGTCGAACAAGCTGGCCTCGCAGTAGAAGTTTCCACTCCACAAAATTCTGTTATCAGACTGCCAATTATTGGAATACCTAGGTGCAAACAAAAACACTTATTAAACATCATAATATTGTGCTATTTTATTTATATCTAAGGCTGTAACTATATAAACACCATCAGCCGCTGACACCGTCAACCGTATGCCGCGTCATGATACTTAAGTACTATAGAATGTAAACTGTTGTGGTCTCTTTCAGACGCTGATGTCGGTCTGCATTTCTATAGTAGAATTTGTTGTGGTCCCTTTCCCACGCTGATGTCGGTGTGCATTTCTATAGTAGATCGTGACGTGGCGTAACGCTGAAGCAAGTAGTCTCGATTTGAGTCGAAACTTTCGAACCGAGTTCAAGCGCACTCTATCCAGAATCAGGCAGCTGGATTGAGCCCTACTTTTAGGGTTCCGTACGTAAAGGGTAATACTGGACCATATGACTAAGGCTATGCTGTCCGTCCGTCCGTCTGTCTGTCCGTCTGCCACCGGGCCCCCGTGCTGGATTACCTGCGGGTTTACGGCCTAATCTTCCTCGCAGCAGTGAGGTGAGAGCCGTGCTTCCGTGCTCAGCAATGTGCAGATATGGGGGTGTAGGATGGCGATGATGATGATCAGCCCGATGGTTGGCTACGGATTTTTTTTTAAATGGATTTTTGGAAAGTAAGCTTCAAATCAACTAAGGAAATACCCACCTCCAGGTTCTGGGGCAGAATAGCAGTAACACACCTGTAAATAAAAAAAAACAATTATTCACATAATAATCTTCTTTATATAATTTTATAAATTACGTGTCACGTTGTTTGTCCACGATGGACTCCTAAACTAGTTTTACCGATTTTAATCAAATGTGCACACAGTGTGCAGTTTGATCTCACTTGAAAGAAAGGATAGCTTACATCACAATATAAGTATAGTTGCAATATTAAAAACCTTGGCCACAGCAACGCGTGGCCGTGTCTGCTAGTATAAGTAATATAATATAATTATTTATTATGATTTTTGTCGAAAACAGTAGGTACTTTATCATCATGGGTTGAACAATTATTGAACATAGGATTAATTCTCGAGTACTTATCGAAAATATAGTGGGTATAACAATAATAATTATCGTACCCACAGTGTAAAACTAATTCACTTTGGATTTTTTTTTTTGGTATTTATTGCGATTTTTAGGTATTGTGATAGTAATCGAATCTAATCTAATATCGATTTTCTAATTGCTACCGCGAACGAAGTCTATGAAATATTTCACTTAACTAACCAGCTTTAATGAGTGCCGTCGTCTTAAAGACAATGAGTTGAATAGGTATGTAGGACAAAGTTTATTGATTTTTATCTTGAATTTGACCTGGTAGTAGTATTTAAGTCACGAGTGAACAGGTTACTTAGAGTGGGCAGGTTACTTAGAAGTAACCACTCGTGACTTATATGCGTGTGGTGAGATAGTGGTCAAATGCAAACATACTCTACTAAAAAACAATTGCCACACAAAATATTATCTAGGCTACTCGTACTTACCGCGCACATGACGATCAAAGGTATAACCGCGTTCATTTTTTTAAATATTTATTTTAACACCGCAAGAGCTGCGCCAGTGCAAACTATCCTGCACTTTCTTTGTCTATAGTTTTATTTTTTACTCCCACCTGCCTTTAAATACCGTGACATAGTGACGAATCGCATGTCAATCATTTATAATTTCTTTATTCGAACAGCTGTTGGAAATGTAATGAAAACATTATTGTTGTTAAATATTCATGCGTACAAGTACATTTTCAAAGAAATAAAAAACCTAATTCTGTAATAGATTGACAATTGAAAATATAGGCGTGAAACGCTTTCCAATAGCACAATTAGCAAAAAATTAGACTTATTACTTGTAAGTTTGGTAAAATTAACAGTAGGTACCTAGCTGTTGTAGAAATTTTCTTTTATCTATCTCCTTTCTCTTTTCATCTAGAGAGTAGAGAGAACAGAGAGTTTAATAAGAAAAGTAATAATTAAACGAGAATGAACGAAGATAGCAGGAGCAGGTACTTAGGTCTCAAAATTAATTTTGTTAATTTCTTAAAGTTTGGATGAAACATTTATAGACGAGAGGTATGATAAGAAAAAATGAAGTAGACATTTAGCATTTTATTTACTTTAGTTAACTTAATAAGATTAATAAAATAAACATTTTTTTTACTGCGGTAAATTAATTATGCGTGTAGGTATACGATGTCCATTGTCCACATCTGCATATTCTAATTTTATTGTTTATTTGTTCGCATACTGGCTTGTTTACTGATGATACCATCATACCTACGGTAATTATTATCTGCATTACATATTTAAAATGTCTGTCTACTGACTAGTATTCCATATTTTGACACATACCTACTTATTTAGAGTAGATAATAAAAATGTTATATATTGTATAATATGTTGAATATTGAGTTACATAGGATGGTGTAAAATAATCTTGAATACCTACTGTGACTGTCTGAAAAATGTAACTATCCAGAAATTCTAATTCGGCACATTGAGATTATAATTATAAATACTATATTATTGAATACTTTCAATGGTCAATAAACACGTCTTCTCGTGTTTTTTTCTTTTCAACATACTTATCCAATATTTTGTATCACACTACGTGTGATTATTAAAAGACTTTGGTTTCATTTCCATTTATTAGCGCACATAAAAATATACAAGGGGGGCTTATTGCCAAGTACTTTACCATTATTTACCAGTCATCCTAAAGGTTCAATAAAAATGGAGACAATTTGGAAAAAACACAAACTAAAAATATCATTTTGCTTCTTCGTTGTAACCCCGGCATCTCCCGTCCCGTATTTTTTTATCATAAATTTGTCTCTACGGACAACTTTTCTTTAAAACGAACGAAGGAGCACACTCAACTCCCTTCTTAAACAAAAATATAAAGCCACTGGCTCCAGCCACTCTTCCACCCACTTGTCCTTAACTTGCCTCTGAAGAAGTGCTAATAACTCGACCTCTGCTCCTCGTTGTTCGAAACAACAATATTTGTCGCATTTTTCAGCAACTTTTCTAGTTATCCTAAGCTTTCAAAAATTCCCTTGAAAGCTATTAGATAGATAATCACCAAAATTAAGAGAATTCTTTAACGTCTATGATTATGTACGTGTAAATCTGTATGTCGGTAGGAATGTTTCATTAACTATTTAAATAATTTGTTATTTTAGCCCGAACGTTTCAGACCACTGAGTTTCTGACTACACGAAAACGCAAGAATTTATCAAAATGAATGCCCCTATATCTTAGGGCACTGCAGTGCCTTCGCTAAGTTATGTTGAAAAGAGCATAAATAGCCGTACAATCCCTTCCTCGAAGTCATTCAGGCCATTTTCAACTTCCCTGGACCTTCATTGTGGATCATCTTTTACGACAACATGAATATCATGTATGTTGTGTCTTAAGTATTTATTATATTCTGTTTCTTAGCATTTGTTGCAGTTATAGCGGCAACAGCAAAGGTGAAAATGTCATCTGTCTAACTATCACGGTTCATGAAATACACATACAGCCTGGTGACAGACGGACAGACAGACAGACGGAAGGACAGCGGAGTCTTAGTAAAAAGGTCCCGTCTATACTTTAGTTACGGAACCCTAAAAATCGTCTTGTTTAAAAACCCGATCATCCATCTCTGCGAATCCGCCAAAAGCGCCAAACTTATAATTATTTTAATTCATTCCGGCTCGGACGCCAAATTATTTACCCTATCAAAAACATCCGCCAACAAAATCCGCAGAGTTTCGCAACAAATTAATATTTACAAGTGGCATTAAAACTGGCGCCGTAAAGCGAGTTGAGACGCAATACAAAACGGCGTTTACGACTGTAAGGCTAGCTGTAAGCCAGGATTTGGGCTGATAACGCCCTGAGTTCCAGGGCTGGCTTTCAGTTATGCGAGTTACGATATTGGAGTACCTACGCGAGTTTTGGAAATGGGATCTTGTTTTGTTTGTAAGTATACTTCGAACTACAGAAATACAGTCGAGCGTGCCTTATAGCAGCGCCTTTGTAATAGCACAGCTTATTTAACGCTGTATTGTGTTTATGTTAGTATTCTTGGCAGCAAGTAAGAGTCCTGAGATCGATCCATAAGAAAATAATGTGCAAGAAAAACAGACTATTTTTGTTACTTTTTTCGAATGTGTTTGTGCGGTTGTAGAACTAAAAAATACCTATACTAAATGTACCTACGTTTATGTTTATGGGTTCTAAAATACATATCACTCGTAGCTCTAATAGATGCCGAATATTTTATGTATAATAATTTGGTGTACTAAATCACAAGATATAATGGGCACTTAACTATTTGCCTTAAGTACAAATCTCTTGTCAAATTAGGTACGTTTGTTAAGTAAACCCAAGTTTAATTGCCATCGCGATTGAGGCTTCCTTGCTAGCGCTGTTAAGCCATATCCTATATTATGTGGGTTCACAGGTACATAAGGAGGTACAAGTCTGTAAATACCTACCTTCATACCTTCCATCGCGTAACGCGATTGTAAGTGGCGCGTGAACGCTTGATATCACGCGTCATTACGTAATGTCATATATTTTATTCATTTTTTACTCAGTCGCTTGATGAAGGAATTTGAAAGGAAAAATGTATTTCACTTCAAAACATTTACAAGAATGTATCTAATCAAAGTAGGTTAATTTTGGTTTGTCACGATAAGAGTATGTAACACTACATAATGGAATTAGTACATTGTTTGCGGATTGGTGATCTTTGAAATAAGTAATCCAATTCATTAGGTAATTAAACCGGATTAATCGATTAGCAACTTCAAATAGGTATTGTTCCATATATAAAGCGTCGATATTCTCATCCTAAAATCTTCATTATAATTTTTTATGGTGTATTATACTTAAGAAACAATTTATCTACCAAGAAGGATCCTTACACATTTTTACCAAAAATAATAATAAAATTTCGTCGCCCAAGTATTTCAATAACGTCTGCAAAGAATTTATATTAGCCACATAACCGTTCCACCCCCGACAAGTATTCGAACGCCATAATGTTTGCAAGGGTTGACCAACATTCCGCGAATTGATTTACTGTCATTTCGCCGGAGAATGTCATTTTCTTATACCAGACGAGACTGGCCTACTTTGTAATAGCGGTGTGCGAGAACAGACAATCGAACGAATCGCATTCCGTGCAAAATTACTCATCGAGTGAACCATCGAGATGCTTTCGATTGTCTCGCTGCTACGTTTATCATTCACTCGCTCACTCGTATCGAATCGTGCGCTGTCTAAACTCGAACGAATTACAGTCAGTGGCAGCAACCGTGATTATTTCCTTTCGGTTGTTGAAAAAGAGGGAATCATCGACAACCATCGAGATGTTTGAACAATTGAAACTATCGATTAAAACATTTCGGACACGCTCATCTCACTTTGGAGGTAGTATGGTGAAGTAAATTCTAAGGATCACAGGTGACGTGAATATTCCTTGCGCCCTTCGAGAAGTTCACAAAACTATTCGAGATACCTACCTATTACTACAGCTACCTAAACTTGTATTATCAACGGTTTACACGCGCGTTATTTGACAGTTAAATAACTTAATCTTATGCCGGTAAGCAGTTCTGTTCTTCAAACTAATTTACAGAGTCGGTACATTTCCAAAAGTTTCATTGCGTAAATTTTGTTACATATAAATTAGCAAAGTACCTTACCTAGTACAATTTCAGAGCGTCTTATGACAAAGTACAGCACGTACACGCTTGAATACCATTTAGCAAAGAGATCTAAAGTCCATTAACTGTTCTGCTCTTCACATTGACCTCGCGTAACCTCAATCAGCTAATAAACTACGAGATGATGATATAAGAATGTGCGGTGCATCGGCTTTGATGACGGAGGTATTTCCGACGGATGCCCGTGCGGCCGACGAACTGGGGTTCTAATAGGGAAAGAGTGATATAAATTTAAAGTATAGAGGTATCTAATACAAAGGTATTATTTTACAAATAGATGCGCTCAAGACAATTTCGCACTTATTGAACATGAAATCGACAGTACCTTTAAAATAATCGGAGTAAAAGGCGAAGTGATGATCGATTAATTAAATATTTAATTTGTCGAGGAAAACTGTGAATAGGGATAATCGCTACTAACCCGTATATACGTTATACGCGTGTAGGCTTATATTATATACTGCCTATTATACCTAATATCAATGTAGCAGGTAGATATAGTAGCATGGAAAGAGAGCGAGGTCTATGTGCAGTGGGAATTGGGATGATAAAGGCTGTGGGTGATGATGATGAGTTAGATATAATTTAGCTCGTAAAGAAGGCTAACTCTTTCATTCTGAATACTGCTCAGCTGTTATCCTGAACATAATTATGCATTTTGTTTGTTTATCATCTTTTGTAAGAATTCTAATAAAAGCATTCGTAATACACACTACCGACCATTTTACTATGCATATAATATTTTTTGTCCATCCAGAGGCTGTTCTAAGGAAATCACTCAAAACGATAAGACTGTTCATTTTATCATACATCATATAAGGGTATGTTGTTTTTCTACACATTTTATTTATATGTGGTCTAAATTATAGTTTTATATTATTTTTCATTCTTTAAAAATCTTGTCTAAAAATGTCGATCGACATCAGAATACTCCACCATTCAGATTACTCCGGAATGCCCCGTCAGTTAAATAACATCCTCGATTACTACACTTCAACTAAATTGTCCATTGCGGCGATTAGGCGAGAAATGCAATAAGAATAATTGCAATGGGAAAATAAGAAATGCAATGAGATATTAAGAAATGAAAGGCGGCATTTTTTACTGAAGCCAATTGGACGGCTAATCGGTGTAGAGCTAAAGATTGTCCCGATCAAAATGTAATGCCCAGTGAGTTAAGGAGGCGTAAAGTATTACCACACCCCAATTTATACTTTGCACAGTCCATTACTTATTTTTTTCTAATTATCCTATACCGCAGAAAACTTGAAAACACTAGCCCGATCGCTTCTTTTGCCGTATTGACTTCAAGCGTGTAGAATCCAAATTGCCAAAAGTATTATTTTATTTTCGGTACATTATATTTATGATTTTTCATAAATCACCATCATCAATCATCATCATCGTCATCATCAACACAAATCTGATCACTGCTAAGCTTGGAGCTCGTGGTCACGGGGTCGCGGGGTCACAAACAACAAGATAGAGAGTACTTAGCTTATTTTTTGCATTTACGCATTTTCTGACACGTGATTATTATCCGCTGCTGAGTCTGCCATTTTCGCCGGAATATAAATCCCCGGCGAAAAAGTCATAACGCTTAAAACCCTTCAAGCAGCCGACTAAGCGAAAACTCCCCTAAAGTGTCGGGTTTCGACACAGATTGGATTTCTGGAATCAACAGCGAAGGAAGTATCGCCTTGGCTTCCCCACTCTCGTATACGTAGAAATCTACTTTTATGAAATTAATAAGCCATATGAGACCTTCATAAACGGTTAAATGGTTAAATGCGAGTCGTGCGTACTGCGTAGTTTATTCAAGGATCCATTAAAAAATAACAGCTCTAATTTCATACATGAAAAAATTGAATTGGTTAGTTACGATATGAAATTCTTAAGGAACATTTTTGAGATAACTGACTCGTAGTTGTTTTGTTTCGTAACTAAGAACGGGCCTAATTAACTAAATTTGTAGAAAGTGGCTTATAAAGCTTGCGAATTTAATTAACTCAAAAGCGGATCTAAAACTTATATAACTTTGACGAATCTTGCTATTTGTTTCATTCTTGTAGTGACCACGGCTAATGCAGTGTAAGTAGCCTTGGCCGTGGTCATAATGAAAATATTGATCTTAGTCATAAATCCTTGCTCATATTGGTAGATTTTAAATAGGCAAACCATCAATTAATCATCATAAAATATGTCTCTGAACTAGAATTCCCTGTCTCTATATTCTGTGCCATCTTAGTTAGTTAGGTCTAGGTAACCAAGAACTACGAGGCAGCGGCAGAGGTCACCGATTTTAGTCGTTTATAAGAACAAAAGAACACTTGCTCTAATTATTCTCGAGTGTCACTGAAGAAAAAGTCTTCTGTTCCACACTTGTGTGACAAAATGGTGTGACGTTGAGTCTGGTCCCACATTGCTATAGTATAAGCACAGGATGGACACTCCATACAACGGCTGAATCGGAGAAAAGACAAACAAAACTGTATGCAAACCAAAAGTGTCCTCCGCATTGAACTTAATAGGTCACCCAACACACTCAAAATCTCAAACAAATTCCAGATCCGTATCTCCCTAATTTAAAAATAGAGAGGGTGCTCCTTCTTCTAGGGTATTAAAAGGTATTCTAAAATAAAACTATTTGAACCATTCAAAATATATTTTTTTTAAAACATAAAGGAATTATAAAAATTATTATAAATAAAAATTTTATCATATTTTACTCGTATGGTACATGCTTAAACTTAAAAACGTGTTGTATCAACATCTAATATCTCTGTCAATATGTGAAGTAAACATTGGGACCACAAAAACAACAGCGCGGCACCCCTCTTTATCTCATATTTACATCGCCCTGCTAAGCTCATATTATCTTAGACGATCCAGTACAACAATGGAAGGGTTGTATTAACCAAGATTACCCACCCCGTGTGGTTCGCGTTTCAAAGGGTGTTCCTACCCGAGCTTCAAAGGAATCAAAGGCAATATTGTGAGGTAAGGTTTTGTAAGGGCTTGTTGACTGTATTAGCTGGTAACTAGGTTACGGTGCGGTTACTGTCTCGTGTGGTTTTATGATTTGAATAAGTGATAAGCGGCTGGTAATCCTACTATCCTACTAATATTATAAACGCGAAAGTTTGTATGTATGGATGGATGGATGTTTGTTACTCTTTCACGCAAAAACTACTGAATGGATTTGGATGAAACTTCACAATAATATGGCTTACATATCAGAATAACACATAGGCTACAATTCATAAAGATTATTATCGTATATTATCCAAACGCGGGTGAAACCGCGGGGCGCAGCTAGTCTATGATATACTAGATGTTGCCTGCAACTTTGTCCGCGCAGACTACAGTTCGCGATAAAAAGTATCATGTCCATCTCCAATGTAGGTATATACTTTTGTAAGTATATCAATAATCAATATTTATCGACTTTCTCCGCCCCGTGGTTTCACCCGCGTTACATATACAACACCTTTAGCTATTTAAAAGGATGCCGTATTTTTTTTTATTATGAACCGATTGACATGAAAAAAAAAACTTAATGTGAGGTGAAGCTTACCACAATATATTTGTGAAAATCACATCTTATTCGGATAAAGCCGGTTCTGAGATTAACGTGCACAAACGCACAGAAAAACACAAAAATTGTAATCATCATTGTTTTGGGTGCTATTTGCGTTGATAAAGGTCTCTCATAATTAAATTCCGTGTAAAGACAGCGATCCGTTAAATTTTAAGTGTATGTATAGATATTTTTAGTTTAGACGTGACAGCTTTACAAACAAACATACACACTTCCTCATTTGTAATATCAGTATGGAGTCATTACTAACTATTGCATCGAATAGCACGTAATATTTCTCGATTGAACTTGTGCTCAGTTTTTCATATATACTCGTACCACCTACCAATTATTATAAAATTTCCTATAGTACCTATTTTGAGTTTCTATGCAAAAAGGAAAGTGGTTAACTCAAAATTTACATAAAAACGTTTCATGAACATTCCATGCATATTATTATGCATATTGTTCTTAATATATTATTCATTTTATAAAAAACACGCTCGCATGAAAAATCTTTACACTTGAATCAACAAGAATAAATTCAATAGATTTAATTATTACTATCGTCATAACATTATTAGTTGTTCTAACACTTTCAATTAGGTATTGGTTGAACAAAGTTCATCGACACTAAATTTATAGCTGATACCGCGACGCACTTGCGATAAAGGTTGGACTCCATCTGTTTGCAGTTTCACTAGCTCCATCCATGTCTTTCGCTAGATGGAGAATAAAGAGGTCCAATGCGAATAGCGGTCGCACTCTCCACACTATATTATTATGTCAAGTGTTCTTTGGAAAAAGTGTGATATCCATTGAAATTACAACCCAATAATATGAAGGAGTGCATTATGTCTGTTTGACACTCTTAAGGTCTATATGTTGCGCTTACCAAAACTAGATGGCGTTGACAAACGAGCGCTTATTTCTACATCGCGGTGACAAGATTCTCCGGCTCACCCACTACCTAAATCAGCTTTTGAATTCTGTGTGTTCGAAATCGACCATAGTGTTTGTAGTCGAACTAAGAAGTATTTCCTCAAGCATTACAGTCTTTCATTTTTGGGGATACAAGGGCGACATTGGTCCTTCAGAAGCCGGATAAGTATTCGGCCTAGAAGAGTGACAGTGACGTTCGTGACCTTCCGGACGCCAACAAGGTAGCTGATTGCTGCTCATGGTGCTTGGATCCCCGGACTGGGAAAACGGGGTCTACGCCTGCGAGACCTGGACGTACACCTGCAGGACCTCGACCTGCCGGACAACGTGCACCTGCAGCTGGAGCACCAGAACTGGTGAAGTGCTACCTGGAGCCTGGAGGACACACCTGCGCGGGAAAGGAATCTCGCCACAAAGTAAACGGAAAAAGTGAATTGGTGAAGTGTCAATGAAACTGTGAGTACTTTGAACCTTATTAACTAGTGCAAATTCCAACAGTAAATTCTGTCAGTTCTTGGACTTGTAATATTTCGAAAAATTCTTGCATACTTCAAAAGTTAAAGTGTTTTGGACTTAGAATAATTCGCGAAAAAAGGTTACGACGGGGAACCTATGCCCGAGTTTCCTAAATTGTACATTCGCCAAACACTTAGAAAATTTTTGAAGATAATTTACAAGACTTAGAAAAAATGGAAGCACAAGTTAAAGTACAGGAAGAGTTGTATCAACGCATTGCCAAAGCGCAAACTAACTTCAAAAAGTCACCAAAGGAACGACTTTCATCGGTGGTTTATGTAGCAGTCAGACTTACCACATTGGAAGATTTATGGGCGCAGTTTGCTGCAAATCATACCGAAATAGTCAGAGATTCAGACAGCGACATATATAAGCGGAGTAAATATGCAGTTAGTGATACTTATGACAACGCTCAAGAGTTGTTCACTATTTACAAGTATGAGCTCATGGAGATTCTCGACAAATTGAAGTCTAGCAAGGACGAGCAACCAGCGGTAATACCTAAAGCAGCAACAAGGGATCAGAACCTTCAACTACCCAAGATATCGATACCTACCTTCTCAGGAAAGTATACAGAGTGGACGAGTTTCAAGGATCTATTTCAATCGTTGGTCCATAATAACGAGAATCTGGAAGATGTACAAAAGCTGCATTACCTGAAAGCTCAGCTGCGCGACGAAGCCGAACAATTGCTACGACATATCCCGATCACCCGCGAGAATTATAAATTGTGCTGGTCTCTACTAGAAAACCGATATGACAACAAAAAGTATCTCTGCAATTGTATCCTGAAGAAGTTTATGAGTCAGCGAAATCTAACTTCAGAATCTGCTAGTGCGTTAAGAGAACTACTCGATTGTACAAATGAATGTCTTTACGCGCTTAAGAATCTAGGCATCGATGTTAATTCGTGGGATACCATTGTCATTTATATTCTTGGTTTAAAGCTAGACAGTGAAACCAGGAAACACTGGGAACTCAAAATTAGCGAATCGTCCAACGAATTACCAACGCTGCAACAATTCAAGGAGTTCATAGAAATAAGATCGCGTGCTTTGGAGTTTATCGACCCCAAACTGTTGTATAAAACTCGTACCAATGTAACTCAAGTGCATCACTCAACTAGTGACACAATCGTGTGCATTTATTGTAAAGAAAGCCACCGCTTATGTCACTGTAAAAAGTTTACTGGTGATGAAATTGACACTCGACGTAAATTCGTTCAGTCCAAAAACCTATGCTATAATTGTTTAGAGGCCAATCACTCTGTCTATAACTGTCGTCACATTTCTAGGTGCCGTTTATGCAAAAAGAAACATCACACCCTATTGCATCCCAAGAACACCGCTCTTGCAACTTTTGAAACCGACGCTTCACGGTCAACGAAGCTAGATACTGCTCCTGCAATATCACACCCTCAGGGTACTGCCTGCAGTACTCCAACCGATGTTACTGCGTGCTTTTCAAGCGCCAGCAGCCAAGTCTTACTTGCAACAGCATTGGTCAACGCCCAATCGAAGTCGGGATCACTTGTAACTCTCAGATGCTTATTAGACCAAGGATCTCAATCTTCATTTATAACCGAATCTACTGTTCAGCTACTCGGGCTAAAGAAAATTAAACACAACAGCTCCATCGTAGGTATAGGTGATTCGAATACTTCTCTTGCCTCAAAATCGAGGGTTTCATTTCAAATTCGACCACTTCATGACCCCGATGTCAGCCTCAACGTTAACGCCTTTGTGCTAAACAAGCTCACATCAGTGCTGCCTTCAAAGCAAATTGTGGCAGAGTTATGGTCACAACTCGCAGACATAACTTTAGCAGATCCATCATTTGGAACACCAAACAAAATAGATCTTCTTCTGGGAGCAGACGTCTATGGCAGGATTCTTTTAGAAGGCATAATCAAGGGTCCACCCGGGACACCAATCGCACAAGAAACCAAGCTGGGTTGGATTCTATCTGGTCCTATAAGAACACCTGAACCTGACGAATCCGAAGATGACACCAACAGACTGTGCAATCATGTACACGTTAATCCTGAAAATGACCTGTTAAAGACATTTTGGGAACAAGAAATGGATAAAGTAGTCACGAAGCCACCTCTCACAGAAGATGAAGAAAGATGTGAAAAGATCTTCGCATACACTACACAACGAGACGATTCAGGACGATACGTTGTCAACCTGCCGTTTCAAGATCAATATCCACAGTGTCAGTATGGACAATCAAAGGAAATTGCAGCAAGAAGCTTTTCTCAACAGGAAAGACGGTTGCTCAAGGGTCCAAACCTGAAACAGACTTACAACGACGTCAAGAATAAATACTTACCGTGGGGTCATAGGGAAACAGTACCGAAGTCACAGCAAGATAATCCAACTGCAGTGTATCTGTCTCATCACACAGTGGTGAGACAAGACCGGGAAACTACTAAGAAGCTCCCGCCAGCATCAGCACCTGCAACTAAGAGAAAAGTAACGTCAGACATTTTACGTTTGTTTACCCCCTTCGGATAGTTAGCACCAACAAGCACTACAGACAGCCACGCCGATAGCGTTTTAAGGTGCACGAAGAGCCTGGAACAGGAAGAACTCTGGCCGGGAGGTCCAAAAGGGCTGAAACAGAAAAGCATTAGTTACAAAACTATTAAAAGAAAGGATACAAATTTAGAAAAACATATAAGATTAGAAATAGTGCAGTAAATACTTACCCAAGTTCAACGGAAGACGAAAATCCAATTCGAGAAACATTTTCGCGATTTTCATCTGCTACGGAACTCACCCAATGGATGTCTCAAGACTTTTGGCAACGGTGGTTTAAGGAGGATTCTGAATTTCACGATCTCTACCACTGGTCCCATCATAATACAGAGCCAAAGGTTGGAAATGTAGTTATTGGTGATGGAGGACGACCTTCCCTCCGCTCGGTGGTTATACGTTATACGGCATCATATCGCAAAAGCATACTGGGCTGGACGGAGTTACTAGAGTCGTCAGTTTAAAATGCAAAGACTATGATGAAACGGCGTGTTTCGAAATTATGTTTTTACCCGTTTCAAATTAGTAGACAATTTATTTGTATCACAATTTATTTGTATTAATTTAGCTATTGCATTTATAGATTTTGTCAAATCTTAAACTACTAGCAAAGGTAAATAACTACCTAAGGATCTTGTCCTATTGTTTTATAAAAGCAGTGTTGTTAAGTTAAGGTTCCGAATTAGTACATACATAAATTGTTGTTTTTTACCTACGTAGACTCATGTCATGGTGGGCGGAGTTCATGTGAAGGAAAATTTTGTCAAATTTATCCTTGGTGGGCGGCATGTTTGACACTCTTAAGGTCTATATGTTGCGCTTACCAAAACTAGATGGCGTTGACAAACGAGCGCTTATTTCTACATCGCGGTGACAAGATTCTCCGGCTCACCCACTACCTAAATCAGCTTTTGAATTCTGTGTGTTCGAAATCGACCATAGTGTTTTGTAGTCGAACTAAGAAGTATTTCCTCAAGTATTACAGTCTTTCATTTTTGGGGATACAAGGGCGACAATGTCTAAATTCACTTAACTCTTACTTAACAACATAATTATTATAAAATCACATATTATTAGCAAAATTATCACCCAGTTATGTCTTAATCCTATAATTGTACTCCCTCTAGCAAACGGCTATCTCTGAGCGACAGAAAAAGATAGAGCTATTCCGTGCTAAAAAACAATTGAGGCTTTCGTTTGTTCTTAATCTGTGTATAGTTACGTCTGAATTCACAAAAGAAATCACATAATACGAGATAGCATAATGTGAGTTCAAACCGACATATCCACAGTGATGCAGGAAAAAGGGATATTGGAGAAACATCCAACAGAAATCATATGTATTAGATAAGCCCTGTTTGTGGCAATACCTAATAGTGGTTACAATATGGAAAAGGATTTTCGTTTGCGTTCCGAGGTTCACTTTGAGGTTTGAGATGGATTGATTATTTGTTAGACGATACCTTTTGGAACTTTTAAATCTTTAAACCGTAACTACTTAGTACATAAACTATGAAAAACTCGTCACAGTATAATGTAGATTTGCGAAAACAACTTAAGAAATAAAGTTAAAGGACCATAATACTGAGCTACTTTTTGTTGACAGCACGGTTTAAAATTCATGTATGTTGAAATAAAGCACTGAAAGGCGAAATTTTATTGCACCAGTACAAGAAAACAGACAAAATGGGCTATTTATTCACGCTTGGTAGCGCCGAGTAAAGCCAAAGTAAAGTGGCTGCCGACAATTTTACATCAAAGTTAAAAATTCATGAACAAATTACCCAGAGTTAACTGCCGACTGTCGCAGCAATAACCCAAAATTGTCATGACGCAAACTGACCGGCGAGGGCACTACGTGCAGCGAATGGTCAGCAGCGGACGGTTATTGCGTAATAACCTCTGTCAAGCGACGCAAACAATAAGTTTATATTTAAAAATATACGCAAGCTTACATAAAATAAGGAAACTACGGCTACAATACCGTCAATCTGCTGATTACTGAGAAGTTCCGTTTTCTACGTTTCGCTTTTATCATCTCTTGTCAACATGACATTTATCTGGGGGCACGGCAGTGCCCCCGCCAAGTCGAGCAAAACAAAAGGCGCGGCCGTACTATCCTTTTCTCGAAGCGATTCGGGCCATTTTCGACACCCTGTAACTTCATTATGGATTAAACCAGAAGCCTAAATTTTTAGTGACCAAGAGGGCATCACGTCTACAGATAATAATCCAAGTTACATCAAATTTGAACCAGTAGTTTAAGAATTATTGCAAGTCAAAGTTCCTTAATTTTGCTGCCCACTGACTGACTGACTGACTGACTGACTGACTGACTGACTCACCGATCATCAAAATTCTAAGGTACTTCTAGCCGTCCCACAAGTTTCAAATTTTGAGTATAGCTATTGTTTAGCCTATAAACCATGGAAAAATTCTGACATTCCATAATTTTCATCCCGTTTTCTAGATATATGATATGCATAAATAACTTTGTATTCCCATATAAATCCCATTAAATTGTATGTGGTTACAAAGTTACTTTTACAGTTCATAATTAGACTTCATTGAAATTGAATGAAATGGGTAACAGGGGTAAAAATGAGAAATGGTTTCAAGAAATTCGACAGTTGAGCGCTTTTTAAAAACTTCCACGATAGATAGAGAGATACTAATCCCTATACTATACCTACCTACACTTTTATAGGTCGAACAAATTCGTTACCTAGGTACATTAAAATAGTTACCTAGGTACCTTATACCTAATACGCATCTATGGAGACGCAAAGACACTCGTTCATGATAATCTATGAGCATGACCTATGTCGCAAGGGGCCCCGGCCGCACAGGCGCGGGGCGCGCGTTGATGCGTGTTTTGCAAAAAAACGAAATAAAGAAAGAAAACCTACAAAAAGAAATGAGATCCCATCAAAAACATTACATGTACAAAAATGCACAAGTCTCGCAACGCAGTTTATCTGCCGTAAAAAGTTGTGAGATCGAATATAAACCAAGTCGGTTAATTTCAATACCTATCTGTACCTATCTATGGGAGCAGTTATATCTTTATTTCTTTAGTAAATAGAGTGTCTTGGCGATTGTACACGGCAGCATAATCTACTAGACAATCTAAATATAATCTTCCGTATAGGTGTACTTTCAAACAAATACAAGCACAAAGCGCTTAACATAGATTTATGTTGCCGTGTGCAATTGCCAAGTCACTCTATTTACTAAAGAAATAAAGATCCCATCAAAAACATTACATGTACAAAAATGCACAAGTCTCGCAACGCAGTTCATCTGCCGTAAAAAGTTGTGAGATCGAATGTAAACCAAGTCGGTTAATTTCAATACCTACCTATACCTATCTATGGGAGCAGTTATATCTTTATTTCTTTAGTAAATAGAGTGACTTGGCAATTGCACACGGCAACATAAATCTATGTTAAGCACTTTGTGCTTGTATTTGTTTGAAAGTACACCTATACGGAAGACTATATTTAGATTGCCTAGTAGATTATGCTGCCGTATACAATCGCCAAGACACTCTATTTACTAAAGAAATAAAGATATAACTGCTCCCATAGATAGGTATAGGGTAAGTCCAGGATAGTTGCCATACTTTTTGAAAACGCTTTATATTTCCCATTTTAATTAATGGATCTCAACGTTTGTCACACATGTTAATAGATTGGTCTTTCGACTACCACTTTGAAGGAAAAAGAAAACATCACTGTTGATATTTACTAATCTATATCGATTTTCCCAGACCTCTATTTTTGAGAGTATAGATGCCCTATGGCGGATAGTTGCTCTATGCGTCAAAACCAGTTATGGGATACATGCCTCATTGATAAAAAAAACACTTTTTCAGTTTTAAATTAGGTATTCGTAATGGGAAGTAAAATCTAAACACAGACATTAATTAAAAATATTCGTAAAAAGTGTATTTTCTTTATAATCATATTAGGGTATAGAAGCCTCACGAAAGAAGTTTCCTTTCTGAGGCATCTATACCCTAATGTAGTTACATCGTTTGAAAATAATGGGAATTATTTGTTTTGTATGGTTAAACATAGGCGAAAATAAATCGAGGCGTCTATCCTTTTCGTAGAGGATAGACGCCTTTTATATTCAGGAATGTGTATTCAATAAATATTCTAAATAAACTGATTTTAGTGTTAGTATACAGTCCACTGTAACATTTGGATACAAAATATAAGTTATTTAGTCACCATTTAAAAAGTTCCTGCTCCTCAAACATGCTGTAGAATAAGAATTAGCAATTTTTTCGTCGCACCAAATCTTTCTTTGAGTATAGATGGAATGCACGACGGGTCAGGGGTTACCTCGCGGGGGGTACTGGGTAGGTGCCGGGATGTCTCTCGTTTGGCAATATCAACTACAGCAAAAACAAGCCGGGAAATCATAGTTTTTGAATTTGAGGCATCTATCCGAGCCGGGCATCTATCCTGGAATTACCCTAGGTAGGTATTGAAATTAACCGACTTGGTTTACATTCGATCTCACAACTTTTTACGGCAGATAAACTGCGTTGCGAGACTTGTGCATTTTTGTACATGTAATGTTTTTGATGGGATCTCATTTCTTTTTGTAGGTTTTCTTTCTTTATTTCGTTTTTTTTTCAAAACACGCATCAACGCACGTCCCGCGCCTGTGCGGCCGGGGCACTTTGCGACATAGGTCATGCTCATAGATTATCATGAACGAGTGTCTTTGCGTCTCCACAGATGCGTATTAGGTATAAGGTACCTAGGTACCTATTTTAATGTACCTAGGTAACGAATTTGTTCTACCTATAAAAGTGTAGGTAGGTATAGTATAGGGATTTGTATCTCTCTATCTATCGTGGAAGTTTTTAAAAAGCGCTCAACTGTCGAAATTCTCGAAGCCATTTCTCATTTTTAACCCCTGTTACCCATTTCATTCAATTTCAATGAAGTCTAATTATGAACTGTAAAATTAACTTTGTAATCACATACAATTTAATAGGATTTATATGGGAATACAAAGTTATTTATGCAGATTATATATCTAGAAAACGGGATGAAAATTATGGAATGTCAGGATTTTTCCATGGTTTATAGGCTAAACAATAGCTATATTCAAAATTTGAAACTTGTGCGACTGCTAGAAGAATTTTGATGATCGGTGAGTCAGTCAGTCAGTCAGTCAGTCAGTGGGCAGCAAAATTAAGGAACTTTGACTTGCAATAATTCTTAAACTGCTGGTTCAAATTTGATGTAACTTGGATTATTATCTGTAGACGTGATGCCCTCTTGGTCACTAAAAATTTAGGCTTCTAGTTTTATCCATAACGAAGTTACAGGGGGTCGAAAATGGCCCGAATCGCTTCGAGAAAAGGATAGTACGGCCGTGCCTTTTGTTTTGCTCGACTTGGCGGGGGCACTGCCGTGCCCCCTGATATAACTGCTCCCATAGATAGGTACAGATAGGTATTGAAATTAACCGACTTGGTTTATATTCGATCTCACAACTTTTTACGGCAGATAAACTGCGTTGCGAGACTTGTGCATTTTTGTACATGTAATGTTTTTGATGGGTAGTGTTATCGAAACTATGTATTATAAAATATTAACGCAATGGAACAAAAGAGTCCAAATTTACTTGCAAGCTAACCTTGCAAGATATTCTAAAATGTGGTAAAAGTATTAAAAGCGAAAGAAACTCTCCAGAAACAGCAAACTTCTTTTCCTCCATTCTTTCATTGGCTGTGTGACAACAAGTAGCAAATAGGACACTAAACAAAAGCGATTGTCAAGCGGCTGTCGCTACCTTCACAATTTTACGTCATACCATAACGAGTCCATTAAAAATTCCATCAAGCCAGATTGCCCGCAGCGTGTGACGACCAAGGTCATACAAAAGGTCTTTTCATCTCTATTCAGGGGCTGAATAGAGAAACAGTGTTCAAAGCTCTGAAAGCGATACCTGTATACACAATACAGACGGCACGTATATTGCGGGTTGTATAAGGAATAGACGGTGCATATTGGATAGATTCTGATAGGTGATAGGGCTACCAACAAAATATTATGTCGATTTTTCCATGACTCTTCAGCAGAAAATCTAAGTTAGGTTGATAATAAGTATGGCCAATACACATATGGCCTGGAGACATGTGGTATACATCCGTAAAAATTGAAATAGTCCGGTTTCAGTATTCATGAAATGAGGTCTGCACAGTGCATCTACCCACAGCGTCAATAAAATAATTATTGTAGGTACACAATATGCAGTTCTAAAAATTTTAATAAAGGTAGTCCATTTTTTAAAACCCCTGTCCATTTTGAAAAATATAAAAATTCGTACCTAACTTTACTGAGTCCCTCGCGCTGTCTTATACTGAGACAACCCTGCCTTTCATGAATTCGAAGGTTTGTTTATTCGCCTGAAGTGATTGTTGAAATCAGTTACAGAAAGGGGTATCGTTTAGCTGCTCTGTAGGCTTGTAACAGACAAAGATGCTATGATAACATGCTAGGGATTTTTTTCAAATAAATTCTTTCATTGATCATCTGATTTTCTAATTGGCATATTCGAAAGTGGTCCAGTAAATAGATCTCGTTTCTCTTTTTTCTATTTTACACGTAGTACTAAGCCGTCAAGAATTTGTAACGGTCCACAGTGGCCTCGTCAGGATTCACAAATAAATGTATTTGAATCTATAGGTTGGTTTCCTTTATTTGAAGTAAATACCATCATTTAAATAAAGAAATATAATAAATCAACAAACATGCGTTAAAACTGCTAACAGCGCCATCACTAAGAATAACTACTTACAACAAAGATGGAGGACGAAAGTAATCGAGTATCGGTTATCCAACATTTGAATTAGTACGGCACAAAGGAGGAAGAGGGAGTAAGATAATATTAGTGTCGCCATCTAACGAGAATTGGAATGCTTTATAATCGCAAATCGAGTAGACGTGATAGTTTGTCGCGGGAGACGATAGATGGCGCGAAGTCAAAATATATTAATCACAAATTTGAATGAAATTCACATTGAAAATAAAGTGGGTAGATTTGGAAGCACATGACACAGCAGGGACGTCTGGCGCCGTTTGAGGTGAGGTGATAAGAATTATGGGGTTAACCTATGGGGTTAACCTTAAGTGCTTGGTTCTTGGGGTCGGGAGATTAATGGGGAATTTGAGGTGAGAAGCCGAGGCGACAAGTAGAAGTGGGAGTAAAAGGACGCCATTGAATTAGAAGTCGCGGGGCCGAGCAGTTGGGAAATTAGTTCTCGGTAAATTCATTGTGAAATAGTGTTTGTGCCTAGGGATTCATGTTAAAGAGACGCATTTTCAGCAGATAGAAAGTCTGTCTTTTTAAATGCTTTAGCTGGGGAATCTTGAGTGTTTGGTGGGATTCGTTCCATGTTTTGATAGTTGAGTTTGAAATCCAGAAATAACTTCAACTTTAATTTAGCTTGTTAGCTTAGCTTTGTGAGACGAAGATAATAATTGTTATGAAGTGTTAAAGGCCGGGAAGTTTTAGTTATCATGGCTTGCCACTTAATAACAGTTACGCGTTAATATGATAGTTCATGATGGTGCAGATTTCTCGTACAATGTGTTTGGAGATTTATCGCTTCGAGCGAGACTCGATTTCCACGCATCTAGTGTATGATTATCTGAAATCTATTGTGAAAGATAGTTAGATATGGGGGCGCGATTCATTTATTAAAGTTTTATAATGGGAAGTAACTATTTGTATTCGATGACTAGGTGATAGAATGGAACGAATCGGTGATAGGCCCGGAGTTTTATATATGTGAATTAGATTTTTACATGTATTTAATTCTTGTAGTTTACCCAGAGAAGCGGATACCTCACGGTGATATTACGAAGCTTTCTCTAGATTTCTGTCCCCTGTTAGCTTGACTTTGTGGAATGTCAAGGGGATCTTCTAAACCTGTTTGTTTAGACGTTCCAGACCACCCATTCAGTGTTGGTTTTATATGTTGCTTTTGGCGGCTTCCTAGACAGTGGAAAAACCCATTACGGTGTATAAAATCAGACTGCTTGGTCTCTCACGCAATTAGGGTCAGTCTCCAGGGACCAATCCAACTCCAACTATGGTTCCTGGAAACTCGTAGGGATATAGGGGCGATAGTTTACACTCGGGATAGCCTCCGAGACTCAGTCGAATAGTTAGTACTACGGCATCTTCAGATCTACCAGACCTGTGGCGAGGTGATCTGCTCAACTAAATGTAAATGTGGCTTTGTGATTCCGAAATTACAATTGCTCGAGTTTTGCTTCTGTTAGACTCCCTCCCAATCAGAAGTTTAGTTAGGCTGAAATGTTAGGAAAGTAGGGAAAAGGAATTGGTAAGTTCCTTGGTAGGATAATCTCATCAACTTAGAGTAGGACACAACACCCACTAGGTTCTTTTCTTACACCGGAGAAGAACTTAGTTTCAATAGGTAAAGTTAAATGTGGATTCCGCGCAATCCTGAGACTTTATAGTTAGGCACACATTTAGTTTAGGTCGTAAAAAACTATCATAAAAATATGGGGAATAAATAATGGAACAAAATAAATCTAATAAACTGTAATAAAAGGTCAGACAAAATTGTAGACTAAATACTTTTATGAAATAAATCAAAACTAAAGCTAAATCATTATACCTAGGAAAACCTAAACAAATCTAAATTCCTGAAGCATTTGTCCGTACCTAAAATACGATACCTAGTCTAAAAACGAATAGGTATATTAAATAAAACAAATATAATGCATAATAAAAGTCGGCCAAAACGTATACTTACTAAATATCATCACGAAATAAAATGAATCTATACATAACTAAATCACTATAGACATAAATGACCAGAAATATAATCTAAACAACTTTAGATTCCTGAAATATTGTTCGTATCTAAAATACGGTAGTCTAAAACAATTATGTTAAATAAAACAAACTTAATGCATAATAAAAAAGTCACACTTAATATATACTACGGTTTCACAAAGACTACTTAAATCAATATACCAGAAACATCAGAACACATTTAAATACTTATCTAATACGGTAGATTATAACGTAAAGTTAAACAATAATAAAAGCGAAGATATCTAGGGTTTCATTGGCTTTATTGATATGAGTTTGGAAAGGACGGATTGGTTCTGAATTTAATACTGACAAGTAATATCTTGTACCTACTTCTACTTGGCATTGCAAAGAAGCATACCTCGGTCAGACTATGAGCAAAAGACTCGATTAAGTGCCTAATACTATAAACAGATTAGTGTACTCTTCTACAACAATAGTCAATGACTGGGATCTGCCGAACGTAAATGTTCAAACGACTACAACTTTTATAGAGATTTCTGCGCAAAAGATGTGGAGTTTCTATACTAGTACCTACACTATAAAATACAGTGTTGTTCAGAGCTGTCCTGAGTTTCTAGCTTGGTAATTTAGCTAATGATCACCTAATATATTTATCGTATCTTATCTAACAGACGAAAAGGTCTTTATTTAGGGCAAACTCTATTGAAAGAACAATAGTTAAATGGTAAAGAAAGCCAATCTTCATAACAATCTACTCATAGGCAAGTAAGTCCTATAATTTAACAACAAACAAAATAACTCTATTGAAAGAACAATAGTTAAATGGTAAAGAAAGCCAAGCACAAACTAAAAAAACCCTGTAAATATAAGGGAATATCAAAGATAAATAAAATCAACAAAATGAACAAATGATTCAATTAATTTCAATACTAACGGAGGCTTGGGTAAAAAGCTCTTCTCTGATTATTTATTACTCTCTCTGTCTAAAGAAAGGCAAGAATAAGAAGGCAAGTAAGACCTCAATTCCATCAGCATTATTATACATAGGTGAAAACAACCTATCACTTTACATCAGTTAATAAAAACAAGTAGTAAGTCGAGAGAATAAATCTAATCAGATAAGGAGGGGTGAGAGGCGGCTTTTTACTAATAAACAATAAATTATGACAATATTTAGAACCAAACAATATCCTGAGTAAAATCTACTAAATCATAAAACCAGAGATCTAATTCTCGAGATTATACTCCATGAGAATATACTCGTAGGTACAAACTTAGCTGCGAGTAATCCTTCAAAATAATCAATACTAAAATAAAATATCAAAAGTAATCAAAATGAAATATTAATAATTCTTCCTAATAACATTAA
The DNA here is from genome assembly GCA_905147375.1 of Hylaea fasciaria. Taxonomy (NCBI): domain Eukaryota; kingdom Metazoa; phylum Arthropoda; class Insecta; order Lepidoptera; family Geometridae; genus Hylaea; species Hylaea fasciaria. Next base: position 9,741,030 of record LR990202.1, on the reverse strand, counting down.
TTACCTACAGTTTAAATTATGTACACTAATAAATCAAAATCATAAAGTTTGGGAACTATCACTTCTAAATCACATAATATGTATACAAAGTAAAGTAAATATAGGTACCTAATCAATTTATATAATAAACACTTGTTTCAAAGAAGTTAAGTAGGAATCAACATTCTAAAGTTAGGATATTGCATAATATAATCTCATTTATAATTTAATTATCTAAAATCATGACTATAGATGAGCCACAGCTGCCTTATTCAATACTCAAAGAACTTAGGTTACTATTAACGGTTTACAACGAAGGGTACTAGACGATCACGTGGCCAATATATAATATCGAATAGGTAGGACTATGTATGTCAACCATCCACAAGTAGAAAATATAAGAAAAAAAAGAAATAGGGGAAAGGGGGTGGTTACAATTTGGTAGTGCCTATGACCAGGATTAATTGGGTATTAGTTTAAAGTTAATAGAATAGATTACTACGGAGATTACATATATTAATTAGGTTTAGATATTCTTAACATTAGTAGATTGTGGATGGTTGAAATCAGTTAGCTTCATTTAGTGGTGACTAATTCGTTAGTCACAATTTGTTGCAGTGAATGGATGGTGTTCAATGAGGTTGCTGTGGTTTATTATTAGGTAGTTGTAATGCGGAATTTTTCATTGAGTAGCGCGTCACGACCATATGTGCAGTAGGTATCTTGTTCGCCTCATGCTAAAATAAAAATAAAACAAATATATTAGTATATCAGTAGTAATTAGCGGTAATAGGGAAAACACGGGTTGATAATAACAAAAATTAATAATTACAAAAGACAATACATAATAATACTAATAATCAGCATAGATTAATAGGGTTGAGGGGAAACATTTGTATTCTTGTTAAATTAGGAAACTAAAAATAAATTAATTAAATGGTTTATGAAACTTGTTGACTAAAAATATAATAATAAACAAAATTAAATCATATTACCCTGTATGAGTGGAAAGAACTAAGTATAGTAGGCATATTCAATTCTAATAAAATTAAAAAGAGGGTTTAAAAAAAAAAAAAAAAAAAAAAAAAAAAAAAAAAAAAAAAAAAACAACAGTTGAACTTACCAGTACATGGCATAATTATTATGATCCTGGAGTCTTGGTGACACAACATTAGCGAGACTTGGTTTTAGGTTAGACACGGATGGACTGAGTATGAGTAGGCATGGTCAGGAGATGGTTGAAGGGAAGTAGGCGAGAATTGGTGGGGACCGACGGAACATCCAGGCCAGTCTGAAAAATGAGGATTAATTAATTAACTATGCGAAATAAGACGAAAATTAATGAAGCAAATAGAGTCAAAATTGAAAATAAACTAAGAGCTAAATTATATTGATTATGAATTAAACTAAAAATGAATTAAATTAAATTAAAGGCATAGGTAGGTATGAACAAAATTTTACTAGGAAATAAATGGGGGGAAAGAGAACAACGGGCATATGAGAAGGTAAAAGAACAGTTCATCAGAACCATATTATTGCATCACCCAGATTTTAGCAAACCTTACTATTTACAAACCGACAGTTCTGGTATAGGGCTGGCAGGGGTGCTCTATCAACAGGATACAGATGGGGAAATGAAAATCATAGGGTTCCATAGTAAGGTTCTGAGAGGGGCTCAGTTGAATTGGACGGTAACAGAGCAAGAATTTTATGCGGTGATAAGTTGTTTGGAAAAATTCGAAACGTACTTGAGGGGGTCAAGGGTAATAATTAAAACAGATCACAAAGCGTTGGTATTTGTAAAAAATTGGAAATTATATAATGCAAGGGTAACACGGTGGATAAACTATTTGGAGCATTTTCATTATGAAGTTGTTCATATTAAGGGAAGGGAGAATGTAGTAGCTGATATTTTATCACGATACCCACCCGAAAGTGATTTGTTACAAGAGGATAAGGTTAGATTACCAGAAATCATGTACATGGAAAAGGGAGACAATAAAGGGTTGAAGGAGAAATTAAATAAATTATCTCAATTACAAAAGGAAGATGAGGAGATTAAAAAGATTTTAGACGGAATAAGAATAGGAAAAGGGAAAAACAATGAAGCAGATAGGGTGGCAAGACGTTGTGAGATACAGGATGAGATCTTGTACTATAGACCAGATATTACAGGGAAAAAGGTAATTTATTTACCCAAGGAATTAATAGAAGATGTAGTGAGACAGGTTCATACGGAGATGGGACATCAAGGAGCGTATAAGGTGATAAAATATGTAAGGGACAGATTTTTTTGGAAAGGGCTAACTCGCCAGATTAAACGGATAATAAGAACTTGTCATGAATGCCAGGTCACCAAAACAGACACAGTAAAGAAAGTAGGGCCTTGTTGTAATATAATAACTAAAGAGATAGGAGAGCTCGTAATGACAGATTTATATGGGCCATTGCCAACAGGCAAATTCGGAATGAAGTATATATTAGTAGTACAAGATACGTTCAGTAAATTTGTGAAATTTTATGGACTTAGGGAGGCAACAGCTAGATCGGTATTGGGTAGAATCAAGAAATTCTTCGAAATAATAAAGCCCAAAGCTATAATGTCCGATAATGGATCACAATTCGCTAGTCGCTTATGGAAGGAAACCATGGGACAGGAGGGAGTCAAAGTGGTATATACTACGGTAAGGAATCCTCGGCCGAACACCACTGAAAGGGTGAATAAGGAACTAGGACGCCTATTCAGGACATATTGTAGAGCTAATCACAAGGGGTGGGTTACGGTTTTACCACAAATTGAAGAGTTATATAACAACACTTTCCATGAGAGTATAGGATTTACACCTTGTGAGGTCATGTACGGAAGTTCAGTACAGTTCACGTTTGATTCGGAAATAGCCATTGATAAACAGGTACTGGACATACAAGAAGTCCGGGCAGCGGCGCGGGAGAATATGCAGAAATCAGGAGAAAGTCGGAAAGCAAAATTTAACCAGAGATATCGATTAATACAATATGAGATTGGAGATTTAGTGAAAATTAGGAAATTAAATAAATCCGATGCAAAACAGAAAATTACAAAAAAGTTTGAACCTATATACGAGGGTCCATATGTAATAGCAATGAATCCTTATCAAAATGTGTACATTCTGGTTGATCCAGAAACGAATAAAATAAGAGGGAAATTTAATACAATACATCTATCAAAATATTATAAATAAGAGGCTGATTCAGAAACACGTTATTCATAGTCAATAAGTAACATAATCTTGGGAAAAGGAGAAAAAAACAAATAATAACTTTGTGATTAGTTACCTAAAAGATAGTAAGTAGAGAGAGAGAGAGAGATTAATTGTTGAGAAACTATTGATCTGAACGCAAGAGAAAGAAACTATGTAGTAGATGGTTAGAATTTGATTAACAGAATTCATATGAGTTAAAAATTTGAAACATTGATTACAATTTAAGTAAGTAATTAGGACTAAGAGGAATATAATTTGGAGAAAATGTTTAGTTTAACGATGTTATTTGTTGATAAAGGTTTGTTTGATTAATAAAAGCGAAATATGTATTTGGAGGTACGGGAAGGGCTCTTGTTTGGATATTATGTAGTGTATCACAACAGAAATAAAGAAAGAAAAAAAAGGGATTTTTTTTTTTAGAATAATATTGCAATAAAATAATACACAAGCAATTTATCACAAACTGTTCAAAGATACAGCTCATTTATCTAAAGAAGGAGGGGAGAGAGGCGGCCCTTTTCAAAAAAAAAAAAAAAATATTAGTGTATATATTTAAATTAAATATTAATTAATAATAACAATAAATGATATGAAATTAAATAAATAAAGACATGTTCAGAGAGTATCCTAATTAGTAGATATAGAAGATTTTGTAAGACAAAGATTAGGATTTTGGGTAACGTCAAGAGTGGGGTCTCTACAAAACTAAGACAAGACTATCAGTATATCAGGGAAGTGGAAGAGAACAATGCCTAGAAGAAGTAGTAAAAGTCCAAAGAAACCCTAAGAGCGGAATATCGACAAGATCGCGTTGAAGAGAATTAGAGGCGGGGGGTTGACTAAACTAGAAAGAAAATTAGAATAAAAACTTACTATGAGACGAGGCAGGGGAACTCCTCCTCAGTGGTTGGAGAGAAACCTAGAAAACAAAGAAGGTTAGAAGAAGTATTTTTTCGATTTGAGAATGCAAAAAGGAATACGGAAAAAGATCGGAAACTTACTTTTATTTGCTGGGAGGCTGAATTATTCCTGTTCCCGCAGAGAACTTTCACCATTTGCGTTGCATAAAATCTGATGTTACACTTGTTACAATACTAACTTCTGTTTAATAATAATTATACGTCAGCGAAAGTAAACAAAACAAATTTTGACTTGACAATTTGTCAAAGCATTCGAGTAGGTCAAAGTCAAGGTAACGGATACTAATACTAGGGTTGACCAGATTTTATCGACATGTAAAATCGATAGTTTATGGAAAAGGGTTCGATAGAAATTAGTAAATGACAAATATAATCGGTAATTTAATTGTATAAGCGGGTCAGTATTAATTTGTAGAATAGGATGACGGAAAAATAAGATTGAAGCTCCCCTTTTCATGAGTAAATAACCAAAATCAGTTAAAAGTAATCGATTCTAACCGAAATCGGGCGGCAAAACACGAATGAACTAAAGTTGGTAAATATTAAGAGCTAAAATTAGTGGAGTTAGTAAATAATAAATTAAATTCGGATGCCAATAAATAATTATGATGAAACGGAAAAGATATCGATAACACATTTTCAGGTAAATTCCTTCCCTAATATCGACAATAATCGACACAGACAACGAAATATGCCGGAGAAAAATAATCATAGATAAAACATAGAATATATTATAGGATGCGGGAATAGACAAAACTAAATAATTTTTATTGTTTTAACTTCGCGAAAAAAATATATATGGAAATAGGATAAATAATTTTTTATTGTTTTAACTTTGCGGAAAAAAAAATATATATTATATGGAAATAGGACCGGGTTATCTAGGAATGAGAGTGCCTCCGAGGGCGCTTCGGTATTGCCAAACTATAAACAATGAACAAAATGAGGGGTAATGTTAATTATTAACAATTGAAACGATCACTAATAGTGGATATAATTAATCTGCGTGACTCGTGCGTCTAAACGAGTGGGTTGTTTGGGAGAAATGTTGCATGTATAACAGTTGCACAATTAATGTAATAGGTATATAGGCTAGTAAATAGTCTACTGTAATAGGTAGGACAATTTATTCAGGAAGTTGTGCTCGTGGAACGCTCGCGGGAAAGCTAATTTTATTGCAAGTAAAATACCTACTGAGCGGGCCCGAAAAGTAATGTCATAATAACTTTATTTATCTAGGTTGCTAGCAGATTACGAAGCGGAACGGAGTTCGAAGACATGCAATTTATCATTCTTGAAAAAAAAAATATAACTATGATTAAATGATTTCAAAGTAAAAGGGGTTTTACTTAGATATAAGTCGTCGAATACATAACTACGAATAAAATTTAACCGTGTTTAATTAAATAATAGAGATTATTTATGTACCTAGTCTTATCTATTTTCAAACTTGGGAAGCTATATTCACAAATCATTGCTTTGAATGTGAAAATGGTTTCTAAGGAGGAAAATTTGAGTGTTTTATTATAGGGAAAACTAAAAAGGTATATACAAACAAAGGTAAAATGGTAACATTCTGGTAATTCCATATGGTAAAAGGTAATATCTTGGTAAAATCATAAAGGTTACTTATCTTCACATTCGGGGGGTTGGATTATATTAAAGTCGTTACATAAATATATAATAATAAGAATTCGTGTCTTATACCCAAGTTACATACGGTGTGTGGCTTTAGTGGAATGCTACGCTGCGAAGATTAGAACTTTGAAAGGCTAGATCGGAATGAGGGGCTACAGCTGTTCACCTGTGTCGGGTATTGGGACTATTTGTTATCCTTTGAAATCAGATGATACATCACACTTACAACATTTCTTTGTGAAGGAGATCTTGGTGTTAGGATAAGTCAGATGACGATTCATCAGTATTTGCTGATTTCACAAAGTAATTACTATACGTGGCGACCCCGGGGCCAATGGCTAAGCACACTACACATTCTCCGTATCGTAGTTTTGTTACTTTGAATTTGGGAGCGAACGGATTTGTTGCGGACATGAACAATTAGAATTACGAAACTGAGCACGACATACTCGAGTACAGAGGGGTGGTATGGGTATATATTTCTTGATGGAAAAAGAAGTACATTGGGGGATAGACGCTGATACCATTTCATTAGGAATGAAGGTGCTTCACAACCACCTTTCTCTTCTGGATTCAGGTATGCCCAGGTAAGCACTAAATGATTGTAAATGAACAATACAATAGAACTTCGCGTACTGGTTCAGGTAATAAAGATTACTGGTACGGTCTAAAAACACTTACAAGTAGGGATTAGGTACACTCACGTTATCACCCTTGCACACATTAGCTAGAGATTTCTGAGGTCAGTGGATAATAAATAAGAATTTAATAATAAATAATAATAATAATAACAAATAATTGCTTGGGGGTTCTATATTTGTGAAGAATAAGTTTTGTGATCTGAGAAGAAAAATATTTCTACGGATAATGTAATTAATTATACCTGCGAATATTTTGGGGGTTGGCTGTAACGGTCCACAGTGGCCTCGTCAGGATTCACAAATAAATGTATTTGAATCTATAGGTTGGTTTCCTTTATTTGAAGTAAATACCATCATTTAAATAAAGAAATATAATAAATCAACAAACATGCGTTAAAACTGCTAACAGCGCCATCACTAAGAATAACTACTTACAACAAAGATGGAGGACGAAAGTAATCGAGTATCGGTTATCCAACATTTGAATTAGTACGGCACAAAGGAGGAAGAGGGAGTAAGATAATATTAGTGTCGCCATCTAACGAGAATTGGAATGCTTTATAATCGCAAATCGAGTAGACGTGATAGTTTGTCGCGGGAGACGATAGATGGCGCGAAGTCAAAATATATTAATCACAAATTTGAATGAAATTCACATTGAAAATAAAGTGGGTAGATTTGGAAGCACATGACACAGCAGGGACGTCTGGCGCCGTTTGAGGTGAGGTGATAAGAATTATGGGGTTAACCTATGGGGTTAACCTTAAGTGCTTGGTTCTTGGGGTCGGGAGATTAATGGGGAATTTGAGGTGAGAAGCCGAGGCGACAAGTAGAAGTGGGAGTAAAAGGACGCCATTGAATTAGAAGTCGCGGGGCCGAGCAGTTGGGAAATTAGTTCTCGGTAAATTCATTGTGAAATAGTGTTTGTGCCTAGGGATTCATGTTAAAGAGACGCATTTTCAGCAGATAGAAAGTCTGTCTTTTTAAATGCTTTAGCTGGGGAATCTTGAGTGTTTGGTGGGATTCGTTCCATGTTTTGATAGTTGAGTTTGAAATCCAGAAATAACTTCAACTTTAATTTAGCTTGTTAGCTTAGCTTTGTGAGACGAAGATAATAATTGTTATGAAGTGTTAAAGGCCGGGAAGTTTTAGTTATCATGGCTTGCCACTTAATAACAGTTACGCGTTAATATGATAGTTCATGATGGTGCAGATTTCTCGTACAATGTGTTTGGAGATTTATCGCTTCGAGCGAGACTCGATTTCCACGCATCTAGTGTATGATTATCTGAAATCTATTGTGAAAGATAGTTAGATATGGGGGCGCGATTCATTTATTAAAGTTTTATAATGGGAAGTAACTATTTGTATTCGATGACTAGGTGATAGAATGGAACGAATCGGTGATAGGCCCGGAGTTTTATATATGTGAATTAGATTTTTACATGTATTTAATTCTTGTAGTTTACCCAGAGAAGCGGATACCTCACGGTGATATTACGAAGCTTTCTCTAGATTTCTGTCCCCTGTTAGCTTGACTTTGTGGAATGTCAAGGGGATCTTCTAAACCTGTTTGTTTAGACGTTCCAGACCACCCATTCAGTGTTGGTTTTATATGTTGCTTTTGGCGGCTTCCTAGACAGTGGAAAAACCCATTACGGTGTATAAAATCAGACTGCTTGGTCTCTCACGCAATTAGGGTCAGTCTCCAGGGACCAATCCAACTCCAACTATGGTTCCTGGAAACTCGTAGGGATATAGGGGCGATAGTTTACACTCGGGATAGCCTCCGAGACTCAGTCGAATAGTTAGTACTACGGCATCTTCAGATCTACCAGACCTGTGGCGAGGTGATCTGCTCAACTAAATGTAAATGTGGCTTTGTGATTCCGAAATTACAATTGCTCGAGTTTTGCTTCTGTTAGACTCCCTCCCAATCAGAAGTTTAGTTAGGCTGAAATGTTAGGAAAGTAGGGAAAAGGAATTGGTAAGTTCCTTGGTAGGATAATCTCATCAACTTAGAGTAGGACACAACACCCACTAGGTTCTTTTCTTACACCGGAGAAGAACTTAGTTTCAATAGGTAAAGTTAAATGTGGATTCCGCGCAATCCTGAGACTTTATAGTTAGGCACACATTTAGTTTAGGTCGTAAAAAACTATCATAAAAATATGGGGAATAAATAATGGAACAAAATAAATCTAATAAACTGTAATAAAAGGTCAGACAAAATTGTAGACTAAATACTTTTATGAAATAAATCAAAACTAAAGCTAAATCATTATACCTAGGAAAACCTAAACAAATCTAAATTCCTGAAGCATTTGTCCGTACCTAAAATACGATACCTAGTCTAAAAACGAATAGGTATATTAAATAAAACAAATATAATGCATAATAAAAGTCGGCCAAAACGTATACTTACTAAATATCATCACGAAATAAAATGAATCTATACATAACTAAATCACTATAGACATAAATGACCAGAAATATAATCTAAACAACTTTAGATTCCTGAAATATTGTTCGTATCTAAAATACGGTAGTCTAAAACAATTATGTTAAATAAAACAAACTTAATGCATAATAAAAAAGTCACACTTAATATATACTACGGTTTCACAAAGACTACTTAAATCAATATACCAGAAACATCAGAACACATTTAAATACTTATCTAATACGGTAGATTATAACGTAAAGTTAAACAATAATAAAAGCGAAGATATCTTGGGTTTCATTGGCTTTATTGATATGAGTTTGGAAAGGACGGATTGGTTCTGAATTTAATACTGACAAGTAATATCTTGTACCTACTTCTACTTGGCATTGCAAAGAAGCATACCTCGGTCAGACTATGAGCAAAAGACTCGATTAAGTGCCTAATACTATAAACAGATTAGTGTACTCTTCTACAACAATAGTCAATGACTGGGATCTGCCGAACGTAAATGTTCAAACGACTACAACTTTTATAGAGATTTCTGCGCAAAAGATGTGGAGTTTCTATACTAGTACCTACACTATAAAATACAGTGTTGTTCAGAGCTGTCCTGAGTTTCTAGCTTGGTAATTTAGCTAATGATCACCTAATATATTTATCGTATCTTATCTAACAGACGAAAAGGTCTTTATTTAGGGCAAACTCTATTGAAAGAACAATAGTTAAATGGTAAAGAAAGCCAATCTTCATAACAATCTACTCATAGGCAAGTAAGTCCTATAATTTAACAACAAACAAAATAACTCTATTGAAAGAACAATAGTTAAATGGTAAAGAAAGCCAAGCACAAACTAAAAAAACCCTGTAAATATAAGGGAATATCAAAGATAAATAAAATCAACAAAATGAACAAATGATTCAATTAATTTCAATACTAACGGAGGCTTGGGTAAAAAGCTCTTCTCTGATTATTTATTACTCTCTCTGTCTAAAGAAAGGCAAGAATAAGAAGGCAAGTAAGACCTCAATTCCATCAGCATTATTATACATAGGTGAAAACAACCTATCACTTTACATCAGTTAATAAAAACAAGTAGTAAGTCGAGAGAATAAATCTAATCAGATAAGGAGGGGTGAGAGGCGGCTTTTTACTAATAAACAATAAATTATGACAATATTTAGAACCAAACAATATCCTGAGTAAAATCTACTAAATCATAAAACCAGAGATCTAATTCTCGAGATTATACTCCATGAGAATATACTCGTAGGTACAAACTTAGCTGCGAGTAATCCTTCAAAATAATCAATACTAAAATAAAATATCAAAAGTAATCAAAATGAAATATTAATAATTCTTCCTAATAACATTAATTACCTACAGTTTAAATTATGTACACTAATAAATCAAAATCATAAAGTTTGGGAACTATCACTTCTAAATCACATAATATGTATACAAAGTAAAGTAAATATAGGTACCTAATCAATTTATATAATAAACACTTGTTTCAAAGAAGTTAAGTAGGAATCAACATTCTAAAGTTAGGATATTGCATAATATAATCTCATTTATAATTTAATTATCTAAAATCATGACTATAGATGAGCCACAGCTGCCTTATTCAATACTCAAAGAACTTAGGTTACTATTAACGGTTTACAACGAAGGGTACTAGACGATCACGTGGCCAATATATAATATCGAATAGGTAGGACTATGTATGTCAACCATCCACAAGTAGAAAATATAAGAAAAAAAAGAAATAGGGGAAAGGGGGTGGTTACAAATTGTAATACAATGCCGTCAAGAATTGTAAAACCAGTAATAATATAAAGTCCAATATTCAGATCTTACGCCGAGCAACTCAACCTTTAAAGGCAAGCGAAGTATTAATTTAGATACACCCTCGTTGTCTTTGTAATTAACTAAGTGTCTAACTGCCTAATTAGTTTGTCGGTAATAAACTTAGTATTTTCAATTAAGGACGAAACCCTTTGAATTATTAAAAATGATCCAAAGTCCTGAAGAGACTAATTTGATATAGAAACTTAAATTAGTCTACGAACTAGAGAAAGAGTCTGATTAGTTCGCAGATGTATTCTAAGGTTATTGCCGGCTTTGTCTTGTATTCGTAGACAATGGGGAGACAAAAGCTTTGTCGTTTATTGTTCATTCAATCAATGATGAAAGTACCCGATGTAAAAGGCCTATTTAGATCTCGATAACTACAAAAAATGCCGTTCTTTCTATTAACTACGAAAGTTTGTCCAAACTAGTTCTAAACTAACATGTGTCTGTAACATTAGTTATTCGGTACTAGGTGTTGTTACATTTGCTAGAATCACGTACGGCATATACATAATATTGTACATTATGTTAATGTGTCCGTATTACTCCCTAGAACTACAAATTGCATGGACATGGGACATGAGCGCGAACACGACTTGTAGGTACTATTATTGAAATCAACTGCAGAGTACTGAACTTCAGAGAGTAGTTTCTTATTTTAGCTACTGATGTGTTTGAGGTAGCGATAAATAAGTCCGACATGATTTAGTTGTGTGTGGAACAGTCTCGATGATTTTTCGATAAGGCCATGGTGTTCAGTGAATTTATCTTCAATGTAGACGTATTCAGAATAAAAAAAATAGTGCGTGGAGAAGTGAAACTTCGTAATTCACTCTCGTTCTGTCCCTTTCTATTCCCTGTCCCCAGGAGCGTTGAACGTTTAACGCAACCTTGTTGGAAGTCGCATTAGGAGTTTCACATATAGCAAAGGACAGTGTCTTTATTGCTTTAATATAATTGTACATAAATGAGCAGGAAGTGCGGTGGTTTCTGGCCAGCACTACTCTATAATACAGCGCTTGTACTGCGATGTAAGTCAATTTGTCGCCGTCGCAGCGGCTGCGGCTGTAATCCAGCTCAACCAGCTCAGTCCAGTTATGTACGCTCTTATTTGTTAGGTTAATTGTTTGAGAGTTGCCGCCAATACGTATCGTCAGTAAACTATTACGGTCTTACCACAATATATTTAAACCAGAGTTAGAATACAGATGTGTCCAAATATTTTTTCCAAAAATCCACGTGTAACCCTCGCTTTTTCTATTTCAATAACAAATTCACAAGTAAAACAATAAAGAATACCAGATTGAATAAGACAACGCGAGTGATATACGTCGATTTTATCACACAAAATTTTAGAAACATCTGTATGACGGTTAGATTTGACACTTTGCTCATGCTAAAGACGTCAAAGGACATTTACCATTACGATTTGTGAAGCCTGCTGCAGGCTGACTGGTGCTAATCCAAATTGCCTTTCAAAATCCTTTCAATATAAAATCTGGTGGATATTAAATGTTTTATAGAGATATTAAATGAGATAGAGATAGAAAGAAGTGTTCGTTTACAAATAGCTATTATTTTTAATTGGACTGGACTATCAGCTGAATAATATCTCCCAGAAGTTCTTCCTCAGTTTAGAGATTATTGATTCATTTACTTATTTCGTATTTCTCTTGAGGTCTTCTTACATTTTTTTTAATTTTGTTTATGGTTAAACAAAAAACTTCTTTATAGATTTTATAGACATATTTCATACATCAATACAGTCCTTTATTATTTTCTATTAGACAAAATACGACGACGCTGTTACCGACTTATTACCTGTATCTACCTGGCTTTCGTTACTATCATAAAGACTAAAATCGCTTGGCAAGTTACCAAGCAAATAAGTGTATGTAATAACGAAAATCCACTTTCGGTTATGTTTTATCCGCGTCGCTGCTACTCCATAACGTTTGCAGTACCTGGTGCAACCTTAGCTTTGCGGGCCTCTTACACTTCCTCAGTCTATTTTGAATCTTATTACTTGGGTTTAAGGAAGGTTTTCTGCAAGTTTGTGGTTTCTGAACAATAGAGTAATGTGTGTATTGGTATCAAATTACTACTTTTGCTTCTGTAGGTGTAGGTGACTGTAGACCGAATCTTACGATCTGCCGATGCTCTTTAGTTATGAAAACGTATTATGCTTTTATCAGAAATTCTCTCACATTTTCATGCTCGAAGCATGTATGAAAAATATTTATGGAAGTAAGTATAGTATATTTTCAAGAAACATGCTGAAAGCTGCTGGTGTGCTGTGGAAAATGCTAATGATAAACTTCATCATTTTACCTTTAAAGTATGGGTCTAATACGTCATCAAATAAATAATTTAATAATATTTTTTTTTACAAATTAATAATATATTCTTACATAACATTTTAAATTCACGTACGTCTACACCCCTCTTTCTTCTACCATTGGTAGAAAATTGAGCATTCGCTCTGCCAATTTAATAGTTATGTTGACTCTCGAATAAAGTATTAATGTAATAAAATAACAAAACCAACAGATTTTCATTATTTTCTATTACCAAAAACATATTTGGAAAAGCCGGTTACCCAACTAAACATTTCTGTGCGTAACCCACCGAATAGATCATTATTTTTGTCATAAAGTCAATTTACAACCAATCAATCACAGATAATACTTAATCCTAGCGCAGCAGCCGATCGATAAAAAATGATCAAGATAAAAGCTTTCCTTGTTATTTCCACCCTTCGTTTAAATCCCGCTTGCCTATATGAAGGGAGTCTGATGTGATAATGACAACTTTACTGCTCTTCAACAGCCGAAATGAATATTGTACCGCCAAAGATTCTAGAAGCCGCAAGCAGAGTCGTTGTACTATTTTATATCGCAGGTTTTCCCAAATTACTATAAAACAACCACAAACAGTAGCTAGGTTGTCGCAGCAATCGACGATTTACAACCACAGATTGTTAGACGTGCAATTATTAGGCATAAGTAGGTAGGCAATCGTAACACAACTGACAGACTCCGTGGCGTACTGAGTGATAAGGCAACTGTGAAGCGTGAGGTCGCTGTTTCGATTCCCGTACAGAACAAATATACTTACATAGAATATAATAACTTTATTGTTTAGAACTGTGTTGGTCAAGATGTTAATTAAGTACCTGCCTTGTTATGTGTTGTTTTCCTCTTGACACCACCTCGGTAGCCTGTTCAGATCGGACGATCAAAGTTGACAATTTACTTGCTCTCGTACTAGATTTGGAGTTTGTTATAGATATATTTTCTTTAACAGGAGACAAAAAAATGATGTAACACCTCTAGACACTCGATTAAGCGAGTTTCATAGCCCTTGTTTACGACCGTCGTAAAATATATAGGTCGTAACGAAACAATAACACAATGTACGAAAAATTACATTGCAGCGCGGTTGTGTATATAAAAAGAAAATTGTCTAGGCTCATCTCATGAACCTACGAGGGTTAACTTTGTATTTTAATAAGGCAAGCCTTTCAGTTTTTTACAAAAGTGACACTTTTTTTGCCCGCCTGTCTAGTTTTCACCCTCAAGTAGAAAATCTGCCACCGGGGATATCGGGGTGTTCCAGCAGCGATCCCTGAGAACCAGCCCCATTCTACCCTGAGCAATAATTGAACATACTTACCACTTTCGATCACATCGTCACCTAGTGAGATAGTGGTCAAAAGCTAGCCTATAAAGTAAAAAAAAATACAATGTTAAAAAAGTTCCAATTTAAATATCCCCCATAAAAAATAGCATCGTCACACATACGCTAGCATAAAAGCCAAAAATCACCCCCGTAATCCATCTTTCCATACGTCGTCAACGCGTCATAACAAACGACTATACATACAGACGGTCGATATTTTAAAAAATCCCCTCTCTACGGCTTAACTTAATTTGCGAGCTGATCCAATTTCCTGCCGGAGCCGCCTCCCTGATTATTGGAAAGATATACGTCACCATCTTTCTTACTCTAACCTCGTAGGCGTGTGTGGATCTGTATGAATATGAGAGTTTAAATGGAGGAAAAAGAGTACTTATAAATAACTTATAACCTCACTTATACCCCAGGGTGAACACTGCGTCCTCAAAAAGTACTCAAACTCACGGAAGTGAGAGACAATGATAGGGATTATGTATGAAATTTAAGTTATCTCACTTTAATAATTAATTGAGAGTGTTCCTTTTTCTAGCATATTAATATTATACTCGTAGGTATTATGTCCTTATACTATAAAAATAAAACGTATTGTTAAAATTAACATAATTATTTGCGAAAACAAGCATTCTCTTCCATCGAATTAAAATGGTAATCAGTAGCTCAAAAAAAAACAGCTGGGATATACCTATATTTTCCCGACTGCCTAGGGGGGTTATCTCTTTGTACGTTACCGAGAATTTTGGCTTTTGTACGAGATTAATCATTTTATAGTAAAGTGAAAATAAAGATATAGAGATAATAAAAGCCTTTACACACAGCAACTTAAAAGCTAAACTATGGCTAAGGTTCAAGTTTAGAGACAAGTTACTCGCTACCATTTATGTCAATTGGACGGCGTTATGAAATAACGAATTACACGAACAAACCAAAAAAAAAAAGTTAATGATGCAGTTCGATTGTAGAGACTTTAAACTATATTCCTAGTCGTTTTTTTGTTCAAAAATCAACTCTCCTACCTTAATATAGAGGGGTGAATCAAGCGACATGTCTTCAAATGTTAGGTTCTGTGCATTTTATCGTTTTGTAATACCAAACTAAGCGCCTAAGTCGCTATTCCAAAATACAATAAATAAGGTTTTATTAAACATAAACGAATTAAATCCTGAGACATTCGACTTAATTCGTTGTTTCATTATTAAACAACTATAATATCTAAAATGCAAAATCAAATTACCCACCAAAATAGGCGCATAGTTCGTTATTGAGTATCCATTGGTTCATCTATTTCATTGATTGAGAATCAAACAATCATTATAGCCCAGTGGAATTAGATATAAAATAGGGCTAAAATCGCAATGCTTGATGTGGTACTGCATTTTTGGTAGGTTGTATGGACTAGTAAGGATATGGTATACCTAAATCCATATTAGCAACTTTGGAAAACTTGTGCTAGCTGGGCAACACGCAAAAAACTATGAAGTATTGAGACTTTTCTCACTTTTTTGCTCTATAAGTCATATACTATGCGTTTTGGACAAGTGCACTTCTGGACTTTTATAAGGTTAATAAAATTTGCAAAAATTAAAACCCAAACGCAGCTCTTTAAACCCTATAACGATCAAACTGTGGCCCTTCAAATACGGTAAGTTTTTCCGGAAAAATTACAATTTTAAGTTTTGCTTCCGTTCGAAGCAGAATATTGGTAAAATCCCTGGTCCTATGAAAAAATTCACTGAAACAATGATGTAGTACGATTAACTAGCTTTCAGTATAGCAAGGTGGCTACAAATGAAAACGTATTTCTATCCTTTATATAAGATTTAATGCATTCTTCAAATCCCATTTTTACCTTCAAGATTGTAAGTGAACTATTAGTATCACAGACTTCGTCTTGTACTTAAATGAAAGTTGATTAAACGTACAAAAACATTGTATTATAGTGACCTTTTTCAAAGGACGAGGGATTTCACCAATATTTAGCTTCAACTATCTTAAAAGTGTAATTTTGCCGGGTAATGGACCACATTATTGAAGGGTCATAGCTTGATCATTATAGTTTCGTTTGGGATTAAATTGGTGTAAATTTAATTGACTTTATAAAAGGACTGAAGTATGTTTGTCTAAAACGCATCGTTTACGACTTTTAGGTTGCATGTTTGGATTTATACTAGGTACACTAAAATAACTGTTCGATACAACACACCAATGCAGTAGGTACAACAAGCTTCGCGATTTTAATATTAAATTCCACTGGGCTATTGAGTAGAAATTGCTTTACATTTTCGATTTTGTAGGTATATTTTCATTTATTCAACCGTTTTTCAGATTGTTTTGGTGTAAAAAAACAAGTTTTTGTTTATTTTTGGTAATATATACTATTTTGGCTCTGGATATAATCCCTTTATACCCTTTATTACCCCCAAAACTAAATTGTATAAACGAATTAAATGACAAAATGCCGCCTGATTCCATATTGCAATTTTAAAATCATACAAATAATGCAAAACGTAATATGGAATTAAGCGGAAAAATGACAATATCTTCTACACTATGCATCATACAAAAATATGTTCTTTTATGAAATAAAATATACATAATAATATATCACATAAGTAAAAACCACACTAATAACATAAATATTGTGCTCTCAGCAACATATTTAATTTTCAAAACTTTGAAGCTCTTTTTCTCAGTTTTACTGATTTGTCGCTTATTCTGTTATTTCATAACGCCGTCCAATTACACGTTACTGGCGTCCGAAGTCCAGACTCCAGACTAACAATAACGTTATACCACTCAAAACGTGCGTGTATGTAAAATATATCCATCAATCAATCGCTGGGTTTTCGGATTAATGTGCATTATGTCAAAATTGAAGTTTGATTAAAAAAACTTTACTGTAGCAGTTTTGTGGCGAAAGCGCTTCACAAACGCTCGACGAACATTTATCACCGTGTATTAAAGCTGTAAAGCTTGTACCTTTCCATTTAAGTGAACAATGCGCAAAAAATGTGAAATCCTACAAGCAAATACTTCCAACCGTGCCTGGCGCAGGCTAGAATCAAATATCATCCCGACAGTAACGCCCTGAGGAAATTAAAGATTCTATCCTAGCTTAATCCCTCTGTAATAGTAAGGCAGAAAATTGCAAATTAAACCGAAGAAAGCCGCACCAGTATCCTACCTTAACTTCCTGGAAATAAGGTTAAAATTCGTAGCATTTGCGCTTTGATTGCGAGATAAAAACGCTGATTTCTCGTCGAAGGTTCTAGATAGGTTCAATTAATTAGAGATGCCTACACGATGGCTTTATCGGGAAGCTCGTTACTCGTTACGGTGCGGGATTTGGTTACAACAGACAGAAACTAAGTAAGTGCAGTGGAAATCTTTTGTTTGTTCAGTGTTCCCGAAGAAATACTTACGTAACGCAAATAAAAAAGAAACCCCTTTTTGTTGCTTTAATTATACAAGCCGAGTTCTAGCGGTAGAAAAAAAATCTCAGTATTTAATTGACAGTACATAATGTATGTTGTAATAACGAAGATGAAAAATCGCTACTAACTGAAATGTTTTAAAAAGTCTCTCACGATTGAGGCATATTCTAGGATCAATTATTAAAAAAAATGTGCTAATTCTATAATTAAAATTAATTGTATAGAATTGCTACGCTTAATTTAATAATGGCATTAATTTGTTTTTCTTAATTTTATTACCTCTGACACCGACTCTACCTATTAAAACATAGATTTGAAATTTACCCCGCGTACAAAACAGATAATCGGATTTAGGCATACCTACCTTCGGCCCGACGTTAAAGAGCTTAATTTATTTTTCAAATTGAATTCGGATCCGAGGAGTTTCGAAGCACGCAGTTGGAATAAAAAATAAGTTTTGCTAACATTTTGTTACAGACTGACGCAAAATTTAACCGATTTGGGGGAACGCGGGAATAGTACGCGCTAACTTTCATAGATATAACTTTTTTTTTAATAATGTCTATTGCTAAGGGCACCAAATTTAATGTAATATAATATCTAGTAATCCTGTAACACGAGTTTTAAACATCTGATTCTGACATCCTTGTTCAGTAGCGATTGAGTGTTTTCTAGACATATTTTTTCTTAATTTGTCATTTAAGTACAGACTATTTCACAACATAAAATTTATATGATTGGAAATAGTTTATTTTTAGTTTGGAAGTTCCACAATATATTATAATAATAAGTATAATGATACATATACGGCCTTCATTATCTATAGCTCTTGTTTCATAGCCTGCGTCTATTCTCTTTTGCGACACTATTTTAGTTGCTTAGAATTCTATTATCGTGGCTTTTATACGTTGCGGAGTAAAAAACTTAGTACCTACCTACAGCTGGTTCGTTCTCAGATTGGTGCTTTCGTAAAATGATTTACGCGAAGTGCTCACTGGAAAGTAATATACTTAGAAACTTTTTAAGGCCGTATTTTTTATACTTTTTTACATATAAATTGATCGGGCAAAAAATTTAACTCAAAATAATTTTAACTCAGTTTTTTTTAATTATCATTGTGTTCATTATCTAATAACGTATTTTGACTGCTCGTATTAACGGACAGAAAAACAAGTTTGCCTTTGAACTGCATTATAATTAAGCCATAAAAATCAAATCACTCTCCACCCTAAGCTTATTCTCATTAAGTTGCATACTTTACACCTTTAGTAAATAAGGGGCTTTATACACAGGCAATATCCGCCCTAAAGGCGCGTTTACTCGTACAATAAAGGGATCATAAAATCTCAGAAGTGCTGAACAATGTTATCAATGCAAAGTATCGTGTAACGTGGTAACACCCTAAATTTTCTACCGCTGGTAATGATGGTGGTATACTGTAATGGTGTTCTAAAACGAGTTATTTAAGTTACTAACTTCTGAGTATGCTACTAATATAAAGAGAAAGTTAGTCTGATATGTAGAAACCTAGTTCGAATTAGTCGATACTGAAAACGTGAGCCGTATATATTGTATGTGTAAAATAAACCCAATATAATAAGGGGAGGGGGGGGGAGGGGGGAGGGGGGGGAGATCTCAATTAAAGCGATATAGCATGATGACATTTTTGTGCGTTATGTCTCTCTGTGTCCACCATGGGACATTAGTCAACAGTTGACCAGTGGTTGCTATTTTGTCATATTATATAACAGCTGCTGAACATGGGTTGCCATTTAGTCACATTAGTCAACAGTTGAACAACCGTTGCTATTTGTCATTATTAGCTATAAACCTGGACATGGGTTCCTATTTCATCTTGTTGGTGTCAGTTTTCACGCTACTTCTCTAATCGCCACAAACTATGCCGAGCGCCCAGTGTGTCCCAAACTTGAACTGAGTACCAACTTCAGGGGTGGTTAACGTACACTTAATTGTTCGTAAAACAAAAGTTTCCGATGCCGATAACGGGGAGGGGAAATAACTCACAAGGGCAGTATTATAATTTAGGATAGAAACTAAGCTCACTCTTTTTCAGACTGTCCTCTGGAATTACTGACCTATAAAAAGAAAATATGCATTAGGAATGTGCAGGACGTTTTCTTTTTATGCGTTTTGGCATAATAATTTTATTATACTATTAATGATTGCCACTTCTGTATACTTCTATAAATTAAGCATTTAAATACAATAGGACAATATTATAATATACTGGAAATAAAATAGAAATGCGTTATTGTACAATGTACCTACATGTACACCAAATAAAAAACAACAATTAATGAATGAATAATGTTCAACTCTCTATTCACTAGGTAAAAGAATACTTACTACCCTGTATTTTTTTCAAAAACTGGTCGTGATAGCTCTATAACTTTTGTCGCATGCTGCCAGCATTTCTGAAAGTTTTAATAACTAAAATATCAATTAATTTCAGTTATGTAACTTAAATTATGAACTAGTTCCGGATTTGTCGGTAGTTTTGATACTGTCTCGCGTTCCACTGTGCTGCGAGTTCGTATGTCCGGAGAGTCGAGGTGTTGTTAAATTTTATCGAATCGGCACCGCGTCCGAAACATACCTTGGATATTATTTGAACTTCCGTTAGATAACGACAGGTAGGACATATTTATTTACTTCCTTATACATTTAAATTTTGTCTAAAACTTGGAGTTTTACCTCTTGGTGCCTACGCTAGATTTCAGCTTGTACCTTTTTTCTTCAAGAAATTGTGATTTTGATCAGATTTTGAAATCAAATTTCTATAGCTGTGCCACTGTATACATAACATTTCTGCAGGTTGCTGTCTTTTAAAGTTGGTAGGTACTGATCTCTTACAGAATTATTGTGGGCATTGTTAAAAGGCACGTTTCTCAGAATCGACTTATTTGCGGCTCCATTTTAAACGACGAATTATCCATTTTGTATGATCAGAAGAAAATATTATATATGCCATAGTTCCTGAAACATTCTAAATAAGCCAATCCTTCAAAACACGACGACACTTAAAAACACTTCGCCCCATCATAAAAAATCGCAAAAACAGGAAAATCCTCATAATTCTCTTTTCTAGTTTTACTTGTACACTAAACTTTTACTCCCAAAATACAGTTTCACTTCACTTCACTTTACTTCACTTCACTTCACTTCACTTGCCGCTAATAGGGTGAACCTGAGGAACCTGCCCTTAAATTTATACATCACGCGCAGTTAAGTAAGAATTTGTAGTAAAACTTTAAATGTAGGTAGTATGTACGTTTTTATGATTTTGTTAAATAACTGACTGTAAAATAACACCGAATCATAGGTACAATGGTGCTTATAAAGCAAATTCGTGCAAACAACGTGGCGCCCGCGTGCTGTTAGTTTTTGCCGAGCAATAGTACCATAGAGCTTGGTGACGGTGGTTTACAGCCCCGTATATTGCAGTAGACTGTCCACTTGCGTGGTGTGCGGTGTAAACCAGGGGCTGATAGCTTGGAAACCACCAATACGAAATAAGGTAGGTAGCAATGAGATTCCCTGACTGTTTTCAAACTCAACTAGATACTATTTTTCACTAGTTCTTTAATTGAATGTTAGGTGCTTTTGCTCAGTGAATTATATTTCTAGTTAACATAAAAACGATTTGGACGATTAATTTGGTAAAGGAAAATAGACTTCTATACCTACATTGTCCATGGAAATTGGCTAGTCTATTCTTAGTATTGTATGATTGCCAGAGTTATTGTCGCATTTTTTGGGTTTTGAGCCTATATGACTGAAAAGACGTTATATAGTTCGCTGACGGAAAATATCGTTTGCCAGTGTTAGATACCTTTATTTTTTTCAGGTTTATGCGCTTTATGTTGATTCACGCAGTCTTTGAAACTTTTTACATGGACCAACGGAAAGAAGCAATTTACTGCATTTTACAACTACGGTTCCTGGGCTGTAAAATAATTTTCCATTACTGTTGAATGCCATTCTTGTAAATAACTAAAACCGTTATTTCCACGGTATTTTGAAGAACAAAAACATACAATCTGAATCAAATGAGAACCTCCTCTTTTTGGAAGTATGTTAAATATTATCTCATTGTACTAACTCGTAATATGATGTAAAAAAACAATTGACTGTATGACTACCGGCACCGTCATTAGTTAGTTCAAATTGCAGGCTGGGAGAATTAATTTCAATAAAGTTTTATTGATAAATTATTGTATACACAAAGTCAGTACCTATATCAAAAGAGATACATACCTATTATCCTTTTGGCAACATTTTCTAGCAATCATTCTGGTTGTGCGAAAAATAATGCTAAAGACGCGCTTTAAACTAAGATATTATAATGTAGGTACGTACCTAAGTTACTAATATCGTGACAACAAGTACCTGCCTACTTGTGAAAAAGGCTTGACGTTCTATAGAATCGAGGCACATTTTATATTCAAATTTATTATGATGAAAATATTAAATTATTCCATCCAACTAAGCAAAGTCACATAGTTGCGCTCGTTATTTTAACCTCGGACTTCCACTGGGTCAAGTTACTTGTTCAAAGTAGCTGGCCCGAATAACTCCACCAACGTTATCTACCAGCGTACCCGCTAAGTATAAAGTTGAACATTTTCATAGCTTAAGAAGTAGGGATGGGAGGTGTAAGTGCTTTCCGGCCTATCCGGCAAATCCGGCAATTGGGATCGAACTATTATGTGTTAACTAGTTCATAAGCATCTTATTATTATGGTAATTAAAGGTGATCAATAATTTAATATAGAACATAAAACATTCTTACATACAAAAATTAGGGACCATTTGTGCCTTTATTGGTGGTAATCTGAAAGTTACTTATTTCACTAATAGGAAGTTTAGTTATAATATGTAATATGAAACATAAATATTACAGCTTAGTCGTCTACAAATAACCCATTTTGTCGTTCTTTATTTTCGAATAACACTTTGTTTTTCTGTTCGAAAGTTTAGTGCAAAAATCCCCTATATAACATTGAAGTCAAGTTATCCGGCATAAATTCTGTCCGGACACCACTAACTGACAACCGTTGCCTCATTTTGCCCGAGATCAAATAGTTTCTCAACCGCTGCATGCCTCTTTTATTAATTGCAAAAGTTTCACTTCATGAAAATATTTCTTGGTTGGAAACACTCTTCAACATAGGATAAGCTGACGGGCTGCTAAAGTTTTGTACTGCGACGGGAGTTTTCAAAATGATTAGCGATAGTAGGTAATTAATTATGATGAGCAAAACTTCTGATAATTACATGACTACGAAACGTGACGCCAGCGTGACGCATACAAAACGTATATTATGTACCTAAAGATACATGTTTTACATAATTATGAAATTCAAATTACCTATTATATTCATGTATTTCAAGGAATCAATTTAACGTACCTACTTGGCATTTGAACATTATCTTAATCATGTAAAAAAATAAAAACAAAAATCTGAAAGATGTTCGTATTTATAAATGGAAACATAGTAAACATATGTAATAAAATTTAAATAAAGACAATTATCGTTATTGCTCAGAATTTCAATTTGTTAATTGCAAGTAGGCAATTATATTACAGCATTTATTCAAGTCTAACACTTACAAATCTCAAAAAACAAGAAGTCCTGTAAGTTTCAAAAACCATAATGGGAATAAAGCTAATAATATGTACCTAATGGATGAAAGTCATGCTAATTACCGCTCCAAGCTCTCCGGATCGCGCCTTGCATTTTAGTCTCAAAAAAGAAACATTTTCCTTAATGAGTCTCAAAGTAGCCATCCTCAAACCACTCGGGGGCACCAAACAAAAGCATAGAAACTTCCCCCAAGTTTTTCCCCTGAAAACAAAAAAAAACTTATAGAACTCGCGTTTTGAATTACAAATCAGGTCGTCAGCTTGACGGACGACGGTTTAATTTGACGGAAACAAGTCGTAATTAAATGGAAAATAATTTCAGAGTTCCAGATAGAAATGCGAGTGGGCGATTTCGGAATACCTGTGTGAGATTTTCTGCTAGTCGGTCTATTTATTGACACCTATATTATTATATCTGCGTCCCGCGGTTACCAGATCTTTCACTGAAGCTCTGCATTTTCCAAAGGTAAAACATAGCCCGTAGGGCCCGGGGCGGGCATAGTGAACTTATATCATTGAAAAAAAAACCTGATTACAATAATAAACGATGATTTATTTTCTATCTTTATTGAACACTAGTGAAAACTCTGAAGCGATGTTAGCTCAGTTGGTTTCGTCGTCGAATCTCATGCCGCTAGGTGTGAGTTCAAAACTAGGGTTCCGATGAAGGAAAACATCGTTTTATCACTTGGTGGTAGGGTATTAAAGTGCCCACTTGGCTACCTAGGTACCTAGTCATCATCATCATCATCATCATCAGACTGAAGACGTCCACTGCTGAACATAGCCCTCCCCCTTAGATCACCACTCCGAACGACAATTTGCCACTTGCATCCACCGGTTGCCTGCGACTCGTTTGGCTACCTAGTACCATGACTCTCAAGTAGAGAATCTGATTCCAAATAATTATTCGCATAAAGTGGTTATCCCTAGCAATATATTAGCCCTAATGATTGAAAGTCATAATATATATAATAATATGCGACTATTATCGACAAGGATAAGCAATTACATTCATCTCTGTTCGCAAACACTCAGACATTCAAATTTCGTCAGCGCAGCGATTGGTTTTGTAGCGCGCATTGATATGCAGATTGATGTCATTATTATTATAACCAACGGCTGGTTATGACTCTGACAAGGACAACAAGCGTCAATCTTTTTCTATTTATTACACGTAGATGCTTATGATAAAGCAGTAAGTTACAAAAAGTCTGTACGGACATTTAAGACGTTAGCTATCCTATCGTTGTCATATTTATAGGTCTTATTTTCTGAGAATAATTGAACAAACACTAGCTCTTCAACTCTTTGCTCTTTCAATGACTGATGGGAGGTGTAGTTCTTCATTTGAACTCGTAGATAGGAATTGTACTTGTTAATTGTACTAGGAGGGGATTTCTGGAATGATCCTATTTGAACACAAATAAGTATTACTCACAAGCCATTCTAGAGCAATTTTAATTCTTTCGATATCTACTGTGGACCTTCTATTATTTGTATCTTCCAACGTATCACTGACAATACGTATTGCTACATTTATCGAAAGTTGTCCTTTTACCTTTCTACTTACATCGCTAAGAGGATAGCGTGTCCTCTAAATCCCTGATATCCGTGTCTGCCGCTCAACTCGTATTACAAGGTTTTATCCGGAATATGAGAAGCAGATATAGTACATACAATCAAATTCTGTTGGCACTGCTCAAACAGTGAAGTTGTTAGTGTAATTAGATGGACACTGATTTATTGACTGGTTTTTATATCGAATCTTATTACAAACTTCCACATCCGCTATTAGAAAAATCACATCATCGAATGTAGCCCCAGCAGTTGGGAATTATATAGGCGGTCACTGAACATGGGAATGTAACGTATGGGATATAGTCAATATCTGGATGACCGAGCTTTGCTCAGTATTTTTTATTTTTTTTATAAATTGTGTTTTTTGGAAATTATATTTAAGTACGAATTAATAATAAAATTATGAATTACCGATAGAATAATAAAAAAATATGAACTGGTTATTTAAAGAAAAAAATCATAAAAAACAAGATAAATGACATTTTCTAAAAATGATTCCTACCTATATCGATTTATCTCCCCCGAAACCCCCTATATACTGAATTTCATGAATATCGTTGGAGCCGATTCCGAGATTCCAATTATATATACAATAATTATTGCTCATTTAAAGATATAAGATAAGTCTTTGCCCCGTGTCATGTGTGATTGGTTGTAACGCGATACCATTGCATGTTAGTGCGTCAGTAAGAGAACGTTTACTCCAATTCCCACACAGTTCCATGTTCTCTCTCGTATTTGTACGAGTCGTATATAGCGAGAGGACAGTGACCCGAGGTCACCAACAGGTACATACAATGGTACATTATTAATTATTTGCTTGGCTTTCGTGGCAATCTATCTTATAATATCGATTAAAAATATACGAAGCTTTGTTTAGAAGCAATAAATATTAACAGGAAAAATGTTGTCTAGAAATCTGACGGAGTAAGAAATATTCTAGAGATCGTCTTACGTTTGTACTAAATCCAGCAATCAATCTTATCCCAAAATATATTTTTTCCTTTGTGCTCAAATTACTTAAGAAATGATCTCAACGTTTTTCATCTTACCTTAAATTTTGAAGGTAATCTGATTTTTAGCTTCATTTGTTAAAGTGTATCTAGATGGGGTTAGTTCTCCTTTGCGCTAGTACCCCTTTGCTATACTCGAAAAATACCTTACCTAAATGGGGCGCTTTGCACGAAATCATATCCGGTGACTGTAACAAGGAAAAGTGCTAAAGTCTTTATATGTACATAATGTGCTACATAACTGTAGCGTTTGCTTCATCTAAATTTGTATAACTGACTCGCCTAAGGCCCTAGGGGGTTGTAACAATATGGGCTATGCACGAGTTATTTAGCTACATAATACATAATTATATTGTTATGTCCATATAAAGTTATCAGATACGGTCAAAGTTCTCTATACTTCTATTGTTTTGCTTGCATCACATTCTTTCAGTATATTTTGTTCTGACACTATGCCTTCATGTTCTACGTAGACCTACTACGTGGTGCTACGCGGCATTAAAATTACCATTTTTCTTCTGAGAGGCAACCCTACAGAGCGAGCATCCCCGGGCCTTTCCCTCAAAACGTAATTAACCATTTTTCTTGTTGATTAAACATCATAGGCCTTTAATAAACAACCGCTTGTGATATTATCGAATTTTCCACGCTTCGTTCTATTTAATGGTAAGAGCGGAAACAATTAAAAAAAATAGTAGAAAAGCGTATTTTAATTATGTATGCAGAAACAACAATCTGGTTGAAAGAAAACTAAGTTATATTCTATGATAAATGTACAAACGTGGCCACTTACATGACTGAATGTATTGTCAAACAATACTCGGGGGTCAAGTCTGCTGATTTAAGAACGCTTCACTCGAATCACAGTGGAGGTGCTTCGGAATAGTTTATGACATTTGGAAGTCTGCTAGTCAGATGCTAGGTAAATAAGAAATTTGGAATCGGTGTCACAATGAAATGTCACAAACAATTCCAAAGCCACTCCATTGAGATTCGATTGAAGCGTTAGCTGAGTTGACTCTCAGGTATTGTGTCGGTACAATAGCTATTAGTGCTATTACAGGGTATTTGTAGTCAGTGGGATTTAGAACCAATAAAAAGCCGAATGAAATTCACTTCACACAACGCACAAAATTAAAACGATACTAAGTTTACTGCCAAAGCGTTTTACGATTTTAATCTGAACGCCGGAGTGCTTCCGAAGTATTTATTTTGTGTTGAAACGAACGAGTCTGGATTAAAGTTGTAATTTCTTTAATGCTTGTCGTAAAGTGGGCGGGTGTTTGTTGCTCACAGGTGTTGATTGTTATTCTTGAAGCGTTGTAAGGCGTAGATTGACTAGGGCCGTATCGGGTCACCAAAGTTCAGCAACGTTCTCCTGTAAGTCATCGACATAGAAGTTGATTTTATAAAAGTCATCGGTGATTTGATGTCACTGAATTAGACGATTTTTTTTCTTAATTTTTGCATAGGCCAGAATAATGCGCGTGTCAGTCGCAAAAGATGTGAAATATTAAAATTTGTATGTCATCACACCATCAAAAATCATGCAAAAGTTCAATCTTATAACAATGGATATCCTACTAATATTATAAACGCGAAAGTTTGTAAGTATGGATGGATGGATGGATGTTTGTTACTCTCTCACGTAAAAACTACTGAATGGATTTTAATGAAACTTTACAATAATATAGCTTATACATCAGAATAACACAGGCTACAATCGATAAAGATATATTGTATATTATCCAAACGCGGGTGAAACCGCGGGGAGCAGCTTGTATTATTATCAGATGATATCGAATCACCGATGATTTTCCAAAATTATGAGGGGTTTATCATCGGAGCGATAAGTGTAACATCAAATCCTAGAAACGTATTTACAATCACCCCGACAATAAAGCAGATTCTATACCTACAAGTCCCAATCCCAACGGCAATTTTCCTATTTCGATCCAGTAAGTACACCCCGATTTCAGTCTAGATTAGCCCACGGCTTGGCATTAAGTCTGGCGCCTCGAGGCATTCATTCAGATCATACAATACAGATGATATTGACGTACCTGCGGTATCTCCTAAACTAGATAACCAGTTCTATAATTTGTTCCGAGATCAATTATTCCGTTAAATTACCAATACCGCAGGGGCCTCTCGATTATAAATGGACAGATATTATGGCGACTGGATTAGGATGGTGCTAGAAATAACTCGTAATAAATACGATGATTACGGAAAACGTTTAATATTTATTACATTATAGACTGTTACCGGATAAAACCGGTTAAAGTTACTTGTTTCTTTTATTTTAAAGGTATAATAATTACGTTCATCAACGTTTTTAACGACGTAAATTCTCCAAAATTGTAATTTAAGCCCTTACAAGCAAGCAATAACCAGAAAACAGAAAATCCGCCTCTGTATCAGTTGATTAAAAATCTTTATTAAAGGTAACATTATAAATCACCTGAAGATACGACTAATAAAGTCAGGTTTAATAAAGGGCAGGCCCTATATTAGGTTAAAACCTACCGCCCTAAAGTACTGAACCCACGTAAGCTAGTATGAGTTTTTCTTGTAATTAATTTCCCGATTCGCACTCAGCCAGCCCTTGATAAGCTTTAGGCTGTGCCTTTTGTGATGGCGTAAGGGACGAGAGAAAATGTTTATTTGTAATTGTGTTATCTTCATGGCATGATCCGGTAATATTTAATTCCATTCTGGTATCTGTCGATCTTGAATCAGATAGAGGGGTTTTTTTAATATACGAATTTGTCAGGCCCCACGTTTTATGAATGTTAACACACTTTATAAAGTAACGCAGGTGTGCAAAAAATAAGAACCAAAAATAGGATTTATCTTTAATGTTATTTTTAAGGTAATCCTGTCGACTGCCCCAACTTTTCAACTCACTAATCGAACTAAGAAAGCCTAATAACAACGATGCATACCGATTTCTAGACTGATAGAAAACAGTAGCTAAACAAATAGGTACCTACAATATGATGAAGAATAGCATCGTGAAACCCCCATCAACAAGAATTCCATATGAACCAGCCTCATTCTAAACCAGCCACCTTTGATCATAACTTCGAAATAGTCAATAATCGTCAAAATACTAGTAACCGATAAAAAAAAGATATTATTTAAGCTCTCGTACCATAAGCTCCAGTATAAAAGGATGTGCATAATTAACCATGTGTAACGCGATTAGGTCGGCCCAGAGCTAGCCGAGCGGCACTGTCCTTAACGCGGTGTCCTCGCTGAGCCAGTTTAGCGTGAACAAAAAACCGCTTCCCTTTAAAGCCTATTTTAATGACCGGGGGTTTATTTTGTACGGTGCCCTGCGCTAATTAACGTGATCTTCTGGGATATTGTTTTTGGGTAAAGTTAGTAAATACAACGGGACTTTAGGAAGACAACAATGGTAGGAGCAAATAGGGCGCAACTGCCCAAAATATATAGGTTTGAGATTCAGCCCAAATTAATGCAAATATAAAAAAAAAACATGATATAAAGTTAAAATATGATATTAAGTTTGTTATCTCCTACAGTAATTTTGTCGCTTTCTTCAATACCTACTACTCTATTTCCGTCCTAATAGAGAATAATATATCAGCGATATCCAAAATCAGATTAAATCAACGCTGACGCACTCTGAAGAGCCAATCCGTTGATCCAATCAGTTTCCTATCCTGTATTAATGTTAGCCATCTGTCTCGCAGCCTGATTAGATCAGAGTGATGCAACCAGGCATCCTTACACACAGAAACGGCGTATGTCACAAACAAAAGCCTGTCGTTTAGGACTTTGCTAAACCTAATGAAGTTCAGGATTAGCCAGTTCAAATGAAAAGGGCATAAGTCGCTACGTCTGAGAGTGCAGTAGTGCCATGTTGTAAGTGGAGTTAGGAACTTATTAATGATCGTATAGTACAACTCTCGGCAACTCGTTACAGGTCCAATAAATAACGCACAACCGCCTTTGAGAACTTGGCTCTTGCAATATTTGCCTTTGAGTTCTTTTCGCATTTCTGTGATTTCAGCTCAGTATACTGCCATGTTTGCTCTCTGATCGGATTTATTCTACGAGTACATCTTGCTATTTTTCTGAATGAGTTTGCGTCGTTATTTCTATAATGGGATTATACTGTTAAGTTTATTATGTTTATGTAGTTAAAACTACTGATGTGCAGAATTTTGAAATCAATGTAAAGTACGTGATACTAATTATTATTGACTGAGCGAAGCGAAGGTCTTTATTTTAAGAGTGGCCGTTTTTTCTTTTGTCTGGACGTATGTTTAGTCCGGGCTACAGGTAGCATTTCTCAACCGATGTTATCAAGATTTGGTGTACAGATTTCTTGATTTTTATTACTTATTTTTTTCGATTTTTGATAGAAGGGAAAATGGGGCTTAAAGGGGGAAGATTGCTGTAGCGTCATTAATTTTATTGGCGTATGTAGTCTTCTTTCTGAACAAGTTTATTGCAAAAGAAAAGTGTTAAAGTAGAGGGCGGAGTCAAAAAGGGGGGATGCCTATCACCATAATATTGGTAAGTCTGATCGCGAGGACTGTTCACAGAACCACTTAGTTATTGTCGTACAAGTAATTGTCTAAATCGCACAAAAACTTAGAAAAACCATTGCTTGACTTTTTCTTTATTTGTACAATTATTTGATGATCGAAGCTGACAAAGTAGAATAGAAAAGATAAGAAATACTTTATGCAAAGTGTATTTCGTTTAAGACAAAGTTCCTTTCGGTGCTAGATGGTGTATGAACCTCGATAAGCCTTTGAAGTATCACTCAGGTGATAAACAGCGGTTGACTGCGCGTCAAAGACGTTTCGTTCAAAGGAGTAGGTAAAGTTCACTCTACCTTTAGGACCTGACTTTTATATAAGACTTTCCCATTTTTGTATCGGTCTAGGTAGCATGCTCTTTGTACTTAGTTTGAGTCACGTAGTTTCATTGACCTTTCTGCATTAAAATGGAACTAGGAATAAAATTCAAATGTGGTTTTGGAATAGATAGTTACATGGCACTCACGCACACATTGATAAAAAAGTGGGTCCACTATTGAAACTAGTAACGTATAGAACTATCCTTCTCTGTGTATAATTCTAAGGTTATAATTATATCTATACCAAAATATGTGGTCCAATTTGTCAGCATCACTCAGCTCCTTTATCACATATAGGTACCTATTAGTAAGCGTAGGTTTGTCAACGCGGCGCCCACGCGTCACTCATAATTTCCTGAAAAAGTGATTCACGTAACTCCACAAAGCCCCTGAGGCCAGTTCTCACCCTGCATATACCTACTCGCCCTCGGTACACGGTTTTGCACTCTGCGCCCCGTAAATGCGCCTTTTGTTAACACGCCTAATGTCCCGGTTAGCTTTTAAACGCGTATTTTATATCATCCTATATTATGTACATGAATTTACTTCGCAAAGTTTGGCTTGTTGCTTTCAACAAACACCGAACCCCATAGTGTCTGAATGTAAAGTAAATTCAATTCTGCTGCGTTGATTTTAAGCTTGAATTTCGGATATGAGTTCGCGAACACATTGCGAGATGGAGTCAAAAAAGTTGCATGTTGTCGTTTGTTGTATGTTATTTTGTTGTTTGATCTATAGTGGCGTTTTCTAGTGTCAGTTAGTTAGGCCGCCCAAAGGCCGACACGGCTTAACGACTGCTTTGAATCTAGAAAAACCGGTACCTACAGATAGTTTATCGTGCACTCCGAATCAAACGACCATGGTCCTAGTACATAATTATACTCGTACGGTATTACCGCAAAAGATTTAAACTAACCAGAGTTGAACAGATGAGTCCAAATATTTTCTCGACAAATCGACGTCTAACCCTCGCTTTTTCTAACAATAACAAATTCACAAGTAAAATAATTAGGAATGCCATGATCGAGTAAGAAAACGCGAGTGATAGACGTCGATTTTGTGGAACGAAATTTTATAAACATCTGTTTAACTCTGGTCTAAACTTTTGTGTTTAGACGGCTAGGGATTTAGGCTAATCTAAGTGATAGTAAAACCTTGATCAAACTAAGTCCATGAGCGCTCTTGAACCAAACTGCATCTCCTATTATACAAAACTCAAACATGGTTTCGCTTAATATATTTATGTCTAACATATAGCTTGAACTTCAAAACAAAATCAATGAGCCAAGCACACGCTTTAAGGGCTACATCCTTTTGATATAGCCATTAACGCTGTTAGAACCCCCATTAATCTAATGCAGGACCCCTGCTACAGAGTCATAACTTCGTGTTAAACTTATGAAACGAGACGTTATGGCTGCTGCATTCTGTGGAAACATTTTTATTATGATGCAGAGGTCTGGTCTGAGCTGTTATGCGGTTATATTGTTTAAATTTCATTTAAACTGTAACCGTCTTACCAGAAAAGTTAAGACCAGAGTTAAGACAGAAGTTTCTAAAATTTTGTTTTTCAAAATCGACGTCTATCACTCGCGTTTTCTCTCTAAATCCTAACAATCCTAATTTTTTCGCTTGTGAATTTTTTTATTGAGTCAGAATAAACGAGGGTTAGACGTCGATTTGTGGGGAAAAGATTTAGACATAGGTATGTGTTCAACTCCGGTTTAAATATTTCGCGGTAAGACCGTATCACACTATCTTTTCAAAGTTGCTAAGACCATCTCGTCCCCATTTTCAATTCCAGACGACCTGTAGATGGACCGGTTAATGGTCTGATTTATTATTGTGTTGTTCCATGGGGGAGACCTAGGTTCAGCAGTGGACGTCTTTTGGCTGATGATGATGTTGAAGGACTTTTTCTACGCCATAAGTGTGAAGAGCGGCAAATAAGTCCACTCTGTACACTTTTTTTTTTCAAGCAATCAAGCTCTCTTTATGGCAAGCATTTGTTAACCCTTTCAGTAACTAATGCCAGACACTCAGATGTTGAATTGTTGCATCGTCTATACGGACCAGTATAGGCGCAGTATTGTAAAGCATTATCGCTTATTTACTAAATAACTCACATCATGTACTCGTACCATACTAATGTAGGTAGGTATCGGTAGTCTCGCGGCTAGTCATGTAACGTCTCCAATATATCTCACTCACAAAGCCATACAGTAAGTGAGTTGGAAAGAGGTAACGTTCAACCACGTTTTCCAATAAATTGTGCCTGTCATGAAGGCGACGTCACGTTTTCATTCTGAAGGTTCGAGCCGTGAACCTATAAAAGCAGCAGACGCCACGATATTGACGCTTCAAAATGAACCATCCAAGATATGCCAGTTCCCGCGTGCACACATCCACGTCATTTTGTTAACTGCTTTTTAAATGTAAGTAGTTTTCCTGAGGGATTTAAACCTATTAGGTACCAAAGGTCCCAGTGGTTCACAGTTGAGCAAGTGACCGTTTAGTGATCCGTGATTTAGAGGGCGAGGATTTAGAAGTCATGTCAGAGTCCTTTCTGACAAACTAACACATGAGGACGGCACTACCTCACTCATGATCGAGATCGATAAATCGATCAAGAAGACGATGCAGTGAGTATTCTGTCATTATTTACTCAAAGAGAATTAAATATTGCACCCACATAAGCCGCTACCATTGTGATGCTTCACTTTCAATAATTTGACATCGTGGCATCCTTTATCTTATAAGTTTATGGTATGAGTATCATCTACAGACATAACAAGTTTAGCTGAATTTAGGCTTTATGGATTTAGGTTTTGGTATGGATTTAGAGTAGTACCTATACCTCTCGTAGGAGGAAAGTTAGTTCGTAACATGTCTGAGTTAGATAAATGAGCGAACGGCGATGAAAGACTGAGAAACCAGTAGGTACTGCCACAAAATACTACCAATCCAACTATCTATACATTAAGGAGGTAGGTATAACGTGTTTGTGATCACTTAACCCCCAATGACATGGGCATATTATTTGTGTTAGGACATTTATATTTATATACACCTACTACACAATTAGTGTAGACGAACATGATTATAGATTTACAGCTACAAAGTTATCACCTGAACATCCCGCCTTAGGTAGGTTTGATTTATTTATGTATTTATTTTATTTATTTATTTATTAAGAAACAACCAGAACACCATTACACTACAAACCAATGCGATATTATGAAAGACAAGTAATCAACTAACAGCGTATAAATATATTAACAAAAAACATTTTAAACGAATGTACTGCCACATTTTGTTTTAAAGTAGCGACTCAAGAATACAGACGTATCTTATGCCTCACTTTCCAAGTCAATTGCCAAATATTTCTACAAAGGGCTCTCTATCTATACGAGTATACTTTGAATCGTATGACGCAACGTTTACGAGCGTTTTTAATAAAAATTTAACACGAGAAAAATTGTCTATATTACAGCCAATCCGCTCGATAATGCTCACCCTCGCTTCCACGGCGCGACAAATAACCATGTTGGAATAGGCACATGTGTCGTTTGCACGAATTTACGGCTTAATATACAGTCGGGTTTACGTGAATATTTCGCGTTCGTTACAGGAACGTTTCCGCGTTCGTTACGGCTAAATTCGATGGCGCGTTTCGCTGCGAACGGATGTTTGATGACCTAATTCCGAAATGATTTTGACCTTATTGGTGGGTCGTATTTTTTATGGGCGCTAAACATAAAATTACAATTTGGAGCCAATGTGGAAACAATAGGTATATAGATATATACGTTAATTTGACCTCTCCGCGGCTGCAATTCCAGAGACAATAGATTTTCAATTGTGTCTCGGCAGGATCCTTGACAAAGTTGAAACTTACTAAGTAGGTATACCAAGTTTTTACTATGGTAGATGATAGTATAGTACCTAGTAAAGAAATGCTCTCATACAACATTTTTGCTTCCACCCATTTTAACGCAAATTACCCCAACCGCAAACTTCTTGATTTAAATTCACCTTAAAAAATCTAACCCGCGAATACTAAGAACTTGGCAAATAAATCAGGGTCTGTCTAATTTATCGGCGCGAGAGAGAATTTACTTCAATGCTGGAGAAATCTTACAAATTGATGGATTCCGCAAATTCTCAACCGAAAACCATTGGAGCGGTGATTTAAATGAGTTTTTCCGTTAACACATTTACTTTGACGTGTTTAATGGTAGATTCGTGAATGTGATTTTAGAGTTTGATTTCTGCTGATTTCTAGCCAGAGAAATTGAATGGTTGCTAATGGAATTGAACATTTGAACAGAAACATGAATATTTCAGAATCAGTTGTCATAACTGAAAGGGATGGGGTGAGTAGGGTGGCAATTAAATAGTTACGAAAAAATCTATTTAAGAAAAGTGTACGCGTGTAACCTTTACGCGCGATTGAAGTAAAACTACATTGACATGTCAATGTAACCTTTTTTAAATAGTGGAAACTACACAAACTATAGTAAGCGTTACTTCCGTCAGAAAAAAAATCTGAGTTACTCCCTAGTCGCGCCTAAAGAAGTTTTACTTCAAAAATAAAAATGTGGATTTTCAACTCATGTAAATGTACCGCTAAATCGCATCAGTAGGTATCTAGTGCGTCACAAATCTGCATAAAGATAACGCAGCCTAGCTAAATAACGTAGTTACAGGTTACAAGGAATAGTTTCCTGCATGAGTGGTTCGTATACAAGCTATCAACAAGCTTCAATCGGGGTTCGATTTGTTGATCAATTTCGCATGGATTTGATTGGTGTCAACTTCACACAAAACCTGTTCGATGGTTTGCATTGAACCGAACAGTATACAGGCGGCGGCACTGAATAATTCTCAAATACCTTAGCCTACATTGCTTTTAATTAAAACGCCATCCCAGTGACAGTTTTCCAAAAAGGTCCAGGATTATTTATTACTGTTCAGCCAGGACACTTCACCGAACGAGGAGGCAGGTGCGAAAATGGCGGTCGTCTTCGGAAGATTGATGGCGGTTTCATTTCACCAAATTTGGATCAGGATATAAATTATTTTCACTTAGAGGTGCGACAGGAGTGATTTTGGATAGTTTATTCGTCAACCGGTGACATCTCAGGTGAGATGAGGATGAAGTCGGATTCACGATGTGAGGTCACCAGAACTGGTATGTAAGGGGAAATCTCATTAACAGACGGAACTCAAACTCAACAACCGTCTATGCCTTTACAATGACCAGCATCGGCATCAACGTCATCGATCCTCATCCGCCCACTGCTGGGCAAGGATGGAGGTCCTCGCATTCGTGAGGAGGTTTAAGCCATATTAGACCACCAAAAAGGGCCGGTCCAGATGTTTGGTTAACATGCCGCCAATAAATAAATCAAGTAAGTAAATAAACATTTATTAGCGTGAATTGGGATTATTATGCTTTGAACTAGAGAAAGTGGTTAAAATAGTCATTAAAATTTCATGAATGTGCTTTACTCAATTTAGAAGTTTTTAAAATCAGAAAACCAATAGGTACATAATAAAAAATTATTACCAATTTTTTTTTTTATTGATTATACAATGAAGACGATTGGAAAGACAGAAACGCCATTACCAAGAATTTAGGCTTGACCTGGACAGGCGTGGTGGATCGTATCATTAAATTCTTCCGAATTGTAACAAGTAGCATGTTTTAAAACTGTTCGCTTCGTGTGTTGGATGTCTACTGTCGTCATTCTCATTTGGTCATATTTCCAAAAAGACTACGAGTTGAGCCACCCGAGACAAAGCCACGTCTGCGTGGCGGCTGACGTCATGCATTCTGCCTCTGAAAGCGGCGTCTTAATTAATTACATTGAGTTACAACCGTCGGACTGTCTTTGCAGGAGTTCTCATAAATTTAGTTTGGCTATAGACTTGGGAAACATCAGACAGTGCTGTTTTTAAAGGTTCGATATGGTAGCATGATTGGTGGTAATAATCAAACGGCGCTCTGATAAAAACCGATCACCATAGCCTACATTTTTATTTCAATATGAAAAAGAAAAATTCTACGAACGACATAAAAAAAAAATGTCGCTAAAATATAAAAGCAATTGTGACACAAAAAATACGTTATAACTGAAAGTATGATAAATGGAATCCGATAAAATGATATAAAAGCAAGTCCTAAATCTTTCTGACCCTAACCGACAAAAAACGACAAAGCGAAATGTCCAAAATGAAAATCCTAAAATTCGGGCCAAACGTGACCTTCTATTGGAAGCTTTTAACTTTGCCAGCTCTAACAATAGTCAGCTCTCGTAACTTGCTTTCGTAAATGTGGATTACAAAGGCTGCTGAAACAGTGACGTGTAGCAGAATATTCAAACAATTTCAAGTTTCAATAGTACCTATTACATAATTACATACGTCTGAGATGAAATCTTCAAGAATTCGAATGTTGTAGCCGTAGGCAAATGAAATTCGACGGCATAGAAAGGACGACGAGAAACATTTTCCATATTATACTTTGTCATTCTGCTTCATATAACTTTGTAAATGAGAAGTCTCTAGACGTAATTACTATTATCGCCATTAGAAAACTGAGAAAAGATATTGGCATGGTAAAAAAATAATACTACGCCCGGAAAAAGGGGTATCCGTTTGGAACACAATATAATATCTACACTACATAATATTATAGAGGAAAACTTTGTTTGTTTGGTTGCAATGAATAGGCTCCGAAACTACTGAACCGATTTAAAAAACTCTTTCACTGTTGGGAAGCTATGCTATCCCCGGTACACATAGGCTACCTTTTATCCCGTAAAAATTAATGGTTCCCGCGGGATAGTAGTTAACGCGGGTGAAACCGCGAGGTGCTTCTAGTGCATGATAAAGAAATACCATTGATATTAGAATGACGTATTGGTTTGGAATAGGTTGAATAAAGATTGACTAAGGTTTAGTAGATTTAGTAAAAGTAGGTGGAAAGTTCTCAAACTTTCGAGAGCAGAAAACATATTGTTATTAGTCTTCTCGAGTCCACGGGCAATGTAACTCGGCAGAAACGTCGAGGTATGTCGTTAGACCCGTTTTAGCTAGTTCGTAGGTAGGTACTTATTACCATCAATCCCGTCGCTCAACAAAGCTTTGATGCTAATTTCACACACATTGCCACAACAATTAGAGGACACGTACTGACGCAATTAAAACTTTCACCAAAATTAGCTTTTACTGTCACCTTTGCAAAGGCCTGAATGGGTGTGGTGAGCTTTTCAGTCGTAAGCTCTTTACAGCTTTCAGCGCCTCTTAAAGTTTCACTGACCTTACAAAGTACCTAACCTCCACCTACCTATACCTACAATAATATGTAGGTACTTACAGTTATGAATATGATGAAAATATGTTGTGAATCAAAAGCTGTGACTTAAGCTGTAACTTACTTACGCAGCACATATCGCTATCGTGGCTGAAATGATTGATTAAAACGGCCTTAGAGATGTGGCTTCAGTTATTTCACGACTTATATTTAGTATTTATTTTTCCCGCAATTTCGTCCGCGTGTACTACAGATTGTAGTAATATACAGGAAATAAAAAATATGTAATTCTCCGAGGACCTACCTCTATACCAGATTTCATCAAAACTGGATCAGGCACTTAGACTTGAAAACGTGATAAGCGAACAGACACACTTCCGCATAAGTTTATTATATTAGTATGACTGTTAATAGTCCACATGTTATTATATTTTGTAGTCAATACATAGTCAACATTTACACGATATATTTTTAAATTATTAATCTTAGTTTAACGGCAGTGGGTAGGTACACATTTTTTTAATCCTTTCTAAATTATGGAAAGAAGCAATCTGCGGTCAACTCGTAGTGAAACATTTTCTTCTCATAATGTTGGAAGTCAGATTATCATGTGTATTAGCTAAGGTATGGTTCATACTGGCGGCTACAGCTACATTGTTTCTCCGGGGCCACCAATGAGTTACTGCGTGAGTAGGGAAGGTGCCATAAATTCGCACGGTGCGATAGTAATTCACGTCAACACGTGATTTATAAAGCCATGCGCACGTTTTTGTGTACTGCGCTTTAGTTTCGGAACTTGTTTCCTTACAGTTTCAGCTTCGGTCAATTTATACTACAGATACACTGTGTCTCTATAAAAATCAAATTTCAAAAGTGTCCACCCGTCAAGCCGATA
This sequence comes from Hylaea fasciaria, assembly GCA_905147375.1. Taxonomy (NCBI): domain Eukaryota; kingdom Metazoa; phylum Arthropoda; class Insecta; order Lepidoptera; family Geometridae; genus Hylaea; species Hylaea fasciaria. The sequence goes on along the minus strand of LR990202.1, from coordinate 9,701,804 downwards.
ATGTTTAATTTAATAATGAACCTTAACGCACTACAATAGCGTTGTAAAACATTTATTACGATTTTTTTAAACAAGGCATATGCATTTTATAATAAATCTTATCACTGTAAAAGCATTGTTCAAAACAAGGCATACGACGGCCATTTTTGAACGGCGATCGGGGATCTATAGTATATTCTATAGGATCAAAAGTTATTTATTTTATGAGATCGTTATTCTAAAACTTACCAGGCAGTTGTAATTTTCACAGATCATGTATTTCTGTTACAAAAACAGACTAAAAATTAGAATAAAATAAATATTTAAGGGGGCTCCCATACAACAAACGTGATTTTTTGCCGTCTACGAGTGGACCCATCGTGCGCGTGTTCGACTCGCACTTGACTGGATTTTATGTTTACTGTCATTATTATAATAATACCTAGGTACTCGTTGTTTCTTTCTTGTAGGTAGTATACTGACGTATATACATTTTTTGAATACCCATATAGCTATACGACACGTGTTTCGTCTCTACACGAGACATCCTCAGGAGATGTTGACTCGTCGAGCGCTAACAAGAGAGAACCCATATAGCTCTAAAATAAGGGTACCTTATCTGTTAATCCGAACAATACAGTAATTTGCAAGCTTTAGCGGTTATTACTTAATTATTCCAGTCACGTTGATGGAAACTCTAAACAACAATGAAGTTGCTACCGGACAAATATTTTTCCCCTCGAACGGTGACGTATACTCTCGTGAAGGTCGTTTTGGCTATTTGCATTGGGCCCTATTTTTATTACCTTGAAGGCTTTCTTAGTAAATGAAAAACTAAGCACTGGAGTCTATTGTAAGAGTTTTGTTTTTATTCATCAAATATGTATGTAACATTAGCGGAACTGTAATAAATTCTTATTATAAATAGCCGTAGTAATAATAATTATCACGATGTAGGTATATAAGCTTTAAAAGATTCCACAAAAATACAAAATTGTATAGATTATATAATTATATTTGTCTACACATTTCTCCGAAACTATTAATCGGGCTGTGACCATTATTTTTTTTCATAAATGTATACTACAACTAATATGCTAATGTTGCTACAAACAATGGTCTACATCCTTATAGTCCCGTCTGTTACTTTTGTGTCTATTTCAAAAGTTATGAAAACGAAAAGGAGAACTGGCAGAATTGATAATATCAAACAACCGTTAAAACACTAATACTATACCTAGGTACTTCACTAGTAAAAGAAATATCGGATATACCGGATACCCTAACTGCGAAAGAAATATCTAGGCACACTGGAGGTCCGTATCAAATGTCACTTGATCTTGACGGGTAAGAAGTACCATTACATTTTTTGCAAATACACCTACTGCTGTTTCTAGAATATCTCAAGAGAGTGGCAAACTAGGTCTGATCAGGAAACCACTAACTTCTTAAAATACAATATTACTTTGAAATGGTAAGCAAAGCACGTTTGAATTTCGATGTCATCGTGAAAAAATTTAAAGGTACCCCTTTTTATACTCGAGAATAGTTTCGAAGGCATGTGATCCACCAGTCCGGGCTGGGCCCCGTGAAGGATTATGGTAATTATTCTCGTGAGGTGAGACACTTGTTTATCAGTTAGTGGATAAGTAGTTGTGCTGATGATGATGATGATGATGACGATGACTATCTCCAAGTTAGAGCTATCCAATGAACTCACCGCCATCCTACAGATGGCTTCCAGTAATCCAGACTATACAGAGGTATACGTGTACACATAAATTCAAATGACTATAACATTTTACATATTCCAATATGCCAAAAGTTTTATACTACACATGTCGGTTCAACCATAAAAAGGGAATAAATAAACCGCAAGCTAATGCCAGTTGGGATCAAGTTTTATAGAGGCGATTCTCTGTAGAAGCATTTCATCGAATGGGTCAACGGAGTACCCGCTGCGACCTTTCTAGGAAATACGATGTTGGCAAAAGTAAGCCATTATTTAGGACCCTGAATACTTATTCGAGACAATTCGACTGTACGTTGAAAGGGTTTATTGCCCCAATTGTTTTGAATTCAAAATACGTTACGGATTTGATGTCGTTGATGGCATGTTTGATTTAAACGGTGGGATTTGAGCTTGTGATGGAATTGGAGATTAGAGTAATTAGGAAAAGAAAATAGTTTTATTTTGTATTGACACGTTATAGTGGCTAGAATTACGTATTTTTAGGATGCCCACCATTTTTTCTTGCGGAGGTTTGTCGCATAAATAGACGTAGATAATATATAGGATAGGTATAAACAGTTTTCCAATAGCTTGACTAGTCATGTTGCCGTAACGATCTCATGTTAACATGCTCTCTAAACCTGCAAAAGAGAAGATTATTAACTGACTAAATGTTTTGGGTGACATTACAACACGCCTTGGTTACCTCCTATATTACTTAGAATGTTTTCAAAATGACATCCAAATCATGGATAGATCAGACCTATGGAACCCTTGTATCAGAATCAGGAACTAAGAGGGAATCAGGAACTTTTTCCAATTTCATAACAACCAGAAAGCACCCAATAAAAATTGAGTATCCAAATCAATGTCTTTTCCTCGAAGAGGCCAAACCTCTAATCTTTTCGACGTTCCTTTGTCTCCGGACAATATTTTAATTTGAGCTGCTCATGGCAATTAAAACTTACAACCACCGACGTTTGTTGCCAGACTTATTGTGATCAAGATGCACTTTTAGCTTTTATAATTAAAGAAGTTTGGAATGTTGGGGAAAATTAATGTGCATTTTCAAAAGTGCCTCAGATGGTTTAATTATTTAAATTGAGGTATAAAATTTTACAATTACTCATTTATTGTAACGAATTGAGTAACTTTTACGCTTTATGATGAAGTCAAAATACACCTCATTATATTAATTACTTACACCTATACTTATCGAGACTTACTTAACTTTGCGCAATCATGTGAATTACGAATTGATTAGGAATCATTGGCAAAAGGCAATCGAAATATTTGCTACAGTTACTATATTTATGATTAATTAATTGGAGTCTTGTAATGTTGGGTTATATTTCGAGTTTATGGCAACCACGGACAATAAAAATATTTTTGGGGGATGCCTCATGATTATGAATTCCTGTTAGTGACATATTATTATATTGATCAAAGTCCAACAGTGTTTCTAAGCCAATGTACAGACAGATGTCACGTATTTTTCACAATATTTCGTTCCCAAAACAAGCGACTGTATTGGATCGCAACCAATCTTGTTTGAGTGGGGCGCAAAGGGTGTCCCTGCAAAAATGACGAAATGACACTGTGAATTGTAAAGCAGTGAACATACTCACATTACTGTCATTGTTGTATATAATGTAATACTTTCAACTATACAAAAATAGCTGTCATGAGATTCAAACTTATGTTAAGGCATGATAGGGGTTTTAGTTATGAACTCTATCAAGATATTCAATTAAAACTTTTTTGGTTTGCTAGTGGAAAAAACCGGCCAAGTGCGAGTCGGACTTCCGCACGAAGGGTTCCGTACCATTATCTATAAAAACGGCAAAAAAGAAATCACGTTTGTTGTATGGGAGCCCCCTTATATATTACTTTTATTGAGATTTTTAGTATTTGTTGTTATAGCGGCAACAGAAATACATTACCTGTGAAAATTTCAAGTGTGTAGCTATCACGGTTCATGAGATACAGCGTGGTGACAGACGGACGGACAGCGGAGCCTTAGTTATAGGGTCCCGTTTTACCTCTTGGGTACGGAACCCTAAAAACAAATGATGTGTATTGTGTACTCTAAGCCTTAGTTCAGCTGATTGAAAGGCACAACTCGAATCGCACTATTTACAACGGTTCTCACGGAATCACATTTCGTTTGGTGCGATATTTCCAATATTATGGAGTTCCACTTTTTGTAAGTAATTACTCAAGCAAATAAAAACAAAGTTTATTACACGGAAAACTATTTTTTGAGAATAGTGTCTGCATGTGGGTTTTGCCGAGATAAACAAAAATAAAAACTTTTTGCATGCGGTGCGCCTACATTAGCCACCGGACATAAGGTGGTAACTTCTTTTTTTAATTGTTACCATCGATATAAATACAAAAAAGCAATTAATATTTTTTTGCTTTTATTAAAGCAAGCAAATATTTTTTAACGAAAAAACCATTATGACTTCATGTAATTTTAGCGAAAGAGAGTTGCTTAATTCATATTTACTCTCATCCAGATTTCACTCTCGTGTGTAAATATCGAGCAAAAAACGGCGACAAAGCCTTCTAAAATCAACTTTCGAAGGAAAATATAAACATTTTAGCTTTTACGCACAAATACTGTGAACATACGAGCGGAGACTTGCCAATAATCAGGCAGGGTTTACCCTCCGGCCGAAAAGAAAACTCTGTTTGTGAAATAACAAGACTTGTAAATGTAAACACAATTGATTTGGTACTTTCTATCTTGTCACATTTACTTCTGTGTGCCTAGTGTGAGTTTTGACAATTTCTTTACGCGCTCGGTCCGTTTAGCGTAAACTTGAAATTGTATGGAATAAGAGCAGCGCCATCTAGTGACTGACTGACTGACTGACGCTAGATGGCGCTGCTGATGAGCGCGTAAAGAAATTGTCAAAACTCACACTAGGCACACTGCTCCTTGCTGGGGCTCTTACGTCAACTGAGCCCACTCCAAACTGAGTCCGCGAGATCAGTTGACCTAATCAATATTTGAATCGGTCAATTACTGAGCCCATTAAATTTGGACAGATTTTGTCATTTTGATTTGAGATATTTCTTGAGACTAAACGTTTTGATCATTAATAAAAACAATAATAGGAATCAGAGACTAGATAATGCGGATGAATTTTATAAAACATTTTTTGCAGTAAAAGTTTGTAGGTATGTTTCATCACACAAAATTGACAAACTTATCCCACAATCATTATTCAAACAGATTTTTTTGCGTGCAAATTATCAAAATTGCCTTTTTTTCTTTTTTAGTAGAAACTTTTTTTTTGCAACTTTCAAGAGAACTTGTAAACTTTAAGGCACAGGCTCCCAGTCTGGCGGTCACCCAGCCAAAATACACCCGAATGTTATCGTGTTTTATGCGTCTGGCAACACAGCATAAATCTAATCTTTGCCGAAATAGCATCGCCCGTGTGGGTGCTCGATGAGTTTTCAATTGAGTTTCACTCATGAGGTTTTTAAAGTTTCGACAGTAAATTTGATTTAGGACCGCTTTAAAATGCTGTATGTTTAGCTATTTTAGTTTTATACACCTTAGAAGATGATACTTAAAAAGCTATAAATAATGCACGCAACTAAAATGACATAGATAAGTGTGGGAAGATATAACCCCACTTAAAAGAGAAGTTTGACACAGGCTTGGATCACTTCATGGACTTCGTTTGCTGAATAAATTTTGCTCCAGTGAATCTGAAACTTTCGACCTAACCAAGTTAGAGACTGGCTGAAGCAAACCAATTCAAGTAAGCCGTGCTTTTTTCTGTTTGTATTACCGTCACTGACACTGGACTGTTGGATCAGTTTGTACATTTACAGTCAGAAACAAAGTCGTTAAGCATTTTCTAACATTCTGTTTTAACATTTCACATAATGATAAACTATTGCATAGAGTTGGTTTTTACGATGTATTCTGTACTAGCTGTGCCCGCGACTTCGTCCACTTGGAATAGTGATAAAATTCACCTTTTAAACCTTCCCTGGACTTCCACAAATCATTCAAGATCAAAATCAGCCAAATCGGTCCAGCCGTTCTCGAGTTTTAGCGAGACACACGAACAGCATTTGATTTATATATATATAGATTAGTTAGTACGGACGCAATCTTTGCGATAATATCACTATGTATATGCGCTAGAAATATCGAAGATAAAAACGGAGCCATGCTGGAAAAACGCAGTCAGCACACATTATCCCAATTATAGCGAATGTGGCACATCTTCCTTATTTAAATAGTCTCCATTGTTTTCAGGTACGTTTGTCGCTGCCTGTACCAGTATACCACGTGATTCTAGATAAAGTTTGTGAACCAGCGATCGTGCTCGCCGGTATTTTTCCCGGATGCAAACGGCCGCAGGGCTCCGACGGCGCGTCCGATGCCAGTTAGCCTGCCCGCCTGCCTGCCTGCCAATTTACTTTGCCCCCGGCGCACCAATATCGAGGCAAGGGTCTCCCGTGTTTTGATTTACCCTCGTACGTGGAAGTTACAGGGGAATTATTCACCATTACACGTGCAATGGCTTACGGTGAAAAATAAACTAGAGCGTGCGGGTTTACGGGAAGTTTATAATAGGGGTGTAGCAGATACATAAACTCTCATTTGGAGCACCACAGAACATAATATTATAATAAAACACAAAATTAACAAATATGTTTCAAAAGTCTATCTTATCTTCAAAATTTCTTCACGTAGAATAACTTCGATATCGCATTAATGACTTTATTTCATAAGGTATGTGCGGTTGTCTATAGCTTCTGTTAGCCATGGCAGGTGTCTGATCTGATGCTCTTGGGCTGCTCGACAGGCACTGACACCGACCAGAGGTGCAAGTACCTCATGCCATCAAAATTTTAGTTCTACACAACCAAAAATAATACTTAATATTATAAAACGTAACTACTCGTAGATGCGCGCTGTATAAAAAAAAAGATACATACAACCGGACAATATTTACCAAAAATATTCACTTATGTCGTATTTGCGAACATATTATGACCCCAGCTGCAGTTGTTATGGAAAGTAATATAGACGACTGGGATATAAAGTATCCTCCAACTTATTTGGCCACGCGATTGGCAGCCAAAGGAACACGAAACAGATTATGCGGTGGGATGTAGATGGGACACTCTGTTATTTATAATATTATCTATACTATCTTAACACCCAGTTTCTGAAACGTCAGTCAACTTTGACTTCAGATTAATTCTATTGCCATCCTTGTCAATTCTTTATTGTCAGATAGAGTCAACGATAGTTTTAATCTACTGTAAAAGCGAACAAGCGTTCCAGAAACTGGGGGTAGGTAATTTATTACCGTTTTTGTTTGGGATATATGCACTAAGTAGCGCAATAACTACCCTATTCGCAAGTTTTGTTTGCTGTATAGTATTGGTATGGATTAGTTTTACACCTCTTATTCAGCTGCAATACAGCAAGAGGTACTAAAACGCGCTGTTCGACACAATCATTACGTCAGAAGCAACGCAGCGTGCATTTAACGCACCTCACCCACCATACCCAGCGCCTAGTTAGAGGTAGCAACTCCGTTATCATGCCCTGTGTCGTGTAAACACGACCTCGGCACGGCACGGCGCTTCTGTTGTTTCGTCTTTGCCTATCCCGTCGGTTGGCCGGCGGCCAGACCACGGCCGACGCCTGCCACTTTGCCCCTAATTGCATCCTAGCGGTTCCTACGTTAATTTATAAGCAACTGAATTTGCCAAATCATAAGCATCCAACCGCATTGCCAAGTAATAAGCATCCAGCTGGGTTGGGTAAATCAGTGGAGCCTAAGTTCGGGAGGTTGTATTGGTCTCGATTAACTTCTAGTTCGAAGCTTTGCGTCGTTAACAAATGTCCTGTGGCGGCATATACTCGTATATTATATCCTTTAACGATGTGTATTGTGCCTGCATTGTTTTTCATTTCTATTATTAGTCCAAGAGGCGTATTTAAAATAAAATACGTAAAACGATGACCTACGGTTTTTTTCAAAGTTATTTTGCAAGGCAAAAGATTCCAGATTTTACGAGTATAATTATTATGTTGTGCAAAATTAACAAAAAACAAAATGCCAACACAATTAATTTAGCCGTTTGAGTCTCAAAGCTACACGATAGGTAGACATACAACTTTATCTATACCTACATTTAATTGGATCAAATAGATTATACCTACTAACAGTTTCTGAGTAGGTATACTCATTTCTGAGTAGACTCATTTAAGAGGTCTGGAAGGATAATAATTATATACTTGATAAACTTTTAGCAGTAGGTATCTCTAAAAGCTTGCTACCAAAATCTATGTAAATATTGCAAAGTGTATACACATCCATTGTAGATAGATACATTTGTGTGATGTTGTGAGTCATCAACAGTACAATTGCATCGTCTGACGTTACACTGTCCAAACTTTATGTGCTACAGAGTAGTGAAATGTCGAAGATTGCAATATTTACCTAGGCTTTGACTGCAATATTTAACTAAGAAGTAAGGCCAAATATACCTACACTATAATAATTATATTGAGGTAGCACACAAGTAAAAGTATGTTAAGACATGGCCTTACAAGGTAGATCTATTAATGTATTGTATGTATTATAGTAATGGAGCATTTGACACCGTTATCACCAATGGCACTAAGTTTTTTTATAAAATCTCTGAATTCAGTACACCTACAAGTTGACTAATCGAGGTAATTTGCTTTAAAAACCTACATTTTCAAGTATTTACCTAGCTTTTTATCTAAGCTACTGCTTTTTATTAAGAGTACTTACCTATATATTTTTTACCAAATGCCTCGCTATTTTCACTACTCTGCACACATCGATCGGCCGTTTGATGTTTCACGGACAATTTACGTACGTACATCGCAACGCAACGTCCGCTGCAATATTGTTATGTCGTACGGACGTGTTTTATGCGTTGTATGTGAGAACGCACACGCTTGTGATGGATACTACCGCAGTCTATTGTATCTGATAAGGTTCAAACACCCGTAAACACTATAAAGAGAAAATCGTCGGACTTCCGCACGAAGGGTTCTGTACCTTTAAATCTCTATATATGGCAAAAACAGTACTTACGTAATCTGTGCCAATACTTGATTTGTAAAAGTCGTTAATCGCGCAGACACAGCGAGGTTGGTTCCCATTCTGCCAACGCACTTAAATTTTCTAAAATGAACCCTCATATACTGCTATCGCATACGACATAAACACGTCAGAAAATACAACGGACACTCCGTACCCTATCTCAATAAATACGCGCTTCAACAAAATATAAGTGTCAAAGGCAACATAACGAAAGAGATACGACTCACAACACAGCATCGGAATGGCCTCCTTAAAGCGAGATGGTACCCGAAAAAATCTGTCTTTGATTTACAGTTGTACTCTCTTTTGAGAACGCCATAAAATAGTCCCCTGTCAAACCCAACTTGCGGCGAAATCGGCTCGTAATGCTTTACAAATATTTTGGAGGATGTCTGTATGAGATTTATGAAAGTTATGTGACGTATTGGAGTGGATCCGATTGTCATTCAAATCTATCGTGTAGTCGGTCTAGAATCGAAACGCATCAAATAAGTTTTGTTTCAGTTATAATGATCGGCGCACTGTGTCGCATTTTTAATTCCGCCTGTACTGTCCCACTGCTGGGCAAAGGCTCCCCTCACTTTCATTAGGAGGATGAGGCCATAATCTACGGTCCGTATTGATGTATAACATCCCTCCGAAATAATCTTCGGGCATATTGGTTTCCTCACGATGTTTTCCTTCACCGAAAAGCGAGTGATGATTACGTACATAACGTTTAACAAGAAACATATTAGTACGTGCCTGCACTGGGATTTGAACTCGCCAATCCGCCATACCACCGCTTATATACTAATTTAACGGACCGTGCAAAGATAGGTATTGCATTAATCATTATTATTAGTCATATATTAGTAAGCATATTGTGCTGATAGTGGTCCTTGGAGATTACTCGCAGCCGACGCTCGCGATCACCGCTATTGTCTCTGGCTGGATGTCGCGTACATAGATGTGGCCTTAGATAAATCCGTGGTAGTAAAACAAGTGACAAGCGATTGGTTGGTTGTTTCCCTCGTCCACCTGTAATCTAACAAATATCCGTTCTTAGTTTATTAATCGACGTTAGTAATCTGACATAGTAGCTACTAACGCCCGAAAATAATATTGTATTATCTCCTATCCAAAATTGAAATCGATCTTGGATTGCTGCCTATCGTTCGATCTTTTTCCAATCTGCGTGCCTTTATAAACCAATCCACGGATCGGTTACTGGCACGTTTGACCCTAAAAATGGATTGTGATATCAATCCCAGATAGCAACATTTGGATGAGGATTGATTATTAATTTAGACCGTAAATGGGTTCTTTCAGTTTTCACAACACAATAAAATATGATGATGCGGACCTTTTGGGATGTATACGCAATACGCTTATAATTATAAACGAGTTTTTTTGATATTTATCATCATATTATTTATATTGTTTTATTAAAATGGAGAGGACATATCATGTGAGGAGGTCATAGCATGCCCTCCACAAAAAAGTATAGCAGAAGCATAATTATTTTGTTTGTGACCAAGTCATTCACATAACATTATATTAAAATACGCCTGCCTTATACCTCGTGTTGTTCACAAAGAACACACCTTAATATCTATGTTGTTAATGACTGGGACAAGCCCGCTAAGTTAACTAAGTAACAGTAGCGTCGGGAAATTCCTATCGCTTACGCCGCACCGACGACGTAACGTATAGGAAGATGCGGCATGGTACGCAGCGATACGTCAAGTTTGACGTTTATCCAATATAGTACGTGCTCTCGGTAGATCTAATCGGTGTCTGTCTGCTCCTAGTTTATTTATTCTAGTTGCTTGCCAATGTAAATGAAATTCGTTTGGGACTATTGAGTGGTATGTGAGATTTATAGTTTGCTAAATATTATTATGGTCTAGATAAAATACTTGGCAGACAGTTTATTGCGATAAATATATTATTATTATGTTCACGAAATCAGGAATCTACAAACAAGAGACTACTGTAGGTACATTTATCTAACTAACTAAGTCATTTTTATCTTTTTAGACATTGAATAGTGAATAACGAGTTTCTTTGTGAAATGTTTATGTATTAAAAAGACGCTGTCAGCAAAACTTTAAAAGTATACAGTCACATACAAAAAAAGAGCAGAAAGAATCGTTGAATACATCGCAACTCTGCTCAGCCAGCTAGCACAGAAGTACTCCTAAATAGATCCGATTAACATCGCACCGCCTGTCTGTCCAGCATTATGCTTCCTTGTCCCTTTTTGAATTGGCCAAAGCCGGATTGGAGAGAAGCGAGAAAAAAGCCAACAAATCGTGTAAACTTGGAAAAGGTTCCAGTTCTATAGCAACAAAAAACAAACAAGTAGAGCCGTTTGCTGCAACTTTGTGCTTTGACGTAGGTGACGTAGAATATTTTTCTGCAGTAAAAAAAATGTTAAATGCTGTCTCTTGTGAAGCGCGCACAGTTTAAATAAGTAAACAAAATTATGTACAACAAATAGTGATATTCTAGAAAATACAATACAAAAATAATATGTTTAATTAAAGGGATGCAGCTGTGCGACTGATTACATTAATATAATGGGAACTACTACAGTTCAATAGATGAATTTAATGCAAACCCCGAACAATAGACAATAAAACATAGTAGATAGGAATGGACGTTCCTTTTGCGGAAACCTATATATTCACAAAACAGAAATAAATAATTTTAGTTTTACTCCCGCAAAAATTCAGTAAGATCAAGAGATAGTAATAAGATAGAATAGGTACAAAAAATAACATTAAATACAAAATATTCACTGATCCGCATAATGCAAACTTTTTTTTCGCTTTCTTTCAGATAAGTCCCCGGTGTTTCATTCAGATAAAAACTTGTTTTATTCTGAGGCGTGAACAACACAAACGAATGCTAAATGCTGGAGAAAAAACTGTCTTATCCCTGTAGAGTGCAAAGTAATTTGCTTTAGCGGAGAGCATTGTGCTGTCCGGAAAATGGGGCAGTATTTCTTTACCTTTTGTAAACTTAACATGTTCAACTGACTCAGTTTTAATCTGGTGAATATAAATTATAATTTGCCTCAGTCAGGTGAACAGATTGTCTTGACTACAAAATGCAAGACGAGAGCCTACCCGAGAGGCGATTTGTCGTACTACGACGAGGTTAGAAAATAGAACTATTTGACTTCCATAAGATTTATGTAATTCATTTTGAAATTATCACATAGCCTAATTTTAATTAGATTCACACATTGAATCGATCACAAGTAAGTTCCCAAGCCATTTCCTCTCACAAATAAATCCATTTTAATTATCCTAGTCTCATTAATAACATCAGATTGCGCGATTCAGCGCGGCGGCGGCATTAGAAATGTAAAACAGTCGACGAAATGAGTTTTCGGCCCCAGATCCATCAGGTTCTTTGGCATTAATTAGCCTCGATGGTAATCTTGGGTGCTTTTGTTGAGTAAGAATTACCATCGGATCGAGATTGACTGATTTCTACTAAGACTTTATTAATGAAGACGTATTTGTTGCGATTGGGAAAGTAGAGTAGCGTAACCGTCGGGAATTTCTGTTCAAAAAGTCCGTTGCAGTTACTATATTTTTGTGATTCTCTCTATCGTGATAGAACGCTTGATGACGGAAACATTACTTTTTTGCGTCACTGACGGAAGTTTTTTTTATAAAAAGCATACTATGTGACCTTAAGAAAAAAGAACGATACAATCTATTGAAGGGTAGCATACTAAAATAATGCATTGAGAACCTCTTTTATTTTAAAACACAAATTAATGACCTTATGGCCACAAGTTTCCAACTACGTTCTGTACTGTGCCGTCTGTATTTAAACTACTGTAAGTACCTAGTAAAAGTTCCCGAGGCGCACAATTAAATGAAACACCAGGGTTGTGCTATTGAGTTCTTGTTCTCTTTACGGGCAACCCTAGTTCTCATTCCGAGATAATTTCAATGGCATTTCCGGAATTGCATTGTGTATTTTACGCCACAAGAAAATGTTGGTACAAAATACTTTAATTTCTTCAGCTGGCTTGCTTCTGTGACCTAGAATGCAAGCAATGCAATGCACCATAGCGAATTGAATAGTTATGCTACGTAATTATATGTAATAAGTTGAGAAAGCAGCAATATTACTTTTTTTATAGGTAGGTTTATAGGTACCTACCTAACTAAAGACACAAGACGAGATTGTCATTCACTGCATAGTAAGTAAGTGAGGGCCGCCTTTTTTTTGAACGGTTGTTTAACTTTAGTATGATTTAATTTTGAATGTGATTGAATTTTATACAATTTGGAAATAATTGTGCATTTAAATAAAAGTGTGTTTGTTGTGCTGTATTTTTTTCTACTGTCTTTTGTGTGTTTGATTGCAACGAACTTTTGCGTAGACTAAATTAACACTGCCATACACATTCGCCCAATGCGCCAATGTCCTTTAAACTTTGAAATAAAATCCGTCCCAAATACATCAGTGCTATTCTCGTAAAGGGCACTTTGGTCGTCGGAAGCCCGCCCGTTTAAAACCCTGAAAACTGATGCTTTCCCATGGAAATCACACGCGACTTTATACCATACCCAACATGAAATAAGACTGGCTGTGCCTTGGTAAAAATATCTTTTGTTTATTGTAGTCTGCAAAAGTCAACAATAGAAATTCCTAACATGGCATCCCATTGTGATACCCCTGACGGTAGTACTATATACTCGGATTATTAAAAATTCCAAAGGGCTCTCAGCGACATGATATTGTGGACATTAAAAACTATGCATACACTTGGTTGGCTTATTATATTAAACCTTGCGAGGGCTTCTAACTCTGCATAGTAGAAATAGTTTGTGATATTATATTCAAGACTAGCTGTTGCCCGCGACTTCGTCCGCGCGGACTATAGTATACTTTACCATAATTCCAAATAACTAAAAACAGGACCATGACCTCGAGTTCGACATCGACATCCGATATGCGATATCCAACATTCTCGTACGACATCCACCATCTTCTATCAAAATTACCATTTTATACAAAAACCTGGCATTTTATACCAAAATCTAACATTTCATACAAAAATCTACCATTTCCTACCAAAATCTACCATTTTCTACCAAAATACCATGTTCTACTAAAAGCTAACATTTTCTACTAAAGTCTAAAATTTTCTACCACAATCTAAAATTTTGTTTCTAAATCTATTAATTTCTTTCTAAATGTGCTATTTTCTACCAAAAGCTACCATTTCCTACCAGAATCTACCATTTCCTACAAAAAAACTACCATTTCCTAAATTAAATCTACCATTTTAACCGTAATCTACCATTTTAATTTCAAATTCACTAATATCTACCAAAAGCTACCATTCCTTCCAAAATCTACCATTATTACCAAAAATCTACCATTTCCTACCAAAATTCTACCATTTTCTACCTTTAATTTATCATTTTCTACCAAAATCTACCACTTCCTACCTTTTAAAGAACATAGATACCTACTAAGTTTGAAATTGATCAAACCAATAAAACACGTTGTTCCATCCAAACTTTGCAACCCCTTTTCACCCACCTAGGGGTTAAATTTAAAAAAAAGTCTTAGTGCACACCTACGTCTCAGGAATATGTGTACAAAATTTAAGTTTTGAACTAAATATTTTGCATTGCATTGTTCAGTTTTGAACTAAATTTTCTGATGAAAAATATTTTGCAACCCCTCTTTATCATTTAAGGGGCTTAATGTTAAAAAACTATGAATGTATTTAAATAAATCTTTTATATAATGTAAATGCCAAGTTTGAAGCTGATCAGACAAAGAAAACACGTTGTTACACATAAACGATACAACCCCTTTTCACCCCTTTAGGGGTTGAATTTAAAAAATCACCTTTTAGTGCATTCCTATGTCACTTATGGCATAATTGAGCCAAATTTTTAATATGAACTAAATCTGATGAAAATATCTTGTAACCCCTTTTTCTCACTTTAGGGGTTGAATATTAGAAAACGATGAAACACGTGTTTAATGAAATGTTTTAAAGAATATAAATGCCAAGTTTGAAGTTGATCGGACCAAGAAAACACGTTGCTCCATACAAACTTTGTAACCCCTTTTCACCCCTTTAGGGGTGGAATTTTCAAAAATCCTTTCTTATTGCTCGCTTACGTCACATAAGGAATATTTGTGCACAATTTCATGGTTCTAGACCCAGTGGTTTCGGCTGTGCGTTGATCGATCAGTCAGTCAGTCAGTCAGTCAGTTCTTGCTTTTATATATATAGATTATCATAAAATTTGTGCAATATATAATTTTAAGCAAAATTTAACCACAGTTTATTTTGAAACTGTATATTATTTTCTAACAAGAAATCTTTCCAATGAGAATAAATTCCAGCCTAAGATGTTTCAGATTGTCAAAATTAAATGTGTGAACAATATTCTAGAGAATCGTAGTTTTATTAATATCTCGTTCCGTCTGTTAGTTTTATGTTCCACTAAGGTTCCAGCATTCATTAGCTAGTAAATGTCTTTAGCCAAATTCACCGAGTCGGGCTAACGAGTCGAAAATAATGTGCTCTACACAAAGTAACTGACTATCATAATGTTTAGATCGAGGTTGCTCTGAAGGATATTTTTAATTGGAGTGTTCTTGAAGAGGTCACCAAAATTTATTATTTATACTAGACTTTAAAAATTATTTTACGCCCTGAAGTAAGGGCACGATGCGCAGACTGCAGACTGTGTGTTTGATAGATATAGGTAGCACTTGTAATGTTCCGAAAGATAAGATAAGATAACCAGTCTTTATTGCACTCCAAGACATACAATTTTAAAAATAAAGAACAAATATATAGGTAGGTACAATGGGCGGCCCTATTGCTACACAGCAATGAAAGACCTCTTCTGTTAAGCCTAAATAAATTGATGTATCGATGTCAGTATATCAATTTTTTTTTTACAATTACGTAATATTTATTAATACATAAAACAAGTTAAATAATAAACAATGTCAAAGTCAAATTCAAAGCATTTATTGTAAATAGGCAATTAAATCGCACTTTTACAAGTCAAACAGCTAATTCTCGTTAACAAAGAGAATCATAAAAACATAAAGGTTGATACATCAAATTAAGCAGTAATTGATTATGGTTTGAGTTTGAAAAAAGGATGTTTCCTTTTCAAGCACTGTACCAAGATTCTGGACAGGAAAAGGAAACTCCGTTGACTCTACCAGTGCTTCGGAATACGCCCGTTAGAGAAGAAAATAGAAATAGAACTAGGTATAGCTAAATCTACACCTTAAACATCTAACAAAAGTGGGTGTCCAATGTCCATGTGGCCTGGTGCCAAGAACACTGGCTGTATTATCTTGCTGAATAGCAATTATGGCTATTCTCTATGCGAGACAAGAGCCAGCCAGTATATTATCTAAGTCAAATAAAAGTATATTATATAAAAATATCGATTAACATTGTTATAAAATCCTTCAATTTACCTGAGTCCATTGACCGCCCACAGGATATAACACGCCACGGATATATAATACTGACCTCTACGGGCTCAGTCACACCGAAAGAAACTAGGGAACAAACGTTCGGAAATTCTTGTACCTGATCCCATAGTTCTAACTAATGTACGTATCCTATATAACTTACGTAGTTGGCGAAATTATGGAGGCAGTTTTTATGTGTATTTTCATCATCACCACATTACACATTTTTGACATACAGAAACTAATAAATTAACACATAACAATCACATAATTAGGCCCTATATCTGGGGAATAAGGAAGAGCTTCAACCACAAATACATGCTTTTGTTTATTGACAAAGAATGATAAGTAATGTATTATCACATATTTACGAGTAGAAGATTTGGAATGAGTTTGAAATTATTCTGAGTATACCAAAATCACGTAAGATGAGAATATCCGGCAACGATGCCAAAATTCACTATTGTTGTCTATATACATGAATTAGACAACGGTGTAACAAAATTCAAACGTGAAAGTTCACACATGTTCAAATACTTTATACGCTCTATATAGAAAACGCAGTAAGCTCAGTTTCAACCTTAACGCCTCGAGATAGAGTCGATAAACAATCAAATAACTTTCCAACGACCTCATAGCAAACCGCACACATATAGAAACTTTCAGTTGAAGCTGCATATAATATAGAAAACAGTCGACAGTGTTGAATGCCTTTACAATTTCGTACTTTATCGCAATAAGCCAAGTTGATTTGTAAATGGATAGCAAAATTACTTTATTAAAACTAACCGTGACAAGGTTCTTAAATGGTGGAGCATGCAGTTGCGTGTACTGTAGGTACCCGTTGAAGTTAACTGCACGCAATGCTGGTATGGATCCTATTATATCCTAGTCTGTTTGCAACTGACAATACCTAATAATTATTAGGTTCTATCAAAACGTGAGACAATTCAATTAAAAAAGATTGCAGTAAAATTTGTGTAATTGACCCAATAATCACTCGGTCGATGATTACTGAAAAGCTGAATATAATTAAATAAATAATTGCTACAAAATGGTGTAACTAACGACACAGAATACGAGAATATTGACGACGCGTTTGACGTAGTGGCTGAGCAATCGGACTGCTGCGCTTGGTCTCGCGGGTTCGATTCCCGCCCGGAAGAAATAGGTATTTGTGTGACCCGCAAAAATTTGTTTCTGGTCTGGGTGTGATGTGTATGTGAAATTGTAATATATCTGTAAACCGTACCCACGATACAGGAGAAATCCTAGTGAAGGGCTACGTTAAAAAAACAGAACATAAAAGTTTATTGAAGCAAATTGTTTGCGAGCCCTAACAAAGCTAACATGCAATCTGCCAATTGAGGTCCCCTTCGGCAAAATCAACAAAGACTAAACAAAAATGTTTTTAATATTTCGTGAACATCGCAGAGAGGATTAAGGGAGGTATTCGAGTGTTTTCATTAAACTCCGTGTTGGTGTTACAGTATGGGCGCTTGCGCTAGTGAGGTGCCTACCCACTAACACCATAGCCCAAAAAATCCTCCATATCATTTTTACACTATGCACACTAAGCTTAATAAATCTATATTTGGAGATCGTTGAAGATTCTTCTGAATCACTCAATGACAACCTTAAAACTTAGCGCATTGTTAAATACCGCCATTTGTAGGTACATTACTGTCCAGTATTATTATCACTGGTAGTACCACTGCTCGACGTATGCCTTTCCTAGTGACAGCCACTGTGTCATAACTTCAACTCTAGCCCTCCTGATCCTATTAGCTGTTTCCTGCATGTCATCACTCCACTGGTCGGCGAGGCCACACTACATTAGCCTAAATAAGTAGCCCGATTCAATTGCCCATACTGCTACAACGAGAACCGTCTTCCTGTCATACATTTCATTACAACAACAAATAAGAGGCTTACAGATACACTTTCGTATTCTTTCGCTTTCGTAATGAGTTGAGGTGTACTCAGACGAAGAGAGGTGATGTCGTAAGGAATAATAAAATACGCTTGACTACTTACAAAGACTTCATACTTAAATCCTTCATAGATTTTCTTTTTTTTCTTCCTTTCTTTCTAATCTGTAGGAAATATCTTCGTAAGCCTTGGTGGTTGTGGTTAGGCCACTATTCAGTGCCCGCAAGTATACCGGCAGCGAACCTTGCGAGAATCAGTTTATTAATTGATTATAACATCCTATAATCTAATTAGTTAAGCACATAGAGTTTATTATATAAAACTAAAACAATTTTAAGACTCCCACTGTCTGGTGTATAAAAGCTTTTCAGTTACATTCTTTATACATCTTGACATAACATATAATACCTATATTAATGCCTTAGACAAATAGTTATGGGTTGAATAATAATAGTCATTTTTATTTGTTTATACGTTAGTTAGATTTGAAGTTAAGTTTAACATTTTTTACTGAATTTCATAAATTGTAAATGAAGTTATCACTTTTGACAAGTTCGCAAAGGGCAGACAGAATGGCCGCGCTTGTTATTTATAAAAGTTAAAAAATTTGATCATATCGTGTTTTTGCTTACGGAGTTTTTTGGAGATTGTAACTAGATTATTTGGAGCATTTATGAAAAGCATTTCAGGGTTTTGAGTTTCGTCATGTCCTTGCCTATCTGTTTGTTACAGATGTTTATAGTGTTTCAGTCAATTGTAATGTTTGTTTTATCACAGTTTTAAAATTTTCGACTATTAAACATCAAATTAGCTTTATTGGTATACTTAGCAATGGAACTATTCCTGCGTGACCCGACACGCAATTGGCCGTAATTTTAAATTAAATAATATAATGAAGGGTGTTTTCATAACCACGGAGTGTGGTGTTTTAGTATTTACCAGCTGGATGACCGAGCTTTGCTCGGTATTATTTTTTTTTTTTATAAATTTGTGTTTTTTGGAAAAAAAAGTAGTATTCGCCAATAGATGTCAGGAAGAGTCATATTTTTCAGTTTAAATTGGGATTACTCAAACGCCTCCTTTTTGTTATTTTTCTTCCAAGTTTATGTTTAAGTTGATAAAATACTAAATAAAATGACATTTTCTAAAAATGATTCCTAGCTAGATCGATTTATCGCCCCCGAAACCCCTTATATACTTACTGAATTTCATGAGAATCGTTGGAGCCGATTCCGAGATTTATATATATTAGATAATTATTATATTTATTATTTTAGATTTATTTTATTATTAGATTATATATATATATATATATATATATATACAAGAATTGCTCATTTAAAGATATAAGATTATGGAATTAAGTAACAGTTTATTTTGTTGGAATCAATACAAATGATGAAAAAACGATATTTTTCCTCTCAAATGGCTGTATTTAGCTTTCCCTGTTTGTTTCTAAAGGATTTAATTTTTTACACTGTCTGATGAGGTAGGTATATAACGCACAAAAAGGTAACATTTCAGTGTGCCTTTTTGCAAGTTCTTTTTATTTCAGAATCGCCTGCATTTTTAACTTTTTTTAATCCAGCCAGTTGCTATCGAGGATTTTCTAAATTGAATTTTCATGAAAGTGTATTGCCGTAAAGCAACTTCAAAGGGACCTCGTAAATTAATTTTTCATCGGACAACACTGAGCGCGGGGTTAACGTCCCCCTTGAATATTATAAAGTAATTGAGAGTTGGGTTTGTATTTTCACCTGAGATTATTTAAGTTTGGTTTTATTTATACAAAAGTTACTTTTAATTAATTAGTCTATAATATATATTTGCATTAGAAACTCACCGGAGGAAGGAAGGGGCAGGTGAGCTTTAGGGTTAGAATCGGGCTATAATATATCGGGTTATAATATAATAGAACTAGCTGTTGCCCGCGACTTCGTCCGCGCGGACTATATATTTTACCATAATTCCAAATACTTAACTAAAAATAGACCATGACCTCGTGTTCGACATCGACATCCGATATGCGATATCCAACATGCTCGTACGACATCCACCATCTTCTATCAAAATTACTATCTTATATAAAAATCTAGCATTTTATACCAAAAACTAACATTTCATACAAAATTTACCATTTCCTAACAAAATCTACATTTTCTACCAAAATACCATGTTCTACCCATAAGCTACCATTATCTACCTACTAAAATCTAAAATTTTCTACCACAATCTAAAATTTTGTTTCTAAATCTATTATTTTCTTACTAAATGTATTATTTTCTACCAAAAGCTACCATTTCCTACCAGAACCTACCATTTCCAATCAGAATCTACCATTTTCTACCAAAAAGTACCATTTTTAACCAAAGCTTCCTTTTTTTCCAAAATTTACCGTTTTCATCAAAAGCTACCAAATTTATCATTTCTACCAAATTAGCATTTTAACCAAAATCTACCATTTTAATTCCAAATTCACTATTATCTACCAAAAGCTACAATTCCTTCCAAAATCTACCACTATTACCAAAAATCTACCATTATTACCAATAATCTACCATTTCCTACTAAAAACTACCATTTCCTACTTTAAATTAATCATTTTCTACAAAATCTACCACTTTCTACCTACAATTTAGGATTCATTTAGTTCATTATTAAAACCAGATAAAACACGTGTTTAAAATCTTTAAAGGATATAGATGCCAAGTTTGTAGTTGATCAAACCGATAAAACACGTTGTTCCATCCAAACTTTGAAACCCCTTTTCACCCACTTAGGGGTTGAATTAAAAAAAAAAGAAACTTAGTGCACACCTACGTCTTTTAAGGAATATTTGTGCAAAATTTCAGTTTCGAACAAAATCTGATGAAAAATATTTTGCAACCCCTCTTTATTATTTTAGGGGTTGAATATTAAAAAACTATGAAATATTTAAATAAATCTTTTAAATAATGTAAAAGCCAAGTTTGAAGCAGTTTAGACAAAGAAAACACGTTGTGACACACAAACATTACAACCCCTTTTCACCCCTTTAGGGGTTGAATTTAAAAATCATATTGAAGTGCACTCCTATGTCACTTATGGCATAATAATTGATCCAAATTTAAATTATGAACTAAATCGGATGAAAATATGTTGCAACCCCTTATTCTCAATTTAGGGGTTGAATATTCAAAAACGATGAAACACGTGTTTAATTAAATCTTTTAAAGAATATAAATGCCAAGTTTGAAGTTGATCGGACTAAGAAAACACGTTGCTCCATACAAACTTTGTAACCCCTTTTCACCCCTTTAGGGGTTGAATTTTCAAAAATCCTTTCTTATTGCTCGCCTACGTCACATAAGGAATATTTGTGCAAAATTTCATGGTTCTAGACCCAGCGGTTTCGGCTGTGCGTTGATCGATCAGTCAGTCAGTCAGTCAGTCAGTCAGTCAGTCAATCAGTCAGTCAGTTTTGGCTTTTATATATATAGATATATATAGATAGGGTTAGAATCCACTTTTGGAACAAGAACCCAATTTTGCTGAAGCTGTATTGTAGTACTTACTGTGTAATGAATACTTCAGGCAAAAACTGGATTCCACGTTCTTAATATTCTTTAATTCGCGTGAATATATTTTCATCGTCCTAATCACACAATAATCTCGTTTATTTTTATTTCCAAATGTTTGGTGCTTCCGTATACGAGAGGGCGCGGTAGGCACTTATGTGTTCTCAAGTGGAAAAAAGAGCAAAAGTCGCTTAAGTATTTGTACCACTCGTATGCAGTATACAGGGTGATTGCAAGTCCAAGTTAAATTAGCCGGTGAAGCGGTTAGCTCGTCGCAAACTTCTCACCTAAATATGAAAAGTCATGAATACCAAAATCAAGTGGGTCGTTAAAGTTCAAGTAGATATATTATTTTAAAACGTAATTAGAAGCAGAAGATGGTTAGAGACCGACAAAACTGTTCTATACAATCAGTCTTTTAGTTTGACATCCGCATAATCTTTTAACAAAAACATGCGGCACAATAGCAGGTACATCTACGAAAAATGTAACAAAACAACTTCCAGAAAGAAAAACATCGTCCATCAAATTGACTGGCGCAAAGTTTACTCCTTCATCAGCAAGGAGAAAATAATAAGGGCACAATAAAAGCGGCCTGTAGGTATAATCCCTAAAGTTGTACGGGGATCGCTGTAATCCCGCCAAGACGCCCGCCCTACGGAAGCGGTGGAACCACGCGGCACTTACCATTGTTACTAGAAGGTAAAATGCATACAATACTTTTCATGTTAACTTTCGAGAATGGAGAACCATCATGGAGTATCGTTGGTATTGACTATCTTTATATTATTAGCGCTTTCATTAATCCCACTAATAATATAAAGGTGAAAGTTGATGAGTGTTTGTGACTAGTTCACGCTGAACCTATTTTGATGAAATTTGGCGTGGGTCACTATAGTCACTAACACCCTGAATTAACACATAGGCTGTTTTACCGTAACTTTCGTTGATGGCTATGCAGTACTAACACTGGAGCGACCAATTCAAACGCAACGCGTGACATAAGAGATGGTAGATAAACATAAAACACGCACAGGACAGTGAAAACATCTACCTCTTGCTGCAAGTGGTAGGGGCAAATGTCAAAAGCAGAAGAGGCCTAATTGTGCGGCTAAAAATGTCTACATGCGAGCGGGCAGACGGCAAATGTGGCGGCGACGGCCTGCGCCTTTGATGTATCACTGGGGGCATCGACCCCTGGTATACATGCACCCACCCCGGGCATGCTGAGTCTTCAGAGGATGTATGGAAACGAGCGGATGTGACGTTGGAGCACGAGATTTTGGGGCTTGAATAGTTCAGCATTTTTTTACTCTCTAAAGAGTTTGGATACATTTTTATGATCATTAGCAAGTGAATTTGCTGTGATGATAATGAACAAAGGAAAAAAGTGTTAGAACGCATTGAATATTGTTCAGTTAGCTGTAATAGGTAATCAAATTAGTGTGAAAAGATCGTGAAAATAACAGTATAAGAAAACTAGTCATTGTTACCCCAACTGTAGACGCCTGAACGAACAATCCGATCCGATCCGAATGACCTACCGGTTTTAAGTCGACTGTTAATTTTACTATAAATAATTCACTGAGTCTTAAATTGACAACATTTAATATCTAGGTGTGAAAGGGTTTAATGTGTGATGAACAAACTGACACAACTCGCTGGTTTTCCCTTCTAATTTAAAAAAGAAAATATATAAAACTTGTATTTACGTGAAATCCCTCTTTTCACTTAGTTTTTATATTAGGTTCAACTGAATCGCCCATCTCGCAAACAACCAAACAAAGTAATTCAAATACGGATCAATGGGTAAAAAGGGGGGATCATTGGATAAATGAGTCATTTTCAAAAAAAGTGTACATTTCTTATAAAATGTGTTGTCCTTATTGAAAGTATTAAAAATATATGAATAAATTGGAAAAATCATAGACTTTCATATTTTTTTTATATTACTTATAGTTTTAACTTGTCAATTTAACCCCTTTTATTTATTATATTTAAACTTTATTATCAATAATTGCAAAATTAAACATCCTCTTTTTATTCCTTTCCTACAAAATACGCCTGTCTCATTCATGCTTTTGTAAGCAAAAATATCATAACACGCCTATCGTGCTAAATTAGTACTAGTTTTAGGACATGAAACTTTACAAAAAACATAAATCTACTGAGGAAAAAAATATGTATCTTTAAAACGTTAATATATTATTAAATAAATATAATTTAAGTTATGTCCACTTTTTTAATACTTTGTGTAACTCCGCTGTGTAACGAGGAATTGAAAGGTTATCATTTTATTTAGAACGCAGTTTTAGTTTTATTTCCACTGGCAACTCTGTTTTCTACTGCCAACTTAGCAAGAGAACAAGACAGCCATATTTTTTCACTCATCAACGGACTCTTGACTGTGACGATTGCTTTTTGTCGTGAATATTTTTCCTCCGTCTAACGTCGATTTAAATAGGTAAGTACCTTAAAAATAACTCATAATCTTGGTAAATTACACGGCGCTAAACATTAACGAGGGGATACAAATGAATTTAAGCAATTCTAGTCTCAGATTTTTTTGTAGTTACCCTAAACACGTGTTGACGCCATTAAATCCTTATCTTTTGTATAACGGTGTGTAACGTTACACAAAAGAATAGATGTAAAGCTGTGTGTACATAAGTTCAAGAGTAATTATTTTTAACCGACATTAATAAAGAAAGAGGTTATGGTTCAACTGTTTGTTTGACGTATCTATTACGCTATTGCACAAACGATGACAATGACTTGTTATACGTGATAAGAAAGGGGGTTTGATTGTGTTTCAAAAATAATTCCTTAATAATATATTATTATAACTGTTTTGCTGCTTAAACTATTTTTATATATTCGTATTCGTCTGTAGATAATGAAAAATGGCGCCAATATCAGCAGCAGAACGGCAGAGGAAATACAGAGAAAAATTAAGAAACGAAGATCCAGAAAAGCTTAGTAAAATAAAAAAAGATAATGCGGAGAGAACCAAGAAAAAGTACCCTAATAAGAGAATAACTCTTTTATCTGATATAAAAAATACTCCGGAAAACCGCAGATATTTTGATTTGAACAACTACGAGCCATTTAAGCTACATAAAACAAACAAAATTCATATTTATCCGTCTACATCAGGCGTGAAACAAGGGTATATCAAAGAAGCTGTGATGAAAGAAAATAAAGATGCGATAGAAGGTAAATGTGGTATGAGTGTGAGACAAGGAGATATCATGAAAACTGCGATAAGTGAAAAGAAAAATACGATAGACGATGACTGTGTTATGAGTAAACAAGAGAATACTATTAAGGAAGCTGCGATGAACGAAAATAAAGATACTATAGATGATGACTGTATTATGAGTGTCAAACAAATGGATGTTAAGGAAGCCGTGCTGGAAGAAAATAAAAATAAGATAGAAGATGAATGGGCTATGAGAGGTCGTACAGAATGTGTTAGCATAGCAAACAGAGTCAGCCCCCAAAGAACTGAGACTACCAAAGAAGAAAATCTAGATGATGATTTTATTTATAACATAAATGATAGTGTATTAGTTAGATACTTTGAAAAGAAAAAGTCATGGGTATACTACATTGGATTTATAGAAGGAATAGATATGAAAACAAATGATACGTATTACTATGTAAGATTTTTGAAAACTGTGAAAACCCCACAACTAAAGTTTGTAACACCAAAGAAAATTGATAGAGACACTGTTCCCGCTGGATGTATTGTTAAAAATATTAATTTGAAATATGATTCAAAAGAGTTCATGTTGAAAGATGAAAGTGATGACACTTATTTTCAGTAATTTTGATTTGAAAAATGCTTCTTCAACAATACTTTTTATCGGTTTTGAGTTAATTTTCTTTGTTATTGTAATGTGTATTTTGAGATCGTTAAAGTTTATTTGTTGATTTTTGTCTAATGATAAGGTTCGTATTTTTTATCGACTTATAAATCGATCTAATCTGCGTATTAATTCGTCAATTGATTTGGTTACAAAACCAAAGGGTTTTGAAAAAACTTTTATGGAGACAGAAGCTTTTATGCTATTATTTTTAAGCGGAAACTTTTATGCAACTTGAGTATTTGAATCCAAAATATTTAAGCCAAACAATTAACGTAAAATGACATGTCATGTCGTAAGTTAAATAAAATAGCAGCATAATTTGTTTATTAATATGTCTCCAATTTAAATGCATCTTCAAATTTCATAGTGCGAAGAAACATAGTAGTGTAATAATAAAATACTAGTAGGTAAAGCTTTCAAACCCCTTTAGCTATCCCACAATTTTTTTTAAGTTTTTTATATCTCATTTTCATGTCTTTTTTATGCTAATTATGTTTATGAGTACCTATCTTCCCACAACAATTTTATTATTAGTGTATGATTTAGTTGCTCGTTTACTACACAATTATAAGAAAATCATAAAACAATACAATTTTCCAAAGTAAATGACTTTAACACAATCCATTTTTCATTTATGGTTTTAAATCCTTATTTAGGAAGTTAAAGGTAGGTCATTAAGTTCTTATTTAAATTCTGGTACAAAACCAACAGCAGTGTGAATACTTCTTAATATATTCCTTTTTGTAACATCGGGATCCTATGTGTAACGATATTTGAATTTTCCATTGTGTTTATTTTGTGTTACGTACATATTTTTTGAAAATGACTCAAATAGGGGTTAGGGGCACGTATGATAACAATTGTTGTCGATCTGTTTGACACGCGAACTATTGTCTCCGTGATTTTTATATTATTTCTCGGTGAAAATGTCGAGTTCCAAAGTGGAAGCGGCTTTAGCCGATTTATCGAAGAAAGTGGTAGCGTTGACATTAAAAGTTACATCGCAATCTACGCTCATTGAAGAACAAAATAAGAAAATTGCTGAACAACAACGGACGATTGAAGATCTGAAGAGGGTAGTTGAAGAAATACCTTTGAATATGGTCAAACTCTGGCAAGTAGAAAACTCAAAGAGCGAGACCGACGAAGTGCTACCGACCGCAGTACGGGCAACGCAAAGTGCGAGTGAGACGCCGATATCTTCAGAAGCTATCGCTCAAAAACAAAACCTGTCTCAGCGGGCGGCTCGTGCTATAAAGAGGGGCAATAAGGCCGTATCTACACTGGCCGACCAAAAAGCTGATATGATTCCCAGCCAAACAGATATTGAATCCGAGGAGTGGAAATTAGTTGGAGGTCAGAAGAAATTTAAGAAGCCCCATCTCAAGTCAGTACAAACAGGTGGAAATGTACAGATCGATACGTTCCAGGCTGTACAGAAGAAGAAGTTCTTACACGTGTGGTCGCTTCATATAGATACCTCTGAGGAGGCGATTGCGGCGCACGTCAAAAAAATGTGCGGTTCGGACGATGTTAAAATTGAGAAGATTATACCTAAATCCAAAAGGGATTATTCTTCATTTATGATTGGTGTTCCAGAATCAGTTTTTGATAAAGTTAACCAAAGCGACAGTTGGCCGATTAATGCCCGATTTAACGAATGGGTGTGGTTTCGGACCTTCCGTAAGCCAGCAACGAAGGCTGAAGAACGTCTGTGAGAACATCCAGATTTACTTTCAGAACGTGAGAGGACTTCGAACAAAGTTACCGATTTTTTACACCAACATTTTAGGAGCATCATATGATTTATTTGCCATCACGGAATCTGGTCTTCATAGTTCTATACATGATGGAGAATTTATTCCTGTCGGGTTTAAAATACTACGATGCGATCGTGCCGATGGCCGTAAGCATGGAGGCACATTTTTAGTTGCATCGTCGACGCTGGAGTTGCAACGCGTCCCAATCGCCCGTGTGGATAGGGCCTTATTTGAGATTGTGTGTGCGACGGTGTACCGACATAAAAAACTTTTGTTTTTATGCTGTGTTGTTTACATACCACCATGTAGCCCAGCAAGTGAATATATGCAGTTATTTACGATATTGGAAAATGTTTGTGTTAATTATGTTAATGTTATAGTATTGGGTGATTTTAACATGTATAGTGCACCTAAGGAAATGCACTCTTATTTGGAATACATCAACGCATTCTGTGGATTTCGCCAGGTAAATAATTTGCGTAATATTAACGACCGTACTTTAGACCTTGTGCTAACGACATTTTTAGAGCGTGACGTGGAGGTAGGGTTGTCGGATGATCCATTAGTAGATATCGATGTACAGCATCCCCCCGGGTATGTCACGGTCACAGTCGGCACCCGTGCAGCTGCTCGACTTGCCCTTACGGACTCGCCGAACGCGCAGCGCCTCTATTCTAATGGAAATGTTAATAATAATAATAAACAGCGATGGTACTTCAAAAACGCCAATTTTCAAAAGTTGTATTATAACTTTCAACAAATGAATTGGGACAGTCTTTACGAAATTGAGAACCCAGATGATGCATTATCTTACTTTTATGCGGCTGTAAATGAGATGATAGACGGTTCTACGCCTAGAATCCATCATAGTAAAAATAGTAATAATACCGACAATCCCAAGTATAATTATCCAGAATGGTACTCGAATGATTTAATACATGACATAAAAATAAAATGGAAGTTTCATAAGTTGTTTAAAATTACTGGTGCACAATGTGATTACGAAACCTTTTCTCGCTATCGGTCCCGAGTTAAAAATCTGTTAGATATTGATTATAAAGCACACCAGGATAGATTGCAGTTGAACTTTCAAGAAGATCCTAAATCTTTCTGGAATTTTATTCGAAGTAAGCAATCGAAACGTTATACAACCCGAGTAACTGTAAACGATCGAGAATTAAATGAACGGGAGTGTGCGGAGTGTTTTGCGTCATACTTCAATTCGGTATACAGTGGGTCGAGGCCTAGGCTGAGCTCCGAGGCGGCTGAGCGCGTAGCGGGCGCGCGCGCTGGCTCGGCCAGGGTTCACGTCGGCCAGCTCAGCGCACGCGACCTGCGAGCCGCGCTCGCTCGCCTCAAGCCCAAGCGCTCCGTGGGACCGGACGGCATACCGCCGTATATTGTTAAAGACTGCCGCGCAGTCCTGGAGGGACCTCTGCGGCACATATTTAATCTGTGTCTCCGGGAGTGTCACTATCCGGATATGTGGAAAATTACCCGTGTAATACCGGTACCGAAAGGAGGCACGAGTACGGACGTGAGCGCGTATCGACCTGTAGCGGTGCTGTCTGCGTTCGCCAAGGTATTCGAATCCTCCCTGCATAGCTGTATTTACACTCAGGTCAGCGGGCAGCTGACCACCGTTCAGCATGGCTTTCGGCCGGGTCGAAGTACTACGAGCAACCTGCTGTCTTTCATGGCGTACCTGACGCCGGCAATCGATGCCGGGGGGCAGGTGGACGCAGCGTACTTCGACTTCCGGAAAGCTTTTGATACCGTCGATAACGACATCCTGCTAGAGAAGTTTGCGGCGGTGGGTTTCACTCCGCAACTATTAAAGTTTTTTGCTAGTTACCTCGGTGAACGGCGGCAGTACGTCGAGTACGCGGGGTTCGAATCCGAACCTTATTTTACATTTTCGGGCGTGAGTCAGGGGAGCAATTTAGGTCCCCTGGAATTTATTATAATGATAAACGACCTTCCAGAAGTCGTAGAATCTGCGAAATGTCTGTTGTTCGCAGACGACCTCAAGCTGTTTTTGTCTGTAGCGAGCATGTCGGATTGCGAGCGGCTCCAGAGCGACATAGGGCGCGTAGTGCAGTGGAGCGAGGAAAATAAATTATTTTTTAACTCGAATAAGTGCGAGGTCATAAGCTACGGACGCAAGCTGAAGCCGCTGCAGTACCCGTATGAGATGGGCAGCGCAGTGATCCCGCGGGTAGACCGAGTGCGGGACCTGGGCGTGCAGATGGTAGCTGACCTCACGTTTCGTAATCACATTGTTGATATATGTAATCAGTCCTTCAGGAACTTAGGGTTTATCCTGAGAAACTGTAAGGAGTTCCACAGTACGCGGGTGATCAGGGTTTTGTACAACGCACTCGTCCGAAGCAGGCTGGAAACGAGTGGAATTGTCTGGAACCCTCATGAGGACCTATATATAGGTATGCTGGAGAAAATCCAAAATAAGTTTACACGGTTTCTGTACCTGAAGGAGTACGGTGTCTACCCGTTTTACCCGCTGATGTATCCCACTCTGTTCGTCATCGGCATGGTGGGGTACACCAAGTTGGGTCCACGGCGTGACGTCGCGCTCTGCAGGTACATGTGGCGCGTACTGCGCGGGCAGCTACACCACCCCGAGGTGCTGGAGGCGCTACAGCTGTGTGCGCCGGATGAGGCAGCCACGCGCCGCCGGCCTCCGCTCACTTTCAGTGTGCCCTACGCCCGGACTAATTTATTAAAGTTTTCCCCCACGGTTCGCGCTCTAAAGCTATTAAACATTATAGCTGGTAAAATAGATATATATAATTGCAGCCTGGCGAAGTTCACAGAAACGGCGTACAGGGTCTGTGAAACGCTATGTTGAATAAATTGACTTTGTCTGTTATTTTAATGTTGTAATTTTGATTTTATATTGTTTACATATATTATACATATTATATTGGATTGCAGTTTAATTTATTCAATTTTGTTTAATTATGTGATTGTTGTTTTTAATTTAATGTTAAATTTTTAATTCTAATGTGTAATGACGAAATTTAATGTTCTGATTTTTAATTAATGTTTTATTGTTTAGAATTTAATGCTATAATCTAATTATTTTATTTGGAAGTTATTTTATATTATGATGATCAATTATTATTATTTTTGTGTATTTTACATATTATTAGTATAACATCGCCTTGGTGAATACTGTTATGATGTTATTGCTTTGGTATAAATAAATAAATAAATAAATAAATAAAATAAAAAATTTCCAATTTCCATAGAACCAGAGGCTCAGAATCTCATGCCTCCTAAGTAGGCTTTGACGCCGTGGCGGCCTTAAGCGGCATAAAAGTACAGAACGGAATGTTTATCGTTTCTTATTTGTTGAAATTGGCTTCCTGCTGAACAATAGTATGAAACTACCTTCAGGGGTTCTTGCAGTAGATTTTAAGCGGACCAATTTTGAGTCCTCGTTACTTAATACGACATGACTAGGGAATAATCTTACGCTACCAGTGTCACACACAGATGGGTGACCGTTTAGAGACATTTTCTGAGCAAGTCCAGTACTTTGGAGGGCATGTTATGCCGCCTGCGCGGAATGTTATCAACTGATAGCAGTCGTGGCCTGATAAAATCTGACATCAAAGGAGTGTCACTTCATTTGAGGTTGATCGATCACATGACTATAGACCAAATCGAGGTGAAAAAGTGGTCAAAAGCTAGCACTACGCACTAAATTATAGCATTCAAGCACACAATAACATATTATAATTCAAATGAAAGTAACAATATCATACTTATAAACTCAATTGGAGGATTGATTAAATGGATTCAAGGAAACATTTTGAACAGAACATTGTTCATTATTTCTTACCCCATCTTATAAAGGTAATGGGTCTTTATTCACACTATACCTTTAAGTATAGCTAATCAAGAACGTATCGAATCGCACAAGATTTGACACGTATTTGACAGAAACCTTGTAAGACCCTTGGTGGTGGTGGTTTGACAAACCCTAGCACCAGAGGGCGCCACTACACACTCAATCAAGATTAATTAACTCGCCACACAACTGCCACAACTTTACTCGATTATATTTAAAAAATGTGGCGAAAATAAATTGAAAATTGATTACACTAACACAAAATAAGGAGGTCAAAACTTCTAAAAAAAATTTTTACACAGACATTTACGTCATAACTTAATATTCACTTGGACAGTTTAATTAAAGTGTCCCTTGCATAAATTGTTCATTAACTTAATACTTTTATCTTACTAGCTTCAGTTCTCTTTGTTAAACGTTTCTTTATTAAGTTCCATTAAACTCATCAGCATTTTAATGGTTATGTCGCGACGATATTGTGTTAATTGGTATCATTTATTTACGCCAATAAACGTGGGTTCATTATTTATTTCCTATCAAATCTTGATATCCAATACGACTTAGGCTGGAGGAGAAAAACATACAATTTGAACTATTACCTATTATATAATACTAGCGGCCCGCTCCGGCTTCGCACGGGTATCACTACGTTATTACGAGTATATCACTACGTTATTATACATATAAACCTTCCTCTTCAATCACTCTATCTATTTAAAAAAACCGCATCAAAATCCGTTGCGTTGTTTTAAAGACTTAAGCATACATAGGGATATAGGGACAGAGAAAGCGACTTTGTTTTATACTATGTATGTAGTGATAATTATTTGTCTGAGCTACTTACAGGTATTTTCTGTCTGGGTGTTTATGTTAAGGACAATGGTTCTGGACCATGGACCAAAAATAGATAATCCTATTAGTTAGGGGCATGCGATTGTGACGCTTTAGGTAAATAAAAATAGTCGTATTTGGTACAGTGATGAATTTTCGTGCCAGAACTGGCAAAAACATTTCGTAGATGCAGAAACATTAAATAAAACACTTGGCTATAAATAGGCTAGCAGACCGTAGCTTTGTTTCCACGTTGGGATCCCGTAAGCCGCCCTAATCGGACATGCACGCGCTCAATCTACGAGGATCCTCGTGAAATAGGACGGAGCTAATTCCGTCGCAATGTGTGAAACAATCCTTATGTTCTTGTAGCAATGAAGTTTATTTTACTCAAGGTCTTGGCACAAATACACCACCGCGATGGTGGTGTTGCATTAACGAATTTCAGTATTTATTTTCGTTTTCAACTGTTACCGCCAACGCGTTAGTTGTTACTTTGTTACCACAAATGTAGCTTCTGACGTCATAATCGTTTCATATGTCAGTAGCAAGCTCTCGGCCCCACAACATTTTTATTTGTATTCCGCGATCAAAGAAACGTCAGGTGGGCGCACCCCCTGAGGGGAGATTATTGTTGTATGTATTACTTCCCCTACGGATGCTTAAGAGTTATTCAATATTTTATTCGAGCGTAAGTAATAATGGGCAGGGAAAGGCTTTTATAAGCTGCCGTTATTAAATGAAAGTAGATATAATATGTGTAGGTAGGTATATGTATAAGTTTCTCTAACAAGTTCAGACCCACATTTATGTCGTTATATTATGGTTATTTGTGAGGTGTTTTGTAAATGTGATCAACTGTGACCAGGACGAGGTCATAAAATCCGAAAATTGGTGTAACATACATACTTTATGAATGACCACAAAGCTATGGGAGTATAGCTCTACAATTTGGTTTTGGGTGTTACTGAATGCAATATCATATTATGAAATCGAATGTATTTTTAGTAGATGTGTAGTGACGGTACAACACATTTACGTCATTACGTTTCATTTCCTCCATAGTACAATAGTTGTTTTCTTTTCAAATTCTGCCGAATTGTTATTACTGGCTAACCTAATGGTGAATTATTTTAAATGTTGGTCCTTCGAAACACTAAATTCTGCTCTCTTACTTAGAATTTCCCCAAACCGTTTGCACATCAAGAACTTGGAATAAAGTTTCCACTATGAAACATTCATTAGCTTCCAAGTACCATGCCATGCAAATATCAGTGATCCGACAAGAAGCCGTGTTAAGTTTCCCGAAGTACCTGGGCCGAGTTGCAACACTAAAGTGATATCACTAGTGCACGCTGGACATTAGCGTTTGTGCAACTGTGCGGCTGGCAGTAAAAAAGAAAATCGATGTGATCGACGGTAATTAACACGCTAGGCCTAAAATGGAACTTACTCCTAAAAACTGCTGGCTGACCCCTCTAAAAGGAACACGCTGACAGTTTTTCTGCTTGAGACTGACGGTACCCATTACTCAGGTAAATTCCATTAAACTACATTTATTTAACAATCTATAACGTGGACCTTCTGTTCTTTAGGTTTATGGTGTTACTTGCATCATCTACATCGATCAAAAGAGTGCCTAATTTTTATCCCATTCTTCTGGAGTAATTTTGATGCTTCTAGTCCGTCGCGGCTGAAAACACTTTACAATATTATTTTGCACAAATAATCTGCGTTACAACAGCGTCAATGCGAAAGTGTGGTTCTGCGGGGTAATGCGAGTAGAATGCACATTTACTCACGAGGCGTTTCACCTCGCAACGCTTTTCTTTGTATGTAACAAAAACGTGATAGGTATGAAGAGTTAAACCTCTACTTTATCAACCTACTTACTTCACTTGGGTATTTTTGTTCTAGCAAATAAATTATTGGTTTGATATTTTATTTTTCTGGTATACTTGACTTCGCTTTTGGTATGGACCGTCCTCAGGTATCGGATACCTAAACAATGTAGCTCTTAGACCCTAGCATAGGTAATATATATCATGTCATGTCATTTACTAGCTGCGCCCCACAGTTTTACTAACGTTGACTTAACGCTTTAATGTAATGTTACGTTTGAACATTACAGCGTTAGTTGGCGTTAGCGGTAATTTGTAACGTTGACGAAATAATATATTTTATAACAGCTTATATATATGTAATTTCAGTTTTTCTTATAACTCAGTATAATACGTATTTTGAAGTTAATCTGAAATGGCTGAAGTGTCTAGATGTATGTGATCGACAGATAAGTATTTGTTTCTGGTATATGGGTGTTTGTGTATGTGAAATAACTATAGGTATATATTATGTCTGTAAACGGTACGATACAGAAGAAATCCTAGAGTGGAGCAACGTTATAAAAAAAATCAAGAGAGAGAGAGAGAGAGAGCAACAAGAGAACTGTTATTACAACCACTTCCTCTATTTTATCCTATAACACAGATATATTACATTGTACATACAAACCAAATTTAAAGCAGTATTATTTTACACAACTTTACTGTTACTGTTACAATAACAGGCAACATGATTGCGACAGCACTGGCTCTATTCGTCCGAATGGCTTTTGTTTCCAAATTCCAGTTTCCATATTTAGTTTTCCACCGGTATAGTTTTTCTAGTATAGTCGCCACCGACTAGTTTGTTTACCGTAGATGGATAATTCATCGATTGACTTTACATAATAATGGATTATCATGTCTGTTAGTTTTGATTTTCTTTAGTATTTGAGATTATATTTCTAAATACAATACATCTTCAGACAATACTAAAACATGAGGTGCTTTTATAATTCAACATTGTTAACTGTTAAGATACTTAATGAGTTTTAGCCCACAAAAAACCTTGCATGTTATAACATGCACCTTGCAAATATTTTTATACCCTTAGAGCGCTATTTCACTCAGTGCTGTGACAAATATCAAAAAATTACGAGTAATTAAAACAAGCAACAGCTGATCGACTATGTTTAATATTAGAACTTTAAGCCTGCAACCACAGATTAAACGTGTTGTGTTCAAACTTCGCAAAGTTTTGAGTTACAATAACATTTATGTAAGCAATTTTGAAAGGGTGTGGCTTCTTTGTGTTAGTTTGGTTGAAAGTTACCGGTGTAGGTACAGCGATATAATAAGTAATAGTATTATGTAACCAAACCGATATATACTTCGAAATGGCAAACTTAAGGATTTTTTTCGCGTACTCCCACTAAGAAGTGGAGATCTATTCTATAGCTAACAGTGTTTAGGTCCAGGCAGGCAGGTCAGTTATCTGACTGACCCACCGATCGAGCGTTACTGGAGTTACTAGCGTTACTTACGTTACTACTTACTGACGTTACTGGCGTCACTGACGTTGTACCTACGTAGGTAATAACATACATACACATATGACTGCAAAATGTCCCATTCCGGAGCCTGCGTTAGCACCCAACCATTATTTGCAATAGGCCCTATTAGACTAGAGATTACTAATCCATACCGTTAACTGGATAGGTAAGCTATAGCGGGACTATTCAGGACTATCAGGCCTCGACCCTAATGCCAATGCAATACGAACAGTATCAACAATGGTTGCAATTAAATAAATGTGTTTGTAGTAGTTACGTCGGAGCGTGCTGGGCCAACTAAATGGCCTATAAAATTGGTGACGTGTTTGTCTATGCCAGTGGCAAGAGCAAGTTAGTGGAAGAGATGTTGTTGGTTCATAGTTTGAATAGAAGCATCACAATCGGTGACAGATTTCATTTGTCTCTGAGGTGTTATAATTGAATTAAAATCGATTTATTTTGTCATGTTATTTCGTCATATTATTAAAGTTTAAAAAAATGCTGCTAATTATGTCCAAAAGAGTTATCTTTGCCTAAGTTTTGGATCGAGTACAAGTTATGGCATTGCAACCAGCTTGCAGTCGACGAAAAAAATACATATATTTTATTCTGTGTAGTGTACCTACTTACCTATACAATGTTTCCTCATCACTTTAATATGCCAGACACACAACACGACAAATTATAATATGAACAGTAACTTATAAGATTTAGCATCTCTATCAAGTCCAGTGATTTGTCTAATCTAAACGAAGCACTATTTGTTTATAGTCTTTGGAATTGCTTAGCGTAATTGCCACAATACTTTTTATCTGAATTAAACCAACTAATCTAGTTAATAGTAACAAGATCTTATCCATCTGGAAATACTTAATTAGGTCTGGAATGTTTTGTACCAAATGCCATTTATGATAATTTCGTTTTAATAGAAGCTAATTAGGGAAATATTTAAATTATACAATTATCTGATTAAATGAAAGTTTCACGGAATGATATTATATTATAATAATTATTGGCTTATGATGTTAATAATTTGGAATAAACTATTCTATTAGTGATAAGGGTTGTTTTATGGCAACACTGACTGTATCATTAATGTAAGGGTGAGAGGTTCCGTGAAAAACGTATTGTTGCGTAATTATAACGTGTTACCGGTAAATTCGTAGTGAACCGGCCAGTACGAGTAATGGAGTAAAGTGTACATTAACATACTGTTATAACGGGTTGATTATAAACGATTAGATTATAAATTTCACTAAAATGATACCTACTGTTATCTAAGCGGTTTTTGCCTTACCTACTTATTTTTTTTTCTATCCCTACACTATTGTCGGAGAAATCGCTTTTAAACGTTACGTCCGCTAATTGTACAGCCTTTTGTTTACCTCTTATTGTTTATAACTATAATTTTGTTCACTTTTGGAATCTATACAATAGAAAGTTTTCTAATACTCGTATATATTATTATACCTACACTCAACTAAATCATTAGGTACCTGCTGGTGTTAAAATTGGGGATGTTGGCCTCCTAAAGTATACTTTTTCGTCGGTGAGAACAGGGTAACCGACCCAAAACTTCAGTCTAGCGTTATTTCACCTAAATTAACCTCTAAATTGAATATCCATTTCCATACCACTAATAATGCCTTCGTCGGCCCCGGGCAGCCCAGCATGGGCCGACACGTCGCAACTACCCGCAAAATTTAGTTTCCCGATCCGGCCAATCGTGCAATCATAAAGTAATTAAGATATTTCGCATCACCGGCCGGGTCAGGGCATAAATCTAAACCGGGCCCCGATAACAACCCCTTAATTCCAGGGCCTGACTTGATCAGAATATCTCGCGATTGGGACTTCCGAAGGCTATGAATATATTAGCTTGCTAAAGAGTAGGTTGAAGTGGTTTACGTGAAGCAGTAATGTTGCCGTGAGTTGCCATTAAGTTCACGTATTTTAACGTATATTTTCTTGTTCCTACGAGTACCTGTAATATAATAACTAAACATTTGATATGCGTATCTAGGTACTTATATTTATTAACTACGATACGTAACTACGATTTGAACTAGTTGAACCTTTTGTTTCCGAATTTTCTCGCATGGGTGTTTCATGCTAATAGCTGAAGCCTAAAATCCGAAGAACAGACTCTGTTAATTAGTATTTAAACGGGTCTAATTCGCGCACAAACTAATATCAAGATATATAATTTTGAATACTTATTAACATGTATTCAGTTCGCGAAAGTTTAAGAACAGACTCTGTGTTACGAATACAATATATGTAAGTATACCCAGGTCACTGACTCAGAAGCGTTCACTAGGAGAAGCCTAGGTCTAGCAGCAGATGAATACTTATATTCTGATGGTGATGAATGATGAATGATGATATTATTCAGTGCAATACTAGATAATATTGCCATGATTGCATATTCCACAGTGCCTAAGTAGGTAGTAAAAGTAATACTAACAATAATTTCATATTGAATACATTTGACTTCGTCACCTAATCAAAGTTTTATCAGAACTAACTTCTTAGCTGCAATATCCTGGGTGGCTAGACTGTTTTAACACTTTCTTATCTCAAAAATATATAATGACAATGCAGAATCTGCAAATTCTCTAGTCGCAGTTAGATCTCAAGCACAATCTATGTAAAAAGAAAGCGTTCTACATTTTGCTCTTCAGAAACATTGAAGCAAAAAGGCGAATAAAAAGTACCTCATTAGAGAAAGCGTTTGTCGCGTCCCACTCTACAAAACGGAGATTTCTTTTGTACACACAATGACTGCAATTTAGTTTGAGACAGGGTCGTGGCTAGGGAAGCGTATTTAGGAGCTAAAACCTCGGTAATCTTTGGAATTTATTAAAACATAGCCGGGCTTTTCTCGACAAAGTTTGTCGAGAAGTTTTACATTTATAAGTATGACAGGACGTTGTACTGAATTTCAACTTAGCTAACTATATTATAATTAAAGCGTGCCTACTATTTAGTGAATGAGTTCCCAATTTTCTATTCATTACCAGTAATCTGATTATGTTTCGAGAAAGGCCTCTGTAATTTAGGTATTCGTGGGTATTTAAAATAATGTATAATATTGTGAGGCTGTGGCGGACTCAGATAATAGCGTGCGAACATAACTAGCCGCAACGCCTAGTAGAGTTAATCAATATATGAACTGAAAACGGTTATTGTCTACTAAATTGATATCATAAAAAAGACATGCCCAAATGTTCTAATCAAAAATATTGATGGAAACCGCATTAACATTATGATGTAGCAAATGTAAGAAAATGAAAAGTAACACACGTTTTGACTTGTGATCCGCTTCGCTGTTCAATAACAGAAGTTAGTTTTAATAACATTCATATTTTATAGCATGCGTTTATGAAATCTCATTTAAATTGTGTACATACAAAATGGAACCGTTTATTTTGATGACACTAACCACCGGCACGAGAACACTAACAACGTTGCGTGCCGACAGACGCATAAAGAACAATGAAGCGCGGATTTTCTTTATTGAGACTGGATGCTCTACGTGAAACCTTTAGGTATATGTCTACCTACAGCTATCTGGTACAATTTGAGGAAAAGTAGACTAAGCCTTACATGATTTGTAAAATGTATTTGTCATCATAATTACATTTGAAAATAAACTCGGTAATGTATAAGATGGAACAATATAGATTCGCGCATGAATGCGTCATTACCTATATAATTATACATTTTACAATGCGAATACGTAAGGAAGTATCAAGACTAGTACTACATTATTTACAGAACAACAGCACAATAGAACAACAATATAGCAACGACAATAACGTATCAATTCCATTTATAAAATAGCGTTCAAATTACTAGTCACATCCAATTATTCACCAAGAATGAACTCAAAATATCGACTTCCTACCAACGAAAGTCTTACTGACCTTATATAATATTTAGATGACTGAAATAACGTAGGTACCTGTTATACTAGGACTTTGAATGGAGAAGAGTTATTTTTCTTTGCTTAAGATATATACATTACACCTTTAAACCTAAACCTACATTTAACCCCATGTAAGTACTGGCACGGACTTCCGTGAACTTTCATTAAACATCTCCGTACCCAGTGAGTCGGCAAAGAGCCGTGGCCGATAGGGCCCGCGGGTTAACTCGCCCCACCTACTCATTGACTCGGCAAAACTGGCCGGATTAGTTCGCCGTACTTAGTTTTACACCGTAGTGTTTGTTTAGTTACATACAATTATATGGAACTAAAGGTGAAACCTAGCTGCTGCTATTGTGTTTTATGGCTTCCCCCGCGTGGAAAATCATGGAAGATGCGCTATATGCGATTGTATCGGCGTGAACGTCTGCTTCGGTCGGTGTCACTATCAGTTGAAGTTGGTGTCACCAACGATGTCGGCGACCAAACAGACTTCCTCCATGGTGTTCTTACATATCTATCAGATTATTTTTAAGTCAAAGGTAAAATGGGTAGACAGGCATGTACTCGTATTTAAAATCATTAAAAATCCCGTCTTCCATATATTGATAAAAACCTATACGTATCCTTACCTAACTTATATGATACCTTCGAAGATAATATGGCCGTCTACGGTTATCTTGCGACCAGAAAAGCTAATCAACATTACCTACATACCGGGAACCACATCGTAAAGTACGAGTATTTAAGGCACCTCCCAAAATATATGACTTAATTCCCCTCTCAATCCCCCCTATAGCTACTTCCAGGTAAACGAGCACCCAACGAAATCTTCATTAAGTGCACTGAACAATGGTAGGTAATATCAACGTGGTTGCGACGTGTCATAATTTTAGTGAGGCATTCTACTAAGGTATCTCGATTCTTTGCGCTGAATTTTGTGTGTTCACTTGTTTGCGTATTTATGTAATTTCTCAAGTCGAAAATTAGACATTAGTAACATTGAAAAATTGCGTTAGGCATGGGCACCGCACGTGGCTAGTGTTAAAATTGAAATCGTACCTATCTAATATATTGTAACGACTCCCAACGCACGAGCTTGTCATTATCTTGATGATGGAAAGTCGGTAAGTCTTACTTATGTTAGTTGATAGAATCAGGCGTTACTTTGCGGAAATCCATATTCAAAACAATGAAGTCGAAATATATGTAGTTTTAATCCCGCCAAAAATTCGTCTGATCAATGTTGGCTAGATGACTCTTCGAGATGTTGACTCTTCGAGCGCTAACAAGAGAGTGAAGCTCTCTTGTTAGCGCTCGAAGAGTCAACATCTCCTGAGGATGTCTCGTGTAGAGACGAAACACGTGTCGTATTGCTGTCAGTCAATGTTGGATAGGTTCTTGGATGGGAGTAAGTCTTTTTATTTTATTAATATTCGGTATAGGATAGTTAGGTAGAAGTGAAATAAGTAGATACGGCCTGTCGGCCGTTTCTATTTATTTTACGTTCGGTCATTTTTTGTACTGGGTTTCAGATTAGAGGGGACACAGGGCTT
This sequence comes from Hylaea fasciaria, assembly GCA_905147375.1. Taxonomy (NCBI): domain Eukaryota; kingdom Metazoa; phylum Arthropoda; class Insecta; order Lepidoptera; family Geometridae; genus Hylaea; species Hylaea fasciaria. The sequence continues at coordinate 9,660,792 of LR990202.1, read as the reverse complement.
TGTGGATTATTAGGGGACGGTGTTTTTTCATAAAAATTTTTTAGGCATAATTACGGGGTAGAGTACTGTTTGGGATATTAGCTAGGTTTTTTCAGGGGGTTATTAGTATACAAGATTACGACATCAGTCATCTAGCCAACATTGATCAGACGAATTTTTGGCGGGATTAAAACTACATATATTTCTACTTCATTGTTTTTTTTTTTCTTACTTATGTTAGTTTTAATCAAGTTTTCGAAGTCTTCGTGTATATCAATGACGGCTCTGTAACGATTTGTTTACCCCTGTATCCTTCAATATCATCAGTGAATATTATGAGGCTGTCGCAAAGGTATAAGTAAACTCACGTTATAATATTATTTAAATTAATGCGCATATCTTTATCTGAAATTTGTTCTATAATAGTTATACAGAATTATACGACTGTTACCTACAGATAAAAACTAAACTAAAATTAAACCTACATTTTAATGAAAATAAGTTCTGTGATTTTGTGAGTTACTGTGGTAATGCATTTCCAACAAACAACCCAGCCATTTGTTGGAACCACGCTAATAAAGACTGCACTGCACACACGTGCACGTGGTGAGTGGAAATGATAATAAAATGACGCTTTTCACACCTTTACTTAGCGTTTTGCCAACAATTAATCCTATCAGCGCCCCTTCCGTCTGAAATACATTTCTATGCAAACTGTACTTTATTACATACATATTCAGATAGTTCTTTTTTAATTTTGATAATGGTTTATCGTCTTTCCACGTCTTAGTTGTTTTTATCTCTTTCTTTTGGTTTTTGTCTCGATTGGTACATTACCCAGTTCTTTTCCTATAGACGAATTATGTTTTTCTTATAGAGGAATTATATAATTGTATGTATAACGAGGATGTAATGCCCAAATACCTAGTGTCTCATATGGCCAAATAGTATGGAGAAGTGGTTTTGCAGCATATTTTTACCTCTTGCAGACGAGAGCATCGTAAGTTACGACCTCGATCTCCTGTAATAACTCCATGCCTCCGCATGATCCGTGCATCTAACGACCTACCTATTGTGTTTCTAGTCCATTGTATGTTACTATTGTACCTCTAGAGGTATATCAGCTATTGGGATGGAAGTCTTTGTTAACCTGCGTATTTTGTGAGGCTGATTGAAGAGCAATTATTTTGAGGAAGTTAATTCAGAAATTGTTGAAGTGTTTTGTTTCGATGGTTGAATGGCTGAAGCGAGTTTGAAGTAGGTAAGTATTTTGTGGAATTTTAGTAAAACTTACAAAGTAAGTAAGATTGCATAAAAAAAATTCAATTGAAGTAGGTAAATAAATAAATAAACAGCAGCAAAAATTTTAAAAATGACAAACCTTTTTGCCGTGCTGCCCATTAATTATTAATCATTATTGATCTAGAGAAGTGAAGTATGTAGGTACCTAATCCTATACCTACCAGTGTTTTCATTTCTGTTTGTCAGTTTGTATATAATTAATTTTATTATCGGATGAAAACTCTCGCAACGTTAATCCTCATGACATTTCGTTAACAGGTAGTTTAAAATAAATTAAGTAGGCATATAAGCAAACAAAATTAGACTTTTCTATAGTTATTTAAAATATCCCTGTTTGTTACATTAAACCCTAATTAGTGCGTAGGGCAGCCCTTAATCTAAGCGTGTAATCCGTGGATAAGTCTGCGGATCTACTTACATCTGGGTAGCACAGAGGTAGCCCAGGCAGTCTGGACTGTTCCATCCGACACGGGTCGGCTGAGACTCGGCTAGGCTTAAGACGGGTAGGCTGAGACTTGTGTAGGCTGACACTTGGGTGGACCGAGATGGGGGTGAACCTTAACTATATATAGTCGCCGTAGAGCCGGCCTAGCTACCCGATTTGGTTGATGCCATTGTCCCTTGGAGTTGTAAGCTGCGTTACAGTTGGATGATTTTAGGCTACATTTCAGGAGGTTCAAATACTAACATGCATAAATCCCGCTATGGGTGGTATGTGGTATTTATACAACAACTCAAACTAGGTTTAACTTAATTTTCCATCTAAATTTAAACTCAAATAAAACAGGTGACCTTTTGTTTCGTTGGAAGTAAAGTGCAAAAGTCTCCTATGTTCTAAAAAAACAATATTATCATGATACAGGCGCATCTTAGTTCTTCAAAAACATATTATACGATAGAGACAATCATACAAGTCAGAATTTAGAATGCTCGCTAGAAATATTATTATTTTTATGTAAAAGGAAAACAAACATGAACTTGCTACGAACGCTTCGATACCAGAGAAGGCTCGTAGAGCTTTGCTACGATGCTACAAGCTACGCTGCTACGAAAAAAACAATATTTTGTCTGGAATTGTGATATTTGTGAAATACAACTCTACGTACGTAGCGTTTATTGGTCGTACATTTATTCTGCCTCGCGAAAACTGCTCGTACATAGTACACATAGTGAAACCAGGAAAGTTAGGAAAGCTAAACTGCATCATCGCAGTCGGACGGGGTCAACTCTTACTATAAAATGATGTTATTCGTAAAGTTGCAAGGCTTTGTCTAGTTACAAATGGCATCACCCAGCGCACAACAGCGCATAGATACAATGTACAAGAATGATAATATCCTAGCAATTTGGAGGACAAAAGCGAGGCGCTCGTTTGTGCAAATGTCAGCGATCCGCCATTCCGTTAATGCATGCCCAAGAAACGGCACTGAAGACCCGGGGCTAGGGTTTGCAGACAAAACTGCGGGCAAAACATGGGGTATGCGCATAGAGAGAGGATTTTTATTTTTTAAGCAAAACGAGGCTCAACCTCACCTATGTACTTATATGTCGCTTTAAAGCGATAAAAGCGCTCATTGTACCCTATTTCAGTTTGTATTTTCTGTTTTACCTATACATTTTGGTGTCAATAACGAGTTATCTATCTATCTATACATAAAAAGAGGTTTTTTGTATACTTGGCTTGGTTCGCTTTTGAGCACTATTTTACCTGATCCTGTTTGAAAGTGTTAGAAAAGATAGTTGACTTTTTCTGACGCTCGGCTCCACGGCGAGTGCAAAGTTCCACGAGATATGAAAAAAACGTGCCTTAAATGTATTTTGACTTCAATTTATGTATTTAAAAAAACACATTGTATCTATGATTTTTAAAGACAATGGAATTAAAAGTAATATTATATCGATAACTAAATAAACTTAAACCAAACAAAACAATATACAAATTGCAAACTTAGATAATTTGTGTATGAACAAAGCAATTATTATATTGTACCTACATAATTTATATTTAGTTTCAATAGAAATAATACTACAATTGATGTTAAAAAAAAACATTTACATCATGCGTTCATTTGACAACCCTACTAGAGTCCTTTTGTTAGAAATTACTGTAATATCACTTGCAGAATTACAGTAGGTAATACCTACCAGTAGCGGAATTACTGTAATTCGCGGCATCCAAACATTATGACGGTTAGGTATGTAATTTACTAGGTAATAGGTATTTAGGACTATTGCGTAAAGAGGGTAGGCAGCTTGATTAAATGCTTTACCCTATTTGTTGTTGCGTGGAAGCCCCAAGCCATTTGAGACTAATATAAATTTAAAATTAGGCAATTTGTGTAATATTAAACTAAATTAACTACTTTTGATACGACATACATAGCTGTTATTATCAAAGACATTAGGTAATGTAGATACTTAATTATTTAAGTTTTTTTTTAAACAGCCTCACACTATGATTTTGCCTGTAGCGTAACCTTTTACAGACATAATTATATAAATCACATACACGTTACATAACACCCAGACCAGAAACAAATATCTGTGGTTCACCAAATATTTGCTTCAGGCGAGAATCGACCCGCGACACCAAGCGCAGCAGTCCGATTACTCAGCCTCTACGCCAAACGTGACGTTTAATTTTCAAAATGTCAGTGGGCTGTGATAATGATGATGATGAAAAAGACCAATAATTATGAGAGCCAACAATGCCCCAAAATGAGACAAGATCAGCAGATAATTATTATTCCTACCTACCCATTACAAAGCAAATTCCTTCCTCCTTCCGCACTCCCTTCGATCATGGAAAATCTGCCTTCTAGAACATCTTTCTTGGACTACGCGAGCGTAGTGGCAATGAGCGCGGCTGCAGCGAACGGATCGACGGCCTTCCGGAAAAATCAGTTCTCAAATGTTCCAACAGACTCTTCAATAGTACCACCTGCATCGACACCACTTCTACTTCCATTGACGTCTTCTGTACCTGCCCCCCCGCCACAAACTCAAATGCCGGACGCATCCCCGGGATCAGACATCGCAACCACCCAACCACCAACAGCACAAGAACTGCTGCAAGGTGGCGCGGTGGGATCCCCAGGGTTGAGGATTCGAGGAGTGGCCACTTTCATGGACAGTACAAACGAAAAGCTGGGAATTTCCTTCTGCAGGGCAGAGAGCGGAGGCAAAGTCATGATTTCGCCGGGACTGGCTCTGCTCCTCAGTGGAACTACTTCAAAGACCAGCATCAAAAAAGCAAAGCTCGACTTGTTTGCTGAGGCGATGGTGGGGGGTCAACCATGCCGGATAGCACGGCTACCAGACAAGGTAGTGGTGCTGTTCGAATGGGGTGACACCTCACCTTTCGCCCGTGCTTGTGCTCTACTTGATGGTCTAGGAGAGGAACCACTGAGGGACAGACCCACTCTTGTCAGTGTGGACGTCATGGCCCTTGGACTCGAGAGGGGAGAGGGGGTGGATAGGAGCGGTTGCCTTAAAGCATCACTACATCATGAGGTTGTAGTGTACGAGGGCAGAGGGGAAGATCTCAGTTTCCTTAAAGCCCCCGTGCGCGTTGGGGCAGAGGCTCCACACCCTGTCAGCTTTTCCCTCCCGAGCCCAAGTCAGAGCCTACAGAGTGAATCTGAAAAACTGCAGATGAAGATTGCCGACCAGCGGAAGGAAGAGGACCCCGGAGACTGCGAGGCGCTGTCAAAAATGAAAGAAAAGTGTCGGGCAACGACAACAGCCCTAAAGCACTTTTTCAGCGCCAGAGCACCGGGACCATGCAGAGCCAAGCTAGACGTACCACCACAAACAACCAGATCTCCACCCACGATGAGGATGAAGCAGCCTTCCAGAACAACAACCCAGAGACCACACCTGGACGAATTGGAAAGACAGGGGGCTGCGGCATGGGAATTCTTAAGGCCTCCCTTGAGAGCTCCCGAGCCGCAGCAGCCAGTCCGAACCAGAGCGGACAAGGGACAGGTTAGTCTGCCAAAGTTGAGACAGGTTTCGAGACTCACAGACCACGTGGCAAACGCCTTCCTCGAGTTTCTGGCGGTAGTGAGAGCGACCAGAGAGGTCAATCAAGCTACCTGCAGAAATATCCTGAAAGCCTTCCAGCATGACAACGAATCGCTGTTGAAGGTACGGATCGAGGAGGCGGAGGCGGCCATATACAACAACGACACATCTCAGACAATCAGAGGAATCATGTCGGGTCAGTATATGGCTGCTTACAGTGCCACCGGGGGGTTTGTGGGCCTCGATGAATCGAGGACGCGGCAAACTGGAAAGTTGTATTTCGAGACGCCCAAAGATGATCCAATCGTGGTCACCGCCCGTTGCACCCGAATCATGCTGGACGACAGGATGCTGGAGATGGCTAAAACTATCGAAGGCACCCCTGGAGAACGGGATACATGGGAAAACTGGACGGTGCCACAGATCACTTGGATAAACGGGGTACCGGGATGCGGAAAAACAACAGGGATTGTTGAAAACTTCAAGGAGGACGAGGACGTCGTTGTCACCACAACGCTCGAGGGGGCCAGGGAACTCAAGCGGCTCCTGGCGCCGCGGATCGGAGAGGCAACAAGAACTAAAGTGCGCACTATGGCTTCAGTGCTAGCAAATGGGTTCAGGGAGCCAAGTCGGATCACCCGTTTAACGGTTGACGAGGCTCTCATGAACCACTTTGGAGCTGTAGTGATGGCCGCCCGGCTTTCTGGTGCCAGCGAACTCGTCCTCTTTGGAGACATCAACCAATTACCCTACCTGAATAGAGAAAACGTTTTCGAGCTAAAGTACAAGTACCCGGACTCCTTGACCTCAATCAAGGAGGAAAGGTCATGCACATATCGAACCCCACTGGACGTCCCGTATGCCCTTAGCGAAGTGTACAAAGGAATGTACTCGGCAACATCTAGAGTACGTTCCCTGAGCCGAGAAAGGTACACGAATGCAAACATCCCCCCCGACCTCCCGGAAACTCTATATCTTGTGTTCACACAGGAGGAGAAACAATCCCTGACCACCAAGGGATTTGGAGCAGGGACGGGATCGCGCATTCTAACCATTCACGAATCTCAGGGACTAACCTTTGCTAGGGTCATCATCATCCAAACGAAGTCCTCAAAGCTGCGCCTGCACGATAGTGTCCCACATGCGGTGGTGGCGGTGTCACGACACACTGAAAAGTGTGTGTACCACACCGACAACGCCGACGATGCCTTGGGAAGATTCATCGGACGAGCCTGCGGAGTCACGGAGAGGACGATACTGGAACACAACTTGAAGATGGCCATGAAAAACAGAGACAATGGAGTGCTAAATAGAAACATCATTTGGCTTCGCGGCGGAGTGGAGGAGCCTACGGTCGGCTCAGGCTGATCGTTTTGCCCCAGAAAAGGAAAAAAAAAAAAAAAAAAAGTGTAAGTATATCTTAGCTATGTAAGACACACCGTGAGCAACCGGCGGTATCATGCTCACTAAACTGGCTTTACCCGCGGCGGCGGCGTGTGGCGGGTCGTCATCCTCCCAAACGACGTGCGAGGAAGGCGATGGCTGGCACATGCGTCAAGCTCGTGAACGGGCGCTGCGGGCGGGGCCTGGTCACCCCAGTTGCTTACGGTTATAGATGAAAAAAAAAAAAAAAAAAAAAAAAAAAATATATATATATATATATATACATATATATATAATATAAGCTATTGTTTTGTTTTTGGAATTAAGTTAGTAGTAAATGTAAAGCGCGTATGTGAAAAATACGTATAAAAATTAAAAAAAAAAAAAAAAATAAATAAAAAAAAAAAAAAAAAAAAAAAAAAAAAAAAACAGCGGCCTTAATGTGAGATAGCGAGTAAAAAACCCAACAAATGTAATAAAAAAAAAAAAATATATATTTTGAGCAAACAAAGGCATTGACCTACCCAAGTCGATGGTAAAAATAGTTATTTAAAAAAAAAAAAAAAAAAAAAAAAAAAACTGGAGCCTACGAAGGCAGGCTTAGGTACATCGAATTTACGGACCCATTGCGTGCGCGCTACCGATTTAGTTGCCATGTAGATAACTAAATCTGAGGAATAGATCAGGCTTATGGCCTAATCCTTTAGGCGAACAAGTCTTTTCCTTGGGAATTTGAACCTTACATCATTAAAGGCCTGTAAAGAATCGTTCGTAGGTAAGTATATAAATTGAAATTGATATTTTCTTTCATGATAGGTATCTAAAGGAGATTTATTAGATGCCTATTTATTTACAGCGTAAATTATATGACCTTCAAAAGATGAATGTGTCTCGAGCCCTGGAAATAGTGAATTCCTTCGAGTCCCAAACTTCCGCCGTTCCACCTACACAATGTGCCTCAGATACATTCTCTGAAGCCTACAAAAGCGTCGCTACATCGTAATTAAGAGGCGCTAATGAGAGACGAAACAAGCGTTGTCATGTTAAATTAAATTTACATTAGACGTCGGGTGATGTAGGTTTCTGGTAGGGAGGGAGTTAGATAGTTACATAATGTAATATTGTTACACCATCACGTTTGTGGTCAAAGAGTAAGTCGAGCTACTCGGCGCGCACGTGTTCCGTGGTCAGGTGAAGAAATAGGTACCTACCTACACCGTTTTCGTATCTTCAGCCTTCTCCAGTAGGTACCTACCAGCGTCGTGGACAAGAATGCATAAACGTCCCGTAGCCCCATCGCAAGGCTTCACGGAGGAGCACCTTGATTTTAATAGTTGACTACTCTGATATAGGTAGGTATACATTACAAACTGTTGCTCCCGCGCTAGTTGGTAATAAGTAGTATCACAATACCTGAATGTTCCTGGCGTGAAAAGGTAGTTGACACTGAGGCCCGTATTCCTGAACAACGCTCCATCTCAACTCTATACCATAATATAAGTATTAGTTAAATAAAACAATCACTTTTTCACGGACGAGACATACGGATTTCAACACAAAGGAAGTAGCAAGCCACATTTATGTGACAGATCTCTAGATGTAGTGGTTGGGGTTTAACTGCTATACTTAGATAGGATTACGACTTAAAGGTTCGATTCTCCTGAGACGAGCGACGTGACAAATTAGGCCACAAACGAAGTGCTCGTCATTTTGTTACGTGTTTGGGTACCTACACAATGTTAGGTACTGAAATTACTATAGGTATACGAGCAATGGAGTAAGTATACAATTAAACATACTTCAAACTTATTACGTATACCTACCTACTACTTACAGTCCGTCCGTGGTGGATTCCTTCACACGGCAGTGAGGCGATAAGCTCAGAAATAGGCTAAGATTTCTGTTGACGATGACGATTATGAATTTATTTCACTAAGATAATATACTTAAACCGATTAGTTCAGAAAGAGTCGTATTATATTGTAATACGACTCTTTTTGAACTTATCAGTTCGTTTTTGTGTACAATTTACTTTCTTTATTATATTTATGGTATGTATACGCACGTTCCTAAGCTTTGCCAACCAATTTAGCTGTTTTAACAGCGACTGACCGCCACTATTCAAATTCGCAAAGATAGGTGCGTAAGCCCGACATGAGTCTTCAGACTGATACAGTCAAAAGCCGTGAATAGGGACGGACGGCCGACCCCGGGATTAAACGAACCAATCCGGCCGTTGATGATTCAATTTAAATTTGCATGCCGGGCACTTAGCGTAACAAATGTGTGTGCGGTACTTCTATGTTTTCGTAGGCTTCGAGATAGTTTGCTTAGGGGCTGGATGGTTAAATTAAATTGTAGTTGGATGTTTTTATTACTTCCAATTAAGTATGTAAGTACCCTAACTAAATGTTATTTTTATTGTATGGCCCTATCTAGTTAAATGTTATTTTTATTGTATGGCCCTATCTAGTTAAATGTTATTTTTATTGTATGGCCCTATCTAGTTATCTACGGACAGTAAAAGGTGTGTTATGGGTCTAGTTACGAAGAACAGTAAAAATTTACCGTTGGTTTAGAATAGTTTAGCATAGATGAAATAAATACTATCAACATTATAAGTTTAGTCAATGCTCGAAGACATAATATAAGTAGGTCCAATCTCAACAATTGAGCTCTAGTTGACACACTGACACCAGCTAGAAATAAATAAATCTTTAGACTTGCACATGCTATTTATTTCTTTTTAAAAACTCATGTCAGGGCTATTTACATAGGAGACTTCTGGCAACAGCTGGGCGTGCTACTTATCAGTCCAAGATACGCACCGAACTACCCAGAATTAGTGCGGCAAATCCGCGCCCACTAACAATTTGATCCGGATTTGCATAAGCCCTTATCGCTTCGGAGCGTCCGCACTTTAAATGCTAATAAAGGGCCCTACTCTGCTTTTTAACGGGACGGATTGGACTGAGCTATGCGACTGTGTAAGTGTTGATAGGGAATGGCTTGTTGGGTTCTTGAAACGTTGGTAATGCGTAAGGCGCCTTCCCTGGCGCGTGTGTGATACTCATGGAGCGCGACCACAGTCATATGATTTATATTTCTTGTGGTAAGTAGGTACTTATTCATGAAAAAATAACACTTTTATGTACTTTAATTGGTTATGGTGTTGTTAATATGTACCTTTTTCTACGAGCGCACTAGATTCCTTTTAGCTGTTATATCTACCTAACCATTTGTAAACATAGGCCTAGCATTCTATCATAACCAGTCGCTTAATACACTTGCAACGGCACACACGCATTTTCATTTAATATTCCCAAGAAAGTGAAGGACAAACTGAACCTTATTACATCCACCATATGGTCGCAATCGAGCCGGATTCTACCTGTTATCTATCGGTCGCCGCCCGAGCCTCGAGAACAAAGGAAGCGCATTCCAGCAGAAAGGATTCCACTCAAAACAAATTAGAAACTTGTTGCATTCATTTTACGATTACGGAAGATAATTTGTGATAATTACATAGTGAAGATTTTAATTATTGTGATCTCAAGTTAAGATGGCTACTACTATTACGTACGAACAACAACAACTTATTTCTGTGTTGGAAGATAGTGCAAATTTGTTACGAAAAACGCAGAGTAACCTAAAGAAATGTCCTAAATCTAGATTGACGAAAGGATAATAGAAGCGCGTATGAAGATAATAGATGAATATTGGACATCATTTAAGAGTTCACATCAAGATTTAGTGAAGTTAACACCTAAAGAACAAAGAGGAATTTTACCGTACTTTTTGAATGAAGAATATTATATTTACGAAGATTTATACAATGTACTGCAAGGAGACTTAAAGGATATGCATATAGCCTTGTCAGAAAGTTCATCTACGGAATTGAGATCTTCAAACTCAAGTATGAATGTAATAACTGCACCAAACAACAATAATATCGTACACCTTCCTAGAATCCAGTTACCTACATTCAGCAGTTCTTATGAGGGGTGGCCTGCTTTCAAGGATTTGTTTACATCGTTAGTGCATGGAAACACAACGCTCAGTGATGTACAAAAACTGCATTATTTGAAAACTAGTGTTACCGGAGAAGCTGAGACACTGTTGAAGCATATACCAGTAACCTCAAGTAATTATCCAACTGCATGGGAAATATTAGAGACGAGGTATGGCAACAAACGCTTGATCTTAAATAATATTATGAAGAGACTATTTAACCAAAGGAAAATGACTTCTCAATCAGCTGTTCAACTGAAGGGCTTATTAGATACAACTACGGAATGCCTAAATAATTTAGAAAATCTAAAAATACCCATCGCCTCTTGGGATCTAATAATAATATTCCTTCTGGTTCAGAAGTTGGACCCAGAGACGCACAAAAGCTGGGAGGAGTATGCATACCGTGATGAGTCTGAAGATTTGCCAACATGGAGGAACTTTAAAAAATTCATGGAAACTAAGTTTCGTACCTTGGAACTAGTAACGGCAAATACCACACGAGATATTATCAAGCAAGTCAAAGAACGATCATTCTATGTTGCCTCACCAAATACGCAGAAGGTGTGTAGTATGTGTAATGATAATCACACACTGTGTCATTGCAAGAACTTTACCAAGATGGAACCGAATGAGAGAAGCGAGTATGTCAAGAACAAACACTTATGTTTCAACTGTCTAGCTCCAGGGCATTTAGTATCGAAATGCAAACTAACAATGTCCTGTCAGATATGTCACAGACGCCATCATTCTCTGCTACATGAGAACAAGAGTACGGAACCAGTGGCTTCAACGAGCACCTCACAACCGCTGGTTTCACAACATGTAGTTGAAGAGGAGGAAGAAGTTCAAGTCAACACAATGATCGCGTCACACCTCACAACTAGACAGGGAGTAGCACTACTAGCGACCGCTGTAGTGGAAGCAACCACTGAAGAAGGCTACACCATTCCACTGCGCGCGCTAATAGACCAGGGTTCTCAAGCAACCTTCATAACTGAGAAGGCGACTCAACTACTGAAACTGAAACGACAATCAATAAAGGGAAGTGTTGTTGGTGTGGGATCTACGAAAACAGAGATCAAACATGTAGTGCAACTGCAAATAAAATCACAATGGGACCGAACATTTGTCTTACCAATACAAGCTTACGTGATGTCGAAACAACTGACCACAAAGATACCCACCAAAACAATACCTACACAACATTGGCCTCACATCGATGAACTCCACCTGGCTGATCCAAATTACCTCACGCCGGGTTCTATAGATTTACTGTTGGGAGTCAAGGAATACGCACAAATTCTGCAACAAGATTTAATCAAAGGTCCCCCAGGCACACCGTGCGCTCAAAAGACCAGCCTGGGTTGGATTCTTTTCGGAGATATCTGTGGAAAACAAATAGAAATTTCTTACATTGTCATGCATCATCAAGTCGATGTCGATGACGTGTTAAAATCGATCTGGGAAGTAGAAGTTGACAACAACAGACACTTAACAAAGGAAGAGAAAATGTGCGAAGAAATTTATAAGAAGACAACAACCAGAAACGAAGAAGGAAGATATATAATAAAATTACCATTTAAAACAGACAGTCCACAAACACCTGACGGTAGTACAAAGGAGATAGCTACCCAGAGATTCTTGCAACTTGAACGTAAGCTCAAAAGGTCACCAGATCTGAAAAGAGAATACACAAAGGTTATTAACGATTACATAGAACAAGAGCACATGGAAAAGATACCTGAAAGAGAAAAGAGTACAAAGAGATCAGTATACTTACCACACCACGCTGTAGTTCGCAATGATAAAGAGAGTTCGAAAACACGTGTGGTCTTCGATGCATCTGCTGAAGGCAAAAATATGGTTTCGTTGAACCAGGAACTGCTCGTAGGTCCGCAACTACAGGAAGACTTGCGGACGCTTTTAATGAGATGGCGCATGAAACGTGTATGCTTCATGGCCGATATACAGCAAATGTATCGCCAGATACTGGTAGCAAGGGAAGATGCAGATTTTCAGCGCATCATTTGGAGAGAAGACGAGTCTGACGATCTACAAGAATACCGTCTACGCAGAGTTACCTTCGGTACTGCTCCAGCACCATATCTAGCAGTGAAAACACTCCATCAAGTCGCTGATGACGAGGGAACTGGCAAACCGTTGGCTGTTCAAAGCATTAAAAATAACTTTTATATGGATGACTGGCTTGACGGAGCCGATGAAATACATGAAGCTATATCGTTGGCACAGGATGTGACACACATATTACAAAAGGGAGGTTTTAAACTTACCAAGTGGTCGTCGAACAACATAGAATTTTTGAAATCCATTGAAGAAGAGAAGAGATCGGCCAACGCCCATGTAAACTTGAATCTTGATGGCACAATCAAGGCATTGGGTATTGTGTGGAACCTAAGTGCTGACACGTTTCAATACAATCTGAGGTTACCGACAATGGATAACACCTTAACAAAACGGAGTATATTGTCCGACATTCAAAAACTCTTCGATCCACTTGGCTGGATTGCGCCAAGCACAGTCATGGCAAAGATGTTGATACAAAAACTATGGCTTGAAAGGGTTTCTTGGGATGAAAACGTTAGTGATAATTTGCAAGAAGAATGGAAACAAATCAAAACAGACTTTGCAAACGTGAATGACATACAAATAGACAGATGGCTTGGTACAACTGAAGCTAACATAACAAAAATACAGATACACGGGTTCAGTGATGCGTCAATTCGTGCTTACGCAGCTGCAGTATATTTGAGAACTGAAACTCTAGATCAAACTATTGAAACACACCTGATCGCTGCTAAAACAAGAGTAGCTCCATTAAAAACTATTTCATTGCCACGCTTAGAGCTGTGTGGTGCTTTACTTCTTTCAAAATTAATGAAACAGATTGGCCAGGCAATGAGAATACCAACTTCCGACATGTACGCATGGACAGATTCTTCTATCGTCATCGCATGGTTGTGTGGCGAGCCTAATAGGTGGAAGCCCTTTGTTGCCAATCGCGTAGTTGAAATTGTCGACAACCTGAATAATAAACACTGGTACCACGTAGAATCTAGTAAGAATCCAGCTGACGTGGCCTCAAGAGGAATTCTTTTGTCGGAACTGAAAAAATGTGATTTGTGGTGGAGAGGTCCAAGTTGGCTATCTGAAAGGGACATAAATATCAACAGACAAGAAGTAGTAGAGACAGATATCGAAATGAAAACTGTAAAAATAAATACTTACCTGAACACAGAAGAAGATCAATCTATAACAAAAGAATTTGAAAATTTTGAGAACCTATCTGAATTACTTAAGACTATTACTTACTGTAGAAGGTTCTTAAATTACAAGAAAACCTTAAGTACAGATGATGACATAACAACAGAAGAATTGGAAGATGCATTGGTTATTTGTATTAAAAGGGTACAAGAAGAGGAATACAGGGAAGAAATTGAAAGATTGAAACTAAATCAACGATTAAAAAAGAAGAGCTCGTTGCGATTCCTCACCCCTTACCTTGATGAGAAACAACTTCTTAGAGTGAACGGTCGCCTGAGACATACAACCTTACCTGAAAATAAGAAATATCCTATTATACTGGGTAATAAGAACAAGTTGACTCCTTTGATTGTTGCTGATGCACATAAAAGGACTCTTCACGGAGGATTACAGCTCATGCTATCCTATCTGCGCTCGAAATATTGGATTGTGAAAGCAAAATCCATAGTGAAGAAGCATATCCACAATGTCTTATTTGCGCAAGATTGAACGCTACTGCCCAGGTTCAAATGATGGGTGACTTACCAGAACAGAGAGTAACTCCAGCACGTCCATTTTTGAACAGCGGTGTAGATTTTGCCGGCCCATTCCAAATTTTGATGTCCAAAGGCCGAGGCAACAAGACTGTAAAGGCTTATGTGGCTATTTTTGTCTGCATGTCCACCAAAGCGATACACATTGAACTGGTTGGTGATCTCACGTCGGAGGCGTTTATAGGTGCCTTCCGACGATTTGTCTCTAGACGAGGAAAATGCAATCATCTTTGGAGCGACCAAGGACGCAATTTTGTGGCTGCAAACAGAGAACTTCATGAGGCCTGGACCCATGCAAGTTTAAAATTCACTGGAGAAATAGCAGAAACACTAGCCACAGATGGTACTCAATGGCATTTTATCCCTGCATACAGTCCCTCTTTTGGTGGATTATGGGAGACAGGCGTCAAATCTATAAAATATCACCTTAGAAGAATTCTAACAGGTCATCTCACCTTTGAGGAGATGACGACAATACTTTGTCAAGTAGAAGCCTGCTTGAATACTCGCCCGTTATCGCCCCTTGACGACACTGATCCTGAAAACATAGACCCGCTTACACCGGGACACTTCTTAATAGGAGAAGCACCGATCATTGTTCCATCACCTGATATGAAAGACATAAAAATGTCGAACTTGTCTCGCTGGCAACACCCACAGAAACTTTTGAATGACTTTTGGCGGCGATGGCAAGACGAATATCTGTCACGACTCCAACAGCGTCCTAAATGGCTTAAGAAAGCGGAGTTTCAAATCCGAGATATAGTCTTGATTAAAACTGACAATCTGCCTCCTGGAAAGTGGTCATTAGGGCGCATTCTAGATAAACATCCTGGTGCCGATGGCTTGACGAGGGTGTATAGTGTGAAAAGTAGTGGATCAGTGATAAAGAGAACTGTTACTAAATTGTGTCCATTACCTATTGATACGTCATAACTATTCGTAGCATAGTAATACGATATAAGAATATCTAACTTTTATTTATTAAGGTTGATTAATTTTAGTGCAAACATTGTGTACCTACTGTTAGCCAATACATTATAGTTATTCTACTCGTGATGAATAGAATTTTGTACGTACCCACAAATAGTTAGTTTATTGTTATGAACTGTTACTTGTTTTGTAGTTTTTTGCTTTGGAATGTATAGTGATCATTTAGTTATGCATAAAAGAGACCTACAGTCCTTTTGGTGGGCGGTATGGTGTTGTTAATATGTACCTTTTTCTACGAGCGCACTAGATTCCTTTTAGCTGTTATATCTACCTAACCATTTGTAAACATAGGCCTAGCATTCTATCATAACCAGTCGCTTAATACACTTGCAACGGCACACACGCATTTTCATTTAATATTCCCAAGAAAGTGAAGGACAAACTGAACCTTATTACATCCACCAGGTTAACAGACCCAGTTATGAATAGTTAAATTAAATTATTTTGTTACAGAAAATAAACAAAATGTTTTTAGTTTTTATTTAGTGTTTGTGTGAAGTCTTTTTTGTTTGTTGAATAAGTTGTATAAAATGTGAAAAATATAATAAATATATATAATTATGATCAAGAGGGACGAGGGACTCCTCTCTATTTTTTTAATTAGTTATGCGTTCCACTAGATGGTGGTCGTAGTTGGTAAACACAGTACAATAATTGTTATTATCCCTGACTCTGAAAGAGTGTTGTCCAAATGTGAGCCGGAGAGAATTGAGTTTTGTCGGGAGATTTCCCGAAAAGGGCTTGACAACCTCTACATTATTTCTGTGAATACTTGTAGCCCTAAACTAAAAACTTTCCTTCATAAGGACCACATAAACAAAACTAGAGTTATGGTAGGGGAGCCCAAGCGGGGATTTCGGGATTTACTAAAGCGCGGCAGATTAATATACAGGGGGATACCTTGTACCCGGTTAAGTACCTCCACAAAACATGAGGCCCATATATAAGGCCGCCCGTGAAGGATACAGGATCAGATTAGTAAAAAAAAATTGACCATCAGAAATTCTCGAGCGCGTCAGATTAAGGTAGGATGAGTTAATTACATCCTAAAAAGTGTATATTCCACTAATCTGACAATTTGAGAGAAACGTAAAAAAATGGGAGGGCAACAAAGTTGTAAAAAAAAAACGTCATCTCGACATTCTCGAGCGTAGCTAAATTTTTTTTTATTTTGAAGGAAATAATTCAAGAATAATGAAAAATATATAATCTGACGATTTCCGCAAGCCGAAATAAAAAAATTCGTCGATAAAGTTAAATGGGTGCAGCTGTGTGATGCCTACATTTCCTTCTCCGCGTTTCTGATTTCCTGTGAATTTGAACCGATTCGGACCGATAGGTTTTGAGAAATTTTGAAAAATCTCAAAAAAAAACAGATATTTTTTTTTAAAGTGGTTTTTTTTGGAATAACTTTTAACCGGCTTTATCGATCAACTTCAAAAACTAATCCGTCTTTGAGCTTAAAAAACCACGTCGATCGCCACCAAGCTGGTCAAAAGCGGTTGATTCGTTCGAGAGATATCGTGAACGAAAGAAACCCGAAAAAGTGTTTTTTCGGGATTACTCCGAAATTTGTGGTTCGATCAATTAAAATTGCAAAATTACTTATGAGGATGATAAAACTGCGTCGAATGCCGCCAACCGCGTGAAAATTGGTTGAACAATTCAAAAGTTATTGCGGTTTGAAAATTCCAAAAATAGTGTTCTATGAAACTCCTATCAGACTTTCGAGCTGGGAGAGCTCAAAATATCACATAAATTATATTTTGGGCTCAAAAATGTCATAAGTACAATTTTAAGCTCCCAGGAATGGAATTAGCGGGAAGTTGCAGGGATGGCCTTTAAGGTGAACCGTTTTTCTAATTATTTTTTTGTCAGATCAGGCGAATCCCTCTAGATAATCGTCAGATTATGAGACAGTACGTTTAGAACATAAAGATGAACCATATATATCTTAATCTGACGCGCTTGAGTATTTCAAAATGGCGAATTTTTTTTGCACATTATGAAAATGGCCGCGAGTTTGCGTCCCATCGAAATCGTCAGATTAGTGAATAAGAGCTTTTTTTTGGTGCACTTAACACTCCCTAAGAAATTCTGACGCGCTCGATTATTTTTATTTTTTTTTCATTTTCAATCCTAATGCCGCCTCTACACATAGGCCAGCGCATTCGCCGACGCGCTGGCGGTGCGCTTGCCAACGCGCTTGTGAGTGATCCACACATTGGAAGGTCGTTACAGGTCGTTCAGTATGGTTTGGTTCGGGCCAATGTGCGGACGGATTCAAAATGGATGTTGAGTCGCTAACAGCTGCAGCTGTATATTTATTCACAGCTTATAACTACTTTGTAAATGTGTACAAGAAAAGGGTGATTAAAAAGAAATGAATTATATTTGTTGAATTATTTTTTAAATAATAATTTGTTGAATTATTTTTATTGAAGATATTTAATTCGCCGCAAGAAGAAAACGTGCACTCTTGATCGCTGCTCCGGGCAAACTAATCGCGCGGCCAATGTGTGGATGGTGCGCCAAGCTTGCGACAAGTGTCCTTTGATGTTGCCGACACCGCGCGGCTAGCTCGCAAGCGCGCCAGCCAACGTTCAAATACCTACCGCCAATGCGACAACGTCCGTTCTACACATTGGGCCAGTGGCTGGGCCAGCGCGCTTGCCAACTCGTTGGCCTATGTGTAGAGCCGCCTTTAAATACAACCACCCGCATCATGCAAACGATCAGATTAACATACGTACATTATTAAAAATACGTAGGGCATTGATGCTATCAATATCTGACGCGCTCGAGGATGCCCATGCAACAGTTTTTTTTTACATATTTAAAAATCTATAGCCGCTTCCCCCACCGATGTAAAGGTATATATCATGTAACATTTTTTTCTTCTTATCATCTAAGCTTTGCATCCCAATAGGTCTCTACGACGCTCGAGTAAATCCCCATTTAGCATCGTGGGCTCCCCTACTATTATCATTATTTTAATTAGGTACCTACTAAAAACAAAATTTCAAATAAACAGTTTTTATTCAGATTTTCGCAACAAATCTTTAATTACACCAGTTTGGAACTGTTAACGTAATCATTTAAAACAGAAAATGGATGCCTCTCACTCAGATCTAATAAATATAAAAGCTTAACTTATTGACTACAATTTTGCTTGAACGTAAAATAATAGGAAGTGAATAATAATTATGTAAGTACCCTCACAATAAAATTAACTAACACATAATAATTAAATTGACGTTTTGATTCATCGCGACGTCTTCACGGTTTAACTATTTTTGTTGTAAGTAATAAACGTAACATGCGATTGGATTAAAATGCATCTATCTGTATTTAATAATGTGACTAAATCGCTTTTGATGTGAACCGGGTCACCGAGTAAATAGGTAGGTAGGCCTATTTGGGTTGACAAACTCGATTGTAAGATTTTATATTTTTACAGACTTCAAAAAATTAGGTTATCAATTCGACTGTTTTTTTTACTAAGTATCATTAAAATTTAGCCACGCAACAATACCGACAGTGTCTCTAACTAATGGAAAAAATAGTAACTGATGAGAGCGAAAATTATGATGCGCAAGATTTTATCGAAAACTAGAAGCGCCTCGCGGTCTCACTCGCGTTAACTACTATCCCGCGGGAACCGTTATTTTTACGGGGTAAAAAGTAGCTTATGTCACCCGGGGATAGTGTAGCTTCCCAACAGTCAAAGAATTCAACAAACAGAGCATATTCTGGTTTGAGAGTAGAGCTTAATTTGTAGTTAAATAGAGGTGATAATAGACAGAAAATGTACATTGGCTATCTGGTTTTATCTGCAAGCTCTTTCGCCATTTTTCTATTATATTTCATTAGTGCGCAAAATTTACGTAAAATATTAGCATCATCAATAACTATTCGTTCTATCTAAGCTACAGTTTACAGAAAACAGGCTGTCAATTATATTTACAAAGCTTATGCCGGTTAAGTATCGTTGTCTCTATCTGGCACTTAACAAATGACAAAGACAGCAATACACTTATCGGTTGGTAAAAATTAACTTGGTGTTCAGAAACTGAGCATTAGTCATAGCCGTCAAAGAACTCTCACAGTCACAGAGGCGGCTCTAGTTTCTATACGATAGCGGAGATTTCTTAGGCGTTTGAGTTTGGATGTACCTAGTTCCTCTAATCACCGCGAGACTCGTGGCGCTGATTCTAGATTCTATTTTCGTATCCGGCAATCTCATTGGTTCAGTTATCCTTGACCTCTCCCGGCGCACCAATCAGGAACCACCTCGTCCGCGCTCGGACCGCCATATTGCGCACTAGTCGCTTCTTGTCGTCCAGAGATGGCGCTAAATCTAATAATAAATCTTGTTTGTAGGGCAGTAGAAGAGAAGTGCGGTAGGAGTTTGCGATATCGTAGAGGCATTGGAGACTCTTTATTCTGACGTCCTGAAAAAATATAAACTAATTAATTGATAACTCAGTGCAAAGTTTAAACAAACAATGGCGGGTTCATCTATTTTATACTTCAAAGTAATGAGCTAAGCAGGTCGCGTTCACTTGATGGTAAACGCCACGTTTGCAATATCACATTTACGATAAAATAACTCACCATAGACTTCACATATTTAGACAAAGTCACCAGTCGCGGCAATATGGTCTGTAAACTTTGAGCAATACAGTCCTGTTTGCTCTGCACGAAGTGGTCCAACATTTCGAGCATGACTATCAGCAAGTCATTATTGTCATACACTAGAGATTCTATCACTATTGGTGAGATCTGAAATAATGAAAAGAGACAATCTTTTTACACATTGGTCAGTTGGTATTTCGATTTGTATTTATGTAAGTAACTTCTAAACGATTCGATCTATTGGTTGATTAAAACCAACAAACTCATGACAATGACAATGCTTTTTAAACTATGCTAGGACCCGATATAAAATATGGTACTGTAATTATGGACCCAAATGACTCATAACATTACAGATAACTAATTATAATTAGTAGGTAGTTAAAAAAAGAACATCACTAAACGTGGACCGATAGGTGGCGCTGTATTCAAGTTCGAAAAGGGCACGTTTACAACCGAGAGTCAGAAAGTGATGCGGAAAATCTACCATGCCGGAAGATAGATTTTTCCTCTAAGTTTTGACAAACACTCACCACTTATAGAGATAATATTTACTAACCTTATCAATCTCATTCACGAGCACACTCTTAGGCGCCTTCCCCAGCACATAAGCCCAACTGAGCAAGTAAGCCTCCTTCGTCACCGGCGGCAACTGTCCAACTTGGTCTGTCAGCTTCGCGAAACTAACAAACATCCTCTGCTTGTAAAGTAGGCTGATCCGGCAATGCTGCCTGGCGGTCAGGTAGTCTGGTACGTCGTCCATTATGAGGCGGATAGCTTGGGTTCCGTGGGCACAGTAGTCAGGATTCGTTATTGTGTTTGTTATCTGTAAAGATTTAAACATAGATTGAACGATATCATCTGTATAAAGCCGTGTCTACTGCGAGTCGAATGGAACAGGCCGAAGACACGTTTGGCGTAGTGGCTGAGCAATCAGACTGCTGCGCTTGGTGTCGCGGGTTCGATTCCCGCCCGGAACAAATATTTGTGTGATCCGCAAATGTTTGTTTCTGGTTCGGGTGTTATGTGAAAAATTATATGTCTGTAAACGGTACCCACGACACAGGAAAAATCCTAAAGTGTAAAATTGTTTTGAAAAAGAAAATGTTTTTCCTACGACTTCAGGTTTTAAATCCTGTTCAATCTTTTCCCTAATTTATAACTATTTTTTATACTTTATGCGTTGCACTTCACCACTATCTCAGCTGTCAAGTAACAAAAGCAAAAGCAAACTCACCTTCTGCAGCCAAAACTGAAACAAATCACAGCCTCGCATTATGAGAGCCTTGGTGAGCCAACCGTACAACAGTATCAGCTTCGGACACAAATCCTCGTTCTCAGTTTTGCAGGACACAATATAGTTCTTCAATATTTCATACAGCAACTCAAACTTCTGTCCGTGTTCAGCCTTGTTCAAAAAGTGTGCTGTCAACGCGCAAGCCTTAACCCTCACTTCTTCATTTACACTATTTAAGGCCAATTTTAGAGATACCCTCATTATGGTCTCAAATGTTGAGTTAAAAAAATTCTGATGCAGTGAGCTGTATAAGCTTTCAAGTACTAAGAAATAAACGTCGCTTTTCAAGCATTGCTCCAAAATTTGTGATGTATGCTTGTTTAGAATGTTCTCCTGTTTTTCGACAGGAAGACTGCTCATTGTATTTGAAATTAACATGAAGCCATGTGCTAGGGATTCTTGTGTTCCCGACTCTAATTCTCTCAACAACCATGTCACTATAGAGTCTATCAAACCGTGATCACTCTCTATTTGCGTCACCTTTTGGCTTGTAAACAAACTCGAATTTGACATGCTCTCACTTAACGCTTCAATAACTTTAGTGGAATCTGTCTCGTTTGCTGTGATTATTTTCAACATTTCCTCGACAATTATTTCAGTAAAATCGTCTATGCTAGCTAAGTTTGACAACAAATTCAGTCTTTTTTGGAGTGCAAGCTTGTCTTCCTCTTTAATCAAATTGTCCAAGTCGCACTTGCCTTTGACTACTAAAGTCATTATTAACTCTGGATATTTTCTAGCTATCGCATGTACTGTTTCAATGCTGACTTTTAGTAAATCCGGATCTTGTCCATGCTGAACATTATGAATTAAAACTTCAACAAAAGGTACAACTAGATCCGTTTCTAAGACATCCTTCACACGGATTAGGGTTCTGAAACCTGCCATTTGAAATTCTTTAATCGGTTCGCTAACAGCTGTTAGACATAGCTGCGGTATTTCTTTTACTTGCATCTGAACTATGTCTAGAATTTCCCAATGTTTCGCCATGTCATATAAATCTCCGAGAAAATCCAAGCTAGCAAATTGTAGCTTTGGTGATGTCTTAAATTCATAGTAAGCTATAACTGCAGGTATCATTGACCTACAGATTATAACACATGATTCTTTAGATGCATTTGCTGTAGTGAGCAACACTTTTGTCGCTTGTACAAATTGTCCAACAGTAGAAGCTTCCGCTAAAGCTGTTTGCATTGATAACAAAATTCCTTTCACAAAGTTCTCGAAAGCTTGATCAGTGTTGGCAGAAGTAGACAGTTTACTAACTAAAGCTGACAGGGCTTCGTGTGCAGCCATTTTGAGGTCTTCGTCAGTTTTGTGTGTTATTTCCCGGTGAATAGAAGACCATAGTGCTTTTAAGAAAGGAGTGTATGATTCCACATTGAAAGTTTTACAGGTTTCGGTCTGAAAAAGATTATACATGGTAAATTAGGTAATTCAATTCTATGGATTTTATTTCAAATATTGGAGGCAATATTAACTTGGTTATAAAAAGACTCATCGGCATGTTAAAGAAGGACAAGTTTAAAATTCATTAGCAATATTGTGAGTAGTGAGATACAAAAAATTCACGATCTAATCTCAACTATTGCATGAGCACGGAGTTTTCTCAATCAGGAAGGATTTTACAGGGTGGAAGTCTAAATAAAGTATGAAGTGACAATGCTAACCAAACTTGACATAGACAAGAGAATGGTATGAAAACACAAATTTAAACTAACCAATAGCTTCAACGAATCAATTTTGGCCAACCTTAAGCTCGAGTCCAGCTTTTCAACCAATAGGACGAAACAATGTTCTGCAAATTCTGCACATGCACACAGGCATGGTTTTAGGGCATTTGCTAGCTCTTGCCTAGTCACTGCTGTAGGGTCATCCGGTGACGGGTGGAAATCTATCGGATAGTAGCATGATATGACTTCAAACATCTCCTCTACTAAATGTCCAAGAGGCAGGTTTTTGATAAAGAATGGAAGCAATGTGAAAAGGAAGAGTAGGTTACGAGGATCTCTCTCTCCGTCCATTGCCGATATGACGCCATAGATGAAATCAGGGCCAAGGGTTTTCACATCTGGAACATTAATATGGAAAATACCATTATTTATACTTAATATAAATAACATGTTTTTAAACTGTTACAAATTAAGTGTAAATTAACCCGCTCAGACACCATTAACAAGCGAAAGTTGGACTCAGTTTGTTGTAAGTCAAAAACTGCTAGACCAATTCCGAAAACACTTTCACTGTTAGAAAGTTGCCTTATTCCAAATGTAATTAAGCTGTTTTAATCTTAAAAATTTAAGTGCTATTAAGTATTTGTGGATAAAGAAAGCGTCAGTTTCTTTGTGACTTAACATGACGGTTTACTTCTGAAAATAGGATAAATATATTTGGTATGGGACCCAGCTGGTGAACAACTCTTCAATTTTAAACTTACATTCCAAGTCCTTTTCCAACAATTTCTGTACAATGAGGTAGACATTATACCGGTCTTGACGTACTTGCGACTGACATGCCACTTCACGGAACAGCACAGTGAAGAACTCTCCGCAGTTACTTATATTATAATTATTCATGTCAATAATCGCTAGATATCCTTCCAATACGTCTGGTATCACTCTGTGGTGGTCTTTTAAACGGTCTATGTAGAATTTTGATATGAATTTCACTTGCATTTCGTTCAAGTAATCTTTGGGAAGTTCGTTCAGGAGTTTTGTGAAGAAGCGCATTCCTTTCTCCCTGTTGTCAGCTTCTTTGTTAGTAAGCACTCCTCCCATGTTTTCGACTAGACGCGTGATGGTAATCCGATCTGATATTATATCTGAAAAAATATTTATGAAACAAAAATATTATATAGGTTATGTGTATACAGTATTTTCAACTAAGAAATCAAACAATTTTTGCTCCTATTTAGCCCAAAAAATTGGCATTGCTATTCAGAGCACTTTAACCTCCACCAAAGGACTTTTAAATTATGATGTTGCATTTTTACATAATTATTTTAAATTGGAAATATCTGTTCAGTTTTTTCTTTCTAAATATCTTTATCCCTAGTTATTTAATATTTTCAAGCATCTTGTTAATTTATTCTTCAAGCATGATAATATCGTCGGTGGCCAGCAAGAAGTCACTAACTGACATTTTTAGCCAAAATGAGTTAATGATGTCAAAGTGTTTTAAAGCCCGTTATCTACCTTATGCATAGACAAAAAGAGCTATTTTTTAAGTTTTCTAGATAATACAACAATGTCAGAAGTACATAACTAGTTCTCAAGTAAAAAAATCAGCCTATAAAAGTTAACTAACGGTACTTGAGTAATTTATGACCATCGTTTTACTAAAGTGTGATATCAATATTACCAGAACAGCATTTTTCATCAAGGTCACTTAGTTACTTTTTGCATACATTATTCGTTATCTGACTTACCCAAGTTTTTATTTTTGGTGATGCTATAATTAACTAACTTACTTTTTATTATCTATCTTAGTAACGTTGAAAAGATTTAAATAATTTATTGAACATTCAGGTGCAGAGTAAAAACGTCAATAATTTCTTTCTACAAACCATTGTTGTAACTATAAGCGTTGATGAGCCATGCCGATTATAAGTACGAAAAAACTTTAAAACGCAATTATCTACGAACTAGATTTTTGCAATTAATGACTTCTTGCTGGCCACCGACGATATGCTATTATTCAACTTCAATTCAATTTGGACCTTGGCCATTATTACTCCAAATTTTATTATCCTTGTTACATGGAATCTGTATGGTGATGGTTGCATTTTTATGTATTTAGGTACCATAATATAATTTAAACATGGGGGTATTCCAGAAAAATACATTGTAATAGCAATTATGTACTCTGTAATGAACAAGTGGACAACCTGAAGGAAGTAGCACAGCATAAAATATAATATAAGCAACTATCTACTATCTATAACACTAAATAAGTATTTTACATAACATAATAAACCTACTAATTATTAACGACTGATAAGCAATCTGGGTCATCTCAACTCAATTATTAGAGCTGTTTTGATCTTTCTATACCTATAGGTACCCATTATTCAATAATGTACATTGAGGTTCCTGATGATAGATTTAATATAATAAAATCATATCGATGTTTAAGTTAGGCTTGTTGTTGTTTGTTTATTAAAAGTTAGGAATGAATTAGTAACATTTATTATGTTGAAGGTAACTTTCATTAGTTAGAGGTTATGATTATGAGATCAAGATAATTTAACGTAAAATCAATAATAATAGCCCTTACCAGTGATGACACTTTGTGTTTTTTGAAATATATCATCGCTTCGCATTATTTCGTCAGCTAATTCAGGAGTTAACCAAACAGATACCATCTTGTTGGCTTTTTGTGCAAGACTAAGCTAAAAACTGTCGTAATTGTTTATAACACACAGATCAACATTATTAGCAGTTCAGTAGTAACTGTAGTAGAGAGTAGTTGAGTTTGATTTTACAGAAATTTATTTTTACCAGAATTTAGTAAGAACTTCTATCAAAAAACGAAAATAATAAAACCGGAGGTTATGATTTTTGTGTCAGAATTTTTAAGAGTGATTTTTTTTGGATTGACTTTACTATTAAATGACTTGACATGAGAATGACAACAAAACACCTGTCTGAACAACTGTCTTCTGACATTAGTGACACTACTGATCTTCTTTGTCCATGGAAACTGACACAGGACTAGGGATCGTTATTTTCTAAATATCGGTATAATTTATAATAATAACTAGATAATTATATATCGATTTTGTTCACCATAGGTACCTACATGCCTGGTGCCAGTATTTTTCTAGACAGCGATGCAATGTTGCCAGAAGCCATCTAGTTTCATTTCTACAATATCTAGTTTCATTCTGTAGCATTTTTTGCATTCAACAATTTACCAATACCAATACCCACTTAAAAAATGTACTCTCGATAATGCAAACCACATGCGAAGCTAAAACACTTTTCAAGCTTTTAACTTTCAAGCAGGCAGTCAATGTCAAATGTCAATGTATTGTCAATTGTCATTGTTAAATGCTCGAGCTTTAGCGTTACTTATATACATAGCTCCAAAGACAAGACATAGGACATAGGTAGCTCGTTCCTTCGATCAAGATTCGTTCGGGAGTTTTGGCGGGAATCCGATAGTGAGACGTTGTTGGTTTTGTATTATTAGCTCAAACTTGTGTTTCTTCGAGTGTTAATGTGTAATATTGGTGGAATATTAACCATTAAGTGTTCGTTAACGTGCACGAGTGAAGGCGAATGATATAAACTCAAAAAGCGTGTCATTTCGCATTTTTTCCAAAACTCCCAGGAAGTTTCAGTAAAGCATCTACTACTTTACTGAATCGTGACTGACGATGTAAATAATGGACTTGACTACTTGACCACGATTGCTGTAACATTGCTGTGACTTTCTTAAATAAAATACTTGACACTGGCTATATGCACAAACCGTGCGAAGCCATAAATAAAAAAAAAAAAAAAAAAAAAAAAAAGATTCGTTCGTTCAAGATTGTGGTTGACGAAAAGTGGTGCAACGAATTACGTACAAAATAAAAAATTGTGCCTTCTTTTCTTTGTACGCACAAAACAGTACATACAGGCAATTTACAGAATCTTTAATAATCGTATTATATAAAATCAAAGATCTGATAACATGTCGCACAAAACCCTTATAGATTTCATAGTGAAGTATCACTCTCCACGGCTGCTGAACAACCTCGTATTTTTTCCGAGCAACGGCAACTCATACTTCGGCAGAAGACTCGCCGTTCCCGCCTCTGCATTCGCAACATCCACACCCAAGATCCAGTCTCCGAGAAACTTCGGCACAAGCGTAACGAAATTCAACGAAATAGCCACAGCATCCCCGAAACCCACAGAAGGGAAATTCCAGTTGATGTTCACGTGTAAGAAGTGCAATACTCGCAATACGAAATTTATAACTAAACTGGCCTACTACAAAGGCGTCGTCATTGTAATCTGCGACGGCTGCGAAAATAAACACCTAATCGCTGACAATCTCAACTGGTTCACGGATATGAATGGTAAGAAGAACATCGAAGACATCATGGCTGAAAAGGGGGAGACAGTACAAAAAATAATGTCGGGAGACCTAGAGTTCATCGCCAATGAGATGGCAAGGAATATAGGAAAGCCTGAACAAATAGTTCTGTTGAAGGATTGACACTAAACAGTTAGTCTGAATAATAGAGAATTAAATGCATTGAAAAAGCTGTTTTTAGGTTTACTAGCGGAGTTCAAGGTCATGATGCTGGCATCAGTTTTACCCAACTGCCAAAGAGGGTAACATTTTTTAATTTGTGATTTTATGTACAAAACCTATAATGCATTATTATTTATATCACTTGAGATACCTGTAAACGACAGTGAAATAAAACATTGTAGCTACCTGTGAAATCTTGAATAGTGTGATATTAAATGTACCTACTATTACTTCCTAAAGTAATCACTTACAAATTTGTTGGAATTGATAAAATACATGATTTGTAGACATTCCAAAAAATGTAGTCACTTTTGTGTTTGTATTCTAATTCCGTAGTCATAAAAAAGTACTTGTGTAACATACCTAGTTTGTACTGTATGCAGTATTGCTAAGCATTAGTCAATTTCTCATGTATCAGGTGAGTAAATTGTTGAATACTGCCAAAATAAACTTTGTGTATTTATACTGGCTCTAAAATTGTAACCATTTGAATTTATTTGTTGAAACCCCTGTTACAGTCATGTATTAACCTCTTTTTCATAAAAAGTTATCAAACATAGCATTGTGCAGTAAAATTTTTCAGTGTGCATTTTTAATAAGCCTTAGGTAGATAACTTTTTATGAACGAGGGTTTGTCAATTTTACTATTTAGAGGTGTCATCACTGGTTAATTTTCCATACCATTAGGCAAAATATGAAAAGCATTTCCTAATCTACATTGATGAATTAGAATTAGTTATCTACTATCTAGATTTAGCAACTGACATAAATAAAACATTTGTTACAAGATTACATGATTTATTTTCATTTAATAATACAAGAGATTACAAATCACAAAAATATGGCCAAACTAATTTAATACATCTTATATTCATGATACTGCTAGTTCAATATAACATTTAATTTAGAACTACAATTCAATGTGTACTTTAAAACTAAAAAAATCTTTAACTTCATTTTGAACAATCTCATAAAAAAATACTATTGAGAACTCAATGATTTGCTTCTAACAAGCAGGTGTAATGTTAAAATATGACTAAACTGAAGCACTTGAACTCTTTAACAGATAATAATATAACTGTTTTTCTTTCATAAATATCCCACCAATCATTCAGATAATAATATAGTGGCATGGACATGGTGGTGATATTATACCTTTTCTCTCAAAGAGGGTTAGGCGAAGCAATAGGAGATCACTTATTTCGGTATTTGATTCCTTGTGATTTATTGAATGGAGTAGTGCCGACCTAGAGTTAGTTCATGGCAATATCATAGGAGTCATAGAAATCTGTACATAACTTATGACGGATTGGTTTATTTATCCAGGAAAAATCTATGAAATCAAATCAAATCAACTTGGGTGTCCTCATGCACAGATTAGTAACACCACTGCTACTCCCAAGCTACTGTTACTCACGCTAAGGGGGCAGATAGGAATTACAATTCCCAACTGCCCCCTTAGTGGGGAGGTTAAGGGGGCCATTAGGAATATATCGATTTTAGATAGAAATGAACCATGTTTTTTCATGATTCTTGTACTCATCTTGATAGAGTAGCCCTACTAAAAGTTAATTGCAATCAATAAACTGTAGTTCTAAAATCTTTACATTACTACTAAGTTAAAGTAATTTATGAAAATATGAATATCCATAATACTTTAATTAATCCTATTGGGTGCTATTTTATAATTGGCACCAGTTGGTAATCAGAAAATGTTAAAAAAGATAAGGCACAATATAATCACATTTGACACCTTAACAATACTATTTTGTGCGTTAAAAATAATATTAAAATTCTTAACATGTTATTATTATAATGATATAAAAAATACAACACAAGAAGGAATGCATAACAGTCTCATTTTGGAATTACGGTTTGCCCTGAAATCATCTTTCAATTAGACCTGTCTAAAGTATTGTCTTTAATTTACATTTCCCTTGTTTTTTTCATCGAATTACTAATATCCAAACGAAAATCTTCCTCAATGCTCCTTGTTATAAAATAAAGTTTATTCCACTTATAACTATATGGTAAAAAGTGACCAATCACTGTAAGAATTTCAGTCTTTTATATCAAAATCTTTGAGATAAGTTACACTCTTTTTGGACGACTTACAATGGCATAATCGGTACCATTGCAGTTGTTATGATTGACTTCTTCTAAGCCGACTTGGTTTTGTAAAACTTGAACTTGAGCGGCTGTGGGTACCTGAGGCCCCGGCGTGTTGGGTTTCCTTATCATTCCATAGCCAAGATGAGAGTCATCAGCCAAGCGAGCAGTCTGCATAACATTCTCAACTTCATCATAATCATTCCATGTATCTTTCGCCTTCGGCTCACCCAATGCTAATGTTGTTGGCCTTGATTCTATCTTTTTGTAGCGAGAGGACTTGTTCAGTTTGCTTGTTGATCCAAAATACTGTAACCTATCATAATTTTCATCCTCCGGATCAACCACTGGGCTTGGCAGAAGGATGATCCGAGAAGGTTCAGTTGTATTTAGATTATCCTGGGACCTGGATATAAGTTTCATGCAGTTTGGATTGTCGCTCAAGTTTGGAATGTACTCAGTATGGTCTGGATCGTCAATTCCTAATGTCTTCCATGCTTCACTACGAACTTCTACTTTGTCATATGGCACTGTAGATGGGCTGGGTTCACGCTTCACTTGTTCTATCGGTTCATAATTATCAAGCTTCTTATATCTACCGAAATCAATGCTTTCATCAGTGGAACTTAAGATTTCTTTACTCATTGCCAAAATATCTTTGGCAATTCCTTTTGGAGGATTGATGATTTTACGCGGAGGCTTCTGAGGCTTTGGTTTCAATGCGGGTTTGGGCATGAGTAATGGTGCGGTGTCTCTTTCAGTGAATGAGCTTTGTTGACTTCCTATTGAAGTTGATTTGAACGAGAGTGGAGTCAAATTCAAGTCATCAGGTCTCGCTGCAACTAGTGGACTTCTCGAGCCAGGAAATAAATTGACACTGGGCTGGATGTTGAATTCTGAATGCTCTGGACTGTGAAGATTATCATTCCCAATCATCTGTTTCATTGTCTTCATTTTCAGCGAAAGACATTTGAAGATCTCAGACTGATTTGGATGTTCCAAATGAAAGATACCTTCCCCCGTGTCACATTTCCTACCTGCTTCAAATGTGAATTTGCCCTGTCTGTAACCATATCTTCTTATGTATCTGTAGGGCCATGTTGCATATAGTTTGTTATCATTTAAATCTCTTAACTCTATGGCAGTTGATGTTAGAAGGAGCAGATATCTGGTAGATTCAAAGCCACATCTTGTGGAGGCTTCAGAAGTGCACATTTTCACAGAGAATACTCCTTCGCCAGATGAGCAGTACAGATCATTGTCTTCATCACAGCTTATAGGACTGGTATCTTTCCCTCCGAAGGCAACAGACTGCAGTGCAGTGACCCACTCCAAGGTTTCGGGCTCAGACGGAGCACATAGCTGTTGAGTTACTGACTTTGTAAGTATAGTTATAGCATTGGGACTAGAATGAGTTATTTTAATGCAATTTTCAAGAGTTATAATTTTGGGTATGGCACCAGACGTTACATCATCTTTGTTGTCATATATTTCGAGCCGTTCGATGCCTTGTTTGCTCGCGTTGAGCAATATGCAGTGCTTCTGTTGCCAGTTATTATTTTTCTGAAAAATAGAACAGGATAGTTTTTATGGCCTGATTAAATTGATATGCATGCAATTACAAAAAGTGCGATTGAAACAGGTTGTTCCGCTGCAGCGATTGCTTAGAAAAGACCTGCTCTGCCTCTGACTCATAAAAGTGCATGTATGTCATAACGAGCGTACGCGTGCTTCGTAACTGCATGATTCATGTAAAACATCAGAAGTAAACGCAAACGTAAGCATGCAAATTGTGATTAAGACGTACCTTTTTCGGGAATTTACTAAAAACATTCCCTCCGGCAGGCGGGAATAGTAAACAACCGGATTTAATCTCGTCGACTTGATCCATCTTGGCTCAAATCAAACCTTTCTAAATAATTTACGACTGCTTTTGATAGTAATTTCAATATAAAGCATTGCACTCTTGATGCTTGTTAGTTTCATCAAATGATATGAGTAGCAATGATTATTTAAAATTCAATTTTCAACGCAAAAGAAAGAAAACATGAAAAATAAAACTTGTGTTGTGTGAGTTGAGTGCCGAGTGGCGATGCTTTGAGTATGACAGGACGGACAGACATGACACAATTGACAGACACACTGCCTGACAGTGACACCGAATGAACCAATATAAAAAAAATGTCAAGTTTGACTTGACAAGTGATTGATTTGGCAAGTGTAGCGGGTATATAGACAGTAAAAAAAATACTTTTTTTGTTTTGACTTTACACTGTTTGGGTATTTAGTGAGTGTCAACCAGGCAATGAAATACCGATATATTTTAGGTTTCGATATAAGTAAATATAACGTCACTTCGGTACCGATATAGGTTTTCGATAATAATATTATAATATTGATACTTTTAAAGTGGGTATCGTTATTGGTACCTACCTATTAAGAAATACCGATAAATCAACCACAATATTGTTGAAAAAAGTTATTACGGAATTAAACTGTACAGTGGCAGGCGGCGTTGGATTGAAACTAGTTGAGTTCTGGCAACGTTGCATCGTTGTCTAGAAAATATTGATACATATTTGACGTAAGTACTTACCTAAATTGTTTCAGTAAAAGTATTGATACCTTATTAGGTACCGGTAATTGACAAATAAATACTATTAGATATATCGATATGGTATATTGAAAATATCTAATTGGTCTTGCTTGTCAACAGGCCATAATTATAGTTAGGCTCATGAACTCCACTCCATATTTACTATGCTCCACTCATACTAGTAATAGGTAATTCATTGGGGTAGGACCTATGTTATATAACTAGATACTATTAGTATCCCGTAGTCTGTGGTGATCTGTTGTAGTCTGTGAGTCTGCCTGCTGTATGTATATACTATTCGTTCATTCTATTCAATTCAATAATTATTTCATTCATTCATCAGAACCCGCTCTAAAAACATAAAAGTTTGCGTAAAATTTATTAAATTATATTGTACATACACGATATAATAATCATCTAAACGATGCAGTCGAGCAACGTAAATCCTCTTGCTGGAACTGCTCATTTGCTGGACGAATTGGACAGTACGTTTCATTCTTTTGCACCTTCGAAATCTGATGGCTGTTGTGTTGAGCTTACCGATTGTTTATTTCTTTTACCCAAAGTGAATCTTGTTTCAAGAGAAATTAATGGTGTTGCTGCGAGACGGGAGGACATTGATCGGATACCTACGCTGCGTAGACCAGTTTGCCAATTTAGTGCTGCATAAGACTATAGAAAGGATTCATGTTGGCAAAGAATATGGGGACATTCCTCGAGGAATTTTCATTGTGAGAGGAGAAAATGTTGTGCTGCTTGGAGAAATTGTGAGTATATTAGTAAGCCAAATCATACAAAGATTTTATCATCACCTCTGGTTGCTTTTACAGTTTATTCCACAATGCCTTCATTATCATCATCAGTCTGAAGAAGTCCACTGCTGGACATAGGCCTCCCCTATACTTTTCCAGGAAGAACGATGTTGAGCCCTTTCCATCCACTGACTTCCCGTGATCTTAACAATGTCGTCGGTCCATAGAGTGTGGGCAATGCCTTGCATAGCATGAATAATTTCACAACACATTTTTATGCTTGTGTTATTTTATTTACACCATCTATGAAAAGTGCCTGTATTGCAAATTTTATATTCTCTTCAGTAACCTACAGTAGGTAACTACCTTGCGATTAGGTACATATAAATAAATCAACTGAATATTTGTTTTATTGTGTCATTAAGTCTTATTATGGTGTCTAATGAAAAAACTGATTTTATCCTTATATTATCTACCTAGTTAGGCGACCCACAATGCCCTGCTACGATGGTCACATCAAGTTCACATCCTTAGTAAATTTGTATGTTACAAACAATATAAAGATTATAGTCATTTTCTCACAGAAATACACAGACACACACACACACACCCTAACCCTGTGTGATGTTGACATAATTATCAGCACACATGCTGCTCCTCTAAAAACTGCTAAATAAATAAACATTTTTGTTTTTTCACAGGACAAAGACAAGGAGGAAACACTGCCGCTCACAGAAGTGTCAGTAGATGAAATTCTAGATGCTCAAAGAAGGGAACAAGATACTAAAATAGAGCAGCAAAAGTTACTCTCCAAAGCTTTGAAAGACCGGGGACTGAATATGTTGGCAGATTTAGGACATGATGACATGTTTTAAATATCTCTTCTGTTGTGTATAATAATAATTATCTCATAATCAAGGCTGTTATTATGTAAAAGAACTTATCTATGCATTATTATTGTATGTTCAACTAGTTTGTTTTTTCTGTTCCATTTCTCACTTTAGATAGTTACTTTCATACTCATTATAAAGTACCTACTATGACCCAATACTATATCTATGTAGACTATTTGTTTTAATTAATCTAATTTGGGAGAACTTTATTTAATATAGTTTTATTCATTAATTTACCTACATAAAAATAGCTAAGTAGGTGCTACTAAGTAGTAGGTTAGTTAGTTACACCTAGCTAGGTACTACAATTGATACTTAGGTAGGTATATACCTAACCTACCTACTATTTCGTAAAGTTTCTTAAATAATAGAGGTGAACCAAATTCACTCGCACAATAAAATTTGAATTGTTACCATGATGGCCTTATGATGGCTCTCTAATAATACCTTCTATAATTTATCCAACTAGGTACTCTCTCTACAAGACAATTTATTTTTACATTTTTATTTCGATCAAATATTTCATTTAGTGTTCGTTAACATGCACGAGTGTGGGCAAGTGATATAAACCCAAAAAGCGTATCACTTTGCATTTCAAAACTCCCAGGAAGATTTAGTAAAGCATCCATCACTTCACGGAATTGTTACTTAGACTATGTAAATAATCGATTTGACTACTTGACCATCAGGATTGCTCTAATAGGTAGGTAGGTAGGTACTATGAGTTTCCTTTATGTACTTACTGAAAATAAGAAATAATATTATTACGCTGCCTACTTTTTTTTTTTTTTGTTTTAGTAATGGCTTCGCACGGTGTGCATATAGCCAGTGTCAAGTATTTTCTTATAATAAGTATTTCTTAATTTAACATTAAAAAGTCACAGCAATATAGCAATCGTGGTCAAGTAGTCAAGTCAATTATTTACATCGTCAAAGTCACGATTCAGTAAAGTAGTGGATCCTTTACTGAAACATCTTGGGAGTTTTGGAAAAAATGCGAAATGACACGCTTTTTGAGTTATATCATTCGCCTACACTCGTGCACGTTAACGAACACTTAATGATTAATATTCCACCAATATTACACACTAGCTGTTGCCCGCGACTTCGTCCGCGCGGACTATATTATATCGCGATAAAAGTATTCTATGTCCGTCTCGAAAGTACAATCTATCTCTATACCAAATTTCATAGAAATCGGTTCAGCCGTTTAGCCGTGAAAAGGTAACGAAGAAACAAAAATAGTTACTTTCAAGTATGGATGAACAGTTGATTGACGCACAGTATGGATGGGGTTGAGAAAGTTCCTAAGAAGTATTCAAATAATCCAAAAAATATTCAAACATGTCAAAGTTCTACCCTGTCTATGTTCCGTGTTAATTAAAGTTTTGTGAGTGGTAGAGCTACGCTGTTGCCTTACGGCTTCAGCACGATGGGCCGGCTCGACCGGGGAAGGACCACCCTCTCACAGAAGACCGGCGTGAAATGGCAGCTATGCTGCCGTGTTTCGTCCGGTGAGTGAGAGTTCCGGACGCCCATACGTGGGGAGCTGCCGCGATACGGGGGGAACAGTGGAGGATTCCGTCTACCCATTGTCGGGTGGACTGCGTTGACCCATCGGTCAGGGAGACCCGTAGAAACGGTTGTCCCGCTGGCCGCCCGCGGTACAGTACAGGGGCCCAATCGAGCCTAACCACCTCGAGAGGCTGCCCTATCATGCCGCGCATAATCTCGGGGTAGTTCGCCGTGCCGGTTGGTGACCGGATGATGGGGACCCGGCGACTACTTCCGGGGGGGTACGGGGGCCCTTCCGCCCGATGGATCAGCGCTACTCCTCTGCGGACATTTCAATGGGAAAACAGTCCACCACGCTTTCTTCCTCTGTGTCGCGACAGCTCACCCACGTTTTCACGCTTTGTAACCCCCCTCTATGACAGCGAACAAAAGTATGGCTAGTTTTACAGCGGTGCACTCCCCCACCGCACCGTTCAAAGTGGAGTTCGCTAACATCCGCGGACTCCACTCTAACCTTAATGCCGTCCACCAACACCTCGAGACGGCAAGGCCCGCCATGCTTTTTTTGACGGAGACGCAAATCAAGCGCCCAGCGGACACGTCGTACCTGCAGTACCCCGGCTACGTGCTTGAGGAAAACTTCCTCGCAAAAGCCGGAGTTTGCTTATTTGTCCGCTCGGAGGTTTGCTGTCGCCGTCTACGCTGTTTAGAGGATCCCTCCCTTTCCTTCCTCTGGGTGCACGTAAACCTGGGCATACATAGCCGAATTTACGTGTGCCTTTACCGTTCTCATACAGGTGATGCTGAGACAACTCGACTCTTTGACACCCTGAGTCAGGCGGCGGATAAAGCGCAGGAGCGGTACCCTACTGCTGAGTTGGTGTTTCTGGGGGACTTTAACTCACACCACGACTCCTGGTTGGGTTCCCCCACTACTAACCATGCAGGAAGGTCTGCCCACGCGTTCGCCCTTACCCACAACTTGACACAACTGGTAGATCAGCCCACCAGGATACCAGATGTGTCGGGGCAAAACCCCTCTTTGCTGGACCTTCTCCTGACGAGTCACCCTGCTGGATACCGGGTAGTAGTTGGAACACCTCTAGGGTCCTCTGACCATTGCCTTGTTTCCAGCACAGTGCCATGCGCAGTCCCATCGCAACCTGCGGTGGCCAAACGCCGAGTGTGGCACTACTCATCAGCTGACTGGGACGGAATGCGCGACTACTTCGCTTCCGTTCCGTGGGGGCAGCGCTGTTTCAGGGGGAAAGATCTTTCGGCGAGTGCTGCGGCCGTTGCTGGCGAGATTGGCTTGGGTATGGAGTACTACATACCGTATTCCGATATCGTCAGCAAAGGCCGAAGACGCCCTTGGTTTAATCGCGAATGTGCTGATGCTGTTTCTAAGAAGCAGTCGGCATATCGTGCTTGGACCAGGGGTCGCGCCCTTAAAGATCCTAATATCGACTCCCTGAAATTAGCCTACAACTCTGCCACCAAGGAGTGCAAGAGGGCATATATAAGAGCGGACGCCCAGCGCGTTGCACGAGTTGGGGCAGAGTTAGTGTCGCATCCTACGGGATCGCGAAGTTACTGGCGCTTGGCCAAGACCGTGCAAGCTAACTTCTGCCAGCCTTCGCTGCCACCACTGAGATACCCTGATGGTTCGCTGGCTCACCAGCCGCAGGAGAAGGCCGATCTCTTGGCGGATCTCTTTGCGGCAAACTCCCGAATCGATGACTGTGGCGCTCCACCGCCAACCTTACCATCTTGTGGCCTCGCGATGCCTGATATTCATATCAGACATCGTGACGTGCGCTTTGAGCTACAGTTGCTCGACGTCCGGAAAGCCAGCGGGCCTGATGGTATCCCAGCGCTTGTGCTAAAGAAATGTGCAGCGGAGTTGTCTCCACCGTTAGCGCGCCTATACAATCTCTCCTATTCCACAGGCTGTGTTCCTGAGGCTTGGAGAGAGGTAAATGTGCAGCCGGTCCCTAAAAAGGGAGACCGATCTGACCCGATCAATTACCGTCCTATTGCCGTAACCTCAGTGCTGTGCAAGATCATGGAGCGGATCATTAACTCACAGCTGGTCCGCCATCTAGAAGATCACTCCTTAATCCATGATCGTCAATATGGCTTCAGGCCGAAACGGTCAACGGGTGATCTTCTAGCCTATGTAACGCACCTCTGGGGGGAGGCGATGGACAAACATGGCGAATCCCTGGCTGTTAGCCTGGATATCGCCAAGGCGTTTGATCGGGTCTGGCACAAAGCACTACTTTCCAAGCTTCCGGCATACGGCCTGCCCGTCCAGCTGTGTAATTGGATAGCCGGCTTCCTTCATGAGCGTAGAATCCGTGTCCTCGTTGACGGATGCGCTTCGCGGCTCATGACTGTGAATGCCGGAGTCCCACAAGGCTCCGTTTTATCGCCCACCCTCTTTCTTCTGCATATCAATGACATGCTGCATCTCGGTGACATCCATTGCTATGCAGATGATAGTACGGTCCATGGGCGATATCTTGGACGTCCAGCAGCTGGAAAGGCGGATACTTTAAATAAGCGTGAGAATCTTGTTGTTGAACTGAATCAGACGTTGGATCTTATTAATAAATGGGGTACTAACAACCTGGTTCAGTTCAATGCCAAAAAAACCCAAGTGTGCGCGTTCACGGCGAAAACTTCACCTTTCCTTCCTATTCCCAGTCTGCAGAGCACCCCCCTTGATATGCGACGGAGCCTGAACATGTTGGGTGTTGACATTAGCAGCGACCTCAACCAGCGCAATTACATTGAGTCTGTTATCACCACTGCGTCACGAAAACTGGGGATCCTGAACAGGGTGCGCCGGTTTTTCGTGCCCGAGCAGCTTTGTAATTTATATAAGACACAAGTACGCCCTTGCGTGGAATACTGCTCGCATCTCTGGGATGGGTCTGCCAGGT
The DNA here is from genome assembly GCA_905147375.1 of Hylaea fasciaria. Taxonomy (NCBI): domain Eukaryota; kingdom Metazoa; phylum Arthropoda; class Insecta; order Lepidoptera; family Geometridae; genus Hylaea; species Hylaea fasciaria. Next base: position 9,622,283 of record LR990202.1, on the reverse strand, counting down.
ACCTTCTCGACGCCCTCGATGTATTGCAGCGTAGGGCCATTCGCATAATAGGCGATAAACAGGTGACAAAACATTTGGAGCCTCTTCAACTACGTCGAGACATTGCTTCGCTCAGTGTATTTTATCGCCTTTATCATGGGGAGTGTTCTGAAGAACTATTTTCCATTATCCCACCCTCCCTTTTCCGCCATAGGACTACGCGTGCTGGTATGCGTTGTCACAGTTTTACCGTCGAAAATATCCCGACGCGTACTAAGAAGTTCGGCAACTCCTTTCTTTGTCGCACAGTTAAGCTGTGGAACTCATTGCCGGCTCATGTATTTCCCCCATCCTACAACCTAGGATCCTTTAAACGAAGCGTGAAAAAGCATCTCGCGGGCCAGCATGGCTGTGCTAACTGACCGATGACCGGTGTCCTCTGCCAGTTTAGCATAGTGACTTGGGCCTCGCTCTGGCTTACCATCAGGCGGAGGGAGGTCAATATGCTGCGCTACTATAAAAAAAAAAAAAAAAAAAAATAATAATACGGATTTCGAATTAAATCTGATGACAATATTTTGTACCCTTTTTTATAATTTTAGGGGTTGTATATTAAAAAACGATGAAATACCTACATGTAAATCTTTCAAATAATATAATTATGCCAAGTTTGAAGTAGATTTGACCAAGGCGAATCACGTTGTCCCATACAAACTTTGCTCCCTTTTTCACCCTCTTAGAGGTAGAATTTCGGAAAATCCTTTCTTATCGGATGTCTACGTCATACAAAGAACACACCCTCCAAGTTTCAGGTTTCTACAATCAGCGGTTGGTCCGTAAGTAATTCAAGACATCGACCTCGACTTCGACATCAACATCGCCATCCCATATCCAACATACGACATCTACCATCTTCTACCAAAATAACCTTTTTATACAAAAAATCTACCATTTTATAACAAATTCTACCATTTTCTCCCAAAATCGACCATTTCCTACATTTCCTATCATGTACAATTTTTTATCATAATCTATCAAAAGCTTCCATTTACTAAAATCTATCAGGCTACCAGAATCTATCAAAGGCTACCATTTCATACTAAAATCTACCATTTTCTACCAAAATGTACAATTTTCTACCATAATCTACCATTTCCTACTGAAATCTACAATTTTCTACGACAACCTACCTTTTCTTTCTGAATCTTCTATTTTCTACCATTTCCTACCGAAATCTACTCAACCCCTACAACAGTCTACCATTTCCTACAACAATCTACCATTTCCTACCAAAATCTACCATTTTCTATATAAATCTACCATTTAAACGAAAATCTACCATTTTCTTTCTGTATTTACTATTTTCTACCAAAAGCTACCATTTATTACCAAAATGTACCGCTATTACCGAAATCTACCATTTCTTTCTAATACTACCATTTTCTACCAAAAGCTACTATTTCCTTCCGAAATCTACCATTTTTACCAAAAATCTACCATTTCCTACTAAAATCGGCCATTTCCTACCGATATTACCATTTCCTACTTAAATCTACCAATCCCTAGAACAATCTACCATTTCCTACCTAAATCTATCATCTTCTACCAAAATCTACCATTTTCCTGCGTAGATTTTAGGGATTGATGTTAAAACACGCGGAAACAGGTGCTAAATTAATTTTTAAAGAATTTTATTCGAAGTTTGTAGTTGATCAGACCAAGAAAACACGTTGTTGTATACAAATTTTGCAACCCCTTTTTACCCCCTTAGTGGTTAAACTTTAAAAAAATCCTTTCTTAGTGCACACCTACGTCACTACGAAATATTTGTGAAAAAAAATAATTTCGAAATAAAAATGACGAAAAATATTTTGTGGCCCCCTTTTATCCCTTAAGGGGTTGAATATTCAAAAACTATGAACCACGTGTTTAATTAAATCGTTTAAAGAATATAACTGCCAAGTTTGAAGTTGCTCAAACCAAGAAAACACGTTGCTCCATACAAACTTTGCAACCCCTTTTCACCCCCTTAGGGGTTGAATTTTCAAACATCCTTTCTTAGTGCACACCTACGTCACTTAAGAAATATTTGTGTAAAATTTCAATGTATAACTAAATCGGATGTAAAATATTTTGCATCCCCTTTTTACCCCTTTAGGGGTTGTATATTAAAAAAAGATGAAACACGTGTTTCATTAAATTTTTTAAAGAATATAATTGCCAAGTTTGAAGTGGATCAGGCCAAGAAAACACGTTGCTCCATACAAACTTTGCAACCCCTTTTCACCCCCTTAGGGGTTGAATTTTCAAAAATCCTTTCTTAGTGCACGCCTACGTCACATAAGGAGTATTTGTGCAAAATTTCATGGTTCTAGACCCAGTAGTTTCAGCTGTGCGTTGATCGTCAGTCAGTCAGTCAGTCAGTCAGTCAGTTTTGGCTTTTATATATATATAGATTAACACTCGAAGAAACACAAGTTTGAGAAAATAATACAAATCCAACAACGTCTCACTATCGGATTCCCGCCAAAACTCCCGCTGCCTACTTGCTACTTGACACTGTTTAAATGCAGAAACCGTGCGTAGCCATAACTAAAACAAAAATAATCCTTTATGAGTAGTACCTACCTATAGATAATAGTTTTTAGTCTGTGGCCCATAGACGGTCCGTTGATAGTCCGTTGCTAAAAAAATTGACGTTTGAAGTTTGAATTGAAATTTGAAAATAAAATAAATTTATTGAAGAAAGAAAACAATGCGGGAAGCGGAGATTTTGTGTATAGTTCTTGATAAAAAACTTGCAATCAAAATGTACCAGTTAAATCAAAGTAACTGAATGAAGTATAAAGTGCTAATAATAAGTGCCTCAAGCTCTAGGTTTTATTAAAGTTTGTTTTCATTATTTGGATAAAATGACGTCCAACAATATTTCTTGCATAGAAAAGCTGAGAAAAGAGAATTTGGACCAATTTTTCACTTTAGTGCGCATGCATTTATCTTTTGTTGTGGATATTAACACTGACGAGTAAGGACCTATACCTGCTAAGTATAAAATATAGCCAAACAATTTATGCACAATAATTTTTAGGGTTCTGTACCCAAATGGACTGGACCCTATTACTAAGGCTCCGCTGTCCGTCCGTCTATCTGTGTCTGTCTGGCTGTCCATCTGCCACCAGGCTGTATCTCATGTACAGTGATAGTTACACAGTTGAAATTTTCACAGATGATGGTATTTCTATAACAACAGATACTAAAAATCAGAATGAAATAAACATATAAGTGGGTTCCCAAAAGAAAAGGGTTTTTTTTTTGCCGTTTTTATAGTTAATGGTATGGAACCCTTTGTGTGCGAGTCTGACTAGCATTTGGCCTTGTTTTTTTATTTTTTTTTTTGTTACTCTTTCAGTGTTGACTGCTCAACAGACAAACCAAAGCAATTCAGATGGAATTTCCACAAGAAAATAAGAAGTTCCAATTCCAATCCTAGTCAATGTAACTCTAGCAGTATAAAAAATAATTTAGAAGTGAATTCGATAACCAAAGATGGAATTCTGAGGCTCAATGAACTGATAGACTTCCTGTCAAAGCCTGACAGTAAGTACATTAATATTTAACATATTTTAGGTATAAATTATCCTATTTTGAGATGTCATCTTTTGTAGTTTTGTTATGTATCTACAGGCCATGCAAAAAAATAGTAATGATAATGAGTCTCTCATTGTGTAGATGAATTGTAATCTTTTGTTTAAAAATAGGCTATGTGACACTCCAAGGACTTGAAAACAAGCCCATGTCTTATTGAAATACATTAAAATATCATGGAAAATGACCATATAAACAAAATCTTCAAAATATGAATCCAAATGTAGATTTTTCTTAATGGAATGCTGGAAACTGGAATTTATCCATTCCAGACGTGACTCAAGAAGGAATATTCCGGCGCACCGGCTCCCTCAGCCGTCAGCAAGAGCTTCGCCAGCTCCTGATCACCGGCTCAGTCCTCGGTCTGAACGAATCCAAGTTCTCCGTTCACGACTGCGCGTCTGTGCTAAAAGGCTTCCTGGCTGAGCTACCGCAGCCATTACTGATGGATCAGTACTATCAGACGTATTACACTCTGGCTAGTGAGTGGTACAGTATTAGTTTCAGCTTGTATTGCATCTCTGAGGGTAACTAAAAGTGAAATAATATTAATTTAAAATTTCCAGATCAATACCCGCCAAATGCGGAGTCATCGGAGGGGAAGCTGCTCACAGCGTTACAGCTGCTCCTTCTCCTCCTGGCTCCATCGCACAGGAGTTTCCTCGAACGATTGTTGCTGTTACTCAGGCTGGTGGCAGACAACGAAGCCACCAATAGAATGTCTCCGGACACACTTGCCACGATGTTCACACCACATTTGTTATGCCCCAGAAAGGTGAAACAAACTGTTTTGTATATTAGAATTTAATTAGGGGAGATTTTTCAAGCAGTTTGGTTCCTGATGCAGGTGCGTACCAATGAGATTCTTATAAATATGTACATAATAATTCAAATCACCTGAGGTTGATTGTGGATTTGTGTGACCATGCTTAACAGTGAGCGTAAATTGATTGTGATGATGATGATGAAATTACTTATAACATATTCCTACCTCTATGTGTGTGTAATACCTAGTTTTAACTCGGCAGCAGTGAGTAAGGAAGTGAAGGAAGTGAGAATGTAAACATCTCATGAACATCATCACAGATTATGAACGCATCCTCAGAATGCAAAAACGTGCAATTAGAGTCCTTACTAAAGCTAATTTCAAAGACTCCTGTCAGGATCTATTCCAAAATCTAAAAATAATGACTTCTGTCGCCGTATACATATTTGAAGTTCTTAAATACGTGAGACTTAATTTACTAAGCTTTAAGATGCGCAATGAGAATACGAAAAGAAGCTGTAGAAATAAAAATATCTTAGTACCGATATCGCATAGACTAAATATGTCGGAAAAGCTACCTAAATTGGTTGGACAGAAATTGTACAATAAACTACCGGAATCAATAAAAAATATCAAATCAGAAGGCATGTTTCGGACTAATGTCAAATCTCTTCTTACCTCATGCCTTTGCCACTACTTCCTCGAGCTGCCCGGCGAAAGTAAAAGCTAAGTGGCAGGCCAGAACGTAGTAGGTACACAGTTCTATTGAGGGAATTATTGCCGGCAGCAGGAGCAGGAGCCGAGTCTAAACGGGGTATAAGAATGGATCACCTCTACAACATTACTGACATGACATCTGTGAAATCCACAGCTGTCACCGGAAACGTTCCACGCGGACTCTATCGCCCTGTCGCCAGTGATCAGTTTCATGATACGACAGTCGTCGCGCCTGTTCGAGGCGCCTACCCAGCTGGCCACCGACGCCGCCGCGTACTTCACCGTGCGGGAGCGGAGGAGGATCATGTCGCCCGACGTGGACTTGGATGAGAGCATCACCGATAAGTAAGTGAGGAGTTTCATGAAACTACACATCGAGGCTCGTCGAGTGTCGTCGAGGCGAGTCGTGTGTGAAAGTGTGTAAGTATGTTCGTTTGTTACATAGCGAAACCAATTTTGATGAATTTTGGTATAGATATTAAGTATGTTAGAGAAGGACAGGATATTTTTTATCAACGTTAGCTTTGATGAAATTTTAATCATAGTTATCCAGATTTTTTAATATACTTTTTCATTTTACACTTTATAGTCGTAACATTTTGACCACTACCCGACTCGGTCTCAAGTGACGATGTTGGCGATGGTGTAACACGGTAGGCCTAGAATGGAACTGCTCAGAACAGATAGGTATACATATATTCTAAGTGAGAGTGAGCTAGCCAAGCGGACACTTTAATACTACCAGCACAGAAACCAAGGGAGCATCATCAAGTTTCTGGTTCCCAGGACCGCAGCGAACACGGTGTACACGTTCGTGGACCGGCCCCGCACTTGCGCGGAGAACGCGGCGAACCCCACGGACACGGCGCTGGCGCAGCTCTACGCGCACATCCAGGCGCTGCCGGACTCGCAGCAGAAACGCCGGCTCATCAAACACTTCAACAGGCAGAATGGATATGGTGAGCTTCGTCGCGTCTCATCAACATCATCATTATCATCATCATCATCAGCATCAACAACAAGATGATCATTATCATCATCTTAATCATCATTATCATCATCATCATCATCATCATCATCATCATCATCATCATCATCATCATCATAATCATCTTTCCACTGCAGGACATTCCAGTGTCACAGTCGCAGTTATTTTATAAATGCGGAAGTATTTGTGTTTCGCTGCAAGCGCTGAACGGATTTTAATGCAATTTGGAATAGAGATACTTTAGATCTCGGTATAGAATATAGAATTATTTTTATCCCGAAAAAATTACGGTTCCTGTGGTATAAATAAGTCAACGTGAGTGAAATCGCGGAGTGCATCTAGTAAAGCATAATATGATGAGGCTCTGCAAAAGTTTGGTAGCTTATTTTGGACGTGTTGTCGAGCTCTGAAATCAGGAGCCGGCACTAATAATAATAATTATGACACCATTTAACCGACTTCAAAAAAGGAGATTCTCAATTCGACTGTATGGTTTTTTTTTACCATAAAATTGCATTTATTTTTCGGTATCTTGGTATTACAGGAACACCAATACAAATACAGCGAACCGGCAAAGTCGCCGGGTCTAGAAGTTTCGGTGACTCGATAAAGAGGCACATTTTCAACAAGGGGCTACTGAACAAGACGCCAAAGAAAGGCTCCGGTTCAAATATCAATACCATCGATGAGGTAAGACATGAGAATGTAAGCTATAGCTGTCTGTTAATAACGATCATTGTTGCTTAGCTAATGTGTCACGTCGTAATGCATGTATTGTTTAACGTCATTACATTCTGAGTAACCGTCTAGTGTGTCTTTCTCTTTGGCCTCATTTGCACTAAGATCGACTCTTTAGCAAAAGTTTAAGAACTTATTCACAACATTTGAAAAGTCACTCTGTAAGGTCATTCAGTCAACCGCTTCAGTGCAAGTGAGCCCTATCTATCTATCTCTAACTTTCTTCGTAAATAACGCATGTTTTGCAGAAATCCACCAAAGGAAAACTAAGGTTTACTGACGAAAAAGTGGACGTGTCACATAAGAACATAGTGCTCAAGAACTTGGCTAACAAAATCGCCAGCTCCGAATCGCTAGACGACGATTACGAGTCGGACGCTAGCAACGAGAGCACGCTATCCGACGGAGCCCTGAACAGATCGCGAAAGCGCAGCCCCAAATTCGCGTCCGAGCCCAATCTGAGCGTGCTAGATTCAGAGGAGACGCCGAAAAACACGAAGAAAAACACAAGGCTGTTCCGTTCCAAAGTCTTGTCCGCAACTAGTCTGAATAAGAAGTATCGGAAGCGGAGCGGACCGATACGCGGTACGCCGACGTGCGTATCGTGCTTCGACGATGCGGACACGGAGTCGGAGGACGAATCGCATCCGAGCGAGGCCAGCCCCACAGAAGCCACGCCAAAGAAGCTTACAGAAGACAAAAAGTTGCATTACCTCACTAGTACGCCGGGCGTCTCTGACGCGATGGTGTTTGAGGAAGATTGCGTGACGCCGTACACGGTTAACTTTAGGAGAGCCTCCATGTCTCCTATAACTAAGTCAACGCAGAAACTGTCCAAGGCGATGCAGGTTCGTTGCATGTTCCACGCATGTTATTATGTTGTCATGTGCTTTCTTCTTTGTTTAGTCACTATTGTCATTGTAGACTTTTACTTTTGATAGATTAGGTATTGCAGATCGTAGAAAGTACAAATCATTACATAACCGAAGGGTCCATTCATACATGTTCCCCGATCGCGTTCAATGCACAAAATAATATTTGATGCGGAACAACTATAATATTATCATTCACTGTAGATATATCTTTGTACCTATGCCGCCACTAAGCACTTCTGAACCGGGGCGGATGAGACAAATATAGTTGTGATCTGTGTCATCTGCCCCGAGGCTGCCGAAGCCGGTTATTGCTCGGAGCCGATGTGACAGTCATGAAAGTTACAAAACTACATATTTCAGGAGTCAATAATGACGCCGCGCTCGCGGAAACCCCTCATTATAACGTCGGAGCAGCGCAGCCTGCCGGAGACGCGCGGGGACAAGGGGAAGTCCCCCGCCGCGGCCAGCCCCAGCCCCGGCGAGTACCGCTCCATGTCGCCCAACAACGACAGCGACTTTGTGTCGTCCGACGACGACGGCTCGCGGTCCACGTATTCCTGCGAAAGGTAGATAAAATAGTATTTAACTCAGATCAGGGTTTCCCAACCTTTTTTGCATGGTGCCTCCCACAAGATTACAAAAAAAAAGTGTGTGCGTGTAACCTTTACGCGCGATTGAAGTAAAATTTTTTTGGCGTTGACAGAAGTAACGCTTAAGTCTGTGTAGTTTCCGCTATATAAAAAAGGTTACATTGACATGTCAATGTTACCTTTTTGAAATAGCGGAAACTACATTGACATGTCTGTTTAAATAGCGGAAACTACACAGACTATAGCAAGCGTTACTTACGCCAGAAAAAAAATCTGAGTTACTCCCTAGTCGCGCATAAAGAAGTTTTACTTCAAAAATCATACCCCCCTATATTTTTCATCAGCCCGCTTTTGTTGTCCATTAGAGGTATTCAGAGGAATTGATTTAATTCATTTGAAGTGATAGAACAAAATAATGTAGTTAAATGTGTTGTAGTTAGTTTGGCCGATTGGAACTAAATAGCGCGCATAAATCTGTGTGTAAGTGCTTCAATAATAAACGATCATAAGTAATTAGATTAAAATATCCGAACACTTCATGCCCCCCCTAGGATCTCTCTACACCCTCCAGGGGCACACGCCCCACAGTTTGGGAAGTCCTGACTTGGATAGTGAACTAGTCACGAAAGAGAATGAAGGAATGACGCCAATTCTGATTGATGTCGTGTATTCTGAATCGAATGATCGCCGCAAAGAAATATTAAAATATGATCTATAAATATTTCCGACTGTGAACATCAATGTATTTACATGAGTAGATATAGGCAGCCATGGCGCCGGATAATCTGTATAATAAAAAAGTATTCATATGCCACACTAACAAAACAATACTCTGTTTCAGATCAAACTCATCCAAACCGTGCGACGCTGGCTCCCTCTCCCACGGAGACATCAGCCCGCTCCGCTCCCAAGACACACACCTAGTGACGAGCCACGAACGCGTCGAAGATCTGAACACGACCCTCTGCGAAGACATACCACAGTTCAAAATCACACACGACCACCAGAAATCACTCTCCGAACCATTCCGGGAGTATCTACTCAGCAGATCAGTGCTAACAGCTACTCCTATAGACCTATCTTTGAACAAGTCTACGGACAACGATAAGCTGACTGACTCGCTTATGTACTGTCTAGATGGCAACGTCCCGAGTGACTTAACTCTGTCTATCAGCAACTTAGCGGTGGAAGGTTCAAGATCACCGATGACCTTAGCAGTAGAAGGTTCAAGATCACCATTGACTAATTTGAACGTCAATATAGAAAAGAGTCCAAAGAGAAAGAGATGTGCGAGTGCAACCATTTGTTTAGAAGAGCGGTCTAGTGATGTCAAGAAAGCGATGGTTGATAAGGAGAACCGTGACGTGTATGGTATTCGAGAGACTGAGTTATAATGAGTTTTTTTGCATAATTTGAGCTGGGTATTGACTAAACAACATAATATGCATGGTCTTACTAATATTATGTACCCGGTATAGTTTTATTTATATGATTACCAAGTGCCTCGTCATTATTATAATAGTTACGCGTCTGAGCGCGCTTTCGTGGCTCATACATGTATTTGATCTCTCTAAAATCTACGCGAAAGTTGATAATAGGTACGCTACAATGATGTATAGTATATATTATTATACCCGTTTGCAGAGTATGAGGACCCAAAGCTAGTTATGAAATGTTACGTTATGTAAGTAAGTACGTTATATTGTATCGTAAGTGCGCTCTGACTTATTTTCTTATGAAAACTTGAAATTCGTATGGAATTGGTGACCATTCGATTGTGACACAACTTTTGTTACTAATATAGTATAGTATGAATACGTATTATTAAAATTATTATAACATAAAATGATTGCTTCTTATTTGAGAACTTTACTAAAAACCATAGTAATAATCAATAATAATGTGGAAGATGTAAATAACAATTTTTTTTTTTACTTATAATTTTTCAGGGCCAAAACCTAATTTCACTGGGCTACTACTTACTATATGGGAACAACCAGATAGACCCAGATATTATAAACAAATGCAGGATGCAGGATGCGGCGTTACAACCAAAAAACAAACTGTTTTCTTCATAGAAATAAAGCAAATAAAAAGCCGTTGTCTAGTGTTGTCACATAATTTATAGCGGATGTATGTTTATTACGTTAAAAGAAGACAACGATAATTATCAATCCGATAATCATAAGGCAGCTGAGGTAGCAGAAGACTTGGCAGCACACCCGGTAGAAACAGTTGACAAAACGATAACTCAGGGTCTCTTTTTGATGGCTGGAACAAGCAAAACAATTCTTGAAGTTAGATCTTAGAAGCAGGAGCTTATCTAAGCAGAAGCTAAGCTAAAGTAACCCTTATTGGTGTGCATTTTGGGCATACCAAACTAAACTAAAACTTCAAATTCATACTCACCAACTCTTTACAGTAACTGTTTTGGCATTAGTTTTCGGTTTCGCCGAAACTTTCTTATTGGACTTGTGTTTTTTTTCTTTCTTTACCTTTACGGCCATTACTACCACTGGAGGCTTTTCCGGCTTTCTTAGAAACTCTGTTAGCGATAGCATTGAAGGCTTATTGGATATAATATCTTCTTTTTCTGCCATCACTGTCTGTTCTTTTGACTTCTTTACGTTTTCTGCCTCCATTACCTCTGGTAGCGTATCCAGCTTTCTGAGCTTCTTTTTTTCCCGTACCACCGTTAGCTCTGCTGGCTTCTTGACTTCTTGTGGTCTAGCTACAGGTTCTGATAACCTCTTTACTGCCTCTTTCTTAAATTCTTTAGATAGTATAGAACTCTCTTTCGAATTCCTCACCGCCTCTTTTTTTGTTTCTTTCGTTACAATCGGAGGGTTTTTCGGCTTCCTCGCCGCCTCTTTTTTCGGTTCTTGCGTTACTATCGGAGACTTTATAGGCTTCTTTACCGCGTCTTTTCTCGTTTCTTTCATTACTATCGGAGACTCTTTAGGCTTCCTCACCGTGTCTTTTCTCGTTACCTTCGGTACTGCCGGGGGCTGCTTTAGCTTCTTAAATTTATCTACTTTCGTTGCAACTGGGAGCAGTTCCAGGTTCTGTACCTTTCCTTTTTTACTCGTCTGCTCTACCTTATCTGGTTCCTTCACCGACTTCGATTCTTTCGAATGTTTACTTGCACTGTCTTTCTCTTGTAACGTCAATTTGCGTAGTAATTGTACTATCGTTCCTCTTCTCTCTGGTTGTTCTATTTCTGCGCTTTCTTGCCTTGATTTTAATGATGTCAAGGCTAGGTTTAATTTGTCCCATCGACTTAATACGGATATCCTGGTAGGTCGTTTCCAGCAGGGATCAAAGGATTGCTTACTAGGTAGGCTCTGGTAGTCAGATGGAGGGATTGATTTTCGCTGAGTTCTCCATAGCCGAGATTTGTTTATAACTCTAATTTTGGTCGAGGGTGGTTTGTAGTCTATTTTTAATGGGACGGTCAGGCGGCGTGGCACTTCTATGTAGGCTATTGGTCTGCGAAATAATATACAGTGGTAAGTAACTTACAGCACGTTACGAGAAACTCTTATGTAGTGGCTTAGACATAGGTGTACCTTTTGCTTTTTTGCTTGTGCATGACTTTAGTTTATTAAAGGCAATGAATCCTTCCATGTGCGGTAAAGAGAATTACTTATTGCAAGTTGATAGTATAGAAACTAGTTCAGATTCCAACCTTTTGTACTTCGGAGGTGTATACAAATATACCATTCTCTAAATTCGCGCAATTAGTGTTCACCAACTCAAGGACAAAACGTAAATGGTTACTTTTCTTCTTTACATTTACTTCCATGACTAGGTACTTAAGTATCTACAGGTAGGTATATAATAATTATACTGCAAGCTGCACTAAGGCGATTTGTATTGCATTAGTGTTTTCAAGGAAGTTAGTGTATAATTTAGGTGATAATCCAAATCATATCCAGATTGTTATGTCTTCAAAAAGTTACTGTATGATGTCTTTCATCGTGACTTCTGTTGACGTGAGCTTGACTTATAACTTTCCTTCCGTAATAGACCACGGCAAAGAGGTTTCTGATGGCGCCATAATATGGAATCAAAGACTTTTTATCCCTGGCATACCATAGGTAAGAAATCTCCTGCGCAGGGGATACTGCCAGGGGCTTTCTGGAATAAGCCTAAGTATCTACCTCGCAGATGAATGTAGCTAAATGGTTTGTTTCTTTATTTTCTAGAAGACAAGAAAGATTTCCTGGCCAAACTAGGTACAGGGGCAGTAGTGTCCGCATACCATTTAGGCAGGCATAGGAAACCCCTTCGGTAATGTGGCTGGTGTAAAGACACCTGTTTGAGCTCCCAGGTTCTTGGGCAAATAGTTAAATCTCGTACAACCGTGTTATACTTACGTACCTAATAGGTAGGTACCTACTTATCTATATAATAGTTCCTATACGGCAATAGTAAATTAATATATCGTTAGTCTGGCATGCCGCCGCCTGGTTTGAATTTGCAAAATCATTGGTTTTTAGTCTCTCCAAACCCCCCTTTAAACCCCTTTAAAACAAAATCACGAAAAACAGAATAGTGCTAAACAACTGGCAAATAGTAACTTTCTGAGGTGGACTCCTGTAGAAATAATAGTCCACTGTTATTATTTTAAGACAAGAATATAAAAAATAGTGGTCCTAATTTAATTATTTCTTGGTAAGTAGGTAGGCTACCTACCTACACTAGTATGGGGCGAGGAATGCAATCAAGTTATTGTTGATGCAAAGCAGCTTTATACTTACGACGTTGAAGCTTTGGGGTCGCCTTAGCTTAGCATGCGTAATAAATCATGTCTGAAAGCGAGAGATACGGTCCAAGTATGATTTTGATGTAGGTGATTATTTCAATACTAAATTAGTTTAAGTTCTGTGAGGGTTAAACAGAATTACGTGCCGATACAAAATACAATATACCTAATACACATTTTATTTATTGCCAAAGTAATTCCTATTCTTACAACCAACCCGTGTCCATGTATACCTAACCACATCTTCAGTCTAAGTATTTTCTGCGCCTAAACCAACTATTCCAAGTAGGTATATTCAATGAAACACGAGATGAATAGAATAAATAAACCAGAGCGTAGGATATGTATAACTATGTATACCTACTTAACCTATACCTACTTAACCTATACCTACCAATAGTACCAATAGTATACCAATATACCTAACCCTCGTGACTTCGCCTAGCTTATTCCACAGACAAGCTGTCACAAGTTTTAGTTAGCTAGAATACAAGATCATTTCCTTTCAACTGCCCAATAGACTCTTTAATTACTTTACGAAAAAACATATTTTAGGTAGTCTAGGTACCTACCTAAGTAGTACCTACTTAATTTTCATAAAATGTTTATTAAATTTTCGTTCATAATAAAAAGAGCGGAATCTTCTTATATTGCCAGTTGTCACCACTGGCTGGATAATGGGGAAAGATTGCCGTCTGGATTTATGTCCAGTTTCCGAATCTCTAACTTTGACCAACCGAAAGTGTATTGTATGTAGGTACCTACCTACCTATTGCTGTCTTTGAACGTCTGTCTGAAAGAACGATAGATTTACAGCCGAAATTAATGTTGTATCTCCTATCCAAGATTGAAATCGCTCTTGAATTGCTGCCTATCGTTCGATCGATTTCCAATCTGCGTGCCTTTATAAACCAATTCACGGATCGGTTATTGGCACGTTTGACCCTAAAAATCGATTATAATATCAATCCCAGATAGCAAAATTTGGATTGGATTGATTATTAATTTCGGGCGTTATCGGTTGGTCAAATTTAACTACGGACTCAGACCCGGGCATTGGACATATTCATTTTCAGTGCCTTCTATCGGTGACTTTACCTACTTGCAGTTGCATGGGTACCTACCTATACAAACAAACTGGCTGTCTAAAGTGTCTAAGAGCGAGAGACGGGCTGGAGACTGCAAATTGTGCAACATTGTATACCAACTGTAGTTGATTTAATTTGCCTCGACGACGCTATCGCTGTAAACCTGGGATTCTCTTGTCCATTCCACTCAGACTAGCTACTAAAAAGATTGGATGTGGTGATTGTAAGTACAACTTCAAATTATAGATCTCAATTTTATTAGGACTCAGTTGCCGTTGTAAAATTTAGTTAAAAATTTTCATTTTTGTTTAGTGTAGATGAGAATACCAAAACATGGTAACAGCGAGCTGATCAGATGATAGAGACTTCAAGCAGACAACATAACTCCTCAGTAGATAGATACCAATAGATTGATGGTGATTGGGCTAAGATTTGACGCTAAGTAAAAAGAGCATAAAATCTGCAAAACGGCCATTGAAAATAAACGGTATAAACCTTAGTGACATGTTTAGCCATGTTGGTAATGCTTATTGCCATATCCAAACAGGCCATGCCCTGACTGCGCATATCGTTGTCATATCCTATATAGGTATTTGTTGTGGCATTTGCATGCAAGTAGGAATGTTTGGTAGCAAATCGGATGAACACCTCCGCTCGCCGACGGACCGGTTGAAATGCGAGATATTTGCACAGAACCTCCGTACAAGAATATTAGACTGATCAAAGCGAGGTTTGCGATATCTTCAAATATTATGTGGGACCTCTACGTTCTTGGAGTTGTAAATGTACCTACCTATCACTAACTTTCCCACTACAATACTTACATCACATTCATCGTGGTACTCTTGGGTAGAATATGAAAAGATTAAGAAATATTAGGTATATTTGTAAGTTGAGTACCTACCTAACTATATACTTTTTTAATAATAACACTAGGTTTTTGCCTGTATCGTGGGTGCCGTTTACAGACATATAATTCACATACTTACCAGATCAGAAACAAATATCTTTGGATCACATTAATATTTGTTCCGAGCGGGAATCATACCCGCGACACCAAGCGCAACAGTCCAATTGCTCAGCCACTACGCCAAACGTGACGTCACATTATAATGAAACGATTACAAAAAAATGTTAATCTACGGATGTTTCACGATTTCTGTTGCTGGCCGTTCATACCTACCTTCTATACTTACTCTATCTTATCTTTGCCGTGTTTCAATAAACTGCATTTATATGCAATGCAATTCACATTACGCATAGTATATAGGTACCTATGTAGGAAGGAACGTGAGCAATCAATTGACACAATTAGTAGTCTGTTTATTTCAATGCGACTCATTTACATAGCCTGGTATTAAAGTGCGTCCTCTACTGTCGTAGAATCAATTAAGGCTCTGTTCACTTTGAAGCGATCATTGGGCTGGTTTAAGTATATTGTGGTAGGTAATACTGACGCTGCGTCGTAGGTCGGGGTTCGAGTCCCAAAATAGGTTGGCGTTGCGGTTTTCATCTACGAAAACAATTAATTCATCGTAGAAAACGATTATTCTGTCCTGAATAATTCAAAAATTAAGTTTACGAAATCGAATCAAACCGGTTTTGTTATGGATAAGTCTGCAGGTACTTAAGTAGGTTGTCTTATGGCAAAAACGACGTCTGTCAATAAGAGTTGCAGTTAAACCCCAGACTGTATCTAGGAATATTATACTTAATTGACTAAAATGAGACAGATCTAGGAAATAATAGTGTTGTTTACATATTTGATGACCTACACTGTTGAAGCAGTAGTGATAAGGTCTAACATGTATATATACCTACGCGTTTTACCTACCTAGTACCTAATCAGGAATGATGAATATTTTATTATAAGTAGGTACAGGGTGCGCAGTTGAATTTTTCGCAAACTATAGTTATTATTACCGTCAAATACAAAAACGAGCATGTAAAACTTAAGTGGCATAAAATGTTTCAAAAAAATATTAGGCTTAAAGTTATTAGCGATTATCGAAAATGGCATGATCGTTTAAATTTAAGTATGTAGGGTCTTGAAGATTTCAGAAATATAAGTAGTTAGGTTAGAGAAATACAAAGTCTAACGAGGAGTTCCATAATGTTATACACATTATACAATGCTATAACTACTTATATATGTATTATTATTTCGTCAATGGTTATATGAGTGCCTACCTTGAGTAAATATGGAAAATAGGGAAGCCGACTGAACTCATGCGGATGCATAAAGTTACAATCCATCAAACACAATTTCACTATAAGTTGTAACGTTAAATCTTTAGCTAAGTATACCTACTTACACACTGTTGGCATAAAACTTTCATCTAACCATTCTAGGTGAGTAGTGAGTGATAAGTAAGTAGTAATTATCGTGATGCTTTTATCATCATTGAAGCACCCACTCTCTAATCTCTTCAAACTGTATGGCATTGACAACCATTACGGCCAATCAAAGCTGCACCGAACAATTTTATTATATGCCTGTTGTACAGAGAGGCATATAATATATAATATATGGTATACATAATATGTATACCACTAGCTGCGCCCCGTGGTTTCACCCGCGTTACATAATATACAACACCTATAGCTATTTGAAAGGTTGGCGTAACTTTTTTATTTATGAACCGATTGACATGGATCAAACACTAAATGTTAAGTGACGCTTACAACAATATATTAGTCACAACTAAATCTAAATCGGATAAGTAGTTTCTGACATTAGCTTGCACAAAAGCACGGACAAACAGACTAAAATTCTAGCGATCATTGCTTTGGGCGCTATTTGCGTTGATAAAGATCCCAATAGTATTTTTTCTCATATATCCTCCTGTACAGACAGCGATTCGTTACATTTTTATTATATGTATAGATGTGCGTAGATAGGTATATACACAAGGTACAATTAATAATTCATCCGATACAACATTATCACTAGCGGTTGCAACTTATTGAAATAGAGCTCAGTACCGTCACAAGAACATGCAGCAGTGTACTGTTATTGTGATAAGTAATACTGGAACGCGTAAATTGATTTGAATAATCGAATGCATCCGAAAGATGCAAAAAAAGAAACCTACAAAATAACAAAACACAGTCACCTACATAATTAAAAAAAAAAGAATTGTTTCCAATTTTAAGTCAATGGTTTTTTTTTTTCTTTATATTAGCGTAGTGTTGTAAGTGTGCAAAATGTGCTACGATAAGTTTACATTGTGCTTAAAAGCTTACGGAGTGAAGAATAAACTGTTTGGTGCAACGTTGAAGAAAATAAATTACGGAAGATGTTTCTCTGTTTATGGATCCTCGCTAAACGTAAGTTTTTTTATATTATGAGCTCTTTTTTCGTAGGAATATGGATGTATATATTTCGGTTTGGTTTTTGGTTGTTTTTTTTTATTTATACAATTAGTTTACAATGTTTAGTTCAATTTTGTTTTTAATTTATTTAATTACCTATTACTTACCTAATTTTTAAAAGAAATATATTATGTTAACAATGACTTATGTAAGTATACGAGTAATATTATTACGTAAACACTGACCTGACATCGACTTTAGTATATTTTATTAAATTTCCAACACAAATATCCGCTACGTTAGGCAAGTGCTACACTAGACGCTACAGCCTACGACATCTGTATCTAACTGCGATGCCACCCTAAACTGTGAATTATTACGTTAATTAATGATAATCTAAAATTTCTGTCTGTATGTCACAATGTCACTATGATCGTTTTCCTGATACATATTTGATTCCTTAAATAAAATCAAGCTCTATCAAGTCCATCTATTATCTTCCCAAGTACGTAGGTAGGTACCTAATCGTTTGAAGTAAAACTTTTCTCCCGTAATTCAAACTATAACAAGCTTTTGATAATTACATAGATAGATAGATACAGGTAGATATAAACTATTTATTGAAACACCACAAACAAAGAAAACTTAAGGCTAGAACAGAGCAATAAATAACAAAAAAATAGTGTCACAATGGGCGGTCATATCGCTCAAAGCGATCCATGAAAAAAACCGAACCATGAAAAAATTAGGTAAATTAGAACCTATTAATTAGATTAAGAAACAATCTAGTACACAAACATTGTTTTATAATTACTATACGGACGTTGCCGATGCCATTGACCCTGACAAAGTTTATCTAAACAGTTGCCAAAGTTCACACAATATAATAAATTATTATATGGATTTTTAGATAAACTTTATTGCTATTAAGTAGATACGTCAATATAGGTACCTATACTATGTTTTGTTCTCATCATATCCCATTATGGTTTTTATGCTGATTTCTATAAGAAGTTTTGATTCAACGTTGTATTTTATCTCTAATATTTACTACCTACATAACTAATGTACTATGGATTTTATTATAAAGATAGGTAGGTACCTGTATTGTGCAACCTGGATTACTTACTGATAGCTTCAATCCTATATTATTACAGTAATTGAGCAATATCATAAATACCGCATTAGTCCAGTCTAAAGTACACGATTGCTATCTAACACACTCCTGTGGGTATATAGGTAGGTACTATTGAATGCTTGTAGAAAATAAATATTACTAATACGAATAATTTACTAACTCAAAAACGTAAATAAGATAATGATTATGTACTGTGTAGCTTTATTTTCAAAAAACTAAGTCAAATGAATGAAATATATAAATAGAGTATACCTACCATAATATTATTAGCTGAGTAAACTTCATTAAATTAATATCATATAATTACAAAATATATATACAGAAATCGTCTGATTAATCATTAACTTTTGCAATGCATCCATTGTTTATTATAATGCGTGGGTGTGCATCATTGTGTGTTTTTTAAGTTTATCGAACAATTCATTTGCACGGACCTTCAACTCGCTGTTATCAATTTTTATCGATATATTTTTTTACAGTATGACGTCACTATTTTAAACCGCCTTAAATAATGTTTCAGAATGCCTTTTACTAGCACAGCCTAATAAAATTAATACTCAATCTTTTACATTGTGCTAAATAGTCGAATTATAGTAGTTTATTATATACACAGTGGTATATAACTACATAATATATTATATACTCGCAACTACCACAAAGTCACTTAACTTTGATAAACAATTTCCATAATAATTATGTTGAATAATTATTTAAAATAACGTTTATCATTCACAGTGGTAATAATAGACTGAGACGACAATAATAATAACACATTACAATAATTTAATATTAGACTACACTAATCATTTAGTAGGTAGGTACCTACCTAAGTAAATTGGTATAGGTAGCTCTTACGTCCATACTTTTAATATTCAATATTATTGTTTAGAAACATCACAGATAGTAGGTAACTAGAAACACATAAGCATGCGTTCATTAGTACTAACTCAAGGTATCACATGAGATAAGTAGGAGTAATCATGTACATTTACATTAGGTTTAGTGCTTAGACGTAGAACAGAATATCTCAAGGTAAGCAGGCGTTAATAGGATAGTCACAACTAACAATGTGTCTCTATCGACTCTACAAATCAACAATGTTATCTCTTTGACGCGAAGATTGCTTAGTTGGTTGCGGGGTAGGACGCCATGCCGTAGGTCGTGGATTCAAAACCAACCAACCATGTAAATGTGAAGCTGGGATTTGATACAGGGTATTATTGTTAAAAATGTAGGTGGGTACGGTATGTAGGTAGAGCTGTAGTATTTGCCTAGCTAACACCCTCAAGTCGAAAATAAGTAATTATCGCCAAACACTTTTCAGGGTGTTTAAATTTACCCAGCCCTAGAAACAGCTAAGGGAGTCATGCGACACGTCAAACGCCAAATTAAGGACAATATTAATAAAAACAAACATGATAAACAGTTTCATTGTAATTCATTATCACATCGGGCCAGCAACTCGCGCGCATTACTTGTGCCCGTTACGCGTAAGGAAAAATAAAAAACGCGTAGTTAAAAAAAACGTGTTACAAACACTAGTCGGATCTCTAAATAATATCAGTAAAAACGAATATAAAAAATTTGTTGATTCTAAAAAATAGTCTTTTGGCCGTGTTAAATGTTGCAAATAAGTTCTAGCAATAGAAATATAGTGGAAAAAGCTCTCTGAATTTGTGAAAATAAGTACGTACAATTGTTAGTGTAACGAAAAAAATTCAGTAACCTAAAGTGTTAAAAAAGTATCGCAAATGTTGCGTTTAGGCGCTCAAGCTGTTAAGAATGCCTATGGGAAGAGATTCTATACCGTGGTTGGATGGGAACATTTGGTCGGGCCGGCCCCGCCGCTACCTCAGGAGGTGAGCCAAGGAGAATCTTATTCATCATCATCATCATCATCCTCATCACTTTTGACTGCCGTTCGTGAGCGACGAGACAGAAAACATAATATCTTTCTACATCCATTTCAATATTAACAAACTTCTTGGTGATTCGGTGAATGAACATAGCGACAATTAATCGTTGTCCCGACCTTAGAACTCTGCAATCAATGTCAAACATAAAAACTGACCATTTGGTATTCGTTCTCAAGATACCCCATTTTTAAGTAGGTACGTAAGTTAAGCTATAAATCGTAGCTGCATTATATCTACATCGCATGTTCTTTGAAATTGATAAACGAACTGATAATAGGAGTTAATGAACTCCAATTATTATTTCACAAACATAGCAATCAGTATAGTGGTAATAACATACCAGCTTTACGAACAAGGCATTGTGTGTTCATTTTTAGTGTTCCGTATATAAAAGAGGGAAAACAGAACATTACACTCTGTGTCTGAGAGGTAAAAAAACAAAATGTAAACGAGTATAGGCACTAAGTTTTAGTGACGTTTGACAACTGGCCATTTCAATAACACATTCTGAAACAAAATCATTTCTAGTATTTTATTACCTGCTTATTACGTATTGAATCACTATTTTCATTATTCTACAATATCTGGATGACCGAGCTTTGCTCGGTATTTTTTTTTTATAAATTGTGTTTTTTGGAAATTATATTTAAGTACGAATTACTAACAAAATGATGAAATATGAATAATCTTTTTCGATCTTACCGATAGAATAATAAAAAAAATTATCACAAAAAAACACGAATAAAATGACATTTTATTAAAAATTATTCCTAGCTAAATGGATTTATCGCCCCCGAAACCCCCATTTCATGAAAATCGTTGGAGCCGATTCCGAGATTCCAATTATATATATAATATATATATATATATATATATATATATATATACAAGAAATGCTCATTTAAAGATATAAGATTAACGGCATTTGGGAATGGGTCAAATAAGTATTGGTTGACTGAAGCATATTATTTGTATTAATTTTTAGCAGAATTTTCCTGTTTTTACTAAGGTCATTGACGTTATTTCATGCATTGCAGGGAAGATTGTCATACCTCGTATAAGTATAGTTGCTGTTTTAGTTGTTCAACAATGACAAATTCTCGGCTTTTAAAATGTATTATGTGTTTACACCGCCAACCTCTGACTTTCCGTTATCTACCTTCATCCAAAGGTTGACTGGAAGGGATCACTTTTAGCGATCAGTCCGCCCATTGTACTTTAGATTTGGCTGAAGCTCCTTCTGTAACACCTTGTGTATTCTTATAACTGGTGTACATTGTACAATACAGTATTTTCTATTCTATTCTATTCTATTCTTATCCTATAGGTATTCTATTTCAACGAGTTTTTGCCGTCACACATGAATGTGGTGCTACTCCGTATCACAACAAAAAGTGAGGCGCTTCTGAAGAATCTTATTCAAAGTTAGGAGCAGTATACCCGATAGTCTGTTCTTTCGAGATATCCCTTGTTCTCGTATTATGAAGCATACTGAGCGGATTAATGGAATTAATAATCAACTAATCTTCCAATGATCAATTTGTGCCGTTTACCAAACAATATAGCAACATAATATTACCGCTTCAACAACAACAAAAACACACCAGCTACCCTACGGCAACGCAATATTCTTCGGAGACTGTTCACACCTAGACTTAGAATTCCACATGCTTGACGCTACAG
Organism: Hylaea fasciaria; assembly: GCA_905147375.1. Lineage (NCBI taxonomy): Eukaryota > Metazoa > Arthropoda > Insecta > Lepidoptera > Geometridae > Hylaea > Hylaea fasciaria. Next base: position 9,600,077 of record LR990202.1, on the reverse strand, counting down.
TATTGCTATATATTATTTGTCATCTACTGAGGCTATGCATATCTGCGGTCAAGGCACAAGGATAGTATGCATTACTATGCATCTACCTATCAATTACATTCAATTAGCTATACGTACATTGGTATTTTATGGAACGGTTAACCAGGAAATAGTTCCTATTGACTGTGTTAAGCATACCTACATCGATCAGAAAATAAACATATAAATCAGGTAATAATATAGGATATTTAATTTAATTTCATTATTTTAAATAAAATAATATAACCGCTGAAGAACTTTAGATGGATAGATCAGGTATTGCAACCAGGAATGTATCTCTACTCTACGTCAATGCAAGTAAAAATTGACGATCGATGTCAATAATAAATTATTATAGAAGTTCTTATACTTTTGCGAACAAAAAACTATAGGGGTCTGATTCGCGCACAAACTAATATCATAACATATATTTCCAACAGGGGGCTTCATTATTACTTCCATTACTTATTACATTCCATGAGTTTTGCGGGGTTTCCCATCTCTCTGTGCTTCGGAGAGCACGTTAAGCCGCGGGCCTCGGTCATTATATCATGATAGCAGTCGTTAAGTCACGTCAGAGGTCGTCGGGCGGCCTGTCAAAACCAACACTAGAACTAGCATAACCTCATACGACAAACAAACAACATTCCAAATTCACATTTTATTAAATCAAACATAATTCAAAGTGACTTGCAAAATGGAACGACCTACATTGAAAACGGTACCGTAAACTTCACAAGGAAATAGAGCTAAATTTTCCATCAATTTTTTCTCATTATATTGGGAAGGCCGTTTTGTCAAAACAGAATTTGAATTTCATGGCCATCAAATTCTAAGCTTCTGAAAACAAAATGGCTGAGCTGTGGCGCGAAATTTTATAAGCACCAAAAATAAGTGTGGGGTAAAACAATATTGACAGAGAAGGCGTGGAGGTTTAGAGAATGCTCCGGGTTCAGTAGAGTTACATGGAAGAATGAAAAATGAAAATCACCAACATTGGTCTCCCGAACTGGAAAATGTGTACCTACTTAATAGATACTAGTGTTTGTTTATTGTGTATTGGTTCATGAAAACCTTAATATATTATTGCTGACAAATGATTTACACGCCTGTAGCTAGTTGCTCAAGCAAACGAAGTGAGCATAGGGCTCTATTTTAAGTGTGGCCGATTTGATTTTCTTCCGGATATTTGTATATTTGCTCTGGGTCTCATTTCTCAACCAATTTTTAGGAAACTTGGTAAAAGGGTTCTTGGATTAAGGGAAAAGGGGATTATCAAGTTTGGTGAAAACGTAAAGTACTGAATTCAGAACAAATTTTTGTTAAAAAAAGGTGTTAAAATTGAGGACAAACGGGGGCACAGGGAGGGATGCCTATCACCACGATATTGGTTCATCTGATCGAGAAGTATACCTACTGTTCACAGAACCACTAGTTATTAATGCGATGACTGACAGATAGGCAATACACCACCATATTGTGATATAGGGTAAGTCCAGGATAGTTGCCATACTTTTTGAAAACGCTTTATATTTCCCATTTTAATTAATGGATCTGAATGATTGTCACACATGTTAATAGATTGGTCTTTCGACAACCACTTTGAAGGAAAAAGAAAACATCAGTGTTGATATTTACTAATCTATATCGATTTTCCCAGACCTCTATTTTTGGAAGTATAGATGCCCTATAGCGGATAGTTGCTCCATGCGTAAAAACCAGCTATGGGATACATGCCTCATTGATAAAAAAACACTTTTTCAGTTTGAAATTAGGTATTCGTGATGGGAAGTAATATCTAAACACAGATGTTAATTAAAAATATTCGTAAAAAGTGTATTTTCTTTATAATCATAATAGGGTATAGATGCCTCACAAAATAAGTTTCCTTCCTGAGGCATCTATACCCTAATTTAGTTACATCGTTTGAAAATAATGGGAATTATTTGTTTTGTATGGTTAAATCTAGGCGAAAATAAATCGAGGCGTCTATCCTTTTCGTAGAGGATAGATGCCTTTTATATTCAGAAATGTGTATTCAATAAATATTCTAAAAAAACTGATTTTAGTGCTAATATACAGCCCACTGTAACATTTAGATACAAAATATAAATTATTTAGTCACCATGTAAAAAGTCCCAGCACCTCAAAAAGGCTGTAGAAAAAGAATTAGCAATTTTTTCGTCACACCAAAACTTTCATTGAGTATAGATGGAATGCACGACGGGTCAGGGGTTACCTCGCGGGGGGTACCGGGTAGGTGTGGGGATTTCTCTCGTTTGGCAATATCAACTACAGCAAAAACAAGCCGGGAAATCATAGTTTTTGAATTTGAGGCATCTATCCGAGCCGGGCATCTATCCTGGAATTACCCTACGCAAGTAAGAATATCCCATCACCGTTTTCACCATTATAGAACCATGAAAAATATTATACTTAAATAAAACGGCATTTTACAGTTACAAAGGGATTGTTTAAGGATCGCTATACCCACTTTGGGACTATAAAAGTAGGTGGAAAAGCATTTTTACAAACTCAACTTTGACGATATTTTAAAGCTAGACTGTACCAATGTTTAAACCGTAGTTAAACTGCACTCAACATGTTGGATTCTCATACAATATTATGCTTATGCAATGCCTTGTTAGTTTTAACGGCTGTTCAAATGTTGATGGAGCCCAACTCTATTACAAGTTCGTTTATGGACCCCCGATGTGTTATAAAAATAAATGTTTGTTTACATATTTAGTCTGAGAATAAGTAAAAGTTGTTTGGCGTTTCAAAAGCCGTAATTTCTAGCCCTGGGCGTTCAGGAGCCGAGTTGAGACTTTGCCTCTGAAATTTATTTAGGGAAGTAAACGTTTTTATGCGTCATTAATATTAATCACACCACACAATTTAGAATATTTGTTCGGTTGAAAAATGCTACTGTGTATGATATTATTGGAGTTACTTTATTGAAGTATTTAAAAGTCTATGAAAATTATCATATCGAATGAACCAAATTCCTCATATTTCTATACCTACATTTTTAGTTAATTTGGTTAACTTACCGGGGAAAATCAATGTTCAAATTCTATAAAAATCCCATAACTTACCCTTAACTTACTCGTGCACAAACCCTTGTAAACAATCAGGGGTCAGTTATACCTGGTCAATCCCGTGTAAATGTCAACGCTGCGCTCCAAATTCCAAGTATGAAACCGCTCGGCCGCGCTCATTTCATTTCACGCCCGTTGACGGTTACATATCCGTTCGGAAGTCAACGTTCCCTGGCTGCCTGACATGCGGGTCACGAAAACTTACATAAAATAAATTGACGTTGCTTAGTTTTCTGAGCCTTTTTGAGCGCTCCACTGGTTTTTAAGCAATTTATCACTATCTCATATGTTAAGCCACGATAGTCGAAGGTAAACCTGCTCAGCCTAGGATGGGGCTGGTTTTCAAAGACTTTTGTCATGCCGGAACACCTTGATAGCGGTTTGGTGACAGATTTTCGACTTCAAAGTGGTAGATGTCCAGGCAGACATTATAGTGTCCTACTACCAACAATGTTTTCCCTCCATCGGAAGCTCCTGCAATGCGGTCTGTAGCAGAAACTAACTGAGCAATCATTTGCCAAAAACCGATCAACATTCTGCCACCGCAGTGATTATGGTCGATCCCCTACACTTCGTCTGTTCCGCCAATCACCACAACAATAAGAAAAAAATTGCCGTAGGATTGTAAAGCGGGCCTGAGAAAACGCCTATTCCAATGTTGATGAGATCCAATTGAGATCATAAAAATAATGTTCTCTTCCCCAGGGTCTGACGGTAGACAAAAGGAACCTGGCCAACGCAGACAGGAAGCAGCGCACCTTCACGGACAGATCCCAGCTGAAGTATGCTAGAAGACTTGTGGTGAAGCTCGGTAGTGCGGTCATTACTAGAGAGGATGGGAATGGGCTTGCCTTAGGACGACTGGCATCCATCATTGAACAGGTAACTTACCGCCTAGGCTTGAGACATCAGCACTTTTTGTAACTCATTGAACAGTGCCCTGAGTATAAATACTATGTCGAGCTAGTAAAATCTCATACTAGGGATATAGGTTGTACATTGGGCATCCATTCCCTTTGAGTCAGTGTGGGAATACCCAATCTTTTGCAAGCTTTATATCCAAGAGGCACTTTGGAATGGCTACTACGAGTATATGTTAATTAGTATTTAAACGGGTCTAATTCGCGCACAAACGAATATCAAAATATATAATTTTGACATACCTCGACGTTTCGACCAAGTTACATCGGCCGTGGTCACGAGAAGACTGGTGAATGCGGGTATCACCGTCCGGAGCGGCAGGTGTTGTTTCCAACTACCCGCGTTTGATCTTGCAAAACATAATCGTCACGACATACAACACTAACAGTATCCGAAGTCCCACTTGAACATAAGTTGCGCCGTACACACTTGCTAATTACTGGATTCCATGATCCAGACAACCTAAACCCATCTTCCCGATTGAAATTCCGGTACTTCTTGATTTCAATCGCTTCACGAACAATTCTAGGATAGAAATGACGATCAGTGGAAAGGATCTTCGGGTCATGTAATTCGATCCAATGGTTTGGTCCTGAATCAAGCAAGTGCTCGGCTATGGCTGACTTGTTCACCTGACGGTTCTTTACTGCTGCGATATGCTCCTTCACTCTTTCCGCGATAGTACGCTTCGTGTGTCCGATGTAAGAGCTACCACAACTGCAATCAACCTTGTATACCCCCGGTGTCTGGAATGGTATCACATCCTTCGCCGTCCTAACCTGCTGTGCTACTTTGGATAACGGAGTATATTATACAGTCTTCATGGAGTATTTTCTCAGTACTGCTCCAATTTTGTCCGTTACCCCTTTCACATATGGCATGTATACCATTTGCCGGGCGACCTCAAAGTCAACCGCCTTCTTCGGGTATCTTCGTCTAGGCAACCTCTTCTCCACTTTGTAGCCGTTCCATTTAAGCACCTCCTGAACATGCGACAACTCCGTCTGCAAATGCTCAGGGTCACACAAATCATGGGCACGGTCCACCAAAGAATTAACAACAGACCGTAAGTGGCGGGGATGGTGGTGAGAAGAAGCATCCAGATATCTGTCAGTGTGAGTTGGTTTTCTGTATACAGAGTGCGCCAAAGAACCATCCGGACTCACCATCACATTCACGTCAAGAAACGCCAGAGCTCTGTCCACTTCCATTTCAAAAGAAAATTTGATCTTCGGATGAACGGACTCCAAACGAAGTCGAAGTTGTTCCACTTCCTGCCGACCTCCTTTTAATATGCAGAAAATATCGTCAACGTACCGCTTCCACAAGCTTACCGTCGACGACTGCAGCACTAAAGCAGACTCCACATGTTCCATCCAGATATTAGCTAAAGCCGGTGCCACTGGGCTGCCCATAGCAACGCCATCTATCTGAATGTAGTACTGCCCGCGATACAAAAAGAAATTCCCGTCCAGGCAGTTACGAAGTAAAACCATATAGTTTTCCGAGATACCATTATCTTTGAGCTTCTGTCTGACTACATCAAGGCATTCTTTTACTGGAACGTTGGTAAAGAGTGACTCCACATCAAAACTCACCATAATATCACTCGGTTCCAGCCTTATGCTCTTGACAATCTCAACGAAATGGCGCGAATCCTTCACATAAGAAAATGTCTTCCCAACTAATGGCTGCAGTACACCCGCTACGTACTTCGCAAGATCATAAGTTGGTGAGTCAATTTGACTTACAATGGGCCGCAGAGGTACGTTCGCTTTGTGTAAGTACACAATGGGCCGCAGAGGTACGTTCGCTTTGTGTAAGTACACAAAGCGAACGTACCTCTGCGGCCCATTGTAAGTCAAATTGACTCACCAACTTATGATCTTGCGAAGTACGTAGCGGGTGTACTGCAGCCATTAGTTGGGAAGACATTTTCTTATGTGAAGGATTCGCGCCATTTCGTTGAGATTGTCAAGAGCATAAGGCTGGAACCGAGTGATATAATGGTGAGTTTTGATGTGGAGTCACTCTTTACCAACGTTCCAGTAAAAGAATACCTTGATGTAGTCAGACAGAAGCTCAAAGATAATGATATCTCGGAAAACTATATGGTTTTACTTCGTAACTGCCTGGACGGGAATTTCTTTTTGTATCGCGGGCAGTACTACATTCAGATAGATGGCGTTGCTATGGGCAGCCCAGTGGCACCGGCTTTAGCTAATATCTGGATGGAACATGTGGAGTCTGCTTTAGTGCTGCAGTCGTCGACGGTAAGCTTGTGGAAGCGGTACGTTGACGATATTTTCTGCATATTAAAAGGAGGTCGGCAGGAAGTGGAACAACTTCGACTTCGTCTGGAGTCCGTTCATCCGAAGATCAAATTTTCTTTTGAAATGGAAGTGGACAGAGCTCTGGCGTTTCTTGACGTGAATGTGATGGTGAGTCCGGATGGTTCTTTGGCGCACTCTGTATACAGAAAACCAACTCACACTGACAGATATCTGGATGCTTCTTCTCACCACCATCCCCGCCACTTGCGGTCTGTTGTTAATTCTTTGGTGGACCGTGCCCATGATTTGTGTGACCCTGAGCATTTGCAGACGGAGTTGTCGCATGTTCAGGAGGTGCTTAAATGGAACGGCTACAAAGTGGAGAAGAGGTTGCCTAGACGAAGATACCCGAAGAAGGCGGTTGACTTTGAGGTCGCCCGGCAAATGGTATACATGCCATATGTGAAAGGGGTAACGGACAAAATTGGAGCAGTACTGAGAAAATACTCCATGAAGACTGTATATACTCCGTTATCCAAAGTAGCACAGCAGGTTAGGACGGCGAAGGATGTGATACCATTCCAGACACCGGGGGTATACAAGGTTGATTGCAGTTGTGGTAGCTCTTACATCGGACAGACGAAGCGTACTATCGCGGAAAGAGTGAAGGAGCATATCGCAGCAGTAAAGAACCGTCAGGTGAACAAGTCAGCCATAGCCGAGCACTTGCTTGATTCAGGACCAAACCATTGGATCGAATTACATGACCCGAAGATCCTTTCCACTGATCGTCATTTCTATCCTAGAATTGTTCGTGAAGCGATTGAAATCAAGAAGTACCGGAATTTCAATCGGGAAGATGGGTTTAGGTTGTCTGGATCATGGAATCCAGTAATTAGCAAGTGTGTACGGCGCAACTTATGTTCAAGTGGGACTTCGGATACTGTTAGTGTTGTATGTCGTGACGATTATGTTTTGCAAGATCAAACGCGGGTAGTTGGAAACAACACCTGCCGCTCCGGACGGTGATACCCGCATTCACCAGTCTTCTCGTGACCACGGCCGATGTAACTTGGTCGAAACGTCGAGGTATGTCAAAATTATATATTTTGATATTCGTTTGTGCGCGAATTAGACCCGTTTAAATACTAATTAACATGTATTCAGTTCGCGAAAGTTTAAGAACTTCTACTACGAGTATAATATAATCCCAGAGAAATCACAACACTACAACTAACTAAATTACAACGAGACATTTTGATACGAAGGCATTGTCCTTACTTCCGGTTCCTATGTGAAAGTTTTACGTAACTATGGTCTGTAAAGTAGAATTTCATTTCATCTACAATATAGGTAGGTAAGGTACGTTAACCCACATTCAAATCCCAGAATCTTTTGTTAAAGATTCGTCAGAAATTAATTCTATGGACTATTATTAGAAAGAGCATACGCCGCAAATAAAATAGAACTGCTACCTATTCTTTTCTTCCAAGCTTAAAATTTTAACTGTTCGAGGAACGAACAAGATGCTACTTTCATTGCGCTTTTCTCCTTTACTATTTGCCCATTGGAGATCTTCGCTAATTGCATGTCGATGATACTTGAGAATGTCGAAAGCTTTTCCTGCGAGAAAATCGTGAAGATAAAAGCATGTCAGAGCTCGAGTCTAGTGCTAATGGAATTGGTTAAAGCTCCATTTCTCTAATAAGTGGAGTGCAGGCAACGAATAAATCATACTCAAATTTCGTTATACAAAGAAAAACTTTACACACTTATATTGAGAAGCATCTTTTTTGTATTTGTTGCGCGGTATCTTACCTCAATTATTTTTTATACGCTTACAATGGTTAAGTAAAGCGTCTAGAGAAACATAATTAGTTATTTGGAGTTTCGAACCCAGTGCCGATAGACTGCCAAGCGCGCAGTTTACCGTTTAGCCACTACCCTCACTTGCAACAACTAAACACTGATCAGGAAAACAATAGCAGTTTTAATCCGCTTGATCCTTTGACACAATAACTCGAATTGAATAAAACATTAACTTATGAATACAGATTTGGTTCGCGGCCCAAAAATCCTTTCTGCAACTTCGTCTCTCGACTTCTCTTGATTTCGTTTGCCGTATTTTATCCTGGTTCCCTCAACTCTGTTTTGATATTAAATTTCAAATTCCTCTCTGAACTTTGTTTGGTTTCTGGAAGCTTTTTTCCTTCATTTACGCGCTTTTGAAGCCAGTTATAATCAAGGGCTGTTTAAAATTTCTGTGGCATAGTTGTTTTCGGAAAATCTGTTGGAGAGAGCAAAATACACGCAAATGTTGAATGGACAATTGTATTTGGCTTGTATTCTAAGTGAGACCTTTTCATATTCATGATAAGCTAACAAAATCAACCTCCAGGAAGGCATACTCGTTAGTGATGGGATAATTCAATATCCGGTAGAGAGTATGTAGCATGTTCGTTTAGATTTACATATCAAATTTGTGACATTTACGGTACCTACCTTTTCTTTACATCCTATCTCTTTCTCACGGCCAATTCTCTCAAAGCGAGAGGTGTAATATACTTTAGTATTTTATTCACCCACTCTGTCATAATACTTTAGTATTTTATTCACCCACTCTGTCTCCAGGTAGCAGAATGCCACCACGAAGGTCGAGAGACCATCATGGTGACCAGCGGTGCTGTCGCCTTTGGAAGACAGAAGCTGACTCAGGAGCTGCTCATGTCACTGTCCATGAGAGAGACTTTATCACCTAGCGACCATACAAGAGAAGTAAGTACCTATTTAAGTTCTGAAAGGAAACGTAGGAAACTGTGGAACACCCAGACGAGTATTATAATAGTGCTGTAGTTTAATTTACTGCCCTGTCAGCACAAAATAAACTAAATTCTAAATGTGAAAGATTGAAATTTCTTTCTTGCTCTACTTTTTGACAACAAATGGTAAGTATATGACAGAACTAAAACTTATTTTTAAGTTTTCCTACACTCTAAACACAAGTAGGTATGTATCTAAATACTTTGTAACTCCAATATGGTATATATTATATGAATATATCTGAATATGTTTATTACCAACTCCACCTCACCATTGAATACCTACTTACTACAATCACAAGCCGTAGGTAACCAAATTCAATATTAAACATCTGCGCAGTTAAACAGCCCATCTCAAGAGGCCATTATAACAAAGCAAACACTCCTGTTATTGTAACGCCATATTACACCAGGACGCGGGCAGCATCTTGGACCCTCGAGCGGCTGCAGCCGTCGGGCAGTCGGAGCTGATGGCGATGTACGACGCAATGTTCTCGCAGTACAACGTTAAAATAGCACAGGTGAGCTTTGCGGAGTGTCGGGGGTGTGGTGCGAATGAGCACGTTTCACAGTTTATCCGTCGTAATGTTGCTGACAGTTGGAGCTGTACCCCTAGTATGAGGTTTTACTAGATAGTAGGCGTCAACTAGCTCTTGGTATGAAGATTTTTAGTTCATAAACGCGCCGGTTGGGGCGCTGTACAGGATCTTCATACAAAAGCGCTAGTTGACGCGTAACTATATTATATCGAGCTAGTAAAACCTCAGGGCACTGATTGCAATGTGCGGTGATACGGTACAATCGTCACAAATACCCTATCAAATGTAAGTTTGAATCTTCCACGGTGAAACTGATGCGTGAGTTTGGGCCAAACTCATAAGCGACTGAATTAATTCAACTATTACAAATCATTATATTGGTTCATCATCTCATCAGATATGTAAACTTCAGAAGCACTGACAGATTATCAAAGTTTAACTTGAACTCTGATGAATCGGTAATGGGAAATCAACCTACGTATGGATTTTCAGTATCTGATAAAGTTGTTTTATTCTGTGTAACGATGTAGATCAATCAACCAACAGAATATACCTAAACGCTTTGTTATAGCAGTATTCATTCTCGCTCGCACTAAGGCCCCTCAATTTAATTCGCAGAGGCCTGCAGTATCTGGACCAGAAATGCATTAACACTTTCAAAGCGCTATTTTCCCGCCGGTAATGGATGTTCTGAGTAACGTTGTCTAAGTTGAGGGATTACCTCGAGCGAGGAAGGCTCATTTAACTTTGTGAGAGGTCTTGAAATGATCTTTGCCACAAGTATAGTACGGAAAATTAAAGTTATAGACAGAGCACATTGACGAGGTTTGGTGTTATGTCCATTAAAAACATCAAATAATAACACGCCTCGTCCATATAACAAAAAAAAATGATTTTCTATTAAACTAGCTCAAATAATGCAGAAAAGCGCATACAATTTGCATAAAAAAGACGGATTTCATGACAAACTTTAATTCCACAAAGCGCGGGAAACCATTTTTAAAAAGGATCGTTTATTTATAACATCTCGTGAATATTTCAAGCGGTGGTGCACTCCAAACATAAATAACTCGCTCTCGCCCGCGACTTTGTTCACGGGAGCCCGAAAATGAAATATTGGTAATAGCTAGTGTGCTCAAAGCTCATAGTTTATCATATATGTAGTTGTAGTATATTATATGTAGTAACTCGCTACGCCTGATTCCGTAAAGAGTGCGGTTGGGTCGGCTAAGTTGGTCCATTTTTTTTGGTTATTTATTATTATTATTATTATTTTATTTTTGTATGTATTTGTCAGATTTCGCGACTGGTGAGGCAAGTTTAGGCAAGTAGTTTGAGCGAAAGCATCGAATCCACGGATTTATTACTCTGTAATCGAATCGGACCCGATTGCGTCGTGGCGCGATCTAATCCTTGCATATTCAGCAGAAAAAAAATCCTATCCTTTATGTGAAAGAATCACATCACTAGTTTCGGAGTTTACCCTTTACAAATTTGAGATTTGCAAACAAACTTTACCTCTTCATAACATTTGTGTAGATAAACATAATTAATTATTCCAAAATGTAATTACAACGCTAAGATCGTGTGATGAAAAATGTGTTCATATTTTTTTTTATTGTCTCTTTAATTTAAAACAACGTAGACTGCACCTGCTGCCTTTATCTAAACTTTAATATTGCGACCTTTTTGTAAATTAAAATGATTTAATGTCGCCTTTTTTCGGCTTTGTTCGTTGCGAGCGTAAAAGAATACGCAAGGTCTTTTCATATTATACAGTTTTTTTACATTAAGGTACATTTTACATGCAATTACATTATATATAATACATTTTACATTACAATTTACATACATTTTGCTTTGATGTATCTTTTAGTTTTAGTTGCAATATAATGTTACATAACCACGATCGAAAATTGACAAAATATAATATCAGCCTCTCTTTGCTGGAAATTCAAGTACCTTCCTAGTATATTTCGCGTTCTTTGGTACCTTAATAAGTCGGTACACTGTCAAAAAAAAGTTGGCCTAGGAGACGTTAAACCAACACTGATTACACTGAACACGGTTGTTTTAAATCGTGCATATATGTGTGTCTGTCTGTCCGTATTCGCACTGCGTAAAAACAACTATTCATAAAATAATGTAATATCGATATATAAAAAAATAAGACCGTAAACAGATTCGGGGGTAACAGTCGGTTAATAAAGTTGTTTGATGATTTACACCTTAAAAACACGGTCATTAATTTTACTTAATACCATTTAAATTAAAAGATGTTAAAAAGCTTTTTTTCTCTTTACCAAACTAGTTTTAAAGTACAGTGACGCAGCAATAGCTTCAGTTTGTTTTACGGCTCGCTCCAAGTTTTTCGCAATAAATATCCGTAATTAAAGTTAGGGAGCCTTCTCGGATTAGTTTGTTCCCCAGATTGTAGTCTGAAGTCGTTTCAGTTTGGACAACTCTTGATCTATTGTTGTTGCATTAACAACACTGTTTTTCTAATGAAAAACAACATTGTAAGTGGTTTGTGTGTGCGATTTTTTTTGTTGATATAACGGCTGTTTACATGATTTTCCTGCTTCAGTCGAGTCTGATTCCCGATTGCTTCGTTAGTAAACCACTCAGCTGCTTCACAAGCTTGTTAAACCAAATCACGCCATTCTGCAGTATTGCTTCAATTGGGTTTTTGAAAAAAAATTTTTTTTGTGATAAATGGAAAGATTATATATTAGTTTTATAACAAAACTATTTTTTTTTTTTCGCAATAATTCAAAAGTTATTTCAAAATAAAAAAAAAATTTTGAATCCAGTACCGAAGACACGCCGACAACTCCCGAACAAACCCGAGCGCGTGTGACGTCATAATGTTAGTTTTCACTCATTGCAGTTGATAGAAAAATAATAAATACAGTGTTTTGATCTATTTAATTTTGTTGTCATTATTAAATATTTAAATTTATATTAAAAATGTCGAACCTCAAAAGTTATCGTTCTTGTTTTGTACCATTATGTAAGAATACTACAAAGGCAACTCCTGATAAAATGTTTTTAAATGTTCCCCAAGATGACAAACGTCGAAATAAATGGTTTCAAGCAGTGCACCGTGATAATCCCCAAACAAAATCGATTTTTTTTTGTTGTGAAGATCATTTCGATGTAAGTATTTCTTAATACCATTTCATCTTCACTTCTACGATGGGTCCACATAAGTAATGCTAATGCATGTTTGCAACCACCTGTAGACACAATATAAAAGATTATTATTGCTTACAACATCAAAAAACTTAAATTTAATAGGAGTATAAATTACCTGCTGAAGCTGCACAATCATGGCATTGAACATCCTGAATTTTTTTTGACTTTTCATTAATAGTTAAAGTAACTGAATAAGCTTTACTCCGAACTCGGTGTTCTGGACATACCCGTCCTTTCACAATACAAATATTATTTTTACGACTTAGTTGAACATAACCTATAGCTTTGTCGCCGTAACTCTCACGCGATGCTCTGCAATTTATGAAATAAATAATTATATTTACTGTAATGGAGAATAAATAATTAAATATTTTCATTTATTATATTATTTTTTAACAAACTTACCTTGATGCCTTGGCACCTCGAACTTCAGCAGAATTAAACCGAACGTCATTTTTTAAAAAATCGGTGATCATAAATATATCAACATCAGGAATATTGTCAGACTTTGCCTTAATAAATCCTTTATCACACATAGCTAATCGAAACCAACTAACAACTCGTATTTTAGCAATAAATTTTTAATATTATTGTCTAGACACGTGTAATAGCCGTAAACGCTGTACTGTTATTAAATAGCTATAACATTATGACGTCACAACTATGGTGACCAATCATGGCGCGTTTATAGTCACGTGATTTTTATTTAAATTTCATCAATTTTTAATTGTTTATAATTAATTGAAAAAAATTTTTTTTGAAGTTTTTTGCATTCAATATCAATATTATTAATAATAAAGTTTTAAAATACATAAAAAAAATCAATAATTATTTTTTTTTCAAAAACCCAATTGTTTGTTTATTTTACATTTTTCGAGGGGCAAACCTACAGCTAACATAGCAATTGGATACGATGCAGAAATCAAAAAGCCAAAATAGCTTCCACATATAAACTTTAAATGGCCGAGTGCACCAATTCTCAATCAGTGGCTGACAACAGCTCGCTACTTTGCAATAGTAATTGCGGCTTCAGACTACCGTTTGACCTCTTGACCGTACCAACTGGTCGTAAAGTGTTACAGAAATTGTAGACGATTGATCGCAGAGGCCGGCAGCAATCAGGGTTAGAGACATTATTGAGATAGTTGATAAGACCAGACATCATGTTGCAGTAATCAATCAACAAAATGATGGAACGAAATATTACAAGTAGCTTTAATTCCGACAAAGTCAGGCCGGCGTATGAAACCGGAAAACATATCGAATACGTGACAATTATGCTATAAGAGCTATGAATCACCACAGGTAGATGCGGAAACGGTTGATTCAATAATTGAATCAGTAATCTCGTTAGTAAAGACATGACTTGTGTAAAGTGCTCAGTAACACACAATAAATGGTTTGAGTTTTCCTTTAGAAAAATATTTTCGTAGTTTACAAATGAATACCAAGTGGAGGAAGGTTCAAGGTTAATTACCAAGTTGGGTTCCTGGTAGTAAGTAACTCCGTTTATTTAGATAGCCTTACCGTACCGTCGCAATTAAATTTACTTACCTACTGATGAAGAGTTTTCTAAGATGAAAGAAAACTGTTTACAATAGAAATAACAATTTCCTTTAAAAAACAAGATCAAGTTTCATGATACAACTCCTAACCCTCTTCCTTGTAATCTATAACTATCTTAATCAAACTGAGACTTAAAGACGCGCTTACCTTAACCTATCTACATTCCTGTACCTATTTACATACACTCAGCGTACCCTACATATTAATATATCGTCTTCCTACCTGAACCTCCGAGTGGAATCATATATAGCCGTGATATTTCGCGTTCCTCTGCGACGTTTCCCGTAATCAGATTTACTAACAGATCCCTCAATTTCCATTTGGCTATGCGTTTCGTCCATGTCACAGTGAGGACACCAGTAGAACCAGTTGCGGGAAGAGAATTACTATCGGCTATAATGATTACTCTTGTTATTGTCAACAGCTTACGTTTCCACTGTCACAGAATATCTATATTAATACCCTAGAAGAAGAGGCACATAGCATAATCAGGATGTCGTATGAAATTTTACGCATTGTTTCTCTTTTCCGTTTCTTTTCCGCCCTAGGCCACTGCTAGGATACATCTTCATATTATATAGGCTTCATCACAATTCCATGTGCCAACTATAAGCGTGAGGCAACATACAGAAATGACAAATATTTGTGTAAATCATAGGTATTTTGCTCTGAGTTGAAGTCTTCTATGATCGTAATGGTTCCTATTTCTATAGATACTAGGAATTTTAGTGAGGGTTCAGGATGTTCCTGTGTATTCGAGGCGTAAGAAATGGAAGGTATTCAAGAAAGTTGATCAGATACTGATGAAAGATACAGTCAGCAGTCAAGTTGTAATTATGTATACCTACAAGACAATTTTAGGCTCATCAATGGAGTGAAGTGTCCCACTGGTTCCCACTCGGGCTTGAGCCCTTATCAGTTGGGATTAGTTCAGCATAAATCAAGCAAGGCCATTACACGTTGCGCAAACTATTGGCTAATCTGTGACGCCACCGATAATTTTGTCAGTTCGAGGCAAATTCAAAGTCGTAAGTTAAGATTTATCTCCGAGCCATGTCCCTTTGGGTAAAGTTTACTGAGAGTCAGTAGTCGAGTTCCAGCTTTTATACATCAATCAAAGTAGTGAATGGATTGATTCTGTATCATCTTTCTCATTGATCTGCTTTACTTGTCTCCAAATCAAATAACGAACAGTCTGTTCCTAACAACGGTTAATTAGACTACCTCATTATTTTTTGCTCATTATTTTAGCTGTCATCCAAGACCGCCCCCCGCATGCGTGCATGCCCCGTAGTCCTAGCGAAACCGCTCACAAGTCAATTTTATATGAAAGTTTGTGAGTGTGTTTGTATGTTTGTTGCTGTTTCACGCTCAAATGGCTGGACCAATTTTAATGAAATTTAGTCTAGAGGTAGCTAACATCCCCGGGTCCATACTTTTTATTTCGAAAACAACTAGTAACACCGTGGAGCACAGCTAGTTTTGTGTAAAGATTGGTAACTGTTTGCAAGTAAACTGTTTTCGGGGATGTAGATTTACGGCGTCCCTAAACCGCTGTGAACTTCGGCCAATTGTTTACATCCGCGTCAGTGGTACAGGACATCGAACGAATTGCTTCTCCCAAAGAATAGGAATTCGAAGTACATACGTTGGCAGAACGAAAACACTCTTTGTGAATTAGGACTTTTATTACCGTATTTTTTTTTCGGTTTTATTTTCGTGTTTTCTATTATTGCTTCGTGTTCCAATGCCAATGACAAAGTAGGTATAATATACAAATATAGGAATTGTTTCCTTCATTACTTGTTTGTGTATTTAATTTAATAAGACAAGATAAAGTCACCGATTCAAAGTACGACTATACAAATATTACTATCATTTCCTGAACGATGCTATTTATACCTATTTCCATCTGAAAAGTTCACGAGAGCGCTAAAGAAAATATTAGTTCAGTATTTAATTGTTTGCCCCAGCCTGAGGACCGAAACTATATACCTTCATTATATAGTTTCCAATATCAACTAAGTTAAAAGCCATCAAGTTTTTAAGTTATATACCTACATGTTGAACCAAAACTATATACATTTATTATATAGTTTCCAATATCAACTAAGTTATCAAAAGCCATCAAGTTGTTATATAAATGTTGTAAATGTTTACTGTGTTACTTTATTTACAAAGTATTATATGACTCCAACCACAGTTTCAATATTCTAGATAAAAAACATAGCGATATGAAACGGCTGTACGCCGCTCCTTGCATAATAAAAGTAGATAAGACGGATAGACGTATTATTTCTATTTACATAGCTATTAACTTCAAATCCACGTCCGCACTAGATAGTACCGAAACTATTATACTATGCGTGTTTCATGGTATGGACAGTACAGTAACGTATTTACCATGGATCCATAAAAAAAGGATGTCGCAACGCTAAATGAGAAAAAAAGCATTGAGGATTATGGTTTGTCTGACGCACAAATTTCGCTTATTATTATGTTATGTGGACCGATTTTTCAATTTTTCTTACAACTGATGAATCTAGGAAATCGATATATTTAGCTGAATATAGCAATTTTATTTTAATGTTTCTATATAATACCTAATTATTTTTATCATTGATACGGCTATGTTACACCTGTGCCGCCGCCTTTGTTGCTAAACAAAGGCGAAAATTGTGAAGAGAAAACAAGAAGAGAGAGAAATATATTTCTCTACCGTATTTGGGTATTGCCGGTTTTATTCCATTTTATAAGTTGGCTACAATCTGAAAATTAATTACCATCGTTTCCGAAGCGGATGAGTACCTAGTTAGCAAACAACTCTCTCATTAAAAGTTACAATCGCAAACACGCCGCATACTATACCCACCAAAAACAAACACACACTGCGCAAAATGAGAAAACCTGAGCTAACAATACAATGTTGTCTATTTTTCGATTTTGCCAAAACTACGAGTATATTACGTTTCTCCTTTCAGCGGAATTTCCATGTAAATAAGGCAGAACTCATACGACGCGGTGACATCGTTTGATCTCATTTTTATTACAAGGGTTGTACCTACGTGCTAAACTGCCGTGCCGTATTGTAAAATAGGGTTGGTACGGGAGCGAAAATGCTCTACTAAATAACTGGCGTCTTCATTGTGAGATTGCGTGTGTCTTGTTGTGGAAGGGGTTGATTTAAATATAACGTAGAAATATTCGGCTTATGTTATTGTTTTGTAGCGGTTTTGAACCTTATTTAAACCACAGTTAACTAGAAATTATCGTACCATCATTACCACCAGCTATCAGTTTGGCGCCGTCTTTAAACTGGTGGTCGGATAAGCCGAATAAAAAAAAAACTACTGTTTTAAGTTATCTGTCTTAGGATCAGTCATATCAAGAAACTGTCCATTAATTTGCCATGTAATAAAACTTGATATTTTTAATACCCAAATACAGTCAACTAAGAACAAAAGTAACAAAAGTGAAAAAGAAATTATACGCTATCGCGTCCTACAAAATCTCAATGTGAAGCGATTGAAAAACTTTTGCGGAAAAACAATTTCAGCAGTAGAAAGGTCACATTATCATTTTTTACAAGTTTCTTTGCGAAAGATGTTTAATTATAAACTCTTGGGCGTTTTTCTTGTTTATGTTGATATGATATAGAGGTTATTTTGCTCCGAACAAATTGTGGACTACTATCCGTTGTTTTACCTTTCTGTGATATGATTTCTATTTTTGTGTAACTAAGCATTATGACATACTCAACTTAATTAAAAACATGAGTGAGTATTGCTTAAAGAGAGGTTTCCTAGGCGTCGGTGGCTTTTAGCATAAAAAATGAGTTCAGTGTGATTCGATTCCGATTGTGAAGTTCCATTAAAAATCTATTTCCATTTTTTATTCAAGAATAATGCTTTTGACGATTTTGTTATAACTCAACCCAAATTTATTTTATATCGTGAAATACTGTAATATAAAAGTTACCAAATCTCGGTGACAGGAACGATGAATAAATTGCGATTACCGTTACAAGAAAACCTAAAAATAATTTGGATAAAGATAGGACTGAAAATACATTTAAAGATTAATTTAAATTCCAAAAAGGAATGCTGATAAATTTAATCGCGAAGTAAGTTATATGAGTGAGACTGATGTAATAGGTGGATTTTTAAGACTGCTTTCGTTTAGTGCAATAATTATAGGTACTAATGTCTACGTCGATTTCGATGTTCATTATTTAGTTCAACTATACTCTGTACACTGGTATTTTACTTTTGTCTCATCTGTTGTTAATATGTTCTTAGATAAAAAACATGTAAAGTCAGCTGGCATAAAATGCAAACGCAACATCACATCGGTTTTTCGCCGAGATCTTATTTCGGAGTTATGGTAGTCGAATTTCTCTGATCGCTATTAATTTCTGTTTCCATATACACAGGTTCTAGTAACCAAGCCCGACTTCTACAATGAAGAGACACGGAAGAATCTATTCTGCACGTTGTCAGAGCTGATCTCTCTCAACATAGTGCCGATAGTTAACACTAATGATGCAGTTAGCCCGCCTATGTACATCCACGATGATGCCGTAGTCCCCGGCACTGGAAAGAAGGTAAAAATCATAATATATTCCCACCGATATGTCCTAAGAAATCCTCCATATAAAGTTTTGAGCATGAAATCATATTTTTTATTCGAATTGCGTTGTGTAAAAAGATTGTTCAATACTTTGGTCATGCGGTGTTGGCTTTTTCGCAAATATCAGAAGCGTTGGACCATTCTATGTTGCCTTTATACTATGGTAGTTTATTATGCTTTATGTCGTTGAAATACACATTGCCCTTTTTGTTTGGGGCTTGGATCTTCTACGGCAACATGACTCGCTATATAATTAATCTCTCATTATAGTAACTGAAATAGTTTTACCGAATCCAATTTAATTGATATTGTTTGGTGAGTGTTTGACAAATTTATCGTGTATTTCACTTTCATATACACCAAATAATAGATTGACAGTTGATTGGGCGACGCATGGCTCTAATTATTATTTGAAACTACATGGAAACTATTTTGCGTTTAATACCAATTAATTAATTGTAATTGATATTTGTATTTATTTGTTAAATTTAATTATTACAATATCAACGTGATCAAATTACTAACTAATTTGAAGCTTATTCAAAGTATTTATACTTGGTTGTCTTATACGTCATTTATGTGAAGACTGAAGACAGACATTAGGACAATTGTTTTTTGGCATCCAAGCGATCGGATCTTTGACAAAATTACATGAACTATAATCGTTTATCGAACCTTGAGGTACACCTATCGAATGCTGCTTGCAGGCATTTTCTAACCCTATTAAAACTTTGACACATTTTTTTCTCGGCCGGTGATTCATAAGTTAACTTGCTTCAGGGTTTAGGCATAAAAGACAACGACAGTCTCTCCGCGCTTCTAGCCGCTGAGATCCAGTCGGACCTCCTCATCATGATGTCAGACGTGGACGGCATCTACAACAAGCCTCCGTGGGAAGACGGCGCCAGGATGATGCACACTTACACGTCACAGGATAAGGACCTGGTTCAGTTTGGACAGAAGTCTAAGGTAGGCAATATGGAACCTTATGTCGATCAATATAATGTCATTCATGTTCAAATTGAGCAATTAAAATTAGACTTTATTCATCAATATTTAATAGAATCAGGCGTTAACTTGTGGAAATCCACCACCCGTCATCATCAGACATAATTATCATTAGTTATTTTCATATTCAGGGACTGAATTCGTTCCCTCTATCTAACAGCTATGTCTATTTGCCCTACATCTGGCTAAACAAAAACAATATTGCTACCGAATATACTCGTAACTACGAGTATAATGAACTATTTCAGAATAGATATTTGTGTATAGACAATTTTGTTATTCTCTTGATAAAGCTCCGAAAAATGTATTATTGTTTTTGTGGCATGTGACGCTTGTTTTGTGGTCTCGTATATTAAAAACAGAATGAAATAATTCAGGCGCATACCGCGGCTCCGAACCGAATATAATAACTTTATTATTCAACTTATTTTGACATAAAACATTAGCAAAATAACGAGAAAATTGAATATCATTTTACGGCTTGGAATTTATGCGAACCGCAAAATAATTTGAGCATAATAATGGCCACATTATGTGTCTAGAAAGCTTAAAATTAAATTCTATGCACGTCTGCGGTTTCACATTGTGTTGGATTAACTTGCATTTACGTAAAATAATGCATGTTTCGATCAAGCAGTTCATCTTCTTTTAAAAGGCAATTGAAGACGTGTTTAGATTTCAAATGTTGTATATTTTTTTAGGTTGGCACGGGGGGGATGGATTCTAAAGTAAATGCGGCTACATGGGCCATGGCAAGAGGCGTCAGTGTGGTGATCTGTAATGGCATGCAAGAAAAAGCAATCAAGACCATTGTCAGTGGAAGGAAAGTTGGTACTTTCTTTACTGATTACGCAACGAACATTTCCAACTCTCCTGACGTAATAGCTGAAAACGGTAAGAAAATAACACAACAACCTACTTTGCTAAAACATCTCCTTAGTATGTTATATTCTTAATACTTATTGTATTTCTAGCTCGTAGCGGAAGCAGAGTTCTGCAGAAGCTGACACCATCCGAACGAGCTTCAGCCATTCACTCATTAGCCGACCTACTTGTAAATAAACAAGAGAAGATACTAGAAGCCAACAACAAAGACTTGGAAGAAGCCGCCAAGAGTGGCCTTGCTAAGCCTTTACTGAGCAGACTGTCGCTCAGCCAAGGGAAACTGAAGACTTTGGCAGTAGGTTTGAAGCAAATTGCCGATTCAAGCTACGAAAACGTCGGCAGAGTGTTGAGGAAGACCCAATTGGCTGAGAACCTGGTTTTGAGACAAGTGACTGTACCCATCGGAGTCCTTCTCGTGATATTCGAATCAAGGCCTGACTCTCTACCCCAAGTAGCAGCTCTGGCCATGGCTTCTGCGAATGGTCTCCTACTCAAAGGTGGAAAGGAAGCCGCTTATTCAAACAAAGCGTTGATGGAACTAGTCAAGGAATCTTTGTCGGGTGTCGGCGCAGAAGACGCCATTTCCTTAGTGTCAACCCGAGAAGAGATCAGCGACTTGCTATCCCTGGAGAAGCACATCGACTTGATCATACCTCGGGGTTCATCCGAGTTGGTCAGAAACATTCAGAAGCAGTCGCAGCACATTCCAGTTTTAGGGCATGCCGAAGGCATCTGCCATGTCTATCTTGACAAAGACGCGGATCCAGCCAAAGCTATCAAGATAGTTCGCGACGCTAAATGCGATTACCCTGCCGCATGCAATGCTATGGAGACCTTGCTTATCCACGAGGATCACGTGACTGGATCTCTCTTCACGGATATCTGCAATATGTTGAAGAGTGAAGGTGTCATAATCCATGCAGGTCCGAAGCTAGCTAAGCAGTTGACGTTCGGTCCTCCATCTGCAAGGACCATGCGTCATGAGTATGGGGCGTTGGAGTGCTGCATTGAGGTTGTGAAGGATTTGGAGGAAGCGGTCGATCATATCCACAAATTTGGCAGCTCGCATACTGATGTTATCGTCACAGAAAATGGTTCGTATGTTTTGGTGATTATTAGTATCTATATAAATATAAAAGCCAAAACTGACTGACTGACTGACTGACTGACGATTAGACGTGTGCGCCGATGAAAAATCCATCGGCGGCGGGCGCCGATCAAAAATCGGCGGCGGCGGCGTGTTTTCGGCGTGGGAACATTTTTTATAGACTTTAATAAAAACAAAATTTAAACTGTTTTTTCTAATAAATAAACACTAATAAACACCAATATATAGAAACAACTAGATAGCGTTACAACGGAGCTCTTAGAAGCAGCAGGAAAGCCGGTACTTCATGAGCTCTAAAACTTATATTACCGTGTAAATGTGTATGATTCAAGTACAGAACCAACAGACTTAATATAATCCAGCTGCGCAGGGGAGTGAGACAGGGGGTTTTTATATCCCCGCAATTGTTCACTCACCCCGGAAGATTATGTTTACGACGCTGGAACGGAAAGAAACGGTCATACACGTCAATGGCGAGTACCTACGTCTCACACCTAAAGACCCGTCGTTGTTAGGTAAACGATGCAGCTGGGTAGAAACAACGTCGAGTCTTTTCGTCATCCATACCACGGTGTCTATAAACAAAAGTCTTAAATGCATGCGTCCTTCCAGTCATGACCTACGGAGCCGAAACGTGGACACTCAGGGTGAGACTGGTCGACAAGTTTAAAGTCGCTCAGCGAGCTATGGACTTAGAGCTAAATGCTCGGATTTACTCTGAAGGAACTCTGATCGCTGGTAACGGTACTCTCGAAGTTGTAGACCAGCACACCTGCCTTGGGCAGATTGTCCAGTTAGGCAGGTCCAACTTCGACAAAGAGACCGCCCGAAGAATCCCACTCGGATGGGCAGCATTCGCGAAGTTACGTGACATCTTCTCGTCCAAAATTCCACAGTGCTTGAAAACAAAGATCTTCAACCAGTGATGACATATGGAACTGAGACGTGGTCCTTAACTGCCGGCCTTTTGGAGAAGCTCAGAGTCACACAGCAAGCAATGGAAAGAGCTATGCTCGGAGTTTCTTTGCGCGATAAAATCCGGAACGAAGTTATTCGCCAAAGAGCTAAAGTTTTCGACATAGCTCTCAGATGGAGAAGAACGAAGGTGAACGACATAGCTCAAAGGGTTTGTAAGCTAAAGTGGACCGGTCACATCTCTCGAAGAACCGAAAACGGCTGCAGTAGGGAGTTCTAGATAAGAGTAGGGGCCTCGTTTAGGCAAACTGTTACTCTATGAATCTCTCGAAGAACCGACAACTGCTGCAGTAGGGAGTTCTAGAGTAGGGGCCTCGTTTAGGCAAACTGTTACTCTATGAATCTCTCGAAGAACCGACAACTGCTGCAGTAGGGAGTTCTAGAGTAGGGGCCTCGTTTAGGCAAACTGTTACTCTATGAGTCTCTCGAAGAACCGACAACTGCTGCAGTAGGGAGTTCTAGAGTAGGGGGCCTCGTTTAGGCAAACTGTTACTCTATGAATCTCTCGAAGAACCGACAACTGCTGCAGTAGGGAGTTCTAGAGTAGGGGCCTCGTTTAGGCAAACTGTTACTCTATGAATCTCTCGAAGAACCGACAACTGCTGCAGTAGGGAGTTCTAGAGTAGGGGCCTCGTTTAGGCAAACTGTTACTCTATGAATTTCTCGAAGAACCGACAACTGCTGCAGTAGGGAGTTCTAGAGTAGGGGCCTCGTTTAGGCAAACTGTTACTCTATGAATCTCTCGAAGAACCGACAACTGCTGCAGTAGGGAGTTCTAGAGTAGGGGCCTCGTTTAGGCAAACTGTTACTCTATGAATCTCTCGAAGAACCGACAACTGCTGCAGTAGGGAGTTCTAGAGTAGGGGCCTCGTTTAGGCAAACTGTTACTCTATGAGGAAGTGACTTAATTTGACATCTGTATCGGAACCGCTGTCGTTGATGCACTAAAATAGTATAGTTGACTTGACGCCGATTTCACGCCGGTCCCAAAATCGGCGGCGGCGGCGTGGAAATTTTACCGGCGGCGGCGGCGCGCCGGCGCGGCGCACACGTCTACTGACGATCAACGCACAGCTCAAACCACTGAGTCTAGAACCATGAAACTTCGCACAAATACTCCTTATGTGACGTAGGCGAGCAATAAGAAAGGATTTTTGAAAATTCAACCCCTAAAGGGGTGAAAAGGGGTTGCAAAGTTTGTATGGAGCAACGTGTTTTCTTGGTCTGATCAACTTCAAACTTGGCATTTACATTCTTTAAAACGTTTAACTGAACACGTGTTTCATAGTTTTTAAATATCCAACCCCTAAAGGGGTAAAAAGGGGTTGCATAATATTTTTCATCCGATTTAGTTCGACATTGAAATTGTACACAAATATTTCTTAAGTGACGTAAGTGAGCGCTAAGAAAGGATTTTTGAAAATTCAACCCCTAAGGGGGTGAAAAGGGGTTGCAAAGTTTGTGTGGAGCAACGTGTTTTCTTGGTCTGATCAACTTCAAACTTGGCAGTGATATTCTTCAAAAGATTTATTAAATACTTTCATGTTTTTTTTATTCAACCCCTAAAATGATAAAGAGGGGTTGCAAAATATTATTCATCAGATTTAGTTCGATACTGAAATTTTGCACAAATATTCGTTATGTGACGTAGGCGAGCAATAAGAAAGGATTTTTGAAAATTCAACCCCTAAAGGGGTGAAAAGGGGTTACAAAGTTTGTATGGAGCAAAGTGTTTTCTTGGTACAATCAACTTCAAACTTGGCATTTATATTCTTTAAAAGATTTAGTTAAACAAGTGTTTCATTGTTTTCTTATATTCAACCCCTAAGGTGATAAAAAGGGGTTGCAAAATATTTTCATCAGATTTTGCTTATAATTGAAATTTTGCACATTTATTCCATAAGTGACGTAGGTGCGTAATAAGATTTTTGAAAACTCAACCCCTAAGGGGGTGAAAAGGGGTTGTAAAGATTGTGTGTAACAACGTGTTTTCTTTGTCTGATCAGCTTCAAACATGGCATTTTTATTATTTAAAAGATTTAATTAAACACGTGTGTTATCGTATCTTAATATTCAACCCCTAAAATTTGGATAGCATATAGTAGGAATTTTGGAAGGAATGGTAGCTTTGATAGAAAATATTAGATTTAGAATTAAAATTATAGATATTGGTTATAATTGTATATTTTGGTATAAATGGTAGGTTATGGTAGAAAATTGTACATTTTGGTACAAAATGGTAATTTTGATGGAAAATGGTGGATGTCGTATGCATTTGATGTCGGATATCGGATGTTGATTTTGAACTCGAGGTCATGGTCTATTTTTAGTTATTTGGAATTTGGTAAAAAAAAATCGTCCACGCGAACGAAGTCGCGGGCAACAGCTAGTCTTATCATACGCAAGTTAAAAATATCAGTCTTGAATTAGCATTTACGCTTGTAAATATTTGTAATATGTCGACTTTGTTACTCATGTTGATTACTTTTGTGAATGATTGTTTATATTATTCTGGGCAAGTTCAAAGTCTGAAGTACTATTGACGTTGATATATCAATAGAGATATCTTTGTTTATCATTACATGTTTGTTTGTGTATGAAGATTGTTATAATTTCGCGATAATGACTTGAATGCAAACATTAATCATCAGTATATTGACGTGTGATGGAGAAGCATAATGTAAGACCCCGCGTTCAGAGTGACGTAGATAAGAGCAGAGTTTCAGTGGGGTTTGATAGTGTATACGTAACTCGTATATACATAAGATAAACGGGTGCTTTTGACGAACGATATACTTGCAGGTTGAACTATTTGACATTAATAGTCATTTAAAAAATATATACTCTACAGAGTCTACGTAATACATTGATAAGTTTTCGTACATACTTTATTCTTCAACTAGTTGCTACGCAAAATGCTACGCTAGGAGAATATCAGGGTCGAATGTGGAGCTGAAAAGTGGGACAAAAGCAGATTTCTTCATGTGGGGCGAACTTGAGTGGGACGAATGTGGATTAAATCATAAAAAACATGAGGGGAAAAACACAAAAATGAGGCCAAAATGAAAAATTCAATTTCTTGCACATTTCTGACAGGACAACCAACGTCGGGACAGCTAGTAGTATCCGTAAATACTATAATAATGTTGATCGGCTATTTTCAGACAGCACAGCGAAGCAGTTCCTGCACTCGGTAGACAGTGCGTGCGTGTTCCACAACGTATCCTCGCGGTTCGCGGACGGGTTCCGATTCGGACTGGGGGCTGAGGTCGGAATCTCTACCGCCAGGATTCATGCTAGAGGTAACCGCTTTTACCCCTTTGTACCATTTGTAAATCAAATACATTATCTACAAAATAAGTTTAGCTTCAGATGAAGGAAATCAAAGCAAAACAATCACGTACATAGATCCTAGCTAAGATCCAAGGAAACTACCAACCCCGAATCAGAAAACCTGTCCTCAAGTCTATTTGGAGAAGTTCCTACAACAGCCCTTAAGAACCGTTACTAAACACCTTTTTATAATTAAGCTTGCTCCAAGGAAGGTCAAATTGCTTGAATTTTAGATGTACATTATGCTGAAAGCTATTCACTTGGTTTCTTTCAGGACCAGTGGGAGTGGAGGGTCTCCTCACCACGAAATGGATCCTCGAAGGCACAGATCACACAGCGGCCGAGTTCAACGAAGGAAAACGCACCTGGGTCCACCAAAGCATGCCTCTGAACTGACTAGAGAATGCGAATAGGGAAGACGGAACGCTCTGGGATAGAATAAAAAGATATTGCTATGGTAATAAACTGTTTTGGAGTAAGCTTTAATGTGATTTAAAATATATGAGACAAACGTAATGTAGTTTTTAATAGGCAATGTAAAGTGAAATTATAGGCGTTAGTAAAAAAAATCTTACATAGCATAGTAGGTTTAGGTACTATTAAATAATAATATATATTTTTTTATATTTTTCTTTTTTCTTCGTTCTTTTTTCTATATTATGTCTAACAAATGTAAGCGATTTATTAGTAAGCTTTTGTATTGAAGATTATGTATTGTGTTAATTGTAGACACGTCCCGACCAAAAACAATTACGATTAATTAAATATACTTTATGCATGACGCAGTGCACGCTTAAATTATTTGCCACCATGTTGTACCCTATACAATACATACATAAATCCAGACCTACAACTAGAATATCTTATGTCTAAAGAATGAAGAATATAAAACGAAAGATAATCGAAGGAAACATATTAACTAGCTAAAAACGGGTCTAATTCGAGCATTAATAATTGATTGATTGATTAATGTCAAAATTATATATTTTGATATTTGTTTGTGCGCGAATTAGACTCGTTTTTAGCTATTTAATATGTTTCTTATTCGCGAAAGTTAAAGAACTTTAATCGAAAGAAACCTTGTATTTCTCGCCCCTTATCTCAGGAACCCTGTAAACCTGTAAGTTAGAGATTTCAAACAATAGAAATATCGTTTAGCACCATCTCAAAGCTGGAAAGAACTCACAAACTCTAACAATGGGAGGTTCGCTAGAAACTTTAGCGATATGAACTACCTTTTGTTTCCTGGCCCTCATAGAGTGGAAAGTATAAAAATCCATTTGATACAATAAAAGCTGTTGACTATAATACCATTTTAAAAATTTTGAATCTCATTAATTTTTCACATTTTCCGCAGCCCTCTCTTTTTGAAGCTTAGATAAGTATGTC
Source organism: Hylaea fasciaria (assembly GCA_905147375.1). Lineage (NCBI taxonomy): Eukaryota > Metazoa > Arthropoda > Insecta > Lepidoptera > Geometridae > Hylaea > Hylaea fasciaria. Next base: position 9,572,315 of record LR990202.1, on the reverse strand, counting down.
GTTCACTAAAGCGAGAAACACTGTGTGGCCAATATAAGGATGAGGTCAATAAAATGTATAAAGCAATGGTCTAAAGTAACTTATAAACAACTTGGAATAAAGACTTAATTAATAATATGAAAATTCACCTGTATAATGTGAGAACCAAAACGAGAAAAAACACGGTACCTCTACAACTCAATTGTATCTAGTAAATAATTTGCGAGACATGAAGAGTAATGAGAAAAATGGAAATCAAGCTCGAACCTCTTTTAGAGATGAGATTAGTCTTGTAATTTCTGACTGCAAACGCTTACCGTCTACATAATGTATGAATAAAATGTTCCAGTTTACAAGGATCTAACGCAATAAATGTTTGATAACGTGATTAGGATGGTAACCCTATTAAATAATACATTTGAGTAAGGAAAAAGACACGAACACGTAGCGGTAAACTGGGAATCGAAGTATGAACATTTGAGTGTACAAACCAGAACGTAGCAATCATCTGAACTTAGTACTACGGGTAGTCGTAGCAAGAGCTACGCTGTAATGATGTTTACGTTGCTACGCTACTGCTACGAAGTTTTCGGACCTTCATTCCATGAAATTTTGTCAACAATGATCGATGGATGTAATCCATCATACAAAGATTACAACTCTAAGTAGGCAGCAATAATTGGCGTAAGTACAAAATGGTAACATAGAAACATACCAAAACATAATTCAATATGAAACATCCTACATACAATGACTGGAAATTATTCTTCCAATATTATAATGCGCTACGACTGCAGTAATTTACATGAATAGTTGCTATCCGTCTTGCTTCCGGCTCTTATTGGATTTTCAAATGAGTCTCGTAGCGTAGAATTTCAATTGCATTTAAATTTCTTTTGCTTTGCCATACATTTTACCAAGTCCACAAGTTGGTAAAACTTCGTTGCTAAAGTTTGTCTGAATCCATTTTATTATACATATTTTTTAGCGCACTTCGTCTTATTCAAAACAAAAGAAGGGGATGTATTTCTATATAAAAATAATATACTATGCAGCGAAAACGTTGTCCAATGTCCAATAGATGCAGATGGATAAAGCGTTTAAATTTAGCACTGTCAAGTAAATACGCTATTTTTACATACCTACTCAATATACTACTTTCTTTCGTAAAAATCGCGGTAATACACAGGCGCTTTATATTTTAAAATATGTATAGTGCATATTAACAAGCAAACTGTCGCCTGCGGCTGTATTGGTCGAACGGTGTAACTCCATAACTAAATTTATAGCACGTAAATTTATTCCAATAGCATGTAATTATTTTATATTGCTTTTAAAACTGTTCTCCTCGGCTAGCAAGTTATAAGTTCTAGCGTCTAAGTTGGAAGCTACTCACTCGAGAGTAAGTAGGTAGTTTCTATACAAAATGATGAAAATGTGTACACACCACGCTAGTTGTGGATAATTCATGATTTATTATAGTTCGAAGTTTTGAATTATGTAAAACAAAATATATGTTGTTTTATTTTGGCTGTATGGGAACTTACAGTGGCTGAAACTAAAAATATCCAGACACTTGCCTCTCATTATAAAAAAACAACTTGCAAAACAAACTCGCCGCGCTATCAAATTTTGGCATTACGCTAGTAGCTAGCAAACAGGTAGGTACGATGTTTTTTAAATCTGATCAACATTTCGGTCCCAATTTCCACTTCAATATTCAAGGCAGGTGTTCCCTGTGCACAGTTTTGCAAATTTCGTTACGTTTCATAATACCCGAAAAAGTTTCCTAGCAATTTAGACGAAATTTTGTCTGTGGACCGTGCGGTCGAAATAGCGTTGGAAATTGTCGACCAGAGAGCGCAGTGGTACCGCTGTAGCAGAACCACAGCCCACCTGAGCCATAATTGGACCGAGTCAAATTATATATACCCTGCGACAAATAAAATGCGATATTTCGACTGTCCTTGAATGCGTATTGCAAGTATTAATGTACGTTCATCTAGGAAGTAACCGCAATATAATTTCGTCTAGAGTCACTTTGCTAAATTTGTACCTACGAGGTGTATCACTTATACTCGTATTTTGAAAGTTAGTCCTATTTAAGTGAAATTGTATGTAGCTACATTTATATTCTACCAGAAGTTGAGAAATCTCTAAGACATGCCCATTATTGTCCATTGTCCAACTTGCTTACATAAAATTGCGCAACTCGATAACCATTTCTAGCATTCCAGAAATCCCTCGGCAGTATCCCCTGTGCAGGGGACCAGTTATTTCAGTATCTACTCATACCTAGTTTTCATACACAGGATTAAAATAAATACAATCACAAAAAAAATATATAAGGTAAGTATATATGTACACCAATACTTAGGACTAGGTACTATAAGAAAATAAACACCTTCAGATTTTTCCTTTTCTATAAAACCCACATATTCAAATCTTTTCAATACACGTCGACACCTAATTTCAAGTACACATCGCGATAATGAAAGCTCTTCTAATCCACAGAAATCTCTTCAGCTTATCTCAACTTTGCCGAGAAAATCGCAAGAAAAAAGTTTATTCGTACGTTGACGCTTCGAACTCGCGATGTTATGTAAATGGGACTCAGGGAAATGTGGGTTGTGTTGCTATTTGAGTGAACATCAGGAGTAACTAGGTTAAACGTCGATTACACAGCAAAGCATGGCACTTTCAATAATAAAATTAACCTTGGAGCACATAGGTACTTACCTATTATGTATTTTATTTGTGATCTTCGATTAATATACCTAAGTGAATCAAATGAGCCCACTTTTCTTATTTTGTTTATTATTCGTTTAGATTGGCATTTGTTTATTCCAGTCGAATGTGACTTGAGCTGTCCGTGCAATGTCTTCTACGTAGTAGAGTAAATCAGATTTTTACATAAACAAAACCAAGTACGGACATAATTAATGTCTACTCCGCGTGCCAGGCAGTGTTTTATCGCAAACTCAAATAAGCCGGAGCCTAAGTATTCAGCAATTATCAATTTTGAACCTCACCGAATTGAAATACGGGCGATTTACCTCGTTCGCTTTTCAGCAACGCATGAAACGCCTGAATTCCGTGTCACATTCATGTGCTCGAGTGGATCACTCGCGTCCTCCCCTATTTCCATGCCCGGGGAAGAGAGATTGGAACCGAGTTAGGGTAGCATAAAATCCAAAACTTTATTGCATTGGAGCGTTTGTACTTTTGAATTATTTTTTTATATATTTAAGGAATTTTACAACTGTTTCTTGAAGTCTACTAAATTAGGTAAAAAAAATACAACACTTAATAACCCCTATCAGTTACTATTTGTGGAAACAAAATCTCTTTCTTTTCCATTGGGATCATGTTTTGAACTTCTTGCTCTTTTCCCCCCTCGCATAATGACACTATTTAGACATAGCCTAAGCTATCCAACGGCATAATGAAAGTGCTGTGCTCATAACGGCAAAGTTGGATTGGAGGTTCATAATATTATGAACAGATTATAGTGTCAGTAACAACCATAATTAACTTTTAGGTAGTAATGCTCTAAAATTCGCCACCAAATTAACCAATAAAAACCGCGAATCAGTGTTACAAATCGTGATTCGTTCAGCCACATGTTAACCACCGTAAATCTCTGCGGGCCGCGAGTTAAACCTTCCAAAATATCGTACTTCCAAAATAAATTCCATCGAGCGGGATTTAAAATTTATAATCGATTAATCGTTATTGGAGCGCGTTGGAGCCGTTATCGTGATGAAGTTACTAGCTTTTCGTTTAATAAATAATCGTTACTCAATATTACTTTGTAAAATAGTGTTTTGATAAAGTGGTTACTGAAATTGATGTAAAAATTTTTGATATTCGCTTTATTAAAGAATAAGCAATTGACTAAAACGAGTCTTATTCCGAGGTACTTAAAGTTTAATGATTCATGTGTCGCAGAAGAAGTATTATTTGAACCCTACCCCCATGTGTCCTGACAATACTTGATTTAATTCATTCAAGATCGAACAATCAGTCAGAATCGAATTGCGGACAATGCTACGAACAAAGCGCCGAAGCGTATTTAGCATTGCGAGACGACTATGCGATCCTAATGAATTAGGAAAATAAGAATATGTGACGACACCAAAGGGAGTGTTCCACAAAAGCCTTTGAGCTCCAGATATTACGCCAGAAGGAGGTTTCTTCACGCGTCGCGTCTTGAATGAATACTAATAACTGAAGTGCTCTAGGGTTGACATTTCTTAACAAAAAATTACCTAGAGTAAATTTGAAAAGCTATCGAAAGAACGCCGCAGCGTTCCCATCTTAAACGAATACGAAGTGAAAACCATCTAAAGATGGTAAGTAAGTACGAGTAGTATAGGTTTCTATAAGTAGACAGAAATTCAGTAGAACGCAAACTTGATATTTATCTGGGTAGACCAATCATATTAAGGGATCGGAGACCCTTTCAATCCTTTAAGCATTCAACCCTATGTCTTACACTTACCAGACGTAGGTAATGTAGCTTAATAACTTAGACGATGTCATAGTGGGAATATGGACGACTAATATTTTACGCTTATTAAGTACTATTAAGCCTAATTAGTTAAGTATTACGTCGAAAGAGATAAGTAAGTAACAGTTTATCTGAATTTCCTTTAATTAGATTGTTTTAGGAACATTTTAAAATATGCATCCGGATGGGCTCGATAAAAAATGCCGGTTCAACCTCCGAAAATATTATTTCAACTTCAACACGTCATTTTACCACGGGTAAAATTATGTGTAATCCAGGTACGTATGGTTTTAACCTTAACTATATACTAATATTATTAAGAGGAAAAGTTTGATTGTTTGTTTGCATTGAATAAGCTCCGAAACTTCTAAACCGATTTGAAAAATTATTTCTCTGTCGGGAAGCTACACTATCTACACTATCTCTGGTGACGTAGGCTACTTTTTATCTCGTAAAAATTAACGGTTCCCGTGGGATAGTAGTTAAAGCGAGTGAAACCGCGAGGCGCTTCTAGTAATTTATAAAAAAAATATAAATTGGGCAATTTCCTCTGCAAATGGTGTGAAACATTCCACATGCAAAGTAAAAGACAAATGCTTAGAACCGGGCATCCATTACGGGAGCGTCCGTGTGTGCCAACCCTAGATTATAGGCGGGAAATTGGGTGCTAGTAGGACGCGACACAAGATGGAATGGCTCCCCTTCACCACGACAATCTGTTTGAGAATTAATACGTAGAGCATGCTCGTCTATGAAGATGGAAATGAAGCTGCGGAAATGATCGCTTTAGTCGATATTATGGCTTCCACAATAATATTCAACGCAGGACTTTTTCGATGCGCGCACTTGCCTTGTAACTTATACCTACCGTGACTATTGAGCTACAATAGTAACAAAATTTGTCACCATTAAATGATGCGTGAAGTTGGATGGCTAGTAGAAACATCGTAGTTACCGTCTTATATACCGGTCAGCCAAATTTCTGACATTTCCCACCATATAACGACAACCACTCCACCTCGGCACAGTATATACCATTAAAGAACATCCATCATTCGATTGTTTCTTCACGCACCCTAACCCAAGTTTTAAAATAATATTGCTTACAAGAATGGAGCGTCAGTACGATGAGAGTGACAGTGTTTGTGATTGAGACAGGGTCGAAAATGCGCTGTGATTGCCCATTCCGATGCGCCCAGAGCATACAACTCCCGCAAAATAACAAACAAAAGTTGATATTATGTATAATTTTAAGGCATAAGTACGCGAATAAGAACTTTGTCAGAACCAAGTCGGTTCGTCCAGACAACGAGCAGTCCATACTGCAAACATACGTACGGTCGGCATCAAAAGTAGCTTAACATTTCCGTATCTTAAATTTAATATACACCCTAAAAATATACCTATTGCGTATCTACTATTGAACGGCCTCTAAAGTAGTTGAACATCTCCGTATCTTAAATTTAATATACACCCTAAAAATTTACATTTTGTGTATCTACAATGGAATTGGAAACTAAAACATGTTAAGCTACTTTTGATGCCGACGCACCACAGTTGACCTCGAGTTCACACCCGCGGGGCTATTAGAATCCCCAGACTTGCACCTCCTACTCAGATTCCCTCACGTAAGAACACGGTAATGGTGCTCACATTATAAACTGCGGCAGCGAGCTGTTAACTCACGGATTTTACAGCGAGAAACTTCCAGCGAGGGATCTACTGAATTTATTTTTTTACTCCGCCGTAACCTAGGAACTTAAAGCTTAAGTGTTGGTTTTACGATGCAGGGAAGAACTCTGTTTAGTGATTGGAAATAACTTGTTACCTTTTAGATCTATATGACACAGCTCTAATAAATATCCCCTCTTCACGAAAGTGAGGGGAGCCTTTGTCCAGCAGTGGTACAGTTACAGGCGGAATTATTTATTTACAATTGTTGTTAGTTTTAATTTATTTTTAACGAATTACATTTAAGATGGTGAGCATGTTGGTGGCATACTGTAAGCTTACTATTATATAAACTGGATCAATAAATAAATATTATATGTGTTTGGTAAAATACAGGTTTCTCAGATACCGCGATCACAATACAATATTGTTTTAGAAGTCGATCGGAAACCGAATTCCCCCAATTAGCATCGAGTTTTAATCGAAAAGTCAATACAAATGATTTCTGCTAATGTCAATAGACATTACATAACCTAAAATAAAATGTTATTAAAATGTAGGTAACAAGGAAAATAAATCACAGAATGAAGGAAAGATTGAAGAGGACATCCCTACTACTTTTTCTCAACACTCTACCTCATATAAGAATCAACCCCTAGGTACATACATACCTATAATGCTCATTATACGAGTATACGTATCTAAAGTAACGAGCCTTTGCCTAGCCACGTACTCTCAACTCTCCCAACCGGTAGGTCGCTCCGATATGTTAATGTAATTACATTGTAGAAACCAGACCTCACTAATTTCGTATATCCGCCGGAGTGTGCTTGGAGGAGGCGGAACGACCAAATAAGGAGGCTCGTGCTAATTATGTGCAACTGATAATAGTCGACTACATTATGTTGATCTCGGACCTTTTCTAACATCACCGGCACCTATACTCTTACGCGGACGTAATTTTCCATTGTCATTCTTGTTTTCTTCTAGTCTTTGTTGGATTTTGTCTTGTTTTTTATTATTGTATCTAGTGTGAAGAAGAAATAAACTTCTTTACTTTTACTAAGTGTGAGCACAGACCTATTGTATTGATGATTTAAACTTTCGAGGTATATATTATAATGACGGATGTTGTAATTTGTTGAAAATCGTGTTATTAATTAAATAGGTACAAAAAGGTAAAAGGAATAACAGATGTGTTTTAGGTACTTAACCGAAAGCCTGTAAAATCTGAATACTTAGGGTTCTTCACATCACCGAACCTAGAGGCTCCCATTGCCCTTCAATTATGCAAAACACTCACGCATGTCTGTGTTGCTTCGATAAGGGACTTAACTTGTCTAAACTGGCCTCTAAAAGTGATTATAGGCATTCTACGAGGGTTAGTAAACCTATTATCAATAATTTTCCGACGAATCGAATTTAGCTAAATATTTAGGTTTAAACTGTGAGATAGCCTAAGGCCGTATTTCACCACGTAGGCCCGATATACGTGGGTCTGTTTATGTCACATGCAAGGCCACAAATATGCCAATTGTCTATATGGGGTCGGATACCACTTGCTCCCAGAGGCCACAATTTTCCCTAGTTCTATCGCTCTCCTCACATTTGTATATCAAGAGTGGAGCGGGTTCCAAAAACAGTACACAGTACAAGTCGTTTTTCACTCTACCAAACGACGTTTCTGAGTGACAGGGAACTGTAAATTCGTTAGAAGACATACAATTATGACAAATTAACTAGCTAAAAACGGGTCTAATTCGCGCACAAACAAATATCAAAATATATAATTTTGACATACCTCGACGTTTCGACCGAGTTACATCGGCCGTGGTCACGAGAAGACTGAGGTATGTCAAAATTATATATTTTGATATTTGTTTGTGCGCGAATTAGACCCGTTTTTAGCTAGTTAATATATTTCCTGTTCGCGAAAGTTTAAGAACTTCAATTAAGACAAATCTTCTTAAAAGCATGAGTAAGAAAAATGTCTTACAGATTTATCAGAATAAGTACCTAGACGTACCTACACTTATTCTGGCAACTTTTAGTAGGTACTACAAATACTAAGTAAACGTGCTGAGCTTTAGCGAGCAAGTGTAATGAACTACAAATATATTTGTACCGTTTTGGACTTTGTCCGAAAAACATTTTATAACCTTGACATTTATCAAGTGAAAGAAAGCATCCGTTTTTTACTACAACAAGGTTGTTCAGATATTTTGTTAGGTAACGATACTGTTGTTTATGCAGAAAAAACTTGCCATGTTCCCGAAAGCTCCATTAAACTGAAACTATTTCGTAAATAGGTGTGTGGCCTTTGACGAAGCGGGGATAGATAATATAAAATACCATTATTATACGAGTTTAATGTGTTTATCATGTTTTCGTCAGTATTCGTAACTAAAAGTAATTATTACAAAATACATAAAGATTAAAATACAAAGCAACTAAAACATACATTAGGATCACATAAATAGATTATGTTTAGAAAAACATAATCTATTGGAAGAAATTGCCCAAAAATCTGGCTAAGTATATAGCGAGGCTAATATTCTGTCATAGATTATATAATTTGTTAAAAATTTACAGATGTCTCCAAGGGTTTACTGTCGCTACGCCTAACGACACACACGCCAATAGAATATCTCGTATTATTAAATCTCTTTCACGTTGAATACACGTGCGCGGTATGAAGGCTTTTTTGTACATCATATCTCTTCTATCTTGCATTAGAATTATATTTGCCATTTACTGATGCTGACGGTGTGATTAGAGCATGGCTCGCGCATACTTCTAAATGGAATGGAATGCGTGTCCATGCCAGTCATCACGTCAGACACTTGTCCTACATTCGTCCCACAGCTGGAGTGATGGACAGGTTAGTGGATGAAGCAACGGTTGTGTTGGAAAATGTATAGTTTTTTTAGTGTGTCACGCTTGTGTCCAATAGAACCCGCAACTTCACGATTTGCAGCCACAATTAAACCTCCAAGTTTGACAGGAAAAGTAAGAACTGTTTCAGAATCGTTGAGTTTTTTTTTGTTGCCTTTATATTTTTTTGCTAGCATTGGAGCACTATCTGACCTGGTCATAAGCGACGATGTGGTCGAAAGTGCTGAACATGCAACATCTAGAACGGGAGAGGGCCAAAAAGTTTCAAGGGCCGCTGCCGGAACCCCCGTAAAAGGATTTAGCGATAGATTTTCTACTTGACAGCGGATTCCAACTTTCGAGAAATCATTAGAGCGATACAAAACGTATATGAAGTTGTGGCGAGTTACGCAGTGGCGCTGACGTTTACTAACGGCATTGCCTTTCTCATTTAATCTGTGCGATAAGTAATGCTAAGCAGTAAGCAGCCTAATTTGATTGGATCAAACAGCCGCTACTTTCAAAGCCCCACATGTTCTTGTACAAATAACTAAGACCATCTGCAGAGAGTATTTCAGCCGTATTTTCTGGGAATAGTTACTATTTACACAACACAAACAGTGATATTCTACAGGGTTTTTTGTGCGTATTGCCTATAAATATTATGACCATAAATTTAAAAAAGATCAGGTTAATTTTAGCTCTAATAGGAATCCGTCACGTATCAAGATATACAAAACATATGGTATCAAGATACCTTTTGTTTTCATACGCGTGAGCTTGAAAATTAAGTATTTTATAAGTTTTGTCCAGATGATGACATATACCGCATAGTGTCTTTGTTTGACATAAAAGTAAATTACAAAACAGAGCTCTTCGGGTTTATATTCCTTACTACCCATACTCAAAACCGCCTTTCAGAAATAGAGAAAATCTTAAAAGCCCTATAATGGCTGAAAATCCTACTTGAATGACTTTTGATTGACACTGCTTTAATCGTCACTTTAGCGCGTTGAAATACAATTTAAGTTGAGACCTTAGGAGCTTTATATTAAACTGTCAAACAAAGTTGTTCAATTAAAGTTGATGAAGTTAAGTCTCTTTGTAGATGTATGATCATGGTGTTTTGAAAGCCTCTTTACACGAGTTCTAGTACCTACTACTAGTACCACCATTATCATCATCATCATCATCATCATCAGCCTGAAGACATCCACTGGTGAACATAGGCCTCCCCCTTAGACCGCTACACCGAACGACAATTTGCCACTTGCATCCACCGGTTGCCTGCGACTCTTTTGATGTCGTCGGTCATAGTACCATACTGTTTAGAAAATAAACCTAACATATAACTGGCAATGTTATTTGTATGGCAACACCTAGGGTCGGATGTCAAAAATTACTTCCATTCAAATGTACCCTTTGAGCAACGACGTGTAAATTACTAAACTTATGAAAATACAGTCTGTTTGTATAATTTCCACGCCTTTTATTAAACACATACTGTAACATAAACAATGGTATAATTATTGCGCAAGAAATCCGTTATAATTAATTATCTCTGGTCCAAAAGCAGACGTAAAAAATAATTAGCGATTAGAAATCAAAATTACACTAAGTGTATTTTGTACATAATAATTTCGTTGAAAATATAATCACACTCAAACAATATAATATGTTTACACATAAATATGTTCCGTGCCCAAAGGGTAAAACGGGACCCTATAACTAAGGCTCCGCTGTCCGTCTGGCTGTGCGTCCACCAGGCTGCCTGTGGTCACCAGGCTGCGTATTTCATGAACCGTGATAGTTATACAATTGACATTTTCACAGATATTATGATGTATTTTTATTGCCGCTAGAATAACAACATATATACCAAAAAAACCTACGTGCTGTTATACCCCAATTCTGTTAGCCTTAGTGCCACCCTGTCCCTAATTCCTACCTATTCAGCTATCCTGCAACCTAGGTCTCATTTCTAATCCCGATCCCAGTCAGTCTGTCTTCATCCTTCGAATCGAGCGGTTGCCTAAAGATAATTTTCTCGTAATATTTAAATAAAGTTTAGTGACTTCAAAAATAGTTTTTTTTAAAAAGCTAAATCCAAAGTCCGATATAACATTTGGTGGCAGCGGTGGGATCCGGAAATCCCCAGTGCCAGGCACCGCTCCGCAGACTCGCTCCGGATCCTAATCCTAAAACAAATAAATCCAATTAGTGCTTCATAAATAAGTGACTAATTAAGTGTCCGTGCATAGTTAAGTGCAAAAGTGCATAATTGAGTGCAAAATACTTACCGTGGCATCTCTGAAGTGTCGTCACGGACATCCTATCAGATCCTGGAAGGGATCTTCTCCTACTCGTCCTGTAAAGGAGATCACTGCATCCTGAGCCGCTATACGTCCCTCCGGCTACAACTGCTCTAAGCTACAACCTGCAAAAGAAAATCTACAGAAGTACCACCTGTGCTTCCATCCTGCTCCATTTGTCGTCCATCGTGGTATCCAGCATCTGAAAGAAAATAAGAATCCGGCATCCAAGATCATCCGATAATCAACAGCAGCGAGACCGTAAGCTGAGACGCGCCTTATCCCGAGGAATGTCGCCCGCCGCCGTCGTGTTCTTATCGGTCGCCCACACACTGCTCATACTGTAAGTCTTTGGTCATTGTTTGTCTAGACTGAGAGTTCCGGTAATTCGTTCACTGTAATTCTGATTATAAATATTTGCGTTTTGTTCTCGTAACTTTGTAAAATTATGCGAAAAGTGCCAAAAGCCGAAGAAGGAAAGTTAACTATTGATATTATCGGACCAGAGCAGGTGCTAAGTGACACAGTCACGAAGTCCCCTCTTAGTTCTCCTCGTGTTACCAGGAAAACCGCCGTACTTTCCGCAATGGCTGAACTAGAATTGAATGTCCTGTTCAAATTCATCAAATCATATGATGGCAGTAGGGAAACACTCAGCTCATTTCTTGTAAACTGCAACAACGCATTCGACCTTGCATCAGACTCTCAAAAACCTATCCTGTTTAAGTACATACTTAGCCAATTAAACGGAAAGGCGGAGGTTGCCTGCTCCATAAAAGATTTCACGTCCTGGGAACAGCTAAAAGAGTTCTTAAAAACACAGTTTAGTGAGCGTAAACATTACTCGCATCTTCTAGCTGACCTCCAAGAAAGCAAGCAAGGCCCGCACGATAATGTGAGCCAATATGCACTACGTATGGAGACATACCTCTCACAACTGTTAACGGAGATATCATTATCCAATACTAAGGTTAAAGAATTAGCCGGCCGTACCGCAGCTATGGAGGACCTTGCCCTCCATCATTTTGTCATGGGACTTCATCCCCGAATCTCTAACATTGTGAGGTGTAGATCCCCGAAAACAATTAATGAAGCCATTAATTTTGCCATATCCGAGGAACGTATACAACAGACGTTGTATAGACGTCCACAAGTGGACCAAAAACCTGCAACCAACAATAATAACAATAATAACAAGTTTAAAACCGCACCTCCCAGGCAAAACTTCAACCAATCCTTTTCGTCTCAGAGACAATCTAACCCCGCATCTCAGGGGGCCTCCAGCCCATTCTGCCGGTACTGTAAAACAGCCGGTCATGATATTTCCGTGTGTAAGAAACGCGAGTATAATAACAGCCGTTTCAAAGTCGAGCAAAACCAAGGCACTAGCCAGTCCTTTTATCGACCGCCCCCACGTGTAAACTTCTTAGACCAGCCCGATGAGGAAGCTGACCAATCCGGTCGTGATGAAGTTGACCACTGCTCAGATCCTTTAAACGAGTAATAGTCTCGTCACGGTGTCGCCCGAGACAGTGTACAAAAGTCGACACTTTAACCAAATCATCCAATCCTAGGGACGACTCGGGTAACCAGCCCCCAACAAGCGCCCAATCCTCTAATTCAAGGGACCACTCGGGTAACCAGCCCCCAACAAGCGCCCAATATTCTAATTCAAGGGACCACTCGGGTAACCAGCCCCCAACAAGCGCCCAATATTATAATTCAAGGGACCACTCGGGTAACCAGCCCCCAACAAGCGCCCAATATTATAATTCAAAGGACCACTCGGGTAACCAGCCCCCAATAAGCGTCCAACCTTCTAAGTCCAATAAGATCAACCGACAGGGTAACCAGCCCCAAACTGACGATCAGAAAACTGCTAAACCGATTTCGCGTGACGTTGAAAATCCTAAGGTCTCTTCCGTAGCCAATGAGAACCCTAAAGAAATCTATGAGGTGAACATAGACACCACGAAAAGATTATTACCACATGTACTATTAGATTCACAAGTCTCAGACATCCCATTGTCTCTATTAGTCGATTCAGGCTCTGCCATATGTTTGCTAAAAGAATCCAGCATAAACAAGACCTTGAAATTAACCAAAGAACCAATCAAACTCAAGGGCATTGACCCCTCTGATGAACCAACTCCAACCGAGGGTCACTTCCAGCTTAAACTACGTTTAACTGAAAGCAAACACATCCCCTTCAAATTCCATGTCGTAAGAGACATAAATCTGCCTTATGACGGCATCATAGGGACAGATTTCCTGACTACCTTCGGTTGCAAAATCGACTATACTCATGACATCCTGAGGATAGGAAAATTCGATATTAAATTATATTTCTCCGAACCTTTCTACGTAATTCCACCACGTACCGAAGCGGTCATTGAATGTTCTATCCAAAGAACGAATCTTAAAGAAGGCATCGTTATGGACCAACACCTCTCTGACCATCTCCTAGTATCCAACTGCATTGTTAAAATAAAAGACAACAACCGGATAAACCTAACCGTCGCCAACACCTCAGAAACTTTCATAAATGTAAAAACCAATCTAAACATTGGCATCGAACCTTTGTGTTCCTCCGCATATCCGATCAACACAACCTCTCAAGGGGCGTCTGAACGAACCAAGGAAGTAATCGATTCACTGAGGACGAATCACCTAAACCAGGAAGAAACTGACGCCCTTATAGATCTCTGTTCCCAGTATTCGGATATTTTCCATTTACCCAATGATCAACTGACGCACACTTCTGCCCTCGAGCATCAAATCAAGACAAATAGTAATGTCCCTGTCCACACTAAATCATATAGATTCCCAGAATGCCACAAGAAAGAAGTGGAAACCCAGATAGGCAAAATGCTTGATCAAAACATCATAGAACCTTCATCTTCTCCCTGGAGCTCACCAATCTGGATAGTTCCCAAAAAGATGGATTCGACCGGCCAGCGTAAATGGCGAATCGTAATAGATTATAGGAAACTGAATGACATAACTATCGGTGAAACATACCCAATTCCACAAATATCCGAAATTCTTGACCAGTTAGGAAGTAGCAAGTACTTTACTACGCTAGATCTCACTTCCGGTTTCCATCAGATATTAATCTCTGCAGAAGACGCTCCTAAAACAGCCTTCTCTGTACCACAAGGACATTACCAATTTAATCGAATGCCATTCGGGTTAAAGAATGCCCCATCCACATTCCAGAAGTTGATGAATAATTGCCTCTCTGGCCTCCAAGGCACACGTTGCTTTGTTTATCTTGACGATATAGTCATCTATTCCCATGATCTGTCTTCGCAGATAGAAAACCTAAGAACTGTCTTTGACAGAATTCGTGATTTTAACCTAAAACTTCAACCCGAAAAATGTGAATTTTTAAGGAAAGAAGTGGCCTACTTAGGTCATATTATCAGCGAAAATGGTGTCCAACCAAACCCTGATAAAACTAAAGCCGTGTCCGAGTATCCAATTCCTCAATCTCCAAAAGATATTAAATCTTTTCTGGGTCTAGTATCGTATTACAGACGATTCATACCCGAATTCGCGAAATTGGCCAAACCTCTGACAGCTCTCTTAAAGAAAGACGTTACCTTCAAATGGCAAAATGAACAACAACTCGCTTTTGAGTCCCTGAAAAATAAATTAGTCTCGGCACCAATTCTGGCGTACCCAGATTTTACCCAACCTTTCCTATTAACGTGCGACGCCTCGAACTATGCTATATCCGCAATATTATCTCAAGGCCCCATAGGACAAGATCGTCCAATCTCATTCGCGTCTCGTACCCTCAATAAAGCGGAATGCAATTATAGCGTTACCGAAAAGGAATGCCTCGCCGTAATTTTCGGCACCAAAGTATTCAGACCTTATCTGTATGGTCATCGGTTCACAGTCCTGACGGACCACAAACCACTGGAATGGTTGTTTAAATGTAAAGACCCAGGGTCACGCCTTATTCGTTGGCGTTTGAAATTGGAGGAGTTCGAGTACGACATTAAATATAAAAAGGGGAAAATCAATACCAACGCTGATGCTCTGTCTCGATTCCCTGTCAATCCCGTTCAACCTGAAAATGACGCAGAACCCAATCCTAATGTAGGAGGGGAACCCAGTCGAGAACTAGACAGGGACCTAATGGACTTATTAATATCACCACCATCATTTAACACTGAAGAGTTAGACCCGTATTTGGCAGACCTCCGCGACCCTAACGAAGACTTACTGCCATTACCTGAAATAAACATACAATCCCCAAATCTTCTCGACCTTAACGAAGATATCCTGCCGTCGCCTGAAACAAACTTACCTTCTAACATCCCCGATGTCCTTAGAGGGGAAATCGAAAACGAAACGTCCAACTTACCTGAACGCGTCGTAAAACGCGTACCAACTCCCGACGCTCAGACCGTCGTCACTCCAATACCATCTACGAGTGCTTGTCCAGATCTACCTGATTCCGATTATTCCACTTTCTTGAAAGCAGTGGAAATCAAAGATAAATCCTTCAATACAAATATCCGAGAACACAACGAGGATATAACCAAATCCAAACATAAAATCGTTATTTTACCTACCTCCATCGACCTCGACGAATCCAATCCATTCGTACAGAATATCCTGGATAATGTAACGGATACCACTGAAATCATAAATAAAGAAAGGCCTCTTAACTCCTTTATATCATTTACACATGAAGGAAAAACTTACTATTTCCTTTTCTTCAAAGTCTACCACTTTGACAAGTCCACTTATGTAGATATATACAAGAGCCTTAAATCACTCCGAAACGAGTTAGTCACCAACCGCGATAAAGACACTACCCTAGATATTGCGATAACGGAATTTAAGAATCCGTTTGATACTCACCATTTCATCAAAATCTACAACATGCTTCTCTACCTGTTTGAAAACACTAGTATCAATATCCATATATTCAAGGGTAAAATCATTTATCCATCTCTTTCTGAAATCCCGAAAATACTCAAAGAGAACCATGATATTCCCATTGCCGGACATCTCGGCAGTACTCGCATGCTTAAACGAATCCAGGAAACCTTTTACTGGAAAAATATGCGAAGTGACATTGAATCCTTCGTAAAGAAATGTCCACAATGTCAGACTAATAAAGCTCTCAGACAAGTAAATCGTGCACCCATGCAAATTACAAGTACTTCAACCGAACCTTGTCAACGAATATCTCTTGATATCGTTGGACCGCTACCGGAAGCAGGACCCGCAAAACTAAAATACATACTAACGATCCAAGATGACCTTACCAAATTCTCTTCCGCATACCCAATCCGTAGTACCACAGCGGAAGAAACAAGTGAATGTTTAATTCACTACATATCCATCTTTGGAATCCCCAAAATGATCCTTACGGATCAGGGAACCAACTTCACTTCTGATCTCTTCAAGAAAACCTGTGAATTCCTTAAGATAAAAAACCTCTGGTCTTCTCCATACCACCCGCAAACCCAAGGCGCTCTAGAGCGCAGCCATTCAACTCTCAAAGAGTATCTTAGATCTTTTACCGACGCGGACCAATCAAACTGGCCCCGCTATGTATATACAGCTATGCTAACCTACAATACATCAGTCCATTCCACAACTCACTTCACACCTTATGAGTTAATGTTCGGAAATAAACCGGTAATTCCAAATTCCATCTATGAGGAATCCCCGGGAGCAACATACCCTGACTATGTACGCATGCTCCAAAACCGACTAAAGAATTCGCGAGAGAAAGCTCTGGACTTCATAAGGAAATCTAAGGAATCCTCCAAATCCTATTACGACAGTCATACTCGTCCAGCTAAGTACAAAACTGGCGACTATGTTTACCTAAAAAATCATCTAAGAATGCGTAAGGCACTTTCACCGCTTTGGAAAGGGCCATACAAAGTAGTTAAAATAAATGGTAACAACACGCTTACCTTACTTATTAATCGGCGTCATGTTACGCACCACTTTGATCAGGTGAAGCCAGCCGATCCGGAACAAACCTATAAATAAAGATTAGATTTAGGATAGAGATATAGAGATTTAAAATAAAAGTACTTACCTAGACTGTGTTGAGGAACCCATACGGACCTGTAAAATAAAACACAAATAAGTTAATACTAAATAAACAAATAGCATTTATATAGGATTAAGTTATTATACATTTACTTACCTTAGTTATTATTATTTACAGTCAGGTTCGAAGTGAATCCGACCAAGACTTCATCAAGCCGATCACGTCCAGTTCGGGGCTCTATTATGACTACCTGGGAAAACTCAAAATCAATAATGTTCAATTAAAAGTTGTCATACCAGTAGATATTTCGCATTTTGGCCCACATATAGATAATATCGAAAACTCTCTGGGTAAAACCAGACAATTGTGTAACGAAACTCACGTCGTAGAGATTATCGCAGAATGCTCCAACTTGTTGCAACCACTATCAGCGCGGTTCCAAGATATGAGTAGAGAGTTTGCCTCCATCTCCCACCTGGTAGATAGTAGAGTTAAACGTAGCGCATGGATAGGAGGAATGGGAACAATCTTAAAACAAATTTTTGGCTCCCTGGACGAGAACGATGGGCTAAGATACGACGAAGCAATTGAATCCCTCCAAAATAATGAAAAACAGTTGGCCTCGTTAATAAAAGAAAACATTTTAGTCACATCCTCAGTACTGGAAAATTATAATAATACTTTACACAAAATAAGAGATAACGAAGCCAACCTCTCTGAAGCTATCGACAAGCTCTCGCATAGTGTTAAAAATATTTCCGTAATTACTAATGGACTTCAATTACTTTCCAATGTTAATGAAATCTTTGTAACTCTAGAAACATCAATACTCACCTTGTCATTCCAGCTGGAAGACATAACAAATGCAATTTTGTTTAGCAGCCAAAATATCTTACACCCGGCAATAATAACTCCAAGTCAACTACACCAAGAGCTTGCCGATAACTATAGACACTTAACTAGCGACCTTGAGTTGCCCGTTACTCTAGATATTAACTCTGTACACCTTATATTAAATATTTCTAAGTTAGTATGTTATTACGTTAATAATAAGATTATATTTGTCCCACAAGTGCCGCTGGTCAATACCAGAGAATATGTATTATTCCATAGCATCGCATTACCTACACCTTATAAGCCTAAAGAACCAAATTCATTCAGTCTAATTGTACCTGACAATAAATACATAGCAATGACCAAAGACAAATCTTACTACTGCGTTTTCGACAACCTAGATATCTGTAAAACTGTGAACTTAGGAAACTTTATTTGTGACCTAGAAAATGTGTATTCTACTGACGCGAAACCTATCTGCGAAAGTGAACTGTTAGCAAAAGTGATTAGTGAAAAACCACCAAAGTGTGAATCCAAAATTATAATAGGAAAACTAGACATTTGGAAACCTTTAACAAATAACAAGTGGATCTACATACAGTCGGAACCTAACAAGATTTCGATTGACTGTCTTAATTCTAAATTATATGAAACAAATATTCTAGGCACAGGAATACTCACCATTCCTAAAGATTGTATCGGATATTGTAAAAGTGCCACATTAATACCGAAATACAGTATTCTACAGAATGTATCCTCACCTATCAATCACATTCCAGATTTTAACCTAATCGACGACACTTGTTGTGACTTAGATAAGTTAAGTAATTTAGTAGATAATGTGTCTCCTGTCCATTTACAGAACATAGATCTCGACGATATGAATTCTGATTACACGAACAAAATGAATTATATTCTGAACAATTTAAATACTATTGAACAAAGCCCGCACATTGTTAAATATGGGACACACTACTCAATTGTCGTAATTTTAATGTTAATTTTAATTTTTGTATTTCTAACTTACTTACTCTATAAGAAAATTTGTAAATCCGGCAGCAACCGACTTTTCCAATTTAAAGTAAATGTCCCTGAGCAGCCCCCTCTTTCTCCTCATCAAACAATAAATGTTACAAATGAACCAGACTCAGAATTAACCAGCCCTGTAGCTTCACTCAGAACCAAGGTTTAACAGAGACTTTCAAATCCACCCTAAAGTCTCCTCTAAAAGGGGGAGGTGTTATACCCCAATTCTGTTAGCCTTAGTGCCACCCTGTCCCTAATTCCTACCTATTCAGCTATCCTGCAACCTAGGTCTCATTTCTAATCCCGATCCCAGTCAGTCTGTCTTCATCCTTCGAATCGAGCGGTTGCCTAAAGATAATTTTCTCGTAATATTTAAATAAAGTTTAGTGACTTCAAAAATAGTTTTTTTTAAAAAGCTAAATCCAAAGTCCGATATAACAGTGCGTGAGTCCGACTCGCACTTGGCTGGTTTTGTTATTTTTACATTGTTAGTACTAATTTATGCGAAATTGATATGTTCAACCATCGATGCGTTACAATTCATAAAAGAAACGATTTGCTTCACATATTATACCATTTAACTTCATTCTCGAAGCAATCGAAGCATTTTTTAAACCTTTGGTGGAATAATATATCGTTTGCCACGGTCCAATTCACTAAGAAATGGAGACAATATTTTCAAGTCCCAGACATATTTCACGTTTCATCTACCTCAACTTTATAAAGTTTATAGGTCAAAAATGTTTTACAAATCACATTTTTCTGATTTAATGTTAAGTGTAGCGAAAAACTCACATTATTTAAGGGAAAGTGAACCATCAAGAGCAGGCGAGTCATCGGTTTCTAGTCGGTTCGTGACTTGCGTTGCTGATCCAAAAGCGAGCCAAACAGTTGACTCTCTATTGTTAGAGTGGCGTGGTGTAGTCTGGTACCTACGACTAAGGCTGTGGTCTCCTTTAACCGCCATCAGCTTACAGCGTCACGTCACGATTCTTACTAGAGAAATGTTCTTTCGTAGTCTCTTTCACACGCTGATGTCGACGTATATTATTTTTAGAGTACATCGCGACGCGGCGTTCGACGCGACATGACGTTTTAAATGGCCGATCTCGTTTATAGGAGTCCGAAACCTTAGTTATACTGATACAACAAGAACGGTTCAAGAGGGAAAAATTACGTCATAGAGTGTCACTCTATAGAAAGTTAGCTTCGGTACCTCATGGTTAGGTACATGGAACATTACAGTTTATTTTCAGTGTTTACCCATGAACCGGCATTAAATGATGCTATTAATAATAATGATGATATGATTAAATGATGAATGATACTCGTAAATTGAACATAAGTCAATACACATTTTCCTACTCTCTTTTAAAAAGTCAAGTAGAGCAGTCAAATTTGAGCATAACACAGATGATTACGTGCATCTAACTTATTATTTCCTCAACGTCACTTCCCATGACGTCGCTCTTCGCTTTATCCCATCACTCTTGGCATTACTCATGTTTCCGGCTTGTTGCACCTTGTTCAGATGCCATTTCCATTTTATGGCGCGGTTAAATGAGTCGGTACAGGTAGTGATGAAATCCAAGATACGAAAAGGAAGTAGCTTAAAAATATGGTTTCAATACATACATACCAGTCCATTAAAGTATTAAATAAAATTGTCGCATATAAATTACTTAAACTTCGGCGTAGACGGTAGGTAGACAAATCGACCGCTTGACAAGCGCTCAAAAAGTTCCAACGAAATTGTTCTGAAGCGTTGTAACTGAAAGCGAAACACTGCGACAGCTTGAAGCCGTTAGATGCGATCGCTTTACTCTCTGTGACCTTTAATTTTCATATATGTTGAAGGAAAATTGTTGGCAATCACGCTAAAAGTTTTCCACTCAAATTTTAACAAAGGTAAATTAATCCAATCCTAACTTGACTCACTTATTAACCCAGTCGTCCAAACAAAAACTGTCTGTCTACTCGGATCCTAGAATCCTAGATTTCATAATTCAACATTATAACAAAGTTTTAATTGGGTAAGCATTAAATTATCTGTGCTCATGTTAGACTTGCAAAGATCAAGATTTCTAACTAAGTAACACCAACCACTAAACCACAAAGAACGTGTAAACTGTTTCATCATAACTAAGGTAACAAGACAAAAAAAAATACTTTAACGAATCATCGACGTGGAAAAATGAGACAGTTGAAAGTTTTTTACTATTGAGTAGGTTCTCATTTTACCACTATCGTGAAAGTGCGGCCGACAATAGTGCACGCTTACCTAAAAGTAACCTAACCTAGTAGCTACCTAATATAAAGTACCTACTGAACTGCTAATATACAAAATCCCAACACAGTAGGGAGGGACGTTAGATTGCCTTCAAAATGGCAAACGCAGTCAATCATTCCACCAAATATTTTAAGAACTGTTAGCATTAGGCATACCTTTGCTAAATCTTTGCTGACACCGAAATGTATCAAAACCACAGAAAATATAAACCTAACTACAATAAGTAGGTACAGTGAGCGATCTTAGGTACACCCTTTCCTAAAAATACTATTCTCGGAACCAATTAATACCTAATTTAAAACTTCTCAGAAAAATACCCTCGACCGGTTCAAGACCGTCTCAAAAACGTTATTTTGATCGTGCAAATACGCTTAACCCAGTCAGTCAAGACTGTAGCCTATTTTCGACCTTACCTTTTAAGGGTATTCAAGTATTTTTATCTCAAACGGTCAAGCGCCCTCGAACCCACTATAAGCCTTTGCAAAAAGCCTAATCTAAACAAAACAAGGGATTTCGGGGGATAATAGACTTTTCCGTGTGTCTCACGATCCAGCGTTATCGGGAGACAAATAACCCAATCTCCTGAACCTTCTCACCTTATAAATGCGTGTTTATGGTTTACGTCGTATTCATATCGTCCTGAGTTCGCGAGCAAGTTCGCGAATAAACCAACATAAGGCGAGAACAAACCTCTATCGAGAAAACATTCGTATCGTTAACGTCCTACCTAAGACTGATAAACATATTGTTATACATTCCTATAATGCCTTTTTTGTTGCCTGGGAGTGAAGATTTACTGCAATGAGTAATAACAGTGATAATCGTTCAGCGTTGTATTAAAATATCATTATAAATTCAAATGAATTGGACAGAGTCTGCCACTGTTCAAATTTTAAGTCCTTTAATTAACGGGAATTCTGAAATCCATTAAAAGGTTCTCTCTATCAAACACTACTATTAGAAGCTCAACAACGAAATTGAATAAAACTTGATTGGTCTACGATCTAGCTCCATTCAATATTTTGACATTTCTGAAAACAATTTAAGGTTAGGTTACCTATTGAATACGAATAGTAAACCACGTTCGACGAAGTTCGACAAACGTAACCGACACTTTGCACAATACTCGACAACACAATGCGACCAGCGTATTGTCACCAGATATCTATTCACAGCTACAATATTATGAGGATAGACAAGATTTTATGTACCTACTCTCCGTTGAGAAACTTAGGCAATTTCGGCAACGTTACGAGTTCGCTAATTTTACTTGCGAATCGGTAAATTAGTGCAGACGGTGTTTGTTAGCTCAAATAAAGAAGATATCTTCGTTTCTGGCAGTAATATGCGAAGGAAATATTGAGGAAAATGGCGGGCCATGTCTGCGATGTTTGTGGGTAAATTAAATAAAACTGTTCTCGGTTATCGTTCGGCAACCATTTTGTGGGCCCAAGAGAGCATTTATAAGTCGAGTTACTGACATAGTGTACGCACGCACTTTGGTTACCTTATTTGCTTTTGGCAGTGGAAATAAATGGCCACTTAGAACCTAGATTGGTTGTATAATGGTTTATAACTATACAACTAGCTGCGCCCCGCGGTTTCACCCGCGTTTGGATAATATACGATAGTATATCTTTATGAATTGTAGCCTATGTGTTATTCTAATAATGTAAGCTATATTGTTGTGAAGTTTCATCAAAATCCATTCAGTAGTTTTTGCGTGAAAGAGTAACACATCCATCCATCCATACATACAAACTTTCGCGTTTATAATATTAAGTAGGATAAATGCTGACAAAAAGAATACAATATCTGCAAAAAAAATACGCTGGTACTTTCGGCAGTACCTAATCAAAGTTACGTATTTTTAACCCACTTCAATAAAAGGAGGAGGCTCTCAACTCCTTTGCTTTATTTATGGTTTGTTTGAAAGGGTGTTCTCATTATGAACTACGTCAGAATCTGATGGTTAAATCTCAGTGAAATGGAGGGAAGCATTCACAAAAAATAGGCACGTATAATCTGATTATCGTTAACCTTTTATAACTTATTCAGGCATTTGCGTCTAAGATTCAACATCCCACGCTGTTCTTCGTACCAGACTAAACTACTCAATCGGGTTAAGATTGGTGGGAATTTCTAATGATCAATAGTTAGAGACACCTACCAACAGCGTCACAGCAATCAAAGTTCCAAGGTTTTTAGAAAACATTCGTACATATTGCGTAAAAACAGTGGGACACATAATGTCTTGAGATTTACTTTGGCATTAACCATAAAAGCAAAAATGATTGATTTGCAAAATACGTATTTTTTACTACCCTAAATAAACACGCTAACATGGAATTCCTATTTAGGTTTTGTCTATTGCTACAGTCTATTTACAGTCTACACAAATTCTCAAACTGTTACAGATCGTACACATTCTATAATATTTTAGTCTATTCTGGAGCGTTCTCGCTGTTTTTGACTGGCACTAAGCAAACTAACGAAGTAGATAATTAATCACCTTCAGTATCGTTAATTCAGAAACAAATATTTGACAAAATAGGCATAGTTTCTTGCCGGTTTAAACTTTTTTTCGGTTATGAAGATTATTCTACATTGTATGTACTCGTATGTATGTACTCTAATGTACTTATGTACTATTCCAAATCCAGTTCTAGCGTGGGTTCATTATAAGTGGTCCATGGGAAAATATATTTTTGACTTTGACTTTGAATAACACAAACGTCAGCACATAGAAAAGCCGAATAAACTTTTCTGAACATGAATTTATATATTTATATAGATCAAATAATTCTACATCGAAAAAACTTCCGCTCAAAGCAACCGCAGTGAAAACTTTGAGAAAGTTTGCGTATCTAGGCATGGCGTATTGCGTATTACGTCGGCGGTATCATATCGGCTCATAAACTACCGCCCGCTGTTTCTCATAACATTTACTTTGAAGGAAAAATTACTGACTAAATTTATCTTGAAAATGGCGAACTTATTTTGATAACAAAATGGGCGTATTCAAAACTGTGTACACAGATTTTATCGGAAACTTATCTCTCTACCACTTGGTAATAAAAATATTGTTTTATATAAAACTGCTTGTTAATTTAGTTTTGAAGACGAGACGTGTGTTCGTCCATCATACGCCATAATATTATGTTTTAGTAATGTCAGCAGTTTATATGAATTACTGAACCTTTCCTCTCCCTGTGTTTATTTTTAAAATGTTGGTATTTTCAATATTCAAAGCACTTTCTTTCCCAGTTTCTTTCGATTTTTCAGCTTGTATAATGAGCTTTTGCGGACCTCACTTTGATGTCGTCTTAACGCCGCAGCCGCGTAGCTTTAATTGCCATTCCGGCAGCCTTTTAGACAGTAATTTAGTTGACACTACTTCGCATCTGCAAGGTGCTTTAGAGCATCTCGAGTTAATAATGTGCCCGCACTAGCTCAGGCAGTAGCTCAGATCACGTAATCTATAAACACCGGTTGGTTCTCGCTTGTTACCCAACATCGTTTCTTTATTCTTCAGATATTCAGCCGCGAAGCAGTATGTAAGCATCACTTTAAACTGCTTAACAGAACCAAGAGGAAAACCAATGTCTCAGAGAAGCGAGCGTACTGTCACTAGCTGAGCAACTCGTTTATCTAACGGTAAGCGCCTTCGCCTACCCATAGCAATGAGGATACCACCCAGAATTTGGCAAAATTTTGAGGCATAAGTTCAGTTAATTAGCCACGTCCAGAAATAATGCCTTTCCGAACGTAACGCAATAAGTGATACTTATTTCAGTTTCAGATTACGTTAATTATTATACGCAGTAGGTTTGGGCAAATAAGTTATAAAACGGCTTCCATGGCGTTAAAGAGCGTTGAGCCGACTGCGAAACGTGAGATGGAGGTTATATTCTTACACAAAGCAATGATTCGTGTGAACTGTTCACTAGAATATGATATTCGACACTTCGTAGTTCCCGATTCCCTACTACTATAAGAAGTGCTTCAGGATCAAGGTCTAACTTGATACAAGGAGTTTTGTTTAGGATCAAGGTCAAATGCCCTGCTTTTGAACCCTTGTTAATTAACAGTTAAGGCTATCGTTTTATCTATCTGGCACTAAAGAAATAACGGAGGCAGCTATACACTTATCAATAATCGGTCGATCAAAGTTCAGGGTTCGAAAAATCGAGCATAAATATGTGATCCTGACGTGTTACAATATTATTATTAAAATTACCTGAATCACTGTCCCGTGATACAGTTTCGCTGCGACATGACCTACTAACTCGAGATGGGTTATAATGGCGTAATTTGAAATTAGGCGCGGTTCATTTACCCACAGTAAAGATGATGAGAAGTGTACATGCGAGGTGCTTACGAAGAACGTACGTCGTTGAATATGTAAGGCGTTTGCGGCGCCGTAAAGGATGTTTATTTAAATGCATGCGAATTTTTAAACATGGAGACTTCATGATTTCCCGTGGGGTGGGTGAGGATGCTGTTCGCGCCACTTAATTGGCCCTCATAATTAGTTTCTACCTTCCTATTCCTAATCTTTTTGGCGACTATCCCTGTCGCTCACATCGCGGTATCCGCGATGACACCGCGTGCGGCTGCAAGCATCAGTGTGCAACCGACCTCTCGACGTTGCTGCTGCCGCTCTTCGCCCGAATCTTAAAAGTACTGGATCTGCCACTCCTTGCTGGTGATCCTCGTGCATTCGACGCGATAAACCCATAAACCCCAAAACCGCTATTTATACCGTCGCGTAAACGCTCCTTGCCGACACGCGACAACCGCTCAAGAATACAGTCCACTACATCGAACCAGAACATCCTGAAGGAACAAGCGGCTTGAAGACGGAGTTACAGAACCGAGGTGATTGCCGTGCATGGAGACCAGGTTAGTCGTCAAGCTCCTTTTCACTATCCTTCACCAGCCATCCTTCCACCGCCATTGAAGGCGCGCTCAGCACATATCACTTGGCTGCCGCGCTAACATTCCTTTGGTCCTTGCGAACCGGATTTCTCAGTCTGGATTATATTTCGTACGTTCAAGTTCATATTTGGTCCTCCCGCTGTCTGTTGGTTTTCCTTAGGCCTCAGATATTCAATTATAACCGCCCGCCCGCCATTTTATATTTGTAGTTTACCTACGTTATTTCCCTAGAATTATCATCCTCCCGCCCGTAATTACCGCTTAACTAGTACACAGTACTATTCTACTACGCTCTTATATAGTAATTTCGTATATTCCGTATTCCTATATAGTAAAAATAACGATATTTCCGTAATTCTTATTTTATATTTAAAAGTGAAGGTATTCCTCGCGATCTACTCAGTACACTCGCTGTGCGTTTCTTATCTTACTGTGCTCGTAAATGTTCTAGGCAGTTGCGGTAAATAAGAAATTTCGTTCATTGTCTAGTTTTTTGTTTTGTAATAATGGCTACGGCTACTCGCTCAAAAGACAAAGAAACGTATGAAGACGCAGAATCGCTCAATGCGTTAGAGGTCGAACGTTTGACCTTGATAGGCAAACGTGACATGATATTTTCCCGCTTACAAGTTATATATAACCGCTCTTTAAATGCTTTCACTGATGACACTGAGAAAGATTTGTTCCTATGTGCAATGATTTCGCTAGACCGCTTACGTTCCGAGTTTAATGAAATTGTAAACAAATTAAATGTCACGGAGTTGGCTATCAACGCTTCGTACACGGTCAACTATCAATCTATAGGCGCTTTCGAAGATCTGTTTTGCCGTTGTCAGTATGTTTACAATAAACTTAACCCGCCCTCGCAAATGATAAAAACCGCTGATTTCAATGTTGCCCCGCAACGTAAATCTATCAGAATTCCTGAACTCGATTTGATGGTCTTCAGTGGAGATCCGATGACCTGGAGGATATTTTATGAATCATTTAAACGTACGATTCACGAAAATCCCGATCTTACTGATCACGACCGCGTCCAATATTTAATAAATAAATTGTCAGGCCGAGCGCTGGCTGTTTGTTCCGGTATTGTACCGAACGGGGACAATTACCCGATAATATGGCAGACATTAGTCGATAAATATAACGATAAACGTAACCTGGCATCCGCTTATCTCGATCAAATGCTTGATTTCAAATCTTCTAACACCGCGACGAATAAAAACTTAGAATTATTTCTAGATAAATTCTGCACGGCAGTTTCAAGTTTGAAGTCTCTCAAGCTTGATAACTTGTCTGATTTTATTCTGTTGTCTCTTGCTTTGAAGAAGATCGATTCAGGTACCGCACGCTCATTTGAAATGCATTTACGAGGTAAATCTATGCATACCTACGATGACCTTACAAAATTCATCCGCGAACAAAGTAAAATATTAGATCGTGTTACGCCCGCTTCTCATCACCGCAGTGATAATAGACCGGTTATTGCAAAGTCAACGCATGCATTTGCCGCATCATGCGTCACTCAATGTCCGCTATGTAAGCTAACAGATCACGCTAACTTATATAGATGCCCTGCATTTAATAAGCTTTCCATTGAGGACAGGTTTGCTTTGGTAAAACAAAACAAGGGCTGTACGAATTGTCTAAGTACTACGCATCTAAACACCGCTTGCAATTCTAAATTTAGTTGCCGTAATTGTGGATGTAAACATCATTCCATGTTGTGCCGTAAGGTTTCGTCTTCCCGTGAAGAGAACCGCCCGCGCCATAGCGCCCCCTCATATTATGCGCCCCCGCAACCTCCGCGCGCGCGATATGTCAACAACGTCTCCGCCGCCGCCGCCGCATCTAATATTATGCCGCCTTCGGCATTACCGCAAGCTGTCTCGGGCTCCGCGGTCACTCAGCTGACAAGCATACCTACAACTGCAGCTTATCAGTTACCCCAACCACAGGTATCGCTTTGCAATGTTTCGCCACCTGCTGATAACACTTGTTTACTCGGAACGGTACAAGTTTATGCTACGGATTTAAATGGTCGCCGCCAGGTAGTACGCGCCCTAATTGATTCAGCCTCCCAAAGTAACTTTTTAACTTCAAAATGTTGCGCAAAATTGAATTTAAAATGCAACAAAGTGGCAAATACCGTTGTTAAGGGTATAGGCTCCGCATCTAATCCAATTAAAGGAGCAGTATCTGCTACTTTATCTTCCCGCATAAACGATAATTTTATTTATATTGACGCTTACGTTATCGACCGCATCACGGACAACTTACCCTCAGTGAAAGTTGACGTATCCTCCCTTTCATACCTAAACTGCCTGCCTCTGGCAGATGACAGTTTCTCCTCGCCCTCTGAGATCGACATTCTCATAGGAGCACCGCTATTCTCTGAAATATTGTTAGCAGGCCGCGCCGCTGGTCCCCCTGGTACTCCAACCGCTTTTGAAACCATTTTTGGTTATATTGTAATCGGGACCGCTCCCGTTACGCCCGCTCATGTTACGCCCGCTCATGTTACGCCCGCTCATTTTAAAACTGCTTCTGTTTCTGTTGCTGACCCCTTGGTTGACGATAACTCCCGCTCTCATATCTCCCTCTGTACCTTTACAGAAGGACCGCGCTTAGATAATATTGTTCAACGTTTCTGGCAGCTTGAGGAGGTGCAATGCACGCCGATCCTGAGCCCAGACGCTCTCGAATGTGAGCGCATTTTCACAAATAATGTTTCCCGCGATTCAACGGGACGCTATTCTGTAGCGTTACCCTTCTCCCGCAATCCCGCGATCGCTCTGGGTAATTCTTACCCTACCGCTAAAAAACGATTTATGTATCTCGAACGCAAGCTCGTCGCTACACCTCCTTTGCGCGTGGAGTACGATGCTATAATCAAAGACTACCTTCAAAAGGGTTTTATTTCTCTAATCGACAACGATGATCATTTTACTGGCTACTACGTGCCACACCACGCCATTGCGAGACTACAAAAAACAACAACTCGATGGCGTATGGTGATGGACGCCAGTGCAGAAACTGACTCAGGCCTCTCCTTGAATCAGGTTCTATATACAGGTGATAATTTACAAAATGATCTCTTCACCATCCTATTGGATTTCCGCTTATACGCAATAGCTTTTACATCGGATATCAAGCAGATGTATTTACAAATCTTAATCAATAAGAGCGACCGCAAATTTCAAAAATTCTTATACCGATTCGATCCCGCTTTACCGCTTGATACCTACCAATTCAACCGCGTTTGTTTTGGTCTACGCAGCAGTCCGTTTCTCGCTATGCGAGTTTTGCGACAGTTATGCGCCGCCGACGGCGCCCGCTTCCCGCTCGCGGCAACTCTTATCAAAGACAACACATACATGGACGACGTGTGCTATTCAATGCCTACTCTGTCTGGTTGTTTACAACTCCGAGACGATCTTCGCGAGTTGCTCAAGGCCGGGGGCTTTGAGCTCGTCAAGTGGGCTAGTAACTCGCCCGAGCTACTTGAGTCTCTTCCAGTCTCTGATCGTCACACCGCTAACATAAACTTTGAAGAGCCAGCCGAGAATTTAAAGGTTTTAGGCTTGCAGTGGTCACCCAGCTGTGACTCATTCATGTTCACCGTGAACATTGAAGACCGCCCAGCTACTAAACGCAATATTTTGTCATTAATCGCGCGGCAGTATGATGTTCTCGGGCTTATCGCCCCAGTTATCTTTTACGCTAAACTGATTTTACAAAAACTTCACATTTTAAAACTTGATTGGGATGAATCACCGCCGTTAGATATCACCATTGTCTGGCAAAATTATACTCACGAACTCCCTTGTGTTCAAAAATTACGCTTTCAACGACATCTAAACGTTGCTGAAAACTCAAGGGTTTCAATCGTGGCCTTTGCAGACGCTAGCCAAAGTGGCTACGGTTCAGTGATCTATATGAGAACGCAGGCCGATGATAACTCTTCACCAGTTACCCGCTTAGTTTGCGCTAAATCAAAAGTAGCTCCGCTAAAGACCATTTCGATTGCCAGGCTAGAACTATGCGCTTGCCTACTTATGTCGAAATTAGCCCGCCGCGTTATCGATACGTATAGTAAGCGTCATAAAATTGATCAAATATATTGCTTTACTGATTCCATGGTAGCATTACAATGGATCACCGCTTCACCGCATAGGTTCAAAACGTTTGTTGCTACGCGCATAACAAAAATTGTTGCCGCGATTCCCGCCGACAGTTTCCGACACGTCTCTGGATCCGAGAATCCCAGTGACTGCTTGTCTCGTGGACTGTCACCCGCTAAACTGATGGACCACCCACTGTGGTTCACCGGTCCCGCTTGGCTGCGTCAGCACCCTACTGATTGGCCAGTCACGTCAATATCTCCTTCAAAAATAGACGGCGAGTTGTCGGAGACAAAGAAAATAATTTCTTTGCCCGTGAGTCCCTTAACTCAAACCACCGCGGAGACATCTAACCCGCTGTTAGATCTTCCCGCCCGTGTTTCTTCCTGGTTAACGCTACTACGTATAGTAGTTTTAATTTATCGCTTTATCAAAAAATTGCCGCGCTCTAACAGTTTTACCGCTGATGATATGAATTACGCAGAATTGCAAGTGATGAAAACATTGCAAAATTTTTATTTTCATGACGTAATCCAATGCCTAAAATCTAATAGCCGCTGCTCCCGCGCAATTCAGCGGCTCGTGCCGTTTCTGGATGCAGACGGACTCATACGGGTTGGAGGCCGGCTTCGAAACGCTGATCTGTCATATGATCAACAACATCCCATTTTGTTGCCGCGCAAAGACCGCATTATCGAACTGGTAATTTCGTATTACCACCGTCGACACTGTCACGCCGGCCCGCTTACGCTTATGTCTATTCTTAGGCAAAGGTATTGGATCCTTTCCTGCCGCAATATAGTTCGTTCTGTTATTCACCAATGTAACTATTGTTTCAAAACGAAACCTAAACCTACGTTCCCGTTAATGGGAGATTTACCCGCTTGCCGTGTGAACGAAGCCAAGCCTTTCATTCATACTGCTGTAGATTACGCAGGCCCTATATCTATAATCCCGTATAGAAAACGTGGAGTCCGCTCGATAAAGGCCTATCTATGCATATTTGTGTGCATGGTGGTACGCGCCGTACACGTCGAACTCACCACTGATTTGAGTACCAACTCATTTCTGTCCGCTTTCAAAAGGTTTCTCGCGCGTCGGGGCACTGTGCTATTTATGTATTCTGATAACGCTAGAAATTTCGTAGGCGCAAACAATGCATTGACGGATCTTTTGAATTCCAACGAATATAACAAGTCTATCTCCGATGAGTTATCGGCTAATCGCATACATTGGAAATTTAATCCGCCGCGGAGTCCTCACTTCGGGGGGAATTATGAAATATATGTGAAAGCATTTAAAGGTCATCTTTATAAAACGATCGGTTCACAGTTACTTACCTACGAGGAAATGTTAACCGTACTCACACAGATAGAATGCGTTATCAATTCTCGTCCTATAACATTATTGAGCGAGGATCCGTCTGAGCCGTCCGCCTTGAGTGCTTCACATTTTCTTATGACCGCACCGCTAAAGCATTTACCCGCATGCACGGTTCCTGATGAACCTGCAAACTTATTAAAACGCTACGCTTTATTGGACCAAATGGTTCAATCGTTTTCTAAACGATGGAAGTTAGAATATCTTCACTTACTTCAATCTAGAGGAAAATGGAATACGCCTTCGAATCCTATCACGATAGGTTCTATCGTCCTTATAATCACTGATAATATTCCCCCGCTATCCTGGCCGCTCGGTGTCGTAGTTGCAACTCATATCGGCAGCGATGGCATCTGCCGAGTAGCGTCAGTCAAAACGGCGACCGGCGTCTATAAAAGACCCGTCGTCCGCTTATGCATTCTACCTACCCAATAATTTAACCTTTTGCTCTCCGGTCAACCGCTACTCATATTTAATCCTCTAACCGCTTTAGAGTTTTACTCTTATTTTCTTTTATTCTTTTCCGCTTTTCTTTTGTAAAAACCAATGGTTTTTAGGCCGGGGGCAAATGTTCGCGCCACTTAATTGGCCCTCATAATTAGTTTCTACCTTCCTATTCCTAATCTTTTTGGCGACTATCCCTGTCGCTCACATCGCGGTATCCGCGATGACACCGCGTGCGGCTGCAAGCATCAGTGTGCAACCGACCTCTCGACGTTGCTGCTGCCGCTCTTCGCCCGAATCTTAAAAGTACTGGATCTGCCACTCCTTGCTGGTGATCCTCGTGCATTCGACGCGATAAACCCATAAACCCCAAAACCGCTATTTATACCGTCGCGTAAACGCTCCTTGCCGACACGCGACAACCGCTCAAGAATACAGTCCACTACATCGAACCAGAACATCCTGAAGGAACAAGCGGCTTGAAGACGGAGTTACAGAACCGAGGTGATTGCCGTGCATGGAGACCAGGTTAGTCGTCAAGCTCCTTTTCACTATCCTTCACCAGCCATCCTTCCACCGCCATTGAAGGCGCGCTCAGCACATATCACTTGGCTGCCGCGCTAACAGATGCCTTCCTTTGAAATGAACAGGAACCGCTCACATGACATTAATTAGGCGAACGATACAATTCATGTCAAATGTGCAAACGTCGAATAAAACAGTTGAAGATCCGACGATAATTAGGTTCAGCGATGCTTTAATTACCATCGTTTATTATGGACGACTCACATCGAACTACTGAAAGTAGAAAAGCATCTACACGGTTCCATATCAAAATAATACACGAAAAGTCCAAAGGAGTTCACCGAAAATATTTATTTTCGAATGAAATAATTCTTTTTTATATCAACAGAAATACTGTCTAAGCTTTTATAAGCAACTAGCTGCGCCCCGCGGTTTCACCCGCGTTTCACATTATAAAACCTACAGGGCGGTGGCTGTTAGATACGACTTGTAACATTGTGTCAGAGAAAATACTGAAATTAGGTCGTTTTTCACAGTTACTATCGCACTGATGGACAGGAAAACAGTGATGATGATGATGATGACTTGTAGCCTATATTGTGTCTCTAAACTCTCTGCATACAACATTTCATTCAAATTAAGGTACTATTTCACAGTTTAGCCCACTGTGTATTGTGTAAGTTGGTGTATAAGTTATCAAAATACCAAATTTCAAGCCAATGGGGTAGTTTTTCACAGTTTTTATTGCACTGATGCAAAACGGTGATGATGATGATGATGAATTAAAGCCTAAGTCGTAAGTTGCGGGATAATCTATCTACGTACGAAATTTTAAGCACATTGGGTGTTTTATCGCATTGATGGAAAACGGCGATGATTATGATGATGACTTAATAATATGTTCGTAACCTATGTCCGAAGTTAGAAGATAACCTATCTGTGAACCAAATTATCTCCCCCCACTCTCCCCTATTTCCCCCCACTCTCCCCTGCTCCTCTATTTCCCCCACTCTCCCCTCCTTCTACCCCCACTCTCCCCTCTTTCTCCCCCACTCTCCACTCTTTCTCCCCCCACACTACCCTCTTTCTCTGACACTCTCCTCTTTCTCCCCCCAATCTCCCCTCTCTCTCCTCCCACTCTCCCCTCTTTCTCCCCGCCCTACCCTCTTTCTCCCCCCACTCTACCCTCTTTCTCCCCCCACCCTCCCTCTTTCTACCCAACACTCCCCTCTTTCTCCCCCACTCTCCCCTCTTTCTCCCCCCACCCTCCCTCTTTCTACCCAACACTCCCCTCTTTCTCCCCCACTCTCCCCTCTTTCTCCCCGCTCTCCCCTCTCTTTCTCCCTGCTCTCCCCTCTCTTTCTCCCCACTCTCCTCTCTTTCTCCCCCCCAATCTCCCCTCTTTCTCCTCCCACCCTCTCCTCTTTATCCCCGCTCTCCCCTCTTTCTCCCCACTCTACCCTCGTGTCTCCCCATTCTCCCCTCTTTCTCCCCCTCTCCCCTCTTTCTCCCCGCTCTCCCCTCTCTTTCTCCCCACTCTCTCTCTTTCTCCCCCACTCTCCCCTCTTTCTTCCCACTCTCCCCGTCTTTCTCCCCACTCTACCCTCTTCTCCCCCCACTCTAACATCTAACTCCCCTCCCCCGCACTCTCCCCCCTCTCCTCCCATCGCACTCTCCCCCTTTAAATAACGATCCGTTCAGCCGTTTATTGTGGTCCGTTGGGGGGCATCTAAAGAATACATCATAATTTCCACCCCCCTTGCTTTTCCCCCTTTAGGGATGATTTTGCAAAAAAGCTGAAACCCGTATTTATTTATATCTTACCAAAAGCCTAAATAAGAATTTTCAGATCCTTAACTTGAAGAATTATGGATTCCCCATACAAACTTTCAACCCCTATTTCATCCCCTTCGAGATTATTTTTTGAGACAAAAGATAGCCTATGTCCGTCTCATAGGTCCAATCTACCCCTATACCAAATTTCATCGAAATCGGCCCAGCCGTTTGAGCGTGAAGAGGTAACAAACATACACACATACACACACACTCACAAACTTTCGGCTTTATAATATTAGTAAGACAAAAGGTGTCCGTGTAAATTACTTTGAAGTAATTATTATTCCATTACTCTTTGTGAAACAGAGCCCATTTTGAGACAAATGAGTTGAAACTGCCCTACAAAACATAAATTATCTAGTGAGTATAGCTTGCATTAAATTCCGGTTTACGAACGAAGCTATTTCATACAATACCAAGAAAAACATATTTAAAAATAAAAAAGTGTAACCCGAAACTCATGCCGTTAATATTGTTCCCACCCACCTTTTTCAGGGAGGTATAATTACAATGTAACTCAGAATTTATCCTAAGCACCAGCTTACCTTTATTTTTATCTCGCCCTGAAAGGGTCTGTTTGCGTTTTAAAAATGTTGTAATAAATTGTTTCTGACGTTTGAACAGGGTACAGAACACCTACCTGTAATACCCGGATCATATTATAAAAGGCGTAAACTAAACTGCTTTGTAATTCTGTACTACCAATATATCAATACCAGCACATCGTCACTTCTGCGTCGACTCACTGGCTTACTTGAAATCGTTCTTTGATGCCATGATTTGATTTTCGTTCGCAAACTAAGACTTTCATCACTATACTGTAGCTATCAATTTGATGCAAAATTTTAACGAAAACCAATTGGAAATATACAAGTAATTGGGAAACTGTAAATCAGTTTTTAATAGTTACATCACCATTTTCATCATCATCATCAAAATGATCATGAAAGGTGTGAGCAGAGGTGAAATGCCAAAACCTTCAGCTCGTAATTATACCCCGGATATTATGGACAACGTCTTATCGATCTTGGTGTCATACTTTAAAATGTAACCTTACTATTACAATCTAAATAAATAATCGTGTCTCAGTCAGTATCAAAGATTTAATAAATTCTATTGCCAACTGTACTTACATACGTCACTGAATGACCAACTTTTGCATCCGGATTGATGAGTTTAGTAATGCCAAATATGGGCGGAACACAAACAAAAAGTTCGGAGACTTTGAGAGCCTTCAAACTGCTGCTGTTTGGTTGAAACACACTGTTGCTCTATTTCACTCTACTTGACTTTATTTGGCAGCTTTTGGAAATTAAAGTAGTCTGATGCAACAATGAGTAGAATAGAAATTTCTGTCTGATGTTTGTTTGCTTGTTGTATGTTGTGGTTGCCTTTAATGTCAGACTTTATCAGGCTGCTCAAGGGCCTATGGCGTGGCTTAACAACTTCTATCAATCGATAACAACCGGAACGGAAGCACGAAAACAACAACGATGCGATAACTACAACAATACATTGATTTATTGACCGTCATAGTAGCCCCCAGTGTAGAAGAATTGCTACTTGCCTACGTCGTAGATGGTACTATCAAATTTTGATAGCACTACCTACGCCGTAGTCACGTAGCTATAACTTTTTTCTACATTTCAAAGTAATATAGCGCTACGAAGTCGTAAGCGTCTATAAGCTGATTTAAAAAAAAAAACCTTTTAACGTAAAACAAACTTCAAAGAAGAACCAAAACAATGCAGTATCATTGAACTGAGATAAACAGCACTCAGTTAAGTTCAATTCCCGTAGCTGTCTTCGAAATATTTTCGATTCCACTCCACTCCGGGTCAAGAGCTGATAAATTGCGAAGTCCCTTATATGTATAGAATTTGTACAAATGGCCGTGAGACTTGGCCGCTTTACATTAAAGGGATGGAAGGAAGGATTTTTCTACAAAATTCCTTGTCGACCCCTAATTTGTGATACAACCTTTTCTTCCGCTAAGCCTACGTGATGTCTTACGCCGGACTTTTTTGGAATGTTTTTTAAATGCTTTTCTGTTTTATTTAAATTTTAAGGAAAGCTGCACAGCATAAATATAAAACATTTTCGCCATATTTATCGAATAATAAATGTATGTTTTCTCTTATTTGTGAAAATTCATAACTCAGTATCCTTTGAAGATACTTGTCTTTATATTCTGGTTTTCTTTTCTTATTGGTAAACTTATCAGCTTTAGTCCCTATCTAAAGGCAAACTACTTTATATAAGTTTCTGTACAAAGTAAAAAACTAGACTGGAATATTTCAACAACAAGGTGTTTTGATTAAAGACTCAGTCTGAAATTAGGCTAGCTAACGAGAGCTGCTAGTACAAGTTTACATAAAAAAATGCAAGTTAAACAAAAGGTATTACCATCACCAAAATAACTCAAGTTCCGTTTTTCTGCATTTTAAGGAAAACACGAGTGTTTGAGTGAGAATTGTTTTAAACGATTCACCCCAAACCCATCGAGAAGAAGTAATAGTAATTGCCTCTGCGATGTTCACTCTAATACATTACAGAGTTAATGATGTATAGCATCATAAAATTATACCATTAGTTATATCGGTGTACGCTTGAACACCCTCCAAAGTAATGTCACATCTAGTGTTCAAGTCAAGAGCTCAAACCATAACCGGAGAGCATGCATGAAGCAAGTCATGAAAGCAGAAGAAGCGAAAGAGGTGCGTCAGGATCGTAGCATGTGCAAAGATGTAGTCTCTGCCTACCCGAATGTATGTATGTATATATGTAATGTGACTGTATGTATGTATGTATGTATGTAGTTTTCTGGTCACTTAGTTGTAGGATCGCGCATCCCTTGCTATTAGAATATTGGAAAAAAAATGTTATTTATAATCATAAGCATCTATCTACTGACTTGGCTCTAGTATTTTTGCCTGTGTATAACTATTAAGAAATGCCACTCTTATCAAATAGTAACACAACATCGCTTCCAACGTTACTTCTAATGTATAAAGCCACGAGAATTCACCACTATATCGCCCAAGAGTAAATTACGTCTTCCGAGAAACAGTATACAATACAGTACACAGTATACAAGTACACGGCATTACGTGGCTAAGCGCTTAGCTGTCATTCAGTAAACTCTTTTAACACGAGCATTAAGTCGTAACGTGTGTTACAAGCATAAGGTTTTGTGTGTACCAAATGCGGTAAACCTCTAACTTCAGCGAATCGTTTTGCTTGGAGATAAGCGCATTAAGATTT
The DNA here is from genome assembly GCA_905147375.1 of Hylaea fasciaria. Lineage (NCBI taxonomy): Eukaryota > Metazoa > Arthropoda > Insecta > Lepidoptera > Geometridae > Hylaea > Hylaea fasciaria. The sequence continues at coordinate 9,534,268 of LR990202.1, read as the reverse complement.
AAGCTGGCTTCCAACACATTACATGTAAACATGGGCTCGGAAATTAATACACACTTTGGACGAAGGAAAAAGTCGTTATAAGCTTGGGGGTAGGTTATTATAGTGACCACCTGATAGGCTACCAAGACCATAAAGAAAATCGTGACAACGAATGAAACTGTGATCACACACTTGTCTTTAATCATATTTTATTGCCTACTTTTTTGTTCTTTTTTTACATTAGGATTGCTGTATCGTGGGAACCGTTTACAGACATATAATTGCACATACAAATAACACCCATACCACAAACAAATATCTGTGGATCGCACAAATATTTGTTCGGAGCGGGAATCGAACCCGCGACACCAAGCGCAGCAGTCCAATTGCTCAGCCACTACGCCGAATGTACCGTCAACACTATACTTATATTATTGTACTTTTACCATTGTTTTACATATTTCTCAAGAGTTATTAATAGTCCAGTTTATCGTATACTTTAAAGCTGGCAGTTTAATCCGCTCGCACCTATTTACTTCTAATTCATTATTTACGAGGCAAGGCCAAATATTCCGCCTGTCAATTCCCAACAGAACTTTCAAACTGAAATTCCAAGTAATTAGCTTTCACCAGGTAATTTAATTAAGCAATTTCATTCCACCCCAGTGGTTATAAATTGAAGTTATTAGGGAATAAGTGGGAATAATTTGTAATTAGGTACTCCTGATTTAAATCGTTTTTTGATTCCAACGAGCGACGAGTCCACCCGATGGGTCACCTGATGAATAACTAGGAGATGTATTACATGAATTATATTTAGGTAGACCTATCGAAGCACTGTTTTGCTATTTATGTTTCAATCCACCATTTAAAAGTGCTTTCAGCACCGCAATTTGATATTCATATCATATATACCTAGGGGCTTAAAGGACTGTGACGTATTCAAACTGAGATATTTGCACACACCCGTTTTAATTTATTTGATCGGGTAATGGAATACTTAATACGCCCTGGATTTTCCTATTTATTTTATTCACACAAATATTTGGGTATGTTTTAATGGATTCTGCGTGAGTATAATTCACGGCGAAATTGGTGGAATTTGTGGAAGCGTGAAATGGCTATTTTAAGCATTCGATTTAAACATTTTATCAATAATGATGTTCTGAGATATTCGTTCTTAAATGATAAAAAAGTGTCACGTTATTTTCGTATGTAGGATTGAATTTTTCTTTCAATTCAGTCTTTAGCTAGTATGTATACTGATCCAATACCTGGCTAATTAGGTACCGACGCAATATCGATCGATCAATCCCAATTGAAATTTGAGTGTAACCGATGGGTATAGATAGACCTGGCCGATTTATCCTTAAAAGTCCTTAGGGATTTAAATCAGATCGGCCTTTAGATTAGGAGGTTTGGTTGTATATTGGATATCAAAAATACTCCTTAGCATTTGCGAATTATGGATAAAGCGTGCCCTAGCATTGGGAATATAACCTTCTATATATAAATATATTATGCACAAATATAGTTAATTTAATAAAGTAAAGGACTCATTTAATTGCATTTTAAAACGAGCATACTTTATGACGGACAGACCTATAACGTATCGTATTCATATATTTCAAGTGCGATCTGTTATTCCTACCTTCTGAATATGAAATGGATTATTTCAACAGCACCCGTTACTACTGAATTAATAAGAATCCGTTGTTATACGGCGGAGACACTTGAGTTAGTCTCCGAGGGAAAAATTATTATCGTTTCGATTCAATTCCACTGAATATAAATTCCATAACTATACGATTTCTGTTGTTACAAAGCTCTTATAGGCTAACATAAATAATAACATAGGTACATATTATTACGATATGTATACCTTTATTAACCAAATAGCCCTTTAAAAAGTGGTTATTCCGGAACTGCATGATATCCCAGTTTCTATAATTCATATTCATATTAAATTATAAATGCGAAAAACTCTGTTTGTTTGTTACCTTTTCACGGCCAAATGGTTAAACCTATCTCAATGAATTTTGTACAGATAATAAACCTCGGAAACCGGCATAAAATACTTACCGTTTATTGCGATACCTATAATATACATATACACGCGATGAAGTTACTTATTCAGGGATTTACATTATTTAATAACTGATTATACGTAAACTAGTTGTCGTTAAAAATAATATGAGTCAATTAGTGACTTGAACAAGTGTTGATTACTAATCATCGTTAGACTATGATTATTTATACGTAGATCTAAAAGCAAGTTTTTTTACAGTAGCGACTCTATCGATTCATAAAAAAACTAAACCACCTATCCACAAATGAAAATGCGTTAGTATTTTTATGCACATTTGTACAAACCTAATATGAATTTTATTAGCATCATGAGCAATACCTATAGATATTATTGCGTACTCTTTACTAATTCAATCATTTCTAAGAGATTAATAAAATTTACTAAGCACAACGCAAACCCTCACAAGGGCACTGAGTAATACCGAGTAATTATAGTGTTACATAACAGATTTTAGTCTAACTTCTATGCACATCTCATCATAAGATCTAAGCTTTGGATTATCACCGTATTTAAGTTAAATAATACTTTCAAATCAATGTTTACTTACGTACTGACTTGCATTTAATACACGTTTCCAAGTAACTGCGTGACACCACATCCCTCACCCCAATGCTTTGCACATGCGCAGTACAAAGAGAGCGTCGAAAATACACCGGCTTCTTCCATCCCGTTCTTTCCACAGCAAACCCCGTAACGAACGCTAAAAAAATACATTGTTTGATATCTATTGTTTTAAATGCTCTTATGTAAATCGAGTTGTTAAGAGCGTGCCTTCTCGTTATGCTTACTTGGGAGTTTTTATTTCCGATTTTTTGGTGTTGTAGAAGTCGTCGAACTGGGCTAGAGAATTTGAATTCCTGCATCGCGCAAACGATATTTTCGGGGCAGCTTGTACGTATTAGAGTTGATTTCAAGTATAGTCGGGGGGTCCGTAGCTACTACGTGAGCCGGTAATGGCTGGGAGCCGGCCTAATTCCCAGCTACCCTGAGTTGAAGTTGCAGTCTTAATGGTAATAATGGAATAATGATGCGTCAAATGTCAGAAATAAAAAGAGAGGCTTCGGCCTCAGCACCACGTCAGTAGCTGATTCGACCTCCTTTTGGTGGTCTGGTAATTTATTTTTTATATTATTTAGTGCTTCATGCTAACCTTCTTAGTTATTTTAAAAATAATTTTTATGTTTGTTTTAAAGGTGGAAATGGATTTTGTTTCTTAATTTCGGAGTTCAAATAAACTAAAAAAATTTAAATCACACCGTTATTGTTGCAAAATTAGATATTTTCCGCTATTTTAATTCAGAAATTCATTGTAAAATTTTATTACATTCATACATATCATAATATTGTACAATTAAAAATGAAGATTATACAAATTAACGCATACTTAAACTTTGGGATTGCTTTATCTTGCAAAAAAAAACAAAACGCAGCAAAAATACCTACCTAAATAAAATAATAAAATGTAACTCAAAGTAAATCGGATCGATTAATTTAACGTTCGTGCAGAAAGGGAAATGATTATAATGTAGACACAGCACTTCTCTCTCACTGCTAAGTGTCATTGTTCATTTTTGTTCCTGTCATAATAAAGCGTGAATCGGAAGGACTACGTCCTTATTGTTTTTCCCCTGTTTTATGTACATTATATTTTTGTACCTACAACGTAATAAATTATCCAGAAGCTGTTCAGTTACAATGATTGTTGTGTCTGTTTTTCGTAGTACCTAATTGGACACTTGCCGAAATCAATTTCGCGTCAAAAACACATTCCATTATTTCGCTGACGATTCACAAATTACCGATGGCAATTTAATGAAATTTATTTAATGAGCCTTTCTAAATATTTTCTTTGTTGTTCCATGTTTTTGTTTGTATTAATTAAGTTTTACTTTGTTTATTCTATGTTCACTTCGAGTTTGCGCTCTCGATTCCTCATGTTTTAAGATAATTCACTGGTTTTTTTTTGATCAATGTTATGAAACATTTTCGTGAACCGAATTGTTAAAATTTGAAGACTGCGATCCGCATCGCGCAAATAAAATATAAGACTCCTATTGAAAGACGTAAACAAAAAGTGAAAAGCACTAGTCTCGCAAATGGATTTGGAATCAGCAATCTTGACTTTAAATTGCAAAGTGTTAAGTCTCCGCGTCGGCATTTTAATGCGTTTAAAGTCCAAAGTAAGGAAGAAGAATTATTGTCGCCTGTTCAATGCTGCCTAATTCGTTCTGTTCTAAAGTTTAAGTGAATTTCCGTTAACCCAGTTGTAATCCGCGAGGCAGCTTCAACTGATACTGACTCTGGGTGCGCAAAACTTAACTAAAACTAAATATAACAGTATAGAATCATACCAGTATCAGTCTTGAATTATGTGGAATATTTATTTTGGTTACTGAACGCTGTACTAACAGTCGTAGATATTATATGCCAGGTTTTTTTAAGTAGCCTCGCGGTAGGTTTTCTCCTGTGTCAGGGGTACGATTACACTGTGGCAGGAAACTAATAATAAAATCCAATATGCCTCTTGATCCCCACTGAGTGACAAAGGAAATTAACAAAGCAGCCTGGGGTAAATGCGACTTTCCTGTAAGCTTTCTCCCACCCGCAGAGATCATGAACACGTCTCTCACTCTAGGAATAAAATGCTATAGTAATAATAATTAAGCTATACCTTTCTATCGTCCTACGTGAAAGAAAACTAATATTAATAATTGAGTAATTGAACATTAGACAATATCCGTCTTAACACAAAAGATTTAAACTAGAGTTAAACTGATGAGTATAGATAGTTTCTCCACAAATCGACATGTGGCCCTCGTTTTTTGTGACTCAATAACGACGTTTATCAATCGCGTTTTCTTACTCAATCCTGCCATTCCTAATTATTTTACTTATGAATTTGTTGTTGAGTTAGATAGAGCGATGGCTAGACGTCGATTTGTGGAAATAAAATTAGACTCATCTGTTCCACTATGGTATAAATCTTTCGTGGTAAGAGGGTGATGGTTTGTAGTTTGACCAACAGTTGTGTTGGTTAGTTTTACTTTGGACCAATAAAAGCGCTAGCCATAAAAAAAATACAATCACGTTAAATAATAACATTTATGGCCATCATCGTAAAAGTTCTTGTTGTTCCCGTCTTTTTCAATGACGTTTTAGCAAATCTACGTAACACACAACACACACGGCACCGCTACACAGTGTGAGGTTGAATGTCTGAAATTCACACGTAAAATTAGATCCATTATACGTAGGTAGGTATATACAATTATACAATAGGCGTATTTTTAAAAACAATAATTGCTCGCGATTTTACGCAAATAGAATGACAAATAAGATTAGCAGCTTGGTAAGTTCGTGAATGACACGCCCCCGCTTTATCTTTATAATGTTACTTTATTCTGTTACCTTCATCCAGTTTATTTTAATACGATCGAGTCTATTTAAAGAAGGCAATAAAAATTGAATTTGAACTGAAGTAATAAATACTTTATCGTTCTAGAAATGCTTTTATAAAATTAGCATTAATCTGACTACTTTATAATTGAATAAAAAATAAATTGCCATGCGTTACTATGTCCAGTTAGTAAAAACTCATACTAGGGGTACAGTTTATCGTATCAAGTCACTATACTTCCGTACTGTTTGCTTCACTTTCAAGTAGCTCTCGACACTGCGTTTGCTGAGATAGATTTCAACTCAATATCTTACTAATATTATAAACGCGAAAGTTTGTAAGTATGGATAGATGGATGGATGGATGTTTGTTACTCTTACGCGTAAAAACTACTGAATGGATTTTAATTAAACTTTACAATAATATAGCTTAGGTATATATCAGAGTAACACATATGGTACATACAATTCATAAAGATATATGGTATATTATCCAAACGCGGGTAAAATTGCGGGGCGCAGCTAGTAATTACATATATCTAAATTTTACGACACCAATTGCACGCAGAGTGAACCATAATTTGACTAGAAAAGTAAATTCACTACGACAACTCTACTTTTGCGGTCCGCGGTCAAGGTTTGTTTAGTTTTGTTTGCTAGCTTTTCTTGTTAACGACATAATTAGGTAGTTTGCTAATGGTGTCGGCAATTTTAGCCTTTATTATTATCAAGTTTATGAAGGGTTGAATTACTGAAATGTGTAGTAATGTGTTGGGAATTTCAGTTTTTACTATCTAAGAGATAAGATTGAATTAGTGAAAAAAACTGAAAAATATTGTGTGGTAAAATATTCAAGTTATATACGAGTGCTTCTTGGGCATTAAATAAAAATGTGTTTTAAAATGTTAGATTATGTCTTACTCTTATCGTTTAGCTAAGGTTGCGTTTAGATTTTATGTATGTAAAACATAAAAATTATCCGCAGAGGAACTATGGTTGAGCTCACGAAGCCCACTTCATTCCGGAACAATTTGTTTAAGCACCTTTTACCCTAGAAACAAAATGAGAATATTCCAGCATCATAAATGTAAACTAACAAATTCAGGTAAATATCAAAGACAAACTCGACGGTCGTTACTCGTATCATTAGGCAGGCAGCTTAGCCTTTGAACGCCGCATCGTTACTTTACCGCATCAGAGCTTGCTTAGCCAGGAAAGGCAAAAGTTTCCAGCGGAGCGTACAATCTGCACTAATTAGGTGTTTGGGCTCTAACACTTTACCTAGTAAAGTGGAATCCTGGTCTGTTTGGTATGCTTTAACCGCTTTCAACTGTGAAGATGTTGCATAGATCTGATGGAACACGTTCAACCCGGTGGCCATTTTGTCGGCACAGCCAGCGTGAATCTATTAATTGCTCACCCGCGAGTTTTTTTCCTTTAAGGAACCCTATTTCAGACTTTATTGGAATTAAAGGTGCCCTATGTAACTCTAAAGAGGTAAATCTTTTGTAACAACCAAACTTTCACATTAAAATATATTAATGAGAGAGAATAAATAGGCAAAAAGGGGTTGACTGGTGTTCATGCATCATTTGATAATAACGAATTAGTTAGATAGACCGTGGCAAAATTTTTGTCTCAGCGTTTTACTATACCTACCTACTTTAATATAAAGAAAAACCCGGCACTATCTCGCTGAGTCAACTTTCTTCCCATATAGGAAAGGATAATATTGTGTAAAATTTATGATGATAATATTACTTGACTTGCATTTTCATAAAAACTATGACACCCGAAATGCGACTATAGATCTTCAAAAGCGTAATATTTCGGAACAGTTTATAGTCAGAGGGTTGTGTATTTCAATTTATTTTGATAGGTATTGGATTTTGTGCATAAATAGAAATTGCTTCGGTTCTTTATGATGTTTTCGAAAGAGAGTTGTGAGATGACTGAAAAATATTATTAATAATTCAATTTTGTAATAAAGCTCCATAATATTTATAGTGATCAACTGCGTAGGTATTTGGTTTCAATATTTTTTCTAGAAATGCTAATTCTACGCTAAGCATCTTCACCACCTTTGATCACGTTAGCACTAGCACCGAGTACGTTAGTGAGCGAAAACTAAACTATATTATAACGATAGTCTCTTTAAAAAAACTTATTTAAAGTAGTACTGCTACCTACACAATAACTCAACTGTACTTTAACTTATTCGTCTACTTATATATATGAAAGAGTAGTTTTAAAATGGCGGACTTGGAGACTAATCAACCATTTTTACCCTTTTTTACGTTAATAATTAGAATAAATTTTAATTTGTAGCCTCAGGGTGATTTTGGCTGCTTTTGATTTTGACTTTTAGCTCAGATTTACTGCTCTTGCATGAGTATCTGCTCGTGATAGGGATTATTTATTTACACACTCATACAACATGCAAAGGCAGGCTCTGAATGTGCTGGTGACGTCATCACGTACCTACCACAGTCAGCATCTAATTTCCCTCGGGCCACATCGACTACATTACATAAGAAATCTAATTTAGTTCGTTATTTGTGACCGCCACGGTCAGACTCTCTGAACAGCATCTTTGCAGGGTCATTTTCTGAATAAAAAAGAAATAATAAATCACTTGAGATAAAAGTGCAGGATTACTGATGAATATTTAAATTTGACATTTGACATTTAATTTGAATATTTGAAAAATCTGTTAATACAATGAAATTGATAATGTTTCATTATGGCTTAATGGTTTAGTACTCGGTTCTTTTAAAAAATAAAGCTTTTTCTCGCACTCATGAAAACTTTTAATTTTCAGTATTTGACTAGATGTATCTATCATGTTAACTGTGCAGCTGTAGGCTTGGACTTCAGATGAAAAAATAATACAAGTAGGCCCCCGCAGTTTTCATAAAAGATAGGCAATTATATCGCGGTCGAATAACAACGGCCGTTTATAAATATTACAGTAACTTAATTAAAAAAAAGATTTTGTTTTTATTAAGACTATGACGATTGAGTGAAAATAATATAATATTATGAAATGAAATGGATCTCCTTACCAGCGTCTTTGTTTGCAAAAAGACAGACTATAATTTGTTTGTTTGCAAGTCGCGAGGGAACAAGGTAGGTTTATCTTTAGGCAACCGTGCTGTAAGATCGACCGCGTCTTCACTTACTATCACGTGAATCTACGGCCAAATGCTTGTTAACTCAGCAGGAAAAAAAATCCGTGTTGGTCAAATTAGGTCGTCACTATTACGGTGTTACTCGTAATAGTGACATTACTTATTATAATAATTTTTGGCGACCGTACTGGCCATTTGCCGTCTTTTGAATTTATTTTACTAGAAGCACCTCGCGGTTTCACCCGCGTTAACTACTATCCCGCGGGAACCATTATTTTTTGCGGGATAAAAGGTAGCCTATGTGTACCGGGGATAGCATAGCTTCCCAACAGTGAAAACATTTTTCAAAAAGGTTCAGTAGTTTTGGAGCCTATTCATTACAACCAAACAAACAAAGTTTTCCTCTTTATAATATTATATTAAGTATTAAGTACCTATATAGACTAGCTGCATAACCTTGGCGTTACCCGCTCTTTCGGGACAAATCATTTATCACTAATGTATATATGTCTATGTGTTAATCCAGGCTTTATACCAAATTACATCAAAGTTAGTACAGCCGTTCGAACGTGAAGAAGTAACACCATCTTTATATTCTTAGGAAGTTTTTTTTTGTCTGTATCGAACCCGCTACACCATGAGCTTGAGCAGCCAGCAGTCCGATTACTGATCCACTTCGCCCAACGTCGTCCACCTTAGTTGCAATGAAACACCTTGATTTTAGCTTGGAGGCAGATTTTCAGTGTGAATATGGAAATTAATCTGATGGATACAAAGCTTACGAAGGATTCGGTTTATTATGGTGATACTTTTAACAAAATTGTACGGATATCTTTTTCATAGTTGGATACTTTTTATCCAATTCGTGTCGGCGGATGCGAAGCAATTTGTAACTAATTAATTGCTCTGCAAATATTTGCTGTTATGTGAAATTCATCGCTAATGATCGTGGTTACGTGAATAACATCGATCACGCATGATTTATCGACATCAACATATTTTACGTAACCGCCATAAAAAAAGGCAGATGCCACAAAATACATAAAAGAGAGTAATTGTAATAATAGCGGAAAATGTAAATACACTTAGTAACTATGCTACCTAAGAGATCAGTGTCATTTTCATTCTTAATTTCGAACCTCCGTGGTAGATTATACGGCCTAATCTTCCTTGCAAAAGTGAGGTGACACGCGTGCTTAGTACAGTGGGAATATGGGGTTTGATGATTATAAAGATGATGATGATCTCCCATAGGCACTTACAAATATTTTTATTCGCGCCTATTTTTGTCGTTATACCACGTTATGTGCGTATAAAACGTTGTTATTGCCGTTAAAAGCTAGGTCCTCCATTTATTGTAGCCAGGTGCTGATAACTGCCTTCTTCACGCAGCAAAATATACTTAATTGTATTTCTTAAGGAGGGCTTTGCACCCACTTGATTTATAGCGAAATAAACATGTTTTATTTATTGTACCACGCAATTTAGTCTAATTTAAAGCTACGAACGATAATTTCCCGGATGGTCAACCATAGAAATACGAGTACGTTGGTAGCTTTAGTAGTTAAGAAAAGGGTTTTAGAAAGTATTATGATAACTGATTAGTTAAAAAAAACGTAATGAGTAGTACATAGGTTCGTATTTACCATATCTATCGGCAACACACTGATTGCCTGAAAAGGGATTTTAAGCAATGCTGGCAAACTCCAAGGGAAAGTGGTTTTTAATGACACGAAGCCCGCGTGCTGACTCTTCTTCATTTCCATTTGAAGCGGTGTATTAAATAACGATCAATTTGCTGTGAAACTGGGCCCTAACTGACTACGTACGATACTTAGGAGAAGGATAGTTCCATGCGTAGTTATTTTATCAATGTGTGCGTGAGTGCCATGTAATTATCTTCTCCAAAACTAAAACAAGCGTAATGTAAAAGTCGCATAATAATATGTGTTGGTATTTAGTCCAAAATCATGGAAAAAAATTATAAATTATTACCATAATAGCTTTGATTTCGAGCAATAGCGAGTGAAAGTCCGATGTGGCCCAAAAAATCTCAGTAAAAATAACCACACGGCGCTAGCGAGTACTTGGTTTCTATGTGTGTACCTACGATAAATTTGCTCCTGTGCGAAAACCCCTGTCTTGTGTGAAGACACAGAGATCGACATTTCTTTACACACAACCGTCATCGTTGGTACCTACTAAATAGAATAACGTGGTATCGCATAGTCAACCAAGCAAGTCGATAACACCTAGCTACTACATTTACACGTTGTGGTGTTTCCACTCCAACCCGATATATTTTCCCAATAGCTCTCTTGAGAGTGAATATAATAATAGAAGGTAGGTACGTACATATCTACCATTGACTATGAAACTGGCTTTATTATCTTGGGTGCGTACCTACAAGTACATCCATTCATTCCATAAGTGCTTGCAATTCATTAAACCCACTTAACCTGGAGTACTAGGTATAGATAGTAAGCTATATCATTGTCCAAATATAGCTCCAAGCAAACGTAACAGATGTTACAGATTGGAAAATTGACGACAAGACAATGGATATCCGATAAAAATATAATTTTCCCGCTTTTCGAACATTTCCTTTTGGAAATTCTGCTTTTCAAGAATTGCTAAGAGCACTTGCTGTTATCGTAACAGTTGTTTTGATCGCAAGATAGTCTTTTTTATCTTATGCTAGCATTCAACAAAGGCTAGGTTTCAACCCACTATCTCACCTGATCTAAAGTGACGATAAGTGTGAAGGTGGTAAACAATATTCGGCCAAGAATGGGTTTGGCTCTCATGGACCGCTGCAGGAATACCGCGATAGGGCTTCGGCGACAGAGTTTCTACTTGAGGCTATGTAGTGTACAATCGCCAGGAGATTATAGCTTAAGGGATCACTGTAGTTATTGCAATTTAAGGTCTCAGCACACATATGGGAACGGAAAGGGATCGTAACCGTATCGCCTCGAGTCGTTCAGAATGGTTTGTATTAAACTCCCTACTGCAACGCACACTAATCGGAATCGTACCGTGATCGCCTCCCCTCAGAACACGGCGACACGAAAAGGCGTTACGGTTACGATCCCTTTCCGATCCCATATGTGTGCTGAGACCTAACAGCCTTCGTGGAGCATACGTTGACGATGGTGGGGTTGCAAAGTCTGAGCTTGCGGTTTCGACTTCTGCACAGGGCAAATATTTATCAGAGCTGCAAGTATTTGCTCGGTTGTGAAGTTCAGAGCAGTATTTTTTATATCTACTTTTGAATATTTCTGCCGCCAATGGATATATTTATAAAAATACCTTCCGAAAAATCCAAAATGCCTTTCACTACGACCATGTAACACCAGCTGATACATCCCGAAGAGTCGAAACTTTTTGCTCTAAGTAGTTATACTTAAAAGAACTACCTAACTTCCTTGTAAGCTTCAGTCAACTTCTAACGACCTTTAATTATAGTTCTTCTCAACTTTGCTGCTTTGAGAGCTTGTAAAGGACAAGGAAAAAGGTAACTAATTTCCGTTATCGCCTCGAATCAATACGTGTTTTCTTTCATGCCCCGTTTAGACTCAGCCCCTGCTTCTGCTTCTTCCCCTGCTGCAGTAATTCCCTCTAGAAGAGTTTGTATTCACATTCTGCCATTCACTCACTTTGCTCTCACTTTCTTCGGCAGCACGAATAGCAGTTCGAAGGTTCTAGAGTGGCGACCACGGACTGGAAGACGCAGTGTAGGTAGGCCTCCCACTAGATGGGCCGACGACATCAAAAGAGTCGCAGGCTACCGGTGGATGCAAGTGGCAAATTGTCGTTCGGTGTCGCGTCCTAAGGGGGAGGCCTATGTTCAGCAGTGGACGTCTTCAGGCTGATGATGATGATGACGAGTAGTGACAGGGGCATGAGACGTTACTATCGTGTTTAGGTGTACACTCTCGTCCTGTTCACTTCCTTGCTCAATGTTGCTGAATGTAAACGTGGGATTACAGAAACAAAGTCCGTCGCTGAGTGATGTGCTCAGGAAAGGGAAGTGTCGGAAACCTTTGCCTTCGCATGTCGTACTTAAGGTTTATAAACGAGGGGTTTGTTTTCTGGAGTCGTCCTCTAGTGTATATCTTTGCTATGAGTATAGTCGCTCTTAGTACCCGACTACAGTAAAGCAGGGTTATGTTTTATACTCCGGGCCATGAACTCGCGTAAGTTTACATTATGTGGTCACTTTTCCAAAAACAATGGCATTTGTAAGAAGTCGTAACTCTTAGTTGTACCTAATGAAAATTACGTTATGTGTAAAATAATTAAGATTATTAATCAAAAGTCATACAAATTGGTGAATAGACCGGAGTTTATGTTTTTTGTACACGTATGTTCCACCGTATCGACGGTATAGTCGAAAACGTCGTTATAGAACTAACCAGCTGCGCCTCGCGGTTACGCCTAAGTACACTCGTTATTATCCCACAAGAGCTGTTAATTTTTACGGGATAAAAAGTATTATGAAAAAGTATTAAAGTATCGTCAAAAAGTACCAAGATATCATCAAAACTATGAAAGTTTATCAAGTTAATTTTTTTATTTATAATATTTGTAGCATAGTAGAATAAAATTCTAAAATAAAGTCTAAGTGATAATACTGATGATCATCATCGCATCATCAATGATGATTTATCATCTTGGCAAACCCTTTCACATGTTCAGCACGTGTGATAGGTATCCTTCTGCGAAGTCTGTGATAAAGCGGGGTACATTTCCGCTGGCTAGAACGTAGGACAATCAATCTATCTAGTGTGCACGATGCCTGTGCGTGTTTTAATTATGAATAGTTAGAGAGACAGTGCTAGGTTTAATAACAAATGCATATTTTAGCACTTCTCGGGCATAGTGAACATTTAAGGTTACTTTACGGAAATTTGTTTAATACAATAAAATAGATTTAAAGTATAATAAAATTATTCTACTCTTAAACTACTTAAACTTCTAAATATATTGTAGCAAAAAACATTAATTTCTTATAATAAGAACCTTTACTCAGGATTGGGAGAATTAAGGCTGCAGATGATGATGATGATGACATCAACAAAACACAAGTAATCAAAAGCTCCAGTGTCTCCCAACCTATTATAAATGTGAGTGTAGGATCATCAGCTACTTCATTGCAAGTGTCTGTGTGGGTGTGTAAGCGATCGACCACGTTAGTTCGCACGTGGTGAAACTGCACGCGGCCACAGTGCATCAAGCAGTTGCTGCTATGTTGATATTGGTATTATTAAAGGCACGTTGTCTTAATAAAATGGGGTTTGTTATTCTTGTCATGATATGTGCGTGAGGAATCAGCTACCTACAGGCAGTAAAATGACGTGCTTTACCTGTCATCAATTGTTATTACTCGTTACTCAAGTCTTAGTTACACTTAATTTATAATGAATAAGCCAATAAAAACAATTAAAACTCTGAATCTGCGGAGTTTAAGAGCAATTCATCGAAAACCAATTCATAATCTAAATTCTGCTTAACAATTTTGTAACGTGATCTGAACCGTGGTCTGATTTGAACTGTGATTGTTTTCAATGAAAACTGCAAAACTGGCCAACCTTGTTGTATTTTGATCATTTTGCCATACTGTGATCGCTGTAAATCTCCTTTGAGCGCAAAAAAACATTTTGGTCAGATATTTTTGACAACATTCAACGACAGACATTCAACGAACAATTCGACATAAATTAACTGAGTGAAGATAAACGTATGTCATGTCCAGCAGTGTTCGTACCTTGTCATTTTTGTAATAGCTAGATACCTAGTGACCTAGATACCTAGTGCCAAAAGTTACCAGATTTAGCGACAAAATGGCTCATATGGCAACACTGATGCCTCGTAACATTCACTACGAGAATGGGCTACGTCGATCAATAGAAAAATAATTAACATCGTGAATAATTAATATTACTTATTCGATTTATTCAAAATAAACGATGTACAGTAATCATTTTGCGCCTCAACCAACGTTAGGTACCTACTGACTAGTTATTATCCGAACGCTAACGCAATTAGTATAATATTGAATTTAAATAATTAACATAGTAATTATTATGAATGTATTATTCCTAGTCCTAGACTTTGTACAGAGCGAATCTAGAATAACAATGGTACAATGGTGGTGGTACGTCATGTACCTGACAGGAAAACTTTTAATCTTAAATCTTTCCATAAGGGTAATATGGATTTGCATAATAAATAGAATGTATTAATTTCTCCCGTGCTTTGTCAAGAACCCTGCCAAGACACAATTGAAAATCTTTTGTGTCTATTGAATTGCAGCAGCGGAAGATTTATTCCAAACAAATACCACATTCTAATACCAATGGTATTTCTTTTTAATCATATTTACTTTATGTTCTAAATGATTACCACTTTTAAATACTAATAAATTAAATAGAGGATAATACATACATGCAATATTTTTGTAGGCCCCCGTGGTGGATTATGGGCTAACCCTCCTCACGATAGTGAGGGAGGCCTATGCCCAGCAGTGGGACAGTTACAGGCTGAATTATTATTATTATATTATTATTCGTAGATATGTATAATGTAATGTATGTATAATAATTATCTGTATTTTTCTTTCACTAAAATCCCATACAGAGAAAATGCAAAAATCTTACACTAGATCTTATCTTACTTGTATAATTTTTCAAAATTGACTCAGGAATAATGAAGAAATATTGCTTTAGTTCTGCTATATTATGCAAAATTATTACCGCCATGAAATCGCCATATTTTTAACACTCTTTTTTATTACTCGTGGTATTTCTCTTTATGCTTTCAATGGTTTGAATATTAATCTCGAGCATTGTAAAATATTCATTTTTTAGCTGTAAAAATATGTGAAAATAAAATAGCGCATCTTTGCCTAATATTTCTACGCTTTCATGTCTTTGTAAATTAGAATTTATCGTCGCCTTTGAACTCGTTTCAGCAATTTATATTTATCAAAGGGCACTTTGAGCATCAAAAAATTCTACGCAAAAATAATATCGGTTGATTATTATTTAAAGTGTCGATAGGTACTCAATGTAAGCTCACCTTTTGGATAATAATTATTATAATGCAAAAGACATACTTCATTAGTTACTCTTATAACTGACTTCAAAAAAGAAGGATCCGAGGTTTTCAATTCGGCTGTAGGTATGTTGTTACGCGACACTTGATTTTGATGATATTTTTCTGTTTTGTTTCAGAGTCAGTCCCATATAAATTTCATCACAATCAATTCAGTAGTTTACGACTTAAATCGAAATAAATGGTTGTATAATGGATGGCATAATTATAAATGTTGTAACCAAATTGCGTATGTACGGTGATTGCAGAATTCTGTAAGTACTGCACTGTCCCAATATCAATAGAAAAACCACGTGTAAAATAATTATCGATCTATAATATCGCACCTATTGTATAGCAGGGGCGTTATAGCAGCAGCATTTATATGCGCAAATAACGATCAGAAGAGAATCTGTATCGGGGTATTGAGGTCAAGTGCACTAGACGCTTCGAAACAAAACAATGGGGGAGCTTCCCTTTGAGCATACCGCTTCGATGGTGATAATTGCGGTCGTGTATAATATTACAGTAGGCCACCAAATATCTGCACGATCAACCTGTGGACATCTTTGTTCTTAGTTAACATCTTACTACCTTCATACCTTACCATAATACCTTGATACTTTATACCTTTTAACAATGATTATTATCATTGTAGTCACGACTTTGTACGTACCTAAGGTGTTAGTTCTGATGTTTTGTATCGTCAAAGCTGAGTAAAGATTATAGAGCGTTAGTTTTGACGTTGTGATACTGTTTATTGAGGGTTAGTTTTGATTATAGCGTTAGTTCTGACATTGGCCTCATCTGGCGAATGACTATGTTTTAGTTATAGAAAAAATACGAGTCTGATGATATTAATATCTTTGTAAGTATTGATCAGTGTTTGATTCTGTCATTAACAAACAAAGAGCTCCCTTTCCACTGTTTTACTGTTACTCATTTTATTTGCGTAGTAACTAACGGTCAATGTCAGCAAACGTATATAATAATAGGATTATTATTATTATGATAAAAAAAAGTCGAACAAATTAGAAGTTATTATTATTATTATGTAGTAAAATACATGCCGTGTTAATATTTCTGAACGATGATCGCAAATGTATAGATCTTTTATTATGCCTACGTAACTTATCTAACAGATATAAACAATTGTTATTTCTGTATAGTATGTTGATATGGTCATAATCTCGTCATAATAATATTGCGTAGTAAACATGATAGTACTTATAAATAATTATCAATGATGAACGTCATTTATTTTATACCTAAATAATGAGGTCAAGCCCATCTTAAAAAAAAAAAATTGCAGCCTAAGTTATAAACTCAAAAGTATTCTGGAAATAAAATTATTAATATGAATTTACTTTAATAATAGTGTCTTGTTAATAATAAGAGAACAATTTGGTTGATAGATATGATCTACTTTCCTAATGAAGTTAAGTGGATACCTACATTTTCGTACATTCTAAATTACGAACATTACAGTAGTACCCAACTTATATGGCTTACCGATGTACCTGCGCAGAAGATGAATTTTCAAAGCGCGGGAAATGCTATTGACCGCTATTGGTCGGCAGCCGCGCCGCCATCTTAGCGATCACCGCGTGGCATGAGTGAGATGGAACTAACAGCTGCAGTGTATTATGAACCTTATAATAGTGATCTTAGGTTGATTGTAAGTTTTAAGCATTCTTTCGTTAATCTTCGGACCATACTTTCTTTTCTGCGCGAACGAAGATTCACGACGCGCCATATAAGTTGGGTACTACTGTACTTTAGTAACTGAACCTCTAACTCAATTTCTCAAATACCCTTATTATTTCGTTGGTTAACTTCTTGATGTAAAATAGGTGAGTATATTTATCATTATATTATACAACAATATAGTGAACGAGTTTTTACAGTAATTGTATCGAAAACTACACTTTATAGTCGGTATTCCATGACTCTTAAACCGTGCATCGCAAATAAGGCAATTTCTTCTTTTTCTGTATTATTATACAACCCTCCTGAAAAACATGAACTTAAGGAACCGCTGTTCTGTAATTTGCTCATTTGAAATTAGTAATATTATAAAATTACTGAACATATTTTTATCTAATTTCTCATATGCAAGTCCCAAAGCAATTAATTACTCTCCCGCGGTAACCCTTGTTTAGAGTCGCAACAACAGGGTTACCACAATACGGACGCGCTCGTGATTAATGGCGGATAAAACCGTAACTAACTGAATTTAACCCGTATCTACTAGATATAACTGGTATCAACTGGATTAACTTGCGGATTACCGTTTTTTACAATCTTTTTTTGTTGTTTTTACTTTTTTTTGGTCTTTTGTTTGCTTTGCTCATACATTTTAGGATAACGAACAATTTACAGTGGTTACATTGGAATATGCCCGACCAGTTATATGCTAACCAAATAAGTGTCTAGGTATATTATTATATGCACAATGCACAAGGACTCTATGTTTCTCTGATGAAATATAATACTAAGTACTAGCGTATGCCCGCGACTTTATAGTATATGATATAAAGTACTCTATGCCCCAGGGTTGAAACTATGCCCATTATGGAGATGATCAAGAAGCTGGTATGGGGACTCCATACAAATTTTCATACTATAAACTCTCCATAGCCTATTAGCTATAAGAACAGTGCAAACTGACAGAGAGACAAACAGACTTTATTGTCGCTTATTTATATTAAAGGAAGTAAGTAGAATAATTGGATGCACCACGTGCGTTCTTTTACAATCAAAAGTAGATATCTTACGCTTTAAAATGTCTTGGTAGGTAATACTAATAACAATCGAATCAAAATATTTGGGTTGGATGGCCGATGTCGTCAAGGCATATCTTTATTATGCGTTTATCAATATTTTTAGTGAGATTATAATATTATGAGGCAATACAGTGATACAAAAATATTATTGTCACATTACGAGTGTAGTATCAGATAATATTCATTGTGACGTCACGACACAACACTACGGGTTGTTTGCGTAAAGTGTCTTACGTTTAAATTAGCATTGAAATTCTAATATGCCTTACAAATGTGCCTATGCCTTCGTATCAAAACATCAACTAATTTGTTATGATTATTTCAGACACAGATGACGCCTGAAAATAGATTCAAGTTTATGCTACATATTAAAGTTGCAACGTAGGATATTTGTATGGTTGGACATGGACACGTCACAAAGTGGTTGTTAATAATGCCACAGAATAATAACTAGTATAATGCTATCAAAATAGTGTACATAGAAAAAGAGTTAACATAATATTCCTAGTAATGAAAATAAACAAGGTTTTATATAAAATAGTGAGTCGGGATTTTGGATCACTTTTCAGAAGTCTACGTAACGACGGTAACGTACCTTCAGCCGTAATCAATCAAACCCAGCCGAGTTATAGGTGTGACCAAAATGCACTGAAACGTTGAAAACTATTTGATGTGTGACCAAATTGTAGGTACTCATTATAAAAAACAAAACAAAGATGTGGTCGATTTACACTAGTTTTTGCGTGTGACCAAAGTACACTATGACGAAATTACCCCAAACCCATACCAAACGGCACCGTTTTGTAAAATGGCTAGCGGTTATTTAAAACGGCAAGTTCTACTAATTGACTACGTCTGTCTCATTGCCTTGACTTCCCAAACACATAGTGACTAATTATTTTTTTAATCTTGAGGATACTGTAATCTATTCTGTTGTGTAGAAATGTATCATTCTGAGTACAATAAAACGATCACACATCATTTAGCAGTACGTTTTAAACCTAATATAAATTCACTGGCAAGCAAACAGTTGAAAATTGTTTGCTCTGAGCAAATTAGCACATAATTAGTAACTGGACAAATAACTAGAGCAACATTGGAGCTAATTAAAAGCCTATAATATCTATAAAGATATAAATAAAAAAACATAAATTAAACATCTATTTCGGATATACAATAATTATTCAACAGTATAACTAGATTTCGCGTTTTTCTGTGTTACGTATGACACTGCCACAATGTATTAATTCGATAGATCATCCAAACGATAAGACAGTATATTTTAATACCATTGTTATGGAACATTTTCAAATATTGAAATTAGATTAAGTCCTTACCTATCTATAAACTGAAGTATACCTACACAGATTAATGATTGTCGAGTCTAATAAGTCCAATTACACTACCTTTCCACTGACCGACTCTGAACTTGAAGTCAAAGATTCCATTTGTCCAGACGTGCCAAACAATTGACCTATTCAATTGGTTTATTTTTGTCCCAGAAATGCACAAACGGTGCACTCGGACTAATAAATTTTGATTGGACGCGTACTACGGCATGGTCTGTTCAACCCGAATCCTAATTAAACTTCTTGTAAGGAACTTTGAAGACTTGCCCCTTATCTGGTGCAATATCTATGAACAATATTTCAATTGCCATAAAGTATTGACTCTATCCGGAATCAGTCGAAAATAGCTTGTTTTTAATTTGAGTTTTATCAGTGTCTTCTATATCATTTATATTAATATTTATATGTAGATCGTAATAAATTACACCAATCTGACGTACGTGTCGTTGCAGTGTCACAGTAAAGTTGCAGTAGCAAAAGTTTGTCTTTTCTGGATAAAACTCTTTCTTTGGATTATGAGGATACTTAATATAATGATTTTATGATGTAAGTAACTACATACCTACTGATTATTGTTGCTTTGGTAAATCTAGATAGTACAAATTTTAATAGTACTTACCCATACTTGCAACACACTTTTTCAGTATTATATAATCAGCTGTAGCAAATGCAAGACTTTCTCGCAAATTTGTAAACCTAACAATAAAATTTTATTTGCTCTATATTTTATCAAATAATGTACCCGGAAATATAATCACTTGTTTCGACGTTTTGATTGTTTAAGATAAACATACCGTTGTGTTGTTATGAACAATATTATGATGTCAATGATGACTTTATCACATTAGCGCTTAGCCTTATTAAAGTAAGTATAATAAATGAAACAATTATGTGTAAATAACGTGTATTTACTTCATACACATGTAGCAATAACTTTAGTTGTATTATGTGTATAGAAAATATTAAATTTATTTGTTTAATCGCATTTACATACAATTCGTACATAAAATTAGTTGCAAAATTGAATTATTGAATCATAATTACTTGTAGTATGTTTGATTTCAGAATAGTTATCTTATTAACATTTTTATAACATTCTCAGTATCAATCTGCACCAGTCAAAACGCATCGCAGGTCACCTTGGACTGCTATGAATGAGCGTTAGTAGAACTGCACAATACTCGTATTACAGCTGCGGCCAACGCCCGCCCTCGACATTGTTCGAGTAGGAGCAATGAATGCAAAACTTCCTTTACACGACCTAGTTGAAGGTTGTACCGAACCATAACTCGGTTTAAATTGAATTATTAAATATTATTGATGCGCGTACGCATCTTGGATCGAGTACAGGCTGGGAGAGGTGAAGAAAGTAGGATGAGGGTGCGGGGAAAGTAGGCGGAGCCCAAAACTTGAAGGTCAAGATTTGGATTATGAGATTGGTGCGTGAGGGAAGACAAAAAATCAGGAGGAGAGTGGAAGGGGGCACTTGTCGTCTGGAGAAATGGGGTTTTGGAAGGGATAGTAAACCGCGAATTGTAGAACGATGCACACGCATCCCGAAGGAAAATAGAGTGGTCGGTCAGTGTTGTAAATAAATTATATTTTTGTCATTATTTTTTAATTTGAATTTCAATAATTAAAGTTTTATAATTCCGGGTTAAATTAAATAATGATAGTCAATCGTGAAAAATGGAATAGCGCACTCGCATTCGAAGAAAAATAGAGTGATCAGTGTTGTAAATAATGTATATTATTAAATAAATTGGCATTATTTCTTATTTTCAATTTAATAATTCATGTTTAATAATTCCGGGTTAAATTAAACAGTGAGATAGTGAATCTGTAATTGTAGAGAAATTAATTAGTGTGGTGTTAATAATTAATTAGTAGTGTTCAACAAATTTGTTTAGTTTTTTATTTATTCAAATTTTAATAATGTGCTATAACTTCAGTTAGTGATTCGATAATAATTGAAGAAAAATAATTAGTGTGGTGTTAATAATTTGTATTATGTTAATGTGTTTTATAATTTCTGGTTCAAATAAATAGTGTTGAAGTACTGATACCACAGACTGATACTGTGTAACAAAATAGTGGTTCTAGATCTATTACTTGTGGTGCCATCTATTATTTATAGTGTGTAATTTTAAAAGATGTCAAGAAATACAGTCAGTCGTTCACCAGCAGTACTGCAGTTTTTTATTGTTTTTCTATAGGTTATGTGCCGCGCACGAAAGTAATTCGAGTTTTATAGTAAATAACAGTGTATAACAGTGAAAAATGACTACTAATATAATATCAAGCATCGCAAAGCTAAAAGGTAGAGAAAATTATGAAGATTGGGCGTTCGCTGTGGAAAATTTCATGATTTTGGAGGGAATGCAGCAATGCATTCAAGATGGCAGTAAAGATCCAAATGACGCCAAAGCAAAAGCAAAAATAATATTAACTATTGATCCCAGCTTGTATGTACACATAAGAAATGAAGTGACTGCAAATGGACTGTGGACAAAGTTGAAAAAGCTTTTTGACGACAATGGATACAGCCGGCGTATTGGATTGCTTCGTAACCTCATATCTATTCGTCGAGAAAATTGTGAAAGTATGTCTCAATATGTGACTTCGATATTGGAAACGAGTCAAAGATTGAACAATACAGGTTTCGTGATAAGTGACGAGTGGATTGGCTCCTTATTATTAGCGGGATTGCCAGAAAAATATGAACCGATGATTATGGCTGTGGAGCATTCGGGCATCGAGCTGACAGCAGACGCCATTAAATCGAAGTTACTAGACATTGACGACGGAAGTAGTGGGGGCGCCACTCAAAAAGCATTCGCGACGAAAGGTTGGCAATACAAAAAACAGAATCAAACGTCATCGTCAAATGTCAAATCACTTGCTAACGTCAGATGCTATAAATGTAAACAATTGGGACATTATAAGAATAAATGCGAAAATACTCCAAAAAAGAAGGAATCTAATGCATTTAGTGCTGTATTTCTAAGTGGAAAGTTTAGTCAAACCGACTGGTATGTAGATAGCGGAGCCAGTTGTCATTTAACGTCCAGAAATGACTGGTTAACGAACAACACAAATCAACCAGTGAACGAGATTGTTATCGCTGACAAATCAACAGTTCCTGTCGAAGGTTGTGGTGAAGTGCGAATAACTACAGTTGTTGGTAATACTGAGTACGAAATTCCCGTTAAAGAAGTGTTATATGTTCCAAAATTGGCAACAAACTTATTGTCTGTCAGCCAATTGATGAAAAACGGAAACAAAGTTACATTTGAAGACAAACACTGTTATATAAAGAACAAGACAGGTGAACTCGTGGCCACTGCAGATTTAACAGGTGGGGTGTACAAACTAAGAATCAAACATATTGGTTGTTTCTTGACATCATCCGGAGACTTATGGCATCGAAGATTTGGTCATATAAACAGTAAAGACCTCAACATCATGAAAGATGGCGCAGTGCAAGGAATTGTGTACAAAGATAAAGCGCAGGTCGGTAAGGAAAACTGCAAAGTATGTTGTGAAGGCAAACAGGCCAGGTTACCATTTACTCACAATGGTAACAGAGGTCAAGAGGTGCTAGACATTGTTCATGCTGATGTTTGCGGGCCGATGGAAGAGTTATCTATTGGAAAAAAGAAGTATTTTTTGCTGTTTGTGGATGACTATAGTCGAATGGCATATGTCTATTTTCTGAAGTTGAAAAGTGAAGTATTTTCTTGCTTCAAGACATTCAAAGTATTAGTTGAAAATCAGACAGGCAGAAAGTTAAAAGTGCTAAGGACGGACAACGGATTAGAGTTCTGCAGTGGGGAATTTGAGAAGTACCTACAGGATGCAGGGATTATTCATCAAAAAACTTGTCCTTACACGCCGGAACAAAATGGTCTCTGTGAACGACTCAACAGAACAGTAGTTGAGAAAGCGAGATGTATGTTATATGATGCCGGACTAGGAAAACGTTTCTGGGCAGAAGCAGTAAACACTGCAGTTTATCTGCGAAACAGGTCGATAGCGTCAGGATTGAATAACAGAACACCATATGAAGTTTGGACCGGAAATAAGCCAGATGTCAGTAACCTACGTGTATTTGGAAGTAAAACAATGGTACACATTCCAAAAGAAAAAAGGTTGAAATGGGACAAGAAGGCAAGTCAGGGCATTCTTGTTGGATATGAAGATAATGTGAAAGGGTATCGTGTTTACAATCCCAACAATAACAGTATAACAATAGCAAGAGACATTGTTGTGATTGAGGAGGGGATAGAGCTGAGACAAGATGAGATACACATAAACATTAGTAAAGATGACACTAGTGAAGCTTTTCCAACAAAGAAAAATGGAAAAGAAGTATATACCCAAGAAGTGGGGGACATAAATCACATAAGAAGACTGGAAAATCAGGAGCTGAAAGAAGAAGCTTTGAGCATGGAAGAGAATTCCAGCTCTGAAGAAGAGGACTTCAAAGATTCTTCAGACATGGTAGGGGCAGGGTCTGCACCACCAGCGGAGACGCCTACAAAACGTAGTCGTAAACAGCCAGATAGGTACGGCTTCAGTAGTTTATGTGTAAATGAAACAAGTGTGGGTGATATATCTATAGATGAAGCGCTAAATGGACCAGAATGTGAACAATGGAAATTAGCGATGCTAAGTGAAGTTAAATCATTTGAAGACAATGACGCTTGGGAGCTGGTTGATGCACCACCTAGTGGTACAATAGTGAAGTGTAAATGGGTATTCAAAAAGAAGATAGACAGTGAAAATAAAGTCAGGTATAGAGCCAGGTTAGTTGCTAAAGGTTTTTCTCAAAGGCCTGGCATTGATTTTGATGAAACTTTTTCACCAGTTCTGAGACATTCTACACTTAGATTACTATTTGCTTTAGCAGTTCAACTGCAGCTAGATATTTGTCACCTGGATGTAAATACTGCTTTTCTAAATGGTTTTTTAAATGAAAAAGTGTTTATGATGAAACCACCAGGTTTTCATAGTAATGACTGTGATGTAAACAAAGTTTTTCTGTTGAAACGTGCCATATATGGTCTGAAACAGTCATCTAGGGCATGGTATCAACGAGTTGATGATTTATTACATTCTCTGGGTTATAAAAAATCTCAATTAGAACCATGTTTATTTACCAAATTCAATAAAGATGTTAAAACTATTATTGCTCTGTACGTGGATGATTTTTTTGTTTTTTCAAATAATGAAAAGGAGTGTAATAACTTAAAAGAAAGTTTGTCATCAAATTTTAAAATTAAAGATTTGGGTTGTATCAAAAGTTGTTTAGGGATGAGAGTAGTTGTTGATAAACAGCAGGGTTCCATTTCTATAGACCAAGAAGGTTATATAGATGAATTGTTAATAAAGTTCAATATTTCAGAGAGTAAAGGTGCAGATACACCAATTGAGCCTAAACTGAAAATAACTAAATGTGAGACTTGTGATGTAAAGTTACCTTATCAGAAATTGATTGGTTGTTTAATGTATATAGCTGTTCTTACTCGACCTGATATAGTTTTTGCTGTTAATTTTTTAAGCCAGTTTAACAACTGCTACAATGACGAACACTGGGCCTATGCAAAAAGAATTCTTAAGTATCTGAAGAAAACTAAATCATTTTGTTTAAAATTTTCAGCTAGTGGAAATAATCAGTTAGAGGCATTTGTAGATGCAGACTGGGCCAGCAACGTCATTGACCGTAGATCTTATACTGGATATTATTTTAGGTTGTCAAATTGTGCTATCTCTTGGGAAACCAAAAAGCAGGCCACTGTGGCCTTATCTAGCACAGAGGCAGAGTATATGGGCATAGCAGAAAGTTGTAAAGAAGCTGTATACATGCGAAATCTGATTTTTGAAATGACTAATAGTTTGTATCCAATACCTATTTTCAATGACAATCAGTCCGCCCATAAATTGTCAGCGAACCCTGTATTCCATAAAAGATCTAAACATATAGATGTACGATACCATTTCTGTAGAGAAAGTGTTGCTAATGATATTGTAAAAATTAAATACTTACCTACTGCAGATATGCCTGCAGATTTACTTACTAAGGGGTTGTGTAAAAAGAAACATTATGAGTTTTTAGCAATGTTTGGTTTATTTGATAAAAATAGAAAATAATAGATTTATTTTGTTAAGTGGGGGTGTTGAAGTACTGATACCACAGACTGATACTGTGTAACAAAATAGTGGTTCTAGATCTATTACTTGTGGTGCCATCTATTATTTATAGTGTGTAATTTTAAAAGATGTCAAGAAATACAGTCAGTCGTTCACCAGCAGTACTGCAGTTTTTTATTGTTTTTCTATAAATAGTGAAATAATTAAATAATAATTGTTAAAGAATGCACACGCATTTCAATTAAAAAGTGTGGTTAGTGGAGTTAACAATTTATATAATTGTTTTAATAAATGTGTTATAATTTCGGGTCAAATTAAATAGTGAGATAGTGAAATGGTGGTCTTCAGGCTGAGGTCGTGAGTCGTATTATTTTTATTTAAAGATGTTTTGTGTGCCTTTTTCCCTTAGGTATTATGGAATAAGTTGGAACGTCTTTCCAGCTCATTTACTACACTCATGTGGTCATTTTATTTGGTGTAGTGAAATGTTCATGTAAAGTAATATTTGAGAATTTAATAAAAACATGAGCATTTTATTATGCTATTACTTGTTGTTATTCTATTCTGGTTTTATTCTATTATGTGTGTTTTCTGTGTTATCTAGTTGTGCCACTCAGATAAATCTACACAAAAATATCGGGTCCTTGTTCCATTGGTGAGAGTTAAAACAAGTCGATAACTAAATCAATGGAACCCTAGAATGTGCTTCTTATTTAAATAGTAGTGATTTATTATCCACAATGGGAAAATAATAAATCGCGAAAATAAAATTAGGAACAGCTTTAGAATTATATAAGCACTCATGCTAGAATTAAGTAATGCACACCACTTGCACAAATTACACAACACGTAGTCAAGTAAATTTAGAAATGAAAAAAAGGATATGTATAATCTATTTATTTGTTATAACTTGGTTTTCCGGTAATTTTATTTATTTATTTATAAATATATTTACACTACTCTACATTACCTTTTGGTGAGCCATTGGTTCAGTTCATTAGTATTGAGGCTAATTGTAGAAGCCTCTCGACCTAGTTCTAAGTTTGTAGGATGAGCTTGGCCAATGGTGGGAATTATCCCAGTAATATTTTAATGCACCTTCTGTGTATTTATATTCAATAATTGAGTGACACAACAGAATTTTCAGCTAGATTATAAGTGGGGAAATTAGGGAATTTGATACTGTGCTACATTTTAAATTGAAACCATTTGCTTCTAGCATTATATAATGCATTTGTGGGTTAACAATGGGCAGATTACTGGCTATGGATTCCGTAGTCGTGAATAGAACTCTCGGCTGCCTTAGCTATGGTCAGGAACATGCCATTGCAAAGGAAAGGCACCAATTACGTTGGGTTTTTCGTGTGTTGGCAACCCTTATTAGTTTGTAAAATCCATTTTGCAAAGAATGAGCACAGTCGCGGTTTTGTGGTTTATTTAATCTAGTAGTTTACTAAAATCACTTGTTCGAATTTATTATAAACATTTTCTCTGAGGGTCTCATAAATCATATCCCACCAGTGGATCTTGTGAAATCCTTGAGGAAAGTGTAATAGAAGAGAAGTGACAAAAAAGCAATCAAACTCGTGGAAATCGTTGACGTGGACCGGATAAGTCGCATATTAGTTAGTTAACATTTTTCTTCCAGCCTCCACGTGTAGATTTTAAGGTAATTAAGAGTAGTTAGTAATATGCGACGCTCGTGATGGCCAAACGAAATCCGCTTCTTCTCTTCTCGCGACTAAAATCCTTCAACAATGACCTGTCTAGAAATCTAGATTTTAGGTCCTAGTTCTAACTCTAAAATCCCGTACAATAAAATCAGTAGCATGGGGGTGGCACTAATTATGCTTTCTTATAGAACAAGGACTACTGAGGAGCTGGAGGAGATCCTTATGGGTTGCCATGTCTCCGATTGTTTACCTATTCACTTTCTTTCAGCTCTATTAATTGATAAGTGGATTAAAACGAAACCTTCGATCGGTTTCTGTAATCAAAATGATCAGTCCAATCCAGTCGTCTAATGAAACGAAACCCTTCGATGGGTTTTCGTAATTAAAGTGATCCGTCTAGTTCAGTCGTCTAATGGTATGAAACCTTCGATTGGTTTCTGTATTTAAAGTCGTCCGCCTAGTTCAACTGCCTAACAAAACGAAACCTTCGACCGGTTTCGGTGCTCAATATGGTTCAGTCAAATGAACTCATTTTATTATGCCTTAATGAAATCTTCGATCGATTTCAGTAATTAATTGAGGTGCTCAACTGTTTACTATAATTTAAGATTATTTCAGACGAGACTAAACATGGTAACCCTAAGGAAAAAGAAGCCTTCGAGAGGTTTGTGTCATTTTATTTACACGCTTTCTTGGATTGAAACACATAGCTAATTCAACTTGTCTTCAGTTTTAGATACGTATCGTCCTATCATAATCTATTGTCTAAATTTCTTTATTCAAATCGTTATTTAATTAGATAACACTTTAAGTGGTAACTTTCATAACTTTGCTTATGTGTAAAGATCCAAGTTGGTCATACCAGTAGCTATGGTGAGTGATAAGTTTTCACAGTTTATGCAAATTAAGATATAAATCACTCATTGTACTTCTGGAATTTAACTGTTTATTGCTATACGTGTTTATTTTCAGCTTTGATTTTATGTTTTGTGTTGCGTCTTTCATTTTACATCTTATGTCTGTATTTTAAGAAGATTATTATTTGCATCGGAAGACTTTACTCTCCTATTGGTTACAGCTATCTACTTAATTTAAATCACGTTTGTTACTCCACCATCATACTGACGGCCATGGTAAGGCTTTGACCTTACGTTTTAAACTCATATACGTTGCGTTTACATATCGTCCTGACAGTTATTTTACGTTCGTTTTTCTATCCTAGATTTACGACTCACAACCAAGCGGTATTTTACAGTTTACTTACCACTTATAATCAATGTATTGATTACGCTTACAATATTAATACAAAACTACTTACAAGTTATCATTTACCTTGGTATTCGACAAAACTATGTTATATTTCAGTAATATTATTACAAAGACTGTGGATGATTGCATATTGTTTTATTTAAATCCTACAAGTGAATAATTACCCACCGCTACCGAAATAAGCGAATGTATCATGTAATTATCTTTCTCTATGTGCTGTGCGAGGTACAGGCAATCCCATCTCAGTCGGTAAATTGTGGACATTGGTGGTATTGTCTAGCTAAAGCGAATGTATCATGTAATTATCTTTCTCTATATGCTGTGCGAGGTACAGGCAATCCCATCGCAGTCGGTAAATTCTGGACATGGGTGGTATTGTCTAGCTATGCGTAATTGATAACTGGTTTTGGTAATAACGTGTTTTTCAGGTGATCTCCTCTAGGTTAGATTCAATTAAACAATAATTTATACTCATTGCTGATTTGCAGTAGTTTGCTCATGTAACATACTGTGGGTGTTTTCATGACTAGTAAGTGGCTGCTTGGAATCGTTGTTACGTCCGAGGCCTCACAACCCTTGTATGTTTGGAATTCTTCCGATGAAGTTACTACTAGTGATTACGGCTTACTGCAAGCATTAATACTATACACGCAGGGCACAAATATTTCCCCACACTATACATCGAATCAGCAAGGAAATGTTCAGTTAGGCCGACTGTTCATCCCTTGTTTATTCAAACCACAACATTATGACCAAACATATTCAGTAAATTATTGTTAATCAGTAACTTTTGCTATGGATAGAGGAGTTACGACTCCTATTAGATTTCCTCCATCTAATCATATAATTCCTTCCTATCCTCTCTGTTATTCTTCTTGATAAATCAACTCTGAGCTAACCAATGAAAAACTATTTCAGCCTAAATGTGATTGATGTATTTACCGAAACAATAATATTTATAATTACACGATCAGCTAGCAGCTTTTATGCAACTATCAAGTTTCCTTGGGTGAAATATATGTGGGCTCCAATCATTTCTGCAGCTGGGCACCCAGCACTCCTGGAAAATCACGTATGTACAAGCGCTACATAGCAGTGGGACCCCTGGGTGTACCTTCTGGCTCTGTTCATGCATTGTGGATTGGTTGTGGTCATGAGCATTGATCACTTAATGAAATTTATTGACTGAAAAATACCCAATATTGAAAGAACCGCAAATGGTCAACAAATGGGAAAATACCCAATATTTAAAAGAACCGCAAATGGTCAAACAAATGGGAAAATACCCAATATTTAAAAGAACCGTGAATGGTCAACCTTACGATTATAACAATAATAACAAACATAAAGAAAGTAAACCGGGATGAGTAAATGGAAAAATCACAATCACATGTGGACTGAATGGTTAATTGTTACATTAAATAAAACATGACCAAGTCCTTACCTATACTCTGTCCCGGGGAGTGCACTCTGTGGTTGGCACTCACAAGGATGGGCGATGGCTGGGGCCTATCCTCCCTCCCCATTAGGGGGGGGTCTCTCTCTTCGAAAAAAAAAAGTAGCCTTTCTCTACCTTGGTATTCCCAGGTTAATCTCCTTCTTATAAACTACTACTCATTAATGAATTAAACTATTATTTTGTTACTATTTAGTTGTGTTTCATTTAAAAGCAGTCTCTTACTCTAAAAGTTCCGAGGTTACTGTTCGTTCACAACGTTGGGTTTAGACGATCTTCTGGCCATATATTTTATCACGTGTGTATTTTTTCCTTATGCGTTAGATAGGTTAGTTACAATTTGGTGCCTTAGGACCAGGATATCTTAGAGTAATCTTTAAATTAAAAGTAGGCTTTATAGCCTACAATTTGGTGTTCGTGAAATGGAAAGAGTTTATGAGACTGTTTTGGGGAATTCGCAACGTTAGTTATGAAAAAACAAAAGTTTAAATTACCTAGGACCTTATGTCTGTGGGGATGATGCGTCTTAATTCAATAAACTATAAAATAATTAGGATTTCATAGTTGTGGGGGTGTTAAGTGTCTAAAATTTGTGGGGGTGTTGGTAAAAATAAATACAATGTTAGTTTATCAGTTAACATAGTAGGTACGAGGATAAGGAAAATATTATACGGTATTAATTCTTTATAGTGTTTTCTATGAAACACAAAAACTTCATTTCATGTTCAAGTTAGTTCAATTTAGTTGATATACCTAATTACTTTATAACCGGGCATTTATACTTTCTTAGAACAATAGCCAGTCTCTGTTACGAAGTAGGTAGGTAATGCAATATTTACGCGTCGGCAAATCAGCTAAACGACACCACAATGTCTGCTTAAGTTATTCGGTAACCAAAGGATAATCGCATTAAGTATTGTTTATATCATTATGAAAGGCACCGCGGCTTAATCTTTGAAGTGCCGAAAGTACAAAAGAAAAAATGGCACCTGCAGTCATAAACAGCAAGCCGCCTTGCTTTTGTTATTGTTAGAGCGGAAAGATGTGACGGTACTGCATGAGAATTAGGTATCTATTGAAGTCGCGGTGAACAAGGATACTTCTAGGTACTATAGCAACTTATCTGTGTATATTTGTGGTGTGTAAATATACACTGAATAGGTATTAGCTGACCGGTGTTCATGGTTATAGGCAGTATTTATATATAAAAAAGGGAGTTGGCAGCGGCAAAATGATTTAGTCTTATCTTCAATTAGGTTTTTGCACAATATAATCATGACACAATTATTAGTTAGACAGATAGGTAATTGCATTATTGAAAGCAGTTTAAATTATAAGAAAAAAATAACCACAAGAGGATTGAATATTGCAATTTAAGGATTATTGTATTAATAAAAATTAAATAATGTGATACATAAATTATTATGTATTTAATGACATATTTCTATGATCATGGTTCGTTTTCGATATGAAAAATTTTAACCGGGTAGACCTTTTAAAATTTTTGGGGGTGAATGTACCGAACCATAACTCGGTTTAAATTGAATTATTAAATATTATTGATGCGCGTACGCATCTTGGATCGAGTACAGGCTGGGAGAGGTGAAGAAAGTAGGATGAGGGTGCGGGGAAAGTAGGCGGAGCCCAAAACTTGAAGGTCAAGATTTGGATTATGAGATTGGTGCGTGAGGGAAGACAAAAAATCAGGAGGAGAGTGGAAGGGGGCACTTGTCGTCTGGAGAAATGGGGTTTTGGAAGGGATAGTAAACCGCGAATTGTAGAACGATGCACACGCATCCCGAAGGAAAATAGAGTGGTCGGTCAGTGTTGTAAATAAATTATATTTTTGTCATTATTTTTTAATTTGAATTTCAATAATTAAAGTTTTATAATTCCGGGTTAAATTAAATAATGATAGTCAATCGTGAAAAATGGAATAGCGCACTCGCATTCGAAGAAAAATAGAGTGATCAGTGTTGTAAATAATGTATATTATTAAATAAATTGGCATTATTTCTTATTTTCAATTTAATAATTCATGTTTAATAATTCCGGGTTAAATTAAACAGTGAGATAGTGAATCTGTAATTGTAGAGAAATTAATTAGTGTGGTGTTAATAATTAATTAGTAGTGTTCAACAAATTTGTTTAGTTTTTTATTTATTCAAATTTTAATAATGTGCTATAACTTCAGTTAGTGATTCGATAATAATTGAAGAAAAATAATTAGTGTGGTGTTAATAATTTGTATTATGTTAATGTGTTTTATAATTTCTGGTTCAAATAAATAGTGAAATAATTAAATAATAATTGTTAAAGAATGCACACGCATTTCAATTAAAAAGTGTGGTTAGTGGAGTTAACAATTTATATAATTGTTTTAATAAATGTGTTATAATTTCGGGTCAAATTAAATAGTGAGATAGTGAAATGGTGGTCTTCAGGCTGAGGTCGTGAGTCGTATTATTTTTATTTAAAGATGTTTTGTGTGCCTTTTTCCCTTAGGTATTATGGAATAAGTTGGAACGTCTTTCCAGCTCATTTACTACACTCATGTGGTCATTTTATTTGGTGTAGTGAAATGTTCATGTAAAGTAATATTTGAGAATTTAATAAAAACATGAGCATTTTATTATGCTATTACTTGTTGTTATTCTATTCTGGTTTTATTCTATTATGTGTGTTTTCTGTGTTATCTAGTTGTGCCACTCAGATAAATCTACACAAAAATATCGGGTCCTTGTTCCATTGGTGAGAGTTAAAACAAGTCGATAACTAAATCAATGGAACCCTAGAATGTGCTTCTTATTTAAATAGTAGTGATTTATTATCCACAATGGGAAAATAATAAATCGCGAAAATAAAATTAGGAACAGCTTTAGAATTATATAAGCACTCATGCTAGAATTAAGTAATGCACACCACTTGCACAAATTACACAACACGTAGTCAAGTAAATTTAGAAATGAAAAAAAGGATATGTATAATCTATTTATTTGTTATAACTTGGTTTTCCGGTAATTTTATTTATTTATTTATAAATATATTTACACTACTCTACATTACCTTTTGGTGAGCCATTGGTTCAGTTCATTAGTATTGAGGCTAATTGTAGAAGCCTCTCGACCTAGTTCTAAGTTTGTAGGATGAGCTTGGCCAATGGTGGGAATTATCCCAGTAATATTTTAATGCACCTTCTGTGTATTTATATTCAATAATTGAGTGACACAACAGAATTTTCAGCTAGATTATAAGTGGGGAAATTAGGGAATTTGATACTGTGCTACATTTTAAATTGAAACCATTTGCTTCTAGCATTATATAATGCATTTGTGGGTTAACAATGGGCAGATTACTGGCTATGGATTCCGTAGTCGTGAATAGAACTCTCGGCTGCCTTAGCTATGGTCAGGAACATGCCATTGCAAAGGAAAGGCACCAATTACGTTGGGTTTTTCGTGTGTTGGCAACCCTTATTAGTTTGTAAAATCCATTTTGCAAAGAATGAGCACAGTCGCGGTTTTGTGGTTTATTTAATCTAGTAGTTTACTAAAATCACTTGTTCGAATTTATTATAAACATTTTCTCTGAGGGTCTCATAAATCATATCCCACCAGTGGATCTTGTGAAATCCTTGAGGAAAGTGTAATAGAAGAGAAGTGACAAAAAAGCAATCAAACTCGTGGAAATCGTTGACGTGGACCGGATAAGTCGCATATTAGTTAGTTAACATTTTTCTTCCAGCCTCCACGTGTAGATTTTAAGGTAATTAAGAGTAGTTAGTAATATGCGACGCTCGTGATGGCCAAACGAAATCCGCTTCTTCTCTTCTCGCGACTAAAATCCTTCAACAATGACCTGTCTAGAAATCTAGATTTTAGGTCCTAGTTCTAACTCTAAAATCCCGTACAATAAAATCAGTAGCATGGGGGTGGCACTAATTATGCTTTCTTATAGAACAAGGACTACTGAGGAGCTGGAGGAGATCCTTATGGGTTGCCATGTCTCCGATTGTTTACCTATTCACTTTCTTTCAGCTCTATTAATTGATAAGTGGATTAAAACGAAACCTTCGATCGGTTTCTGTAATCAAAATGATCAGTCCAATCCAGTCGTCTAATGAAACGAAACCCTTCGATGGGTTTTCGTAATTAAAGTGATCCGTCTAGTTCAGTCGTCTAATGGTATGAAACCTTCGATTGGTTTCTGTATTTAAAGTCGTCCGCCTAGTTCAACTGCCTAACAAAACGAAACCTTCGACCGGTTTCGGTGCTCAATATGGTTCAGTCAAATGAACTCATTTTATTATGCCTTAATGAAATCTTCGATCGATTTCAGTAATTAATTGAGGTGCTCAACTGTTTACTATAATTTAAGATTATTTCAGACGAGACTAAACATGGTAACCCTAAGGAAAAAGAAGCCTTCGAGAGGTTTGTGTCATTTTATTTACACGCTTTCTTGGATTGAAACACATAGCTAATTCAACTTGTCTTCAGTTTTAGATACGTATCGTCCTATCATAATCTATTGTCTAAATTTCTTTATTCAAATCGTTATTTAATTAGATAACACTTTAAGTGGTAACTTTCATAACTTTGCTTATGTGTAAAGATCCAAGTTGGTCATACCAGTAGCTATGGTGAGTGATAAGTTTTCACAGTTTATGCAAATTAAGATATAAATCACTCATTGTACTTCTGGAATTTAACTGTTTATTGCTATACGTGTTTATTTTCAGCTTTGATTTTATGTTTTGTGTTGCGTCTTTCATTTTACATCTTATGTCTGTATTTTAAGAAGATTATTATTTGCATCGGAAGACTTTACTCTCCTATTGGTTACAGCTATCTACTTAATTTAAATCACGTTTGTTACTCCACCATCATACTGACGGCCATGGTAAGGCTTTGACCTTACGTTTTAAACTCATATACGTTGCGTTTACATATCGTCCTGACAGTTATTTTACGTTCGTTTTTCTATCCTAGATTTACGACTCACAACCAAGCGGTATTTTACAGTTTACTTACCACTTATAATCAATGTATTGATTACGCTTACAATATTAATACAAAACTACTTACAAGTTATCATTTACCTTGGTATTCGACAAAACTATGTTATATTTCAGTAATATTATTACAAAGACTGTGGATGATTGCATATTGTTTTATTTAAATCCTACAAGTGAATAATTACCCACCGCTACCGAAATAAGCGAATGTATCATGTAATTATCTTTCTCTATGTGCTGTGCGAGGTACAGGCAATCCCATCTCAGTCGGTAAATTGTGGACATTGGTGGTATTGTCTAGCTAAAGCGAATGTATCATGTAATTATCTTTCTCTATATGCTGTGCGAGGTACAGGCAATCCCATCGCAGTCGGTAAATTCTGGACATGGGTGGTATTGTCTAGCTATGCGTAATTGATAACTGGTTTTGGTAATAACGTGTTTTTCAGGTGATCTCCTCTAGGTTAGATTCAATTAAACAATAATTTATACTCATTGCTGATTTGCAGTAGTTTGCTCATGTAACATACTGTGGGTGTTTTCATGACTAGTAAGTGGCTGCTTGGAATCGTTGTTACGTCCGAGGCCTCACAACCCTTGTATGTTTGGAATTCTTCCGATGAAGTTACTACTAGTGATTACGGCTTACTGCAAGCATTAATACTATACACGCAGGGCACAAATATTTCCCCACACTATACATCGAATCAGCAAGGAAATGTTCAGTTAGGCCGACTGTTCATCCCTTGTTTATTCAAACCACAACATTATGACCAAACATATTCAGTAAATTATTGTTAATCAGTAACTTTTGCTATGGATAGAGGAGTTACGACTCCTATTAGATTTCCTCCATCTAATCATATAATTCCTTCCTATCCTCTCTGTTATTCTTCTTGATAAATCAACTCTGAGCTAACCAATGAAAAACTATTTCAGCCTAAATGTGATTGATGTATTTACCGAAACAATAATATTTATAATTACACGATCAGCTAGCAGCTTTTATGCAACTATCAAGTTTCCTTGGGTGAAATATATGTGGGCTCCAATCATTTCTGCAGCTGGGCACCCAGCACTCCTGGAAAATCACGTATGTACAAGCGCTACATAGCAGTGGGACCCCTGGGTGTACCTTCTGGCTCTGTTCATGCATTGTGGATTGGTTGTGGTCATGAGCATTGATCACTTAATGAAATTTATTGACTGAAAAATACCCAATATTGAAAGAACCGCAAATGGTCAACAAATGGGAAAATACCCAATATTTAAAAGAACCGCAAATGGTCAAACAAATGGGAAAATACCCAATATTTAAAAGAACCGTGAATGGTCAACCTTACGATTATAACAATAATAACAAACATAAAGAAAGTAAACCGGGATGAGTAAATGGAAAAATCACAATCACATGTGGACTGAATGGTTAATTGTTACATTAAATAAAACATGACCAAGTCCTTACCTATACTCTGTCCCGGGGAGTGCACTCTGTGGTTGGCACTCACAAGGATGGGCGATGGCTGGGGCCTATCCTCCCTCCCCATTAGGGGGGGGTCTCTCTCTTCGAAAAAAAAAAGTAGCCTTTCTCTACCTTGGTATTCCCAGGTTAATCTCCTTCTTATAAACTACTACTCATTAATGAATTAAACTATTATTTTGTTACTATTTAGTTGTGTTTCATTTAAAAGCAGTCTCTTACTCTAAAAGTTCCGAGGTTACTGTTCGTTCACAACGTTGGGTTTAGACGATCTTCTGGCCATATATTTTATCACGTGTGTATTTTTTCCTTATGCGTTAGATAGGTTAGTTACAAGGTCCACCATGAGTTCTAGTTCATTGCAACAGGATAGATCGATTCAATTTGGTTGAATGCAGGTAAATACTACTTATATTATAAATGGAAAAGTTTGTGCATGTGTTTGTATGTTTGTTAGTTTTTCTTGCTCATACGGCTGGACCGATTTTTATGAAATTTGGTATCCCAACTTAACATTTAGGCTAGTTTTTATTCTGAAAACAGCGGGTAACACCGCGGGGCGTAGCTAATTAAATACAAGGACTTATCAAAGGATAACTTCACAAAGTTATGTTTTTGGTAATACGCAATAATTGTATACGAGTACATACTTATCTAAAAAAACGTACAAATGAGTTGAAATCCCGAAAGTATAAAGTCCTTATTTATACGTGTTGACGCAGTAGAAATAGGTACCTAGGTACAAATAAATATGTGTTGTTTATTCCTATCAAAATGGGATAACTGATTTGGCCTTCCGATCAATTAATATAAAATCAACACAAACAAACGAATCTCCAAAAAGTTTAGCGCTAAACGATATCGTCATCAGCGTTCAAATAATTGGAACTGGCATATTTACCTCTGTCGGCGTAGGCAACGATCCAATTAACCACTTTCCAATATGCAGATTAGCAGCAGCCTAATTTTCGCATACAAATTTCTAATTAGCTCGCACGATCGCCTATTATAACGCTTGTCTGCGCCGCGTAGAGTGTGTAATATAGGGCGGTTTCTGCCACCGCCAATGTACATAGCTCCATCAATACATCATTGTTAGTGGCACGCGTTTCCACAGTGCAAAGTTTACTCAACATAAACCGTGCAAACCGCGTAGGTATGCAAATGTGAGGGTGTGCCGCGTGATGTATCCTTTATCAACCGTCAGTCATATCGCACGTGCCGACCCGTATATAAGCGAGTGCAGACCACCGCTGACACCAAACACATTCGTCACCTCAACCGAGCAAATCGCCGACACCAGTCCGACTCCAATACTTCGATACTCGCTCACATTTTTCCGTCGACATGGACAAAAGGCAATTGATCGGAAGTGCGACGCGCTACATCGCCGGCAGAAACGCAGTCCAGACGGTCTACTGGAGAAGATCGGGGGAAGACGGCAAGGGGCTCGTGAAGACCACGAAGATGACCTTCTTCGGAAAGAACGATGGCCCCAACAAAGTGGACCCGGCTGTGATGTTCGCGACAGTGCGGGACAGATACATGTAGAAGAATAGAAGCCTGCGCTATAGATCTCTTCTCAATATTTTCGACTGTGATGTTTAGGATAGTGTACTATATATTATAGGATATTGTAAGTCTAGTGTTAGGTTCGACATGTTGCCCAGTGATGCTATGTGTAATTAGATTTAGTTGTGAAGCAACATCTCCAAGAGTGCCCTGAAAAGCCAACGTTACGTACAAATAAATAATAAATAGTGATATTACGTATTTGTTTGTTTACTTTACTATCTTATCTTTGAGTGGTGATTCTAGGCAGGTTCTGTTCAAAGTTCAAAAGTCGTCCTATTTTTGTTTTGTTGGCAATCATTATATGACTTTACGATTATGTTATCTAAGTGGGTAATGATAATGACATCAATCCCAAAAATGTTGGTCTAACAGTAACAATACTGTTGTATCTCTTTGGTTTTAATCAAACACTTCGTTAAATCAAATTATTTTACATAAGAGTTCATCATCATCATCAGCTAATTTTTCCATTGCTGGGAGACAGGTCTATTCTCAGAAAGTCTGTGGCTATAATGGATACGCTGCTTACTCTGCGGGCGGGTGGATGGATGCTACCAATGAATTTTGAGATTTTTGAACATACAGGTTTCTTACGATGTGTTCCTTCGCCATTTACGAGTGTATTATAATTATATGAATGCTGTCATCGAGATCCGCTGCTTCACTAACTTTCTATGGTGTAGGTAGGTACCTATAGTAAAGACGATCGTCTAGGTTTCCAAATTAGGTCCTGCAGACTTACTTACTAGTTAAATGAAGAGAGTATTAGTTATAAAGATTTTAATAGAAAGTTTTATCAGGTTTTCACGCCTATCTTTTAGTTGGTTGCAGTTTCAGTCAGAATTTTGCATTGCAATGCACCGCGTTTCGATAACGTGAAACAATAATTTAGTGAAAATTTGGCTACATAGTCTACTCTCCTCTTTTTTTCTTCAAAATGTGTTGTAATTTTAACCAAAATATAAACCAAATTTTCATGCAACATCTATTGTTCATCATTGTCATTAGCAGCTGATTACGCTCTACTGACACCAATAACTCCTTTTAGGGCCACCGATTCTTCAATAGTTCAAGAAAAGTTAGGTGTAATATACACTATTATACACGCACAAGCACATGTTTTAAAATGACTAACGTAAATAGCCCGATATGGCACGTGACTTGTGCTATATTCATGACCATCTTTTGACCCTTTACGTCAAACGGCTTATCTATGTTTATGATGAGAAGTCGGATCCGATCCTGAGATATTAGAGTTTAGCTTGTGTTCTAAGTAATATAATAGTTCTTTTCAACATCAATACCGATCGTCGATAATATTAGTCAACAGCTGTCTGTTTCCTCTTGCCTAGTTTGGAACTCGCTAACATCCTTTTCTATATGAAACATATAATTGTTCATCATTTACATATAATGTAATAAATCATGTTTTGTAGGTACTTACATTATTTGGCAGTAAGAGTTTAATTATCATTTATCTAGAAATGAGCCTCGGTCAAGGTCATCGGGTCTACTCATTACTTATCCAATCGCTGCTAAAATGCTTTCCTTGCACAGATTGTTTCATCATTATCCGTTTTGATAATATTTGAAGCATATGGTTTAACCACAACCAAGTTTAACAACATAAATACCTACCCTATAATCAGCTGTTTCCGTTGAAGCATTGCGGGGAAAGAACTAACCAGCCAGACTGTGATGATGCAGTCTGATGAATCTGATGATGCAGTATAGTCAATGAACGTGGACAAGCAATGAACGAGAGAAGAACAGGACAAGAGAGACTATCGTGAATACAAGACCTCTACCCACTGAGAGCTAGTTTATTATTTAGTGACCTAGTAACAAACTAGAAAGTTTAGTTGTTTCTTAGAAGTAAAGTTATAATATTGTAATTCAAAGCAAGAAATTAATGATGAGATAGCAATTTGTTCTAGACGAAATCATAGTCTAGGATGATATTATAAAGCGATTTGCAAGAGAGCTGGATATAATATCTTAAATGAGATTATAGTGAAACGATTACTCACAAGAACTAAAACAGACGATTAACCAAAGCAATTACGAAAATCACGATACAAGATAATTACTAACAGAAGAAAATAGATAAGGTTATGACAGGTTACGCATTGTTTGCCAAGAAATTAGATAAAAACTAATCACCAACAGTCATTACCGGTACATCTCCTGCTATCTGACTTTTATCGGGCTGTCTAGACTGTGTGTCTTGTTGTAAGTCCTAATATACATACTTATTTCATATACGAGTATACTTAGATACAGTAGGTATAAGTGAAATCTATGTTTGTTTGTTTACTCATATTACAAAAGCAGACGATTTAACTGTGGTTGTGCACATAGCGCAAGTTACAATACAAAGCGTATTTATGCTCTGGGCAAATATAAAGCCACAGAACCTGCCTACTATGTTGTACTTACTTGCTTCTACTTAGGTACCGACACATTATCTTGGATGAAATAAAAAATAGATACAGCCTCCGCTCTAGTGGGACCGGATGTGATATTGATGCAAGTAAAACACGACACGCCACACCGGAAGGAGGTTAGGTCCCATGGCGAGATACATAATATTCAAACAAAAGAAGAGAACAATGTTTTGTTCCCGTTATGGGATTCTGATCTCAATGATATTGATTAAACTCGACGAGAAGTACAAAAATAAATTGAACCCAAAGAAGGTAGAAGTACCAACAATTTATTGATTTCAAATGCAATAAAAACGCTGGGCGATCCTCTATGCTCCGCAACGGGTGTTAGATTTTCCACGTCCGTAAGCCATCTTTTATTATTATTGCTCCAAGACTGTCACGTAGAGTCTTCAATTATATAAAAGGCCTGTAATAGCTCTATACAGGACGCTTAGTGGTGCTATTACCTAGTTATAGCACAATATTACGAGCGTGCGTCTCTAATTCGGCACCTTTAGTGTGAAATTGCTCCTTACCTTACTGTCACTTTACTCCATGATTATAAATCTGATTACCTATAATATAGTCTCTTAGTTGTGTACTATATAGACTAGGCAGATGTAGTTTGACTTGAATCCTATTTGACCCGTAGTATTGTATGTTGTGACAATAGTTTGAGGGTTTTCTTTGTCTAGTTCTACCACTATTCATAGTAATAATTAAAGTATTTTGATTAAATGCTACGTATGAACCCTGAAAGCTACCGATATTATGCCTTTGAAATGTTATTGTGTCGACAAAACGCAGATTTCACATTTTATGCGTATAGTTATAGGTATACTTTGGCCCTAATGCACAATATTATTATAATGTAAGTTTAGTTATAAATATAATAGTAAGAATATTTTATAAATTCATAAAACAGCCCACCGACCACACTATCAAAAATTTTTCGCTGTCCATCCAAAGGTTGTCTGGAAGAAATCGCTTTAAGCGATAAGACAACCCATTGTACTACCCGTGTTTAAATATTATATTTTCTGTGTACTACTTATTGTTTCAGTTTTGTGTACAATAAAGAGTTTTACATTCAATTCTAATAACACTAGATCACTTTTCTGAGCCAAAGAAAAGATCAAAAAAGATCAAAAGTCAGTATAGAAAGAACCTAATTATATCTACCATAAACATCAAAAACTGTCTCTAATCTGCTAGACCAAAATCCTCATTAGCATTTTAAGCATTAATGTCTACACTGTGGTCTCCAGTAAAACTGCTTTCAAGTTACAGGCTAAAAATCCTCTGAAAAGTTGACCTCATAAATATTCATAAATGTTGTGTAAAAAGGCACTTTCATGCTTGTGAAAATTAAGCGCTGTTTAAGCTTACCAACAGCGCTTTTTTAGTTTGTTAAGCTTATAAAGTAGTGCGATCAATCTAGCTGCGTGGTGCCGGCGTTGTCGATGAGATTCATAAAAGCCAATATTGCATAAATTTTGTTATCTATAAATCATGCTCGCTCATAGTTACAATTTATTTATAACGTAGTAACTATTTAGTGCTGGCTCGGATTGTTTTTTTTTTACAGTTTAATCAGTGAATCTCGTGACGTTTTAGCACTGTAAGGGGTTGATTTAAATAAAAACCCAGCGGACATTCTTGTATTGCATCATCATCAAATACAAATGACCGTTATAGCTATTTTGCAGGGTTTCCCACTACCGCCAAAACTGCAACCCATTCAAAGTAAACACTCATTAACAAAGTGTTCCGATGATTATTATCTTGTTACTAATTTGTAACAGCTGAGCACATACACCACTGTGTTATGTAGGTGTCTATACCTAACTGATTTATACGAAGTTTTCCGCTGTGTTTA
This sequence comes from Hylaea fasciaria, assembly GCA_905147375.1. Taxonomy (NCBI): domain Eukaryota; kingdom Metazoa; phylum Arthropoda; class Insecta; order Lepidoptera; family Geometridae; genus Hylaea; species Hylaea fasciaria. Next base: position 9,491,509 of record LR990202.1, on the reverse strand, counting down.
TTACCACTAGAATGGCACGTGAATATCACGGTGCACTTAGCTAAAGGGAGCTGATGGGACTTTTTAGTCACCATTTCATTGAATACCTACCTTTTTGTTATTCTGTTACAGTGAGTTCGTAATTAGTGAATAAGTTCTTAGGTAAAGGATGGTGACTACCTCTAGGTATAATTACGTGAGTAACCTTATTTTTTTAGGTTCATAGGCTTACATAGTTCTGAAGACCAATCAGTACGATTTATTATAATACAACGAAGTTCGACCAATTTCTAAGCACTATTAAAAAAGTCGAAGCATTTATTGTAAATAGGCAATAAAATCGCACTTTTACAAGTCAAACAGCTAATACTCGTTAACAAAGTGAATCATAAAACATTAAGTATGTATGATACATTAAATTATACAGCAATTGATTAAAATGTTTTAGGTACCTACCTACTTACCTAGTCTGTAGGTAAACTGATTATCGCTCCCCTACGATATTGGCACAGTTTTAATTGATTTTGATGTCATTCAATTAATTCAGTATAATTTACATAAACAAATGAACACATACGTTTTAATATTGTGAATGATGATAATTGTTATAATTACCTAATACTAAGATTTATCAACATAGCAACGACAATAATAATGAGCAGTGATCAAATACGTAACGTATTGTCGCGACACTTTTATCAAACGCGATAGTGGGTTACGGAATACTTTTAGCATTGACACGAAAAAGGAATCAAATAGGCAATTGACCCAGTTAAAATATAACAGTGCATTGCCCGTTTACATGGACAGGGCGTTTTGATTGAACACTGATGGGCCGATGGATAGAGATTTCAGTGAATATGCGCACGGATGAGTTTCCAAATTGGACGGCTGTTGAAAACATGAATTGGGGCTGTTTTATTCAAAAAGTTGGCAAAATAGTTGTTTGCATTTTGAGTTTACCAAACACAATCTACCTGATGGTTTTCAAAGGAACATTATAATGTTAATTTTACATAACTTATAGGTACTTTATTATTGAATATAATGTTATAATGTTACCCACCTTATGCCAAACTTTATTCTGTGTCATAGCTAATAAGCACTTATTATTGTTATAGTGTATACTCGTATAGTGCTTATTAATTAAGTGCTTATTAGCTATGTACTATAACAGTATTATAATGGAAACCATAACGTGTGCTAATAATTAAATGTCTTGTCTATAAATAATATATTACGAGTAACTTAACTAGGTATAATAATATGTATGTACCTAATAAGAACGGTTTGATATTTTTGCTCAGTGCACATTTGCATAATGAGGATAGTTTTGTCATAATGCAATCTTCTTCTCAGATGGATGTCTGAATGAGATACATTGATACAAAGCATTAACTAGCTAAAAACGGGTCTAATTCGCGCACAAACAAATATCAAAATACAATTTAGACACACCTCGACGTTTCGGCCGAGTTACATCCGACCGTGGTCACGAGAAGATATTGATATTAGTTTATGCGCGAATTAGACCCGTTTTTAGCTATTTGATACAACACGCCTCTTCCAACATGTTGGATGAAACAAAGGCGAGCCGCAATGATCTTTATCGTGTAGTAGCGACGCGAGTACACAAATTTGTGACAATGTAAACGTACGCTATACGCACTTATGAAGAGATGAAACTTGTTTTAAAAAAAATATTATCATTTAAATACACTCGACACGTAAACAATCAACAATAACATGAACAAAGCAACTTTAATAATACTCCCAATATATTGTGTGTTATAGCTCCAAAATTCTCGTGATTAGTGTCTGCATTAGCTTCGCACGACACCGCGGCGGACTGGTCCGTACGGACCATGTTACAATAATAATTAAACATCTATTGTGTCTGTCATTGGTTACCTGCACTTTGAGCTTCCTGTAAGTATTTCTTTGTGCGTCGCGCATACTGTGTAAACAGTGCGCCTTTGTGGACGTAACGTCGTATTAGTAAAGACTGTATCCGTTAGACCCTAAATTATCACGAATATTACAAGAGCATACCTATCTATTATTTGACATGGAACTTTTGAATTCTTAGGTCATGATATTACGACGTCTTATGGCCACCATACATACTCTGTGATATAACTTACTAATGATACTAAAGAAATTCAAGCGATTTTGAGCTCATGTTACATTATCATAACATAACATACATAACCCGTAATCGCCCACTACTATAGAGCTTGGTCTCACATCGCTTTCGTCCCTCACTCCCTTTCAGAATTCGGTCTTAATTCTTCTCGAGGGCCCGGTGCGGATTGGTGGATCGCATATTTTATCTCCAAAATAATTCCCAGCCATGTGGGATTCCCCTCGAATTTGGTTAGTTCTAAAGTGCAGACAAACGACTTTTTGCAAAGTTCACACTCTGTAACATATTTCAAAGAATTGACGTGGAGCATTCACGACATATTCACAATTGAGTGAGAAATGAACTGACGAGACTTACATCTTCCCGTTGCATAATGGAACCAGCCACGGTGCTATGTGAAGCTTGCACGACACAGACACGACATGCCAGCACAGAGCTAGGGCATAATCGCATGCATGCTTCGTGCATGCGGCATAAATGATGCATCGGTCAGCTGGCTGCAGTTGGTAAATATTTTCTCGAGTGTGGGGAACATGCAAGTTGGCAATGTTTGCGTGCTTATTATTTTGTGGGAACTTTGGAGTTTCGAAAGATAAAATGTCGTGGAGCTAAAATAAAAATCGTAAACATTTTTTTTGCGGCAAAAACACGTCTGGCAAAGGAAAATACTCGTTAATTAAATAACACAGAATAATTCGATTACCTAACTATAGGTACTGAGGTTATACTAAGAAAACATCGTCCGAAAATCAGCATTATTACTAATCAATACCATATAGATTAGGACGTATTATATGTTTTCTCTAAAATGAAAATTTACCATAGGTATCATCAGTTTTACATGATTGAATTTCAGAATGACAGGCATTTAGTTTAGCCACATTTTGTATGGGATTGTTCTCACTCAATATTGTGGAAAGGAGATAACATTGTTCTGAGGGATAATTTCGGAATTAATTTTACGCACGAATTACCTCTTGAATGATATTGGACTTATTGAATATTCAGTTTGTATTGATTGCTCAGGTATTCAATATCATTAGACGGTTAGATTTGAGCAGGTTAGATATAATTTGACTGTAATTTATGTAAACATTAATAAAATAATTACTACCTACTACTTAGATTTTTGTACATCATATCTACGAGGTCTTTTGCACTCAATTTGGGCCAAAACTTTTCGCTGACAACTTGAAACTTTCATTGATGTCAAGTCTGGCAACACAGTATTTTTTTCACGTAGTGTGCGAATGTTGGTATATATGACAAGGTTGGTACTTATCCAGGCACAATAATTGCAAAAATCCCTACCAATACGGCGCCAAATTATATGCCGCAAACTAGCCATCAAAAGGTTCAAGATCCCGTTTAAAGTTATCAAATTAACTACGTAACATGGTGCAAGGGAGGCAGCCAAAATGATGTGATCTCTTAAAATAACTAGGTACCTATATTCATTACCAGCTAAGTTAATATAAGTTTCTACCAATTAATTTGTTTAAAAAGGTTGCACCATTCAAAGGAGGTTGGAAAAATGCTGGAATGTTGGAAACATTTCACTACGGGGAAAATTAAAAAGAAACCTATTTTAAAATTACCCTAATTATAAAAACGGAGTTTTGGCGGGAATCCGATAGTGAGACGTTGTTGGTTTTGTATTATTAGCTCAAACTTGTGTTTCTTCGAGTGTTAATGTGTAATATTGGTGGAATATTAACCATTAAGTGTTCGTTAACGTGCACGAGTGTAGGTGAATGATATAAACTCAAAAAGCGTGTCATTTCGCATTTTTTCCAAAACTCCCAGGAAGTTTCCGTAAAGCATCCACTACTTTACTGAATCGTGACTGACGATGTAAATAATTGACTTGACTACTTGACCACGATTGCTATAACATTGCTGTGACTTTCTTGTGAAATTAAGAAATACTTAAAATAAAATACATACTTGACACTGGCTATATGCACAAACCGTGCGAAGCCATAACTAAAAAAAAAAAAAAAATTATAAAAACTCCTCATTCTAAAGTTTCTATTTCAATTTAATGCTGACCAAGAAATACTTTCTCGTAATAATTGCAGGAGTGACCTTTTCGTAATTTTTATGGATGAAATATAAAATATTTAATGGTATCCACTTGTCCTTTTGTCCTTTAAAAGCTCAAAGGGGAAGATTTGTATCCCTTGGGACAGAGACTGCTCACTATGAGACATTACATAACCACGACGTAATCACAAATACATACTGGCTTTGAGAAAATAATGGTATGGCTGCCCCTTTGCCGTGTCCCCTTTATGTCAAATTGTGAAGTAGATATCTACACATCGTTCCCCATAAGTTGCTTTGGGAATTGGCAGCATTGCCTATGTTGAACGGCCAGGGGACGACTAATGGTGAACGATCTGTAGAGCTCAACCACAATACTTTGCTTTGACGTTTCTCAAGCCGCTGAAGATAACGGGGAGAACAGAAAAGATAATGATCTCGCGTCCAGTTTGCCTATCAATGTATCCTAATGCTACCTTATGGTGTAACCACCTAATGTAATTAAACCACCACCACCATCCAAGCTGGCCCAGTGAAACGAACTTTCATCTGAAATAAATATCAGCGACCCTACTTTCAATAAAACACATCAAAGAAAAAGTTTTTCGATAAAGCGGGCACGGTCAAATTAACGACCGTTGGTAAGTGATACTGTTATGGTTATAGCCACCTGCCAATCTGCCGGACGTTTAATGAACTGTGAAGGATCTAATTTTTGGGAGAAAATTAATATTTTTGATGTTAAAATTTACCATCCATACCTGTGAAAGAATCTGGTTGTTTCTGGCTGACTGATTTATGATCGGTGAACCGAAGCCGCGTTACTCGAAATTATTATACTTAATGGATTTTTTTTGTTATGGAACATCCACTGCAAAGTATTTGCCAAAATTCCTCCCATAAGGGGGTAAGAAATGGAAAAGGGTTTTTTGTATACAAAATCATAATTTTTAAAGATAGATCCATTAAAATTTTGAAACACATTTAAATTAAAGTGTTTAAAAAAATGCTCTTACAGGGATTAAAATATGAGTGAAATTTCATATAGAATCCGTTACTTAAAACTAGGTTCGTGGTTAGTGGTATACATGGCATACCTAATTGGCAATTAAATAAAAAACGCCGCAGTATCCTTCCAGTGCAGTAGGTAGGTAAAACATTCCAGCAATGGGAGCGGACGGGCCGGTTTACATAACTCTGCAAGTGGTGGGATGTTGGTAACTGGATTCGATTTCAAGTGTAATGGCGTTAAAATTGAACACGAATTTATCGCTGCAACGCTCACTGAAGTTCCGGTAGATCTACAATTTCTGGTGGCTGCAATCAAGTGCTTTTAAATCACTAGGCGTAATGAACTATTTTTGACTCATCAATACAATACAAAATACGTAGCCATAATATAAATACAAAAACATGGGAAACCGGTGATAAATGCACGCCCGCTTTCAAGAAAAAATATCATGACACCCAAACTAAGAGTTAACTAGTACCTCGAGAAGTGGACTCCGCATTTATATTGGGAGAATTCTCGCAAATTAAACAAAAGAAAAGTTGTAGACGTGACTGGCTTCTCGAGGTTAAAACACAGCCTAATAAATCCTCCACTGTATTTATAATAAGCAACGGTTTTATGTTTGTCTTCTTTGGCGCTTCCCTCAAACTCACTCAATATAGGCAGACCACTTCAATTAACATAGCACATAGCACATATTTTAATGACACATATGAATCATGCCGAATAAGGAGAACGCTAATAACATTTGCATAACGGTTACACTCAATGGTGATACGTAATACTGTATGTATATTCGTAGTGTGTGCTTTACCACAGAATATTAATGGGGGGTTGCGATAATGTGTTCCTGAACGGGTAACTATTATCCAATCCGAGTGCGTAACCAGAAGTTCGAACTATTATAAGACATGCAATGAAGAGCAGTTCGAAGGATCAATGCATCACTCCTATGCAGACTTGTATCGTAAAAATATTTGGAGCTAGAACGTTATCCGTGTTTCAATAGAATTACAATAATACATACAAGATTTAGAACAATTTCACCAATAAACCCCACCCTAAACTGAGCTGTTTTCGATTTTAGAATTCCATATAACTTTTTCTATCGCGGAAATGCGGGATTATCAAACTTTCTTTGAGACTTTTTAAATCGGTTTATGATTTGTCTAACAGACTCTTTGCGAAGAAAAGATTTGTGTTATAGCAAAAGTTTAAATGTAATGGAATTATCTTTTCGTAATGACATTTGGGCTGGCTAAAGTCTGACACTGTTTGTCGCAAACGCTATCAATGGGTTACGGAGCAGAGCTTCTACCACCACACACAAAACAGCAGTGCCATTTAGAATTTTGCGTTGCCAAAGCTTGCGCAGCTGCATTAGTTCTAGAACAAAAATACTATAGGGTGTGGAGTCTCTCATATAGCAATTTACTGGAACAATACCCTTCATACCAGAACACAGTATGTTTGAAATGCTAGGTGGAATAATATATTATAGTAAAGGAGCGGGTCTACTTCCCCTACAGACTTTCAATACGCCCAACTTACCCCATCTACTTGTATTTAAAGCCGGGTACATAGCGAGCTTCCGTAAAATGGGTGGTTTTTTGTCGAAAAGTTAAGCCGCAATTACAAATAATTATAAGCCAGAAAAAATACAGTGTATAGTCTAGTGTTTCAGTTAGCAAATAAATCAATAATATTGGGCTAATAAGTTGTCTAGTATCTTGAGGAAAAAATTCCCGTAAATAAACCCGAAAAAATCTTTCATCACATAATTCTCAACATTTTCAGCGACAACTATCATATTTTTTTGGAATCATAAAAAGGCAGTGTTATTTTCCAATGAATGTTGAATTTTCCACGTATCTCTTACAAAACCAGAGCCTACTGTTTGACCGCTATTCCTTTGCCAAACGTAACCGTTTACCTCCCAAACGCTTTTTTCGACGGGTATTGAATTTCAGGGCACCTATCCCAATAGTGGCATTATGTTTGTGTAGTTGGCCTGTGTCGTCATCGAGTTCCAAGTCACGCGTCAGATTCATGGTCCCGATTACGAGCTAGTTCAAGTTGAAGGATTCGCCTCTTGGCGATACGAGACGGTCAGGCATGTTTCCCTAAAGTGTGAGGAAACTTTCGTACTCGTATTTGCCTTTTTCCTTCGTTTCTTTTTTGTTTCTTTCTTTTCTGTTTGCTTTTCTATCGTTCTTTTCATTACATTTATGTTTTATTGGTTTGAACCGTCTTAGTTCTTTTAGGTTTTAGATTAGAACTTCCTAAGATTTCAACCGATTTCTTTTTACTTCATAATACACTTTTGTGCTACTTTCATTATTATATAAATTTCATTAAAATTAGTTCATTCGTTTATTTAGTTAATCAACTGTATTGAAGTTCAAGAGTTATAAGCTCTTGGATATAATAAAAATGCATTATTTATGAGATCACTAATATGAAACTTAAACACCGATTGAGCATCCTAACTTATAAATTCCACCTTATCCATGTAATAATACATCTCGTAAACCAGTCTTTTGCTCCGGCTACGTACTACTAGAAGCTCCACAATTGCCTTTGAGGCAAGTAACTTAACACTTACCCACGTACTAACTCTTAGATTTCATCTCAGACAATTCTTTTTCCACCCCAATACGAGTCGGAGAGTTAATCCCATAGGTTTTCATATAAACTACTCGAGCACTTTAGCAGAAATTACGAGAACTCGTTGATTTTTCCGCGCCATTTAGCGTCGCCGATGTCAAGCATTTGGCTTCACTCCTTTTCTTGTTACACCAGTTTATCTAGACCTCCAAGCTTTTCCAAAGTTTCTCTATACGCTGAATAAAACGCTTAAATGTGAGAGATAAGGCAATTTAACTTATGGCGGTTAGTATTTTAAATCAGGGTGGCGTAACACAGATGCCGTATTGTGTGTACGAATTTGTTTTGAATAATGACGTAGTCGGAAGCGAGATACAGTTTTTATGAGTATTGTGTCTCTATTTCGTCTTTATATTTTCGTCGTATTTCTGTTTGTGTAGTAACTTTCAGCTGTAACAACAAACGACTCAAGTTTATTGCGTTCATTGCGACAATTGAGCTATTTTATAGACAGTGACGAAATAACTTGGCAATTATGTAAGAGTTTCGTCATTTTTTTCACAAAATAATAAAGGCAATAAGGTGGATGGCTTTTTTATTGCTTTGGTTTAATTTTCTTATTGTTGAACAGTAAAAAAGTTTAGCATCATAAAATAAGTGGTAACAAAGTTGAACAATAAGTAAAAAACAGTACATACCGTGAATAGGCAAACGCAAAAGAAATCGGAAAAATTACAGTGACATAGGCATATAGACCTCGCGACAATAATAAAAACGCACCAGACTGTAATAAGTCACGTAAAGAAGGAATATACAATAGCGGGTTGACGTGAGCTTATGTTATAATGACGAAGAACACAGGACTAAAACAACTAGCGTGAATAAGAAAATTTATTACTCTGCTGTAAGAATATTTGAAATCAATATCACAATGAAATGCCACTAACTTCCGGGTTTGTATGCTGAAGTGGCAATGGGCAGGCCACATCGCTCGTAGAACTGCTAACCGATAGGGAGGAAAGCTTCTAGAGTGGCCGCCACGGACTGGAAGACGCAGTGTAGGTAGGCCTCCCACTAGATGGGCCGACGACATCAAAAGAGTCGCAGGCAACCGGTGGATACAAGTGGCAAATTGACGTTCGGTGTAGTGGTCTAAGTGGGAGGCCTATGTTAAACACTGGTCGTCTTCAGGCTGATGATGATGATGATGATGAACTATTCCAAAGCAACTCTATTGAGATTGGATTTAAGCGTTCTTAAATTGGTAAACTTGACCCCCGAGCTGTTACCTAACAATGAGTAGACATGATTTGAGATGATAATGATGAACCGTGGCCAATTTTCCATGCTTTTATAGAGCAACTAGCAGGCCCCTCCATTTAATCATCTCATTCCTTCCTAAGTGCTATACCCACGATTAATTCCAATCCAACGACCAATACACACCCGTACTTTACTGAAAGCAGCACTTCGACAATCGCACTTTACCCCGTGCACTTCAATAAACACTCGAGTAATAATTTGAAGTAGCTTCACTGCTGATTGCTTGGACACTACAAATGCAATTGTTACTCGTAGCGTGTCTCGTTTGTGAAATGTTTTGTTTACTTTGTGCACAGGACATGCAAGGGATGTATTTTTAAGTTATACTATCCAATTTCAACGGTGGTGGCTGAGAGATTATAACTTGTGCGCTTTGCGACCCAAAGAATTATTTGATCTGTTTCGAGACAATCTTTTCGACAAACACAAATATTCTATAAACGGTCATCTATGATTAGGTAGGTATCTTATAATTTATATTAAATAGCTGTTAGCAGTTTAGCACTACAAATCTTACTTGTTTTAAATTCACAAGTAAGTATAATAAAGTTTACCTACCACAGTATACCTATTCAGTAAAAACAGAACGACATTTTATACTTTTGTTACTAGCACCAAGCACTTACATATTTGGTCCGTGCACTTTTAGCTCGTTTGCAGACTCTTTGTAAATCTTCAAAGCCCAGGCTATAAGTGGGCCGTAACCCATTAAAGGCTTACTCCGTCCCGGTTTAACATGGGAGCTCACATACAACATATTTGTTCAACTTAAGTGCTATAGCACCACATTCCGTTGAAGGATCTAGAGATTTAAATATAATTTCTTGGTAAACGATTTGGGTGGTGTATTAGTTAGACAGTGACTGAGGTTGCAATATATCAGTAGAAACTTAATACGGTGACAGATCATACATTATAACGTAGATTTAATACAAAGATGTATAAATTACAAGTGATGCCAATAAACTCAACGGTAATAACTTTTATTAAATCTAATACTAAACTATTTGATCTTTAGTATCACACGAGAAATTTTGATTGCAGTTCCAAACTATCCCCATTACCAATATTATTGTTATGATCACTTGTTGGCCACAAGTTATTTTCATTTTTTGATTCTGATTGAATTAGAAAATAAATAGAAAAAGAGAAAATGTGAAGATTAATCACTGACAAGGACGATGGAATCGGCACAGGCATTAAAAGGGTCTTTTTTACTCTTTTCAACAGAAATGAATTAAAAGTGTAATATTTTTATACCCACTCGTATACAAGTTGAGTTTTATTATGATTTTGTACAAAATTATATCACGAACACATTTTTCATAATATTGTGAAATAAGTTCAAAGCGAAGAGAGGTTATTGCTTTTGGATTCACGGAAAATTATTATTGTAAGTATTTCATAGAGGTGAAAAAAGGTAATTTCTTGTCACTAATTTTCGATTAAAAATGCCCACAAGTAGGTATCAAACTAGGTATGTAACTTTATATACTTACTTTAAATATGTACGTAATCAAATTTTTATTTCTAATTAAGAATGGAACTTAAGTTATAAATAAGTTTAAACTAAGTTATATACCTAATATGCTTTTTTATTGCCGCGTAGGCAAGTTGACCGCAGGCTCGCTTTTCTCATGCTATTTTTGGTATTTCATATTACTTAGTACATTTGTTTGTCTATATTATTACAATATGACATGTCAAAACAAATGCTAAATCAACCAAGAATTTATTCAAAGATTTGTATAATGCCGTATATATGTACTCGTATCAACTCACGTGAGATTCGAAGAATGTAATTTGAAAATTTTCAACTTCTCATTTTAAACAATGTTGAACAAATAACCTACTTCCTCCAACTTCGCGCGTGCAGATGCGAGTCAGATGATATCTCATTAACACTGAGTAAATTCTTAGCTCGTCATATCGAAGGCGTGTTCACAGACACGTATTAACGAGGTTCCTAAATGCGTTTCATATTTTGTTGCGAACGTTTGAAACTTTGGCTCGCACGAGTTGATTGTATACGTGTGAAGTTTTAAGAGATGAGTTTTCAGGTTCTCAGCTTAGAAGGATTAAGAGTGTTTGATTTAGATGGGGTGCTCCATGTCATTCGTGATTACGAGTATGAACTTGTTCTAACATCTAGGAGATAGATTTCGATAGTGTTGGACCCATATAGGCGAAAATCAATGAAAATGTCTTCGGCACAAGTAGATTTCTCAATATGAAGTGTGCTAGCCTAGAAGAGAGACGAGTCCGTCTGAGGAAATAAGATTCTCGTTCCAAAAGCAGTAACTAAATTTAAAAAAAATTGCAGGCTGCCAGTATTTTCCAAAGTGTTCAGTTCCAATGTTATTTTCTACTACGAAACAAAAAAGGCCTGAAATAAAAACCAGTAGGCAAAAAATATCATGTCAACATAACGAGGCGTACTAATTGGAGGACAATAATAAAAGTTACGAATTGTTCGCGTGCAAACACAGACAATGTTTATATAATGGTATAAAATGGGATGGTTTATTTTACAACACAATAAATATTACTGAACTAGCTTCTACCCGCAGCTTCGTTTCCGGCGATATTGTTTTTCGTATCGGTAGTAGGAGACATTTTCCCATTAGTTCCGTGGCTTATGCCGATACGGACGCGTTGCTTCCGTTTTTATCGACATTAGGCGACATGCCAGCGCAATCATTAGTTCAGTTTGTTCTTGCTGGATAGATGTTATTAAGTCATTTAAGTATTCTTTTTAATTATCAAACAGTTCCACCACATTGCAATTAGTTCAGTAGTATTTACGTGATGTAAAAACAAACAGACAGACACATAGACGTAGTTCAAACAGGGATAACGGTAATTTAACAAAATAAATACGTAGGTAGGTAGGTACACAAATTTCAAAAATGACAATATACATTTTTTATCAGTTGGTTATTTTAATATTGTAGTCTTAATGGTATGTCGGATAGTAGTAAAACGACCGTCTTGCTCAATAGCTAGTTTATTACTGAGGTACCCTCAAACATATGGCATATAATTATGTAGGTAAGTATGTATCACAACTGTTAACATACAGTTCATCCCTCCAACATTAATTTGGGAATCTGCAACAATAACAAAGGATTCTTACTAACATTTAGTTGCTTAACTACTTAAAAATACTTCTTATAATTAACAGGTTTTCTGTGCCTCTTAGGCCGTTCGACAGGGGGAGTGTTAACAGCACTGGGATCAGTATCCTCATTCGGATCTATACACTGCCGTTCCGCCGGTCGGTTCTCGTCATTCATCACCTCGCAAGCCTCCGCCCACTCCTCATTGTCTTCATTACTTTGCACCAATACTCTATCGGTTGCTAACGAGCTTCCTTCACCATCCGTCGCTACCCGCATCTCCGTCTCCTCCACCCCGGTACGGGCTGGAGGTGACGGCGATGGCGGCGGCGGCGTCGTGGCGGAATGCTCGTCTATTTGGCCTGGTAACACGGGGGGCGCGGGGGATTGCGGTGGTGGTGGCGCGCTTGGCGTCGACGGCGTCGGATTACATAATATCCCCGTTTCGGGCTGGCTATCATATATAACATCAGCATCACTGTTGCTCGCACTTGTATACTTTCTTATCTGATCTATGTGTCTGTTACTGCTAGTTCCATAATCCTTAAAATAAATTTCAAACATCCTAGTGCCTATTGGTTTTTTAACAATACCTACACTCCAAATACTTTTCCTTGCAATAAACCATTTCGCCCATACGGTTTCACCTATTTTAAAACATCTGTTACGGTTTAATGTTATTTGTACGGTATGCTTATTCATATTTTTATTTTGAGGTAGAATTAAATCTAGTCGACATCTTAGATTACGACCTAACATTAGCATTGCCGGCGTTACACCTGTTGCACAATGAACTTTATTCCTAAATTCAAACAGAAACCCCCGTAATTTGTCCTGGATATTTTTCTGACATGATACCCCTTCTGCAAACATACATTTAATCATTTTTTTACAAGTTTTAACAGAGTTTTCTGCTTGCCCGTTACTGGCCGGGTGATAGATAGGCGAATTTACGTAATCAATAGCATTCACCCGACAGAATGTATGAAATTCCGCTGAGCTAATTTTTACATCATTATCAGATACAATAACATTAGGCACACCGAATCTAGCAAACATATCTTTTAGTTTTTTTATAAGTTCATTTGTAGAAGTGCCCCGGTCCATGTGAATACATTCCAGCCACTTGGAAAACGCATCTACGACGATAAGGTACACAGCCTGTCCTATAGTCATGTAGTCGATATGAATGCGGTGCCAGGGGCCCGGTGGCTGCGGCCAGGGCGCGGGGGGCGCGCGCGGCGGCGTGCTTCGCACGGCGGCACAGGCGGCGCACGCGCCCACCCATCGCTCGATGTCGGCGTCGATCCCCGGCCACCACATTCTACTACGAGCTGCGCTCTTAGTCTTGACAATGCCAAAATGTGCCGAGTGAAGTTCTTTTAACATTCTGTCTCTATAGACAGTTGGAATAACTATCCTATGGCCGCGGAACAAACATCCATCTATAACTTCTAAATCGGTTTTAAATTGAAAATACGGCATTATAGTTTTACATTCTATTTTCCTGGGCCACCCATTATTCATATATTTAATTACTAATTTCAATGTCTTATCGGTGGCAATTGCCTGCTTAATATTATTGAACAAAACCGGTTCGACGCTCGCTTCTAAGAACAAAAAATACTTGGAACTCCCGTCCTCTTGTCTGTCTTGCCTATCACTGACCACTACCGATAACGGTGACCGTGAAAAATAGTCTGCTATTTGATTGCTTTTCCCGTCCACGTATTGTACCGTATAGTTATATGCTGATAAAATTATTGCATATCTTTGTAGACGTAAGGCAGCCGTCACTGATATACCATTACTTTGGCCAAAAATTGATAGCAACGGTCTGTGGTCAGTTTTCAAAATGAAGGGTTCTTGACGACCATATAAGTATTGGTGGAAGTGTTTTACCCCATAAATGATCGCAGTCGCCTCTTTTTGAATTTGGCTATAGTTCCTTTCGCTAGCTGTCAAAGATCTTGAGGCGAATGCAATCGGGCGTTCGTGACCGTCCGCGTGCCCGTGCGCAAGCACGGCGCCGAGCCCGCACGGACCGGCGTCTACCGTGAGTACCAGCGGTGCCGCCGGATTAAAATGAGCTAACACCCGTTCGCTGGCCAGTTCGCGCTTCACGCTTTCAAACGCAGCCTGTTGACGCTTGCCCCACTCCCACTCTGCTCCAGCGTGCAGCAATTCGTGTAGCGGATTTAGTACAGCAGATGCACTTGGAATAAAGTTCCTATAGTAATTTACTACACCTAAGAATCGTTTCACTCCTAACACGTTGGTGGGCGCAGGCGCGTCGATAATTGCCTCAACTTTAGCAGGGCTCGTCCTTAATCCGTTCTTATCTATTACGTAGCCCAAATATGTCACACTACTCTCAAAAAATGCACATTTGTCTTTTTGCAGACGCAATCCTGCATCTTGCAACCTATTTAAAACTTCTCGTAACCTTGATAAATGAATACTCATTTTAGGTCCCGTTATACAGATGTCGTCAAGCCATATACTAACCCCCTCTATACCTGATAACAACGTTTCCATAGCTTTTTGAAAAATAGCTGGTGCATTTGCTAGTCCGTAAACTAACCGGGTGTAGGAAAACAAACCTTTGTGTGTATTTATAGTAGTAAGTTTTTGAGATGATTTTGACAATTTAAATTGGTTATAGGCGTTACTTAGATCTATTTTTGTATAAGTTTCTCCACCGCCTATCTTAGAAAATACCTCCTCTATTCGAGGTAATGGGTACTTGTCCACCTTTAACTCTTTATGAAAAATCACCCGCAATTTTTAACTTTCCATTTTCTTTTAAGACCGGTACAATGGGGGTAGCGTATTCTGAGTAATTGACTGGCATTAGAATACCTAAACCTACTAACCTATCTAGTTCTGTACTGACCTTGTCTTTTAGCGCGAAAGGAACTGACCTAGGCTTAAAAAATTTTGGTGTGGCATTATCTTTTAGTTGTAATTCCACCTCAAACTTGTTAAAACATCCTAGTTCGTCCTTCCAAACATCCGGATATTGATTCAATAGCCGTTGCACTTCTTCAATGTTTTTATTCGTAGTGATTATGTTGCTATTAGATGTTGCAAAATAGATTCTAAATTTAGTCATGAAATCACGGCCAAGCAGAGGTGGTCCACCATTTTTAATAACATAAAATTTTAATTCGTCATGTAAGTTTGAGTATGACACTTTTGCTACAAAATATCCCAAGGCGGTGATTTTATGACCGTTATACGAGTACAGACACATTTTTAAATCACTTTTATGCAACGGTAAATTAGAAAAATGAAGTAGATACAACGATTCCGACATAACTGTAGTTCCCGATCCAGTATCTAGCTCCATAGACAAATCTATTTTATTCACATTTACAGTCATTTTAATAGGATTATAGTCAACATACCTCATGTTATAAAGTTCACATTCTTTGCAATCGCTTTCATTAGAGGAGTCCGCCTCCAGCGTGTCGATATTATGCAAATTTGATTTCCTATCTGCACATAACTTTTTTAGATGGCCTTTTTGCCCACAATTAAGACATTTGTAGTTCTTGAATCTACACTGAGCCGCATGATGATTTTTTAAACCACACACTGTGCAACGCGGTTGCTCGCTGCTGTCGATTCTGCGGTTGCCACCACCGGCGGCGGCGACCCCGCCTGCATTCGCGCGGCCGCCGGCCGCTCCGGTGCCTGCAGCAGCGTAGCGCGCGTCACGGCGCCCGGCAGCATGCACATGGAATACTTGTTCCTCCTTGACGACAACATCGGCACGAGCCTGTCGCGCACACGCCGCCTTCTGGGCAACCTCCAGCGCCTGCCCAAAAGTAAGACTCCTTGAGTCACACTCAAACAATCTATCACGCTCTGGTCCTGTTCTGAAGCCTAGCACGAAACGGTCACGCAGCAGCATGTCCAGCTCCGAGCCAAAATCGCAATACACGGCTAGCCCTCGCAGCCGTGCAGCCCACTCCTCGATGCTTTCACCGACGGATTTGGTCGCTTCATAGAACTTCGCCCTATCGGCAAATGTTGACCTTTTCGGGGTAAAATGTTTATTGAGTACGTTCACTAGCTCACAATAATCGATTTCATTGAGGTTATTCGGATGCACTAGGTTCCGAACCAGGCGGTAGGATTCGTCCGACAAATGCGTTAACAACACTGCACTTTGGTTAACGTTCGAAATGTTGTTCAATTTGATAAACTGCGTTAACCTGCCGTAAAAAACTTCCCATTCGTGGATTTTGTGATCAAAAACACTTAAATTTCCAATAAAATTTGCCATTTTCAAAAAATGCGGGTAGATCACAGCCTCGTCGCCAGTTGGTATGTCGGATAGTAGTAAAACGACCGTCTTGCTCAATAGCTAGTTTATTACTGAGGTACCCTCAAACATATGGCATATAATTATGTAGGTAAGTATGTATCACAACTGTTAACATACAGTTCACTTAAACTTTTAGTCTTTGCTGAATTTATATTAGTATATATAGACCTGACGGCGTTGTCTGTTTGTACAAAATATTTACCGGTACGATGTAATAAATTGAGATCCTAAAAACTCTCAGAACAACTAATAATGATAAGAAGTATAATAAAATATTATATTATTATTAACTAAATTTATCACGGAGTTGTAGTTATGAAAAAAAAAACAAAATAAGTTTAAAATTTGTAAATTGATCAATGATTCAGTTTGTAAATTTTAACCTTATTTTGGACTTTTTCATAACTACAACTCCGTGACAAATTTTTAGTTCACTATTTGAAAAATAATAGTTACCAATTAAAAAGTCAACCTAATCCAGTACCAATCTAGGTACATAATAGTATGGCTGGGAGCTGTTATCGTCGGACAAACATGCAAACATATAAATGTATGTAATTATAAACAAACCTATATTTTGACTAAGTTGAAGACCTTGCTTTCAGTCAAATAGGTCGAAAAAAAATATTCAAATAAGGGTTAGTCACGCAAAGCTACTACTAAATTTCGTATAACGAAATGACATGTCCAATGAAATAAACGACCTTTATCTGTTTTATTACAGCGTATTGTACTTAATTGGGGACAGTTCGTTTACTTTATCTGTGTCATTATGATATCTTTAAGCCAATACCCCACTGATGTATTTTTTATCGTTTGGTTTAATCGTAGTGTCACTTTTTTGTATGGCGACAGACAGATTGGTTCGTTTTGCGTTTATGCGATACCATGACAGGACGCGAAACAAAACACGGCGCGCTGAGTTCCTGGTAAGAAACGGTCCTCCATCTTTGACGACGTCGTTGACGTTGTCAAGTATCATACGTTAATATTGGCCGACAAAAACGCACCTGTGTGCAGTGTGCCTAGTGCGAGTTTTGTCAATTTATTTACGCGCTCGGTCCGTTTGGCGTAAACTTGAAATTGTATGGAATAAGAGCAGCGACATCTAGCGTCAGTGAATCAGTCACTAGATGGCGCTGCTCTTATTCCATACAATTTCAAGTTTACGCCAAACGGACCGAGCGCGTAAATACATTGACAAAACTCGCACTAGGCACACAGTAGAGGTTGCGGGACGCAAAAACGCAAACGTGACGTAAATAGATAACCGTCGATAACAGTGTGCCCAGTGTGAGTTTTGACAATTTATTTACGCGCTCGGTCCGTTTGGCGTAAACGTGAAATTGTATGGAATAAGAGCAGCGCCATCTAGCGTCAGTCAGCCAGTCACTGATTATGATCAACACAAAATGTGTTGATCATAATAATATTTACGTTCCGAAAATAGAATAAGGGTATTGATTCCTATAGAATTATGGAGCGCGTGTATCTTGCGCTCGGGAGTATTCCTTTGTTGTGTTATATTGTTTCCCCACTTCCGATTATTCTCCATGGAATATATATATTGTGTGTTTGATTGGAAACAGTTTTGGTCTGTACCCGTGCAGGCCTTGTTATGTGAAAGATGGCAAGGTGATATCGCTTAAAACGTAGCTTAGGGCTCTATTTGGTAATAATTTCTTGCAATCATTGCAGAAGCTCTGCGCTGATGGAGTGGCGGAGAATCTACTAGGTATATTAGTAACAAGCAAAATTAAACTTAGTTTTTTTCATTATACGATTGCAATTGGCGTAGTGAGCGAAATTACATCGGGAGACTGCTCTTCACCTGACGCTATTGCCATCTGTGGTGACCATAACGTAGCCTTCGGCCCATCCATGGAGTGTGGCTTAACAGATTCCGAGCTCAAACGGGTTGTTGTCTTTAGATCTAATAATATACCTAGATATAATACTCTACTACTGATTCTATCCAATGTGAAAGTTGGTGATTTTATACTAGCAAAGGAATAATATCTGTCTACATATCTTCAGTGCACACTTGCTCGTTAAATAACATGAATGGAGGTTTCTCATTTTGGGTCGCAACTATGGAATAAGTACTTATTAAAATTACTTGTCAGTTTTGCCTCATGATATCTACCTCTGTTCTGTGTTAAAGAGAGAAACAAAGTAAGTGTCTGTTATGTGGTAACCATATACTTAAGAGTAGTGCAAAGAGAATACTGCGTAAGAAACTAGTGGAGAGAGGTTAATTATCAAAGAGAGGAGTCAAGTTCACCTTGTCATTCCTATAAAAGCGTCGTGTGATGTCAAAGATTCCAATTCCATTGTGAAGTGCTGACACTTGGAAGAATTCTTCTAAGCGCTGACATATTTTAGGTTGACTGGTTGGTAATTATGTACCCTCCATTGTACCGTCATCGCCGTAAAAATTGGTGACAAATTCAAAGTAACTGGAAAGTATTTTATTTTTGTTTTAGCCTAGTGGAATCGAAATAACTGGGAAATGTCAGTGATGTATATACTCGTAATAGAAATAAATTGTATATCTACAAATTCAATACTTAATTTTGAAGTAGGTGTTATTTTTTGATGAACACAGAACGGTGAGTTAAAAGGTTTTATGTTTAATTCAAAAGAAGAACGTTAAATTACGTTGAAGTAAACTTTAAAAGTGCTTTATCATAATTTATTCAGGCTGGCAATGTTTGTTAATGTATTTTTTTTATTCAAGTAAATAATAGCAATTTATTGTACGGCCTTGCCATACACAACACATCTATTCGAGAGAGAGATTTGTTTCGCTGACGAAGAGAAAGAGTAAACTGACAAGTTTGAAAGACAGTTACTCGTTACTCTCCAGAGAGCAAACTAACGTTACCGACAGAAAAAAAACAAAGTATACAGGCATACATAAAGTATTCAGTGTGAGAAACCGAGCGTTTTGAAGTATATGGTGTGGATGTAAACTTATATGTTTCTGTACTTGTAAAAAAGATTACTTAGTTAGATAACTGGCTACCAAACAATTTCTGAAACAGATTTTAATCTTTATTCAAGATTAAAATTTACATCTGTCAGTTTTGGTGGATGGAGGCTTCGATCAATAATGTACGGCGGAGGCATAGTAATCTGCGGGATGAGACGGCAATGGGAGCTTAGTAGTTGCTACTGAGATGTCGTCGTGCCCTGCACCTTGCCCCGCTGCCGTCCTGACGCCTGCTTGGCGCGACGACGCACGTATCAGTCAGTACATTACAATTGCTTACGTCCCGTCGCCGTCCCGACACTTCTGATGTTTGTCGAGACCTTCATCGTCCGTGTCTAGGAAAACATCAAATTGCGTCGTACTAACGTCTAGGAATATACACACATCCGATCGCTAGCAGCCCTAAATAAACCAAAAAACTTTTTCAAAATACTTAATCAACCATTCTAAACTTTTAATTACATCGAGTTTCTTAATTGTAGGCGATTCTATCAAAGTCATTATAAGATTTTCCGCATTGAGACCGAGCTGAACAAATTGCGTTTGATGATTTTATCAAATACCTACAAAAGAATCTACGAATTGTTTCAGTTTAAGATGTTTGTTTTAAAATTTTCTGGGAGTTATGGTTGAAATCCATACTAATATTATAAATCTGAAAGTAACTCTGTTTATCTGTTTGTCTGTTTATCTGTTTATCTGTTTATCTGTATATCTGTTTGTCTGTTTGTTTGTTACCTTTTCACGGCTTTGCGGCTGAACCGATTTCGATGAAATTTGGTATAGGGGTAGATTGGACCTATGAGACGGACATAGGCTATCTTTTGTCTCAAAAAATAATCTTGAAGGGGATGAAGTAGGGGTTGAAAGTTTGTATGGGGAATCCATAATTCCTCAAGTTAGGGATCTGAAAATTCTTATTTAGGCTTTTGGTAAGAAATAAATAAATACGGGTTTCAGCTTTTTTGCAAAATCATTCCTAATGGGGGAAAAGCAAGGGGGTTGAAATTATGAGGTATTCTTTAGATGCACCCCCTACGGACCACAATAAACGGCTAAACGGATCGTAATTTAAATTGGAAAGTAATTAAGGGGGGAGAGTGCGATGGGAGGAGGGGGAGAAAGGGGGAAAGTGGGGTAAAGGGGAGAGTGGGGGGAAAGGGGGAGTAGATGGTAGAGTGAGGGGAGAAGAGGGTAGAGTGGGGAGAAAGAGAGGGGAGAGCGGGAAGAAAGAGGGAAGAGTGGGGGGAGAAAGCTGACAGAGTGGGGGGGAAAAGATGGGAGAGTGGGGTGAGAAAAAGGTTAGAGTGGGGGGAGAAAGATGGGAGAGTGGGGGGAGAAAGCTGACAGAGTGGGGGGGGAAAAGAGGGGAGAGTGGGGGGAGAAATAAGGGAGAGTGGGGTGAGAATAAGGTTAGAGGGGGGGAGAAAGAGGGGACAGTGGGGTGAGAAAGAGGGCAGAGTGGGGTGAAAAAGAGAGTAGAGTAGGGAGAAAGAGAGGGGAGAGTGGGGGGGATAAAGAGGGGTGAGTGGGGGGAGAAAGAGGGGAGAGTGGGGGGAGAAAGAGGGGAGTGTGGGGGGAGAAAGAGGGGAGAGTGGGGGGAGAAAGAGGGGAGAGTGGGGGGAGAAAGAGGGGAGAGTGGGGGGAGAAAGAGGGGAGAGTGGGGTGAGAAAAAAGGTAGAGTGGGGAGATAGAGAGGGGAGAGTGGGGTATGAGGGTAGAGGGGAGAATGAGGATAGAGTGGGGGGAGAAAGAGGGGAGAGTGAGGGGAGAAAGCGGGAAGAGTGGGGGGGAAGAGGGGGGAGTGGGGGGAGAAGGAGGGGAGAGTGGGTTGAGAAAGAGGGGAGAGTGGGGTGAGAAAGAGAGTAGAGTGGGGAGAAAGAGAGGGGAGAGTGGGTGAGAAAGATGGGAGAGTGGGGGGAGAAAGATGGGAGAGTGGGGTGAGAAAGAGTGGAGAGTGGGAGTGAAAGAGGGGAGAGTGGGGCTAGAAGGAGGGGAGAGTGGGGGGAAATAGGTGAGAGAGATTGAGTGCGAAATATATAGAAATAGAGGGAGAGGGAGTGAGCGAAGGAGGGAAAGGAAGAGATATAGACGGAGAGGGTGAGGGAAATAAATATAATGGATGAGATGGACAGGGAGAGGGAACGCAAGAGATTGAGAGTGGAGAGGGATATTAATGATAGAAAGATAAGGAAAGATATAGAGATATAGGGAGAGGGAAAGAGATGGAGCTAGAGGAAGAGAGATAGAAAGAGCGAAAGAGGGAGAAAGATAGAAAAAGAGCTAGAGAGGGAGAAAGATAGAGGAAAAGGGAGAGAGAAAGAGACAGATATATTCTTACCTATAACTGTTCCCCGCGACATCAATTGATTTTCTAAACAGTTTACATTTTATATAAAAATGCGAACGAAGTTGCGGGTATCAGCTAGTTTTTATATAAATTTTAAAAAGTATACCTGAGCTAGCTGGTGCAGTAGGTGTGTCAATATTACATTTAATAATCATTCGATTATTATTTTTGTGACAATACAATAATGTAATTTGAGTTTACTTATACTACGAGTATCTGTATTATAATATTCCAACATTAATAAATTTAATATTGTCATCGAAAAAAAGGGTGGGTGTTAGCACCGATCCAAGTCGTGCTTTGAAGAGTTTAATTAAATGCGTACATAAGAGGAGCCCAGAAAAGTTTATCAGGCTGTGGAAAATAATTCCGAAATTTCTGTAAACAATACAATATGGTTTTGTTCCGAACCGTCATTAAAGCGGTGCGAAAGTTTTGGAACTCATAATAACTTCTAAAAGCTAGCTCTTCCCGTGGAGACGAATAATAATGGACGATTTATTATTCACACAATTATAAAACTTGTAAAAGATCTAATAAGCGTCATGAATTTGTAATTAGAAACACAAATCCCGCTAATTATAAACAGGGGCATGAGTTTGTTGAATTTTTAATTGTAGGTATACTAAAAGCCATTGCAATTTAAAATATTCACTGTTGTGTTGTTTATTCCAGGTGGAATAATGATTCCAGGTGGAATAATGAATCCAGGTGGAATAATGAATCCAGGTGGAATATTAATTATTCCAGATGGAATAATGTAGCTATATGCAAGTCAGAGTATTTCGACAGCTACTCTAGCTAACCATAGCTCTCATTTTCTTAGCGTGTTCACAACCTTCGTCTACAACGTCGACGTCACTCGTCCGATATTGTTTCCAAATGTACGGTTTGCGTTTTTACAAGATCCCATATCGAATCAGAATACCAATGTGTCAAAAAAATATTGCGCATGGTTTACCGTGAGCCGTGTGGTCTTCCCAACGATGTTATTAGAACACCTACCTACAGTCATATTTAAAAAAAATTGTCACATTGATCAAGTTATTCACGGATTTTTCGGAAAGGTAGGTAAGTATATTTATGAAAGTGATACACTCCGGGTCCTTTTTCCGGTTTGTTAGTACTTACACAAAGGTGTGAGCTTCCGCAGTTTTTTTTTGTTTTGGCGTCGCACGGTTTGTTTTCGCAGTTCACACAGGCGACTTGGTTCATAATAGGGTTGGCCTTGATATACTTGGTCGATTACGGATACCGTCATTCAATAATGACATATACAGTTATTTAAGAAATAATAGCTTCTAGACCCCCAATGCGCTTCGTAATCGTAAACGTTTTCGATTTTACATATTATTATTGCCGATGCTACCGACCCCAATGCTGACGCTGGCAACGCCGATAACATTTTGTTACCGGATAAACGAAACTTTTATAAAACAAGATATCGGGTACATACGGATACGAATACTAATATTTCGTGAGCACAATCAATATAACTTGATTGAAACCTTGAGGTAAGTAAATCAAAATGTTTCTTGATAATATAAGTTTTCTAAAATAACCTATTTCATCTGTGCGTGAATAAATCCTTCATCTAGATATCATTGATACGTAGACACCTATATTTTTATTTAGGATATCCGATAGGGTATGATAATTTCGCTTCCGAATATCCATGCCATCTCTAGTACGGGCGCGTGGCACAATGTGATACCAGGTATGAATATGTACGTCATTATCGTGATGTGTATGCTCTCAATGGTTCCTATAAAATTTTAGTTGAGGTTGATATCGCTTCTTTGAGAAAAAACCTTTATTGTGCGCAACTTTTGTAAAGTCGACACGAAAGTTTTTTCTACGTAGGTACTTAGAAAGATAATTTATGGTTATATGCATATAAAAGTCTTCAACAATACAAGCAATTTAAAAAAATTACTTAACCTAAAACAAATGCCCAATTTCGGGCATAATGTGTATGCAAACACCATGCAATAATTTTTCATTTTTCATGTCTTTTCATTGACTGACTAATCTGACTATGCCAAAAAAAGCGTTTATTGCCCAATTTGGTTTATATTTGCCACCCATTTTCAAAATTTCCTATAATTTAACAGATTAAATTACGCTCGTCTAGGTATGCCTTCAATATAACCTACAGATAACAAACTTAGTTAAATCGTTCAGCTTCAGGCATGTAGATAAAGCACTTGAACATTAACCTATTGCCAAAACTTAGGATAACCACAAACAATCATTTTTATACCTAGTCATAGTGCGCCATTTGGCTGCACCCGTATTTACCTATTTTTAGATTTATCAATAGATTTTTTTAGCTCAGTCTCGGTGATTTGCTACATCAGAACGATTTCTAATCACCATACAAATTAAACTTTGAAAAAATAATCAAAGCCACTGTACGTACAGTATTGTACCTGAAATGTAAGAACTACACAAACAGACAGACAATAAGGCTTCCTTCCACATTAGTAAAGGTTATAATGAAGCTGTTTCGAAAGATATGGGATTTAGTTGCTTATTCAGCTCTGGGCCATTTAGATAAATCGCTAGTTTATCGATGCCTTGGGAGTTTGTAAACTTATAGGCTGTCTGCTGGAAACTGTTGGCTGCACAAAACTTTGCATCGATAGGAATGAAGGAAGGTCCATGGGAATACGGCTAAACAGCTTCCTGAATAAAATTGGTTAGAATAATATCTTGAAATCTTTATTGAGTTTATAATTTATTTATTTGTTTACAAAAGTTTATCCTAAATCTTGCATCCAGTTTTTTTTTTACCAACTAAGTTCAAATGCAAACTGAAACTGAGCCTTTATAAATAAGTAGGTACCTACAGTAGGTATGATTTGTTCCGTGCCGTAATGTACCTACCTTATTACTGCTCAGTACTATTTTGTATATTTTTGATTTAATAACGTAGCGTTCAAAATCTATCTTATAAAGTAAACCACGAGACTGAAAAAAAAATCTGCTTTCCATCGTCATTTACTGATACTGGTAGAAGGATTTTAAGGAATTTAGAAATCAGTTTGCTCTCCAAAAATATTGTGAGATCTTCCGAATACTACACGTTGCTAGTAAATATTAAAATGGCAACCACGCCATACACGCGTATACAAGTCGACGTCAATCCAGTTTCCGTCGTTTTATACAATTTAAATCTACATTCATGTCAAGTTCCGATGAGAATACAATATGTTGGTGATAGATTGGTGGCTCAATATTATTATAATGATTGAAAGGGAAGGTGACAGATGAAATGAGAAGACAGATGAACACCTCGGTGACTAATTGATGGATCGCAGTTTGGCTCACCTTGATTGGCTTTCACAACTGAACCTACGTATTTTATAAATGATTGCCTCGAAAAAAATGTAATCCATTAACCACGTAACATATACTTAGTTATACTATAGCTACCTAAAAGTAATGCAGGAAGCATTATTTATTTCCACGTATCTTTTTATGTGTTGATGCAATCCAAACAAATTGGAATTTGGAAATAAAATTACATTATGGTACGACAAAAAATATGTTTCTGTTCACAGAATATAAATAAGAATTGAGATGGAGTTTTAATAAAATCGCTTTTGTGAATACAATCAGATTAATTTGACAGTAAAGCCGCAGGCATCGTGTTATTCAAATATGAAAATACGTGACAAAAAATTATACACTGAAAAGCCCATATGGCGCGGGGAAAATGTTGGCGCGATGGAAAATTTAACATGCACGTTTGATACCTTAACGTTGTTAGTTATGAAAAGAAACGTATTTATGTAAGTCTTAACCAATATCCGTGATTCAGTATTTAAAACCCAGAATGCGATGCGGATAAATGGGAATAGTACGTTCTTACGTACTTACGGGCACCGCATAGACATCAGACATGTACTCTCGTAGAGTAATTCTACAAAGCGTCGAGCCTATGAATTTAATTTCACATTAGGAGTACGAACTTAGGTACTTAGTCCACGCAAAGTAACTTAAAAAATATGTAGCGATTGTCACAGCAGATTTTTTGTAGTAACATTGCTGCTTTACTGGGAATAATCCTGCGTGTCTTGCTTGTGGTCCTACTTTGGTGCCTCTCGATTCACCATTCTCCGTCGAAGATGTCAAACACGACCTATCATTCACTGTGTCGGTTACCGCAACACCGCCACCACTTTTAACCTTTCTGAGGTTTTCGGCTGCTACCACTGCTAGTATTTAATCCTCATGAGGAATTTTTGTTAGGTACGTCTTATGAATTCCTTATTTTTCGGGGTTGTTTTAATGCCCCTCAAAAAACAATAATTATGCATTGTAAAAATTATCTCAGCATTTTCAAAATTATACCGCCAAAGGCCTTTGAAAAATTATATTTGACGCGTTTAAAGTATCCAACTCTTTGATAAAAAGTCTAAGAAAGCTAGACTATTTAATTTCACAAAGTCACCCTCTGTTTAAAGACAATGGCATAATTTGGTAGAAAAACGACAGAAATGAAGGCAAATGAAGATAATTTATTTTAAAATGTTTTCATTACTACTCATTTAGATCAATGTAGCCCAACATTGTGGTTCTTCAGTAATACCGTGACATTGTTTTTATTATCTAACATGCAAACGCCAGTAATGAAAAATACTTTTTTTTTTCATAAATTTGGGCTTTGCATCATTTGTGCGTTTGACCTATTTTTGGGGCTGTAATATTTAATGAACACGTTCGAAAAAAAAACTAACATGGTCACATTTACGGTATTCCACTGAACCTCACCGATAACGCCTTTAAAGCTCCAGCACCTCGCATTACACAGGCGGCTTTTAAAACTAAAATCTCCATTATACCGAGTACTTACTGAAACAATAACGCTTTATGCCCAAAGCAATTATAATAGCTGAGCACTTTAACTGTTCGTTCTGAACTATTTAATAGCAATAACAGTCATACGGCTTACCCGTTTCAAAATGTGAAACTAAAATTGCCACCAAATACTTGGAGGTGTGATTTAGTGCAGTAGAGTTCAATAGAAGCTGGTTATCTGTCTGTACTTTTGTTCCTGCTAATAATCGGCCAAACGGCTGAACCGATTTTGACGGGACTTTCACTGGCAGATAGCTGATGTTATGGGAAGTAACTAAGCTACTTTGATTTTAGAACTAGCTTCGCCTCACGGTTTCACTCGCGGGATGATAGTAAAAGCGTGTGAAACCGCGGGGTACATTTAGTTCTACAATACAAGCAGCTTAGTTACTCTCTATAACATCAGCTATTATATCGGTTTCGTACAAACAGATAATATAGATGGATCGTGGAGTTATGACATGGTACCACAAGTACTTAGATGCCGTAGCCAGCCACGCGACACTGATGTCAGGCAGGAGTGCTATATCTAGTTTTCTTCCACCATGGCAAGACTAATGAACACAGGCACGCTCTTTAGCATTCAGGCCACACCATAGCAATAAATACATAGCACGATGGCTATCTCAGCATCGTGTTAGCACCTACTTGGGGCCCATAATATCTGGTATCATTGGAGCATTGGAGCATTGGAACTATTCCAAAGTTTAAGGGCCTTCGCACATTGGAGGGTGAACTACTTACTGACTGAAAGTTAAGTCGGTATGACGCTGTTAGTAGCAAGTTTGATCATAGCGAATGTTTGGCCAATAATTTCTATGGTTAGATATTATTATGGGATATACTTATTGTAACAGTAGAGTCGTACTCTAAATAGGTTACCTTTTCAAGATTGTTTCAGGGTATTCCCTTAGATGTCTATAAAATGTATTTCCATGCAAACATATTACCTTCTAAATCTAGAACTTAGTATGTTTGCCACAGTAGTCATAACCTTGCGACGAATAGCCACTCTGAGTTATCACCATTTACTAGTACCTACCCAATATGTGGTATGGTAATGAGATGAAATAATAATAGTAATAAGAAATCCACTAACAAATCACTATCATAGCCCAACATTCATTTTTCAATTTATCGTAATAGTTCCTTGTATCCTAGCATCTGCCATCCAATATTATGTATTTCTTTTAAACAAAAGAGCTTCTTTGTGTTGGCTACGGCTCCACTAATAATTGCAAAAGGCCCCGGGCTTAGACCCGATAAATTATTTGAATAATGTGATTAATTATAATAACAACTGTCTATCAATGAATAGGTAACAGTTAAAACAACAGAGAGAAATTGAAAAATGTCATAATACGTGACGGCTTGTAGATTTTCCTCATCAAGTAATCTCCACAATTATTGATATTGAACTATTGGGCGATAGTTTGAGCTGCAGTGTGTGAGAGCCCCAACCCTACGTTGTTTCAAGCTTTCAAGTATAAAACACGATTTCCTTGAACATATGTGACGTGAAACCGTGCATTATTGAGGCGAAACCGGAATTTACGGCACACTCCCACGAAAACACTATAAATCGAGCTGAAGCAATTCAAGTTCGAATTAGAGAAACATTTTAAAGCTTTTATAGCGTTCGTATTTTTCGGACTGTGATTTTTACAAACGATATTTCACCTCTCGAGTAGGTATGTTGTTATTTTTTCTACACTAATTCAATTGATGCTACGATTCAATTCCAATAAAAAATTACTTAACCTTTTATCAACAGGCCTTATCAAAAAGATATGAATAATTCAATTCCAGAATTTTCGGGTACTGCTTACCAAATGTCGCCAACACACTAAAAAAACTATAAGTTAAGTTAACCCTATCCTTGTTTGTTTCACTCGTTCAAACAAATTTCCAGCTTCCGCAAATATGTTACCCGGAAAAAATATTCGCCTTTGCCAATACGTATCCGCCCATCAAATATTTTTACCCAAACAACAGAATGTACTGAAAATATTCGGGGCGGCGCGACGTTGACCGAGCGGCTCGCATTCTTCAATGTAAAAAAATTGCAAAGTTATCTTTGCACCTAAAAAAGTAAACACAAATACAGGGTTGTTCGCATTTCGTTAAGGAAAATAAATATACAGTACGGGTCTCAGTGATAGTAGTAAGTTTGTCAATGTCTATGTTCGGAGTTTATCCTTCACCAAACCCTTTTGATGGTCTTTCCGTCGTAAGATCACAGTGAAAACGAGAGAAGGATCGTCAAATGCACGCACATAACTCCATATTATGAACTTTCTTTATGAATAGTTTGTAGCTTGAGAATATTTATGACTTGAATGGGGGTTCTTCTTTTGTAAATACAGATGCAACTTTTATACGGATCCAACGCAGATGCAATAGATTTTCCATTGTTTTAATTAATAACATAATGTTTTATCGTTTTTGTTTGTCACTAATATTTAAAAATAGCATAATTTAATGCAACCTTGCGAATAAAAAATCAAAATAGTTTTGTTGATGTGTGTTAGTCTTCAGAAAAAGGTTGCTCAAGCAACGTTTTAAAAATAATATTGCAATTTTTTTGTAATAATTATATAATACATATTATATCAAGCAAGTATAATAAATAGTAAAAATATACAAAATAAGTAAATAAAGTAATAAGCAAAGGACAGAAACAGAAAGAAGGAAAGTTTTCACTAAAAGTATATCTTGTATTGTAAAAGTAACTAAATAAAGTACTAGCAAAGGTACAAGTGGAAGTCAGAACCATTAGAACCGTAAACGTGGTATTTTTCCTACTGATCTCCAATTTTCTGTGGCCAGTGATGTATTGTGGCAGCATACATTACACCTACTGTTAAAGATACATCTCTGGAGACGCGTTAGGTATGGTCATTTCGTCACGCGCTATCAGGTGACGTTTATCGAACATGCAAGATAGATTGGAGTTAATTTATACCGGGCTTAGACGAAGGGATGTCACCAACGAACCAAGGGTGGAGTGGAAGTAAAGGTTTGGAATAGATATGAATATTCCATGACGGGAAGATTTACGTGAACGCGAAGCATTCGTTCATACGCAATGTTTACGGTTAAATAAAAAAAAAAACATCATCATCATCATCATCCCGAAAAAGTCCACTGCTGAACATAGGCGTCCTTCTAGACCGCCACACCGAACGACAATTTGCCACTTGCATCCACCGGTTGCCTGCGACTCTTTTTATGTCGTCGGCCCATCTAGTGGGAGGCCTATAAGTACCTATACTACGTCATGGTCGCCACTCTAGAACCTTTCTTCTCCATGGTTCGTCAGTTCTACGGGCAATGAGGCCTGTCCATTGCCACTTCAGCTTGCAAACCCTGAGAGCTATGTCGTTATTTAGTACAAAAAATATACATAAATAACATCCTCCTCCTCCTCCTTCATTCGTTTGCTCACTGCTGAGCGTCGTGATGTGCCCGTACAACTTTTTCTTGCACGATCCGTCGCCATCTATGACGGTCTCGGGCATTGTGGATCGCTACAGAAATGTTTGTGTCCAGTACTTCTGACACTTGGTCAGACTTCGACCCCTGGATCTTTTCCCTTCCATCTTTCCCGTCACCATTAATTTCTCCAGGTTGTCGGAGGGCTTCCGGGCAATGTGCCCAAAGTATTGCAACACTCTCTGTAGGCAGATGTTAGAGAGTCTCTGCGTTGTTTTGAGCTCCATATTGAACATATAACACAAATAAAATAATTGTTTTATAAATTTTAATAAGCTCACAAAAGTGAGGGGAGCCCTTTGCCCGGCAGTGGGACAGTACAGACTGAATAATAATAAATATTACTATTTAAATAAACTCAAAACTAGATCACTCGGCCATACGTGTTTATAAAATCATTTGCGTAAACTAATAAGTAGGGTGAATTTTATCGCGATCTCTTTTGACTGGACATTGACCTCCATTTCTTAAGTAACCACTCATATCGTAATTTCATATAAACTTATTATTAGAGCTCGTGAGTCTTTCAAATAAAATATATGACCTTATATACCAGTTTGATATATATTGTCAATTAATTGTAAGCAAATATTAAGCGTGGCAACACTCTGAAGAGATGCGTTGAAACAATTTGTTTTATATTAGGTATATTCATCCGTTATTAAGATTTGGTACGTGTATTAAACATCGATTAAAGCGTGTGACAAAGTCAGAAAAATACAAATTTAAATGTATGAATCCTTACGATAATAGTTTGTCCAGTGTGCAAACAATATTGTGTGACGGCTTCAAAGGTTCTGGTCCAGCTAAATTACTTCATCAAGCTCTGTCCCCGCCACCGCGTCTTGTCTACTATTAGCTTAGCTCGAGTTATCTAACAACGTCTACATTATTGCACAAACCATTCGCAGGCTAATGAGCTAACCGTCAAGTCTGAAATTCCGAACTATCAATACTCCTCCGGCGTCGTTTCTAACGAAGTTACAACTTGGTGCCGGACTCAGGATGCTGAAGTTGCTTCTTGCTAGAAGGCGATTAGTTTCTGTTAACTATGAGGAAACTATTATGATAGATTTTGGGTTAAATTATGCAAATATATTGGCTGGGGCTTCGGATTGGAGCGTCGCTCAACAATTTACATTTCCGTTTATATGTAATTTGACTCGTCTCGTCTTTGGGAGTATAATCAACACTCTTCTTCTTTTCACAGGCATGTGTACTTATAACGTAGAAAAAAAAGTATGCGAACCATCAAAGTTAAGAAACTATTGGCTGCAATGTAACTATACTATTACATATTATACTGACTTCGTTCTAATTAGTTGAATAATCCTTTATGTTAATGTCAAAAGCATTGGTAACAGATCAACGGCCAAACGAAAAACCATAACAATGGCTAACCTTTTTTTATCAGTTGTAATATACCTAACAATTATGTTTCAACAACATCATTCGGTCATATAAAAACAAAATGAAAACTAAAAACTATACACAAATAAACCTAATCTAAAAAGCCGCTACCAATGCGCAACGTTCCCAAAATTCTGGCTGCATTGCCACGTTGTATGGCAATGCTAAATTTTTGGCTTACCTAATTGTTTTGCTCCTTTGAAGGTGGACACAGTCATAACGTATAGGCATCATGGTGTCCTCGCGAGGGTAACGAGTATTTCGGCCCATCACACCAGCAATTTATAAAGATACCATTCTTTTACGAGCTAGGTCATAAGTTTCATGAGACACAGTCTTCCCTTATCCTAGCTTAATAAAACTGCCGGTTTTAATATCGGGAGTTGAAAGTTCACCAAGTCTCTTGGGATTTTGTCTGGTCTTATTACCACGTAGAAAGTAACAGTAAGGACACACACATTATTGTGGGCACATAGAAATACTTGAATCTGCAGTATTAATCTGGAATATTTATCTTTTCTACGACTCTAGCCAATAATGAACGAGTACACATGCATAAATCAGTACGTAATTAATATAATATAATATAATGTAGAATAGAACGGAAAACTTTTTATTGAACATCATTAATAAACAAAAAAACTACAGAAACAACAAAACTGATAACACGAAATAGTAAAATGGTCGTTTACAATGTAGAATTTATTTCAGTAGCTTCAATTAAGAGCGATTAAGTCTGTTGCTATCAATTTCGATCAAGTGATTGCAACAGCAGCTGTCAAAATGTAAGGTACCTGCGGTAAACAAGGGCCACCTTAATTAAAATATATGTAATTTCCATAATTGAGAAATAGGAATATAAAACAGGACATTTATAGAAGATTAACTTTATTCATAGTCCGAAAAAGTGCAATTTTTGGGGGTTCATTCACAGTTCTTAAACATTTTCAGTATTTATGAAAACCCTCTCTGTGTCCCTTATTAAACATAGGTACGATAATAAGGACCACATGAAATTATTCTTTTTATTAGATAAATCACTCTTAACGCTAAGTTTTCTATTTTTATCTCATTTTATTTATCGTTTCGAACTAACTCACGCTTTGTATGAATGTTAATTCAAGAGAAAAACTATAATGGGCCTAATTAAACTAAGGCAACAAAATTGTATTTTAAAACGTATTCAATGACTTAATACCTACCGTATTACTATATTTCTAAACAAATTGTGCCGTCATGTACTCGATATATTATATAAATATATCCAGGCAGCTTCATCCTCCTCATGTATCGCGCCTACTATATTAGGACAGTCGCCTTGTATCTCGCACTGAGAATAAACGCATATTAAATATTCTGGAAGTATTTCATTGTATGTACATCTAATCCTACACGCAAGTAGGTGCCCGTGCCAGGAGGTAAATTGGTGACCCCGACGTGATTTTCAAGATTTTGAAGCAACTGACAAAAGCATGGCATCACCTCCATCAACGGCATCTACCAGCGGCGCATTACCGGAGCTAGCGACTGTTACTGTTTCTTCGAGACTTCCAGAATTTTGGTGCGACCAACCTCGACTATGGTTCGTGCAGTGCGAGGCAATTTTAACACCGCAAAAATTAAGTGATGAAGCCAAATTTAACCTTGTCGTCACAAAGCTTGGAAAAGAAGTTATTCAGCAAGTGAGTGATATTTTGCTGTCCCGCGAGCCCAGAAAATATGAGACGCTCAAAGCAAGACTTCTAGCGGTGTACGAAGAATCGGAAAATCGACAACTTCAAAAATTATTGAGCGAGATTGATCTAGGGGATCAGAAACCGTCGCAACTTTTGAGGTACATGCGTGACCTTGCAAGGGGTAAAATACCCGACGAAACGTTGCGTATCATGTGGCAAGGACATCTACCATCATCCGTGCGTGCAGTACTTGCGGTGAGCGAGGTCAAGGATTTAGAAAATTTGGCAGCTATTGCAGATAAGATTTTGGAAACTACAAGGCCATTGCAATTATCCGAAGTGACCAGCAAGCCTCCAGAATCGGATGGATTCGCAATGTTACAAGCACAGATCGCCCAATTGAGTTTGCAAGTTATGGAACTGCATAGATCCAGACCACAGAACCGAAATTATAATAATCAAAATCGGTATCGCTCTAACTCGCGCTCGCAAAATCGAAGCAACAGCCGGCGCAACTTAAACGATTCCGGACTTTGTTTTTATCACAGCCGATTCCGACATAGAGCTAACAAATGTGCCGCACCTTGCACATGGAAAAATAAACCAAGCTCGGAAAACTAAGTTCAGTGCAGTCAGTGGCGGATGTCTGCACTATATCGCCTTCCCACCGCCTATGCGTGACCGACCTCAACAGTGGCCTACGTTTCTTGGTGGACACAGGAGCCAATGTGTCAGTGCTACCCGCGACCAAAAGACTATATTCTAACAGTGAAAGTGACACTTACAAACTATATGCCGCAAACGGTAGTGAAATACGGACATATGGAACTAAAAACTTAGTGCTTAATCTAAAACTGCGAAGACCTTTTTTGTGGACATTTATACGCGCCGACGTGAAACAACCGATCCTCGGTGCGGATTTTTTGAGTCACCACAAGCTATTAGTAGACGTCAGTGGTCGCAAATTAATTGACTCAGTGACAAGTCTAAATACTATTG
Source organism: Hylaea fasciaria (assembly GCA_905147375.1). Lineage (NCBI taxonomy): Eukaryota > Metazoa > Arthropoda > Insecta > Lepidoptera > Geometridae > Hylaea > Hylaea fasciaria. The sequence goes on along the minus strand of LR990202.1, from coordinate 9,457,150 downwards.
GATCTATAGTATGCAACGGAGAGAGCTCAATCAAAACAATTGACGTCACGAACCCGTACTACAACCTGTTATCAGAATACCCTGACATAACAAAACCTATATGTTACAAGGACGTACCTAAGCATAATGTAATGCACCATATTGAGACTACCGGTTCACCTGTCTTTGCTCGAGCACGACCACTCCCTCCAGATAAATACATAAAAGTGAAGAAGGAATTTGAACTCATGACTCAACTTGGTATCTGCAGGCCATCAAAAAGCTGTTGGGCCAGCCCTCTGCATGTGGTCACTAAAAAAAACGGAGACATACGACCATGTGGGGATTATCGCAGCTTAAACGCAATCACTAAGCCCGATAGATATCCCATACCAAGGATTCAAGACTTCACTTATCTTTTGGCGGGAAGAAAAGTATTTTCACGAATCGACCTTCATCGCGCTTACCATTTTATCCCGACTGCTCAAGAAGATATCGAGAAGACCGCGATTATAACACCTTTTGGACTTTTCGAATTCCCTCGAATGACCTTCGGACTGCGGAACGCAGCGCAGTCATTTCAAAGATTTATGAATCATGTCGTGTATCAAGGACTCGATTTTTTATTTAATTTCGTTGACGACACAATCATTGCATCTTACTCTGAGGAAGACCATCGAAAACACCTCGAGATAGTGTTCAAACGCCTAGACCAGTATGGCGTGACGATCAACTTAGCTAAATGTGACCTAGGAAAATCGGAACTAGATTTTTTGGGTTACCATGTCTCGAGTGAAGGAATAAGACCTCTGGACGATCGAGTGAAAATTATTTCGGACTACCCAAGACCAGAAACAGTGGAACAACTACGTCGTTTCTTGGGTATGATTAATTTTTACCGAAGTCATTTACCGAATGCTGCAGAATATCAGTCAATTTTGAATGAATATCTTCACAATACCAAACGCAAAGATAAGTCAAAAATCATTTGGAACGAGAAGGCTAACGATGCATTCGAAAATTGCAAAAGCAAACTACAAGAAGCAGTTTTGTTGTCACACCCTGTCTCTGGCGCATCCCTCGCGCTGATGACTGACGCATCCAACACCTGCGTCGGCGCTACATTACAACAAAGACAAGGACAAACTTGGCAGCCGCTGGGTTTCTTCTCCTGTAAACTCAGCGAGGCACAGCAACGATACAGTGCCTATGATCGTGAGCTACTAGCTATATACATGGCAGTGAAACATTTCCGGTACATCATAGAAGGCCAGCAAGTAAAGGTGTATACCGATCACAAACCGCTCGTGTACGCATTACACAAGAAAGCTGCGAGCAGTAGTGATACCCCAAGAAGACTTCGACACCTTGATTTTATCAGTCAATTTTGCACCTCTATAGAGTACATCCCAGGGTCAGAAAATCAAGGCGCAGATTTTTGGTCGAGAATAGACGAAATAAGCATGCCGCCTTCGCTAAATTACAACGAAATCGCAGAAGCTCAACAGAATGACGAAGAATTAAAAGCACTACTAGAGTCGACGAATTTGAAATTCAAAACATTTATCTATCCAGACTGCAATAAACCAATCTATTGTGAAATATCTAAGCAGTGCGCGCGCCCCTATTTACCTTTGAAGTTTCGTGTTACAGCATTCCAAGCCATACACGGAATAAGTCACGGTGGCACTCGCTGTACGAGAAAGATGATCGCAAATAGATATTTTTGGAAATCAATGAACGCAGATGTTACCAAATTAACACGCGCATGCATGGAATGTCAAAAATCAAAAATACAGCGACATGTAATTTCTCCACTTCAGTCTTTTCCAAAAAGCGATCGATTTCAACACGTTCACATAGATATCGTTGGACCACTATCATACTGCAAAGGCTACAGGTACATACTTACCATGATCGACCGAGCTACAGGATGGCCAGAAGCAGTACCACTCAAGGACATCACAGCTGAAGCGGTAGCTGAGAATGTTTATTCACAATGGATCACAAGATTTGGATCGCCTGAAAACTTGACCGCAGATCAAGGTCGACAGTTCACATCGAACTTATTTACTACGTTAATGAAACGTATGGGAATATCCAAAATCCATTGCACAGCGTACCACCCTCAAGCCAACGGCAAGATAGAACGATGGCATAGAACGCTTAAGTCAGCCTTGATGGCAAGAGGAATCACTGAAAATTGGGTAACAGAGCTACCTACCGTACTTTTAGGTTTGAGAGCTAGCTTGCGCGACGATACAGAAATATCTGCAGCTGAGCTTACCTACGGAACACCTCTAAAGCTACCTGGAGAGTTTTTTGAGCCCTCAAAGCAAATCTCTCCAGATAACGAACATTTCCTGCAAGAATTAAGAGAACACATACGGAAGTTATGTTCAGTTCCAAAACGACCTAACCGTCAAAATAACATATTTGTGCACCCTGCGCTAAAGTCATGCACACATGTATTTGTGCGATGCGACCAGGTTACCAAGCCCTTAACTCAACCATACAGCGGACCATACAAAGTCATAGAAAGCCATGACAAATATTTCAAACTATTGATAAATGACAACATTAAAACCATATCAATAGATCGCTTGAAACCTGCCTTCTTCGTGCACAATGACGCAGTGAAACCAACAACCCATCCAAATAAGTACATGGAATCTCAAACAGATTCTAACTTGGCAACAAGCAATTTGAGTCCGAAGAATGATACAAACCATGAGAAGAGAACACGATCCGGCAGATTGATTAAGCCGACTGTGCGTTTTATGCATTAGCACCTACCTAATTGCATCATTATTTCATCATTACCTTATCGACACTCTACGGTCACACATCTTCTTCAAGCAATATGGGCAAAGAACAGAGCAAGGAACAAAGCGAAGAAAAAGTCATCATCGCCCAGAATGGAGGCGGCAACCAGGCAGAGTCTGATTTGATGCATCAGATCACCCACACGAAGTTGGACGGCTTGACTTATATAGTCCTGGCAGCGCTTTTCGTCCTGTGTTGTTTCGTAGGGTGGAAGTGCCTAAAAATCCACTACACGAAATACTTGCGACGGGAACTGCGAGGAGCTCGTGGCAGCCGCCGCAGCACCCGTGACCCACCACGCGCCGTTCCACCAGCATACTCCGTGGCATAATAAACGCCACAAAAGTGAAGTGATGTGAAGTGAAGTGAGTGTGGTGTTAGTATGTTAATCGAAAAGTAGGTAATTGTATAATCAAAATATAGCACGTAATTTTTTTTTATATATTTTTACCCTTTTATTACCTTATAACTGTTATGCAACCATTATTTTTATTTTCTACATGCATTTGAATTTTTTTGATACTACCTACTTATTTTTATTTTGATTATACAAATTTAATTTTAATCTCCAATGTGTTAATCAGTGGTTGTATGTTTAGTATTATTATTACTTCTTTTAAAAGGAGGGGAAGTGTGTGCCGTCATGTACTCGATATATTATATAAATATATCCAGGCAGCTTCATCCTCCTCATGTATCGCGCCTACTATATTAGGACAGTCGCCTTGTATCTCGCACTGAGAATAAACGCATATTAAATATTCTGGAAGTATTTCATTGTATGTACATCTAATCCTACACGCAAGTAGGTGCCCGTGCCAGGAGGTAAAAAATTATTCATATCAGAAAATAAATCTTTAACTGCAAAAAAATCAAAGCAATTGATTTTTTTTGTACAAAAATTGTGGCCCTTATTACACTAATGAGATCGCATAGTATGACAATTAGCTTTTAATAAACACTATTTTAGTAGTAAATCTTATGGCAGCAAGCCTTTTCATTCTTGACGCCAAATCATTTTCTTGCTCGACGGTAACAATTGTTCGACGCCCTTTGTTTATCAACTTTTCCAACTTTGAAATGGTTTGACAAAGTCTTTCTGGGAATAGAATACCGCGCTGCTTCTAACCGTTGGGACATAGATCCACTTTGAACAGCTGACATTGCGTTTTGTAATTGTTGCAGTATCCAAAGTCCACGACGGTTTTTCTGTGGGATCGATTTAGACGATTTTTGGTGCTAATATCTAGTAAATCTAAGAGCCTAATGAGGGCCGGCTCTATTTACACGACTTATGAGTAGCCCTTATTAGGCCATGAGACATATTTTAAAAGATTAAATGTAAAATTGTTAAAAAGCATGATAGTGATTAAACTCACCTAGATAAGGCAGCTCAAATTACTAATAAGAACGGTACAACAGCAAATTTATAGACAGAAAGCTGTATTATTACTTACAATTTTTTGATTTCGTGGAAGTTTTATAGTGGAGCGATGCAGGTTAACCGCCTGGGCGGATTAGTTGCGACTGACAAGATGGCAGATCGCAAAGCGACAGAACCGAGCATATTAGCTTCCCTATTGGCCTTTTATATGTGTGCATGAGAGGAACCTTATAAAACCGTAAAAAGTGTGTTTTTATAATAGTGGCCCTTGTTAGACGCCGGCCCTTGTAACCCGCAGGTACCTTACGCAAAACCGCAGATTTGACTGAGATACTACCTGTCAGTTAAAATTAGAACTACGGTTGATTGCAACTAAAGTAGAACTTAGACCTACGGTTGATTGCAACTAAAGTTACGTAACACGGCTTCCGTTCTTACTGTTGTTTCAAGAAAGCATGACTTCCGTTTCGCCATAAATTTCAGCCATAAGTTAAGTTGAAGATATTGTGCAAAGATACAAGACTCGAGGCGTCCAATACGACACAGCTGCGGTAGATACAATGTTGTAGTCTAATGGGCACATACAATTTATCTGTGCTGTGAAAAATAATGTGTAACCAACGAGGTTAAGATCTGGTGAGGAAGTTATAGTGACTCTCCAAGCATTGCTGTTGTTATAATCTAATTTCCGAATTCGAATAACGCCAATTAGTTAGAAGTTTGTTCAGAAATGCAATGTCAGCGCTTGCAAATTGGCTAGCTTTGAATAAAGTTTTTCAATAGAAACTTTAACATGATATAATTCCAGTTAGCATCTATGAGGGTAGAGCTTGTAACAAAAGTAGCTATCTCGATCTCACGTCACTGCGATCAGTTATCTACTAATTGCTAACGTTTATAGTTTGAATATCAAAATAAACTGTATTTCTCGTGGAAGAACAATTTAAAACATGTCACTCCCACAGTCCCCTGGCAAATTGTTAATTGTTTTTGTGGAAACGACTGTTTTTAGTGTTTTGTTCAAAATATTTCGATTCTAAAAACAATGGTTTTTGATGACACGTCAAGCGTAATTGCTGAGAAATCGGACTGCTGCTCTTGGTGTCGCGAGTTCGATTCCTGCCCGGAACAAATATTTGTGTCATTCACGGATATTTATTTCTGGTCTGGGTGTTATGTGTATTTTGATATTATGTGTCTGTAAATGGTACCCACGATACAGGAATAATCCTTAGTTTGGTGCTAACAGAAAGAAAAACTGATTTTTAAACAGATTTTTTAGTTCAAATTACATTCTGTTGCGTAATATTGGAGCAATTTCATTTGTAAATTGTTTGATTATAATAGTTAACCCTGTGCTAAAACTGTAAAGTGCCATTTAAATACGAGGTTAAGTCAAAACGTAATTATATTATAGCTTTGGTACGCTAGAAAAGCAATCTAGAAAAGCTTTGTAACAATATGATTCAAATTATATTCAGCGTACTTACCTACTCTGTCGATTTCTGAAACTTGGCCAAGCTGATGAAGTAGTCAGGTGTGCTTGTATTCCTTGGTTTTCAATTTTATTCCAATTACTTAGTTTGACCGCAATGGTAAATGTTATCTACTTATTTGATAATTTATTGCATGCGAAACAAAATAAATTATGCAATGTGGAGGATCTAACATTAAAAGTACGTAAGTAAGGAAAGTAAATTTAGCATTGCGAGACGTTGGACATTGCGTTGCATCGCATCGCTTTATATATAATATGTGAGTTGGCCCTATACGAAATGCAGAGCTCGTGCAAACAATATCGGTAGCTGATTACAATGACCCAAGGAAAGGTCCCGCCACCATTTTATCTTCTTGTCGGTACATGCAAATGTCTCTTTTATGATCGTGGGGTGAGGCAAATGAACCTTATGGCTTTTACGACGCCATCTAGACCAGATGCGATGTCACATCGAGTCACATCTCGGGCATAATCAACTTTATGGGCTCGTCTTGACACCATGGATTTGCTTTGTTTGAATTTGTGACCGTAAAGATTTTGTTGAGAAAATTTTACGGACATTTGTTTTATACTCAGTCATAAAATACCTATTCGCGTTTCAATTGCTCTATTTTTAATTCAGTGATTTGGCCGATTGTGTTTTTAATCAAATGAGATTTTCACTACTGTTCGTGCTTTCACTAAGTATCAAATAATATTGAACACGATGAGCATAATAGACAGACATCATAGAGCTTAGTAGGGACAAAAATAGAGAGCAGGTAAAGTTAAAGAAGAATATAGAATAGAAAATACTTTATTGCACACCAGTTATAAAAATATACAAGGAAGAGTCTATTCTCGGAAAAATACAACGCAGATCGTAAAACTACACAATACGCCGTTGTTACTATCCTTTCTATATAATATTTTGACAAGATAATTATACAAAGCAAGCCCATTTCGCCTCGAGCAAAATATCTCAATTATGCACATTACCCTTGGGTTTTTTGTACCACTCGTTTTAATTAGCTTTCTGTTAGTAAGAAGTTTTTCCCTCATCTCCGTCCCCCGTCCGCCTCGACCAACAAAGTAATCAATTCGTAAGCACAAAACGTAGTAGAAACGTACTGTTCCTTAAAAGGTATTACTTTTAATTAACCCGCGCTTTATATTCTCTCAGAATGGAACCCTTATCATGAAAGGGATTACTCTTAGGATTTCGTAGGTTTTGCTATACGCAGAGTACAGTAATTCAGCTACATACGAATTTTGTTTACATGTAGCATGTTTGTAGATTCTATTGCTTTTTTGGACAACTTAGGATGTTACCTTTAGTTAAAGTCAAAGGCAGAGCATTCATTATAATTATAGGCAATAAAGTCGCATTTTACAAGTCAAACAGCTAATTCTCGTTAATAAAGAGAACCATAAAACCTAAAATATGATATAGTTATTAAATTAAACAGTAACTGATTATGGTTTGAATTAGAAAATGGATGTATAAGAAATCCATCTGCTAATTATATTTATTGATACTCGCTTTCTATTTTGTGAGTGGCGTTATTGTTCATAATATTTATTGTGTAATTTACTATTGAATAAACCTTTAGGGCCGGTACCTATTCCATAAATTATAAGATGCTCAGTGTAAATCTCGATTGGTGATGAGATTTCAGTTGATTCTTATAGAGATTTTTGTCGGTCTAATTGTGTCGGAACAGAGGTAGGTACATACTCGTAGTACATAATATTATCCCCAGCTTTCAATGTATTTTATTTTTTATTATAATGCAATGATTTCAAATCGACACTACCTTTAAAATAATCGGGGGAAAATGCGATGGGATGATTAAAAAAATTAATACTTAATTTGTCGGGGGGAAACGCGAACGGGGAATGTTGCGACTAACCTGTGTATACTAATGACCTTGACATTTATATTCAATTCAAGTTTTTATAGGCCAGGCGAAGTAAAATTATGTAAACAAAAGTATTCGACTAGAATAAATGAACATCACTATAAACGACAATGAAATTTCGAAGTTTAGCTACTGACTTTATGTCCACGTTGTTGGTTTCACCCGGTTCATTGTGTTCCGTCTTTACGCGACTTCGTATGGCGGAAGGTAAACAAATGGGTGAAATGTGAGTTGAAATTAAACCAGATTGTAATATTAAGTACACTCTACAAAATTACTGGTTCATTGTTGGTTAAATCGTAAGAATAATCACACGGGAACAAGAAAAAATTGGTAGAATACCTTATTTAATACAAGTTTTATTAAGAAGTATATCAACTTAAAATAAAAAATAAACCTCATCAGTTAACTAAATTACCTACTACTAATTACTACCTACTAATTACTAATACTGTTTATGATATTAAAACTAGTCGCGAGATTTCCCTGGTTTAATTTTTTTCATGAAACATAATTATGATTTTTTTATATGTACAGAAATGTGTATGCATTATTGAGTAGGTATAAGTATCTAATAATAATCTACTTGTTTATGCCAACTTGTCAGGCGCCCAAGTGGCTGTGACATGGCTTAACGACTGCTGCTATCAATCAATAACTATTGGGCCTGGAGGCTTAGCGACTTAGCGAGCCGAAGCATGGAGTAATGTGCAAAGTCCGCAAAAACTTATAATGAGCATGGGCCAACGCGACGTTTCGTTCGTTCGTTTGGGCCAACGCGACGTTTCGTTCGTTTCGTTTCAAATCCGATGTCGTTGAGTCGCAAGGCGCACTAATTACTATCTTTCTACAAAATGTAGTATCTACATTCTGAAAAGAATAAATACTGCCAGATATATTTTTAATGTATTGTGACGTAACATAAAACGAAAGTAGGTAATGATAATGGTAAGGTGTGTTAATAGGGAGGTTCTGTGACATTGAATATCTTTTAGGTAACAGGAAAATAATGTTTTATGGATCACGCACACAGATATAACGTTAATTATATTTTGAAAGGTTGCGTAATAATCATAATACATTGTTATTATAATATCCGAGGAAGAAACACCTTATTATGTTAAAATCCCGGTGTTCTGAAAGCACTATAGGCAGAGGCTCTTTACCACCGACCTTGTTAACAATAATTAAGAAAATAGTAGTAAGCATGACGAGTAAAAATATTCAGTTTTGGTCCCGAGAGTTGCCTTAAATATATTGCAGTATTTAAACATAGAGTCGGAAGGTTTAAGGCGTACGGTAGAAAAGTGAAAATCAACATGCTTACGTACTGGAGAGAAGTCGATCGTACGAAGTAGTTTTGTGCCTCCTCAGACATCATAGAGATAGGTCCGTCCTAGTACAACCCTGTTAGCGTACTAGTACAGTGTAATAGTACTATTAGGACTATTTGGACAAACAAAAATTGACATTGGACCCGCGACGGGAACCCGCCTAAACACCTTCGTTTGGAAGGCGGACGTTCGCCCACTAGGATACCAAACGCTTAAGAATCCAATGCAATGCCGAAAGACTCGGAAGTCAAATCGCATCATAATTGCATTGCAACCAGTAATCGATTTTCTGTTCACAAGCAATCTTCCCTAATATTACGCTGGCAAAGCAGGGAGGCAAGCAATTAGTAGACATTAAACTCGCAATCATTTATACTTTTATACTTTGACCAGATTAAACAGAGACCGAGCGTTTGGCAATTATTTGCATCAATACCAATACTTTGATCAGAATCACGATTCGTTTTGCAAAGGAGCAATCAGCAAATTGAATGCCAAACACGGCTAGAGGGTGACTGAAAGAAAATCAACCGTGGGGAAAGTAATTTTGATTCGAGTGTTTTCGTTTCATCTGTGTTTACTAAAAATGTTGATAAAGCTTTTAGACAAATTATGAAATTATTGATGCTGGTGACCGATGGCAATTATTCTAATATTAAACTATAATTTACACTAATATCTTATACATACATGCGAAAGTAACTATGTGTGTATATTTGTTGATGCTTTTCATGAATAAACGGCTTAACCGATTCTGATGACTTTTGGTATCGAAAAAAAAAACACAGTAAACCGTCTGTGAGGATTGTGTACCTATAAGATTTGTTACCCGTTCCGTGCCAATTTATAGTAAACAATATCCTTAAAAAGTAGTAAGGAATATCCTTCTGTGAAAAGATATTTGTTTATGGAGATATAATAAAGGCTCCAATATTTTTCTGTTTTACGACGGTTTAGTTTTCTAGGCAGCAATACAAATATTATCTGTTTATGTAAAGAATTTATATATTTTTTTTCGGACTGTATATCTGGTTAGAGCGTGAAAGTGAGAATACCTATAGCAATAATATTATAGCAAGTAATTCTTTTGATTCTTTTTTTTAATATGTTTTGGCATCGCACTGATCTATGATGGATAGCAAGCAAGAACTTCATAAATCCAGATTATAACTACCTCATTGTACTAAAAAGCGAATACAACTCTTTAATATTCTGTTTGAAAATTAAAGTGTTTTAGCGTTTTTGAGTAGTGCGGCTGCTAGTAAAAATATTTCCTTATTTGGTCAATTAGAAAATTGATCCCGACACGTCAGAATATTTTGTCTCAAATTGGCAGTTCTCAGATCGAGAAAAAGTAAAATGTTTCTCGTGCCATATCTTCTTGTTTATGTACAAAAGGACCACCATTCATGCACCATTCACCACTCTATAGACTGAGGCGTAGTCTGCTAAGTTAAATTCATATTAAGGTTTGTGAGTTACGCAAAGGAACCCCAACTTGTTGCTAACTTAATTGCGTTACTTTGTCTCAGTCAGCGTTGGGGTTATGAAATTTTCAAGGCGAGAGTTCGGTCTTGACTTAGCGATAACTTTTTAATAGAACATTGGTTTTTGCGTCATGTTTTTGGTTCGAATTACATTGGCACGTATTATTGGCCCTGTGAGATTAAATCCGTGTTATAAAGCAATCGCTTCAATGTTTATGATTCAGACGAGGTTTTTCTCTCGTCACTTGAGGTGTTAAGTTTTATAAGGGTTGTAGAATGTTAAAATGGAAGGACTACGTACCTACTTACCTAATGCCGTCAGGATAGTAAAAACTCAAATTTGGCGCAGTGCGCAGAACGAAACCGTAATAATAAAAAAAAAACAACCAGATATACGAGGAATGGGTGCTATTTCAGATTGCAAGATTCAAACTAAACATACATAGCGCTTTACATAGTATTCCCTCTATGGTATTTACTTCTTCTATGCATCATAGTACATACAAACATTGCAAGCTAAATGAAAGCTTTTAAAAAGTAACTTAAATCGGTAGAGGCTTCCTAGAGAGAGTCGGTAAACACTCCGAATCATTCTAAACCATTTTCAACGACCATGTTTTGTTATGTATAAAACCCTTTTGGTCTATACGACTTCTAATTAACTTGTCTATTCGCATGTATGTAAGCCCGACCTTGACGTTCTGACCAAAATTAAGTGCGGACGTAACTATTTTGTAGGACTCCTATTTCGTCAGGTACTTAGATCTAATGTGCGATATTAAACTGGCATAATTATTATGACTCCAAACGTAAGTCATGTTGACTTAATACACCGATTTGAAAGTAAATATCTCATCTAACAGCCCTATTTAAAATCACCAGATTTGCGATGGAATAAAATGTAAAATTAAAATATATTTCAAAGGCGGTAATTTTAAATCCCGTTTGACCCGACCACTTTGGAGTGCAATTCTCGCCGTAAAAAAGGAACTCACTCTTATTCTGATGTTACTTCGGAAACTGAAGAACTTTTTGCGCTCGCGGTTATTTGTAGACTGCAGAGAGCTCGCTTAATATTAACTAGGTGAAAACTTAATACATTTAAAATGGTTTTCAGGTACTTTAGAACATTTTAATCTCAAATTTTACGGTTCTCTACATTGCTACTAGAGTTAAGTAGAGTTTAGTTCGTACTTTCATGCTAAGTAAGAGTTTTATTTAGGTCAGTGTTACAGTGGGGAGATCTCCTTAGACAGAAGCCGTCAAGGGACGGTGTTGACTTCTAGAGAACGGCATCAGTTTATTTAACAACAACTTGTACGCAATAAAATACAATTATTCCAACAAACACATTTTTTTTTATGTAACCCCACACTAGGATTGCTCCTGTATCGTGGGTATCGCTTACGGACATATAATTTCACATACACATCACACCCAGACCAGAAACACATATTTCTGGATCGCACAAATATTTGTCCCAGGCGGGAATCGAACCCGCAACCCCTAGTGCAGCAGTCCGATTGCTCAGCCACTACGCCAAATATACGTATACGTCGTAATAACAAAACACGTTTAGACCAAATCCCCGGAGCAACTTGCTCTAAATGTCTTTAAACTTCTCAGGCAGCTTCTTACATTCAAAGTTGCTAAAATCAACTTAAAATATGCGACAGGCTTAGTACTTTTAAATAGTTTTGTTTACGTCCTATTAACTGCTTAAATAAACTGGCTGGGAGAGTTTGCAACAAGACGCTGTAGCTCCGTCCATACCTATGCAAGTGGTGGGACTACAAAATGGAAACTTCAATGCTAAATAATATGCTGTTATAATTTTTGAACATCCTGCTAATAATTTCACATGACTATGACCAATGGTCCCAAAAACCAACAAAGTTTTACACGGTTGACGAAAAGTTTGCTACACGATAAATTTGTTTTCATGTTTATTGTTGGTAGGCGAAAAATTTACCATGCCATGTAAAACGAACGAAACTAATAGAAATAGTTTTATTTTTGTAATAATAGAGCCTTCATTTATGTCCTCACTGTCACCTGAACTTAATTTAATTTAGAATTCTTAGAATCATTTTTCATGACTTTTAATATTGACTACTGACCCGTACGAGGTCAAAACTTTAATTAATCTTTCCCAGTCGGGTGGGTCGCACAGGTTTGAGTAGGGATTAAGTTTTTTTAAAACACGTTCCGTTACTGCTCAATTAATCTAAAAGCCTTCTTAGCTGAATTAATTAGAGCTTTGTATGCAAATTGTTAAGAAGTTGGAGCTACCAATAATTAATTAATCCACTGCTCGTCTAGCTTAAAGTCTCCTTTTTCACGAGATAACTAACCGACGAGCTTTGTAATGAGTTTTTCCATTGTAATGGCTCTTACACACTACTTACTAGCGGCCCGCTCCGGCTTCGCACGGGTATCACTACGTTATTATACACTTAACCTTCCTCTTCAATCACTCTATCTATTAAAAAACCGCATCAAAATCCGTTGCGTAGTTTTAAAGATTTAAGCATACATAGGGATATAGGGACAGAGACAGCGACTTTGTTTTATACCTCGTATGTGTCTCCGAGCTAACTCCGGTTGCATTGAAAGCTACATGCCTAGTGAGAAAGCTAGGTATACGTCATATCTCAGATTAATCATCTAACAGATATGACACTGAACTCAAGATCCGGGGAAGAAAAGAGACAACTGTATATAAATTGACAAAGGAGTAAGTAGGATAGTACGATGATGTATGGACTAATTTATTGCTGTGCTGCAGAAGTAAACCAATCTTGACATTTTAAAATTTCGCACGAATGATTGGAGCGCTACCTAAATAACGTGTATTAAATTTATCCGATGTATAAATTGCAGCCAAGGTGTGTCCCTTTCGGGTATAAGCTTTTGTCAAGTCTATTTCTGAGGTCTATGCGTCATACAAACAACATTTACGCCAGCGGCATAGTGTATAAAATAAGATACAAAAACTGGCCCTCATTGGCGTATTAGGCCGATACGCAGGTGGCTGGCGTTTTTGCAATGTCTGTTTTAGTACATTTTGTATTAGGAGACGCGTGATTTTACACACTGCTGATATAATATAAGTCGCGATGGATATGGAAAGGACGGGAGACGAAGCTGCAACATTGTCGACCGATAATAATGCACTTGTGTGTCGTAAGTAGTGCCTTTAAAATAATTTTAGCGACGACATTTAGTGCAATTACAGACACGAAGACGCTACAAATTTGGTTTTTTATTATTAAAACTGTTACCGTTCGCAATTTTCACTATAAATATACCTAACTGGCGAATTTTTACCAACTTTCTTTTTTAGCAACGCTTTCAATATCGAAGCTATTATTTTGTGGCCTAACTTCTGGAAGCTTGGAGAAAAGATCTCTCTCTCTCTATATTGTTCGCTTTATTTTGGTCTCCAACCTACTTTGTTATTCATTGAGCATCACATTAACCTCATTCTTAAAAAGTTTTACCACAGCATGTTTTTATACTTGACTTTCTATGGAGTTAAAGCGTGACAAGTGATGATAAGGGTCGCAGAGAACGAGTGACGCTCGTCGTGTCAGATAATCAGAGTGACACGTCATCAGGCCAGCGGTCACAGTAACTAGCTCTCAAGAGATTTAACATCGTCAAATCTTACAGCTACACTATCGAATCTATTGTATACATAGACGTAAACTATCCCCCAAGAGTAATCTCTGCCTGAAAGTTACAGTTGCAATTTCAACCATGGACAATAATTATAAGTACAAAATAATTATACAATTGCTGCTTTTTTGTGGTATTGCTTACCATTCTCTCAGGAAATTACAAAAAATAAGATTTTAACAAATATACATAAATAAACGTAGATCCATTTTAATTCAACATTTGTCACTAATCACCTAAACAAAGGGCACCTAAAATTGTAATGAGATATTCTAAGAAAAGGTTGAATTAGTGTTGCTAATGCTGCCTGTTTCTACGTACTGGGGGCCACTTTTTAGGTAGCATAATATATTTTGGCAGTAAATAGACCTAATTTACACTGGACACGCACTTGACCCAATTACCTTTTGGAAAATTTAAAAACAGTTTCACACGACGACTTTTTACATGACGTTGTTTTAAACGCTCATAAAGCCAGTTATAGATCGTAAGAATGATTAAATCTAGTCAATAAAACTCACGCTTATCTTGGAAAAAAACGCAAAAAAAAATATCGGATTCAATTATTTATCCGTAAATGATGACAAGTTAGACGAATATTATGTTAATGTTCCCCGAGAATCCCCAACATAGACCGATCCATCATGTAAACGCCTGTTTGCTGAAGGAAACGCGCGATTTTACGTCGTCATGTGTAAAAGCTTTTACCCATCATTTAAAAGTCTTTTGAAACTCGAAAGAGGGATCTTTCAACGCCTTGAATCGGATCTAATTACTTTAGGTTTGTTTATTTACTTTCAGTTCTCAATTTCGTTTCATTTACCCTTCGGAAGAGCCTCGGTGAAGAATTCAGCTCGAGTCATTCGATATTGTAGCGAAGAAAGGTTAAATAAGTATTCCTTTACTGGCAAAAAGGCATCCGATTCAGAGGTATCTCAAAAAGGTAGGTACTATTTATTTCACGGGCATAGTGTTCAAGTCCTTCCTGTGAAGTTTTTGACATTCTTCTCTTCGCTACATTGCTTCAGAGTTCTTTTTCATATTATCTCCTGTTTGATCACCTTTTCAGTATTTTCGGTTTTCTTTCTTTATTCTAAACGTATTTTTGTAGCTATTTACTCACAGATTTTATTAATATTTATAAAACGCCTGCCATATCAAGAATATATTTTGTTGACAGTCAAACATATTATGCCTCTCCAACTTCTAAATGCAAATAGGTGAAACTTTTGGGTAAAACCTAAAACGAGTGTTACTGTAAAAGCTAAAACACGTAAATCAAAATAAATCGGGCGTTTAGGTAACAGGATAAAACGTATCAATCTGGATAGGTCATTTATTTTTCAAGAGATTTCACAATATATTTTTTTAGGCGTACCTAGATGTATCTAATCCTAAACGTGGTATTGAGTAAACATCAGCATTTAAGATTAAGAATTAAGCTGGTTTAAATTGGATTTCAGAGGGTGTTATTTCTGATAGTTTTTTTTAGAAAAACAAATACATACCTGTACTATTTTCGAGATCCTATACGAAAATCTTTTATTAACTGTACTTATTTATTTTAACATGTTTTTATAACACGTTCCATCTAAATACTTCTCAATGTTGAACTCTTCAACCATCAAGATGACTGTATAAAAATATAGAGAAGACATACATTATGGTATGGTTTCAGTAACCTTTAAAATATTGTTAGGTATATTCAATTTATTGTAAAATGTAAAAGTACATTAACTTCAGTGTACCAAACAAGAACTCTCACCTTAATAAGATTTCAGGGCCTGAAACCATTTTAAGACTTCAGTCGTGGACAAAGACACGGGTAAAGTAAGTTGAACAAAACGCAGCCTTTCCCTATATTCTAAAGTGTAAAATCAAACATTTTCAACTCAATTCTTATCGCACAAAGCGCTACATCGAGTTAACAGACACTGCAACATGTTGCCGAGCATTTATTAAAATTTCACGAGTCAAAACTCAAGGAGAATTCCAGATGCAGAAGTAATAAACATAACAGTGTATCTCGGGAGAGATGCGGTTGTAGAGTGAAACTATAAAAGTACTTTACGTAACTTACTGACTCACTAGTTTGCCACTAAGGATCGGCATGCTCTGTATTCTGCTCTATGATCACCGAGTGTACCTACACAATAAACTCACTCTACTAATTTGTTATAAAGATTTTGCTCACGTTCTATTCCATTGTAAAATAAGTGTTTTAACAATATAAATACGTGAAATAAAATAATACTACCTCATTAACCCTGTCTCTGCCACCTGCGCTATAAAAGTATGTAAATTTAAAATGTTTGTCTTCGCTACAGCTATTTAAATAAATCTCCGAAACTGATGATGTTTAGACACAAATGTATGTTTTACCTAATATTTTACTCGTACCTATTTCTAAAATATATTTAGGATTTATATCGTTAATTTTTATTACAAATCTCTGAAGAGGATCATTCTGGGATAAGGCGAGGCGGGCTTTACTATTTAAATAAATGTTTTTTTTTTATTATTCAAAATCTACATGAATTTTATTTTACTTTAAAACTATTTCGTTCACTCCATATTCTTTTATTTTAAAACAAAATTCATTGTTTTTACATCTAAGCCCTTAGGAAAATCGCATAAGCTCTTCAAAAGAAAATCTATTTTAAGTTAAGTAATCTGTTCATTTAATTTCACATAAGGCTACACGAATACAATAACAAAATTTGCAACTAGAGTGAAACGAGACTGAATCAGTACACTGACCTTGGTTATTTGTTTCTTGAAGAAGGCATAAGTAGTGTATTTCAAGCTCTGATATTGAATTACAGTTGTTTAATGCAAGTTGTATCACGAATATGTAAGACATCACAATAGGAAGCACTGCCCGATCACAGGCCTTTGACGGCCCAACAAATTAATATCACAGTCTGCTACTACTTCATTCGGAAATAAAACAATATGCTATACACAATCATGGATCGTTCTATACCTACCTAATTTATACTAAACCTCTTTCAGATCAAAAGAAAAAGACCTGACGGTGAGCCTTTCTTTTTTGCAAACTAAATTCAACCCAGACCTCATACCTACTCGTACATACGCGGCAAGTTATAAAACATTATCAAATGAGGTAGGTATGTTCAGTGAATACTCGCGAGTTGGAGTGCAAATTAAGGTTCTTTCATCCCAATGGTATTAATTATGTAGGTGTTCGATGCCGCGTGGTTTGACGACGAGCCACTGACGACGCTATACAATGAGCCTAATAAAATTTGCAAAATATTTCTCGACGGCTGGCTTTGGTGAGCTGTGGGAATACTGAGAAATCATATTCACAAGCCATTATTTATTTTGTTAGGGTGTTTTATTTCTGTGTATACAATGTCTGTTATATAGTTAACGAGTGGAACTCGTAATCTTGTTATTTTTCGTTATCAATTCACAATTTGGGAAATACTCTTTTTTTAACATGTGGTTACTTGTGTTTGGTTGTGTGCTAATAGTGTGTGATGGTTCGTCGTGAAGTGCCACTACCCATATTTATTCTTCATGTTTTCCTTTGTTTTTTGCATCTTATCAGCGGACTAAATCTGTAACTAAACTTTAAACGAGATAAATCACATACCACCATAAATTGATTGATTTTTTTTAAAGTTTAAATTCAGCTGTGTTTGTAAGTGAATCACAACCTTTAAAGTTTGCTCTATTACTAAGTAGGTACTTATTTTCTCTTATCTACTCTCAAATTGAATTGATACCCTTTTTACTTATTTTGCCTTTAAAATAGACGCTACGCTTAGACCAGTGGCCTAAAATTCCTTATTGACGATGAAAGGCACCTCTCTGATCCCTTAAGTTCTATAACGAGCCCTAAAACGAAATATTAAATAAGTTTGTCTTCACCAGCTCATGTAAGATCTGAAATTAATTTTATTTCAAAACCAATCAAGGTTTAGTTTTCATTAAGATTTTCGCAGTTTCATCTTTTTATAAATTTTTGGAAGACGATATTTAAGGAGCTAAGTAACGATTAATTCTGTATTATATATCATACTTTACAGATTTAGATTTGTTGTGTAAGTTTTAGTAATGCTTGTGCTATTGGATAATATACCTACGTAAGGTATATTTTCTTCTCAATGAAAATATAAATTAATCTGCCTTTGGCTTATTTTTTATTTATCTTACAATAACGTAGCCCCACTCTAGGATTGCTCCTGTACCGCTTACCGAAATGTATAATTTCACATACACATCACACCAGAAACAAACGTTTGTGGATCGCACAAATAATGTGTTGCGTGCGAGAATCGAACCCGCGACACTAGGCGCAGCAATCCAACTGCTGAGCCACTACGCCAAACGTGCCGTCTTGTTTAGTTTATTTTTATATGCATTTTATTCAGTTATGTTATTATTACAGGTTTTACCATTTTAAGCCAGATAATAATTATAAATATAATTATAGATTCTCTCTTCACCTAGCGCATAGGACTTGAGATTTTGACGTGACATGGGTCCATTTCACCGTGGCAGCGCTACCAACGTTCGTGTCAACTTGTCACTTGATAATCCGCGAATAGTCTACTCTTCGCTGTCCTCTATCTACACTTTGCATACAATAACCACTCCACTTTAAAAATGGCAAGCTGAACTAAACCATGCCCCTTTGTGATAAGGTTGTGTGGTATCTTCTAAACGCGCAAACAAAAGTTTGCGTTCCGGACGAGCTCTGTAAACCTAATAATGATGTGCACCCGACTTAATGCCTTGACAAAAGTGAACGATGACCCAGTTGCGGCGTATTTAAAGCCGGCTCTCCTGCGTTTGTTTTTACGGAACATTACACAAAAAACCTTACACATATTATAGATTTGATTTCATACACAAGCTGTCTCCTGCAATTTGCGGCCGGTTGAAAATAAAACATACCCAGCCCCCTCTCCACCATGCACCGCGGGAAACATAAAACATTGTTGGCTCATAGACAAACGAAATCTTCTACCGTTTTCATAGACAAATGTGTAAATAATTAATGCCACGCCTCTTTGTTTTGACGATTTTTTGTTTTGTAGCGCTGTTTTTGTGTAATGTTCCGTAAAAACGCGCGCAGGAGACCCGGCTTTATATGCGAAGTAAGGATACTTATACATGTAGTTTATCTAAGTTATACTGCTTTTTTAACGTACATTATTTTTGCAATTCTAGTACTCGTTAATACCTTTATCAATCTTGTTATGTATTTGTATTGTACTATGGAAATTGTAAATACGCCAAAACTATTAAGTAGACTTGTTCTATCAGAACTGATGTAGTTATAGGTATCAATTTTCTTATATGCGTATTCCGAATCACTGGTATAGTCAACGGAGTTTCTTTTTCCTGTCCAGAATCTTGGTACAGTGCAGTGGAAAGGGAAACATCCATTTTCAAACTCAAACCATAATCAATTACTGTTTAATTTATCATACTTTATGTTTTATGATTCTCTTTGTTAACGAGAATGAGCTGTTTGAGTTGTAAAAGTGCGATTTTATTGCCTATTTACTATAAATGCTTTGACTTTGACTTACACTCATACTACGTTTCTTTATTGGAGATAATTTCTGCAACTAGTGATCTGATTATGGAAACTCTTTCACTACTACAGCTACATAATCCCTGAGGCTTGTTTTATCCCGGGAAAATGCAGAGTTCCTGTGGGAAAACGGGAATTACACGGTTGGACCGCGGGGCGCAGTCCCGAGAAAATGTAAACGCGGCTACCTCCATAAGTTAAAGCTGGATGCACAACTTTTTAGATTAAATCCAAGATTGTGTCTAACTGAGCGACGAGTACGGATTGCGGGGTCATTGAACTAATTGAGGAAATTCTTTAGAAGCTATTTTGAGACTTCAACTTTCTTAATTCGGTGAAAGTTGCTTTAAATGTGAGTTTTGAAACTAACCCCTAGTTCTCCTTCGCTAAAGCTTATCTATCGTTACATTTTCAGCGTTTAATCGCTTAATCATTAATTTAGGTATATATTTTATAGTCTTTCAAAAAATAGTTTTGCTGCGAGTATCTATATTGTGATGTTAGCTTTCAACCTGAAACCTAAAATGCAAATGGAACTGCAGAAAGGCCACTAATCACATAAAATGACTGCGCTATTACGCTGTATTGGAGCAAAAGCGTTGCACAGAATAATGGATTTCCTACGCTATCTAATTCTCAATTCAGTCTATTATATGATAGAATAGACATGGCCAAACAAGGCACTGTAATAAATGCTTTTAAATTTCAATTGTTAATTTTTGCATACTATTACAGCACTCTCCGACTACGTCGGTTAACTTAGCGGACAGGCTGTTCCTATTCCACCAACATTTGAACCGTAGTTAACTTGAAATATCATACATTTACTAAGTTAACAGAGGTTTAACTAAGTTTTAAATGTTGGTAAACTCTAGCCTAACATCCGCACTTCATCTGCAATGTTTCCAAGCCATTATTCGCTGAACGCGTTTGTATGTTACATGGGTGTGCAAGCGTTAATCATTGTTTAAACTTCGTTAGTTGTAAGCTCTCCCGAAAAGGGTTTAAACGATGATTTCAAAACAAATTTTCTTTTAACATTCCTTGCCTTTTTGGGGATAGTACTAATCGGTGTTTAGGTTATGCGGGCTCAGATGTTCAAACACTAAAAATAATCACGGCATTGAATACTAGCCGAGCATTTATTTTGTTTGGCCAAACCATTGGATCGAATAGTATGACCCGAAGATCCTTTCCATTGATCGTCATTTCTATCCTAGAATAATAATTGTTCGTCAAACAATTGAAATCAAGAAGTTCCAGATGTTCAGTCGGGAACATGGGTTTAGGTTGTCTGGTTCATGGAATCCGGTTATTAGTAAGTGTGTACGGCACGATTTATCTTCGAGTGTGACTTTGGATACTGTTAGTGTTGTATGTCGTGACGGTTATGTTTCGCAAGAGCAAACGCGGGTAGTTGGAAACAACACCTGTCGCTCCAGACGGTGATATCCGCATTCTCCAGTCTTCTCGTGACCACGCTCGATGTAACTCGGTCGAAACGTTGAGGTATATCAAAATTATATTTTTTCTAATAGTTTGTGCGCAAATGAAACTCGTTTCTAGCAATTTTATATAATTGTCGAATACTGATATAGATATCAAGAAATAAACTGTTACAAGCAGATAAAGAATATTTTATTATCAGATTCATTCCCATTTTGGAGGGCAACTAATGTTAAGTTCAAGTGTACTACTTAATACAAGTGTCAGTAGTCTTCCTATAGCCGTAGTATTTCTCTCGCATGCGCCAATTAAATAAACGAAATTACGTAAAGTGAAACCTAATTTTGCGCTCGCGAAAAACGTCACCGCGGTGTCGCTGAATTTATGCTTCTTTGGAAAACATGAGAGATCTGCGAACAGTGCTGGAACTCAGGTGTTTTATATCAAGAGTATTTCTATCAATGGATAACAATATAGATTTATGGCCGAAATTAATAATCAATCTAATCCAAATTTTGCTATCTGGGATTGATATCACAATCCATTTTTAAGGTCAAACGTGCCAATAACCGATCCTGGGATTGGTTTATAAAGACACGCAGATTGGAAATCTGGAATCTGGAACGATAGGCAGCAATCCAAGATCGATTGCAATCTTGGATAGGAGGTACAATATACTGCCACTGTTAACTCTAACGGCTACGGCGTAGCATAATCGTAGCACTGCAATCCCACCATAATAATTCAACACAATTGTTATGACAAGTAGTAAAATTAAAAATCAAAAATATTTTTGTAACTATATAATGTTTGTTGCTCCGCGATGGCTGAATAGGAATTTTGATGAAATTTGAATAGGTACCATGTTATGTATAAACGTTAATGTTAAGTTCTGAAATAACGCAAACAATGCTTGCTAGCTGTGGAGGTAAAGCCGCGTGGCAGAGCTAGGAATATTTTATTTGTACTTCAATCGACTATTCACACATGTGTGTCTGTTTAAATGTATGTTTGCTTGAATCTGCGGCACTGTCTTTGAGTAACTCATGCACACTCCATTACTTTATTAGTTTAACGTCACTATGGCAAGTCAGGCGGTCGGATATTCAGAGAATTTCATTTGGCTGGATACAACTACCCAGGAGTAAAGGAAACATTTGAAGACGGTGTAATGGGTCAAGTTTAAGGCCTCCGTGATTTAGGTCTCCTTAAAACTTGGCTGTTTCTAGACTTTGTTCTGGAAGGAAGCTGCGGGGTGCCTTAGTAATTGTCAACTTATTTTGTAGGTAAGAGGTCTACTCACGGTTTGTCGTATGGAGCCTGTAAAATAACTGAACGGACGTAAAGCTGTGTTTGGCATATTGCTTCTATTTCTCATTTCTTAGACCATTGTGAACAATGATTGTTCACAATGGTCTAAAAAATGAGATAATAAAAGTAATGAATTACGCTTCTCAATTGCACAGATCCTGACCTCTAACTAAGATAGTCTATAATATCTAATTTGTAAGAATCAGTGACTACTGCGCACATGGCTGCACAGACACTCGGATTCAGAGCAAATACCTATGGTTCAGTCCAAATGCTAAAAATATTTTGTAATTGGATGGAACTCTAGATATAGATCCATTTGAGCTGAGACAGCGTGCAATATCAACAAAGAAAGAGCACGGCAGTTCCGTTAGTCGTTTGTTAACTTTTTTCCTATTTGTGTTGCACCGTGATTGATTCATTAGAGTAGAACCGTTTCCGCTCGACTTATTTTCCTGTCAAAGCATTAGCTCACACAATTCTTGAAGATCTAAAAGTGAACGCCTATAATTTTTCTGATAGGTTTATAAGAATAGTTGAAATGGCTGGAGCTCATAAATGACTCATTGAACTCAAGACCCATATTTAAATAAGTTGGCTTATAACACTGAATTTATTTCAAATTTAAAAACCTTTAATGTCACGGTTATCAGTAACGGTAACGGCTATCTGCGTGGTTTTTGGATATGCGTTCAGCTTAAACATAAGATTCATTGCAAATTTGACGGCGCGTTTGGCGTAGTGGTTGAGCAATAGGACTGCTGCGCTTGGTGTCGCGGGTTCGATTCCCGCCCGGATCAAATATTTGTGAGTTTCACACATATTTTTTGACAGTATGTGAAATTACATGTTTGTAAGCGGTTCTCACGATACAAGAGCAATCCTAGTGTAGAAACAAGAACTATTTGAAATACACGTCGGGTTAAAGGAACAAACTTCATACGCATACGCATACAACTTACCCAGAGAAATCTAACTTTTGTGAAGCTTATTACAGTCTAGACAGAGCCTGTTACTTTTGTCGCTCTTATTCATGAAATTCAATAGTCCGCACTTGGTCCGCACTTTAAAGGGAAATGAGGTCTCTCTTCGACTCTCAATTAATCCACTTGAACTAATTAATACAGTTTCTGGATGAGGCTAAGTAGGAGTCTAGCTAATTTATTAACGTTTGTAATATAATTTCCGTTGGGCCTGTTTCTTACTGCCTGAATTTGTTTCGTAGAGATAAAATTACCTCTACTGCGTAACTCTTGTTTTATTATGTTCTTTGGCATATTGGCCACAATTATTGCAGTGATGTTCTAACAACGAAAACTCTTCTATAGTTTTACATACTGCATTGTACTGATGCGAAATGCACGCGTCCCTGACGACACACATGTGTGTGATGCGTCTGACGTCTGACGCGATAACAGTGATATTTTAAATATGAAAATTCAAAAAAAGAAATTACGTTAAGGCTATGTTTAAGTAAAGAAATACTAAGTATAGAAAGAAAACCACATAATTCTGTGAATCAACCATTACACGCACGCAATTTACATGTATCTACATTTCTACCATTAGGTAGCTATTAAAGAAGCCATTCATCGTGGACTACAGGAAGGAAACATTATTTACCAGAAAGAGAAAGTTAATTAAAAAATAAATTCTCGCAGTAATAAATTAGGGTAGGTAGAGTCCGTGCACGAATTCAAATATTATGTGTATCAGGTGAAGATTAAACAAATTGATTACTTATATAGTAAGTTAATAATTGTATAATAGTTTAAATGGATAGATAGATGGATGAAACAGCACAGAACAAAAAATGCTTAAAGCTAGAACAGAGCAATAAATATCAATTAGTGTCAAACGTGGGCCTTATCGCTCAAAGCGATCTCTATCAGACAACCATGCATGGATAGGAATAATAAGATGTAATAAAATGTAAGATGTAAATAAGACAATTTCAGTTATTAAAGCATAGTTTTTTTTATGTAAAAGGTAACTCAAAAACATGAGGATCGCGGATCTATGAACTTATTAACGCGTATGAATTTTTTTTTATAATTATCTTTCGATTTCTGACCGGAAAATTAGTCAATTTAGAATATTTTGTCTCTCAAACATAATAAATTGGCCCTCGGGTGTTTACTCTTGCATTTCAAGTAGAAATCACTTTCAGTTAATCTCCGGAAACATGGTGGTCCAGTTTTTGGTTGTCATTCCACATTTTACAAGCCCCGTCTTATATGCCGGCGCTACCGTAACCGCTCATATATAATTTATCAAACAAATAACACTATTATAAGTTATTCTGAGTTATCACCCGTTTTATGGCTACTGAATACTATTGATATCTTCACGTATGAAATACGAGTACAAACAATACAGCAGTCTCAATTGAAACACAGTACCTATTTCTATTTATACCTTCGTTGTGTCGCAAGTTAAGGTTTCACCTGACTTTTATTGCTCCATTTCTATTTTATTTTGCGCCATTCTTTTTGCTGTCTCGCCGTTTGTAAGGGATACCCGTAATATTTTATCTTGCTCTGAATTTTATTTCTATTTTTGAACACGGCAACCCCAAATATAAATTTATTTGGAAACGGATTTAAACGGCGTGATTATTATGATTTACATTCGTAAAATGTTTTTATTTGTTGTGGAATAAGGAAATTTATAGATGTTGCGTTGATTTGCTTGAAGATCGATCGAAACGTCGAGGTATGTCAAAATTATATATTTTGATATTAGTTTGTGCGCAAATTAGACCCGTTTATATTGAAGAACGCCGTTGTGTATTTATTGACAATCCTAATGTTATGCATGAAAACAAACTGGATGTCATCATGTAATGTTTGCTGTTTCATGTTATGTGGTGCATACGGTATGTAACACACTTCTTCTTATGTGGTACATAACTACCTTATTTTAAGCGGTTACTTAGTGAACTACGAACTCGATACGATACTTGAAAGCCACTTGAGCTTGACTGTACCTTACTAAAACTGCAATGATTTTCTGCTATATCAAACCACGCTTCGCATGCTTGCTTTCTCTTACGTTCAAGGTTTTGTACTGAGAGTAGGTACGAATTGTCACAATCGAAATTGGTTTCGAATTCAGGTTAAGTTGTTACAATAAGCTTGCAAAGCGATCTACATAGCTGTCTTTAGTGTGACGCTTCAATCTAATCAAGAGGCTTCAATCTATTCAATTATCTACAAGCTACCTACTTCACTCACCCTAAAGCCGAGTATGGTGAAATTGTCAACTGCAGGCTGACATCCTAGCCTATGGATTAATAGGTACCTATTCTACGTCCGTAGCTCTCAATAGCTTAGCATAATTAATCTGTGCAACAATATTGGTTTATAGATGGAATCCTGTTGCAAAAAAAATAGTCGGCATAGCAACTCTTTGCTATAACGAAAACTTCTTTCGCGCAGAGGAAAGACAACTAGTAATGAGGGAAAGTATGAAATGGTTCTATTTACTTTCATTGCTAATTTATTTCATTTGCTAAATAACTAGGTACAACCACAGTATGTGGGAAACTAAGTGGAAAATGTAATACTTCTGCCGCCGCGCACTTCACTCACTTGCAAATCTCACTCCCGATCAGAATCTATTTTTACAAAGCGAAACGAATTTTCAGTTAGAATTGTACTCCAATCTCCACTTTACGAATTGGCTGCATATCCATCTATTCAAGTCTTCAATTTAAGAGGGGCTCGGAACGAATGGCCACCTAAACCGTTATTTGTTTTATCGTCACACCGTGGCGCTGGCCGTAAAGTTAAGCGCGACCTTTCAGGAATCCTCTGATTTACTGTGAAAATTAGACACGAGGTACACACCACCGTAAACGTCTATTCCCAGCATCACACATTCTATCAACACATCAGTGAAAATTCACTTAACGGGGACTACACTCTCCACTTTTCTAAAATGGACTAAAGTTGGATAGAAGTGAGTAGGCGAAATTATGTAAATAAATAATGAATTAACAATCGGATAATAGGTAAATGTTATAAATATATATACTTGTTCAATAGTAAGTCTCGTAAAACATTAAAATGTAAGTTTTTACTTTACTGCTATACAAAAGGTAAAGATACGTGCTGCGTTCTGTAACGATATCACAAGAAGCTCCAAAAAATTACAACGTTGCTGACAGACAAAAAACAGTAGGTATCAAAAACTTTGTTTAGTACGAAGTTTTTAAATTTTTCAGTGAATGTATGAAGTAGATACTGGCACAAAGTTATCGAGTCATCATTTCTTTTCTATAAAGTTGTGCACTCAGTGGAAAACACCAGATCCAATCCAATGCCGTTCTGTGATAACGTTAATGTCAACAGAGCTGGTTATAAATCGTCTGATTTGTCTGCGCCATGCCAGTGTGAACAAGCTTATTGGGGTTTAAAATGTGAGTTAGAAATTGTGTTTCTAATAAAAGAGAGATTATTAACGCATTCCAATCAATTCTGCGTTTATCAACAAGTCTAATATAAAACTCGATAGCACGCACGTACTTGAAGCACGTACTTGACTTGAAGTCTGTTCATTAATTGTCTCGTATGATGCCTGTAACGGCATTTTGACCTGTTATGATGAACTTTGTACCACATAATAAAGTTGATTAAGACGTCGCTGTTGTCTATCATAAAAAACTGTTATACTAGACGCAAACGTTTAGTCGACATTTGACAGATTCTACTTTTGACATCATAGTCTATATATGACAGATTCTACATTGGACAGATTCTACATTGGACAGATTCTACATATGACAGATTTTACATTGGACTGATTCTACATTGGACAGATTATACATATGACAGATTCTACATTGGACAGATTCTACATATGACAGATTCTACATTGGACTGATTCTACATTGGACAGATTATACATATGACAGATTCTACATTGGACAGATTCTACATTGGATAGATTTCCTGTGATTTTTGGAAATAAAAAAAGCCTCGTGAAAATTACCAATGTGTTTTTCCAGCACATAATATTTCATTATAATTATAAGATTCGCAACCAATCTGTAGGCCAATTAGTCGATCTCTGATTACTCCAAATACAAATCACCTCATTAGGACTTTCATTACAGATCAATAGAGGTAGCGGAAATAACTCATAGAAACGAATACCTCTGCATTATGATGATACTAGCTGATACCCGCAACTTCGTTCGCATTTTTATACAAAATATAAACTGTTAAATAAATCAAGTAGGTAAGAATAGGTATATCTGTCTCTTTCTCTCTCCCTTTTCCTCTATCTTTCTCCCTCTCTGGCTCTCTTTCTATCTTTCTCCTTCTTTCGCTATTTCTATCTCTCTTCCTCTACCTCTATCTCTTCTATCCTTATATCTCTATATCTTTCCCTATCTTTCTATCATTAATATCCCTCTCCACTCTCAATCTCTCGCCTTCTCTCTCCCTGTCCATCTCATCCATTATATTTATTTCCCTCACCCACTCTGTCTATATCTCTCCCTTTCCCTCCTTCGCTCACTCCCTCTCCCTCTATTTCTATATATTTCGCACTCAATTTCTCTTTCTCCCCCCACTCTCCCCTCTTTCTCCCTGCACTCTCCCCTCTCTTTCTCCCCACTCTAATCTCTTTCTCACCCCACTCACCCCTCTTTCTCCCCCCACTCTCACCTCTTTCTCCCCCACTCTTCCCTCCCTCTTTCTCCCCCACTCTCCTCTTTTTATCTCCCACTCTCCCTTCTTTCTCCCCCACTCTCCCCTTTTTCTCCCACCACTCTCCCCTCTTTCTCCCCCCATTCACCCCTCTGTCTCCCCCCACTCTCCCCTCTTTCTCCCCCACTCTCCCCTTTTCCTCCCCGCACTCCCCTCTCTTTCTACCCACTCTATCCTCTTTCTCCCTCACTCTCCCCTATTTCTCCCCGCTATCCCTTCATACTACCCCCACTTTCCCCTCTTTCTCCCTCCACTCTCCCCTCTTTTTCTCCCCACTCTAATCTCTTTCTCACCCCACTCACCCCTCTTTCTCCCCCCACTCTCACCTTTCTCCCCCACTCTCCTCTCCCTCTTTCTCCCCCACTCTCCTCTTTTTATCTCCCACTCTCCCCTCTTTCTCCCCCCCATTCACCCCTCTGTCTCCCCCCACTCTCCCCTCTTTCTCCCCCACTCTCCCCTTTTCCTCCCCGCACTCCCCTCTCTTTCTCCCCACTCTCCCCTATTTCTCACCCCACTCTCCCCTCTCTTTCTCCCCACTCTACTCTCTTTCTCCCCCCACTCTCCCCTCTTTTTCACCCCACTCTACTCTCTTTCTCCTCCCACTCTCCCCTCTTTTCACCCTACTCTCCTCTATTTCTCCCCCCACTCCCCTCTTTCTCCCCCCTCTCTCCCCCACTCTCCCCTCTTTCTCCTCTCTCTTTCCCCCCACTCTACCCTCTTTCCCCCCACTCTACCATCACTCCCCCTTTCCCCCCACTCTCCCCCTGCCTCCCCCTCCCCTCCCCCGCACTCTCCCCCCTCTCCTCCCATCGCACTCTCCCCCTTTAAATTACGATCCGTTCAGCCGTTTATAATTTATTGTGGTCCGTTGGGGGTGCATCTAAAGAATACCTCTTAATTTCAACCCCCTTGCTTTTCCCCCTTTAGGGATGATTTAGCAAAAAGGTGGAAACCCGTATTTATTTATTTATTACCAAAAGCCTAAATAAGAATTTTCAGATCCCTAACTTGAAGAATTATGGATTCCCCATACAAACTTTCAACCCCTATTTCATCCCCTTCGAGATTGTTTTTTGAGACAAAAGATAGCCTATGTCCGTGTCATAGGTCCAATCTACCCCTATACCAAATTTCATCGAAATCGGTTCAGCCGTTTAGCCGTGAAAAGGTAACAAACAAACAGACAAACAGATATACAGATAAACAGATAAACAGATAAACAGAGTTACTTTCAGATTTATAATATTAGTATGGATTCATAGATTTCACGACAGAAATTATAGTTATTACCCACTCAACAATCTGATTCGATTTCATCGTCTCATAAATTACCTTAATATCAATGTCTCAGCCAAATGAAATACCTAATATTGCTTGGCAATGATTCCTATCATTAATTTAAATGGCTCGTCGGCGGCCATCCGTTGCGACCGACAATCATACTTATCTCATTTTCTATACAAAAGGGAGGGTTCTATATAGATTGCGCGTTCTTGCTATCTCAACGTTCCTTTTTCAGGAATTAATGAAACGACATCTCTTATTTTTATGATGTCGGTGACCGGGTCGAGAGGAATTTGTGTGACTTTCCGACATTGCTAAATTGCTCGGCGTCAGAAGAAGATACAATTGGCTCGCTTTTTGTTTCTTTTGTGCAAATGGTTACTTTGCCAGTTACTTATAAACATTCCGCTTGTCGCGGAAAAATAGTTGAAATAAAACTGCCAGAAGCATTTTGGCATTAACGGATGTGTTAATAGGTCACAAATCGACGCTTAACCACCAATACCTCCTAACCCACATGGACCAAATTTTACAGGAGACACAAAAAACGTTATATTTCTGAATATATACCGAATATTGCAAAAACAAAAATATACTTGGTTACAAATATAGGTATTTTTAAGGTGAAGTCAAAAATATTTGTCTATGTTACTCTGATAAAGAGGTAGGTATGTTAGGAGAAATTGATATAACTTTTTATACCAATTTGGTAGATAGGATTTATTTCTTCTTCATTTAGGAGATAATGCTCGCTAAATTGTAAATGATTTGTCGGTATTCTGTTAGTTAAGAGTAAATAAAGTAAAATAACTCTGGTTTTGAAGACCTATCCATAGACACCCCACACGTATGGGTTTGATGAAAAAAATATTTTGAGTTTCAGTTCTAAGTAGCTAAGGGGAACCCCCATTTTTTTTTCTATTTTTGTGTGAAAATCTTAATGCGGTTCACAGAATACATCTACTTACCAAGTTTCAACAGTATAGCTCTTATAGTTTCGGAAAAAAGTGGCTGTGCATTAGGACGGACGGACAAGCAGACAGACATGACGAATCTATAAGGGTTTCGTTTTTTGCCTTTGGCTACGGAACCCTAAAAACCTGTGTCAAATCTTCAACAGGATCGGTTATGGAAGTAACATTGATGGTTGAGTGGTTCATGGGTCTCTCATTTTTGTCGGAGTCCACATCATTGTGCTCAGTTGTGTACAATGACAGCTCAACTTATCGTCTTGAACGATTAGAATTCATTCTGCGAAACAAAATATAAGTACATCATCACCCTGAAGACGTCGTTCACTCTGAACATAGGCCTCCCCCTTAGACCGCCACACGGAACGACAGTTTGCCACTTGCATCCACCGGTTGCTGCGACTCTTTTGATGTCGACGGCCCATCTAGTGCGGGCTACCTACACTGCGTCTTCCAGTCCATGGTCGCCACTCTAGAATCTTTTTTCCCCGTCGGTTGTCAGTTCTACGAGCGATGTGGCCTGCCCATTGCCACTTCAGCTTGCAAACCCTGAGAGCTATGTCGTAAACTTTAGCTCTTTGGCGAATATCCGCGTTCTGAATTTTATCGCGCAAAGAAACTCCGAGCATAGCTCTCTCCATTGCCCGCTGTGTGACTCTGAGCTTCTCCAAAAAGCCAGCAGCTAAGGACCACGTCTCGGTACCATATGTCATCACTGGTAACACACACTGGCTAAATACCCTTGTCTGTGAAATTTTGGACTAGAAAATGTCACGCAACTTTCTGAACGCTGCCCATCCGAATTGGATTCTTCGGGCGACCTCTTTGTCGAAGTTGGACCTACCTACCTGGACGATCTGGCCAAGGTACTGGTCAACAACTTCGAGGGTATCATTCCCAACGATTACCGGCACGGGTACAACATGGCCATTGGACATGACTGTTCATTTTAAGACCCACCAGTTGGAAAACGCTACTGAGGTCGCAGAGCATAGTATTGAGATCCTCCAGCGACTCTGCTATGATGACTACATCATCGGCAAAATGAAGGTGAGTGATGTATTCGCCATTGATGTTGAAGCCGAATCCGTTCCAGTCCAAGAGCTTGAAAACGTCCTCCAATGCTTTCGTGAACAGTTTCGGAGAAATAACATCTCCCTGTCTCACGCCTTTCTGCAATGGGATAGGTTTCGTG
Source organism: Hylaea fasciaria (assembly GCA_905147375.1). Lineage (NCBI taxonomy): Eukaryota > Metazoa > Arthropoda > Insecta > Lepidoptera > Geometridae > Hylaea > Hylaea fasciaria. The sequence continues at coordinate 9,425,561 of LR990202.1, read as the reverse complement.
CTCTCGTCCTGTAGTTGGATTGACATGGTGGAAATATAAGAACCTATGGGATATTTTAATTATTAAAAATGTGTCATTATTTTCGCCAAAAAATGCATTAAACACTATCATAAAGAATTACGTAAATTCCTTACCCCCGTGCCTATTTTTTCTTGTAAAAAGACTAAAATGGTAGTGGAAATATCTCCTAAGTGTTATACGATCGAAACAAAAACAAACCCAAATGCAAAAAATATATTCGACCAATAACTCCTATCTCTTTTTGATAACTTTAGAGACGGATTATGACTAAAATGTCAATTTAAACCACCATAAGAACACCAGAATAACATTATAGTATTGGTTTTAGGTAGTAACCAACGTTAAACACTAAAATAAACAGTTATATTAACAGAAAACTTACATTTAGGTTACCGGCGCGCGAATCCGTGTCTATTGCATGCAAACGCTATGAGTTCACGGAAGTTAGAAGCAATTGGCGCCAACAATCTGTCTCTGACTTATAAGAGGTATTGGCAGGATAACAATAACACCCGTTAGGAGCACAAAATCATATAGGAGTTTTTAGTAGGTGGTAGATATGAAGCTTATGAATACAATTTCATAAAAAAAATTTTTTGCCAAAAATGTCAGTTAGGAGGTATTGGTGGTTAAACGTCGAAATACCGGTCTCAAACTCATAAACGTGACACATTTCTCTCAAGTCTTCACTGCTCCAGGCCTAACGCTATCAATTGCTTCACAGTTCCGCTTACAACTCGCGTTGAGCCAGCGTGGTTGAGTTTTAGGTCACATCCTTTTTTTTTGTGGGGGGATGCCTTCGTACTATCCCTTCCACGGGGGTGGCGGAAGGGGGGCGTGTGGGACTTGAACCCCGTGAGCCGTCGATCCGCCTGGAAGGGGGCGAGATGGGTTCGTGTTGGCATTCACCAACTCGCCCCAGCGGCAGTTACGTCCACCCTGTGGCATCGGTAGAATGTAATTGACTAATGACGATAATTACTAAATGATTGCTAAGTTAGTTGATAGCATCGGACGTTATTTTTTGTAAATTCATATGCAATGAGGAAAATGATAAATACATTATGTAGATTGAATTCACAGTGCAGTGCAGTGCAGTGGATACGCCTTTCACAGGACCGGAATAAGTGGAAGGAGGGGAGGCCTATACCCAACAGTGGGTTGACACGGGCTGAAATGAAGATTAAATTCTGCAAAAATACGCTTTTGGCTTCATAATTATTTTTTTTATTTTTCATATTTTTGATTTCCCAGATGTTTGCTCTCTGTTCATTCATCGATACCTAACGCGGCCAAACACTCGTAATACTAAAAGAGCAGCGTAGCAACATAATAATATCCTGTTATTTTAATATAATTTGGCTGATGCTCATGTATGTGTTGAGGGATGCAATCTTTTTAAAATATCGATATGACAACTCGATGTTATCGATATTATTGTTTTTTTTTCATATTACCCTTAACGAAAGAAGATTAAAATTTATTACAATAAATCACATAATACTCCCAACAAGTTTTATCAACGAAAAAGTAACAGTAATATTTTTGACAATCCTTTCGCAAGTACCCATTATACAAACATTGGTAACCATTATACAAATGAAAATAACATAATTGAACGGAATTAGACTGGAGATCAGCTATTTCTATATTTTTATATTTTTATTACCTATATCGATATATAGATATCGCCTTTAACTTCTCCACTTAAATAATACTTATAATTATTCATTGTGTTATGGTGTTATATTTATTTCTTGTTCTATCGATATTGTCGGTTTATCGACATATCACTACACCACAGGGGTTCAGTTTTACAAATAACAAGAGCACATCCTAGTCCCAAAAGGTTTAATATCATATCTGCATCAATTTTTATTACACTAACTTTCTCCAACGGTTTAGTATAATACTCCCATTATGGTCGTTGCTATTCTGGATCAGAACACATTTATAATAACGGGTGCTAACAGACGGCATCTGATTTGATATTTTCTTATAAAATCATTTTAAAGGCTCGACATGTTGAATACCAAATTGGGCGATGTAGAAGGTGACAGTGAAATAAATAAACAATACTGATTTTTTGGAGTCACTATTTCCGTTCCTATAATTACTTACCCAAGGTCCAAAAAGTATCTTTATAACACTAAATAACTTCCAGTTCAAAGTAGTATTTGCTTACATTCAGCCTTGGTTACTTCAAAGCGATTGTAACAGTTAAAGCTTTACCATATTGTCGTGATAAAAGGTATGTTTAAATGAGCTATGGCATTCGAAAGGAGGTTGAAAAGCGAGGGCTTGTTACGTTTCTATATACCTTTGAAACAAAGACATTGGAATGAAATTACAATGAACGCAAAATTGCCTTTCACTGAACGTTTGCGTGTTAGCTTTGATCATTATATGATCTATTGGATATTAACAATAAATTGACGATGTCAAAGTCAACCGTGAAGTCGAGTCAATATTTAATTAATCAAAATCTATTGTCTATCGGTCTGTACCTAACCATTCGTTGTTAATTGAATCTATAAACGTAACTCGTCTTTGCTATCCGTACAGTAATTGGAAGATACAGGCAATACAGCTATAAACTAATTTATAGCTATATTACTTCTTTATTGGCATACTAATGCAAAATTATGTAAGTACCTACGATTCAAAATAATAAAAAGTAAAAGTAAGTCAAAAGTACAGTAAAATAATAATAATTAAATATATAATACTAGCAGACACGGTCACGCGTTGTTGTGGATAAGGTGTTTGTTATTGCGACTATAAATTGAGATGGAAGCTATCCTATCTTTCAAGTTAGACCAAACTGCACACGGTGTGCAAATTTGATGAAAATCGGTTAAGTAGCTTAGGAGTCCATCGCGGACAAACAACGTGACGCGTAATTTATGTAATTATACTAGCTGGCACGGCCACGCGTTGCTGTGGCTAAAGTTTTTGTTATTGCGACTTTAAATTGAGATGTAAGCTACCCTATCTTTTAAGTTGGACCAAACTGCACGCGCTGTGCAAATTTGATTAAAATCGGTCAAGTAGTTTAGGAGTCCATTGAGGACAAACATTGTGACACGAGATTTATATATATTAAGATTAAGATTATAACAATTATAATAATAAAAATTACAGTTCCTGAGTTGAACGAATCGGCCATCTTGCTTAAACTTAACGAGTTGGTGTTTACGGAGGCAGCCGAGTGAGTTTATTACCTAACTGGCTATTACTGGCGGGAATTGGTTCCTTACTACAAGCTCTCGACACGAACACGAATAGAAGTTTCTTTAGCCGTTCGAGCCTCATCGTGAAGTTGGTGAATAGGCGTTATCGATTAAGTGTTAGAAGGATAACCGAGTTAATTTGTTACTTGAACCTGCGAAATCAGTTTCTTGATTAGTGTTTAGTTAAGAAATAAAACTACCTATAGGTACTTTTATTATTATCTTATCATTATTACTATTATTATCTTACTCTTACAGTTTATTGATCGTATAAAAAAATAAGCTTATTTTTAAAACATACTCCCTGAATACGAATAGCGCATTGTAATAGTCTGAACCATATGACATTAAAATCTAAGTTTTCATGTTGAATAGCTATACTGTAGTATATTATGTGCGATAAATTATCACAAGTGAACTAACTTGGAGATTGATCATCAATTTAAATTCAAATTAAATTGCAGATGGTAGTGGACTGAGGTGATGCTGTTTAACCAGCCACTACTGTACCAATTAGGGACACCATCGTTGAACAATGTTAATTGAGTTCCTTTCCCCTTGTATTCTTTTGAAAACTGCCTATGCCTTTGTGACCATTTTGAAGACTGTTTTGACAAATGAATGGCAAACAGTTAATTTAATTAAAATTTTCCATCTCTCAAGTTTCGACCATACAATATTCTGGTGACATCGAGCTAAGCTGGTGATAGAGACAAGAACTAGATAGTGAAACTGCTGACTGGATGACAGTATATTGATTGTGGTCAGTTGCAATACCTATACCGATAATGTATTTTATAAAATGTTGCTTATAAAAATATTACTTCCTTTTGTCTCTCCCAACTTTTTCACACTGCTACCACACACAGTACTGCGTAAAGTGCAGAATCTTGTATTCAGTCACTTGGGGAATTTAGATTTATCTCTATTCTCCACACCTTCCATGCAAAGTTTGCGTAGCGCTTTTCAAAATGCATACGTATCCAGGGCCTTGTAAATATTTAGCGCACTCTGGCATGTTGAGTACAAAGTACCAAATTGTGCTTTTAACGGAAATCCAACAATACCTATGAGCTTTCGAGGAATGTTAACATCATAATCATTAAATTTATACAATCAGCAGAGAACTGTCTAGTGTTCGCCATGCTATGGCTTATCTGGATACTATCTCCAAGAATATCTTCTATTGTAAATATGGATAATTCGAGAGCATTAGTTCTAGAGTACCGGTCACGTACAAACATACATACATATACCTGTACAACATAACCCTCCCCTCAATTAGGTGTTCCGGCAAACCCCTGTCTACGAGCAAAATACTGCCGTTAAATATTTGTTGCAGGATATTTTCAATACCTTACAAATAGTAAAAGTAGATACTTCAAATAGAAATAGAAAAGTTACAATAGATTTCAAATTCAGCAATGTCTGAATATCCTCTTCATTCTCTAACAAAGGCGTACGAAGTGAAAGCGTATGGGAACACTTTACGGGCACGCCGGGTGAATTTTCAATCAGTAGGTATTCCGATAGCTGGTCACACGTCGTTATCAATTGGCCCTCTCGCCACTAACGTGAGGTCTTGCTTCTAGTATTACAAGTGTACAAGCACTGTGTAGTTGACGATGGATTTAATTATGTATTACATATTATTATTATGTAATATATATGATGGATATAATATAAGTTAAATATATAAATAATTGAGCATGTATCACAGAGTACCTATAAAACACTAGAAGACGCGACGCTCTTAGTTGCGATTTTATATGACATTTGAGTGTGTTGGGTGTCCGTGGGGTTTCAGTAGGTACTTTTTGAGTACCTACGGAGGGTCCACACTGGACCTGTACTTTACCATTGCTGGGAAAAGGCTTCCCTTTTCGAAGGAGAATTAGGCCATAATCCACCACAGGGGCTTGGGCCTTACCATGACGTCTTATTGCGATCTAATTGCAGACTTAAACCATGTATTACTATTATTTAAAGTGAAATTATTCTATTTAGGTCCTCAATTGGATCGCAAACGACGTCATCGTAAGCCCCAGGTAACAATGTTGGTTTCGTCACGATGTTTTCCTTTGCTCCCATATTGTGTTCTTCCACTGGGTAAAGGTTTCTACTATTTAGTCACCTAAAATATCCTTATGGGCAAATATTTGTTACCCAAAATATATTCTGGTTTCAAAAGGTCCATTTCCAAAATGAGCAGCTAGGTACTTAACAGCTGCTAGATTTGTGGAATTGTGGTTTGTAGAGAGTAGAGACAGCGTTTGGGGGTTACAAATTTGATTTTCTCAGTTCATTGAACTGCCCGGGCGCCGTGCTATCTGAGGTGTGCAGTTTCCTCCAACTTTGTTCAATATTGGACGAATCTTCAAACGCCGGTTGAAGAAAAGCCGTTGAACTGAGCACTTATTGGATTTTGTTTTCCTTGGTGGAATTGGAGCTTTATTCTAGAGTGAACAGTTTACCAGTATATCGACTACAGCGTTTCATTACACCAAGATATTTTACTCTACTTACTTACTCCTAATCTCATGTAATAAAAGTCTCTCTCTCTCTCTCTCCTCTCACCTCAGGTCATGTCATCTCATTTCGATAGTCAATTATTATACTCCATGAGATTCGGTCGACTCCCTTGGTCGTGAGTCATCGCTATCTAGATTGGATGGCGACTTTTAAAGTAATCCCTGATTAGAATGTCACCAATAATTTCCGATTTTTTAAAATTACTTCGTAGAACGGAACACAATTGTGATCTTGTCTGTGATCAATATGTTTTATATTGGTAGGCAGAGCATGAGACTCCTAATATCATCTTTATTACGGTCATAAAATAAAACCATAAGATATCAAAATCACCGAAGACTCAAACTCACCCACAGGGAAATTCAAAATTAAACTAATCCCGTTCCACCTTCCCAGATTTGTAACGATGTTGAAATCCTGAAATTAACTTTATAGTTCATTTCATAGTTAAAATAACGAGCAAAAGAAATCATTGCGAGGGTTTAACAAAGAAACTCGTGTCGAGAGTAAGTCGAGGCGAGGTCAAATTACATTTCATTGTCATTCCATTTAATCCAGTTCAGTGAATTGTCTAGTGTCACGTTAGGAGAGAGTTTTGTGTGCATTCTCTTTGACCGCATCTCAATGGAATTAAGATAAAACTTAGTTCTATGGAACAGTTATTTTGTGGCATTCTTATTACACTTACTAACGGTTTCAAAATAACAAAAGTAACCCGTGTGGATGTGCAAATGTAACATTCTAATCGTAATTTATTCTGTAGTCTGGAGAATCTGTTCTGAACATTACGTATTGACAACGGTGCTTATCTATAAACTGGATTCAAGTCTGTGGCTCAGACAGATGATCTGTTCTATAATAAGTATCTAAGTCTTGCCACGTATGATCATATGGTAATGTTACAGATTAACTAATGGCTCTTATCGAACATTTGCGTTTACTCTTGCTTAGATGAATAATTATTGGGCTACACATTTGGCTGGCCATATTAGATAATGTTTCATCGGTTTCATTAATGGTTCAACGTTCTGCAACTCAATTACACTGTGCTCGGTCCTTGGCCTCATACCGATGGCTTTCTTATGTGCGAATTTCCATCGCTCCGTGCTTCGGAGCAGTCGTTAAGTCACGCCAGGCTCTTGGGTGCTTGATGAACTCTGACGCCAGAGGAGGCACTACCTCTAACGATAAACAAACAACAATAAATGAATTTATCCTGAATATAGCTACTCAAAATGAAAATGAGTAGTCCTTACAGAATCAACAAATTTTACACAGTTGAAAAAGCCAATTAAAAATCGAGTCGAAGTCGATAAAGCCAATAATAAATACCTACGTAACCTAGACCGAATCTATATAATTGAAGTAAAAGTTTTATTTCTAATAGATGTCAAGAACTTGGAAACTATCGAAGGAGTCACTTTCAGTTCGAAATTTATAGACGTGTCGAAGAGAAAAGTTTTGGTGAAATGAAAGCTTTATTTTCATCTCCTCTACGCACCGTGCCAGCTGTTTTTACAGCACCCCTTTAGAGGACACGGTTCGGAGTTTTCGATTTCTTTAAACACTTATTTTGAGCGAAAGCAACAAAAAAGTACAAAGCAAATATCTAAATGTAAGAAACGATCGCTTAATAGTTTTCTTTGTTTTTGATTTGTTGAAGCGTAAATGTATTAAAGTTTTAACAATTTGGGGTAAGTAATTGGTTTGTTTTGCCTGATCAACACGTTTATAGGAATTCACGTGATTTCTCCAGAAATATCATAAAAATTTACATTTGGTTTCGTTTCTACGAACAGATTATTTTAATATATATAAATTACGCGTCACGTTGTTTGTCCGCTATGGAATCCTAAACTACTGAACCGACTTTAATCAAATTTGCAGACGGTGTGCACTGTGCAGTTCAATCTAACTTAAAAGATAGGGTAGTTTACGTCTCAATTTATAGTCGCAATAACAAAATCCTTAGCCGCAGCAACGCGTGGCCGTGTCTGCTAGTATATATTATAATTCTAACAACAATCCTACCGCGGACTGGTCCGTACGGACCATGTAACAGTTAATCATTTATTGTTTCTAGCATTGGTTGCTCAAAAAGCACCCTGCCTTATACTAATATAAAAAAAATATGTAGAAGTAAAAATATGTAAGTTTGTGAAGTGTTACATGATTTTGTTGTTGCCAAAAATTTTTTACCAAAATCAATAAAAAATTTACCAAAATCACATGATTTTGGTAAATTTTGGTACAATAAACACAGGATAGTTTTCATCCGCAAGTGAAGCCGCGGGCACGTCGAGTTAGTAAGTTAATGGTAGTTAATGTGGGTGCTAACGTATCTCGCCTCGTTACCCCGATGTCGCTGGAAATCTGAGTTGATGAACCACATATTATTTTTCCCTACCCAGCTGCTCTAGTGTATAAGTTTGAAGGTGGTAAAAATTATCAGCTTAGAATGATACTGCCAGTTAATTTTGGTATATTGTTTTTTCCACTCATTTTTGCATGGTAGAGTCTAAATAGAACCACACTATACTACGAAATTATTACCGATAATTCACAATTGATTCTTAATTATGCCTCTGTGCGTAAGTTGCTTAATTTTTACCATCGCATCAAATAAAGTGAAGTCACACTGCAACGAATATTATAATAATTACTAGTAAACTGAAAATATTACGCGTTTTATTCTTGTGTTGGTAGCCATGTTGATTTAAAAAGCTAAACACAAGATCTTGTGATTTTAATTCAGCGAGGAGATTGTATCAATTTTTTATACTTATCATACCAAGCGGAAAGATAATTCCAGCGATATGCGATGCGAATATGACACGCTAATGTGCGCCGGCTTTTATCTCGCTTGTCGGCCGTGTGGGATGGACTTTATCGTCTGCCTCATTACGGAAGACTGGTATATATTTGAGAGTTCAAAAAACATACACTTCAGCAGTGAAGAAGCTTTGATTTTATTATTTTTGAACCATTCACAAAATATTTAACGCATGGCACGGATGTTGCCGTGTAGTTTGAAGTTTTTTACCGTCTCCTGCCTGGCATCGTAGCGTAATTCCTAATGATTTAACAGAAATCTATATTTTTAATCTTTCAAATCACCTTGAAGAACCTCTTTTATATGAAGTGGGCTTAAAATACACAAAGGTGTGATATATCGGCTAATTTTAAAGCACGATGCATAACCAACGTGGTTTGACGACCGCCTCTCCAGGAACGCAGCGCGCCGTAATTTGATTTGCGTAACGTGCGTCTCCATACTAAATGTGACACTGCGATTTTGTCGATCGACAAAAACGCAGCAGTAGGGTATTGGCTTAATACGTGAATATTTTTACTTTTTTTATAAAACGCCCCCCCCCCCTGTATATCCCCCAGTTTATACAGAAGACGGCTATCCGAGGGCATAACTCCGGTTATGACCCACTTTATTGTGTTAACGTGAGCGGATCATATTCAAATGATAAGAGATATGGTTTTGGGGACTGTTTCCTGAAAATAAAATGCGCTATAAGCAAGCATATACCTTGTAAAGGTTGTTTCAGAGTTACACATGGCAACATAAAGGTTTAGGACTCGTGATATTACGTCTAACACGCAGTGGGTTTACCTATTAACATTTGACCCAGGGATCTCTGATTGGCAAAGTTTAGCAACGCCAACTGTGTGGCATAAGTACAACATTAATTCCGTTCTTCGACGGTAAGTATGTTAACAACTGACCTGGTTGTTATCGACTTGGGTATAGCAGCCGGTGAGCAGTTAGTAAGATGTAGTTCCGTTGTCCCCGAAGCCCGTATCCCCGTAAAATGGGGACATCGGTACTTTAACAAAAACCAGTGAGGTTTTATTTTTATTTCAAGCGCTACAGTTATCTGTCGCGTGTCTTACGTAGGAATAGTTATTATGTCAAAAGGTTTGTGTTATGTAGCTTAAATTGTGCGTGTGACACTCAAGGTTTTAAAATAAATACGTATTATAATAATTGTACTATACTAAATATGAGCAAACTGTAGTTTTGAACTGTAGTGACAATATTTATAATTATTATTAATTTGAGTCGTACAATATAAATTAATATTGATAACGAGTTACTATATTCGACAGTATTGAAAGTTATAACGCAAAGTAGATGGTCCAGAACGACAATCCATTTAGTGCCCGAAATGGTCAAAGTTTCATATAAGCGTTCAACGAGAACGACCGAAAATTGAGAAAAGGTTAGGTCCCTCATCCTTTTCTGTTAAGAGCACATAATAAATTACCACTTAAGTCGCGGAAAGTATCATATCCGGAGTCCAATCTGCCCTATCATGCTTATCACGGTCCAGTAGTCATCACCAAGAGCCCTTTAGCCGAGGACCGAAAACGGTATATAACGTTAATATCGATGTGGAATAGTAGTAAGTAATCTTTATTGATTCATTAGGGACTAACCAGCGCGGTATAGGATTCGATGGAATGTACCGCTTGTTATATTTTTCTACAATTGTAATTGCATTTTCTGGAAAGTGTCCTTTTGATAGTCTAGTGTCTCGACTCTTACCCTGCCTTTCATTCAAATCCGTTCAGCCGTTATAGAAAAGTAATTGCGGAACAAATGCTCAAAACTATTAACTTTGAATCTTACTAAAATTCACTCGAACTGTTACCTATTAGGATACATACAAAATGTTTTGATTTTATCGTCTACAAAACAGAAAAAAGAGGAAAATATGCGAATATCCAAATTTTTAAGGTTATTTGGTCCCTCTATTAACTCACAGCAACTAAGCTACTTCAACGCATTTATCCTGCGGCCACTGAACTGTGACATTTAATAACAAAAATACGAATGGCCTAAAAATACTATTATGTCATGGGCCAATAACTTAGAAAAATCAATTACGGATACTATTGATGGCGTGTACGTTTCTCTGGAAATGCCATGACTAACAAGGCTGAACGAACATCATAATAACCCCCTGTTTTTTTTCTTAGTTATTTCTGCAGAGTCTTTCTTCTGCTTTTGGATGTAGTTTATAGGTACTACATAGTTGCACCCTCCGGTTTGTCAAAATTTTGTAAATACTCCGGTTTATAAGTAGGAACTTATAAAAAGTACCATCATCACCCCGGACTCCCCTAAACTCAATATTTTTATCTAAATCTATTGAGTTTTTACGTAGATTTAAGGCTGATACGAGTACAAACATGATACCTACTTACAATACAAAATAATAAGATTCAAAAGCTTCTAGATTTTCTCATAACCACAACATGATGGAAATTGATGCCACAATTAAAACCAATAAAGCTTCTGAAATTGATTTCTATCGTTCTCTTTCAATTTGACCAATGCCATGAGCCTAAATGTATGAATCTGAAAACCAGTTACGATAATAAATCCCATTAAAAAGGGCATAAATCAACTTCAAGTTTATCTTTATAACTTATCTAAAAGCGTTTTGCATTCCAAGTTCCAGTCATTGATATATAAGCCTGCGCGACTTCATAGACACTTTTATTTCAGTGATGAACTACAAAAAAGATAAGTTTCCACAATTTAGAGTGCTTCAGAACAAAAACATTGAATTCCAATTCAAACAAAGAGCTTACACCACGCTTTGAACTATCTACATAAATAAAAATCAATTGCACACAAATTTGGGGAAAAGTTTTTCAATTTATTTCTTTTGGATTACCTAGTTAAAAAAAAATCACTTGTGCACTTTCTGATGACGACAACAACTATGAAATTTCCAAGTTGGCACTTTTAAGTTGGAATTGAGTATTCACGTAAGGAAAGTTTAGCTGAGTGCGTATCTTTCTTTATGATGAACTAATTGTCTTTTAAAACGACCATGCAAGCTGCTTTTCGAGGCGCCTTACAAAAACTAAGAGAAGTTCATATTACGCACTTTGCTAGAATATAAGCATAACTCTATCATGACTATTTCGTAGTCATAATTCGTTTTCTGCATTTTATTAACGACCTATATATACCTAACGACCTACCATTTTATAACGACAATGTCTTTAACTCGCAGTTTAGCTCAACACACTTAAAATACTACATTTTTGCGTACGTATGGTACAAGTTGGGTTTAATCAATAACTGTTGATTACCATATTTTTATTATAATTTATTTTACAGCGATTTTTTTCCGCAATGCGTTTTAGATGCACCTGTGTTTTAGTGGTAATACCTATTTTAACACAGGCCCCACTAAAACGCATATCTATAACAGAAAACCACCCAAATCGACATATAACACGTGATGAAATACGAAATAATGATTGCTAGATCCGTGAACACAGCCGGAACTGGTCTCGTTGCATACCCGAGTATGACAATTAACCTAGAAATCGAGTAAAATCTGAACAATGTAATGGTCACTTCCGGCGACGGGTTCGTCGTTATATATAAGGCGGCAACGATCCAGAATGGACTGACAATCTTCAGCTCTGAGAGGTACGCTCGGCGCACTATGTCGGGATTGGGAAACATGCCTTTTCTTACCCATGTCATTGCAGCCAAGGGGCTCAGAGCCAGGAGTTTCACTGCGAGCAACCCCGCGTGCGCCATGTAGGCTCGCGTCACAGGACTGTCCAGCTTTATTACAAGCGTCATTTGTATTAATTTAGGGCTACATTGCGGATATTTATGTTTATTTTTGTGCGGCGGCGCTACAGCGCTATATACACAAGCAGGTACAAAACAAAGTCCCTCTATGTTTTGTCAAGTTCATGTCAAGTTGATAAAGATTAGTGACGGGAAATCCATTGACGTTGGAGTATAAAATGCTTTTGGATGCTTTTGGGCAATGATCAGTGTTGCAGACTAGATTATGCGATAATTCCGTCAACCAGTTGTAGTACCTATGTACTTATTTCTTCTATTGAAACATTATCTTAAGTTCTTCCATGAACACGATGGTATTCTTTAATCGGTGTATGAACCAGTTTACTTCAAATATTCGGATGCAGCTGAAAAAATCCAATACAATTTTTAAAACAACCTGTTACAACTACACAACCGCAAACACACAAACGTATGACACGCCAGTGGCAATAAAAACGAGAACGACCCTCGCTACGACTCACATTCATATATTCCTCAAAATGATTGAACGTTACCGATCCAACTGCAATAACACGGCACGGCTTCCCCGCAATATCGTCCAATAAATCTTGGCATTTGTGAACACGGAATGCACAAATTTTAATACGGCCCTATCGGCGTTTATAGCGACGTTCTGTACGTGTACACGACCCATCCCCCCATAAAGGTGATAACTGCGTAAGACACGAAGAATGCCGCCTCAATTGCGACTTTGGGGATTCTGTGAATGTACCCTAACGCCACTATGACTCTTGCCACGAGAAAAGCGCGCATAAGCGTTAAGGCGGCGGTCGTATCAGGGTTGGTCGTGACGTAGATACCAGCCACCAGCCAGAAAGGCGTCAAGCTCTTCAGATCGCTTACATTTGCTCGCCTGATTTTCTCCGGGGAACATGACAATGAAGCGAGAGGTGCGAGGGCTAATAGCTTCAGTGCTAGTATGGAGGAGTAGAGATAGTAACTCTGCATAAGGGTGGTGCCTCCAGCTGCCATGTTTCACATTTTTATAAAGCTCTTTGTTTCTTAATTATTTTTTGTTTCGCATTTATGACATCTGAATCTTCTGGGTAATGGAGACGGTTGACGTCATTATTGTTGTGACGTTATATCTGCCATTCTCTTTGAACGTAGATAAAATCATGGGAGAAAATTGTCTATGTTCTGAGATAGGTGCCTCACACATTGTAACTTGTACAATCTCGATGCATTACGTATCGCAACAAATATTTAAGCAACTCTCATGATACCAACTAGCATTCAAATGTAAAATCCGCAGATACAGTTCAAATACAGGAATTCTACGTAACCGCAGTTTGTGCGACTCCGATAGCATTCAGGTCACGCGGGGACTCCATCGCTTTATTCAGGACTACTGTACAAATGTACACTGTCCTATTCAAACACAATGACAAGTGGCATGGCGGCAAAATGTGAATTCTTTAGGGTTGCTACTGGAAGTTTTTATTAATCTTTGATAAACAGGATCCTGCACATGATAAAATATCATTTCAGTGGTGATAAACTTTTATCCGAAAAATGTAGTTCAATGGCACTTAATTCGTAAAGTTGGCGTTTCAAATGGTTATTTTATGACGACATCAAATGGATATCAACACATCCAAATCTCCCAACGAAAAGTTTTGTCAACTCTACCCGCCGTATTCATCCTCGGGCGTACTAAGCCTAAATACTTTTGTCATTATTTTGTATTTTACTTGTGTGTTATGTCTAGGAGTGCTGAGTTAACAGTTATGTTGTAAGAGTTGTTTTCTTATTTGATTTCATAGGTTCGTTTCTGTTCGTGCTGGAAATCCGGTATCGCGATGGCCCGATGAGTCACAGTATTGTTACCTCATGCACGTGTACCAAGGACGCTCGGGTTCGAAAGGATTTTTTGCAACCCTTATTTCGAATTCCGCAATTCTAGCAAAATTTGTGTAATTTTTTTTTCTGAGACTAATAATAATTCGTGCGGGAAAGGAGCATGCCGACCTCTAAACACGCGGTTTTTCACACAATGTCACCGCAATTCACATCGCTAGCGAAGTACAGACGCGGCGTGCAAGCCTAACAGCACGCGCTGTTTGCACATAATTACCTATATTATCTACCTTCTACAGTGGTAGGTGGCACCGTGTGAGATTCCTTTAATATTGAAGGCCTCACAATATGCTTTGAATACCGTTGACATTAGGAGGAGAATGGAGTATTTTGGTTCGAATAGGTAGTGAAATCAGTGTGCCTAGTGCGAGTTTTTCCAATTTTGTTTACGCGCTCGGTCCGTTTAGCGTAAACTTGAAATTGTATGGAATAAGAGCAGCGCCATCTAGTGTTAGTGACAGGAATTAAAATAGACGCAACGAGTATAGTGAATGCTTCGAAATATAATTGGTGTACCTACTGGACTGAACTGTGAAATACTATATAATATACTACATAATGTACACCAACTACTGGTGGATATTTTCTAGTCATGATATTATAGTAACATATTCGCGGAATATACAATATATCCATGTGCGCGTTTAATTAACTCTATTAAGTTTTTGCATTATTTTGGACAGTAATTTGGTGTGAATTGTGGGGAATGAAACATAATAAACAAGTAAATTGTAGTGTTGACTGGATGCACTAATTATGAGGCTGCGGTTTGTTAATGTGGTTGGTTGAATAACTTTATAATTAGCTTGGTAATACTCGTATAGTACATAGAGGCTCCTGGCCGGTCTGACATGGCTCTACTGCATGCGTCAAACAAAGATGAAAGATTTTCAAAAGATATAGTCACTCAGGCCGTTTATTATTCCGATATTTTATAAAAAAACTTTATTTAAGTGCGTTCACTAACGGTATATTTATAAATCGGAAAGTTATCGTGCCTGAGTGGACGCGTTTACCTGTGCATGCAAAGTGATTCACATAAACTTGCCAGCCACATGCAGTTTGCGAAGGCAATCAGCGAGAAAACTACCAATATAAATAGATTTCCGGTACGGGGGCTACCATAAAATAGGTAATGTATTTTTTTTACATATTGAGTTCGACGATAATTGCATTCAGTCACAAAATAATCTTATTTAAGTCTTAACGAATGTGTTTTTAGTATTTTATTACCTTACCATAATGAAAGGGATGGCAATAACTTTAGAGTTATATTACGTTTATATTTTGTTTAGTTTCTGCTAAGAGAATTGATACTATTATTGAGAAGAGGTGGAAGTTTTACTGAAACTTCCTCGCGATTTGGGTAAAAAAAAACAAGACGGAAAACTAGAACCAGGAAAAACGCTTTTCACATTTCCCACACTCGTGCACATTAAAGACGAGTTTGAAAAAGAAAACAACATTAACAACGCCACGTTTTCAGTTTCCAACCAAAACTCTATTTGTACATTTATAAAAGCCTGTGAGATTTTACGGTCCAGTTCATAATCAAAAGGCGCAAAATCTCCCAAGAGGGGTAGGTAATGTGCTGTGTGCACAGTTGTACTTATGTTTTCGTACGCGACTCAACACGACGTCTCTAGCAACACATGTCCCGGGAGATTTATATGCCAGTGAATAGGCAGCTTTAAGTTCTATTTTTAGAGTATAGTATAAAATCATTATCAAACATATGTTGTTGGATTTAGATAAAAAACTGAGCATACAAAAGCCTTAAACAAGACTCGTTATAATTATAACTTTAAACACGCTTTACGACGCTTACGCTTTACGACTTAACGACACCGGGCTCAAAACCTAGGCCTGTTGTATGCGGATATTTAGTTTCCCTCTAGTTTCTATCAATTGTTAAAGTTGTTTAACCATGTCAAAGGCCTTTAGATGGTCTAACTAATTCTGGCACTAGAGTAGAAACTGCACTAATGCCATCGACATATAAACAGCAAACAGTTTAAAGTTAGCGCCTCAAAGCGTTTCCTGATCCTCGCTTTGTAGAACTATCTTTGCATGAAGACGATTCCGATGCGCTAGTATTCCAACTTTGGGTTCAAAATTTCGTGTGCTTTCGTTTGAATTATTGGTCACCCGTTTGAGCCGATTCGGAGAACTTTGCCACAGGAATTAGAGTAATTACTGCACGTTAATTAACGTTTAACCGATGTTTAACTGCCTGAGATTCATACAAGAAAGCGTTTATTCTATGTTAAGGCTCGTACAGATATTCAATTTCACGAATCCAATTTGGCTTTAATTTTTGTTCCGTGCACATTATTTTTGTGTAAGTTTAGGAACAATCCACCTCAGTTTCAATCCACCTTTGTAAAACAAATAATCTTGGTAAATTTTAGTCTAATCAATGCCACGGTTCGTAGTTACTATCAGTTTATTACGCTACGGCTCATAAGCAACGCTACGGTTTACCGTAACTGTAATATAATCTATGCTGCGGCTCCTAACCTCAAAGTAACTGTCATCTTTACTTTATCTATGCTATAGCTCTAGCTCGTAGAACTACTAGTTCTATTCACTGTGTATTCACTACGCTACGACTTAACCAACGCTACAGCTTGTCCGCAACTATTATAATAATACAACTATACGATGGCTCGTAGACAACGCTACAACTCGAAGTACCCGTTATCCAATCTACGCTACAACTCGTAGGTAATATCACCTGTTCCTTGTTACGTTACGATTTGTAACCAACGCTACAACTTACCGCAACTGTTAACTATATAACAGCTCGTAGTCGCTATCATCTACGGCTCGTCGTAGCCGTTGTCTCATTTGTGCTACGGATTTATTGCAGAACTCAATTTATGGACACTAAAACTTTATTAAAAGCCATATTGCGGCTACTATAGAAGACTAGAACCCTTTAGGTTTCCCAGGTGGCCCTGTTTACGAACTTTCTTGTTGTCGACGTACATACATGTATGTAACTATCCAAGTGAGGACTTTAGCTTTGGGTCAGAATAACAAAGAACATGTAGCGTTCCTAAAGAGTCTTTAAATGCCCAATAGTTGGTGTTACGAAATGTGGCTAAGCTCTTCTTATAACTTCTAAGTATACACCTTACGTTAACGTACACTAGGTATTTATTGGAGCACTCACCATAAGTTGAATTCAATTAAAGCCATTTCAACAAATCTCTACACACAATAATACGACCTTTGAATTCATTAGTGACAAATCTCGAACAAAAGACGAGCTTAAAATAAAAGCTACGTACAATAGCACGTACAAAAAGGTTTTTTTAAATAAGACTGGGCAAAGTTCTTTGGTCCCTATCGCAGTAGGTAGAGTGCCATAAGTATTTCTTTTCACACATTAAATAATACCGTTCAGTGGTGGGGCCTGAATTTTAAAACTGATAGATCTCTATAATATGGTTTTGTTTGACGATGAATGGGAAAAAGGAAATTAATTTTATCTTTAACTTTTAACAAATCATGCGGTAATATAAAAACAAAATTAAAACTAAAAACTGAACATAAATACAATTTTATCTACAGCATGAATGAACACGACTAATTGTGGGATGAATCTAAGTTCGATCTTTAAATGTGACTTTGTTCGTAGTGTGTAAAAGCAAAAACTTTTAAAAAGCGACGTGGGTTTGGAACCGACGGTCCCACCTCAAACCCGGCTCACCTTACCTTGCTTGTGATTCCACAGCTCTCATCATGAGACCGATTATAAAATCTAGATCACAGTTGAATCAGAACAAGACGTATCTTACTCACGCACATTACGTTCGTGTAATGATTTCCCACGAGGAAACATAAATATTGCGGGCGAGAGAATGAAAAGTGTAATGATCCATTTTTCTTTTTAACTGAGAATGTATTTTTTCCATGCAAGCTTGATTGCCACACACAATAGGGCTCCCACTCCACGTTCAAGACACCCGGGGGTGTACACTTGAAGATTTGAGTGGCTGTAGGCTAGAGGGCCCTTCAGAACACGCACTAAGGAAATCTTGTTACTTCTAAGCGCGGTTTTACAGCGGAAACAGACTTACGAGCATGTTCGCGTACTTTGTTACGAACATCGATCATGCAAATCAATGGCAAATATGTAATTTTTATCCCGCTGTGTAGGTAAACTAGAAAAAAGCAGACAAAATTCAGATGGTCAACTGTATTTTATTAATTTGAGATAATTTTTTATTTAGACAAGTTGGCCTCCAGATTGGTATAAGAACCTGGGTTTCATAAAAAATATATATACACAATTTAAAATCAGTAGTCTGGTTCAAAAATAATATTAAGGTTGGGTGAAACTTAATGATACATCGCAACAGTAAATAGTAGAGACGTCCCGAGAGAACTAGGAGCTGCATAATTATAGAGTATAAGGAACACTTTGTACAAGAGGTGTGTAAACCATAAATCTGCAAGCGCTTTGTTCGTAAGTTTTAAAGTTCGCAACTCTATATCCAACATTAAAATCGCCATTTACACTCCAGCACACCAATTTAAACCTTACGCCGTTGATATAGGACATACTAGGTGTTCATCGCCTACTTCCGCCCGTTTGAACAATGTTGTAGGCTTGAAATGACGACATATATTTGCAATGGAAATCAAACTCATGAATATCTAACGAATTGTGGGAACACACCGCCGATAATCTTGTCATAATATTGGGCTACATAAGGCAGCTATAGATAGAGATAATATTAACAGTGATTGCAAATGTTTGAAGACAGCTAAGTAAAGATATTTTTAGTGCGATCGATAGGTTTCAAGTCTTCTTATATAATAACTAGAAGACACGGCCACGCGTTGCTGTGGCTAAGGTTTTTGTTATTGCGACTATAAATTGAGATGTAAGCTACCCTATCTTTCAAGTCAGATCAAACTGCACGCGCTGTGCAAATTTGATTAAAATCGGTCAAGTAGTTTAGGAGTCCATTGAGGACAAACATTGTGACACGAGATTTATATATATTAAGATAATAATTGTTCAATATTTTTTTGCTGATCTGATTGGTGACATCGCCGACGGTGCTGTTGACAGAATTTGTACCTATCTTATTTATGGCATTATTCTAAATTACTTCCAAATCTGGATAATGCACAAATTCCATCCTTCGTAAGCATGGAAAATACGTAGGTACCTAAATAAAAAGTTTACTTTTTTGTATAATTTGTTCAACTCAACGAGTGATCAGAATAAGTAGAAGTGATGAACATAATACATTATTTTAGGCTCAAAGGATAAATGCCGAGCTTTTTCAGTCTCAGTAGTCATTACATAAAATGTATCTTCATTTATCAACCCACTTATTTTATCATTACAATGTAATGTATTTCATACCTAGTTAGTTTTGGAAGTTTGCATTCTTAATGTGCCTACATTATTCGGTAATAGTTTTATAATAGCTACTCTATTAGAAAATATCTAACTATAATTATTTACGATATCTTCAATCAAAGGAACGTTTATATTCTCATTAAGGTTGATACTTGGTTTTGTTGAAAATCATCGAAAAAGAGACATCGTTGATATACATAAATGATATTATTATGCAAGTACTAAAGTTAACGAAATACAAAAGCCCCTACCTACTAGCTAATAGTATAGTAGGTAGGTTAGCTAGTAGGTACTTTAATGACCGTTAGCTGTTAGAGAAAATAAAATATAAAAACATACCTAGATTATTTTTATTCCAACATAATATACCGAAAGTTATTTACGTTTCAAGTCAAAGATGTACCTACTTCTTTCGAGACCTTTTTCAATATTATAGTGACAAGTTAGTTTTAAGTTTTAAGTATATATTTTTTATAAGGTATGCACACATTTGAATGAATGAATAAGAAAACCTATTTTGTCTTTCTCATACTTCAAACATTGTAAATCAAAAGTTTGATCAAGCTCGACTACTTTTTTTCACGACTGTACCATCTGTAATTAAAGGATCATCAATGTGGCGGCGAATCGGGTATTCTAATAGCTTTCATCAACATTAAACTTAATGTTATAGTTCATAGCTTCCTTGTACAGTCGACGTTCTAAAACAACAGATTAAAATGGATATATATAAGGCTCTCGGAAGCCATTAATCCGGCTACGCTGTAACTAAACCGTTTCACAATAGAATAGCCAAATGAGGGTCGCAGGTCTTAGATGAAATTAGTTAGAACGACCGTGACCTTACTGCGTTAATAATAATGTGGCGGAATCACATACACCGGCCCTGACCCCTACAATGACTCCTGTATTTATGAGACCCTTGATTTAAAAAATAAACGACAAAGCCATTAATATATTTGTGAGTTACACAAATATTTAGCCTATGCAAAAATTTAACCCTCATATTCACGCCTGCAATCGCCTTATTACCAACTTACGCCACGGAGGTTGTACATTTTCTAGATGTTCGTACCAGTTAGGGCGCTACAATTTTCACAATTTGACTCCCAGTTTATACACTGAAATAAATAAGGTTCATACTCGCATAGAAGATTGAAAACCGACATGTCTCCAGCAAACAGTTATGCATAAAAATGTTACAGGAAGTGATTCCGCACTTCGCTAGTTTGCTACCACAATAGAAGTAAAAGAACTAAATAAAGCTATCACATACAAGTTTGTATATAACAAACGTAGTGCCTGCTGCGTGTAATAAGAAATTTGAATGAAAAAAAATTGGGTTCAAAATATTAACCAAAAGTATTTTTTCTTATAATGTGACAAGTTAAACAAGCTTCAAGCTCCATTAAAAGCTCTTATTCAATTCAATCAAACTCGGCCATTTTGGATATTCAAATAATATGTAAATTAGTCGTTCAATGTGACAGCAATTTTGTGAATTAAGTAGGTACTACGTGTAAAATTAATTTGAAACATTAATTCGACAAGACAAGCTGTGACGATGAAAATATGTTTTTGGAATGAAAATACTACAGTAAAATATTAATAAATTTATTCGATGAAAGAAAACAAGTTAAATAAAATAACAAAAAAAATAAAATAAAATATTATAGAGGAATCAACTTTTGAGTAGCAATCTAAAATCAATCTCGACTCGGCGTAATCGCGGTCACAGACAGTGGCTGTTCTGTACATTGTACAAAAAGTGGGTTAAGCCAAAGTCCCCCAAAAAGTATTTGGTTTTTATTTAGTTACTCATACTAACTTACCTACGTAAGTTTATTTTTGAAGACATTATCTCAAAATTGTACTCTCAAGGTACCATTCAGACGTTCGCATTACAAATAAACGGAAAAACTAATTCACTTTGCGACATGAGTGCGCAGCCTCATTTTTTATTCAACAATTAAAGTGTCTTTTGGAATAACAACGGCGAAAAACAAGGTAACATTAGGAATAAAACATCGCGAAAGTTACACACCAACACTCAACAGTTACAAAGGGATGAGAGAAAGACAACCGCCTCAAAGCAATTTCAGTTCTAATAACGATATTTAAGGGGTTTATAAAAAAATACCTTTTATGAAAGCCTGGAGGCTTTCTGTTTAGCAATTCAAATCGGGCGTTTTGAACAGTGGCCGACCAAAATGACAGATTAAAGTTAAAGATAAACCTTAAATTATTGTGCTTCAGTTCGAGACGATTAGGGATAAAGGTCATTTTCATAAATAGTTTTGATATGAATTGAAATAATTATGATAGGTTAGGTTAGGTATAACTGTTTTCTTTTGATCATGTTTTTTTTTCGTATAAATATAAATCCCCCTAGTAGTATAAAAAATAAACCAGCATTAGCTTCTTACTTTTAAAAATATCGTACCTACGTATTTTTTGTATATTTTTACCCGTCAACAAATCCTTTGTTTTTTCTAGCACATAATGTTTATATTATCGTTATACTTAACCTTAAATGAGCCAAAGTCTAAAGGAAATTTTCCTTTCAAAAACTGTAATTAGGAAACTGAGAACAAAGATGGTTTGATCTTTTGTCTGCTCTTTCGAGTAACTATAAAGCATCGAGTGATAAAATGTTTTCGTTGAACACATTTTGTGTGGAGGTTTTTGGCAAACTTCCATTTTGCGCACTTTCCGGATTTTTAGGGTGGTCTGATGATGGAGTAATGTGGATTTGGCTTTTTACCAACGTGATTTACCTTGTTTGAGGTGTTTGATTATGTTTTGTTTTGATCCCAGCGAGAGTTGGAAATTTGCTGAAACCAAAACCTTGTGTTGTGACCAAACTTTTATCATAATAAATATATTTCATGTGTCGTAGTATTCTACGAGTACAAGTATTTTGTTGTTTTTTTATGTCTGAATACGGGTGCAGTTTCATTAAAATAATTATAATATTACTTTTATTCATTCTTATATTATTATCCTCCCAAAACCCATACCATAATTAGATCATTAAATTGTGTTCTACTGCTTGGCAGAACCAAATTTATTTTATCAAATAATGGAACGTGTACGATTGGCCTTTTTCATCTAGGAAAAAAAATTGTAAGCAACGTCAGAAGTCGATGCTAAGACACGTTCACCGGATATAGAAGATACTATGGCAGTATAACGATGGTTCATAGGATCAGGCGTTAGTTTGCGGAAATGTATATTCAAAACGATGAAGTAAACGAAATTATTACTTCATCGTGTTCAGTTATAATTAAATACATTGATATATCAGCCTGATTTTTGAAAGCAATAAGCATGTTTTGCTTGCCACGCTTACCAGACACGTTTACCATAAAGGAACGGAAATCTATAAAGCAAACCAAGCTACGTACTCGTAGGGTGCTTAGATTAGAAGTTTATATACCTATTGGTTTTACGACGTACCTGCTAGGCCGGTGTTAGACCGCGATCTCACCTGTGTGCCTAGTGTGAGTTTTGACAATTTCTTTACGTGCTCGGTCCGGTTAGCGTATACTTGAAATTGTATGACTGACTGACTGACACTAGATGGCGCTGGTCTTATTTCATACAATTTTAAGTTTACGCTAACCGGACCGAGCACGTAAAGAAATTGGCAAAACTCACACTAGGCACACTGACGTAGATATAATTGACCGAAGGTGTAGCTATCTTCATGGCAAATGGCCATGAAGATAGCTACACCCTTGACTTAACTCGCATGTACCTATTTAACTCTGAAATAAATTAGATGTCAAAATGTTATACACACAAACAAGAGACGTTTTTACCTTTTTTATCTCCTAGAAATGCTTTTTCTTGTTAATCCTACTTTATTACAGCCGAAAAACGTTTTCGTTTTAAGCTCACCTAATTATGAAAATGGGTTTCCTTACTGAAGTCGGCCTAAAAATTGCAAACTCACGAAAAGGAGTGGATTATACAATGTCCCCTGCTTTGCGTTGTACCTATCTACTGGTGTTTTAATATTTTATCTCTATAAATCTGCGCAAAAAGAAATGGCACCTTTTATTTACCTACCGGGTTTGTCGTTTTCATTAGATTTTGTTCCATTAAATCGCGTTTTTATTGCTCGATCCATTGAATATTGCCTATCAATGTGTCTTCACTGATTCTTGAACTGATGGAAAAATGGGGAATGTACCGTTGATTAACAAAGGGCCAAAGGTTGGTAACCGCCAAACAAGACTCTTGAACCTGTTGTAATTCCCAAATGCACACAATTTTAACTATCAAGACATCCGACACTAGAACTGGGCTAATGACCGAACTCATGTCACAAGCGCACATCGCGTTTTTTAAACGTCGTGTCGCGTCCCCGAGGCGTTTTAAAACGAATTTATTAGGCTCAAGTTAACATCTGAACTCCTCGGAGGCCCATCAATCTTTCCACTTGATCGCACGCGAGAATTGTGTAAATACTTACACGTGCTTACTGCTGAGAATTCGGTTTTCACTTAGCTCAGGGCGACTGTGAAAGAGTATTATTTTCTTTAAGTTTTTTTCAGTTTATTGTATGGAAAATGCACATGGACATTTACAACACATTCGTTGCGTAATATTGCTAAATTTGAAAGGCCTTTTACGGCTCTAGTGAAGGACTCCAAATGTATTATATGACTTGGAAAGGGATCTTTATTGAAATCACGTGTCAAAATTACAAATTACTAATTCTGTTTGCAATAAATCCACAGCAATCACAATTTCCACGCCTATTTCTTTATAATTCACCGCAAGAGGGTCGCGGCAGGGCGCCGGCCCATTTCCTGTATTCGTCCCGCCTCTTTCACTGCTTCCGGTCGTTCTTAGCAGATAATTGTACTCTATAGAGTCTGTGATTAAACTGTACAACTATACGATACAGACATAAGAGCATTCAATGTACTCTTTCTGTAAAATAATAACCTTAGGTATTATTGTAATAAATTAATACAATATTTAATCAAATAAAATCTATTTTTATTACGTATTGGTAAGTAGTACGAGTATGTCTATTGTCTAGTTGTCTATCACACAATAGTTCCAGCTTCCCATGCCACGTATATCATGTATGATAGATCGGATTATCATTATATATATCTATTGATAATATAAAATATGTGTATTCATTGTATTATAGTAAATCTATCAAGAATAATAGGGACAAACTTAAACTCATAAATATTTATGTCCATTGTCCGTATTGACAGTGCGATATAACCGAATAAACATTAACAACACTTTAAAAATACATTTTGAAAACTATAGAGCTTAAAATTAACTAAAACATGACACAAATGGAACGGCGCGCCGCGCACAAAGGTTTTTGTAAATTTATCGTAGGAAGCTTATAAAGGTTCCGCCTGCGAGCCAATGTCACAGTTCTTGCATACAAATTTCACGGTGGCTTCCTCTCGGCTCATTCCAACTTTGTGCCTCATTCATACAATTTTGCTTTATGATTCCTCTGCTCCCCGAGTGATTTGATTTTCTTATTGTTTTCTCTTCAAATTTGCTCCACTCGCGGACGCGGCAACCTCGGGGGGTGGCTCGAGTAGAAAATCGTGCTCGGGTTCTGAAAGCAAATACGATATTTTCAAACTATAAATTTTATTGACAGTGCCAACCAGCAAGCTTTCTCACTTTTGGAATGAATTCCGATCGATCCGCGATCGGTACTATTGGACTTCGCACCGAAATGCCGCAATCAGGTTCCGATTTTCTTTCAAGACTGGCATTTATCTCAGTTCTACGAGTAGGTAGATGAAAATGTTATACTTTCTGCTTTTTAAACTGTGCACTCAAGGATGCATTGAAAATGTAGTGCTGTATAACTATTAAAAGTGAATGGAAGGGAATCAAATGATGTAAGTTAGATTGGCTGAATTATGATATAATACATATAATCCAAACTTCATCTTCGTTCTGATCATAGTTACAGTTTATAAACTAGCCATACTTATTTTTCACAAACTATTAAAAGTCTGTCGTAAGATTTAAAACTCGATTAGTTTTTGCACCTAAATACCGATTAAAAATGCAATATCGCCTGCTATATAGGTATTATAGGTAAGCACTTTGTGCACATAAATCAGCTCGGTGCGACAAGACAGAAGCAGACTAAACGTTGTGAAATTGCAAAAGTTTAAAATAAATCTTGGCACGGGCGGTGATTGACTTCAAATTGCGAAACTACCAGCTTTAAAGTTTCCGAATACATCAAAATAATGAATTGCCTTTGCTTTTGTACTAGGGTGAAAATCCATCAAGATTAGCAAAAATGTATGTATTTAAAAATGTATGACACTGATTCATTGTCTTACATCTGTCTTCCGTAGGATTAATGTTATAGTGGAAACAATTACTTACGTATTCACATTATGATTCATGGTACTTTTGAAATAGGCTTTATTTAAGTGATAAACTGTTTGTTTCCTTTAATATTAGACTTCAACATTACACGAAAAGCTAACTATCGGGTGTTGTAAACAATGGCCTACAAGATATTCATATTATACTATACATAAAGGTAAAGATGCGTACCTAAATGTTGTTAAATACACTTTATTGAAAAATCTCAGTGGTTCTCACCACCATCTGTCCTTATTTTTCACCAATATGTTCCCGTAATGCTGACGGCCGATCGGATTTTATTGTTTGCCGTGTGTTTAGGAGTTTCGTTCGCAAAATAAATAGTGCGGATAACGACTTCCTCTTTTCAGAAAAGGTAGACTTCCGAGCGGCGCGGCTCGATGCTCGCAGCTTGGTTCATGCGTCATCGGGAACTATATCTACTTTCAACTAACGGGATAGTATCACTTTTATTTTTGTCAAGTCTACTACTACTAAGTCAAGCCTACAAATCATCAGGAGCGGAGTTTAAATACCAAAGTAGAGCCGCAACGTAAATTATCTAGGTCCCAACAGTCTTTCGACGCACAAAGCAAGCCGCGCCACAAGCCGCTTTGCTCAGAATACCGCTCAGATAAAATGGCTTTACCGTTATTGTGTCGACGGCTCTTGTTTGGCGTTGACCTGACATCTCTGTTTGTTGCGTTCCCTCGTCGGCCAACTTTGATTATTATTTCAGAAGAGAAATTGTCTTGAAAGCGTTACGATTTTGATTGCTTTTGGAAATAATAAAGTATGTTATTATGATGACATTTTGCTTCACTCGTCAAAGATTTATTAATCTCATCTCAATTTTGGATACTCTTTAACTTTTGATAGTGTTGAGATGTGTTATAATAATCAATGTCTACAAAATAATGTGATTCGTTTTCTTTTTCTTGTTTATTTATATAATTATTGAAATTAATATTCAATCATGTTAATTCACATGAGCTCCAATACAAGTCGTGAATTGAATGTACCAATAGTTTTGGATTGGATAAATAATTAAGTATATATGAAAGATTTATTTAAATATTTTCACAGAATATTATTCCTCAATTTACATTGTTATTTTGAGAAAAATAAAGATACGAAGTTTATTGCACACAATTGTTTGGAAGACCGACTAACCTTGAATTAACCTTGTAAAGGTTTGCAATTTCTGTTCAAATGTAAAGTTAAAAAATTACAGTGCTGTCATCTAGATATTATAAAGCTGCAGAAATAATCGGTGACTTTTAGCTTATTCAAATGGTAAGAGGTATCGTAAAATGATGACTTTCGAGCAAGTCTAGTAATTACAAGTGAACAATTCATTCTCATAATACAGAAGTGTGGGGGAGAGCTGTGGCGGTGCTAAGCCATTGAGAGCTACTCCATTTTCCCAGCTTATACCTCCAAAGTGAAAAGTGCACTTTGCACTACAATAATTTTAAAAATGTAATCTTCGCCCGGTTCGCTCGAATCACGAACAGTATCTGTGGAACATGCCGTTGCAAAGTAATAAGAGGTTGATTTATTTAGGGCAATAATTTACCACATCGGATTTGAACGTAATTTACGGGTGGAGGGAGATTGCTTCATAAGGCGCTTTTAATATGAAAGTAATTTAGAATAATTGAGAAATAATGGAGAAAGTGGATGTAAATCAAGTTTTGAAATTCTTGGAATTATTTACCTTCGTGTTTGTCTATTTAGTAATAAACGACATTTTCAGCAGCTTATTTCACAATAATGGCCTGGGTTTTATCACCCGATCAATGAAGCAAAATCATGATTTAATTAATATCTATTCATCGCTTAGGCTATTATACTATATCGTTAGGTTAGGATAGGTAGGTGAAATGAGCGAATATAAAAGGAGCCCTGGGTAAGTTCACCTTCCCTATCTTCTGTTATAATCTTAACCGATTTTAATCAAATTTGCACAGCGTGTGCTATTTGTTCTAACTTAAAAGAAAGGATAGCTTACATCTCAATTTATATCCGCAATATTATTTTATTTGAAATACTATTATAAAATGTAGCAAAATTTAACGATCATTTTTTTTTTCTTTTCTATTTTACGAATGACAATTTCCTCGCTTAAAAGACAGGACAACGTCTGTCGGGTCAGCTAGTATAATATTATATAGTATAGGTATTCCAGGGTTTAAGAACCGGTTATAAGCAAATAAACTATTTTAGTTACTATATTGTACTCGTATACAGTTGGACAACACCATGCCATGTGCAGTTTCAGTTACAGGGGCCTTACCATGACCTCTTATTGCGATCCATTTGCAGACCTAAACAGAATCGTTCCACTCACGTTCGACTCAGTCGTACCGTAACGTCTTATTTTGACATCTTGGCGCTCAGTTTAGGTTGCCGCCATTTTAAATCTAAAGGATTTGACGTCTACCTTTTTGATATCGAAAGGCAGGTATTACTATTATTTAATGTTTCGTTCATTCATTTAGAACTAACCTACTTCTTTTGACCTTTTTACCAATACTGAACCGCTTAGTTGTCATAATTAGCGGCCCAAGAAAAGTTACATATTTTCTCACCAAAACTGAATCGTTTTGGTACATACTACACATGCACGCACATGCCCAAGACTGGCGAAACCCGAGGTTTCGACCCGTGGTGACTTCGTCAGATGAACCGTAATCATCGCGGCATCCGCCACGGTCACAACTTCAACAATACGAGCCTTTTATTCTGAGAATACGAGTTGTAGCCCCGACCGTCAACGAAACCTCTCTCGCCTGGACGAGGAATCCTAAGATGTTGGACTCACACGAACAATAACAACATCGAGTTTTGGTGGGAATCCTATAATAGTGAGACGTTAGTTTTGTATTTTTTCACAAACTTGTGTTTCTTCAAATGTTAATGTGTAGTATTGGTGGCATAGTAATCAATTAGTGTTCGTTAACGTACATGAGTGTGGGCAAATGATATAAACCCAAAAAGCGTGTCACTTCGCATTTTTTCCAAATCTCCCAAGAAGTTTCAGTAAAGCATCCACTACTTTACTGAATCGTGACTTTGACCATGTAAATACTTAATATATTTATTTATATCTATACACTTAATGATTAATATTCCACCAATATTGCACACTTACACTCGAAGAAACACAAGTTTGAGAAAATAATACAAAACCAAAAACATCTCACTATCGGATTCCCGCCAAAACTCATGTACCCACCTAGGTACCTACTTTAGAGCTTACAGCTCCACCACGGAGAGTTTTATCGCAAATGAGTGAGCGAGGAATGAACGTCAACCTTACGTAGACGGAAAGAGCTATAGACGATTGGTATCGGTAGTCTCTTTCCCACATTAAGGAGAAGACCATGAGAAGACTATTCATCTGTTACTCGTGACGGAAAAGGACAGCTAGTCTATATTTTGCATCTTGCTATAAGTAGGTAGTATCCAGCAGTCTGTGGCTCTGCTTTCGATACAGATAAAAAAAAATATTTTAGCTATTCACGGTTTGTGCCATAGACGAAGTATCAATAGACTTGACAAAAGCGTATACCCGAAAGGGAGACCTATGGTGCAATAAAATTGATAAATCGGATAAATTTAATACACGTTATTTAGGTGTAGCTCCAATCATTCGTGCGACATTCTAAAAGCCAAGATCGCTGGGTATCCCTATAAATCGGAGAAATATAATACACGTTATTTAGGTGGTGCTCCAATCATTCGTGCGACATTCTACAATGTCAAGATTAGTTTGCTTCTGCAGCACAGCAATAAATTAGTGCATACGCTGACAAAAATAAAGCATCATCGTACTATCCTACTTACTCCTTTGTCTATTTGTATTCAATTGTCTCTTTTCTTCCCCGGATCTTGAGTTAAATATCATATCTGTTGGATGAATAGTCTGAGGTTTGTGCATTTAGCCATAGATAATATTGTTCATTCATTCTAAGCTAAGCTATGCCAATCAGGGACATATTCATGGTATTTTCAAACCCCCCGATAATGGTAATTGATACATTGCTAAATACCGATATTTTCTTATTACCTATTTTGGGAATTAAAATACTGAACACGTGTGTAATCACATGGTACAGGTAAATAGGTACGCGCAAGCCACATTCTTCTCGTGATCGTCGGCGTGGAAACAATTTTCAAATGAAGAACTATTTCTGCTGTGTAAAAAAATGATGAATAAAGCCTCAATTGCAGCTTGAACATGGAAAGCTCAAACACACGCACAGACAAGTAGGTACGCGCAAGCTGGGCTTGCACATGCAAAATTTAAAGAAAGTCGAAAAGTGTACAAGCCTCGTTTGTCGTTTGACGGCTCGTTTGGCGTAGTGGCTGAGCAATCGGACTGCTGCGCTAGGGGTTGCGGGTTCGATTCCCGCCTGGGACAAATATTTGTGCGATCCACAAATATTAGTTTCTGGTCTGGGTGGGATGTGTATGTGAAATTATATGTCTGTAAGCGGTACCCACGATACAGGAGCAATCCTAGTGTGGGGCTACGTTTTTATAAAAAAAAAAAAAACAAAAAAAAAAAAACAAGCCAAGCAAGCAGGTTTGCGCGTCATTCCGTTTTACCAACCACACACACACAGATCCCACAGTGTACGTGTACAAGCCGGCTTTTGCATGCAAAACTGTGGTGAAGCTTGTGCGTGTGGTTGGCCGTTGGCCGATGTGTATTTTAACCGATATTTGATATCGATACCTAGGTACCTCAAAAATATCAGTATTTCAGTGCCCGTTTTCGATCTCAATACGGTTATCTTTAAAAGTAGGTGATGGTACGAAATTAGTCGATCCCATTTAGGAACCTAAACTGGATAGAACCTAAAGAAAATCGTTTGCTATAAGGTGGGAGTAGGCCCCCAGGTCAGTTAATATAGGCCAAGTTCCAACATAATCAAACAGCTAACTACATTATACTCAACATTTGATTATGTGTACATTGTACATTATTGTACAACGTACCGACGCATTGTAATAGCAATGCAAGTGCAATACAATGCCATATTGGAATCATGTTATTCACGCCTACATATCCACGTATAATAGTGTGTATGGTGAACTTAAATTGATTCTAGTAATACGTCAAGGAACAAAATATGCCAACAGTAACTGTTACTCATAGTGACCTAAATCCGCATACTTGGACATACAGTCACAATGATTTAACGATTCTGCCTTATACTCGTACTAACTCTAGTCGGAATTGTGTCCAAGTCAAACATAAATTACGAATAGTCAAAGCGTTTTGCGTTTGATATGGAATGAAAAAGAGAATAGAAAGCCAAAGCCGGAGAAATAACAGGCAATATCAAATATACATTATGTCAAAAATAATAACTTATCTCGTCTATCGGGTCCGCACATTCACTCAGAATAGATCGAACCAAAAACATTTACCGGCCGATCCATTGTCGCCGAAAATTGACATTTTTCTAATCAATCCTCGGTACGGTGGCTTTCAATCGAGATGGAAATTCAATCAAGCCTTAAATTGATGGCCGGAGTCCCGGGAATACGGTCGCGGTTTCATTTGCCTGATGTTACACGTCCATTTCGAATCGATTTAGCATTTTTCCGATGACTTTTGGGCGAGTTGGAATACCCGATTCAATAGTGGCTGCGGAGTACAGCTCGATGTTTACTTTGGTGGGCCGAATGTGGAACCTGGATCAAATTTGCAATTTAAATGTGTGTGAAAAATTCGCACTATTAAGGAACATCTCTAGTTATATTGATTCTGTCAATCGAAACAACATAGAAACACTTAGGTGTAGAAAGCTAAGCACTGCGGGAAAAATAAAAAACCTCATAAATGCTCATAATATGGTACAAACGAGGTACCTCTGTCATATAGCTACGAACTAATCGGAAAGCGGGTTTTTAAATGATCGTTATTATATTCATTTCAATTTAAGATTATGTTTATGAAAATGTCAAAAAGTTACCAAAAAATGCGAAAATCTTTGGTTATGTTTTTACCACTTTATTAGAAGTCTGAAAAGAATATATTCTTCATTAAGTCAGTAATTAACGTGTAAACTGACATGCTGCCCAAAATGGGCGACACAATTTGGACTAAAATAGCCATTTTTAGGTAGCATCCATGGAGGCACGAATACTGCACAAAGAGCTACATTACCCCATCTGTGTGAAATATTTCGTGAATACCCAGCATTCCCCAATTAAACTCTCACCCAAAAAGAGCGATTAAATTGGTATTTTTTCACAAAATAAAATATAATACCGAAATTATTTCCCAGCTGCGGCGCGCGTGATGAGAAATGAAAACCACGATGAGGTAAAATGTAGACAAATGACGTAATAATGTTCAGTGTACAAGCGTAGGTACTAAAATTAATGTTAATTTCGACCCAGAATTATCGTTGTCTCTGTCAAAACGTGATTTCATCATTTATTTTATTTATTGCACTATTATTTATTTTATTTATGTGCAGTTTACCCATTTAATTGCCTTATACGTATCGCAAAATTTAGATAGTATATTTCAAGCATATTTGCTGGCCAAACTTTTTATTGTAGCTTGTATTGACCAGAATCCCATCGTGGCCTTTATACCAAGCGGCAGTGGGTCAACGTACTAGTGTATAGCCCTGAGAAAAGACCTGAATTTCAACATTTCCAATGCAAGACGGTAGCACAGCTGTTGATAACACGTTGTACGTCATAATACGCTTTCATACATATTATACGGGGTATATTCAGCTACTTTTGAAGCCGGTTGTTCCTACCTAAATTCACCATTTTTAATTCAGCTATTTAGAACGACGGTACTCCCAGATTTTGACTGTCTACTGAAATTGGAGCCTTGACGCAAATACAATTGTGATTCTTTTATTTAATTATCTGTAGGAAAAATAATGAGTTACTAATATTATGTAAAGAAGAATAAAATCTAGAGACATCGCTCTTTTGATTTTATTCGACATTCCACACAGCTATACCTAGGTACATGCCTATATTTAAAAATCACAGTAATCAAAATCAGAAGAAAAAAGAATCGAACAGTGAAATATTCAGAAACTGTGCGTGATACTTTAATTTTATGGGCAAGAGTGGCACTTACCATCTATCTGTTAAATGACGCGTTCGACTCTCAGTCATTCTCAGTTTTATGTGACTCTCAGTCACATAAAAAAAAACAGAGGACGAATTGCTTTCAAATCGAGTTTTTAAATTTCGTCGCTTGTATTGGGACAGGTCGAGTATTGTCGGATATTCGACGTGAATATATCCGGATTCTAACTCCAAAAATATTCGTGTATGGCGACAGGTGAAGTTTACGTTCGGAATTTCGGATGAGCTATGAATGAACACGTTTGGGAAAATACAGTTCTATTTGAGCCAAAAGTGCGGACCGTTTCAGATGTTTCTGGTGGAGACTGAAACACTTAGTTTCGCTGGATCATACTGAATTGGGTTGAATTTTCAGAAAAACTAGATAACCTTTACTCCTCTCAGTGTTCGAATTAATTTAAGTCTTCTACGAATATGTAACATCAGTTTGTATTACTACACCAAAAAGAGCTTAGTAAAGGCTTTAAAACTAAAGATATAAGCAATAAGAAAAGCAGACTGCTTTTATCGTTCAAACGTAGCACTAATCGGATTATGTTACAATTAACGGCATTCAAAATTTAGATGAAGAATCGTAGAAGAATACTAAGAAACCGGTTCAAGGTTATGTGCCGCTTAACTTTGTTCTCGGTGAAGGAAAATGTACTGGGGAAACTGACGTGTCTATTTCAACTCATCCAAGTATTGTAACGTCTTTGTTTATTTTTTATTATTTTTTTTATTTTTTTTTATATATACGAAAGGGGCGATGCAGATGTCAAGTTAAGTCACTTCTACTCGTACTCTTGTCTGTATGTTCCGCGCTTCTTTATCTATAACTTGTTATTGCAGCTTTTTCACATGAGGAGTCCGATCTTAAGTTATATAGGTCCTATTTCACTGCATATTGTTTGTAGGTATTTACTATGGCATGTGACAGTTACTTCTACTGGGTCAGCGTACATTTTGGCGCATATCCAAATCTAAATAGTAAAAATGTATGTGGTCCAAATAAATCAGATTGCTGACTGTGACTGAGACGCTCTTTATGGGTCACTTGGGAAATCTCGAACTGAATATATCCTAACTACCGGTTGTCTTATTGATAACTGACACACGATCACTGTATTCAGTTTGATATCTTCTAGGTAGGCATAATATGTTACAAAAACGTGATTAGATGTGTATAGTGTGAAGTCCGCCTGTCTCATTATATATATTAACTAGCTAAAAACGGCTCTAATTCGCAGACAAACTAATATCAAAATATGTAACATTGACATATCTCGATGTTTCGGCCGAGTTACATCGAACGTGGTTACGAAAAGGCTCCCCGAGTTAGACCCGTTTTTATGCTTTCTGTTCGCGAAAGTATAGGAAGTTTCATTATATATTATAATTTAGTAAATGCCAAATAAGTACTAAAATATTAACTAAATTTACAGGTCTAATTCGTGCACAAACTAACCCGTGTCTTCTCGTGACCACGGTCGATGTAACTCGGCCGAAACGTCGAGGTATGTCAAAATTATATATTAGTGTGTGCGCGAATTAGACCCGTTTAAATCTAGTTAATATGTTTTCTGTTCGCAAAAGTTTAAGAACTTCTAAGTACTGAGGTGTATGTACAATTATACACCCCCACACACCAGATTTTAACTTTTTATAGTGGTGCAAATCACCCAAAATAAATTATATCCATGCTGTCTTTCACTGAAAAAAAACCTAGAGCGTTTCGCGCCGCGATAGAAATGTGGTGCAAAATAGCCCATTCATTAGGGCGATTTGCACCGCAATGCGAACTTTTCGTGGTGCAGAATAAGTACCTCAATACTTTTGTCGCCGAAAAACATGGACTACATTCTACTTATGAATTCACTTTAGTAAAAAATCTCTTTGCAATTTCTTTTAGTCTTAATGGAGTAAAAAGTTTAACCGGAGCTTTATATCTGTGCTTGATTTTAATTGAGTTAAGAACTTAAACTCATTTTCAATTTGCATTACTAATGATTTTAAACCTTTATCTTAATGGATTGTGTTTAAGCTGATCACTCTGCACAGCTAATATTGTTTTAACTTTAAAGAAATTATTTCATTTGATTCTAACAAAGTTTTATTATAATGCGACTTGGTTCTAAAATTTCTAATGTTACAGAAAAATGGCATTACGGTGTCGGTGACTTATAGTTACCAATGAAGGTTCAAGGTGAATCGTTTTAATTCGTATTTAAACAAGCTTTTATTTAACTAACTGTGGTAGTTGTTGGATACTTGACTCAGTTATTGTAAAATTTCGCAACCTTTTTTTTCCATTTCTGTTCTACAAATACGTACCAACTGTGCGTGCATGTTTGTCGAATTCCGATGACGATACAATAGTCTACTGACAACGGTCAGATAACGGAGGCGGAAGTGACACTGTAACTAACCTACCCTAACTACGCAAGAAAATACACGTGATAAAATATATGGCCAAATGATCGTCTTAACCCAACGTTGTGGAAAAACAGTAACCTCGGTTCTTTTAGAGTTAGAGACTGTTTATAGTGAAATACAAATAAAATTATATAGTTAAATAAAGGAGAAGTATATAAGTAAGAAGTATATAATTAAATAAAGGAGAAGTAAAAGGGAGTCTTATAAATATAAGAGAGAGATTAACCTGTGAATACCAAGGAAAACGAAAGGCTGCTTTCCTTTTGTGAAGAATATAGCCCCCCCCATTTGGGGAGGGAGGATAGGCCCCAGCCAACGCCCATCCTTGTGAGTGCCAACCACAGAGTGCACTCCCCGGGAAAGAGGTAAAGGTAAGGACATTAGGTCTTGTTTTAACCATTCAGTCCAAATGTGATTGTACTTTTTTTTTCCTTTACTCAATCCCGGAATTCATTATTTATGTTTGTTGACCATTCACGGTTCTTTTCATATTGGGTATTTTCCCAATTACTAGACTTCATCAAGAGATCAATGCTCATGA
This sequence comes from Hylaea fasciaria, assembly GCA_905147375.1. Taxonomy (NCBI): domain Eukaryota; kingdom Metazoa; phylum Arthropoda; class Insecta; order Lepidoptera; family Geometridae; genus Hylaea; species Hylaea fasciaria. The sequence goes on along the minus strand of LR990202.1, from coordinate 9,389,406 downwards.
CTACAACCAATCCACAATGCGTAAAGCAGAGCCAGAAGGTACACCCAGGGGTCCCACTGCTATGTAGCGCTTGTACATACGTGATGTTCCAGGAGTGCTGGGTGCCCAGCTGCGGAAATGATTGAGCCCACATATATTTCCCCAAGGAAATCCGATAATTGCATAAAAGCTTTTTTTATAAATTGTAATTATCATTTGTAAATAATGCTCCGGTAATAGGTATGGATCAATCACATCCAGGCTGAAATAGTTTTCAGTAAATACAAAATCAGTTTTGTCGTAAATTAACGGAAAGAATAGGTAGGAAATGATTAAGAGGAGGAAAGCTAATAGGAGTCGGTACTCCCCTATCAATATTCGCGAAAGTTACTGATTAGCAATAATTTACTAAATGTGTTTGGTCATAGTGTTGTAATTTTGAATAAACAAGGGATGCACAGTTGGCCTAACTGAACATTTCCTCGCCGATTCGGTGTATAGTGTGGGGAAATATTTGTGCCCTGCGTGTATAGTGTTAATGCTTGCAGTAAGACGTAATCACTAGTAGTAACTTCATTGGAATAATTCCAAGCATATAAGGGTTGTGAGGCCTCAGACGTAACAACGATTCCAAGCAGTCACTCACTAGTTATGAAAACACCTACAGTATGTTATATGAGCAAACTACTGCACATCAGCAATTAATATAAAGTTTGTTGATTTCAATCTAAACTAGGGGATGTTACCTGGACAAAACGTTACCTCAAAACCTTAGTTACCAGTAAAAGAATAATAGACGATCCCACCATATGTCCACAATTTACCGACTGAAATGGGATTGCCTGTACCTTGCACAACACATAGTGTCAGATAATTTTATAGTGCATTAGCTTATTTCAATAGAGCTGGGTTCTGGGGGCCTACTCCCACCTTATAGCAAACGATTTTCTTTAGGTTCTATCCAGTTTAGGTTCCTAAATGGGATCGACTAATTTCGTACCATCACCTACTTTTAAAGATAACCGTATTGAGATCGAAAACGGGCACTGAAATACTGATATTTTTGAGGTACCTAGGTATCGATATCAAATATCGGTTAAAATACACATCGGCCAACGGCCAACCACACGCACAAGCTTCACCACAGTTTTGCATGCAAAAGCCGGCTTGTACACGTACACTGTGGGATCTGTGTGTGTGTGGTTGGTAAAACGGAATGACGCGCAAACCTGCTTGCTTGGCTTGTTTTTTTTTTTTTTTTTTTTTTTTTTTTTTTTAAAAACGTAGCCCCACACTAGGATTGCTCCTGTATCGTGGGTACCGCTTACAGACATATAATTTCACATACACATCACACCCAGACCAGAAACTAATATTTGTGGATCGCACAAATATTTGTCCCAGGCGGGAATCGAACCCGCAACCCCTAGCGCAGCAGTTTGATTGCTCAGCCACTACGCCAAACGAGCCGTCAAACGACAAACGAGGCTTGTACACTTTTCGACTTTCTTTAAATTTTGCATGTGCAAGCCCAGCTTGCGCGTACCTACTTGTCTGTGCGTGTGTTTGAGCTTTCCATGTTCAAGCTGCAATTGAGGCTTTATACATCATTTTTTTACACAGCAGAAATAGTTCTTCATTTGAAAATTGTTTCCACGCCGACGATCACGAGAAGAATGTGGCTTGCGCGTACCTATTTACCTGTACCATGTGATTACACACGTGTTCAGTATTTTAATTCCCAAAATAGGTAATAAGAAAATATCGGTATTTAGCAATGTATCAATTACCATTATCGGGGGGTTTGAAAATACCATGAATATGTCCCTGATTGGCATTGCTTAGCTTAGAATGAATGAACAATATTATCTATGGCTAAATGCACAAACCTCAGACTATTCATCCAACAGATATGATATTTAACTCAAGATCCGGGGAAGAAAAGAGACAATTGAATACAAATAGACAAAGGAGTAAATAGGATAGTACGATGATGTTTTATTTTTGTCAGCGTATGCACTAATTTATTGCTGTGCTGCAGAAGCAAACTAATCTTGACATTGTAGAATGTCACACGAATGATTGGAGCACCACCTAAATAACGTGTATTATATTTCTCCGATTTATAGGGATACCCAGCGATCTTGGCTTTTAGAATGTCGCACGAATGATTGGAGCTACACCTAAATAACGTGTATTAAATTTATCCGATTTATCAATTTTATTGCACCATAGGTGTCCCTTTCGGGTATACGCTTTTGTCAAGTCTATTGATACTTCGTCTATGGCACAAACCGTGAATAGCTAAAATAATTTTTTTTTATCTGTATCGAAAGCAGAGCCACAGACTGCTGGATACTACCTACTTATAGCAAGATGCAAAATATAGACTAGCTGTCCTTTTCCGTCACGAGTAACAGATGAATAGTCTTCTCATGGTCTTCTCCTTAATGTGGGAAAGAGACTACTGATACCAATCGTCTATAGCTCTTTCCGTCTACGTAAGGTTGACGTTCATTCCTCGCTCACTCATTTGCGATAAAACTCTCCGTGGTGGAGCTGTAAGCTATAAAGTAGGTACCTAGGTGGGTACATGAGTTTTGGCGGGAATCCGATAGTGAGATGTTTTTGGTTTTGTATTATTTTCTCAAACTTGTGTTTCTTCGAGTGTTAATGTGCAATATTGGTGGAATATTAATCATTAAGTGTTTAGATATAAATAAATATAAGTATTAAGTATTTACATGGTCAAAGTCACGATTCAGTAAAGTAGTGGATGCTTTACTGAAACTTCTTGGGAGATTTGGAAAAAATGCGAAGTGACACGCTTTTTGGGTTTATATCATTTGCCCACACTCATGTACGTTAACGAACACTAATTGATTACTATGCCACCAATACTACACATTAACATTTGAAGAAACACAAGTTTGTGAAAAAATACAAAACTAACGTCTCACTATAGGATTACCACCAAAACTCGATGTTGTTATTGTTCGTGTGAGTCCAACATCTTAGGATTCCTCGTCCAGGCGAGAGAGGTTTCGTTGACGGTCGGGGCTACAACTCGTATTCTCAGAATAAAAGGCTCGTATTGTTGAAGTTGTGACCGTGGCGGATGCCGCGATGATTACGGTTCATCTGACGAAGTCACCACGGGTCGAAACCTCGGGTTTCGCCAGTCTTGGGCATGTGCATGTGTAGTATGTACCAAAACGATTCAGTTTTGGTGAGAAAATATGTAACTTTTCTTGGGCCGCTAATTATGACAACTAAGCGGTTCAGTATTGGTAAAAAGGTCAAAACAAGTAGGTTAGTTCCAAATGAATGAACGAAACATTAAATAATAGTAATACCTGCCTTTCGATATCAAAAAGGTAGACGTCAAATCCTTTAGATTTAAAATGGCGGCAACCTAAACTGAGCGGCAAGATGTCAAAATAAGACGTTACGGTACGACTGAGTCGAACGTGAGTGGAACGATTCTGTTTAGGTCTGCAAATGGATCGCAATAAGAGGTCATGGTAAGGCCCCTGGTAGGCTTAAATAAAACAATGTGTAACCATCCCGCAGTCTTGTACTCGTAATATAACTGAAGTTGCCAATAGGTTTGTTTAAGACTAAAGTCAAATATAGATCGTAGTTCAGTGCTGAAGAAATGTAGTATATTATGTGTAATAATATGTTGATATAGTCAACGAGTTGGTTAAGGCTGTAAATAAAAGGTAAGATGATGATTGCGTGTATGATAATTGTCGAAAGTAGAAATAAACCCCATATGTATGCCGTGAATAATAATTTGATCGTGAGTCGTAAATATATGTCAATAGAACGATGGTAAGATAAATTCAAGCTGAAAATAATTGTATAAATGGTTTTGTAGAAATGGTAGGTAGTGAAGTAAATAAAGGTTTAGTTAGAGCTGTAAATAAAATGTCAAAATAATCGTACATACGAAATGTCAACGTAACGCACGTAAACGTATAATCGTAGAGATAAACGTAATTTTTTAATAATTTCAAAGCCGTGAGTAATCGTAATTTATATAAGCCGTTCCGTAAAAATGGTGTCGAAGTACATAACGTATAGTTATGATTGTAAATAAGATGATAGAATACGAACGTATGGTAAATTCAGTAGATAGTATAGTAGTATAGTAATATGGTAGTATTCAGAAGTCGTATGGTAAATTCAGTAAACAGCCGCAAACATCAGAAGGGTAAAGCCTTCTAATATTACATGAGAGATAAAATAATAAACGCAAAATAAGTCAAAAGCTGAAAATAAACACGTACAATATATGCATTACAAAAATAGAAATCAAAGTAAAATAATTTCAAAGTCGTGAGTAAATCATAAAAGCCGTATTGTAGAAATAGTATCGAAGTAAATAATGTTCCGTTATGGCCGTAAATAAAATGGTAAAATAACGTAAGTATGTAAAGTAAATACAGTAACACCAGAAGGGTAAAGCCTTCCGATATACCGTAAGATGAAATAAAATGGCAGAATAACGAACGTAAAGTAAATTCAGTAGTTAAACGTAAATTGCCGCAAACATTGGAAGGGTAAAGCCTCCCAATGTAACACATATTTAAATAAAATAACGAACACAACATAAAATCAAAAAATGAAAACAATGTAAACATTTAAATAGGTACCAGAAGTACAATGAGTGATTTATAAATTACTTTGCATAAAATGTGGAAACTTATCACTCACCATATCGACTGGTGTGACCAAATTGGATCTTTAGATATAGACAAGATTATGAAAAGTATATAATGATTTCAGTAAAGTAATTTAGACAAATATATTATTATTATGATAAAAATAGCCATATTATGATTCGATCCAATTAGGCGTGTAAATAAAAGTTCCACCAACCTCGCGAAGGCTTCTTTTACCTTAGGATTGCCATGTTAGGATCACCTGAAATAGCCTAGCTTACGGAAGTGGATGAGCACTATTACTACTTTTACACATTTAATTACTGAAATCAGTCGAAGATTTCATTAAATCTAAGTTGGAATGAGTTTATTTGAATATACCAATTAAAAACCGAAACCCATCGAAGGTTTCATCTTATTAGAAAACTGAACTAGATGGATCACAATAAATCTAGAAACCGATCGAAGGTTTTGTTATAGTCAATTAGATGATTTGTATAACTGAAAGAAAGTGACTAGTTAATCGGAGACATGGCAACCCATAAGGATCTCCTCCGGCACCCATCAGTCATCAGTTCTCGGCACACATATTATAATTCAAATAAAGTAGCATAATAAAATGCGCATGTTTAATGGAATTTGCAATAGAAAACTTTACATGAACATTCTACTAAGCCAAATAAAGATGCCGGCACAAAAGAACAATGTACTAGGAAAACGTCCCAACTTCTTACTAGAAAAGTTACAACCGAAACATCTTTAAATAATAGATAATCGACTCACGACCTCGGCTTGAAGACCACTAGCACTTCACTATAACACACACCCTTAAACCGAATTAGCACACCGCTATCCCTATGCATAATTACACCCCCCAACCCTTTCTATCACTGTGTTGCGGATGCGTGTGCGTTACTCTCCAATTATCGACCAACTATCCTGACTGAAATCACGTCTCTCCTGACGACAGGTGCCCCCCTTCACCCCTGTAATTCCACTTGACTCTCATACAACGAGCCCTTGTTCCCAAAACTTGCGTACGCGCTAATAATTTGTTTAACTTAACAGAGGTAGGTACTATGGGTCGGTACATTCACCCCCAAAAATTTTAAAAGGTCTATCCGGTTAAAATTTTTTCATGAAAACGAACCATAGTTACCGAAATTTATTTATCTCCATCTCATATTACACTGACAGATTCCTAAGATTCAATGTATATCCTCCTTTTTTCCGAAAGTGGTGGCCCTACACCCCACTAGTCACCTTTAACTCGATCGTAATAATGTTGTCAACCCATAAAATTTTTTTCGACATTCATTAAGATATAAGGTAAGTACTTAAGTTTTTCATAAATATTCGCGATATTTATCAATGTTCACGCGCTCACAATTCACAAGCAGTCGCCCTGGTGACAATTACTATTTGTGCTAACAATATTCTTCGCTAATCCATTATTTGTTTACAGCAAAATAAAAACCTCAAATAACTACTCACGTAATTGTAAATCTGTTACAACCAACAATATGTAAATACTTAAGTTGGTTTGCTACTAATAGTATACGAGCAGCCTATTGTTTTAAGTACCTACCTAGACCAATATTCCTAATGACAATATAATCCGAACACCAAAATAGGTACCGACAAAACCCATGTAATATTTCACAACCTAAGTGTGGTTGACCGATACCCTATTAGTAATACGTATGCAACTATGTTGTACATATTACTTACCTAATATTCGTCTAATTATATCATTGTTATTTTGTGCAAAGTTCCTATGTTAAAATAAGACGATATTGTTTTAGTTTTGCCGCTTCCTACCATATTTAATTTTATTTATAAGAATATAATTGCCTATAACCATAAACACCGTATCCGCAAGTACCTACCCATTTAGTGTACATTTACATAACGCATACACATAGATAAGCAGCTATAACACTTAGAAATAGGGACATTCCAACTCGTACTCACTACGGCACAAGTAAGTAGCTGAACCCCACTCAAAGCCCTGCTCAGTCGTCACTCCTTTCCGTTCCCACCATGCTAATACTAACATACTCGTAAGCAAAGTGGCTGACTTGTTTATGACGCCAGGTCTCATTTCTCTTTGCACTTAAGGCACAATACAATAAGTCTTCATTGAACCCCACACAGTTGGCCTATTCACAATACAAAAAATAAACAATTAAATGCTGAGCAATAAGTGGCCGCAAGATTAAGCCGCGGGGCTCTCGTTACCTACTAATTATAAACAATACTTAATACTGATCCCCTTTCATAACCTACCAACACAAACAGCACTAGCAACGCCGATATAAAATCTGCTGACTTGTAAACAAACATTCAACCTACTTCGTGACAGAGAACGGTTATTTTCCTAAGACTGTACCTATCAATGCCCGGCTTATAAACTTCAACAAAATTTAACTAACTTGTAGGTACGTTATATAAAGTTTTATATACCAATATTGAAACCGTTATATGGAGTAGTTAATACCGTATAATTATGTTACTTATCCGCGTTAATGAAAATTAAGTAACTAACATTATCTAACTATTATCTTTCTTTTTACCAACACCCCCACAAACTTTGGACTCAATACACCCCCACGCCCTTAATGTCCTAAATATTTTGAAGTTAACAAAATTAAAACGCAACACCCCCACGGTCTTAAGATCTTAGGTATTTTAAACATTTAGGTAGGTACTGAACATAAGTAACGTGTGTGAATTTCCTAAAACAGTCTCATAAACTCTTTCCATTTCACGAACACCAAATTGTAGGCTGTAAAGCCTACTTTTAATATAAAGATTACTCTAAAATATCCTGGTCACGGCACCAAATTGTAACTAACCTACCCTAACTACGCAAGAAAATACACGTGATAAAATATATGGCCAAATGATCGTCTTAACCCAACGTTGTGGAAAAACAGTAACCTCGGTTCTTTTAGAGTTAGAGACTGTTTATAGTGAAATACAAATAAAATTATATAGTTAAATAAAGGAGAAGTATATAAGTAAGAAGTATATAATTAAATAAAGGAGAAGTAAAAGGGAGTCTTATAAATATAAGAGAGAGATTAACCTGTGAATACCAAGGAAAACGAAAGGCTGCTTTCCTTTTGTGAAGAATATAGCCCCCCCCATTTGGGGAGGGAGGATAGGCCCCAGCCAACGCCCATCCTTGTGAGTGCCAACCACAGAGTGCACTCCCCGGGAAAGAGGTAAAGGTAAGGACATTAGGTCTTGTTTTAACCATTCAGTCCAAATGTGATTGTACTTTTTTTTTCCTTTACTCAATCCCGGAATTCATTATTTATGTTTGTTGACCATTCACGGTTCTTTTCATATTGGGTATTTTCCCAATTACTAGACTTCATCAAGAGATCAATGCTCATGACTACAACCAATCCACAATGCGTAAAGCAGAGCCAGAAGGTACACCCAGGGGTCCCACTGCTATGTAGCGCTTGTACATACGTGATGTTCCAGGAGTGCTGGGTGCCCAGCTGCGGAAATGATTGAGCCCACATATATTTCCCCAAGGAAATCCGATAATTGCATAAAAGCTTTTTTTATAAATTGTAATTATCATTTGTAAATAATGCTCCGGTAATAGGTATGGATCAATCACATCCAGGCTGAAATAGTTTTCAGTAAATACAAAATCAGTTTTGTCGTAAATTAACGGAAAGAATAGGTAGGAAATGATTAAGAGGAGGAAAGCTAATAGGAGTCGGTACTCCCCTATCAATATTCGCGAAAGTTACTGATTAGCAATAATTTACTAAATGTGTTTGGTCATAGTGTTGTAATTTTGAATAAACAAGGGATGCACAGTTGGCCTAACTGAACATTTCCTCGCCGATTCGGTGTATAGTGTGGGGAAATATTTGTGCCCTGCGTGTATAGTGTTAATGCTTGCAGTAAGACGTAATCACTAGTAGTAACTTCATTGGAATAATTCCAAGCATATAAGGGTTGTGAGGCCTCAGACGTAACAACGATTCCAAGCAGTCACTCACTAGTTATGAAAACACCTACAGTATGTTATATGAGCAAACTACTGCACATCAGCAATTAATATAAAGTTTGTTGATTTCAATCTAAACTAGGGGATGTTACCTGGACAAAACGTTACCTCAAAACCTTAGTTACCAGTAAAAGAATAATAGACGATCCCACCATATGTCCACAATTTACCGACTGAAATGGGATTGCCTGTACCTTGCACAACACATAGTGTCAGATAATTTTATAGTGCATTAGCTTATTTCAATAGAGCTGGGTTCTGGGGGCCTACTCCCACCTTATAGCAAACGATTTTCTTTAGGTTCTATCCAGTTTAGGTTCCTAAATGGGATCGACTAATTTCGTACCATCACCTACTTTTAAAGATAACCGTATTGAGATCGAAAACGGGCACTGAAATACTGATATTTTTGAGGTACCTAGGTATCGATATCAAATATCGGTTAAAATACACATCGGCCAACGGCCAACCACACGCACAAGCTTCACCACAGTTTTGCATGCAAAAGCCGGCTTGTACACGTACACTGTGGGATCTGTGTGTGTGTGGTTGGTAAAACGGAATGACGCGCAAACCTGCTTGCTTGGCTTGTTTTTTTTTTTTTTTTGTTTTTTTTTTTTTATAAAAACGTAGCCCCACACTAGGATTGCTCCTGTATCGTGGGTACCGCTTACAGACATATAATTTCACATACACATCACACCCAGACCAGAAACTAATATTTGTGGATCGCACAAATATTTGTCCCAGGCGGGAATCGAACCCGCAACCCCTAGCGCAGCAGTTTGATTGCTCAGCCACTACGCCAAACGAGCCGTCAAACGACAAACGAGGCTTGTACACTTTTCGACTTTCTTTAAATTTTGCATGTGCAAGCCCAGCTTGCGCGTACCTACTTGTCTGTGCGTGTGTTTGAGCTTTCCATGTTCAAGCTGCAATTGAGGCTTTATACATCATTTTTTTACACAGCAGAAATAGTTCTTCATTTGAAAATTGTTTCCACGCCGACGATCACGAGAAGAATGTGGCTTGCGCGTACCTATTTACCTGTACCATGTGATTACACACGTGTTCAGTATTTTAATTCCCAAAATAGGTAATAAGAAAATATCGGTATTTAGCAATGTATCAATTACCATTATCGGGGGGTTTGAAAATACCATGAATATGTCCCTGATTGGCATTGCTTAGCTTAGAATGAATGAACAATATTATCTATGGCTAAATGCACAAACCTCAGACTATTCATCCAACAGATATGATATTTAACTCAAGATCCGGGGAAGAAAAGAGACAATTGAATACAAATAGACAAAGGAGTAAATAGGATAGTACGATGATGTTTTATTTTTGTCAGCGTATGCACTAATTTATTGCTGTGCTGCAGAAGCAAACTAATCTTGACATTGTAGAATGTCACACGAATGATTGGAGCACCACCTAAATAACGTGTATTATATTTCTCCGATTTATAGGGATACCCAGCGATCTTGGCTTTTAGAATGTCGCACGAATGATTGGAGCTACACCTAAATAACGTGTATTAAATTTATCCGATTTATCAATTTTATTGCACCATAGGTGTCCCTTTCGGGTATACGCTTTTGTCAAGTCTATTGATACTTCGTCTATGGCACAAACCGTGAATAGCTAAAATAATTTTTTTTTATCTGTATCGAAAGCAGAGCCACAGACTGCTGGATACTACCTACTTATAGCAAGATGCAAAATATAGACTAGCTGTCCTTTTCCGTCACGAGTAACAGATGAATAGTCTTCTCATGGTCTTCTCCTTAATGTGGGAAAGAGACTACTGATACCAATCGTCTATAGCTCTTTCCGTCTACGTAAGGTTGACGTTCATTCCTCGCTCACTCATTTGCGATAAAACTCTCCGTGGTGGAGCTGTAAGCTATAAAGTAGGTACCTAGGTGGGTACATGAGTTTTGGCGGGAATCCGATAGTGAGATGTTTTTGGTTTTGTATTATTTTCTCAAACTTGTGTTTCTTCGAGTGTTAATGTGCAATATTGGTGGAATATTAATCATTAAGTGTTTAGATATAAATAAATATAAGTATTAAGTATTTACATGGTCAAAGTCACGATTCAGTAAAGTAGTGGATGCTTTACTGAAACTTCTTGGGAGATTTGGAAAAAATGCGAAGTGACACGCTTTTTGGGTTTATATCATTTGCCCACACTCATGTACGTTAACGAACACTAATTGATTACTATGCCACCAATACTACACATTAACATTTGAAGAAACACAAGTTTGTGAAAAAATACAAAACTAACGTCTCACTATAGGATTACCACCAAAACTCGATGTTGTTATTGTTCGTGTGAGTCCAACATCTTAGGATTCCTCGTCCAGGCGAGAGAGGTTTCGTTGACGGTCGGGGCTACAACTCGTATTCTCAGAATAAAAGGCTCGTATTGTTGAAGTTGTGACCGTGGCGGATGCCGCGATGATTACGGTTCATCTGACGAAGTCACCACGGGTCGAAACCTCGGGTTTCGCCAGTCTTGGGCATGTGCATGTGTAGTATGTACCAAAACGATTCAGTTTTGGTGAGAAAATATGTAACTTTTCTTGGGCCGCTAATTATGACAACTAAGCGGTTCAGTATTGGTAAAAAGGTCAAAACAAGTAGGTTAGTTCCAAATGAATGAACGAAACATTAAATAATAGTAATACCTGCCTTTCGATATCAAAAAGGTAGACGTCAAATCCTTTAGATTTAAAATGGCGGCAACCTAAACTGAGCGGCAAGATGTCAAAATAAGACGTTACGGTACGACTGAGTCGAACGTGAGTGGAACGATTCTGTTTAGGTCTGCAAATGGATCGCAATAAGAGGTCATGGTAAGGCCCCTGGTAGGCTTAAATAAAACAATGTGTAACCATCCCGCAGTCTTGTACTCGTAATATAACTGAAGTTGCCAATAGGTTTGTTTAAGACTAAAGTCAAATATAGATCGTAGTTCAGTGCTGAAGAAATGTAGTATATTATGTGTAATAATATGTTGATATAGTCAACGAGTTGGTTAAGGCTGTAAATAAAAGGTAAGATGATGATTGCGTGTATGATAATTGTCGAAAGTAGAAATAAACCCCATATGTATGCCGTGAATAATAATTTGATCGTGAGTCGTAAATATATGTCAATAGAACGATGGTAAGATAAATTCAAGCTGAAAATAATTGTATAAATGGTTTTGTAGAAATGGTAGGTAGTGAAGTAAATAAAGGTTTAGTTAGAGCTGTAAATAAAATGTCAAAATAATCGTACATACGAAATGTCAACGTAACGCACGTAAACGTATAATCGTAGAGATAAACGTAATTTTTTAATAATTTCAAAGCCGTGAGTAATCGTAATTTATATAAGCCGTTCCGTAAAAATGGTGTCGAAGTACATAACGTATAGTTATGATTGTAAATAAGATGATAGAATACGAACGTATGGTAAATTCAGTAGATAGTATAGTAGTATAGTAATATGGTAGTATTCAGAAGTCGTATGGTAAATTCAGTAAACAGCCGCAAACATCAGAAGGGTAAAGCCTTCTAATATTACATGAGAGATAAAATAATAAACGCAAAATAAGTCAAAAGCTGAAAATAAACACGTACAATATATGCATTACAAAAATAGAAATCAAAGTAAAATAATTTCAAAGTCGTGAGTAAATCATAAAAGCCGTATTGTAGAAATAGTATCGAAGTAAATAATGTTCCGTTATGGCCGTAAATAAAATGGTAAAATAACGTAAGTATGTAAAGTAAATACAGTAACACCAGAAGGGTAAAGCCTTCCGATATACCGTAAGATGAAATAAAATGGCAGAATAACGAACGTAAAGTAAATTCAGTAGTTAAACGTAAATTGCCGCAAACATTGGAAGGGTAAAGCCTCCCAATGTAACACATATTTAAATAAAATAACGAACACAACATAAAATCAAAAAATGAAAACAATGTAAACATTTAAATAGGTACCAGAAGTACAATGAGTGATTTATAAATTACTTTGCATAAAATGTGGAAACTTATCACTCACCATATCGACTGGTGTGACCAAATTGGATCTTTAGATATAGACAAGATTATGAAAAGTATATAATGATTTCAGTAAAGTAATTTAGACAAATATATTATTATTATGATAAAAATAGCCATATTATGATTCGATCCAATTAGGCGTGTAAATAAAAGTTCCACCAACCTCGCGAAGGCTTCTTTTACCTTAGGATTGCCATGTTAGGATCACCTGAAATAGCCTAGCTTACGGAAGTGGATGAGCACTATTACTACTTTTACACATTTAATTACTGAAATCAGTCGAAGATTTCATTAAATCTAAGTTGGAATGAGTTTATTTGAATATACCAATTAAAAACCGAAACCCATCGAAGGTTTCATCTTATTAGAAAACTGAACTAGATGGATCACAATAAATCTAGAAACCGATCGAAGGTTTTGTTATAGTCAATTAGATGATTTGTATAACTGAAAGAAAGTGACTAGTTAATCGGAGACATGGCAACCCATAAGGATCTCCTCCGGCACCCATCAGTCATCAGTTCTCGGCACACATATTATAATTCAAATAAAGTAGCATAATAAAATGCGCATGTTTAATGGAATTTGCAATAGAAAACTTTACATGAACATTCTACTAAGCCAAATAAAGATGCCGGCACAAAAGAACAATGTACTAGGAAAACGTCCCAACTTCTTACTAGAAAAGTTACAACCGAAACATCTTTAAATAATAGATAATCGACTCACGACCTCGGCTTGAAGACCACTAGCACTTCACTATAACACACACCCTTAAACCGAATTAGCACACCGCTATCCCTATGCATAATTACACCCCCCAACCCTTTCTATCACTGTGTTGCGGATGCGTGTGCGTTACTCTCCAATTATCGACCAACTATCCTGACTGAAATCACGTCTCTCCTGACGACAGGTGCCCCCCTTCACCCCTGTAATTCCACTTGACTCTCATACAACGAGCCCTTGTTCCCAAAACTTGCGTACGCGCTAATAATTTGTTTAACTTAACAGAGGTAGGTACTATGGGTCGGTACAACACGCTCCTCAAAAAGCATAATTATGGATAGTTATTAGAATTGGGCTGCCACTACACTACAACACTAAAAATTGTCTAGAAAAATATATTGAACAAAACTAGTTCATTATTTCTATCTTTTCTTTTCTTTAAATACTCCTGTGTCGACTTATTAAGTTTGTAGTCCAAACAACCCACCAACTTAGAGTAAACACACTCTTTTGATTGCAAGAAGGCACACATTACAAAATTGATTCACACTACCAGGGTAGGTCTCTAAATCAAATTTCACTAACCAATTCCGGTCAGCCTAATTGGCCATTACCCCAAATAGACAGTTTAGGATTAATGTTGCCAATTAATGATGGATGGCGCAGCCGGTCAATGCTTGAACAACTTGGAGACTAAGTTCTAATAAGGGTAACTTAGGTCACTGCCGGACTTGCTCATGTCCAAAATATATGATATACAAAGTATGTCAAAATAGTTATTTACAAACAAACACATGCCTTTACTAACTACTACTACAGAATATTACTATGAAATGTAAGTAGGTGGGTATTACTATAGAACTTAAATTCTAGAATTTTTACGTAGGCACCTAACTTAAATGTAAACGAAAATTAGCCGCCGGCAATGAGTTGTTTAACTACGCTGAAATTGTAGAAATTATAATAAAACTAACCTTTTATTATATTCGTTAAGTGGGCTTAATTACAGCAGCGGGCTAGGCATTAATTGCGAAAACAGCCATTAGGTTGGTATATGGAGGTTTTAATCACAAGGACATTTGGACACGGACGTAAAACTACACGTGATTTTAGAGATAGACTTTATTGAACGGATTAAAGGACGCTAGAATGGTATTTAATGCTGCCTTATTTTTTCAAATTTTCATAATTTCTAACACCTTTCAATTTGTCTTGAATTATAGTTATTTCCTGAATTATTTTAAAATCCACACACAGTTTGTAGTCTTATCGGTTTATGTATAATTCGCATCGGTCTGTTTACAGTTTAAATCATGATTCCTATAATAATATAATTACGATCAATGAAATGGCAAAGGCAGCAAATCAAGCAAATCTAAAACGAATACTGCTGACAATGCCAAAAGCATACAATAAATATATCATATCACACAATTTTCCAACCAATACACTTTAGAAGTTTCGGGAAATCTGTAACCTCACTTCACATAGAATTATCTGAAAGATAAGTTGCGAGTAAGCTATCTGGCGTTGAAAAAAGGAGCTGTTAATCTTTCAGGCACAATTTATGACACTCCAAATGATTTAACGCTCGGAACCACCCCGTTAATAATTTAATGGCTTATATTTCATTCGCAGTGTTTTTTTTTATAAAGAGAATAATATCCAGTTCCAGATTTCTTGATAAATGTAATACGATTGAAAGCTAATAAAACGAGAGCTAGCTGCTGTTAAAATAACATTATTTAGTAGAACAAGCCCAATGTTTTTTTTTCATTTCGTCGTAGATTTTCAGAAAAAATAAGATTATTTTGCTTTGCTTGCTTATCCTATCTCGACTTATACACGCAGCCGCTTGTCTAGAAGTTAGGTCCTATTTATTCTTACTTTGAAGATTCGGAGCGACCAAGATGGTGTAGGGTTGATATTTGTACACTATTCGTCGAAGTTCAATATTTGTTTCTACGCTTACAAAAAAGATGACATAAATACGCTTCAAGGGTTATTGTATTTGGTCACACGCAAATTCAGTGTAAATTTATCACACCTGAGTGTACTTCGAGCGTGTAACTGCCAAGTTCACTATTATAATATAATATTTACTAACGTTGCTCTCAATGCCGCCGTCTCCCAGTCTACAAGAAATGGACGGAGTATTTTAATGTAATGAATGTTTCAGACATTTCATTTACACGTAAAAGTTGGACCAGACAGACCATCTAAGGGATTGTTTTATCTCTGAAGTGAAAGTTGTGTGATGATTTTGAAATAATTTGTTAAGCTTTGATCCTAAATAATTTAATTAATGTGTAATCTAAAATAACTACATAGGTACCTATTTTTTTACTACATTACAATTTTACCATAGACGTTTTTTGTTACGACCTTGTAGAATTCGATATAATCTCGACTATTACGCCAGAATCGGCCCTACCTTATCGAACCAACATCACAGATAAGTAATAGTGCCCCGCCGAAATAGTACTCACTTTCCCACACGAATTAATTAAACAACAATTGACAGAGCTCATTCCCGGGAACATCCAGGGAGGTACCAGTTAAGCTACCGAAGAGGTTTAATTACGCTACCGAATTAATTTCATACTCCCGTGTACCTGAATTGTACGAAGTTAGAAGTGCCGTGTCTGACTGTACTTCGATTGAGCGTCGGGCAAAATGGATTTTAGTTTCGGATGTTATGTGGTAAGTACTTGAATTTGCTGATTGTTGTTGACATGTTTAATTGATATTGTTTGATGGGACGACTACTGTGGTTGTTTATTGTTGGGTTAGGGATGAACCATTGAGGGGGATGGCCTTGGTGAGCCAGGTCATCCTCTCCCTAGGCGTAGTGGCCCGGTAGTCCCACCGGGCCAGCCGCTGGGGCGAGATGGTGAATGCCAACACGACCCCATCTCGCCCCACTCCAGGCGGATCGACGGCTCACGGGGGGGTTTTAGTGGGTTCAAGTCCCACACGCCCCCCTTCCGCCACCCCCATGGTGGAAGGGTAAGTGCGAAGGCATTTCCCCCCCTCAAAAAAAAAAAAAAAAAAAAAAGGGATGAACCATTGAAATTCAGCGTAATATTTAATGGTCCTTGTTTCAAAGTAATACGGTGTTGTTTACACTGCGTAAACATATTATTACCGACTATTACAGTAAGTATAGCTAACCGTAGATACTGAACTATATAATATTATGAACGTGATACATAAAGTAATATTATCTTTAGCAATTTTAATGAACTTCATAGTACTATGCAACATGTCAAAAATAGCCAAAGGTATTTCAAGCAACCCTGAGACAAAAAGTATAATAAGATGTATAATAATAAGATGTATTTTTCTATAAAAATATCATGAGATATAAGACGTTACGTTTCCATCACTCACCAATAATTTTGGTCGAATATAAAACAAAAGCTGTACGATAAAAATCTTACACAGGCAGTCGATAAAGCTTAGTAGCAAGAGATGTAAGCCTACATAGAAACGTTGTTTTCTTTTATATTCATTTCTATCGAGATATTATAATTTCCTCCAAATTTCTCGTCTCTTTCTGATAGGGAAGTATCCTAATCCGATTACTCGTCTGCGCAAACCTGGGGACCTTTTAAAAATATTATAAAACATAAAAGCCCCACTCTGGGGACGAAACAGAGGTTTTGCGATTTAAAAACAATGAAATCAATATACAATGTTAATTTTGGCTAAAGTCAGTAGTCTGATGGATTATTATCAATCGTAACTTTATTGAATTTTAATTGTCTCGTTTTCAAATTGTGAAAGTCATAGAGCTCTAGCTTCTAGCTACCACGACATATTCCATAGATTCCATAGACAATATTAGCCATTGGAATAGCTGTCAAAAAATTTGTGGACTATAGATTTTTGCCAAGATTGAAATGCAATTATCTATTAGACTACGGACGTATTACGGATTTTTCTATTTCTTTGCTATGATCACAATGGTAATGCAATTGAAATGTCACAATGTTAACAGACTACCGCAAGTGACAAAAGTAACCATAATGGCTGAAATCATTGATAATCCATAATCAATTCAAACAGCCGACTGGAGGCCCAGGGTCTCGGTGCTATGTGTATGTGAAATTATATGTCTGAAAATGGTACCCACGACACAGGAGAAAACTTAGAGTGGGGGCTACGTAAAATAAATAAAATAACGAAACAAACAAACAAATTAGACCGAAATCACAGCGTATTATTGAATAATTTTACATATAATATTGTAGCGACACATTGCATATGCATTAATTTCTGCCGACTCTACAGAAAGTAATTCATGACGCGAGTTCGCGACACCAGTCGTCACCCCATAGGCACGGTTGTAGCTCGTCTTGTATTAGAGTAATTATTTATACTTGCCTTTATTATACCTATACGTGTGGATGTAGTTGAGGAATTGACAATACATTATTACGGTGATTTATTGCTTTTAATTGAAGGTCACCCGATGAACCCCGTTAGGTATAACGTTTAATTGTGGCAGGTAAAGTGGTGACCCCGACGTAATATTGGCGCACCCGCTCGCGTTTGGCGAGGCGCACAGACTTTTGCTTACCCTCGAAACACTTGACTGACGTTTCCGAAACTGGGGGTAGTTTGATGATCTAGTAGGGTCCAATACAGAAGTTTATAACCCTTACATACAACTGTTTTATGCACGTTTGTTGTACCCATAGTAAATAAACTACGTCATGACCATGATTTAAGGCTACTTAAAAGTGATTTTAGGTATCTGAGTAGTCTTTCTAGTGGCCTTACTAGCGGTAAGGTCACTATAAAGAGCGTGTAGGTTTATAAACGAGCCGTTTGCCTAGAAACAAGGAGATGCTCTAAGAGATTTAATGTTAGGGCGTTGTAAAAGCTAAGGTCTTTCGGGCTATTTACAAAATCTCTCAGGAAAGGTTTTATGACGTGCTTTATCACGCTGCCGCTCTGTCAACGATACAGCCAAAGTGCAATGGTTTTAGAACCGTACTTAGGGTTATATTCTAAGTCAGTAAAACCACTACACCGAACCACTCTCTACAAACACGTACCGATGGGTATCCGACTGTGATATGGAATTAATGATGCGGCTGTGGCGTTTCAATTTCCAGTTTTGAAAACTGTTGCTGAAAACTGTTGTCGATAAGACTAATTTCAACGACAACAACATTAACTATTACTATTCTAGCTATAACACTAGACATATTTATATGTGGCAGTCTATCGGGGCAACAGGATGACATCCAAATTTGCATCGCTCCGCGATTCGGAGTGCACGTTAGGTCATTGGTATCGATAAATGCAATCGTGAAGCCACCTCAGGGGCCGTTGAGTTTGACCTGACCAAGTCTGACTCCACCTGACCCTTCTTCATTCAACAAACAGCAAATGTTACTATCGTTTAATTTAATCAGCCTGCAGTGCAAAATAAGTGTTAATAGAAGCTAGTTTAGAAGAAAATAATTATAGCTCACCCAAACTTATTATTAGAACGTAAAGGCGCGAGTAAAATCTCGACGTCTCGCTAATGTATTGTTCTCAGTCAAATAAGGTATCTCTACCTATAGTGAGTTTGTTCTGCGCCTTAATAGCGTAGGTACGTGAGTAGACCAAGTTCTCAATGTAAACATTTACATTTCTCCCTTTGGTAAGCATATCACGCCGGTAAGGGTCCTGCTTCTCGGAAAACCTTTCGAGTTTTCCTTCGGCTTTATATCTTCTTTCTGTAAACATTCTTAGTGATTGATAGAAAATAAACTTTTGTATGGCACCCTTGCCTTTAGAGACATCGTTGGAGGGAATGGCTTCTTTAATTCGACAATAAACGTTGATTTTGGTATAATGCCGTCGATAAATTGTGTGTTTGTCATTTTACAAATACTGATGGGGTAACAAACGTGAGCGAAGTGAAACGGAGTTAATAATCACTTTATTACTACTACCTAATGAACTGCCACCAGCAATAACAGCATGCCAATTTAGCTCTTTTTAGCAGGTCATAGCGTTTATAGTCCCATTTAATTTAGAAACGATTACCAACAACGTTTCAATCGTACCTAACAACACATTTTGATTTGAATATCAGAGTCCCAGACACAGACACTCTGGGTTGTATCACATATCCTGGCTATATCTATAATATTCATGCTCATTTCGCTCAAGTCCCGTTTCAATCTAGCAATGTGAGTAAACAGCATTAGATTACGTTCCATAACAATTCAACAGCTCTAGTGTGTACATAGCGTAAAGCACAGTGTTGAACTTGTGCGTTTTGCAACCCAATGTCACTGGGTTCGAAGGGATTTCGACCACTCTGTAGGGTGAGCAGGAACCTCTATCGAGAAACTACTAGATAAATCTAAAACAAATGTGACAGTTAACGTATCGAATACTTTCTCGATAGAGGTTCCTGCTCACCTTACTGGTCCCGGTTGTTATAAACCGATAGCACGTCAGAGGTCCTTAGAGGTCCCGTCACCACAGAGGTCACTTACTCCATTCGACAAACAAAACAGTGTGTAAAGAACCGTAACTCACGCAGATAGGCTCAAGGGTAATAAACAGAAAGTTCCTGGAAAACTACCCAACATTTTACTCTCGCCAAAGTTAACTGGCTCCGACTAATCTGGCTATGATGAATGGCTTTTCCCAGAATTAAAATATCATCAATCAGCTGGAGTATTAATTTCGCATTGTAGGAGCTAAATATACCCGTTTAGTTTGTAAGGCTATAAAAACAGTTTTTGGTAAAAGTTTTAATAAATATTCCATTATAATTTTTTCGACAGAAATGCTAAGTGATTAAACTCGATTTTTTTGCACTGTCATATTATATTTTATTATCATAATAAATGAAAAGCACAAACTGATGAAGAAAATGACACCGCAAAAATTAACTTTCGATGAAAGTCCTGTACAAAAATCTACGAAACTTTAGGTTTGGCATGAGCGAGCAGTTTAGAGTGAGTTGTTATTATAACGCTCAGAAATAGGTATTGTTTTAAACACAAACAAACGCTATATTAGAATGTTCTTATTAAGTTATTACCTACTGACTTTCTTATGTTTAATTCGTAGGTAATTAGCAAACCTAGATGTTGATGATGTTCGATATTTAGTGTGGTGTGTATAAAGTTATGTTTTACCAGACAAAAGCGGGTAGTTGGACACCTGACGCTCCAGTCGGTGACACCCGTTATTCAGTTTTCTCGCGGCCACGGTCGACGTGTCAATCGAAACGTTGATGTATCTCAAAATTATATATTTTTATATTTGTTTGTACGCGAATTACACCCGTTCTTAGCCAGTAGAATTATAATTAAACGTGTTGCTTCAGATCAAACTAATAGGTTTTCTAAGGAATCTAATCAATCTAACCAACCTAGAACCGAGAATAAAATGGAGTGTATTAAAGAAATAGAGAGTGTAGTGCAGTTGAGTAGAGTGGAGTGGAGTAGAATGTGTGTAGTGGAGAGGCTCAGTGGTAAGCTTGTGTATTTTTAATAACATAAGTATTCGTATTCACAGCATCCACAGGGTTTTCCTCCTAAGTATATAGAGGGTTAAGTACCATATATGTTGGTACTTCACACATGTGGTAGTATATTTATGTTCACAAAAGGATGATAAATTATCTATATTATCTTCTGTAGGTGCTTATTGTGTGAGAACTTGACAGATGTCAAAATTCTGTCAAAACGTCTACGTGCAGTTTCAGTGGCAAGGGGCGTTGTGAGTATTATTATCTCTATAATATCTAGAAAACTGATACTTCTATAGAAACTTCTTTTTTGTGTATTCGTGAACATACATCAATTGAAAAAAATACGACTAAATTAAAACATAAACCAAAGAAAATTCATTTATAAATGTATCAAATGCTATCGAGTTCATTTTGATGTTAAACTTTAGTATGCCTAATAACTCTCATAATCTAGTATTATTATATTCCGTAGAAACCAATGTAATATAACATACGATACTAAAGTAATATACACACGTAATATAAACACCATAATACACGCTTTTCACGGCACAGTCTACAAAAAGGCCTTGATTCGGAACATAGCACCGCGTGCTAATTATGGTTACTTAGCGAGCTCGTATCAAAGCCGTTAATTAAACTTTGACTGACATGATAATTACTGATAATTTGACACTAAATTAGTAATTACTTAGGTAGTAAATAATAACGCGTCACGACCACATATACAGATCCTAGATTGCCTGTATCCAAATAATCAAGAGATGCGAGGGCCATGGTCCTTCAAGCACACAGATTTAGAGTCTGTGGTACACACAAATACCTATTAGCTTAATATATATAAATTACGCATTACGTTGTTTGTCCACGATGGATTTCTAAACTACTTAACCGATTTTAATCAAATTTGCACACCGTGTGCGTCTTGGCCTAACTTGAAAGATAGGATAGGTGTTCAGATCAAAGATAGAACTTGAAATATTAAGCTTCAATAAGCTGTTTATTATTCAATGCTATGTAGCGTAGATATGCATAGGAACTGTGATCCAGTTTTGCTGCCAGTCTCCTAACAAATTTCATTTTCACCTACATTTTGCAGCGAAGCTCGTAAATTGCATTTGTTATTTTTCACCTTCGCATTCCCTTGCTTCCGACTTCCGCACTATAACTAATAGGCTGAGAGCTTGCGTTGGTTTTGGTAAGGGTGTGAAAGTTCACGTGTTTTTTAAGGCGCGCCCAGACATCGCGAGGCACGCGTGTCGCAGTATTCGCAACGCATGCCTAGCGATGTCTGTTGAGCATCTTTAACAAAATCTTATTCTTCAAGTGCCTTGATAATACATTTATAACGGCTGATAAAAAATTTAACAAATTTTTTTTCAAATTAACACTAAAAAAATCGCTATTTCTATGTTATCTCCAAATCTCCTAAGAATTTTCAGTAAACCATCCAGTTCTTTTATTTACTGAATTGTGCCTGAATGCATAAAATATCGTGTGAAGCCAAAACAGAAATTTAACTATTGACATCGATAATGAAATCTATAACTTCAAGAATAAGAGCTATAACCTAATCCTTAGTACGGAGGACGGTGGTGCCTGAGATCTGTGATACAGTTAGCATCATCATCACCATCATCAGCCTAAAGACGAACATAGGCCCACTGCTGAACATAGGCCTCCCCCTTAGAACGCCACACCGAACGACAATTTGCCACTTGCACCCACCGGTTGCCTGCGACTCTTTTGGTGTCGTCGGCCAGTCTAGTGGGAGGCCTACCTACACTGCGTCTTCCAGCCCCAGTACAGTTATCACTGTACCTTTATCCCGTACATTTATTGAACGTAAGTTTGATACATAAGTTAAATCTATGAAAAGAAGTTAAAGATAACACTCATAAACATTTTTTTACTATTTATTTATTAACGTCTGCTTAAGTCTTTCATTCAGAACCATTAATCCATTAACGTAACATCAGATGTAGAATGTAAATGTCACTTTAGTTAAACTAGTTCACGAAGAGGAAGTTAATGCTTAGTAACCGCCTTAGTTAATGTATTAAGTGCTTAGTTAAGTTTTGGCTTGGTTGACTGTATTTAGTTCAGATGGGTATCAATAATGTAAAGCTCTCTAGAGTATTCAATGAAAGCTTTATAGTACGAGGTGTATGTATAATGAGTAGGCAATAGGTACATGATATCTTACCAAACCTGTACTAAACTTTACAAAATACGACATTTTCCAAAAGCAACTGTATCACCAAGCATTAATGCATAATTTCATATGACAGGCTAATTTTATTGTATAAAAAACTGTTCGTTGTTAAGCGCATTAGTAAAACGGCCGGACCTTTAAGTATTATTTTAATGTTCATATAGTTCTGAATTAGGTTTCACGGAAAGAATAATTGGAAAAATTCCCGGAAAATTAACAAAGTCAGGAAAAACTGCATGTTATTATTTATATGGAATTGTGTATAAATAAGCTTCCGTTTAGAATGAAACTCATTTTCTCGTGAAAAAACAAACACGCACTTATATTCAATATCTCAGTCGCGAATAAGGAGAATATTCTTCTATACCTATACCTTCAGCTAGTTTTACATACGTATACTCACACTACCCTGTCATAATAAGACACTGGGAGTAATGTAATAAATGTCAGCGCATGCTTGAGCAACTTCCCTGTGACAAGGTACTAAATTACTCATGAAGGGAAATACTCGTATGAACAATAATGAACTTGAATAACTGGGTTTTCGGTAAACAAAATAAATATAACGCCCTGTCAAAAGATAAAAGCTTTGATGCGATATTGAAAGGTTTTCTTACTGCTGACGTCATTCGCGAAAATCGCGAACTTGATAAAATGAATGCTCTGATTCATTTTGTTGATGAGGAAACTATTACAAGCATTTCTTTTCTGAGAAGTCAATATTTTGATTCAAAGAATTATTTATAAAATTCCGATGCATTCAAAACTCCCGTAGCTCGACACGAGCGCCCATAAGTCATTTGCGCCTATTAGACCGTGCACAAAATGTTGGATCGCACTGCTTTATGGCCGGTGCTTTTGATTTACGAGCTCTTGCACTATATTACGTCACGTAGTGGCGTTACGCGGTGACAAAATTTCAGTGTCGTTCGACTCGGGCGTCAGTTCTGTATTTCTATCGATGAAATAGCTTCATGCGGTCCTAATAATACAGATTACTGCAATGAAATGCATTTAATGAATATGTATTCTAAAGAGTGTAAAAACATGTATTAAATACTATATTTTTCCAATCGTAGCTGTAGGTACTTGAAACAATAATTATGAACTCATTTTATCTTAAAATTGATTTTGTTTGTTTTTCTGTTGTTCTAAATATATTATTAATTTTATTGTTTCAAGCAATACAAATAATTGTAAATCAATTAAACTGAATCATGATCACTACTATCACCACACAGCTACTGTCTTCACATCTGTCTCTGCCATTGTCGCTATGACCGCGTCTATTTGCTCCAACGCAGTTTACTCCAAAGTCGAACATCTGACCCACTCGTTAGTTAACTTGCTCACCCTTGTATAACTAATATTCCGCTTTGCTCCAACCACGAAGCTGACAGGCCATACCATTTTTGATTCACGACCACTCCCTTTATCTATTTGGCGCGATAGCACCGTTATATATATTATTTGTGAGGACATATTGACGGTGTGTCTGTGCAATCTCTTTAAGATACGTTTTTATGGCCGCTTTTATTGAAGGAAGGCTCTCGGGCGCCTAGGGAGGCATAGGCGTTACGTACACGATATCTTTTTGTCATCTTGGAGGAAATTATGTTATTCGAATGAATTCTGAAGAAAAAGGTAGCGAATATTAAAGTTATTGGAGACGAGGGTTGGATCCCGACTGCGCGAGCTGGTCCAGGCTTATTTATTCGCCCTTTCAAATCGTGCACTTGCTTTTATTGCTGGTGTGGATGTCGGCAAGTCCATGCTTCCACTACACCAAAAACATCCGGAATATACCAAACCTGCTCTACCTACCCATGCTCACGCTTCACTGCGGTTTTATCAAACACAACGGCACGTACCGTATACATATTTCAAACCAGAAGCAGGAAACAAGTTCCTGCCTTCATTAGAGCGAGCTTTTGGAAGAAGTTCTCAAGAAATGCGCATGTAATAGAACGCTTGGTACACCGCCAAGATTCCCGTTGCATTTACAGTACAACCGGCCTCCGAACTCATGAATAAGAACCGTAGTGCTGCTCATAAAATACCGAACATAGTTCAACCGACTCCAGAGTTAGCTTGGCTTTGCTTCAACTTGCTCAGTAAGGAATGCTTGATTTATTCAACTTCTCGCCATTAAGGCAGAATAAAATGTAACGGTAGGTACTGGCTCCTGGAATATCGGCATCCAGTAAGAACCTGGT
This sequence comes from Hylaea fasciaria, assembly GCA_905147375.1. Lineage (NCBI taxonomy): Eukaryota > Metazoa > Arthropoda > Insecta > Lepidoptera > Geometridae > Hylaea > Hylaea fasciaria. Next base: position 9,363,990 of record LR990202.1, on the reverse strand, counting down.
ATGGTGCTACGTCAGTGACGTCATCAGCTCGCTATGACGTCAGTGCTGCGCGAGGAGAGGATGTCTGAAAGGACGCCACGTCTATTTGAGCAATCTTTTTGAATTCACACGTGTAGAGCAGTGTTGATCGTCAATTACATAAATTATAAAGTGATTAGAAACCATAACCCTAGTCTCATTTCTGGTCTCTAACAGTAAAATACAAAACATTATCTACACTAATATTGTAAAGGGGTAAAGTTTGTTTGTGACCTTCTGACTTTGTGAGTTTGTAAGCGGTAATCTCCGGCCCTGCTAATCCGATTCTGAAAATTAGAAAGTTACGGTATGTGAGTGCTATGTTTTATCCCGGCGAAATATTTTGGTTCTAATCAAACATAGTTTGAACTTGCCTGAGCTGGTTGGACTGCTTTTTCCGCCCGGTAGAGCACACTGAATGAACTAGGTACCCTAAATCAAATCACTCGTTAATCCTTTGGTATATGCGATTAATAGTCAAATTTAAGTTAATCAATGCCTAAACCAGACAAATTTATGACTTTCTTTGAATAAGAGTGAACTAGACATACATTAAAAATTGTATTATGTTCTTTTCATTGGTTTAATTTAGTTCTCACACTCGCATAAATAACCCATACCTCAAGCCTTTTTAAACTTATAATAATATCTAATAAGTTTTCATGGTGATCATCTAACAAAGTATTTTTTGTTACGTTTTCTTCGTTAGAGCCGATAGAAAACCTTATGCTTATGTCTTATTTGCTTATATTATTTATAACTAGGTGCCATTTCCGTCACTTGCGACGACCACATTATAGCCCTTTTGATTGTGTACGAAGTTACATTACAGGTGCCAGGTGTGACCTTACCCTCAGCTGTTAGCGCTAACATATACAACGCGTACAAAACCACAAAATCTGCTAGTGTTTGGGAACCAACAAGGCGGTGGGTAGTTCCTCTTAGTTCCTAACGATAATTTACTGTTGAGTTTAATTTCCGCATAAGTTGTGTTATATTGTGGTATATTTTTCACACTCACCCTTTAAATAATAACTTATAGTCATTCCTTCCACAAACATTCCAACCCCTTGTAATTTTGGGAATGGTTTTTTTCCTTACTACTATCCTTACAAATGTATGATTACAAATACTTACAAATCTAAGTATCAAAGATACCTACCCACCTAAAACACGTCAAGTAAGTGACGTAAGTAATTGTTTACAGTATAAACTGTCACAGTAAAAACGTCAGAAGATATATTCACATAGATGTTCGTTCAACAACACGATTGTGCAGACGTGGCAGGTTTAATAAATAAGGGAAACGACACACTTACGAGGCTATCATGAAACCGCAACTTCATTCAAGCGACTTCCCCGTGAGATAACATCCCTAAGCCTGGATGGGATCCAACGTCCCAATAGCCATCATGGGAAAATTGTAGGCTCCATAAGACTGCTTATCACATATTGTAGATCACAATAAGCGTTTATACTTACGCCTGTCATCACCTCACGAGGAAACCCCTTGCATCACCGCTACACGTTTTCCTCTTAAATATTGTTATATAAAACAGGGGAAAACAATAAAAAAGATACAACGCTTATAAGACTATATTATTTCCTCAGATGCAGCGTTAGCAAACGTTATACGGGTTTGAAACTGAGCCAAAATGTCCTCGGCACACGTTACCAGACCTTGTTTTCAAACTTTTCTGACCGTTGTTCTGGTAGGTGTTTGAAAAAAGTTCTAAATAAAACGAACATTTCAAGCTATTTTATTTTACAGAATAAAATAAACCTTGATAACTGTCGGCTCAATTACGAGGGTTTAGTCTAGTAGGTACATAACAATTGCTAAACAGAAAGAAAAAATATCTGTTTTTCTTTTAAATGGGTATTTAATGTAATCCTGGATTATAGATAGGAGTCCAGCGAAAAACTGGAAACATAATTTTAAGTTGTTTTAAGTCGGTAATAATTCGAAAAAGGTTGGAGAAGTTGAATGAGAGGTTTTTAGTTATTTATTTATACGAAAATTTGTCAGGATTGTACCATGTAGATTTGTAGAAGGATGTAGCCTCTGCCTATCACAACGGGATAAAGGCTATTGAGGTATTATAACACAGTACACTCACGTCTACGAATTTGATGGATCAGTCATACCCTATTTTGTTTCAACCATTCAATTAATCCCTTAACATTTAACAACAACATATAATCTGGAATAATCATCAAGAGTGTCTCATTTAAATGTATCGTTAAAATTAATTTCCGAATTTAGAAACGTGTTTCCTCTCAGTTTAAAATGTAACAATGTAAAGGTCAACCCATATCCCACCCGACGGTTCTAGCGAATATACAACACCCAGGCTGGTCATTTAGGATAGGGACCGTTCGAATATGGCGTATATGATACTTTTGATATTTGAACGGCAGTATTTAGATATTATTATGTATACTTGGCGATGTGATATCCAGTACGTAATACTTATTTATAGACGCTATATTAAATTAGTGAGAATAAAGCAGCTGCTATTCATAGAAAGTAACTGGGTATATCGAATCAAATCATTTATTTTAGATATCGATATCCATTTTACTACGAACTATTGAATATATTTTTTTAATACTTATTATATTCTAAGTACATTGAAAAACTCGGCAATACATTAGTATCTGCTATTAATATTAATTCTGGATATTAATTTCAATAGATTAAGATGCATCGTTCCTGCAAATTGATATCATCGTATCCAATATTCGTATAATATCTGCTATTTATTCTTGTATGTAAATTACCCAGTTCCTATTCAGATATACATTAATGTTATATAGGCATGGCAATACTCGTTACACGTCTCATACCAAACGGATACTTGCTATCACTACTAGATACCAATACTAGATACCAATACCTTAAAAGGTCCGAACTCTACACGTTAGTACCCACTTACTGACGCTATCTAAATCTAAATGGTAATTCAGTACATCCAACCGGAAATTGGTGTCAAAATAAAAAGCGCTCCAATTTATTTAAAGGGTTCGCCTTCGGTGATTTATGATTTAGGTCCAGTGGGATACCCGCTTCGTATTCGAATATTCGACCCGTTCATCTCGATTGGTTTACGCAAACAAAACATCCGTCGTCGTGCAGTACCGGTACCCGTAATTGTTAGGTCGGCTTTCGGCTACGAATTAATCTCTTCGATTAATTATTGGTGATTAATTACGATAATGCCTGGTAGATGTCGGGGCAAGATAACCCTGTTTGTTAAATTTTAGTCGGAACACTTTGGTCTACGGTACTTAACTCGAAGTTTAGTTCTTGTTTCGCTTCGTGCCAGGCTCTCGGAGAGCTGGGTTCGTTATTAGTTATTAATTGGACGTTTTGGAGCTAAACTCGTAGGAGTGTAGCCTCTGATTAAACTAATACCTGAGTATACAGCATGAGATTTTGATTAGAAGCTGTGCTAATAGGATATTCCGTAAGATTTTATTTCCTACAGAATCATTGTAACCTGTGATACTCCTAATTGTATTTTCTTCAGACTATTACACAAAACAATACAGATATTATCGGTCCTCCTAAAATGAAGTTATTCTTTTAAGTATCCCCATTCGATTTCTCGTCCGTAGAAGTTGTATCGTTATAAATAGCAGAGTTAATAATAAGGTGGGCCCTCCTAACTAGAGAATTGAAGGCCTATGTTCAGTGGAATTTCCAATAGTTCGAGGTTAAACCTGGCTTCGTCGTTCATTCATTCAAATATACCGGCGTATTGTGAATAATTCTCTTTAAAGGAAATTGTTGAAGCAAACCCTAGGCTCAGGTAATCAAAAACAGGTGGTTATACACCGTTCTTGCGGAGGATTCGTTTAGCTTTGATCGTTCATGCCTTTAATAGAATCGCAGGAAACTTTGATAGGGAATTCTGGAATAGTCATGCTAAAAAAGGTTGAATTGAAAGGGGCTAGTGGTTAAGTACTTGCTGGGAATATGAACAGTTTTGATTTAGGTCAGATTTTTTTAGGTCCTAGTTTATATGAAAACCTAAGATTAGTGAAAACCAAATATGAGTCTAGGGTCTAGGTCTAGATCATTCGGAAATCACAGAATAACTGTTGATACTAACTCTGGATAAACTGACTAACTGCCAACCTTGCCAACCAGTAATGGAACGGCACAAAAGAAGAACTCAACTAAGCTCATAATAAGAAATGAGGTGAGGGATGGTAATGATGCATCGAGACCCAAGATGAACGGCGCACTTAATAACGCCAACTACCGTCATTATACATGGAGTCATCAAGGTAATAGCGATCTTAGATCATTGACCCTGCAAATGACTAAAAATACATGAAACAATCACTGCGCGTGTACATGCACCGGTTATCAAAAACCAAGGCACAAAGTGATGTAAATTACCCCAAAGAATTTCAGCCTGATTTATATCCGAGGTCTTGAATCCAATCAGCTGAAGCACGTATTTAATTTCCTTCTCCAAATGTTCCTTATAATTCCGAAGTACCGCAAACGCTAAGCGGTCGATTGAGAATTCCAGATATTGGAATAGCTCGAAGAAATATTTTGCACTTAGGATTAAGTTCGGCTTTTAGTAGGCGATATTTTGTGGGTAAAATTTAATGTTCTGGTAAGCGGCCACAGTTTTTCAGATATATAGGATCACGAAGCTGAAATGCTAACTAAACAGAGCATTATGCTAGACTGGAAGACGACAAATAGACTATGAAAGTGAAGACAGGGCGGCAAGCGTATTATTATGCAAAGTTCTGGGTGTCCGGTCAGGTATGTGCACTGTAGTGCAGGTACCTACATTCTGTGCATATGTCACATAATTAAGTTCGTTTAATTAACTAACGAGCAGATTACAAAATATCCTAGTTCATGGAACTTTTGACGTTCATAGTTCAACGCGCTTCGAAGAGAAAGGCATATAAAATACGAGTCCCGTGAACTAGAACTTGAGTCACCGATTTCAAAACGTGGCGTTAACTGTATGTGGAATTGCTCTCTAGAGATTGTGATTAGTCATAAAACTGACTAGGTTCTTGTACCTTTAGGTATAAATGACGTTATCTGACCGTGACTTTCGTTTCAATTGCACGTGTAATGTACGCCAAGGAAGTAAAACCGGAACTTATGACTGGGTTCTTACACAAACTAGCTAATTAATTGCTGTGCGCGTCATTTGCCTAGCCAATGAACCAATGGGGCCCAACAATAGATTTTATTGGCCTAATTAGAACACGCCAATTAACATATTTGATTTTGGGGCATCCCAAAATATTATAAAGTAGGCCTAAACCAATTTAGACAAGGCCATTATGACGCCAATTGTACAAAATGAAGACTTTACCCGATTTAAATCAGTCGTCAGTTATCATAAACTAATTGCGTCTTCTCAAATCATTCTCAGCTTATGAAAATAAATGAGATCGCAGTAATTTAACATGGTTTAGTCGTGGCAAGGCATAACGTGGTAAAGTGTAACTGAAGTGTATCATAGAGCATTAACAATTTTGGAACAAAATTTCAATTTTGCTGCAACATTCCATTGTAATAATATATCAAGGTATGAAAATATTATCTTTACCCATTTCGATCGTCACTTTAAAAGTGTGTTCAAAATAAATATATTTTATAGCACCGTGCGACCTAAACCCGCACTTAGGTCACACTTTGCGCTGTTCAAAGTAGCACATTTTTAAACGGCCTGATGTTCACTAACTTCACACCGTTTGAGAATATACCCATCGTTGCGAGTGTAATACTGAACCAAAACTAATCAGTCATACATTTTTACACCACTCACAAACTCATAGTAAGCAAGAGAAGATACGTATAACCTGTAACGTGTGGGACCGAAACGCCAATGTCTTTGGCGCCATATTTCTGCATGTTTTCAGTTTGGTCTTCGTCGGACAATATTACTTATTACGTTGAACGCTATACCTAAGTTAGCGATATTAACCGTACTCTGTACCTTTGTTATAAACTTTCTTATCCGATTATACTATAATTATTGAAACATAAGAATACTTACTTGATTTAGAAATGTTGCATTTTCACTGAATACACACACTTTCAATTATTATACACCATATCTAATATTATAAAATATAGTCTCATAGTGAATACATTTATGCACAAACCAGATCAATCACAGATTCCTATAATTTAAGTAGGTATTCACGTTAGGATAAAGATTTGGTTACAAAATGAAGCCCTACAATATTGATATTTTTCACTGTTTTTTAGTTGAAACATGTTGAAATACAATATGTGAACACATGTATGTTGAAACATGACTATTATTTAAAGTGAACAATATTAAATCTAAAACAATATCACATTACGCAATCCACGAACAATAGATATGCATCCAAAAATAGTAATAAACTAAAATAACAAATCTAGAAGTGATACGGGTAGGTGTAAATTGTGTTTTCCCGTTCTCTACTGGTGGAATGTCAACCTACCCACATTAAAACTTGTGTGTTTATTACTAAGAGTCAAATGAACATCTTTTCGTTGCATTAATTAGGAGATTATTTTTAAATAAATTAAATAGATGGCGGCTTTATGTCGCACGTGCTATAAAATAGTATACGATACTTGCTGCGTAAGTAAGTCTATTAAATACACGGCGGTTAGCACCCTCGCTTCGCTCGGGCGCTAACTTCACGCCGCCGTGTATTAATATACTACTTAGACAGCACGTATCGTAATGTACTATTATATTTTTTTTACTGGCTTATTTTACAGCAGGTACTCTCCGGAAATTTGCCAAGTTCCACATTTCATTTTGAACAGAATAACATTAAAATTAAACCATTTTAACAAATGAGATGCATTACAGCGCTTAACCATTTCATTCTGGTGCAAAATGCCAAAAACTTTCCAAATAGTTTGGCATTGTGCCGGACAAACGGATTTTTACTCGTTTTAACTAAAACGAATTTCTCTTTTTAGCCATTACTGCGATAAAACTCTTGTTCTATTTTTTTATTTATCACTACGTATTTATAGATAAAATAAGGCAGGATGTTAGAAGCTAAATACTTTCTAAAAGTGTTACGATCAGATGATGAGCCAGTTACTATAAGTATACTGACTGCATTAAAGAATATTATCTGCTTGCAACTTGCACCAACTCAAGTATGCCAACTTAAACTCCGTTTACTTATCATCTTGCACGATGTCCGTGTAGCGTAAATGAAGATTCAAACATAAGTCGAACTTGATGTGTGTTAAACGGAGTTTAGCACTGAATCTCGAGTTAACAAAGTTTTGTTTTGTGGAATTTACCTTTGGCATTCGGAAAAAATGACATAAAATTATATTATTTTAATACACCCTGGTTTCATGTTTGTTATGTGTATTTAGATAAATACACTGGATTTGTAATACAGTCTGTATAAGTATTCGCAAATATATTATGTACCTACATAAATCTACTCCGCAGCACTTGGGGACAGTAAGTTGACTTTATTTACTTTTCCGAGTTTTAACGGCAAGAACAAAAAACGTATTTCTTGAATTGGTCACAGAATAATAGGTCACAGTGCAACACGTGACCAAAATGCAGGCCTTTATTTTGGTCAAAGATTGAGCATTGCCATACAACGTGGCAATGCGGCCTGCATTTTGGGAACGTTGCCCACTGGTAGCGGCCTATTAGATTAGTTTTATTTACGTTTAGTTTTTAGATTTCAATTTGTTTTTATAATAATAATGTGTGAGTCACCCTTATATAAAATTATTAAACATAATTAAGTACCTTTATAAAATGTCAACTGTTTAGAAAATCAACATGAATGGTCACAGTTAAATTAAAAAACACGCTTTTTCAAACGCTCTATTTATAAGCGCACTTTTTTAATAGATATGCTTTTTATGTTTAGTACTAATAATTGAGTATCCGACAAGTAGCCTAAATGAAAAAAGACAGAGTCAAAAACATTTTTCGAACATAGCTCTGAGTAGATTTTTGGCGTCGCCGCTTCCAAGAGCCGCAAGTTCTCCAAGAATTATAGATAGGCGTGTTGTGTGTTTGCAGTTGTTTATTTTCTTGTGTTACTATAGATCTCAAGTAAAGTGACCCACTGTCATCCATCTTCTGGCTGGTCCCGAGTCTATAATCTACGATCAGCATCAACGATCCATGCCCTCGGGAAATCTGTTGTCTCCATCCGTGGCAACTTTACTAGAGGATCATTATTACGTTTTTCAGAACACCGTCCAAATTATATCTCGTATTTCTGGGTACATCTTCCTGTAGCAGAGGCAGGAACCGAAACAAATACCACCTACACGTAGTAGGCTACAAGTGGTCTCCATGTGATATAATATAATATTATGTAGGTTTTAAAACGATTTTATTTAGCTTGCCCTGTTTGTTATTTATTTGTTTGTCTATCAAGTGTTTTTATAGCAAAGTGCGACCTAAACCCGCACTTAGGTCACGCTTTGCGCTGTTCAAAGTAGCACATTTTTAAACGGCCTGATGTTCACTAACTTCACACCGTTTAAGAATGTACCCATCGTTGCGAGCGTAGTACTGAACCAAAGCTTACATTATTACACCACATACATTTTTACACCACTCACGAACTCATAGTAAGCAAGAGAAGATACGTATAACCTGTAACGTGTGGGACCGAAACGCCAATGTCTTTGGCGCCATATTTCTGCATGTTTTCATTTTGGTCTTCGTCGGACAATATTACTTATTACGTGAAAACGCTATACCTAAGTTAGCGATATTAACCGTACACTGTACCTTTGTTATAATATTTCTTATCCGATTATATAATAATTGAAACATATGAATACTTACTTGATTTAGAAATGTTGCGGTTTTTTGTTGTATACATAAAATGTAACCGACACGTGAACTATTTTCACTGAATACACACCCTTTCAATTATTATACACCATATATCATATAGTCTCATGGTGAATACATTTATGCACAAACCAGATCAATCACAGATTCCTATATTAATAGGTATTCACGTTACGATAAAGATTCGGTTACAAAATGAAGCGCTACAATATAAATATATTTCACTGTTTTTTAGTTGAAACTAGATGACTATTATTTAAACTGAACAATATTAAATCTGAAACAATATCACATTAAACAATCCACGAGCAATAAATATGCATCCAAAAATACTAATAGGTAACCTAGAAAACAAATCTAGAAGTGATACGGGTAGGTGTGACGTTATTTTCCCGTTCTCTACTGGTGGAATGCCAACCTACCCACATTACAACTTGTGTGTTTATTACTAAGTTAAAGAGTCAAATGAACATCATTTCATTGCATTAATTAGAAGATTATTTTTAAATAAATTAAATAGATGGCGGGTTTATGTCGCACGTGCTATAAAATAGTATACGATACTCGCTGCGTAAGTAAGTCTATTAAATACACGGCGGTTAGCACCCTCGCTTCGCTCGGGCGCTAACTTCACGCCGCCGTGTATTAATATACTACTTAGACAGCTCGTATCGTAATGTACTATTTTCTCTGTATTATATGATTATAGACTAGCTCCCCGCAGGTTATATTCGTAGATATTTCTATATTGGAAGGCAGTTCTTCAGCCTACACCAGCGCACAGGCTACACATAATATATCTGTACATTTATTGATAAAAAGAAACTACATGACATGTACAATTTCTTTTTTATCTAAAGCTTATATGCTCCGTTTATTAAATTCTCAAAAAACCTAATAATGTACTACTAAGAAATCAGACCGCCGCTGACACTACCAATTAGGTACATAACAGATAAACAGAGAAGGATCTCCGCTATAGACGGAACTGTAGCGAAAACAATATCAGATATTGCACATTATGGTCAGAGTAATAACTAGTTTTGCCCACGACTTTGTTCGTTAAAATACTCACTAAGTAACTAGTGTGCTTCCATACGATTCAAACTATTTCCATTCCATTATATCCGTTCAGTCATTAACCATGAAAAGGGACCAAACAGATAGGAGCCAGGCCGAATTTACTACTTTCAATTTTATAATATTAGTAGCTTAGAATGATAATGATACCGTAACGCTCGGTGGCGTAGTTTGAATACATAAATCATATTATAACTGATCACCAAAGTTGAGCAACGTTCCCAGTGGCACCGACTGAGATGGATGACCGTGTAAAGTGGCATACCAGCTGAGCATCTGCCTGCTTCGGAGAACTTCTATGATTATCTTGATTGCATTTCAATTTTAGTAATCGTAATCATTATCATTACATCCTATAACCTGCTAAGCACTATCTTACTAGTCAGTTTAGTACATACAGCAATGCTATCTACACTAATCTATCTATATACTTAATAATCATATAGTAAAATGTTTTTTGAAGTTTCTTTCTTACTCTGCGGAATCTATAAGTTAGGGATATAATTCTGGATATTCTATACTATCAAGTCTTGTTTTTCGTAATTACTTATCGCAACAGGTAGTACAATTACATAATGTTACTCGTACTCGTATGTGTAATGTAATAATAACATAACATCAGCGTTCGTTAAACAGAACCGGTTTAAGGGACCTCACCGTAAATGATGGAAGATGCCTCATATCAGGTTTTTGCTTCGATGAACTTTAGATCACTCTTCATTAAGAAATATACGAGTGTTGGCAATGTTCATTGTATCTAATGGCTTTCTCCATTTCTCTGTTTCGTTTTTAGATTGTTTTTGTTTTGGATATTTTATATAAATCAGCACTCGTCAGATGTCAAGGCTCCGTTTAGTTTCTGTCGTAGCTATTATGTGGTTCAAACTAACCGCAGTATATGACTAACATGCCGCGGAATTTCTCAAATTCTCACTTAACCGTATTCATACCTACGACATGAGTAATGTAGTACGTACTGGCCACATATCAACCTCGCGCGCTTAAAACCCACCGCATAAACCAGTCCGGAACCATTTGTTTACCGACCGTTGTCAAGTAAAGTTGAGCAATATGCATTTAAGAACTTTAGCAATCGTGCTCGTCTCGCTGATAGAGCTCGCGGAGCTCCGGAGACTCTACTATCCGGACACGAAAGACCCAAATGCCATTGTCTTTGAAGGTCCGACGAACGCGGAGACGCGGCAAGTTCCGAAACGTATACCGGAACCGACCGCGGATAATGATATCGACGAAGATGAAGATTACAACCTGGACGTCAGGTTCGGGAGAAGCTGTCCGTATGGATACTATTTACAAGGAGACCTGTGTTTTCCGGATGAATAGATGAAATCTGGAGTATGCGCGGTTGCGGAGAGTGTGTTGTGACGATGACGGTATGCGGAAGTTCCAGTGCCTTTTTTTGACGAAGGCCGACGTGACATTTCTAGTGGACGGGCACTGTTGTGCCATAAGTTTAGTGTTACCTTTTTAAGTGACAATGATTAATGATACTAAGTGAATAGTCTGGCATCCCTCGAAGAGGAGATAATCCGCGGAAACACACTTTGTCAGGGTGTGATATTTTTTGTTAAAAAGTAGTTTTTTTTTATTAAACTCTTTTTTTCTACTAGTAATGAGGAGTTTTGTTGTAAATATAAATATTGAAGATATTTCTGTGACACCTGCCGACTGTTTTGTATTGCTTCTTATACTCGTAAGACTATCAATTCAATTTTGAGTTAAAAAAAAATTAAACTAATTATCTGAACTATCAGTTACATATATTTTCCATCAATACGCGGTCCAGCTGAGTGTGCACTAGTGTTATTACTACAAAAAAAAAACAAAACCAGTGACATTAAATAACATGACGTTTGAACAAAAAAAAATTATTTTAAATCGCCAATATCTACTAACCCGCAATATCAGTTTAACCTTGTTTTGTTTGAACTGCGGCTCTACTGCAGAATAACTACCTACCTGTTAAGTAAAGCATTATTACTGGCACTTACATCATCAGTTTACTATATAATGTGCAATATATTTACTTATTTTTATCACGTGTAAATCTTGGGATGTCTCCAATAGCGTAGCCGTCATTCACCAGTTGCTTTATAGCGTTGAGTGACGTCACTGAAATGTTGGGTATTTAAACACAACATCATGTTTTCTTATTATATATCGTTTTTTGACACCGTATCGTCTTCCTTTATGTCGTTTTTGACACTATACGGAGGAACAATTTATTGAAAACTGTATGCGTCCTAACGGTCGTCATATTAGGTCCGCTAAATGACGACGCCGCTATTGGAGGAAGCCTATTACATTACAATACAATATCATAAGTCTGAACGTTATAATGTAAATACGTAATCCTTGTAGTTTACTGAATTGAGGTGGTTGGAATAAATTCGACCTTTGAACCGTGAGCCAACAAATAAAATAAAGCTTCAAACCCACCTAGCCCATGGCGTTATTAAACATTACACAAAGTATTTCAGTACAGTTATTTTGTTACATTTAACGTTATCAGAAATGTCCTTGATGGCCTTGTTGGAAATTAATCCTAAACCGTTGAGTATAATGTTACGGATGAGATTTAAAAAAACCGGTTAATAGTGATGCCCGACGATGATATGTTACTAGTATCACCCGTATCGTAGTTTTATGTTAATTGTTAGTCCTATTAATTGTTAAGGCATATCAAATACCGTTTAATTAAGTGTAATTAAAAGTCTGACTCGTTTGTATCGAATTGTGATTTAAATAATATTATGTGAAATGTGTGTGTTGACTGATTTGTATATCTATATGTTTTGTAATAAAATATGTATGTACCTTTGTAATATAATAATGAATGGATTCAATTTAGTCTCGTACTGAGCGATGTGATACAAAGCAAAATAAATTAATAAATTAAATAAAGCCATTTTTACTTTGCTGCTTCATCTCTCCCTATAAATGCTTCCAGTTACGTCGAGAATTAACACCAGCATTTTTTATTTTAAAAATGATGATAATTATTCTGTTCAAGAGGCTCCAACCAGAAGGCACTCAGCACCCATAAAATATATTTTACCTGTGAGTGACAAATACGTAATCTGTCGCCAAGTTCCTATCAGGATGTTTCGGTGGCGGTCCTTAAGAACCACTCCAGCTCTAGGCTGGGCATGTTTACCACCTCCGACCACATCGCCACTTAAGACGAGGTACAGCATTAAAAAAACTATAATAATACCCCTGATATACTCGAAAAAAATTACCTGATTATGGTTTGTAGTCATTATCCTGTCTGTAGTGAGAAAAATGACGTGTATTACACAATACACGTCATTCTGGGACGGATCTCATAATTAATTATTCTTAGAATCGTTTTTACGAACCCACACTACTAATGTGGGTGCGACAAACGAAACTACAGTTTGTAACAGCATCAATAGCCCTATACAAATAGTAACTCTGTTTGTTTGTTAACTTTCACGGGGTGTCCAAACTCAAAAAAAATGGTTATTGAACTTGCAAGTTTTTACTAAAACATACAAACATTGCAAGTTCAATAAAAGCTTGTAAAATATATACCACCATGTACAAAGTCACTAGTAACCGCTTGTTCAAAACACGACCTTCATATTGGTACTTATAGGTCACCAGGTCTAATAAAAAACAAGATTATAACATTTAAACTGCATTAAGTGATTTTTTGTTGGTATACACTGAGTTAAGACATCTGGCGGGGCAAGTAGCAATATGATTATTATACAATTCAATACGATTCCATACACAACAACAAACATACACAACCACACAACAAGTAGGTAGGTACACATACACACATATATAGATACACATTAGTACACAACATAACGGTCAAGGGTACCTCATGCATTGTCTCTGTCTGAGTAGGACCACCATCCTCGTTGTTTCTAATTCCCTAGGGACAGGAACTTCTAGTTAGGGGCCAGGATCTATGTATGTATATGATCGTGACGGGCAATAAGTATTTATTCATACAAATAATATGGCGCACCATCAAGGAGTACAAATACAAGATAATAATAATTCATTATAACATTTGAAAATATTGTTAGTTGTAGAGTTTTTCGGTGCTGTCTTCTCTAACGGACGTATCCCGAAGCACTGGTAGAGTTCACAGAGTTTCCTTTTCCTGTCCCAAGATTCAAACTTGAAACAGTGCTTGAAAGGGCAACATCTTTTTTCAAATATAAACCATAATCAATTACCGTTCAATGTGATTGATCATATTTTATGTTTTATTGTTCTCTTTGTTAATAAGGTTTAGTTGTTTGACTTGTAAAAGTGCGATTTTATTGCCTAATAGAAGCGCCTCGCGGTTTCACTCGCATTAACTACTATCCTGCAAGAACCGTTAATTTTTACGGGATAACAAGAAGTATTTTTTTAAATCGGTTCAGTAGTTTCGGAGCAAATTCAATGCAAACAAACAAAAAAACAAACAATCAAATATTTCCACTTATAATATTACTAGCTGTGTTCCGCGGTGTTACCCGCTGTTTTCGGAATAAAAAATAGCCTATGTGTTAATACAGGGTGTTGGCTATCTCCATATCAAATTTCATCAAAATGGGTCCGGTCGTTTGAGCGTGAAGAACTAACAAACACAGAAACACACAAACTTTCGCATTTCTAATATTAGTAAGATAAGATTATTGCCTAGGTATTCTTTTCTTTTTTTTTCTTTTTTAATACGTAGCCCCACACTAGGATTGCTCCTGTATCGTGGGTACCGCTTACAGACATATAATTTCACATACACATCACACCCAGACCAGAAACTAATATTTGTGGATCGCACAAATATTTGTCCCAGGCGGGAATCGAACCCGCAACCCCTAGCGCAGCAGTCCGATTGCTCAGCCAATACGCCAAACGAGCCGTCAATTTTATTATGCTTTGACTTTGAGCAGTTTATCGCTAAAGAGTGATCTGAGCAGGGCAAATGAAAACCAAATTTAATTAAAAATAACAACGTCATAAGTTCAGTTTCTCACCAAAAAACTAAGAACACAAATTGAGACGTCTTCCAACACGTGATGATTAAAAATTGCAAAATTGTTACAAACGTCTAGAAGCGCCCACATCATTATTATTATGTGACTTGTGAATAAAAAACGAGATTGTTGTTCATATTCATCGAGTCTCATCCTTCCTCAATTTTAAGGCCGTTTATTGACCCCCGAAGCATTTTCGAATTCATGGGTTTATTTATTAATCAGGATATAAAATAATGTGGTTCTAACCTATAATTAATTATGTAGCTACCGCAAACCGCAAGAAGTCATGACTCAAAACTGTATCTCATGAACCATGATAGTCAAACAGTTGAAAAATTCACATATTATTATGTAGGTAGGTACTTAGTCTTTCTGTTTCCGCTATAACAACGAATACTAAAAAATATAATAAAATAAATATTCTCCCATACTACAAACGAGATTTTAGCCGTTTTTATAGATAATGGTGCGGAACCCTTCGTACGCGAGTCCGACTCGCTCTTGGCTGTTTTTTTTCAAAGGCCGTTTTCTACTGACGATGCAAACTGGAACATATAAATTGATAAACTGGTAAGTAAACATAAATTACACCAATATTAACTCATTCAGCCTTATAAGTTACAAATTAAAACCTATAAAAAAATCTACATTATTAAATTATTCCTAAAATTAAAAACTACTTGTGAAATAGGCACGTAAGTCATGGAAATAAACAAAATAGTGTGGTGAAGTCGTAATTATAAATACATTTATGATACCTACCGATATTTTTTGTGCATTTTTAGAGTTCCGGTCCTAAAATTGTGGTCGCAAGATGCATTTATGTTTGACTTATTTTTTTTTTATAAAAATGGGTTTTGAATAATTATTTAACATTTCCGCATCTATCGTGAGAAAAATGTCATCGGAAATTTTGTTTCTATGGTGAATCAGACAATAAGTACTTGGTAGATTGCTTAAATGTTATGGAATGTCATTGACACATTATTGCCCCATATTTGTTACATACAACACTATATTAAAACTATGTATGTTGTAGGTACTGGTGTGTACATTTTTGACATTAACTATTTTACTGATCCTTCTGAAGATCAGAGATCATATAAAAGTTAGCTTGTTTGTTTTTATAGATCTTGGGGACAGTTGGAAAATTGTTTGTTTTTTATTTCATAAATTATTTCATTTCCATGTTCCACAATTTCAAGTTCAAATCCAACCACAATTTTTAACCAGGATATAATTTCGGAACCCGCAGCGATTGAGTTCCACGCGCACTTGTCTGAATTATTTTTTGCAAAAATATTCCACTGAGTAATTATAAATGTTAAGAGTCTAAATAGTAAATAGTTTTTATAAGCCTTTATGCACTTAAAATGTATCAAATAGGTACCGTGACAAGCAATTAGCAAAATAAATAGAGATGATAAAAACCATTTATAAGATCGCTCTTGTGCGCTCTATTCGGGCACTTTTATAGGCACAAGTCATTAGGAATCAGTATTATTGTGGCTCTTTAATATAACTCCTTATTCAAGCTAATAGTCAGTTCAGCTGCCAGTAACGAACCATGAGTATCGTAGAGGAACTATATTGTAGTTAGTTAGAAGTCAGAAACTACGTACCAACATAAGTGATTGTGCGACGCATTTATATTTATTTTTAATATGTTTTATATGCCCACGTTTGTAACTACTATGTGGTCGAAGATGCTGAACATGCTCAGCCTAGAATGGGTCTGGCTGAACACCCCGATAGAGATTTGATGGCAGTTTTCCACTTGATTTTCTTGTTATGAATTTTTATAAGAACAATAGTGTAACGTATACCAGGTATTACTTTCCTAGTATTACATCTTTACATCGACCGCCAAAACCGAATTATAATAATAATTTTCATTATTCCTATTTTATCTTTCGCTGACCTAGATCTTGGGATATATGAGAAGTCTGCATTTGAGATCTTTTTCTCCGAACGCCACAAATCTAGATACTCCAACTCACATAATGGTTTAATGTTACAAATGAATAGAATCGCCCCAGACCGTGAGATTAAGAAATGATTCAAGGAGGATCCAGGGATGCGCCCCACATTTTTCTGTCATGCTATGAGGGTCCAAAGTAAGGATGTACCTACGTTCATATCAGTATCAAAAATTGGCGGATAACTGAAAATGTAAATATATAAAGCCCCAAAGCAGCCTCAGGCTTCTTTAAAAAAAGTGTGACATCACTGATATCATCATTATGATGATCTCTCATCGTGGATGATAGGAAAACTAAGCTTGACAGCTTTCTGCCGCTTTATTTGCCAATATTCTTTGCGTCTACTAGACAATTTGGAGTAATACGAGAGGTCCGAACAGTCCGGCTGTTCGGACCTCTAGTGCCAGACTGCGCAGTGAGTGCGCCGCGCTCCGCCGGGCGCCCGTATCTATACCACACCCCGGGCTCGTATAAGCAATGTTTATACACTTCATATACATAACTTGTAAGTTTTAACCTCAAACCATGTTTGTAAATGATTGTTGAGATTGAAATGAATCATTCATGATTACAATATTTTATACAATTAAATTGTCGATTAAATTAATAATTGAAGTTGAGTACCTAATATTATCTAATTATTCATCAGTTTGTTGTAAATTTAATCATTTTGAATGTTTATTGAACTCGAAATATGTGCAAATTTTAATACCTACAAGTTTTAAAATATATAATATGTACTGATTGTGTTTTATTTTATTTTTTGTGTGTACAACCTATTCTCATTTATTACAGTTACAATATTATAGTCGTTTTACCTGAAAACAACTAATCTAAAATGCATGCGCTTGTCCAAAGTTATCCGAAACCTATGGATATTATTATATTAAAAACATATAAAACATCAGTTCACCATATTGCTAACTTATTTTTTCCTTATACGTATCTATCCGTAACCGAAACTTGATATCCCAGCCCTAGTCCAAAGCACCTTTTCCGAATTTATTATATAAGGGCAATAATACATTCAGACACGGGTAGTGACCCGACTCGGGCTACTATACTAGATAGTAGTACTAAATAGTAGTAGTACTAGATAGTAATAGATATAAATTACCTAGATATAACATCGCTTTAGGGCTTAACAAAAAAACCTGTTATGGTGTTATTATCTTATTAAATAAATAAATAAATAAATACTCAGGTGTTATGTTTTTCAGGATGAGGGGACGTTTGCATAAATTATGAGACTATACGTCGTGATGAAATATTAAGAGAATGGGTTCGTCAGAAGGTTGAGATTTTACTTGACTAAGTGGGGACTTTGCGTGTCTTGTGAGATAGTTTTTTTTAAGTATATCTATTGGGAAAGTGGTCAATTGTTGGTCAGGTTGTTGTTGACGAAACTAGGAGAAGGAAAATGTCTGAAATATGAGACAGACTTCTTTATGTGGTAACTAATATAACTAACTAACATGTTTCTAATATTTTGTTCCACAAAATCGACGTCTATCACTTGCGTTTTCTTACTCAATCTTGGCATTCTTAATTATTTTACTTCTGAATTTGTTATTGACTTAGAAAAAGCGAGAGTTAGGCGTCTATTTGTGGAGAAAATATTTAGACTTAAGTATCTGTTCAACTCTGGTTTAAATCATTTGTGGTAAGACAGCTAGGGGCTAAGTAGAAACTTTTTCAAACTCTCTTCCTAAGGTACCGGGTTACAAGGGCCGGCGTCTAACAAGGGCCACTACTATAAAAACACACTTTTAACGGTTTTATAAGGTTCCTCTCACGCACACATATAAAGGGCCATTAGGGAAGCTAACATACTCGGTTGTGTCACTGTGCGATCTGCCATCTTGTCAGTCGCAAATAATCCGTCCAGGCGGGTAATCTGCATCGCTCCACTATAAAACTTCCACGAAATCAAAAAATTGTGAGAAATAATATAACATTCTGTTTATAAAATTTGCTGTTGTACCGTTCTTATTAGTAATTTGTGCTGCCTTATCTAGGTGAGTTTAATCACTATCATGCTTTTTAATAATTTAACATTCAATCTTTTAAAAAATGTGTCATGCCCTAATAAGGGCCACTCATAAGACGTGTAAATAGAGCCGACCCTTATTAGGCTCTTAGATTTACTAGTATGAGCACCAAAAAATAATAATTTCGTCTAAATCGATCCCAGTCAGCTGTTCAAAGTGGATCTATGTCCCAACAGTCAGAAGCGGCGCGGTATTCTATTCCCAGAAGGACTTTGTCAAACCATTTGAAAACTTGAAAAGTTGATAAACAAGGGCGTCGAATAATTGTAACCGTCGAGCAAGAAAATTATTTGGCGTCAAGAATAAAAAGGCTTGTTGCCCTAAGATTTACTACTAAAATAGTGTTTATTAAAAGCTAATTGTCATACTATGCAATCTCATTAGTGTAATACGGGTCACACCTTTTTTACATAAAAAAAAAATGCTTTGATTTTTTTGCAGTTAAAGATTTATTTTCTGATATGACTAATTTGTTTAGAAATATAGTAATATGGTAGGTATTAAGTCACTGAATACGTTTTAAGACACAATTTTGTTGCCTTAGTTTAATTAGGCCCATTATCGTTTTTCTCTTGAATTAACATTTATACAAAGCGTGATTTAGTACAAAACGATAAATAAAATGAGATAAAAATAGAACACTGAGCGTTAAGAGTGATTTATCTAAAAAAAGAATTATTTTCTAGTGGTCCTTATTGTCGTACCTATGTTTAATAAGGGCCACAGAGAGGGTTTTCTTAAATACTGAAAATGTTTAAGAACTGTGAATGAAACCCCAAAAATTGTACTTTTTCGGACTATGAATAAAGTTAATCTTCTATAAATGCCCTGTTTTATATTACTATTTCTCAATTATTGAATTTACATAAATTTTAAATAAGGTGGCCCTTGTTTACCGCAGTTACCTTACTTCCTGCTTCCTCCACTGCATAAATCTGCACATAAAATACACAAATCTACAAATACACATATTTCGGCCATTTTGTTATATGGCTGGGTAAAGCCATATAACAAAATGGCCGCGTCTCTTTAATTCACAATTTCAGAATAATCACAATCCACCTTTTCGTTCCAGTATTTTTCCAATTCAGCAACTAAACAGAAACCCTCTAACCTTTCCGGTCTTCCTGAAAACATTCAAATTTGATTTTTGCACTCAGTTTGTTTTCAATTGGAATTTCAATTACGAACCTTCAAAATGGTAATCAGAGACCGTGTCAACGAATTCTAAGACCGGCCTTCTCTTAATCAGTTTAGCTGTTTGTATTTATGCTGCGACAAAATAAAGCAGTAAGGACAACCATCAAGATAAGTAAAATTGAATGACAACTCTAAAATTACCGCAGATTTTTTAAAGAATGATATTACATTTTAGGCGTATCAAAGCCGCAGTTATAGTTTATTTTTGTGCACCCATTTATTTAGGAATCACTGTAAGAAGCGTTTTGCATCTACCACAATGCAATGGAGACATGCGTACGGCAAAGGATTGGAATCTAGTGGAAGTCATTGCCTGTGAGAAAGTGAGAAAAATTTATATTAGTAAGTACGGTATTTACCCTTACTGTTTTATATGCTGTATAATATATGGACACGTTTAATGGGAAATACCCCGAAAATTCAACGGCTATTCGTCGTAATAGAAGATGCCCTTTGCCTTTAATAATGAATAAAGTTCATCAAAACCCGTACTTTGATATTCAAATAGAATCAAGTAGTAAACGCTTTCGGGTTAAATCGCTGTAAATTAAAGCGCTTTTCCCAATGGACATTTATTGTAGAAAATATATAGAAAAGTGAATCATGGACAACTCACCGAGTGTCGCGTGTACAATGAATAAAACAAATAACGCCACATAACGGAGACACGACCCGTAACAAAGATTCGTGAATGGTCTGATCTAGATTTTCTACTTCAAAATCCGTTTCTATGAAACTTAACCACATAGATTTCAAAAATTCAATTCTTTCCATACCAAAGTTGAGATAAACCGATCATAACTTCAAACCCGTCCACAGAAAGACTACCGGTCATACCACAAAAGACTTAAACCAGAGTTGAACAGATGAGTCTAAATATTTTCTCCACAAATCGACGTCTAACCCTCGCTTTTTTTAATTCAATAACAAATTCACAAGTAAAATAATAAGGAATGCCAAGATTGAGTAAGAAAACGCGAGTGATAGACGTCGATTTTGTCGATTCATAGTTTAGAAACATCTGTTTAAATATTCTAAAGTTTTGTGGTAAGACGGTAAAATTCAATATCATATTTTCTACCGCGTCCGTCCAAACGTCTCTATCCGAGATATAAAGATAAGTATTTCAATATTCGATATGACGTTGAATTCCAGATATCACACTCGATTGCACCTGCGGTAAACGTGTGAAATTCAGAGATGGACCCAGTTTATTCCTACTAGATAGATAGATAAACTCTTTATTGAAACACCGCAGTACAAAGAACTAAAGAGCAATAAATAACAATTAAGGTCGCAAAAGGCGGTCTTATCGCCCAAAGCGATCTCTTCCAGACAACCATACTAGGTATGTTACTGTTACATGGACCTGTTATGTCTCTGATTAAGGTAACGACATTGGACAAAGAAACCATTATTTTTTAACAGACTGCCAAAGGGGGGTAATGTTTTGACGTAATAATTATAATTATAATAATATTATATTACCTTTGCATACAATTAAGTATCCCCTAAACAAAACACTGTCAAGTTTAGTGAGGTCACAATATACGAGTATCCAAGCAATCCTGCGTTCAACAAAAGATGTTACCTACCTATGTTATGTAATGTAACTATATAATAGGTAACATCAAAAATATTTTAGCTACAGTTTACGATATTTATCTCGAACTGAACATAAACAGGTGTTTCTTGTAATACTAATCTGTCTTATGTGTATCAAAGCCTTCTGTATAATAAAAAAAGCACATGGAAATAGATATCATGTGAACCTTGATCCACACCTGCACTTTTAGAATATTTCTACTTTATACTAGTATTACGGTGGTCTGCAGTATGTAGGTACTCAGGTATGTACGAGTATAAAGTAAAAAAAAAAAAGATTAGGCAAAACTGTGTATAAATATTAAAAATTGTGATGTTTTTCCTAAAACAACGCTAAATGGCCCATTCCCTTAGCTAACAATGATAAAGATAATTTTATTAGGATACAAAAAAGTTTGTCTCCAGCTTTTCTTCTTCTAAAAATAATAAAAGGCGTTCTTTCTTTTGTCTTTTGGCTCAAGCCAAATAATATTTGCTCATAACAACCGAGACTCAAATATGGACGCGACCATAAAAAGTAGGCATCGTAGAAAATGATCTATTCGCAAAATTACTCCCATGCGTTTTTAGACCTATTCACGGTATACCTTATTCTGAAACTGCCCTATAAAGACTTATTCGTACAAAGACTTAGCTATTATTAAAAACCCACGACAAAAACATGTTTTAAGTTTGAGGTGTGTGTGTGTATCTGTGTGTCTGTCGATGACGTGACGTTTAGCGTTTGTTATTTACCCCATTTACAGAAAAGTTAAAGAAGGGTAATTTGACATGTCAGAGTCAGACGCTGATTTCCGGTGGTTGCTGTAAATTTAACAAAAATAAATAAAACGAGAAAATTCCATTCAATGAACCACGTGAGAGTCTCAGGCCCTCTTTCATACCCATGATTACTTCATAAATAACCGTCACTTCATAACTCGAATCATGTCAAAAATACCCAATTATTAGTAAAATCAATCTATATACTAATATTATAAAGAGAAAAACTTTGTTTGTTTGGTTGTAATGAATAGGCTCCGAAACTACTGAACCGATTTGAATAATTCTTTCACTGTTGGGAAGCTATGCTATCCCCGGTACACATAGGCTACCTTTTATTCCGTAAAAATTAATGGTTCCCGCGGGATAGTAGTAAACGCGGGGGAAACCGCGAGGTGCTTCTAGTATTTCATATTTAGGTTTAAACGGTATAAGTACAGCCAAGCTTTACGATCTTACCACAAAATATGTTGAACAGTACAGATGTGTCTGAATATTTTCTCCACAAATCGAAGTCTAACTCTCTCTTTTTATAACTCAATAACAAATCCACAAGTAAAATAATTAGCAATGCCAGAATTTAGTACGACAACGCGAGCGATAGACGTCGATTTTGTACTAACTTTTGCGATAAGACGGTTAGTTATTTTGCGTGAGATTTGGCTCAGAGTTGTTATGCGATACGACTCCTAACAATTAAGTTAATTCGTTACTAGATAAAAAAGGCTTAATTTCTGTAAACACAGTAAGCAAGTATACATGTAAATATGACTATATTGTAAGTACTTATTTTGCTATAGCCCCTCACCGAATCTTGTCTCTCAGCTTTGTATAGGTACTTACCTTTCAGTCGCCTTTTGGCCAACTTGCAGCTTGAGATCGATAGTAGAACATAATCGATAAACTAAACAGGTAACACAGTAGCTCTAATAATTATAGCTAATAAGTAGGCTCAACAGCTGGGCGAAACAGCAGAGCTGAAACTAGTGGAAAATTATCATAATGACCACTTAAAAATCAAATTGACAGTGAAAGGAATAATCATTCTAAGACCACAGTTTCCACAACCTTGACTTGAACACGGCAGCTGTAATGAAATGGCTCCATCTGGAACTGTAATACAGGGACGGCAGTAAGATCGGGCCAGAGAGAGCAAGTTTCTGGATCCCTTTTCAATATCATATATTTTTTTATAAGTATCAGAATCTTAGCTTAGACACAGATTTGTTCTTAACTAGAAAGAGAGTTTGGACCATATTTGTCAAAAATATTATGTCAATATGTGATAGCATTGTATCCGTAATATAGGTAGCTCAAAATAAAGTTAAAGCGGTGATGTGATGAACGAAAGGTGCTTACACTTGATGCAGAATAATTTAAATACCTGCTATGTCATGTCGATTCCCTAGCATGATGATGTTCGTTATTGTTCTTTATTTGGAGAGTTTTCGCTTCATTGTTGCCCCCGCTTAGTACGTCCTTAGTACGTCCTCGCCGTCTTGTAATAAAGGCAAAACACAACAATATCTACTAATGCTTTTATTTGGGGTTTCGTGTTTACGGCCGAGTTTACGTGAACGTTTTATAGTGGGGTGATTAGTAGTCTGCTGCAGTCAATCTGCAGAATTCATCAAACAGTTGTCGCGTCGCAATAAAGTTGTATTGGTCTGGTTTAGGCAGTATAAATGTTTAGTTACTGTCTGGTAATTTTATAATGGATTTTACACACGCACTGAACTAGAGTTGAGGATAACGGGTAATAATTTATCTTTTAGGCAAGGCATGTGTCCCACCAGTATTGTCTGAATAGTGACGTTGAACGATCCAATGCAACGATGCAAGTCTTACATAAGGGCAGATAGGAATTCTTTAATTAATAACTGCCAGATACCTAATCTAAGGATAATCAAGAAAGATTGCCTGTGCTTTGCCTGTGTTATCCCACGCAAAGATCTGTTATTGTACCTTCGAGTATGTAAAGAGCCGTATCACATTGTATCCCTCTCAAAATCACACCTTTCTCAGAAGCATCACCATCACAAAGAGGCATCTGAAAACCTCATTCAAAAGCCTTTATACCCTGTCCTTCTCTTTCTTATATCCTTACAACCATCCATCATAGCACTAAAGGAAACTAAAGCCTTCACAGCTGACCTTAGAGAACTCAATTCGCACCTAATTATGCCAACCCATAAGCAACAATCTCTCTTCATTAGGCCTACATTAATCACTTTAATACCCCTATTTTAATACAGTTTGAGTAATTTCTTTCACGCAATGGAACGTGATGGTTATTTAAGGAAACCTTTCAAGTCCATGGCCGGTTATTGTACTGCTCATTAGGTACCTACCTCTTTCTTGTTAACATTCGCATTTACTTTTTTTTTAATTACTGCGTAACGAGACAAGTAAGTCAAGCGTGTGCCCATATGATACAGCTTATTCTTCCAATGGCGAGGTAATGAAAAGTCTCAGGATATATTTCTGATTGGTAATAGTGTGATTTGATGACACTAGTTCAGTTTTTAGTCCAATATCCAGGGGGCTTACCATAACGTCTTATTCCGATCCATTTGAGCACCTAAATCTGAAACGTTTTACTACTTATTCGTCCAATAACGTCTTGTTGTGACATCTTGATGCTCAATTTTTTTATCTAAATGGATTAACGTCTACCTAAATGATATCGAAAGCCATGTATTACTATTATTTAAAGTGAAACGATTCTGTATAGGTCCTCAATTGGACCGCAATGAGACGTCATGGTAAGCCCCCTGGTCCTAGTTTTTAGGTCACTTTGATTGCCTAACACTCAGTCATTAGAAGCCAGTTACTGTCTAATTCGACAAACAATAATAACATTTGACGATATAAACATTATCTCGTTCGGCTTTTTGACGTCTTTACCAGACAAGATATCATTTTGGTTGGCTTGCGTTATTTCAATGCAGTGGATGAAGAGAAAAAGGAGGCATCTGCCTAATGTGAGTGCCAAGCCATTATCATAGCTAGTTAGTTTGCCGTAGTTTGCAGTAGTTAATTACTCATAATTCATTATGAGAGTGCAAGTCGTTGTGCTAATCTGTTCCATATCTAGATTAGTTGAACCCGATAAAATACGAGTAGTTAACCACTTTTTATGTAGGATGTCTTGTAAAGTAGCCTTTTAATAATATCTAACTAGTTTTTAGTCAAAAGTCTTACCCTAAAACGTTGATATTGACTTGGTTTAAAAGCGTATCATTTCAGAACTCTCAAACTAAAACCATAATAAAACCTCTTTTTAGTGACAAGTTTAGAGTACCTAGTTTTAATAAAATTAGGTATAACTCAAAACTTTAAATTGGAGTTTCTTGCACCGCACTACAGTTACTGTGTGTCTGCTGGTGTCTAAGATTATTTAAAATTAAACTGTCACAATCTAAATAATTTCGTTACTACGTCTTTCAAGCCATTATTAAGTTTTAATAGAAAGTTAACGTGTCATTGATCTCAATCCTCAGTAATGTACTGCAACGCAAGAATGTGACCAAAATCATTCAACGCCATTAAAAGTGTATAATATAATATAGGTACTCGTATCAGTGACTGGAATTGTATAGGTACGTTTGAAACAAAACATGTCAAACCCAAATTGTCAATTTTCGGGCTATATTTTCATAAATATTTCGTATGATTACGAAATGTTCCCAAGGTATTCACAAATGGTGATGAACTCCGGCCTCAACAAGACATTATCAACAAGCAAGGAACAAGATCTCTGTTATTAATAGCAGCCTTTTTATACAAATATGCCAATAACGGCTACGGAACTGAGTTCATTAAGCAAATTAGTCCTATTTCCGTTACAATAACAGTCCATTACCGCGCCTTTCAATTTCCCAACTCATTATTACAATGCGCTGTGCAAGCAATTAGTGGAGATTACGCTTGCGATTTGCTGTTCCATTCTTCTTTAAGGCAGCGTCTTAGATCTCTCTGGGCATAAGAACCATCTGTCAGGTCAGGGTGTCGGAACATTCTTCAGGAGACTTGTAAGCTGTGACACTCAGTTTTGTGAAACTCGCCATTCACGTGTTACCATACTAAAGAGGGCCAGTTTACCCACATGCGCTCAATTCCAATTCGCTACACTCGTAAAATACATACAAAATTAATTACCGTTTGAGTCGGAGCAGTAACAGAAGATTTTACTTATTCGATAAAGCGTTCTGGCCTCCTAACTTTTGTAGCCACATTATTTACTATGGAGGGCACAAATAACAATAATGTAGTTTATGCCATCAATTCGGTTCAAGGCTATAGTCTTCAACTGTTTGTAGCTAAACACATCAAAAAAGTCTAAGCAACATGCATGCATAACATGGACCCAGGAACAATGGGATAAAATTATGTTTTGCGATTCGGGTTTAGGCCTGATACAAGAAGGGTGCGAGTGTACCGTCGACCCGGAAATACTGAAAGGCTCAGGTGCGTTCACGAAGTTCATCCATATAGCAGCTCAACAGTTATGGTATGGGCGGGTATTATGAAGTACAGGCGAACTGAGCTCGTTTCTGTAAATAGAAACATGAACGCTGAAAATTACGTTGAGGATATTCTCAGACCTTATGTCCATCCATTTGCACAAACCTTTGGCTCCGATTTTACGTTAATGCATGACAATGCGCGTCCACATACAGCTCGGCGAACCAGAAAAGAACCAGAAATTAGTACATGTTGCTTAGACTTTTTTGATGTGTGTACATAAAGTGTTTACACAACCTAACCCAGCAATATAAGAATAGACGACTATCATTAGTTAGAGCACCACGAGCTCGTTAGATATATCTTTACATAACTATTTTACGTTTTAAAGTTTCAAAGCATTGTTCCTTCATTAGAAGCGTATGTTTTTCTAGGTTCTAAAACTTTCTGAGCACCTGAATACGGCATATGGAGGCACCGAGGCATTCAGTGGACAATGGAACCCTCTACCCATCTAGTTGGTAGTTACATGAAATCGGGTTCCGTACGTACAATAGAGTTGCCGTGGGCGGTGCGCTACTTGACAACACAGTCATGTTGGACACTAGTTCATACAAAACTTTTACCCTAGTTTGACCAGTTGGATAAGTTTTGCAAACCAGATGCGTTCAAAGTTTATTCTGGAGATATTTAAAGTTAGTCCGTGATTTTCGCTGCAGCTTCGAATTAATACTGGCTTGTTTGTGGGAGAGGACACGATCAGCTTAGTTAAATACGTATAACAACTTTTTTTTTTCAAAATCGACCGTCATACTGATTCTACACAAAATTGCTTAGAGTAAAATCTGCTACGAAAGTTGTACCACTAAACGGACTTCAACAAGCGGCTACTATTTTAGTTAATTAGTTAAATAAAAGCATATGCTACATATGATTATCTTTTACAGCCTACATATTCCTCAAAATAAAGACACGCCACATACCAACAAAGGCCCCTACCTACGGTTACAATATGTACTAACGAAAATGATTGATTTAGACGGAGTATCCGAAAATACGGTCAGGGCCTTTCTTCGCCCTTCCTACAGTTTAACATGAAATAAATCCTATCGCAGCCCATTTATAACACGAAAAAAAAGGGTTTTTATGAAAGTCCGCGATGACTTATTCACATTTCTCAACGCTCTCTGATTTGTTGACCCTCATTTTTGCTGGCCTATAAAAATAAATCGTTCACAACACACGTGATATATTAAGGCGGTAAAGCAGGAAATAGGGCTTGTGTTTTATTATTTTTGCCTCGCTCTATGATTTATAAAGCTGCGCTGGTAACAAACGTTACTTGCGCACGTTTCTTAGGTGTTTTTATTTGTCTCGCACTAAAGGGTGTGCGTGCCAAACTGCCAACCCTGTATCGCAGTCAGCTAATTTACCTTGACAAGTATTTTTCTTGGCACTTGCGACTTGTTTTTGTTTTTCACTACTATAAATATAGATCTTGATAAGCCTGGCAATATATCGATACATAATAATATTGTGTGCAGTGAAGTAACATTTGCATGGTATACTTGTTTTTGTTACAGTTTTTTTTGCCTGCTGACTCTATATCTGTAATGCCTGAACGGTAACTACCAACTTTGCTTTGGCACTGCCTTCATGTAGGCATTTTACGACCGTATTTTTTACCGAAACAAGAATTGATCCCGTTGACCAAGTAGCTCATCATAATTAGAACCTTTACAGAATATCTAGGACTTCTGTTATTATTGCGTCCAAATCGATGTAGAGACCGTTTCTCCCGGCAATAACAAAAAAAATACAAAAGTATCGATATTGTAAAGTAAACAACTGCTATAATCATTCTTAGTCAACAACCTCAAAACAGGATGTTCCAAATCCATAATTCTTTCGACTACCTTATCGTTCAAGGATAACGCTCCTCTATTTCCTGGAGGGATCCTTAGAAAAACAAATAAAACAAAAACTTTTAGATTAAATCATTCATCTCGCTAAACACTGCCATGGGATATGGTATACCGTAACTTTGACCGTAGTTTTTCAAAACTTTTTATATCCTGTTTCTTTTCTTTTCATCATAATATTACAAAAATCCCTCCGTCTTACCACAAAAATTTAGACTAGAGTTAAACAGATGTTTTTAGAATTTAATTCGATAAAATCGACGTATATCACTCGCGACGTCGCGTCGTCTTACTGAATCCTGGCATTCCTAATAATTTTACGTATGATTTTTTTATGGAGCTAGAAAAAGCGAGGGTTAGATGTCGATTTGCGGAGAAAATATTTAGACACATCTGTTCAACTCTAGTTTAAAACTTCTGTGGTAAGACCACCTGTCCTGACCACCTGTCTGCAGCTGGTTTCGGTTCTGTTTTTTTATTTATCTTGGAGACGAGAGAATTTTGTCGTTCACTTAATTAAAGGTAACCGTCACTAACAACAGCTGTGGTGCAACTCATAACTTTAGATTACATAATCTTGCGTAGCACGGGTTACGCGTTGCGTAATATTGCGTTGCTCTGTCTAACTGTGCCCGTCACCCTATGACGTATAATATTTCGTAGTAACTTATCATTGTCCTAGTCATCATCAACATTCATTATTTATACAATATCATGCTCACAGTTTGATACTGAACGATTTTCTACATACCGAGTATAAACAATACATCAGTCATCACAGAACTTAACAACTAGTTAAATTTAAGTTCATCAAGCAAAGAAGTTACATACAAGAATGAGAAATCGAACATTGACTCGTCTCGAGACCTCTCGTCTGGGACTCGAATGGATTCTCGACTCTACATGCTGCATACTGGAAAACTTCTAACGAGTCTTCCAATTCCATTCGAATACTTTAAATTCTAGTCCCGGTAGTTCATTTTAATATGATATTATTTCCAACTTGAATCCATTGGAGATATTTCGTTGTAGAGCACAACTATGTGCTTACCTCTCTATTTGTGAAAGATGTCGAATTATTATAATATATTAATCATTTTGGGAGGAAATAAAAACCAAATCATTTATCCGTTTCATTTTATTACATTCCATAAAATCAACAAAAGTGAATCTAATATCCCTTTTAAATAAGGGCTCAAATTATTTCAAAGGGATAGTGATGTATTACAAAACAATATTTTAAACTCTACTTGGGAGAAAATGTATCACTCCCTTATTAACTTACTTATTAGTGCTAATAAAACATCTAAGGACTATCAGTAACAATAAAACTCTAACACTTATTTACAAAGGGCAAGATATGTACAATTTATATCTAAAATATTTTTATTATAACCATGAAACTTCGTTGGAATTATTTTTCGTTGACATACAAAAAGGTTATACAATATATTATTTACATAGACACAAGACCGTAACATTTAAAAGTATACTACAGTGCTATGCACAAAATGTTAAAATATGTACATTAATTTATCGAGATTAATGTTATGGTGTAATATTGCAAAGAGTTAAGTATACATATAATGAAATATTATAATACATTCATTATATCACTACAGTAACATTACAAGAGTTTCGTTCAATAGTATCATTTTTATAATTGCTAAATTATCTACGTATCGATGAGATTCAAAACTTTGTAATTTGAGCAAATCAGCGGCTTTTACATACACGCGCTATATATACGAGTAGGTACATAGCAATATCTTACAGCCTTTGGCACTAGAAGTGATCTACGGCTTCAAACAAAGCAGCTTCTTGAACGCTCGCCTGAAGTCCATATTGAATATCGTATATATAAGCGGATTTAGCGCCGAGTTAAGATAACCGAGCCACGTGATGAAGTTTATAAACTTGTTTGACAAACAGCAGCTCGCACAGAAAGGTATCACTAGGTATATGACGAAGAATGGAAGCCAGCACACTACGAACACTCCCATGATGATGCCGAGCGTCCTCGCCGCTCGTCTCTCGCGAGTCAGCGAAATCCGCTGCTTCTCTTCAATAAACTGGTATACGGCGTTGGGCGTGGTTGTCTTCGGTCGTTTCAGAGGCTTCGTTACTATCGTTGTCTCATTGACTTCTATCAAATCGTCTTCGTGAGTCTCTTTCGAGTTACTCTCCGATGATGTGTTTCGGTTCTCCAAGTTATCAGCCATGTCTGTCACAGAGTTCTCATTCGATAATATCGGTATGATCAATTTGTTTTGTGACTTATCATCTTTACTCCAATATCGCTTCTTCGGTTTCTTCTTCGGAGTTAACTTCCTCGTTCTTTTCTTTTTCTCTTCTGATACGAGACGTTCGTTGGTGTTCGTTGTTACTCCTTGGTGTTCGTTGTGGTTGGCCTCTGAGCTTACTGAGTCTTGGTCGTGGTGGTCGTTTTCTTTCTGTGTGTATTTATTCTGACCACTGGATATTGTGCTGATTTTGGTCGCCTTCGCGCGGTCACGCAGCCTTTTCTTCGTGGCCAAGTATATTTCAAAATACACTACTGTCATTATAACTAGCGGTATGTAAAATGATCCCGACGAGGAGAATATCACGAATCCGGGTTGTGAAGTGAGGCGACAAGGGGTGTCGGGTTCGAACACTTCGGGCCAGTCGTTCCATCCTAATAGTGGCGGGGAGCTAATGACCAATGAGAGCACCCAAACGATTGCAATCATGGCCAGCACTCTCTCTAAAGTCCTCTTCTGAGCGTAGTTTATAGGATCCGTAATAGCCCAGTATCTGTCGAGAGCGATCGCGCACAAATTTAGTATGGACGACGTGCAACACATTATGTCGCAAGTGAGCCACATTTTGCACACGTATATTCCGAACACCCATTGTCCCAGTATTGAGTACGCCACGTTTAGCGGTAGAACCAATATAGCTACAGTCAAGTCGGCTACAGCCAGTGATACTATGAAGAAGTTCTGAACGATTCTGAGTGGCTTGTAAGTGAACACGCTGAGGATGACGAGGATGTTCCCCACTATCGTCGAAATAATGATGAGAGTTAGCACAATAGCAGTGCAAATCGCTTCCCATTCCGGCACTGCAAGCGTAATTCCGAAGCTGCTCGGAAACTTGGGGTCATCGGTGACGGCGCAAGCGTCTTTGTCATCGCTAATTACGTCGTAAATAGCCGTGTAATTTATTGATGTGTAATTATAGCCGACGCGCGTGGATGTCTGACCCATTTTTGTGTTTCTCTTGGCTACATATCACGTGGTATTATGGGAGCGCGAAATTGATTCGAGCGACTTAGTTACGGATAGTAAATAGTTCTTGGGCGAATCAGTGGAGTCTCCCTCGCGATCCATCTTCCCGCACGACAGTTTTCTGCAACAATAAACCAACCCTGAATGCACAATAGAGTTACATCGGTGAACTTATTTGAAAGGGTCCGCTAGTGAGGTGAATTTACCTCTTGCTCGATATATTTTCCAAGAACTCCCATTTGTGTAGCTTGTTCATTTTTTGAAACGAAAACGGATCTGTAACAAAGAAACCATCCGTTAGAATCAGTCAGGGAAGTGGCATTAACGAAATAAATCGCAGTCATAATAAATAATATCCTCCTATTTTTCAGGGGTATTAAACGAACTGTTCGTCTTAGAAACGTGTATATTTAAGCGTAATTTTTTCATCTGCAGCAGTTTACAGGATTTACACCATATGTTTACAGGACTAACAGTCAGGCCGTGATATTTGTTTTAAAAAAAATAGGTGCTGGCTCTTGGACTTTACTTTTATTAACAACGATATAAAATGTAGGGTAAAAGGTGTAAAGAAAAAACAATTATCGGTATTTTCACAAAATCAGTCTCATTTATTACATAACATACATTAAATACATCGACATTCACATTGGATACATTTGTTGTGGGCTGTCGATAGATATCGGCGATTTCCCAAACTAAGTGACTGACACCCAAGAAGTCCCCCCAATTTTTTACGAGTTCTACATCTGGCACAATGTAAGCCAGTGTATTACAGTAACTTAGTTTATTAGATTGTCCTCTAGGAGTGGGTAATGCGAGATTCTTTCTTGAGATTTAATAAAATATAAATCCTTCTTGGAATGCGAAAAACGGTGAAACGTGCGATATATGTCTAACATAGGGTTGGTTGGGTCGTCACCTTTTTATAAATATACAAAGTACATAGGAGATTCTGCTGTGTACTGATCCCCATTCCTGAGAGGATTTGAGAAACTTAATCCATTCTGTGTTGAACATGCTATCAGTATTATATTATACATTATGATAAACAACAGCTTTACAAGTTTTCCTGAAAAGCATAGTAGATACATAATACTTTAAGGCTCAATACATCATCGTTGATTCAGAGACGAGACTGGCTCTTTTGACGGCCTCAAATTGATTTCAAATCTGTAGTTTATCTACACAAAGGACGTCAAAATTATGGTGAAGTAGATTTAACTTGGTGAAACAAAACAAAACACTAAGTGAGAAGTTTTACAGGCCACTCATACTTAGTTCTTTCATGATTTATGGCTAGGGAATTAATATATGCCACCCTCGAAGATAGACGCCTGGCCGGGAAGATAAAAGTGTTGTTGTGACAACAACAGTATCCGCTATGCTAACGACATCATCCAGTTCTCTTTCAAAACCATATTGTACCAAGACCTGAGCCGAATAATCTTCGAGATCGGGCTAAGTATAAACATGTCAAAGACTAAGCGCTTGACTAGCAATAATGAGAACAATTTGTATGCATAGAAGATATTATGGAAGTGGAATATTAGGCATAAAGTATGTCTACCATGCCCAAATAGTCTCTTCAAGCGATGTAAGACCAATAACTTGCTAGAAGCACCAAAACGAATACAGAATGAAGACTTTGCCTATCTTTCAAGTTATGTAAAAGTTGTATCTTGTTTTTTTTACCTAACCACCTCGTGTTAAATCTAATTCAAGGCTCAAAAATTCAAGACCTCCAATTCCCATAGCACTGGCAAGTTTCGCAATTCTCGCGAGTAAAGACCGTCTAAAAGGGACCGGAAACACTAAAGTAAGCGGTCACTTGCTTCAAGGCACAAACAATTCCCACCTTGACTATGACGACATTTTGGGATCAAAGAAAAAGCGGATGGCGTGTTTCAACTGAATGTCAATTAAAGTAACTGTATAGTTGGTTCAGATTCAGTAGATCAGGTTGCCTTACTTGGGAAATAGTGGCAAAAGAAACGACCGAATCAAAGAACCTGTTAGCTGTTTTTAATACCATGTTGGGAATAATGTTCAGACGCTTTTGTTGGACGATCTTCCAATGTTTTCCATGCAGAATATTCGTTGATTAGTACTACTATTTTATACTACGAGTTTATTTGAACTAGTGGCTAGTCTCTTCCTAAGTAGTTTTTAACAATTCGTAGTGATTCATTTAACTCTACAAGTTACTTTTTATGTCATTCTGAATTCATGTATAATATGACTGTCACGATGAAATTAGAATTCCAGCCAATGCACACATAAACCGCATTTGTTAAGTTTCCTAGTCACACTATAACTAATATGACATCCTTATTTGCATACATACTAAGTCAGGTACGAAATCAGGCACGTTTCTCATTTAAGCGCTGTCCCGTTACAGTCTGAAGTTTATAGTTTGCACCACAAAGTTGCTTTCAGCGGAGCTGGTTTGCGGCCTGAGTGAGATGTAGTGCTTTCCCAGATTCATGACGCGCGACCGCAAGCTTTTCTCTTGTTTACTTTGTCTATTCGTAGTTATACTCGTAAACTAGCTGTTACCAAATTCATTGGAGTTTTGTTAATTACACAGTTTTCTACTTAAGCCCAGCGTCGTATTATAGTTGATTGCCGCCTACAAACGCTTTTCTGCCGCAGAATAAGACAAAATGACTATTTTTATTGCATTATTCCGATTTTAAGCTACGAAATATTTTCACTGAAAATTGCATTGCATTCCTTTCAGTAGTTTTTACATACCGCGATAACAGTCAGGTAGGCACTATTTGCAACCACGTTATATTCGTCTTCAGTAGCTTATTATAAGTTGTTTAAATAAATGTAGAAAATTCTCACACAATATCACATTTCATTCCATAGGTATACATGATTTCTTTTTTCTTATATCGTAGAAATAGTTTTTACAAAGAGTGTGATTACATATAGATTTCTATAATTACTCAACAAACTAATTCAACAACTACAAAGAACAAATAACTAGTTTGCTGATTATAATTGTTATTCTCTTTGCTAGTGACCGACTTCGAAACAAAAGCCACTCTACCCGCTATCTTTATCAAAATATTGTTCGATCCAATTCTCAAAGCAGAGCAAGTTAACCCATTCGCTTATAAGAGAAAAGTTCAAAAGAACAATAATATAATACAAATTCAATATCTAACATGCCCCAGCTCTCGGTTGTTTGCAGTTGAGAAACGACGCTCGAATTAGAGTCAGCCAACTCTGCTCGATACCGAGTTTGGATTGGAGCGTGTCGAAGCAGTTGTTTTAGTGCAGTTCTATAACTGACTTTAAAAACAACGGGAAAATATTGTTTTAAAACGGATAAGAATAGTGAATACAGAACCGGAGAGAAATAGAGCGTAAGGTTTTCAGTAGAGCGCTTTTGGCGCTTTGTTCCCGATCTTTTATTGTTTGATTGTTTTAGTTTATTGAGGTTAAATCTCAGGATAAATTTTATTTGGCTAAAAATCTTACGGATAAGCGCTTCAAATCTGACAATCACTAGGTTTATTGATGAGGTAGTCATTTTTTCATTAATAATTTCATTAGGCAAAATCGCGTCACTGTTAACGCATTTTAATCCTTAGGGGGCGAAACAAGCTCACAATAACGGTAATGAAAGCAATAATACAATAACAATATAATAGCATAAAACTCTGAAACTTGGATGGGTGTTACGAATTGTCCAAGACATTTTGTTGATCGATATGGTGATTTATGATATTTTAACGTCGGAGGGCTCAAATATGAAAGCGAAGCTTACTTGTTGCAGCCGATAAGGCCAAGCCTCAAATAGCAATCAATCATTACGAAAATATACACCATCATGAGGTTTTACGTTTAGGTCAATGAAATTAAAAGCATAATCTATGGATGTTTCCATAATACAATTTTTGAACAGTAGGTACAAGGCTGTTACGTCTAGCATTATAGGCGATAGTATAATAATAGTCCTCTGTGTAGGTGCCCCTACTATTTATGTTTATTAGTTTGTTATATATTTATATACCAGTAACACATAACATTTATTATATTTAATTTCATACGTAATATTTATAGAATAACACTGATTACATGCGCTACTCACCCAAATTACGCTTTCTCACATTCATTACACTTACCAAAATAATATTTATATGAAGGCATCGCCGCGCGACAATCGGAGTACAGCGTTGCCTTATAGTTCTATAAATAGAATACCGTTACCGCGGTGGCGCG
Source organism: Hylaea fasciaria (assembly GCA_905147375.1). Lineage (NCBI taxonomy): Eukaryota > Metazoa > Arthropoda > Insecta > Lepidoptera > Geometridae > Hylaea > Hylaea fasciaria. Next base: position 9,327,504 of record LR990202.1, on the reverse strand, counting down.
GCGCGGGCGCCTCGCTCGATCCACCAGTCGTCAGCCGCCTATGCGACGCGAAGCCCGTGTGCGTCTACCTGGCTCCTCAGTACCACGCGCACTCGCGACCCCAATAACGTGCTTATTTTATGTTGCTATTTTTACGCCTTAACTTTCTCTCGTGTCCTATCATCTGTTTTCGACCTCTTATCTGTGCTTTTCTTTTACTATCGCTTTCTGTACTTTTCTTTATGTCAATAAACTTATAGTGTGTGAATCGGATTTTTGTATTCCACACCTGGGCTACGTAAAGCCATCATGGCCCAGGACTCCGCTAAACTCTGTAGACTAACGCAGCGAGGGTTCAACGCGTTTACTTTATGAATATGGTGGTTTTGATAAAACCTGTTGTAGGTCTAGGGCCTAGAATGTTCATAGGTTTTTTATGGTCAGGTGTAGCAGTTTTTAGTAGTCGTTCATAGTTTCAATAATAAATAACTCTCTCGTTATATTGCATCAAAGCAACACAGCATAGACTATCCCGCTATAATCAAAACAGCACTGATGCTCTTGCGGCGGACCATCACGTTTTGTAGGTTTCAGAAGAGATGTCAGGTGTATTTGTGTTAGGGCTCATAAGATTGACTACTTCTAAGAAATTCTTAAACTTTCAATTTAATATATTAACTAGCTAAAAACGGATCTCATTCGCGCACAAACGAATATCAAAATATATGTATAGTTTGACATACCTCGACGTTTCGGCCGAGTTATATCGACCGTGGCTACGAGAATACCGCGTAGTGCCTTCGGCAGTACAACAGTAGTCGTAGGACTGCGGCGATGGACAAAGCCGTGCGAGACTCGCCGAAATGAATATACAGAATACCAGCTAGTACATCAGGGTTTTCAGTCTCTATCTACATAAAAAAATCAGGGTTCTCCAGTTTACAGTAACGGTGCGGTCATTAGTCCTCGTGGCGTCCCAGCCAGATGTACTCGTAAGCACTCTGATTTAGTACAGTGGTGGACAAGTTTAAGAAGTTATTTTAAAGTTACCTGGTGTAATTAGTCTTCTTGACGAGGGTATTTTAACTCCACCATACAGTATTCAGATTCAGGTGGATCAGGAAGAAGTTAATTTTTACTTGGTTCAAATCATTTGGTTTCATTGGAACTGATGTTTTAAAGTGTCAAATAAATACACCCATGTTTATTATCAATCATAACTTATGATAACATCGTCTAAGTTAGCATAAATATAACGGATACAATAACGTGTATTTACTACTGCGCAGGTACTTCTTTTGCATTTCCTTCAAATTGAAGACGGAGTTTGTTTCGTTTTTACAGTAATGTTAGTATGGATGGATAAATTATAAATAAGTGTTTTAAGATCAATTCAAGTAAGTAAATTTTGATCCAGTTACGATTTGCATTCCTGGCAAGTTCCGATGACAATGCCTAGGTACTGCTACGTCATGGTGGAAGCGAGCTGTTTGTTTGTCTACTGTCACAGACTGTCAGGCTGCGCAAGGGCCTCTGACATGGTAAGCTGATCTGATAGGAATGGAAGGCAATCTTCTCAGCGAATGGCAGTGGGCACATTGCCTTTGTTCTAATTTTGATAAATTTTCAATACCATTATGTATTTCATTAAAATAAATGTGAAAAAAAAAATAAAAAAAAAACAAATCCAAGTTCGTTGGCATTGTACTATCACTAGGGCAAGGAGACGCCTGTGACGTCACTCGCCCCAGGCTCTACGAGAAATTTCACTGAAATAATACGCGAGGTAACGAGATGCAGAGTAGAGTTTACGTTTTATATTCTACATTTTAGAGTTTTTGAAAGGAGTGCTATAAAAAAAGGGTCTTGTATGAGACCCTGCACATATGGAGTTGTGTTGCAGCTTCAGTTATGGTAATGTAGAAATATATATGTCGTACCAAGGGGCAAGATATTTTTATATATACCTTACAAAAATGTACATAATAACCACAAAGTGTCTTATGTAAGTACTTGACACATAATTCAAGTGAAATATCTAAGTGAAATGGTTAGGTTATTGTATAATATCGCTGTTAGAGAGGATCCATTTGTTTGATGTTGGGTCCTACTCTTGAGTTGTACTTGAAAGATATTGCGTTACTTCTCCAATAAACCAAACGAGGTAAAATAATATCCCTTCCTGAATTGAAATTCTATGCGAATAGAATAAACAGCTCAAGTTTAACTGTAGCATACTAAGCGGATTGCTTCCATTTACAAATAGATAGCAGAATTAGTGTGGCAAATTAATACAGGCGACCAATTTAACTCCAGTTCATAGGAGCACATGATCTGATGTAAATAATATTTAGGACCATCAAAATATTTAACTGTTGCTTGGAATCAAGTGTTCCCAAGGCTGTATTATTTTGTATTCAAACGCGGTACCTTCTTATAATGTATTCGCATGGCGGAATAAACTCGTTTCCTTCAGTTATGTTCTAGAGCCTGCGACAGCGGGGGCTAATACGATTAAGGTATTTACGAGGGAAATAAATTAGAGATGTTTTACAAAAAACTGTTTACGAAAGAAAATATTATAGAAATGATTCACTTTTTTCTTCCAATGTAGATGAAGCAACGATTATTATTTTTGAAGTAAAACTTCTTTAGGCGCGACTAAGGAGTAACTCAGATTTTTTTTCTGACGGAATTAACGCTTACTATAGTCTGTGTAGTTTCCGCTGTTTAAAAAAGATTACATTGGCTTCCGCTGTTGCATTGTAACCAATGCAACAGCAAATTGTTGCAATTTTCTTTTTTAAATAAGGTTTAAAAAAAAAAAAGGTTTAAATAAGGTTTAAAAAAAGCGGAACAAAATAGCGGTAAAGAAGTTTTACTTCAATCGCGCGTAAAGGTTACACGCACACACTTTTTTGTTACGGGCTCTATTTGGTAATTTGCTGATGAGCCGACTGTAAAATAAACAATAACCTATACCATAGCTTACTAGTTTTTCCATAACAGCTAAGAATAAAAAAAACCGGCCAAGTGCTAGTCGGACTCGCGCACGAAGGGTTCCGTATCCATAAAAACGGGAAAAAAACGTATGGGACCCCCTTAAAAATGTATTATATTGGTTTTTAGTATTTGCTGTTATAGCGGCAACAGCTTCGAAATACATCATCTGTTAAAATTCCAACTGGCGAACTATTACGGTTCATGAGACGGACGGACAGTGGAGCCTTAGTAATAGATTCCTGTTTTATACCCTTTAGTTACGCAACCCTAAAAACAAAACTGCATGTTGAGCAAATTTTAAATTGTTCGAGTAAGCGGCTAATCTGTGGATGCCGCTACTGTTTTACTAGTAATTCATCTCATTTTTGGCATTGCTTGCCTCGCGGCTCCTTTTCGACGATCTAAATTAGAATTCCAATTGGCTACGTCAAGGCGCACGTTCCATAAATGAAATAATCCTGTGACGAAAGATCCTTTGATGCCATCATCCGAGAGCTAAATTTGAACATTCATTCTAAATGTTTTCATGCTCTTTCTGTAGATTCATTTCAAAACGACAGCGATGTCCACGGGCCTTACATCAGAGAATCAGCAGAGCTTATTTTGACAATACTTTAGGTTATTTTACGCTTCTACGAAACAATATAATTATACTAATACTTAAATACAATGACTTATATAAGTTATGTGGGTTTTTTGGGTCGAATCGAAGATAAAACCTTTGGTAATTTTTTTTCAGCATTGCTTTATTTCCATATTTCTTCAGATAATTTAAAAAATAAAACGAACACTGTAACACGTATACATTTTAGAATACCTTCGCAGGATTCGATATACGAAATGTATATTTTATGATGATACAAATTCCGAAGTGCTATGACTACGAGTTTAGATATTTTACTAGATATTATTAGATAGACACCACATCACGGTATAGGCGCAAGACTAAAACGCAGACAGAGCTTTCAGTTCAGTTACTTTTGCGATAATGAAATCCATATTTCGTTTACCGAATCTAGTAGTAGACCCTCTGGTCGCCTGCTCTACCTTGAGCAACCATTGACCGCAATCGAAAGAAAGCAATTTCTCGATCATTAATTCGGACATAGACGGGATACTAGTAAGTGTGGGTGGAACGGCAATAGTGACTCAATTTACAACTATACATAACAAATTACTTTTATTGTACCCATGAGCCATTATGCTAGGAGTCTGCAAAGTGGGAATCCTAATTCGGAAAATTCTGGTGAACCAATAGGGTCACTAACAGAATAATTAACGTTAAACATTTACTATGTATTTGTTATAATTCGTTTATATGTCGGCACTATGCTATGCAAGCCCCGTACAGTTTACGCGTTAACATGACGCTTGCAATAGTTAATTCTTTATGCATTCTGTAGCAATCCGCGTGAACTCCTATTCTTATTACCTGCCTGCGCTTTTTGCATCGACATTCCCTTTTTCAACGGGTTTTATATAACGCTAACGAACTGCTACCGAATGCAAATGAGATTTGTACAAATGGCATCCAGGATTGTTACGAGCTATCGAGAAATGTTTTAAATTATCAATCGTTCTGAAACAAATGAACTATGCAATGGAAGGTCGTTTCGGTAGCACTTGTTCTATCGAATATTGCAGTTACTCAACGAGATTCAATCCAATTTCCTTTTCGAATAAAATGGATTGCCTCGAAGTGGATTTAATAAGCGTTTGGACTAACACGTTTTATACCCATTATATCAGATGAGGTCGAGATACTGCGCAAATCGAACCACTGCAATGTTTGTTACCTATATGTATAAATCAAACTATATGTTGTGTCTATTTGCTGACGTAGGTATGTACTGAAAACCTTTTATGACGTCACTGCCGTAAGCGTGACCTAGGCAATAAGAAAAGTTAGAGTGCAAACAAACTTTATGGCCGTCAATACTTCTTCATACGTATCAATACGTACCTTCTTCAATATAATTCCACACACAAACTTACTCCAATGTGTTACGTTAATAAACTCAAGAAAAGTTTTCTTCCCCATGGATTCCTTTGCGGGTTTAAAATGCCCATGAAGTTTATTAGTTTGGAAACTTAAATGACGTTTACTTAAATAAAGTTTAAGTTACCCGTAAAGTTACCGAGGGTTGAATGGACGGAGTTTGCTTTTCGGAGTGGGAAGCCTGATCAGATGTCAAGCCGTTTCTATATGTGTAACTTGGCCGAAGTGACAGCAGAGATAACAAGGAAGTTCTGGTGTTACTTAAAAATGATCTGGCGATATCTGGATAAATAATCTGCTACTGCTGGATAAATAATGCGCAAATAAGGTGCCCTTATCGAGTACTTCTTCGGAGCGAGACATAGGAGCCGTTGAGCCGTTTCCATTGAGAGCATCAGGTCGAAGCAACACGAGACCAAACTGCTGACTAAGCATTGCAACGTGACGATGTTGCCAGGATTTTGGGAACTTTGCGTAGTAGCAGCTTGTTGGTCTGGAGTAGACTTTATTTTTCGGTTAGTTTTAAGTTATCATAGCAATATTTTGGTCAATTTGAAACTATTGTTAAACTAGTCAGGCACGGTGTCCAAACAAACTCAGACAGAGGCTGGCAATGCTGGCTTTTTTACCTAGACCAAACGCTATTTCTAACCGAATTCTCGAACTGCTACGTTACTCGGCAAACCCTAAACGAGGGAAAAACTTTGTTTACTTCTCAATCACTCAGCAATCAGCTTTGGCTGGCGTGTGAGAGTATCTGACACTATCGTTTACAGATTTTCCTTCGGCCCAAAAGGTACGGTCACACACTAATTTGATTTGGCGCCCGCTGCGAAGCGAAAATTGAGGCTCTCGCGTTTGGATGATCGTAGTAACCCCTCGGAATACACGAAATAGATGAACGAACCGACAACTTTTCATTAATTACTATATAGATTAATGTACCGTACATAGATGCCATTGTACTATGTTATTGTTTTACGTATTTAGAGACATCAGTTCAGTGTAATTCACAAAGGTCTATAATATTTTTATTAAAACAAGAGCACGATGAAAGTTTTTTAATGTTTCTGATGTGCAAGTGAGAGAGGTGAAGAGTAAACAAGATGTTTCAACGTATAATAATATTATGTCATGCAAAAGCATTTTGGTGTAGGCAGGAGCATTCGCAATCTCTGTTTTATTTAGCTTTTGTGTCATAGCTTAGGTAGGATACCTATTTGTATCTTACAAAAAAATAACAAATAGTTTGTTCAACCAGACTGATAACAAAGGCTCGATCAGCCAGAGTACTAACAAGTCAATTCATTCGACAAGTCTCAGCGCACAATACGAGCCAAACCGGACGCATTGGCACATGTAATTACTTCTGTGCGGGACGGGCGAAGGCAAAAGTGTTTCGCGCCACGGCTTTTGACTTAGCAAGCGCGGAACGCTGGTTGTCATTGTTTAACTAGGCGATCTTAACCGGGCATCAAAGTTAAGTTATGCCCCTAGAGGTGTAACGGCTGGATAACGTTTAGTGGAATAACATAGCACTTTCGTGCTTTGAAGGGCACGTTAACCGTCGTTGGACCGTGTCAACGTCCCTTGGGTAGACTGACAAACTTTGAAACTAGAGAATGCTGCTACTTGCTACCTGAATCAACTGGAGCAAGGTGGACCTAGTTTTACTATTTAATAATAAGGCAACACATTGAAAGCGTTTGTGTGTTGCAGGTGGCGAGGTTTTGTCGGTCTTTTTTATTTATGTTTCATACACTTATGTTTATCATGTGAAAACCTTATTCATAAAATAAGAGTCACTATACCAAAGTTAAGGTTACGTTCACATCTTTAAATAATCTAGATTGATATATAAAAGTGAAAAACGGATCAGAGTGTCAAATTGAACAGTTGAGTAGGTACATAATTCAAAAATTCAAATTATTAATAGCCATATGAATCATCTTCGATAAATTCCCTCAACTTTGTGTGTCAAGATACACTTCACCATAATAAAAAAACTGACAACTTATTAACACACTTTTCTTTGCGCCATTACTAAATAGAAAAGCTCTTTCGGCAGTTTCAGCTATAGTCCTGTGTGATTACGGTATGACATACTCCAGCGGCTTACAGGATTAAACGGGAACTATTACGAAAGTCACCGAGCGGATTACAGTGAAACGATTCGAAATTGATTCCAATCCACATATCCCAATAGTTCCAATCCACATATCCCAATAGTTCCAATCCACATATCCCAATAGTTCCAATCCACATATCCCAATAGTTCCAATCCACATATCCCAATAGTTCCAATCCACATATCCCAATAGTTCCAATCCACATATCCCAATAGTTCCAATCCACATATCCCAATAGTTCCAATCCACATATCCCAATAGTTCCAATCCACATATCCCAATAGTTCCAATCCACATATCCCAATAGTTCCAATCCACATATTGGATCAGCGGAGGAAATGGTAAAGGACAGAGACTTCTATTTCGGGATACGTGTCAGTAATGTGATACTAGTTTCTAAAATAATTGTATTAGTTGTGGTGTTATTTTTTATTACAACGGTCTATTTAAAACTTAGAACTCCATTTTCAATAATAAAACAATTATAATTGGATCTACCTAATATGTTACGAGTTTACAAAGTTAGGTACGTGTTTAGATTAATTTCACAAAGAGCCTTTTGTAATAAATACCAAAACACGCTTGTAGGTTATTCAAGGGTCATTATTATCGGGAGGACCAGGGCAGGTGACTGTATTAATTCATACGTTTTTGATATGTCAGCAAACATAGTACCTACCTTAGTAAACTCGCCACATAGCTGCTAACGGATCGCTTCAAAGATAAATAGCGCTCGAGCCCTTCTACTTTCAAAATCATGTCTATAGCTTCCGAATATTAACAAACCAACAAGGTAATTGCCCGTAACGATACACCAGTCTTGCATTGGACTTTCGAGTGTCCGGTGATACGTCACCGCTAATCGCGCGTGCGTTTTTAGCGATAATATATTTTCCTCTATGGCTATCATTAAGTGGTGTGGAAGTGTATGAGTGAGATGGATGCAACTCTTTTCTGAGAGTGTGAAAGAGATCGGAAGTGTCATGACATCATTACATCTCACTAAACGCAGGTCTTATTTTATCTCACTTCGAAGGCGTTTAGTTTGCGCACTGTTTAGGCTGCATTTTCACAAGCGTTTTTCTCCCAGTGACGTTAAGGAAATAGTTAATTATAGTGGTAGTAACTGCACGAGCTTTTCGCACGATTTTGCAGCCGCTTATTCGTTCTTACTCGCTTGTGTTGAACGACATTTCCTTTTCTTATTTATTTTATCGCGTATTGATTTGCTTTTGCTTTTCTATTAAACCCTCCTATTACACTTACACACTTATTTACACAAACAAATGCAGTTTTCAGGCGAATCGAACGAAACAGGTGAATTTCAGACCTGTAAAAGTATATCGTATCGGTGGCCGTACAACCTTCAGTTAGTAAAGTGTTACCTAGATAAGGGGGTGAGTCCCTCAGGACATTGATTGATTCAGACAAATGAAATTCACTTTGTTTCCACACCAGACGGCAGGTATTTACAGTCTAATACAAAACTTTCTGTAGTTAGATTTCTGATCGCGTAACGTTAGCGTTAGACGCGCGCGTTAGTACGCTACACGTAAAAGGTACACAGATTTTATAAAAGTATCACATGGATCTTGTAGTAAGCGTCAGTGAAGCTCGCGTCACCGAGGAAATAAAGCGCATACCTATAGATAATAAAGCTTAGAAAAATAAATCGCAATTTCTACACACCCACACTAACACACATAATAAACTATTGTTTAATTGCTCTAGATGCCCCGGCTCTAACCTCGAATCTAATTGAAACTGCGTGCAAACAATTGAAAATGCTTTTCTAAGGGCAACCTAAAATAATTTAAACTATTCTCTAAATCAATATAATCACGATTTTGTGTCGATGTTGACTGTACCGGTCCCACAAGGTTTACCTCTCGATCAATTACATAAGGCATCCAAGTTTGAGTCCGCTGAAGGAGAGAACTGTAATTGGTTGAATTTTGGCCTAGGTAATAGATTACCAAGCCCATTAATTATACCTAAATGCCTCTTATTAATTCTTGAATAATGACTATCCTGTTCAGTTGAATGCTTCAGTTTATCTAAGAGAAGCTGTTCATGAATAGTCTGGGGACTGGAGGATATTGAGTATGGTTCTGGTTTTACGAAGGCACTACGAAGGTATTTTTACGGTAGGTAATAGTACATTACGATACTAGCTGTCTAAGTAGTATATTAATACACGGCGGCGTGAAGTTAGCGCCCGAGCGAAGCGAGGGTGCTAACCGCCATGTATTTAATAGACTTACTTACGCAGCGAGTATCGTATACTATTTTATAGCACGTGCGACATAAACCCGCCTTCTATTTAATTTATTTAAAAATAATCTTTTAATTAATGCAGTGAAAAGATGTTTATTTGACTCTTAGTAATAAACACACAAATTTTAATGTGGGTAGGTTGGCATTCCACCAGCAGAGAACGGGAAAACACAATTTACACCTACCCGTATCACTTCTAGATTTGTTTTGTTAGGTTATTAGTATTTTTGGATGCATATTTGGATATTGTTCGTGGATTGCTTAATGTGATATTGTTTCAGATTTCATATTGTTAAGTTTAAAAAATAGTCAAACAGGTTTCAATTAAAAACAGTGAAAAATATCAATATTGTAGCGCTTCATTTTATAACCGAATCTTTATCGTAACGTGAATATCTATCTGTGATTGATCTGGTTTGTGCATAAATGTATTCACTATGAGACTATATTATAATTATAATATAGTCAAGTTACAATATAGGCTTGGGAAGTATACTCCTGGCAAAGATCGTCCATTAAAAGTATTTTTTAATGATACACACACACCCAGGATTCTATTACGAAACAAACCTAAGCTACCTAAGGACCTTCTTATCTACTCCGATAAAACTCCTTCGCAGAAACAATACCTACAAACTTTAAAGGAGGAACTAAGGTCCCGCGAAGACAATGGCGAGCAAAACCTTGTTATCAAGTATATAAAGGGGATCCCAAAGATCATACAAAATAAAACTACTGAAAAAAACTAGTGAACGAGTACATAGCACAATAGATGAGTCAAATAGGCGAAGCCATTTCATAGTAAGTAAATATGAAGACCTCCCAGTAAATTCCTCATCCTTGCGCTTCTTTTACGCTAACCTACGTAGCATGTGTAAAACAGGCAAGTTTGACGAAGTGAAGTGTATACTCAAAGCAATACCGAGTATTACTCACATTATTGTTTTTACGGAGACTTGGATTACATCGGAACAAGATGCAAAGCTATACCAACTACCAAACTATGAACACATATCCAATTTCCGACCAAACAACAGAGGAGGAGGTGTGTCAATTTTTATACATAGTAGTATTAAATATGAGATAACAACGGATCTGTATGAAAATGGAAACCATTATTTATGGATACATATAAACAAACTATCATTAGATATAGGAGGCATCTACAAGCCAGGAGAAAGTAACGATAATAATTTCCTTGAAATATTCACCTCGCAGTTGGAACAGAGAAAACGAACTGTGGTCTTTGGTGATTTTAATGTAGACTTACTTAGCGCAGATAAGCATGTGAAAGAATATATATACAATATAAAGGAAACCGGTTGTTACATTCTGAACGTCATCGATAGTAAATATTGCACTAGAGAAACTAGCTCAACAAAAACAATACTGGATCATGTTTACACTAATATTGACAACCACTCATTCAGCATGTCTATAATCGAGTCGGCATTATCAGATCATAAGCAAATATTTCTGCAAATATCAAAGCTAGCACCGACCTTAAAGAAGAAAATACACTATGAAGCACTAAATTATGACAGTTTATACAGGGATGCATCGGAAGCCAGTTACATAAATGATAACAATGATTGGGATTATTTAATGGAATTTATTAAGCAGCTTGTTACAAAGAATAAAATTCTAAAAACTAAAATACTTAACCTACCGCAAAACGATTGGATTAATAAAAATATCATTGACACAATTAACTCACGAAATATACTATGGCAGCAATCAAAGACTAATCCAAAGGATGAAGAGTTAAAGACAAAATATTCTGAGGAACAGATTAAAGTCAGTGGAATGATTAAATCACAAAAAAAGAACTATTATTATAATATGTTCCAAGATTGTTACAGTGATCCGAAGAAAATGTGGGAAGTTATTAATAGTTTAGCTCGTAATAAATTAAAAGACACCTGTGCTCCTCCAAAATTATTGTCGAATACGCGGATAATAACTGAAGGTAATGAAATATGTGAATTATTTAACACATTCTTTTCTTCTGTCGGTAAAGATTTAGCAAATAACATACCCAATAGATATCATACTCACTCGGCCAACATTTTAATGTACGATAAAGATTACTCACATGACATAACATTATCTGATTTAAGACCATGTAGTGCCGATGAAATTCGTAAAATTATAAACGAGTTTGACACTAACACTAGTACAGGAGTTGATGGAATTAGTACCAAAGCGATTAAGTGCCTCAAAGATACGATTACGGGAAGACTCGCAAACTGCATAAATAAGTGTCTAGATATAGGAATATTTCCCGACGCCCTTAAAATAGCTAAGGTTAGCCCAATTCATAAATCTGGTACCAAGCTGGACCCTAGCAATTACAGGCCAGTATCTGTGCTACCCATATCATCTAAAATATTTGAACGAGTTTTACACACACGCTTACATGAGTACCTAACACAAAAACAATTTCTTATTGATCAGCAATATGGTTTTCGTTCAAAATCGAGCACACTCTCAGCTGCATTAGATCTAATAACAAATATCAAAATTAATATTGACCAAAAAAATATAGGGGTAGGTGTTTTTATTGACTTAAAAAAAGCGTTCGACACCGTCAGTCACGTAAAATTATTTCATAAATTGAAAAACATTGGTATAGCAGGAAAAGCGCTAGAAATATTTACGTCTTACCTAAAAAATCGTCAGCAAATGGTTAGGATAGACAATTACAAAAGTTCTTTACAAAAAATCACATACGGAATACCCCAGGGCTCAATATTGGGCCCCCTTATTTTTTTGATTTATGTCAATAATATCAATAAAATTGGTTTAACTGGTCGCTTAACACTATATGCTGATGACATGTGCCTATTTTACTTCGGTCCATCCATCCAAGAAACTATAAACGAAGCTCAGAGAGATTTGGAAATGCTCAATGAATGGCTTTTACACAATTTACTAACTATAAACACTTCTAAGACGTCTTATATGATTTTTAAAGCAAAAAATAAAAATATCCCTAACTTTACACCACTCACGATAGACAAAACTATAATACATCAGTCAAATCAAGAGAAATATCTCGGCCTATGGATAGATGATAAACTAAACTGGAAGGTACATATCGAGCATATTCGATCAAAGTTAATTGCAACACTTGGGGCCCTTCGAAAAGTTGTAAATTGTATCCCACAAAAAGTATGCACAATAATATATAATTCCTTAGTGAAATCACATCTTGAATACTTAATCGAAATATGGGGATCTGCCCCAAAAACTAATTTAAAATCATTACAGAGAACACAAAATAAGATAATAAAAGTTTTATTCCACTACCACTATCTTACACCAACAAACGAAATATACAAAAAAACTAAACTACTCACTATAAAGCAACTGTACTCATATAATACCTGCTTATTTATAAACAAGGTTTTAAAGCAAACTATACACTCGAACATAACATTCACTCTCAAACCAAATACCCACAACTTAAGAAATAAATACAAGATTATACTGACAAAGCCGCGTACTAATTATGGAAAGACAACGATTTTGTTTGAAGGAGCACAGATGTATAATAGTTTGCCTAATGATATAAAAGAATATAAAAGCATAAATATGTACAAGTGGAAACTCAAGCACTACTTAGTTAACGGATGATTCCCAACAAGTATGATAGATAAATAACCTCTGTACCTACTTACTACAAATACACCACTAAAAATAAAAACATATACATATATGCACCTATACATAAGATGAGATAAGTTGGTACCTACTAACACAGCATTGTATACCTGCCAGCCAGAGGCTAAATATTCTATATTATGTATATTGTTTTTGTATCTCATTTTAAGTGAACAATAGTTCTTATGAGAAATAAAGTTCTTTAAACCTATATTAGATAATGATGTATAATACTTGAAAGTGTGTGTATTCAGTGAAAATAGTTCATGTGTCGGTTACATTTTATGTAAACAACAAAAAAAACGCAACATTTCTAAATCACGTAAGTATTCTTTTGTTTCAATAATTATACTCGTATAATCGGATAAGAAATCTTATAACAAAGGTACAGTGTACGGTTAATATCGCTAACTTAGGTATATCGTTTTCACGTAATAAGTAATATTGTCCGACGAAGACCAAAATGAAAACATGCAGAAATATGGCGCCAAAGACATTGGCGTTTCGGTCCCACACGTAACAGGTTAGGTATACGTGTCTTCTCTTGCTTACTATGAGTTTGTGAGTGGTGTAAAAATGTATGACTGATTAGCAACGATGGGTATATTTTTAAACGGTGTGAAGTTAGTGAACATCAGGCCGTTTAAAAATGTGCTACTTTGAACAGCGCAAAGCGTGACTTAAGTGCGGGTTTAGGTCGCACGGTGCTATAAATTTATATGCATGCAATAGGTAAGTGTCGGAAAAGAAAGAAATACATAAACATAAAAGCGAAAAGCAACCTTATAGCACCTTATAGTTCGTCGTTACAAGCATGTGAAAGTATAAATTTTCAGACTGAATGTCTTAATTACTTTCATGAACTTTTTGTGTGTAGAAAAAGATTCGGATTATCTCCTTCTAAACTATAAATTGAAAATCTTTTGTGAAAGATAAAGAAAAGACCCGATGGAAAAGTATTTGTAGATATAGTTTTAATCTCAAAGTTCAGGTCCGAGGAGCTTTTGGGCATTTTGCCGACAGGGCTCACATCCGGCGCTTGGAAAGGACAACTTACTACTTACTACGGGAACATCAAAGGGCTTATTTTGTATTTATTTATCAAAGTTGTCAATAACCTGCACGTGTGTGAGGAAAAAATACGTAACACACCCAAAAAGATTATAATTTCATGTCCTCTCCAAAACATACAGGAAGTTTCAGTAAAATATTACCCCTGTACGTATTGCGACTAAACTAAACTACTGATTATGAGAGTCGATTGACTATATTAATCAAAATAACTTGGACTAATATGGGACCATGACATGGCTCAAAAGCACAATTCGTGCTGCCAAAAGAAGATTAACACTTCGTACTCTGACTCAGTACAAAACTCACAATTCCAATACCGATCCAATTACCTACTTAAAAACTAACCTCTGCAAGTTTTCATCCTCACCTACATGCCACAAGCCCACCCCTGCCCATGCAATAAATTTTCTGCCCATTGTGAAATCTGTAAATCAGTGTTACATTATAGTATGTTCTACTCTCATCTATTCCCGATGGATTACATACTACATTTATATCCAATAAATCAACTCTGCAGAGACCAAGCTCTGCTCAAAACAAACAAAACGTGAACAATTAGAGAAACGCAAATAGGTATACGTTTCGTGATTACGATCCTCCTCTAATTGAATTCCCTATACATTTCCACCATGTTCTAGTAACTTACATTAATTGTACCTTTAGAGGAACCGTGGATTACATTGGGATGTAATAGATATCCTTATCCGCAACTGAACTATTGGATTTACGAAATTAGTAAATCAAAATCGATTTAAACTTTTGATCAAGTGGTCTACCACTAGATCAAAAGTGAAATCACATGGACAGATAAAGGTAATTAACGTCAGCCATAACGCCGTATAAAGTTACATACATTTTCAAGAACTTCATAAACCCCCTTCTAAGTAATACTTTTTTTCTATACTAATAAAAAACATCCTATCATGACCCGTCAAAAACATCCTATCATGATTCCAAAGAATATCCGATTAGAAAAATATTACCTTTCATCATATTTTTTTATATCCACAGATCGACCTCTGTAACCTAAATTCAAAACCTAAGGCAACCCTAAAATACAGTGCCTATAATCCAAAGTAAAGCTTTAGCGTTAATCCGGTGATTAACTTTAACTTTCATTAATTTGCTTTGCTAGAAACTATCGCGATTACCTCCCCGCACTTGATTGTTTTGGGTCGTGACATTTAAAAGTCGAATGCTTTAGAGATAATCTGCTGTTTAAAGTTAAGGGTGTGTTATCATTAAGTATTTAACCGAGATTCGTGTTTGGTTTGCGAATTCTACAATGTCTTCTCGAATTTAAACCGTTGCGTGAACTCCCTTAACACAATAACGCATAGCGGTGTGACACGTGGGGGATTAGTTATAATTAGGAATCAGCACATTTGCTATAAAATATACTTGAGATGTTTAATTGTTTATGTTTATGTGAAAATAGCTGCACTAGAACCTTTATTTATTTTTACGTGATAAAAAGCGTTCTAGGACCTTTTATAATACACTAATTAATATCATCAAAATACTTTTGCTCCTCACGCCACAATTTATTTATTATAAAAGCGTAAAAAAATAGAAGATAGTAGGGTTCTACCCCTAAAAGGGAGAAAACGATTGTCCAATATAAAGAAAAATAAAAAAAACGGATACATAAACGCAGAGCATCTCTAACAAATAATATGAAATATTATGTATTGCTATAATCACTAAAAATAACATCGACCTTTCAAAGCGTTTTCTTGCTTTAGTATAAGTGTAGGCTCGCTCCAAGACGTAGGCCCCTTATTATCGATAACCGATATTTTCTGTGGGGTTTACTGAAATACGCGAACGGAATATTAAAATTTTCAATTGACTTAAGGACCTGTAGGCAGCGAGCTTCCGTAAAATGGGCGGTTTTTTGTCAAAAAGTTAAGCCGTAATTACAAATATTTATAAGCCAGAAAAAATACAGTGTATAGCCAAGTGTTTCAGTTAGCTAATAAATCAATAATATTGGACTAAAGTTGTCTAGTATCTTGAGAAAAAAATTCACGAGAAAAGACCCGAAAAAAATCTTTCGTCACATAATGCTCAACATTTTCAGCGACAACTATCATACATACATACACCAAAACAAAAATCATACACAAAAAGTTTCCCGGCAGCAGGTTTCGAAACTTCGAAACTACGTCTTTAGGAACGGAACGTAGCATCTCAGACCGCTCGGCCAATCTGACATGTCATTACAGTGTCGAAATAATTGAATGCTTCAGACTAAAGCCTACGTAGTAACTATCTAGTAATCTGTGCTAAGGCCACGTGATGCCGTTAGTAAGAGTATAATAATTATGAATTAGCGTTTTCGACTTGCCGTGAGCGCGGAGCCAGCGTGGCGCGCGGCCCGGCCAGGTAACTTTCATCTTCTAAAATACATGAATCGCTCCTATATTAGCGCCTTAACAATATCTTGTAAACCGCTCGGCTTTTGTGCGTAACTATCGGATATTTTATTTTTATTGTGTATAATGGGCTACTTTTTCAGTTCAGTATCCTATTGTTACGGTCGTAAAATATGATTGCAACAATAGTAGGTAACTCATGAAAATACCTAATTAAATTACATTAGGATGTTATATCAAAAGAATTATCTAAGCGACTGACTGTAACATTGTCGTTTACTCGGGTAAACGACAATGTCACAATCGGTTGACTTTCAGCAGCTGAGTTAGAAAGGAGAAGATGGGATCATATTGTGCAAATAAACACACTCACTGAAAAGCAGCCTACATATATATAAGTATACTCGTAACAGATGGGCAGCCCCATACCTGTAACGAAGGCATTACAATTACATTACAATCTCTTTTTTATATTTTAAAACGCGCTTGTCTACTAGATATTGTTATGTAGAGCGAGTTTTAGTTGAATTTTGAAGTATACCAATAAAAGTATTTTGCAACGATAACTAAATTCACGCCCGAAAATTTTGCACTTTCCTCATTGTAAAACCTAAAAGTAAGAATTAAGGTACAAAGTTATAAATAAAGCTAAGACTGCTGCCGAGTTTCCACTCTGAAAAGTATTATGCAAGAATTAGCAAGGCTTTGACCAAACAACCCGTCTTTGTACAAACAGACTGAATACTAAAGTTTGAAATTGGCGTAACCGACTCTGAAACTTATATTCAGTTGATATTTAAATTTAATAATCAAATTAAAGAGTAAACCACTTCTTGGTGCTCAATTTGAGACTGAAGAAACTATAACTACATACTTCATCATTGATAAGAAAGATTACATTTGTCACGATAGAATAGACGTCCATTTTCCTGCCAAAACAATTTATGACAAGCAATTTTACTACGCCCCAGATTTGAAAGGCTTGATGACATAGCAAATTCCTAGCGTCCATCACTACATGTATATTGTTTCACGGTAAACGATTTCAAAGAAGTGAATAAAGTAACTGGTATTTTTCAGAGACGAGAACTGCCAAGTGGTCCATAATTTCCCACGTGGCGTGCCAGGTTCGAGAGGTATTTAATTGCAGTGTTTTTTCTAGAGTTATGCGGGCTTTTTATACTACTGAATAGCAAGATGCGCATTATTGCGCATGTCTGCGTATAAAACAGTTTCAGCGCAACCAAAAACTTAACCTTGCACAAGCTCGCGTGGTACTGAACTGGTCTACATATACATACTATAGGTCCTGAAATAGCAAATAGGAAACTTTTTATCCCG
Organism: Hylaea fasciaria; assembly: GCA_905147375.1. Classification (NCBI taxonomy): domain Eukaryota; kingdom Metazoa; phylum Arthropoda; class Insecta; order Lepidoptera; family Geometridae; genus Hylaea; species Hylaea fasciaria. Next base: position 9,309,658 of record LR990202.1, on the reverse strand, counting down.
CGAAAAATTACGGTTTCTGTGTGATATATTATAGTATTATATTTATATTATATTCAGTACTTTATTATTAATATATAATATATATTATGACGTATATTTATAGTAGCTAGAAACCGTGGTGCGCATCTAGTATAGGATATTTTTTATAATTATGATCATCCGCAGCATATATTGACAGTAAACGCGAATGAAGCAGCAAAGGGCGCTGTTTGCACCTACATTTTTGTTACAAAAACAGGTTTGGTTCTGTGGTTCGTCCAAAAGGGGCTCATTAGGCTACGAGCCGAAAGGGCCCAAAGAATATCCTTTGACAATCTATTCGTTAGAGATCCTAAATAACACAAAATCGTCTGTTTATGGCCCCCCGGGACGCCGTGAGGGTCTTATTGTGGCCGTTTAACTTTCTGGATGAAATAATCGCAGGATTTGCGGAAATTCGCTTTACGGGAATCTTAATGAAAACATAATTTTATTATATTGCAAATAGGGTACAGGGGTGAATGGGGAATAGGTACTGGTAAAGCTTTTGAGCCAGTCCCAACGGCACATACTTGACGTCCCTGTGGAGAGCCGTTGTGACGAAATCTGTTGCTGTGACTGCTAGCGCAGACGAAACGACGTTCCTCAGTGGAACGACAAGTGGAGACGTCAGTATAAGTACAAAGGCTTACCCAGTTTCTCCAAAGCTCAAACTAATATTGCTTCAACATTATTCGTCGTTGCTTGGCATTATGACAACCAGATCAATGCTAGAAGCTTGAACGAATCTTTGATACCCATCACGCCATTCACACCATCATCATCATCATCATCATCGGTCTAATACTCGTCCACTGCTCGACGGAGGCATCTGCTAATGAACGTCACCGAGCCGGATCTCACCATCGCGAACCACTTATTAATCTCGAGTTTTATCCCAGAGTTTCCTGTAAGCAAATGGCAGTTCTGACTTTATTCCATTCTTTGTTATGAATCAATTTGTCCGCAGTCAAAGTTGAAGAACAAACATTAGTGGACCTCTGGTGGTCCCGTATTTATGTATATTGTATAAATTATAACTTCGGGCTAGCTGTTAAAAGTATGAAATCACTTAGGTAGGTCGGGTGCGGAGGGCGAATTTCATTAGTTGTTGTTGAAAGTCTAAAAAAATAAATATTCAAATATAATCGTTGTGTATCAATTTATTGAGCCACCTCTATCCAACCCTGCGGCACGAGAGAAAATAAAGCTGCTAAAATATTATTGTTTTAGTCAAAGTAGTTGAATAAGTACTTGACTTTGATACCAAATAAGCCTTTATCAAAACTTGGTTTAGAACAGGGGGTTTTATGTGGTGTAAAATTTATCTTTGGGTTTTTAAGTAAATCATCATCATCACAAATTCACATCCACTGTTGAGCAGTTGAGCACGGAACTCACCTCATATTCTGTCATAAAAGTAAAAGAAGAAAGAAACAAATTTAATACATTTATTTCGGACAACACACAACATTACAACAGAGGATATTTTATTTTTACATTTAACTAACTAAATCACATAACTAGTAAACTACTTCCACAAATTAAACTACCATTACAAATATATTATTAAAATAAATTGTAACTGCAAACTTAAATAGTAGGTATTCAGATCGCTTGAACTACCTTTTGAAAATAGGTCGTTTGAGCGACGTTTTGTATCCGGCAACGTGCCCAAAATACGAGTTGGTTGTCATCTCGACCGCAATAAAATTCACCCGCGTGGTCGAGTCGCCACCTTTTATTTAACATAATACTGTTATTACGAGTAGGTAATGAAGGTTTGTCATGTAAGTCCTACTAAATTTCACCACGAGCTCCCGGCCTAACCTTCAGAGCCGTATATTCGCAAAAAGTGCGATCACTCAAAAATTTCGGCCGGAATCCGGAAAAAAGGAATGGTAACGCGGTTAGAGCACTTAAAACGAGGTCGCGGGGGTTACTATCGACGATTTAATGAAATGGGAGTTGAGCTGTTCAGTTACTACATTTCGTTTTTGATGCTTTTTCCATTTTAAATGGATTTAAATAATAACTCATTTATAAAAGTAAAGTGACTTGTGATTTTTGCGAGGAAACTGCCGCGGTTCGTTACGGCAGCTTAATCCTTTTTATAATTTTGTATAGGTATAACGAAATGTTACAATGTTCACTTGTTGCGCCTGTTGTCAGCAATTCCAAGGAAGCGATATTTTTTACTGCTCACGAGTGGTTCAAAAGGCTTCTTAAAAATAGCATTGTAGGTAGTTATTTAGTTATAAAACATATTATAGGTTTGTGTTAGGGTACCTCTATCAAAGCTACAAATTACCGAAACTTGCATAAAAATGCCATAAAGACTAACGCACATGATTAGGGCGGACCGCACCGTAGGTGCCGCATTGCATAATAAAAATCCTCCTATATATCACATTTGTAGGTACATTTTGTATGAACAATGGCACGCTACGGACGACCCGCGACTCCTATTTTCTTTGGCGCAATTTTGCAATGCGCTGCGGCTGTAGTATGCTGTGGTATTTTGTGATTGCAAGAGCATGGTATTTCCTATATGTTAGTGATCGTGGCGTAATAAAAATTTCTATAATAATAATGACTAATATTGCTAGTATTCAACAGTTATAACAATTTGATGCCTTTATTGCATCTCGAACGCTAACGGTCTTACAACAAAACATGTATAGTAGAGTTGAACAGACGGTAATCATCTTATGACATCATAAAAACTAAAAAAACCCACAATAGACCTAAAAAGCTCTTGAAATCGACATAAAGGGTTTCTTTGTGAGTATCGAAGAAAGGTTCAAGGTGGGTCACGGGTTATCAAAAGTTACGATCGCGAACAATAAATGAATACCCATTGAAGCCCGAAATACGTGGTGTATTATGTCGTCTGGCGGTAGGATATAGTAACAAACTACCAAAACTATACCTCATAATATATTAATACCTACTGATTAATAATGATAAGGCCTTTACACAACAGAGCTTTTACTACGGACCGTTGTAAATAAAACCAGCAGTTTTATGGGCAGCTATTAATAATAGGAATCTACATTTTTTTATATAACATCGACTGGTTTCTCGATTCTTTCCATCCAAAGGTTATTTGGAAGAGATTATTTTGCATCAAAATAGCCACCCGTCAAATTTCTACGAAAAATATTTGCAATATATTTAGCAATGTGCAAACAGTTAACTATAATATATTAAGTATGATGATTATTGGCTGCAGCGCCAGGCATAAATTTAATAAACAAGCACCCATAAATTGATACATAAACCGAGATTTCAATTTCAATTATAATATTCGGTGTCGGTGTATCGTTAATCAAACATGCTACTGAAAAATCAATAGATTATGTTTGGATCGAAAGGTGTCCACTGCCACTGCGCTTCATTAAAAATGCATTACCCAATGCTGTCTGGTCCCAGGCGCGGGTTATCGATCTAGGTGCCACTTTGCCGCAACAAAGTTCATTTTATAGTGGCGCTAGAGAAAGCGCATGCAGTAATAAATTCTTTAACAATTGTATTGCAGTTTTCAATTAAATAATATCGTAATAGTATCATGATCACTTTGACTCGATCCTGATCCATATTAGGATTCCCTGAACAGGAAATAAGAACTATGAAGGCTGTGGTCTCACTAGCAACCAAAGTCAAAGAAATATCTGTGTCACTCACTCACTCACAACCGGCTTGAGTGGTAGTGCAATCCGAAACGCCATGCTTGCAGAAGAAAAATCTAATCGGTATTTGTTTTAGGACTCTTTGCCCGTAGTACGAATCAGTGCCCTGATTATGAGTTTTACTAGCTCGACATAATACACGTCAACTAGCTCTTCGTATGAAGATTTGGGGTTCATAAACACGCTGTACAGGATCTTCATACAATAGCGCTAGTTGACGCGTACTGTGTCGAACTAGTAAAAACTCATACTAGGGGTACAGTTGTCCGGTCAACTGGACTACGGGGAAAAGATTTTCCCAATCTTATTGCTTGCTGGTAATACATTGTACACAAATAAATTGCTACCCAAAAAATACCTACTATCTACGCCGTTTTTTTTTAAAGAATGCTATGAGCCTACCATTTTATCTCCAGAGTCAGAAAAGAAGCCTTAATAAAAACAAGCGACAAATCCCAAGGGCGGCGAGTCGCGACTAACTGCCAATAACGTCCTATTTAATTTAAAACGGCTAGTAATAACATTAAACAATCAAATTACTTTTCTACCCACCACACCAATTTCAGCCTTACGCGTCTACTATAAGAGCCGATTTCGAATGATATTTAATTCGAACAAAGATTACGTAAATACATTTATCTAGTAGTACGTTGCTCTCGATATTAAAATTAAAACGTCAGGCGTGCTTTGTACATTTAGATGAAATATGCGACTTAATATTTCAATATGAATTGTAGAAGTTCAAAGACATTTAATTTTAAAAAAGAAATTCCATAACTTCAGTGAAAATGCTATTTAAACAATGTCTAATCATAGATGACCGTTATCAGAATCTGTCTGTCTGATGGTGTATTTATATGCGTCTATTTTTATAATGGCGGCTTAATATTATGATAAAAATATTATGAAGTATTACTTAACCGTCTGTAATATTTTTTTGCTAAGAAATTTTATTGATAGTTGCTTCTACTAAACATCTTTTCTCAGAATTAATATCTGAAGGTTCCAAAGCCAAAACAAAACATCAAAAGAAATGCGATGAAGAAGTAACACATATTACTCGTATATTATATTATAAACTTTGTAATTTCTTTCTTTCTCTCTCTATTTGTAACCAAATCTAAAGGGAATAAAAATACGAATGAATTACATGCATATTTATTAGTGTCTAATGTTCTGGTGTGACTTCATAAATAAGTTGTCACGAGCATATTATTACGAAAAACAAAAATCGGACCGTTTCATTCTGATTGACATAATATTAAATTCTCGTCACCCTTTTCTACGAAATATTTCATATCGCATGTTGGCCATGTAAGTTCGTAGCGCGCGTAGACAATATCTCGTAGCGTCGTAGCTGCGTAGCACGTTATTTAGTTTTTCACTACGCCATAAGTAATTTAAGCAGAGACACAATAAATCATGGCCCGTAACTACATAGACTGAGCGTGCATCGTAGGTATGTCATTTTTCATCTAGTACGACCCTATTATTAGGTCCTCTTATTAGGTACTCGATGACCTAGACACGACCTCCCAACGCGATCATCGGACCAGGCCAACTAGAGAGGCAGTCCAAGTTTTCTTACACGTACTAAATGAATACAATCGTCTGAACCTAGTTCCAAGCTGGTACCTGATGAGGTAATTTATTTTAAAGTTTTACACACTTTTTTCATTATTGTACAATACGGTGCGACTTGCGCCGCAGCAGAGGAACTTTTTTAGATGTAACGTTTATTGCTCTACCTCATAGGATATGTCTGCTGCTAGACTCGATGAGATATGATTACCTACGATGCCCGCTCAGTCTACGTCGCGCAATCTTGCCGAATATCGCCGGACACTCGCACATAGGACGCTAATTTACGATCCCGAAAGTGGCCGAAATTACCCGACGTAAATTGTTTTAGATCCTGCGGTAAACATTCTTAGGGTGGACGTAGCTAGGATGTGATTTCGGGGGGGGGAGTTAATGTTATGTTTTTAAAATGATTACACGATTATATAGGGACCACGTGGATTAAATTCTGATATAATAGACATAAAAATACCTACCTACTGATTTCTTCAAATGTCAATGTTAGGTATTGGACTTAACTTTATAAAACGCACCGGATAGAAGGACTGAAGATGTTTCATGAATTGTAACTTCAGTAGTAAGTATATAGTTATCTGTAAGTAATACTCTTGACCTAATAACCAAAGTCTAAAAGCAAATTCTGTTACCACCATGCAACGTCAGACCGCCAAGGCACGAAGGTCACATCGATATAAAATAATAAACCCCGAAGTGAAGCGCCCAAACGGGGGTTCACCCCCAAAAAGAAGACGCCTTGAGTACGCTCACGATTCTTAGCGTTATTAAATCCCGCTGAAGAGACAGTCTAGGATTAATGGCGTCAAGTATCAAGTTAATGTTCACATTCAGGTATTCCGTGCGAGATGAGTCGGGTTATTTGGCAAGAAGAGCTGGCACAGGGCTGGATGGCATGGTACAAAAGGCGGTTGGCACTTCGCATTGCGAAGAGGGAGTAATAAAGAGCAACTTCCTCGGATCTAGATCGTTTTCCAAAGATCGCGTAAATTGTCAGACGCGCTCGTATGTGACGTCAGTGACGCGTGGCAATTTTATCTTGAGATAGTTCATCGTGAAGAGCGTCAAATAACTGCGCTGAAAACTAGGTTAAATAATCAACGTTATAAAGGTGTGTTATAAATAACGCGGGTTAGACTTTTCTAAATATACACCATGTAAGTAAGCACCAAAAGCAAGTGTACAAATGAACGAATGTAAAACAACTGATTTATAAAAAAATATACATTATGGTGAATTGCTACATTTTAACAAATTTTGTCAATAAAGGATCAAAGCTTCTTCTTTATTGCTAAGCTCTAGATGTGATTAATAAATTGGGTCCTGTCTTGAGACCAATTTAACATTTGCCCCTTGAAAGTAGGTCAAAGAGAAAATACAAAATTGTCAACGGCAGCGTCTTATAAAAAGCGCAATAATTAGTTGCTTTGGTTTTTCAAATAATTGCAAACAATATTTACCTCTTATACAGTACCAGTACTACTGAACGTAGGTAATAACAACTGATGAGTTATATTATTTATGATTGTGATCGATGAGTAGTGAAAAGTACCTACCACCTACCTACCTTACAATTTTTCTAAGGCAAAAATTCAACACATAATCCATACTCAACATTTTAATATGCATACGAAAGTGTATCTGTTTGTTACGTTTTTTCGTCTTAACCACTGAACCAATTTTGATGAATTTTAGTATAGAGATGGTTTGGACTTGGGAGAAGAATATCAAATATTTTTTATTGCTATAAACTGTAGCCTGCGCGGACGACGTCTCGGGCAATAGTAGGTTATAAATAAATCGTTAGTAGATTTAAACCAATAAACGCTACTTCAACTAGATTTTGTTTTTCATTTAGGCCTCTTTCATCAATCAAGTTATTCTATATCTTAAGTTATCTAAGAGTTCAACTTAACTTTTAAGGGTAATCGAGAGGCTTTGAAAGTAAAGTTGTTTTTGATAACATAATTACAAGTAAAATTCATTAGGAAGTCAAACTTTGTCGAAACACTTTGTGGTTTACAATGTTGTTCAAAATTATGAACATTTAACGTCGATGTTAAAAACTGTATTTAGTCCAGTTGAAAGTAAAAAAGAGCACATAGGAGCATGGAACGGCCATTGGATAAATAATAAAGAAATTTCGATTCCTATATTCAAACATATAATATATATATCCTCCTTCAAACATCTCTAGATGATAGATCATGTATTTTTTATTAAATACAGTGAGACCACATTTGACAGAGATCTAAAGTTTGACATAGCTGAAGTGGTAGGATCAGTAACAGAGTAGGTATTATATTAACCTTTAGATTATAAGAAAATAGGGCCGTGTAAAATATCTACATCGACGTTGTCCAGAAAAAATCTACATCTTGTTGATTTTAGAGCACAGTGTAGAAATCTCTAGATCTTCGTCTACAACTAACAAATTTTAATTACCATCTCAACAATCAATTAAGTTTTATCCAAGTGGCGTTTCTTTCAAAAATAACACCAACAACTTTTAATACAAACTAATATTACCCGAGGGATTTTTGGGGAAATTAATTTAAACAATTAATTAAGTTGGAAGAAGGCCCAGCGGAGTCCTAGCGAGAACCTGGGTGGTAATTTTACATAATTAGACGAAAATGAAAACATCCTATAAACATTTACTTGATCTTCCTATGTGGAAGGAAATCTGGCCGTCACTTTTTCACATCCCTAGTGAAACGTTCTGCGTTTCTATCCAAACTTTGCCCAATAAAAGCGGGAAAGAATGTTATTCTAGAAAACACCTGCGAAGAAATAATAATAATGCGCATGTTATTTGCGATAGCGAAAGTTGAAAAAACTGTAACGTTATCTTACGCCATCATTGCTATTTTTCTATAATAGTATGTTGCAAGTGCTGTTGGGTCCGTTTTATTTTATTTTATCTTTCCTTACCTTATTTTGTTTACTTTAATTATAAACACGTACATAAGTCTCTTGCCAATTCCCTTTGGAAGCGTTTTGCGAGGAACATTGTTATTGTTTTGCGCATCGTGATGTGACGATTCCTCGGTGAAAAAAGGAACAATTCATCATAATATTTCCTCTGGGTAGGTGCCTGTGCCAAGACTACTGGCCTTATTTTGATAAAGTATACAAGCAAAATAATAAACAATATAGGTCCATTACAAATATGAACCATTATAATAATGCCTATTCCTTGGTAAAAAAGGAAATAATTCCATTATAATATTCTATTGACTGGGTACCTGTGCTACTACTAGCCCTATTTTGAAATATTTGTATAGAAAGAAAATAACAATACTAACAACAAATTTCAAAAATTTTAACTTGAACTCCTCTTAAAATTTGTAATAACTCAATGGATCCCAATCAAAAACTCGGTAACATACTGTTTTATTTCACATTATAATATTTAATATTAATTAATTATTTCACACAATGTTTTACAAACAATCAGTATGGAAATCCCAGTAAATCATTATGAGCAATGCACCAAAAACCACTATAATTAAGTTCCGTGTTCGCTGTTATTAAAAGCAGCCGTTTAATTAAAATTTAATTTATTTTATCTCTGCGTGTTGTTTGCTCTATCAACAGTATTTATTTACATAGGTACTAACAAAAAGTGGTCAATTAACTACGATGTATTATAATGTATCATAATGCAATGTATTTCTATTATACCTACTCATCATGGCGAAATTAAAATAACGTTTTTGTTATTATTCACTTAGCTTGCGTTCATACTAACACTCGTAGGTGACAGACAATCATAATAATAAATTTTGTGGCAGAAAACACTGCCAGTGGAAGTGTATTTTATTCCAATTTGCAAACAATGAAGGTTGACAAAAAGATTTTTGCGAAGGCGTGTTGAAAACAAAGAAAAGCTTCCCGGCGTTCCGTGGTTGATGGATTGATGTATAGTAACGTGTATTTTCATTGTTTCCCCGTAACACCTATCAAGGCACGACTGCCAACATCGCAAAGTTCAAAGGTGTGCCTAAATCGATGACTAAATGTCGTATAGATTTGTACAGATGGCAGCAAAACAAGGGGAGCTGACGTAATGTCTACCCATTCAATCATCTTTGATCGTTTGTCATCCGAACGGCGTTCAATCTTGCCGCCTGAGCCCGCTATAACTCATGCTAGCGGTGGTACATTGTGTGAATACTTACGACTTTATCCACCTATGCGTTTTGGTTTGAAGTTCAGTGGAAAATGTAGCAGTTGTTTCATATCGAAACAGGTTCATATCACAGGTTGACATGTGTCAGTGGTGCTGCGGGCTTCTGTACCTACTCTTGAACAAGATTTCTATTCAATTGCGATTCCAATTGTGATGTACGAAACGCCACAATTCCAATGCCACACCAATTCTAAAATTAGTTCAATGCTATCTCACTGCCCACATTACTCGTAGGGTGCTGAACCCAGTAACAGTGTTCCTTCCCATATCGAAACTAATAATCTATTATCATCAACCTATTTAGTTTCCACTGCTAAGCCTGAGCATCCACTACATTGGTAAACGTGCTCACACGCTATGCTGTTATATTATATTAAATAAGGGTTATTAATAGCTATTTAAAAGAAATTGGCTTTATTAGTGCGTAGTTCAACGTCATGTGACCAATTTTCGACATGAAACTCAGATCAAATATCTCTCCTCCGGTCGGTTATTCAGAGCGGCCTCAATCAGTCTGTTATGTGGAATCAATCCCTTCTTCAATCAAATTGAACCAAGCTGAAAGTCAACCCCCAATCACCATTCCGGTCCCTACTTTCACATTCCGTCATCATTTCGCCTCCGCTGAAACTGCCGACAGTGCGTTTCAGCCACCTATCGAAAACCTACTACTCAAAGCTAAGCCATTCGATTGTAATTAAGAGATACTAGTTTTTAATCTACAATATAAGCCTGTAAAAATATAGTATTTTCATATCTTGGTGTGTTATTGAATTGATAAAATGTTAGATTTTATGATCTTCAGGCTTTTTATCACTGTACGGATCTTCTTGATCTTTGAATGAAGTTGTACCTACTTTGTACAGCGATGCCTTTTCCACCCTGTACAGGAAAAAATATCTCCTTCTTTCTTACTAAAGCAAGAGCGTTGTTGAGCAATTCCTTAATTTAAGTGATATGATACTATGCACCATTATTGAATTACGCTAATAATTGTTAAAGTTGGTAGCCTGAATTTAATAGAAGAATAGTGCACATTACTAGTGAAATATTGCGTAAAAACCAGCCACAGCGCGTAGTTAATAATTGCGTGCTCTCACCGCAGAACAAACAATCGGCGAAGAATGGCTCCTCATTGAAGGATCGAGGCAGATCCTCGTCAGATTGGAACGAGTGACGTCGCGCGCAGACTGTTTACTTCGGGGAATTGCGCCGTTTACTCTCCAGTGAACTGAAGACGTAATAGTTTTACATATTATTATAGTAAGCGGAAGTTTATTAAAAAACGGCTAATCATCTTTGATGTAGATATTGCTACAATCTGAAAATACAAAATGCATTTTTGGAAACAGTATTTTCTACGAAACGGTTGACGTCAAAGCAAATGAATAAATAGTGTCCAATAAAAACCAATAAAAACATCTCGATGTATAAATAGGAATCTATATATTCGTCAACAGAGCGAAGAAAGTGTCAGATGAATACGTTGCCGCTTAGAGGCACACGGAAGCCGTATTTATTGGCACTATTTCATGTGTTTTATTGATTCGATGTATTATGGCGATGGATATATCCGCTAGTCTATTCCTGGGTCCAGATTTGATTACTGGAGCGAGAGACGCGTTGCCAATTTTCCTGGTGCATTATTGTCAATGGCAGTTGTCAGTTCCTAGTGAGAAATATTTCATAAAATGGAGTTTGTATAATACCACAATATAATCGCCATAACCAAGATATATTTGAATCCATTATTTTCTTTATTAAATGAAAACATTATAACACTTCCAAAACTGCCCAACTTCCATTCCGATAAGGGTGGTCGTAATTTCAACCTTAGTTCTAAGGCCTTTGTCTTTCGCGAATTTTATGGACCACATAAACTTTGGATAAATATTACTGGTGGGAAAGGATACCAATAAATTAGAGAACTGGCATCTCGCCAGTGACGAGTGTCGACGGTATATGGCAGGTTTTAATGAAATACGACTGCCCTCACCGCTCATAATTTATTATGATCGTTCCAATAGTTATACTGTTCTATGATAATATTATGATGATATTTTTGGACGAATCACTTTCTGGATTACGAATCCATAAGAAGAAAAATTGGTCATGTTTGACACGGTTTACTTATTTAATTTGTCGCTCCGACAATTGATTTAGAGGGAATAGTATAGAAAGCCAATATGTAGGCATAAGTAATAATAAATCTTGAAGCCTTTATTGTTTCGTCAACACTGAGTTGCTTGCTTTGCTTGCTAATAAAAATCTGAAGACACAACCGTCGAGGAATATTAACATTCAATTAAATCAGTGTGGCTATGCGCCAAGACTATTGTTGTATTGTAATAAGGACTAAAGTTGAATCACATTATAACATTTTGCCGAATAAATGTGTTTTTATTGCCTTTTTTCGTTTATGGTATTAGCAAAAATTTGACCTAGTGATTATTTTATTTAGTGTCATTTTAACCAACTTCAATATTATTCATGTCAAAATCCATCACTTATTATACTGCTAAAGATTTATATATATAGGAAATAATTTATAATAACAGCTGATGATGATAATTAAATCCGTTGATCGCAATGTTGGAATGAACTTAATTGACTTTGCTCGTTATTCTGACTGAAATGGATCCTATTTATTCATGGACATGTGATGGCCTTTTATATAAGCCGTTTGTCGTTTATGTGAGCTGATAAAAACATTGAATGACTTTTGTGTTAAATTGCCTTTAAACATTAACATCGTCACACATTTTTGGTTTAGGTACGGCCAATTTTTATATCTCTATTTTATTGTTATAACTAGGTCTAGGTAGGTCTAGGTATCGAATAATCAAAATATATTTATGAAGAATATCATGATTTTTTGTTCACACGATTTGACTATTAGTTATTATGTGCTATTAGTAAGTTTAACTACGGAAAAAACAATTGGACCAATAATTAATTCTATTATTATTATTAGTAATCGAATAAAATACTAGGTGCATGCATGTTTATAAAATCATTAACCACAATGATTACAACGTAGTATCACTACCGTACTATATTACATATTATTAGATAAGTACATTATATTTTGGCAATATAGTTATGAAAGTGTAGACAAACCAGGGGACGATTTTTGAAAGTCATCGGCGATTCCGATATATCCATACCTAAGTCATAATTGTTTCATTGTTATCGCCGTAAAAAACATGGCATTTTCGAGTTACTTGGAGACGTCAAATCACCAATAATGACTTTAAAAACCCGTCCTCCAGAACCATCATCCCTAACCCAACAGAACAAAATATAAATCATCGGAATGGCCTGATCACCGGGATGAATTGGCGAACCCGGGCCGATAGTTGCAGAAATCGACCGCTAATCGTCCCGCGATCATCGCCGCGTTACAAATCGCCGCAATCGCCGCGAATCGCTTTCAATTTAGGGCGGGAATGGTATCAATCAAAATAAAAGGAGTAAGAAAAGAGAAAAATGGCAGTGCTCACGCGCTGAGGTTTATTGGCGATAATCTGAAGTAGAGATGGGTGGGGATCTTCTCATATGTTATATCTGCGTTCTAACCTTTGTGCCTTATGATAGTTCTGTGAAACGTCGTGGCAGCAGGATGCTAATTAAAAAATGCTTTGCAATCGAATCTCAATGGAGTAGCTTCGGAATAGTTTGTGGCATATGTAATTCTACTATCTTTTTATTAGTCTGCTAGTTGACATCAATGTCACAGTGAAATCTGACGTATTTGACGCTTATCGATTAAACTTGTCCTAAGTACTAAAATTGTCAACAATTATTATTACCCACTGGATACCTACCAAAAACTTTGTATAAAAGTAAACGTATTTTTTGTCAATATTCTAAGCAAAATGCCGGCCAAAGAAAATCGGTTTAAATCGATGTTGGTGCCGCCTTTAACCGCTTCCTAATCGATTGGGGTTGAATCGAGATGAGAGTTGGGCTTCTGTGAAGTGCCTGAAATGGTGGATAATTGAATTTTTAACGGCTGTTAAGGCGTTTCAAATGTTTGGTAGAGAAAGCGATGCTAATTCGCTGGCTCAAGAGCTTTACCCATACCAAAAAAAAATACACTTATGTCTGTCTGTATTATAGTGCTAACAAAAGGATCTAATGAGAGATCAATTTTAAAAATACGTCGCCAGCAGTGTTTATTGGTGCATTTGCCCTGGAGACGCACTACTGAAAAAGAAGTGGTACTTTATATTCAATATTTAATACCAAATAACATTTTAACTACAATTAATTTTACAATTTCGACTTTTCCCCGTTATTTTTCACTATTTTAATGTTAAACGGCTATTTTGGTTGACGAAAGCACGGCAACTAATTATTTTGTATTTCAGTATTAATTTATTATTAGTCTACGACCAATTTAGCATTACACCAACATGATTTAAATGTTCATAGAAACATCGAACAATGCGTCTGGCTGAAATAAATTTAATCATTCCGTTTATTACCGCATCACAATGCCTGGGCCAATGAAAATTCCAAGTAAAGTTTCGCCCAAATAGGGTTTTCGCGAAACCGCCTCGCGCTTTCTCACAATTCAAAAGAGTGTTTAGTGTTACTGCAACATAAAAGAGACTATTTTAACTAACAACAAAAGGCCTCACTGAAAACCGTCCAAGTCCAGAATGACCGTTTTTTGTCCTGACATAAAAATATACGACGGCATCATTACGAGTGCCATGAGACGACGACTTTTTCACACAAAAAAGACGAAATAGTAGATAAGACGACAATAGACATCCTTTTATCAATTCCAAATGTCTTCTTTGTAAAGGGGAAATAAAAGTGAGTTATTCGGGGGATTGCTATGTACAAATTGACGATCGAAATAGATTCGTATGGCTTATTGTGATCCAGATGGAATGCGGACAATAAGTTACGCGTTAGGAATAAGTAGGCCATTTTATACAGGGAAAGTCTTCAGATGGTATGGCGCCGGTAAAATACTTGTTCATCTGTCGTAATTGATCATTTGTTTTCTATTTTATTAATAATAGATTAGTATATTTTATTTATAACTTGATTGAACTACTTATATTATTTTAGTTCACTAAACGGGGAATCTCATTAGGTACATACACTTATTAATCCTGATCAAATAACAAGTTCATCTTTTTAGATAAATCTGTATACGTCTCAGCCGTCGCGTCGCCTCCCACATGAAATTGTAGCTCAGCGACAAAGTCACAGATGGTTCTAATGGAAAATACCTATACATTCTGTTTTTTTATTATTATCCTACTAATATTATAAACGCGAAAGTTTGTAATATCTGTACCTTTTTGTAATATCTGTTTGTAATATAATACCACCTGCGAGCTATTCTGGCGTGCGCTGCCAAAACCGCTAGAGTTACACAAATGTAATGTATGATGCAAATGTTTATCTTAAATAGTTTTACAAAAAACTTCGGCACAGTATAAATCTATATCTTATGTTAAGCTTTTATAGCCAAAATAGTGAACCATAACTACAATAAAAATTGATAATTTATTTCAAATGCACGAAATACTATTCCTGCGCAGACGAAGTCGCGGGCACCAGCTAGTTTGTGTAATAAAGACGTATTACTCATGCACTCGTAGATAGAGTACTGTACTGTATCTAACCTTTAGATGAGATGTCTGTGACCCCTTCTTTCTCGGCTATCCTCGCGTTGTCCCCTAGTTAATTGGGATTTTTGGTTACGCCTATAAATTATTTGATGCTAGTAATAAGAAAGTGGCATTTGTTTGGAATAGATACTATTATTTTTCTTTATTACCAACTAATATCCTCGGTTATCAAATATGGGATATTTTAACGTGTATTATTAAGTATACTATTTTGGATCGTTCCACCGTTGACAGTTTTCGCGATATCTGTATGCATTATTTGGTGCCTTATGACGTAATTGTGTTCCATGAATGTTTTTTTTCTAACCGTGCCCATTTTAATTACACAACGCCAGCACATGACATAAAGAAAACTAAGCAACTGGAGTAAATTCGCTGACGGTGATTTATTTTCATTAGCATTAGGTTTTATATATACAATCCGGGCAATGTTTAATGTGATGAACCTAAGTGTCATGATTTAGTGTTGTTATTAAATTATTTTTTTATTAGCTTCACTGAACTGGATAATGGATAATAATGGATATATACAAGCAAAAGCATCAGAGTATAATTATAATAATGATCATACTATGCGTACGTCCTCCTTGGAGTGAAGACAGTATACATAAAAAAATATGATGGTGTGTCCTCTTTATTACATAGGTACCTACAATATAAGAAAGATATAATTTTTTGTAATGGTATCTTAAAAAGAAGAATTAGAATATTTTTCATTGTGTGAAATAAAAGTGAACATGAAGCATCTAACAACAATTTCGGTAAATATAATTAATTCCTTCTGTATGTCTTGTCATTCATTGTGTAATATGTGTAATTCATGTCAACCCAGTTGTTTCTTACTCGTAGTTTACTTTCGTCGAATCATATTTCATTATAATTTAATTCCTTACAATGTTGCTTTGAATAGATATTTTAATGGATCTTTGAGTATTCTAAATACCCAAGTAAAAGTTACAATTTCCTCACAAAGCGGTGTAACTTACTCTTGAATTATATTTATCTTCAATTCGAACTAAATTAGGAATTGACTAAGGTATTCAATTAACAAAATTGTAGATCAGATAAAGCTTTAACCACTGCGTAATCATTCAAATTGATTCAGGATATTAATACTTCAACTTTGAGGTTTTCTCGGCTTTAACTTTTATCGGTAAACCGATCTATTTCATTAGTTAGTTTATAAGGCTTTGATTTCGGACCACAAGTTCGTAACTAGCGCTGGAAACGGAAGCGAACTAATGGACGATTTAATTTGCTAATTCCGCCATTTTCGATGATAAATGTTTGAATTTTCCAACTGTTGCCAAATTCACACCTTAATTAAAGCTTGTTCCATTGGAGGGGGAATTTCGCTCGCACTTAAAAAAGCCGTCAAGCTTATTTTGATGGCATAATTTTATTATGACCATTAAGGCGGCTATTTAAGATGGTGTGAGAAGACTAACATTTTTTAATGGTATTTACATAGAAATAAGGAAAAAGGTTCGTCATTGAAATGTATTTTGATGACTTTTATATTTATTTTTTTTAATTTGATTATCATGTTTTATTAAAACACTGTATTATAATATTTCATCGTCAATCAGTAAAGGAAAAAAAATAGCAACTTAATCTTGTCTGTCTGTCTGTTTATGACGGCTAATCCCTGAAACGGCTGGACCGACTTTGACGTGACATTCGCTGACAGATAGCTGATGTTATAAGGAGTAACTTGCGCTAATTATATTTTAGAACAAGCTGCTCGCCGCAGTTTCACGCGCGATAACACTAATTGCGGGCGAATCGCGGGGTTCAGCTAGTTATTCTTCACATTTCTCCATTTATTATGTTCGTAGCGTATTATGTGGCGCATTTCTTTATTAGCACAGATATCATAACAGTTACAAACAGTTTAACCACCGAGTCCACAGAGACTGGAAGTTTGCTCAGAACGCTCCAGAATAAATAATGTACACAAAATACTTCCATGGCATGTTTATCCTCGGCAAATAGTCACTTAGCTACGCTATTATGTTCAAGTTTTTTTGTATTGTTCGCAGAGAGCGAGCTCAAAGCGGTTTTATATGTAAAAGGGTTGTATAATAGTTGTAGTATGAAGATTGATGACGCTTGGAACTAGACGGACTCAAGGGCTAAACTAGGCAGGAACAATACAGCCCCAGATATAAACAACTTCAGTGGTCCCAACATCGATTACTTCTGTCCACCACTGGTGGACAACTGCACAACGTTTTTAAAAATGTGTATGTGTGAGTGAGGGACGTGTACGTGAATGATCGGATGTTTCTACTAAGGCCCATGTCAGAGCACTATAGTGCAAATTTCGACATGAAATAGGAAGCCCAAAAAAACGCCCGATGATTAGATATCTAAATGCTAGATATTATACCAAGGTATCGGGCAGGTTTATTTGGTATCTATACAACAAATATAATAATATGTTTTCAAATAACATAACAATTTTTAATTTTTATATTTATTATCTGTATATATATTAGATAACTGGATACATAACGTAAATAGGTATATTATGTAACAAAAAATCTAGATCTCGTTTCGATTTTCTTCGTAGGTTTTTTGTTTGATATAGTAATTATGATGGAAGACTTCATTTTCCTTGGCACTTCCATAAATCACTTTCAGGAGTAAGAAAAGTACAGAGATACCCGATATATCTGAATCAATCATAGAATGTGAAACATGAGTCAAAGACAAACCATAAGCTTCCTTTTCAGCAGTCAGATATAAATAAACCCGCCGCCTTTGACCATATCATCATGTCCCGAAAATGTTCGAGCGATAGCGAAGAATCCTGCTAATATTATAAACGCGAAAGTTTGTAAGTATGGATGGATATTTGTTACTCTTTCACGTAAACACTACTGAATGGGTTTTAATGAAACTTTACAATAATATAGCTTATACATCAGAATTACACATAGGCTATAATTCATAAAGATATATCGTATATTATAAAAACGCGGGTAAAACCGCGGGGCGCAGCTAGTTAACAATAAAACCTCTATATTTTATATGCAAAGCCGAAGCAGACACCGCGTTGCCCCAGGGTTGACAACTGGACACTCCGTACTCAATAGGTACTCAAACCCACGGAAGAGAGAGACAACACGCTCAAATGTCATACAAAATTACAATCATACCATCTCACTTTAATAAAGAGTGTCTCTTCTTCTAAATCAGCTTTACCACATACGCTTCAGTCAATAAATTCTAGTTAATACTTTTGTTATGGTTTTTTAGAAAAATGAATCGCTCTCCTTTAGTATCTTGTCCAGTGTTCTCCGTGCATTATAGTGTGGACATCCCCGCGGTTGTCAAGGGCTAATTTCCTCTGCAAACTCCCGGACAGAAGATCGATGAGCATACTTACGCCGTTCCATTTGATACATGCGGGCTACAATGTGTTTATACTCGTACCATAATAGCTTTTACTGGCCTTACGCGTGTATTCTTAAACTTGTAATATTATCAACATTAATCTTACGGACGGCCTAATAAGGTTTAGAATTAAGAAACTAAAGTTTAATATTTAAACTTAACTCTAAGTATACACATAAATCCATACAGTCATGCCTTTTCCCCGTGTCCTTAGAGACTGCATAAAAAACACAATAAAGTGCTTCGGGTTGAGGTTTCTAAATATCGTTACACATAATAATAGCAGTGAATTTGTTCAGTGCTCTTATAGTGCCTAACCTATAATATGATTCATATTCTTATTTGATGATATTTGAATGTATTTTTTTTAATACTAAATTGGCTAGTATGTGTTCATTATCTGGGTCAATTCTGCTAATTTAGGAACGCTTCAATCGAATCTATTCTGAAACTATTCCGAAGCCACTCCATTGAGATTCAATTGAAGCGTTCTTAAATTCGTAGAATTGATCCCCGGTCGTATGTGGTCGAAGATGATAAACATGTCAGCCAGTCTAAAATGGGTATCGTAACATTTTCTAGCATTATGAACGTTCAGATCACTCTGACCTTTGCACGATGTTTGAACAATTTGAATAATTCTAGAGTGTAATGACAGCTGTCACATTAATCAAACGTACCTACAATACTAACCATATTTCCCTAGTCATTTACCCTGGCAACAAAGAAAATAATATTAATTCTCCTGAAAGTTCTCGACTTTTTCCTCTGTTCTCGACCGCTGAGTAATGTTATGGCTAATTCCGAGATTGTATTACGGGCTTAATTTGGTACGGTAGGGAAAGTTAAATGAAAAAAGAGAAAGGGTTTCAGGGGAAATTAAAAAGTACACATTTTGAGGTCAGACGGTCGTGTGAGGTATGAAAATACTGTAAAAATGTTTAACTTAGCACTTACTTAGCCAGATCAAAGCCAACAAGACAAAGTTACAAGAGTAGTGAAATGGCACATAAACTTTTTTTTACTTTAAAGTATTGTTATTTATAAGTAATTTCACAAAACATGCGCTTTCCGTTATGTTACGTAAAGCAAAGCCGTCACCCCATTATCAAATCGCTAAGTTAACCTGAATGTCACACCCAGTTAAAAGCTCGACAAAACGTTACGGCTGTTTGCGAAATCCAATCGCAAACCAACCGTTATATTCACCCGGATATGGTATAACGCAATTTCATAAGCTTGTTGTTAGCTTTCAAATAAGTTTTTTAATATAAGTCACGATTGAGATGATGTGCCATTTGAATACTCAGTAATGCGAAATAATTTACTTCTAAAATAGCTTGTATTAGCTAGACAATACAATTTCACGCAGTAAGTAAATTTCAAGCATGTTACAAGTCCAATCGTGTAAATAAAAGTAATAATTAAATCAGTCGACGACGTAGCACACGTAGAACGCGGCGTAGCACTCGTAGCACAAATCACGCACCATTAAAAAGTTAGTAGATTACAGTGCAACACAAATTCAAATGACAATTATTATTCACAAAGCACTTTGTGTAAGAATATAAGACACACATAGTAGTATAGTTTTGTGTTAACTAAAACCACATACAAATAGAAAGCCATCGTTCGTCGGGCGTTCGTACATGTGGGTCGTCCCCGCGTCCTGTAATTTGTCTTTGTCTCGAGCGTACCACTTTACGGTGCCAATATTTTAACGCTCTTTACTAATATAAAATTAGGTACAGCTACGCGGGTCTTGAACTGCCGTAGACCTGAAAATTTAGAGCTAATTTTTTTTGGGTCAACTGAGTACGGCAACTACTTCAAACTGAGACTTTGATTTATATACTTTTTGTCAGTATTGGCAAAGTATTTGGATAATATTTTTGAAGTGTTGCTAGCTAAAACCACCACAGGTCTTTTCATATGTTTTCATAATATTTAGTCCTTATTTATGCTGGTATAACATCAAAGTATACATTTCTGATAATATTGTGTGTCGCTGACACAGCACCTATCAAATCCTTTCATATTTTTCATAATTGTTGTGTTTCTTTTTATTATAAAATATTTGTAAAAGGACATGAAAGTAAACCCCAATAACATTCGTAAAGCGATACATCATTATCGGCTGACATAAAAAATATCGGTTTCCCTTTTCGTGAAAGTAATTTCAAAGGGCTCCGTGTAGAAACAAAGTCCCGTTTTATAGACTACGTAAAACCCTACTCGGACATAATAATAAAAACAACGCGTCGGGTCAGTTTATCGCGGATATTTTTGATGCCCTGGAACGAGATCCCTGATCTAGTTTACGGATAAGCCCTGGACATCAAGTAATTGTGGAAGTAGAGTCGGGCGCCTTGATTTATGTCGTTTACGGACTCGCGGAGAGATACAGTGGAGCCGGTTTCTTTTTGTGAAGTGAGTTTTTGATTATACACTTATAATTATAATATATATTAATACGTAATAAGAAAGAAGGCGTGTTGCGAGAAAGGATTTTGACGATTCATTTTATCATTCCATTGATTTAAATTTTCTAATATTCATTAAAATTGAAGAAGAATGGGAAGACCGCGCGTCATCGTCGATTTAATTATATATTCCCAGTAGTCGCCACCAGCTGCGTTCCCCCTGGATACAACTGGGATGACTTTTCCCATACCTTGCCCCTGACTACAACTGGGAATAATATTTTCGATCCTGGCCGGGGTTGATAACTGGTACCTAATTATTACCCAGTTTTTTCGCGGAGGTAAAATTAATAATCGAGAATCGGCAAATTGTGAGACTTGTGATCGTGCTCGTATAATCGTGACTCGCTATATTTTCTTAAATTTTCGAGCGGAAAAAGCCACGGTGCGCCGCTTTGTTAGAAACAGTAGCATAAATAAAAATAAAATGGGCAAATGTACTAACGCCATAATACTTTAAACACCAAGCATCCGTACACAGATAAAACGTTTACTAATGAACCATATAACATTATTTTGGTACAAACCATATCGTAAAAGTCCGTATAAGCAAATCATGTAGCTTAACGGTACAATAACCGATAACCCCATAGCCATAACCGCCGTTACGTGGCAACGTTAACTCAAATTACGAGGTAGTCGATGAGATAACTTTAAAGGGTAACGTGTTAACTGGTAACGTGGAAGGGATGGTCCTTCGTTAACCCTCCGCTACGTTTATGGGTGAAATTAATGTTAAAGGTTTAACCTCGCACAGTAAAAACAGCTCCTTGAATAATTGAGTACTTAATTAATTTCGTCTTGGGTTACAGTTTAGGAGGCAGGAGCCTATCCGCGTGGGGTTTGATAAATCGATCCCATCAGCTTAAAGCTTCCGGCGCACTCTTGGTACTTAAACAACAACATCGCAATTGTTCCTCCTAAGTGCAGATGGAAATCTGCACACAGCTTACGGAGAGTTAGGTGACTGTGGATCATAGTTGTTCGCTAATCCCATCACCGCGGCGTTTCAAACAAAGCGACCCAACCTAATACACACTGGTTAAACTGACACAAAAAACAAGTCATTTTTACTGTTCATTTTCTATTAGGTGTTTACAATCTTTCTGTTAGAGTCATCATACTAGTTAATACCGACGGAGAATAAATTAAAGCTTCCTAAATTGCTTTAGGTTTGATTTTCTTACAAATTCAAAACTTTTACTCTGAAAAACTATTAGTCTAGCTAGACACTGTAAATAATTATGTTATAGAACTAGACGCGGCTTTGGCCACGATGTCTACCAGAAGTAAAAATGAAGACTATTACTCATTTTTATACCTAAATTGCATTTGACTTCTATCTGACCCAAATATGAGGTATGGTGCTTAACTATGGTTAAAAATGGCACCTACGAGATGATGCGCCTAGAATAAGACTCAATCTCAAGGACCTCTGACCGAACACTCCGATAGGGATTGACAGTATTCAACTTGAGACTTTAAGTTAGACAGGTCGAAGTCTTCTAACTGTGTTCCTATGGACTTAAGTTGTCATTTACACGACTTGTTTCTTACAAACTATTACTGTCAGCTGTACTCTTATTAACTTCATAATTCTCACTACGCCCATATAACTGATTTAATAATAATAGAACATTTAGGTTTGTCGGTTAGTTTGCACAAACTCATAATGGAAACTTGCCGAGTCCCTGTATAAGGGTGAACAGTTTCATTAAAAAGTTATGCTAGGGCCTGTGTCAATGTCATTTACATTTAGACATGCAAAATATGTACGAAATTATTAAGTTCTGTATATTATTTAATGGTTTAAATTACCTTTAATGGTTTAGCTTACCCGACAGACGTTGTCCTATCAAACTGTTCCATACAACATGTAGGAAAAAATAAAATAACATCTCCGCTATTTTCCCGTGTATTTTTACCATGTTTTAATAGTTTCGGGACGAAAACAAATCCAACAAATCAGAAAACATATAAATAACTATTCAGCCCTTTTTGGGTTATATTTTGTTATAATGGTGTCACTAACACGAATTTGTTTTCGTATTTATAGTAAAAAGATTACCTATAGTTCATTTATTGAGGTTAATCAATTGCTTAACCAAATGGAGCTCTCAGAATAAAAAAAATGCCCTTATGTACTGTGGCGCCCTAAAACAAATGATAGCCCACCTGCCGTCATGCTTCGTGCCCCACATCTTGCACAATAGACGAACACGGGTACTGCAGCCTCAGATAACGCGGTGGCGATGGCAACATTTTTTACAGCGCGCGTATTTTTAGTTCGAAGTACAAATCTAAGTTCCTGTGAGTTTGGACCGTTGATTTTAAAATAAGAAGATGTTAATCTACAAGTATAGTTTCTTAAAAGCTTCTAAAGTATTGAGTTCTAATTATAATCTTGATTGAAAATTTTTAATGTTACCATTCACGTAAAATTTTCGTATAATTGTATGCTCTAATTTGTAATAATAAATTTGCACCCATGGCGTAGCAAAAATTTTACCTTTGTGGTTGAAAGTTTTCGTGTAAAATGTTTATCTCTATATTAAATTTATTTAATTTAAAATACAGGTAAATCTTTCAATTAAATACTTTAAGTACACAAAACACCTATGAAACGTTGTACGAATAATTTAAATAAATAAGTTTTTAATTACTGATCACATCGTGGTTCGCGTAAGTCTGTTGTTCGTTTTCCTCCCAGTATTAAACTAATATTATAAAGTGATAAACTTGCGTTGAATATAAATAAATGAATGATAAAGTTGTATAACAATTTTTTTTACATTAAAGTCAAATATAATTATTTTAATATCTGAGTGTTGGACTAATTTAAAACTTTGAGTTTCAAATTCCATTTCTAGATTTTGTTTCTTAGTTTTAAAAGAGATACTATTATTTGAACTTACCTCAATGTTATTCTCTCGAAGAACACATAATAAAAACTTAGTTCATTCCTTTTTACGTTATAGTTCTAAAAGTTATAGGTCACTTAATGTTTCGTTTATAAAACTGTTTCGTAACAAGTTCCTGTGAAATAAAACAGTACTATACAATAAATCGACTTTTTCCACTTTTATACGCTTCTAATTTTATTTCCCAAAATTTACAAAGCACAAAGAAACTAATAGTATATTCTCAAAACTCAAAAGTTACTTTGAATTTCTCGTAACACAATGCCGCGTAGCACATTCGTAGCGGTTGTAGCGAGCACCCTCCGTAGCGACCGAACATCAACTGCCGTCTACGCCGTAGTACGTCTACATCATAGACGTAGTACTTGGGGTACGATGACAAAATTTGAAATAACTCTTTTACTCTTTGGGCTTTGATATTTTTATTAAGTTTTCTGAATACTTGCTTGAGTTTAATAGAAGATGAACTTAATATTACGCTCAAACGATTAGGGGTGAATGTTGCGATTTGAAATGAGTTCATTATAGCAGGCGCAACCAATTTGCTTTTAAGTTGTAAGACTGAAGATTATTAATATAGTTAGCAGTTGTTTAAACACTTTTATTAGTTAATCCTCAATCGGTCATCTCTAATCTCTAAAATCTAATCTCTCGTCTTTCATGATAATAATATAAAAATGTTAAATAAAAATAATTATAAATAAAGCTGTAAAATAAATAAAAATAAAGCTGTAGTAACTTTTTCCCGTCAAGATGGATTAAAATTGTAGCTTTTCGTTTAAGGGTGGGGGAGCTATCACTCAAGCGTAACAAGAAGGAAGAGTAATTTAATGCTTTAATAGACTCTCAAGACTCAGTACTTTAACTATAAGTGATATGTAACTTAAGTATACTTTGGACGCGGAATATTTATTATACTCTGATTTTAAGGGGCAGTTAATATTGGAATTTCAATTCGACACAACCCGATTTCCAGTATATGCGAGATTATTGGCGGTCCGTTGTTTTTTTTTGTAAGAACCAGCCGCGAGCCAGGAGCCTTAAATACTGAGCACGTATTTTAGCTTAGCATTGTTTTAGTAGCATCTATTCATCACTGTCATGGCGAAGGTACTCAAATAACTCAGTCTAAGTCAACACCAGAAAGTAGCCAACGTCTGGGGGTGCACTCGCGTCAGATTAACTCGTCAACTTTGCTCTGGTTCATTATAACTTTCAATCCGAGTGAAGGAAGACGTGACTGACATCTGATCCGAATTTTTCATCTTTAGCTCTCGTTTTACTTTGACCTTTGTAAAGTTAAGCTTCATTTTTCCAACGGTGTTTTTCTTTCAGTTTCCTTGAGTCTGAAATATGACAGGCATTACTTGGCAAAAATTTGTATCTCCTATACGTAGTAGATATTGTGGTGGGTGCAAAATGGTATGGCAAGTTTTAAATGTGAGCAGGTGTTGTTGGTGAGACAGCATTTTTGGAGGTGAGCAACGTATCTCACGGCGGGCCACTTTATGTATTTACTTATTTTTAAACGATTTCAAAAAAAGAGGAGGTTATCAATTTTGGTATGTGTTTTTTTTTTCGTGTTGTGTTCTGTGTTACGAGTGTCTTGCTAAAATTAGAACGTTTTTATTCAGTACTGAAAATAATATAAAAAACATTGTTTTAAACTGTGAAATGGAAAATTTGGGCAGAGTCCTGTAGGTATGCTGCATTAGAATATGGTATTTTTACTATCTAGTTTATTATTGTTTAACAAGAATAATTAAGGTTTGAACTACAAGTAGCTCTATATATGACTTGTCGTTTGAGTGTGTTTAGGTAAGTACGGTCCTCCTCCATGAAAATCACTAGACGATAAAACTTCTTTGACAGCATTTTATCTCAGTGAAATTCGGATTATTTGTAGGCCGGGATTACGATAAATGGCAAAGATTTTTAAAGCTCAGAGAGAGATGAAGATAATTGAAATACCGTGTTGTTAACTCTTGAATAAATGAGAAAATTAAATATGTCAACGATAGACCTTTGTATCGTTTACTTTGACGAAATAATAGAAACATATAAATCTAGAAAAGTTTATCTCTTTAAGTTCTGTAAAGTTTAAAATAGATTTTCACTTTTATTGGATATTATTTGGACAGATCCGAATCGGTATGGATTCCATACTTTGTCTAAAGTACGTAATGTAAGATTTCAAAGGGCGTAAGGGAATCAGATTGCATAATGCTCAACACTATACAAAAGCATAGAATACACAGACACTTGCAGGGGCGAGTCGTTAAAAATAATATTAAGCCAAAACACTTCCTATGTATTATTAAGCGCCACACTTTTATCTCCGAGCTTTTTAAGGAGTAACAGTTTTTTAAAACTGTTTCCGCGTTCCGCCTCGTAAAATAAAACTTATTTACGTAACGGCCAGAGTACGCTCGGTGTTAAAAAGATAACTAAAAACTTATTTGACTTTAACAACTAGATATAAATTGGGACCATCAAACGGAGCCGTAACTCAGCCCGTTGATGAAAATATGGTTGTAACTTAGATACTTTGCTCAGAATATAAAGCCTTGAGCTTAAATAATTTAGTAGACTACTAACGCTTCGCTGACGCTGACAAATCGCGAATTGTTTCGACCAACTCCCCTGCCCTATACCTCGACGTCTAGTACAAATACTTCGGAATTTTGTTCGCAATAAATTTGTGGTAACTCTAACAAAACTCGTCTGCTTAGCATTCCGATTTGCAGACCCTTTGTTGGACTTAGCAGTTTTGATATCGAAAGAGCTCTCAATTTAATCGCTTACGTATGCCTTTTCTTATTAGGTTTAATACCAATTTCCATGGAGAAGAGCTCGTTTGTTACAATCCTATGATTTCACGAGGTAATTTAATGTTACACTATTTATATTTATTTACAGTAAAATCTTAAAACAGTTATTGAATTAAGTAACTCTGATAAAGATTAACTTTAAATAAAAATAGAAATAGAATAGACAGTCGGTTTTTAGTAGACATTAGGTTGCTACATTGCCACGCTGTATTGCATTGCTAGTTTTATGACCTCACGAGGTTTCGGTCACATGTTGGCTCCATCAAACATTAATCCAAGTACCGATAGATATCGAAACTGCCTGGCCCCCAAAACCCAAAGTTCCCGAACGGCACAAACATTATCTCCAATCTAGATTCACATACGTACTTACTGCGCTACAATTAAATTCAATCATTGATCATTATATTCAGATCAAATACTTGTAAATTAATTTGTCGTTGTTAAATTCCGATTACTGGACAACGCCATCTATTTTGATCAATATGGCAATGAATAAAATGCAATTAATGTGCCGTTGAACACATCTGAATGCGAGCAATTGGGATTCAGGTAACATCCGCTCAACTCAGCTCGGCTGATTTAATGACAAACAATATGTAACTGTTAATTAATTTCCGAATGGCAGAGCATATTATTATCACAAATCTTTGTTGTACAATTTTGTAGTTTGTATGACGTATTAAAACCCGAAGAAATAACTTTTTGAATACACTAAAAATAATCAGTTTATATATTTTTTATTGTATATGGTTTGACTTTGGGAGTCAAAATTAAACATGCTATGAAGCGTACAATTCAACAGACACACAAACTACCTACTCAGCTATTGTTAATGAATTAATGTACCTCGAAGTTATTTACGTACTCGTACAAACTCCTTTAGCTTTAAATTACCATTTTAGCAGCGTTCATTAAAAATACTGAAACGTTACAATAAAGTTGTTGCGTTGTTGTTTCTAATAAAGTACTTTTATTTAGAATCAAACCTGCACTATGTTACTTCAGCCAAATATTTATTCCATATATTATGTAAAAAAAAACATAATGTGACTTGACCATTACGGCAGCTCTTAGCCTAATTTATTTACGTTCATTCGACTTACAAACATCTATTCTACCTGTTTGTTAACTTAACTACCAAAGTTGGTTAACCTATAATGGAGTTTGGTCCAATCCTCAATTTCGCTCAAATCAGATTCAGTAAAAAGTTTAGTACCTCATCGACTATCGAATTTAAGTTTTTATTGCGATGCGACTCTGAGCTGTCGACGGCTGTAGGTTATATTACTCGCAAAGCTGTGCTTTATTCCCCGATTCGTCCAACGAAGCAAAGCTCCTTACAAACTTGGAAAATTTGAAAGTGCTCGCGATAAGGAATCTACCTAATATCACCTGTCGCCTTCTCACGTTAACTTAGCGCCATAATACTTGACACCAAACATTTTCCTTGTTAAGTAAAGATGAACAGTTCTGTGTAAAAAATTGCACAGAAATAGAGTCATTACATGACTGTTTTTATTTTTTTGGTTATTTTGTAATTACAATAAGTTTCAAGTTTCTTCTAAACAGAAGCTGTTACATTAAAATACTGCTCACAATTGGGATCAGAGACAACTTGAATATTACACTGCCGTTAACATAGAATTAAAACGAGTATACTTTATGGCCAAATACATACTTATTTACCAGAAAATAATAATTGTACTCATATTCAGAAAATTCGAATATAAAGGAAACTAAAGCATAGAGCTTCCAGACATTTTATTTTCCTAATCGTGCCTTTAGTTTATTAACCTAGATAAACTCAGTATAGCAAAAATTTTGACATATTTTTTTATATGTCTGAAAGATCATAATATTATAATAGCAAAGCTATAAAACATTTTTCTACAAGCCAAATCCTGTCAATCCCGATGACGTTAAAACTTAGATCGCAAGGTAAAGTAAGGTATCAGGGGGTAAATTCAGCTAATTTAAGAACGTTTCAATTGAGTCTCATGGAGTGGTTTCGGAATAGTTTGTTACATTTCATTGTGACATTGATTTTAAATGTACTTATTAGGCAAGCAGACTAACAAAAAAAAGTTTCATATGGCACCAGTTATTCCGAAGCCACTCCATAGAAATTCTATTGAAACGTTCTTAAATTAGCAGAATTGCTTCCAGGGCTGCCTCGACCGTCATAATTGTTTTTCTGACGTCTCATTATTTGCCCTCGACTGTGCAAACAAACGACAAAGCAATAATTGTAGCTCGAGGGGCGAAGGGGGCGACCTGGAAAAAATACCTTTCCTCGCAACGTCACAACTGGGTCACTAAATAATTCATTAGACAGTACTTCAGTAGTACAATCTTCGTCACAACCTGCTGTGGCTACGGACAGATTACTCATGTGTAAAGATATTACTGAACATCGACAGGGTGGGATACTACATTACAACACTCAGAACGACAAAAAATAAAATATCAACACCTAAATATATTCGATAGTTTAATTTATCAATGAGTTAAAATAACATTCGCTTATTGACATACTTCCACCAGAGGCTTACTTATTCTCGAGCGGTACCAGTGACATTAAATAACGTGTAGATTCCGCCTGTAATAATACAACATTATTAATCATGATAATAATTACAATGTATGCTATCAAAATCAAAGCGGTCGAACTCATCACTCAGCGATGTCGTCTAGATCCTGAGAATGCACATCAACATTCAGATAGCTCGAGTTTTTATAGAAGATATGGAGCATGTGCCTTCGGTTAGACCTTACTAACTGATGACACTGTCACTGGGTTACTGTTATTGTTCGCGAGAATAGAGACACGGAACATTTTAAACGGCCGTAGAATGACGAGCATGAAACCTGAGTGCGATATAAAATCAGAATTGTTGATGTGTAAAATGCACTCATTCTTATGTGAAAGATTTGCTATGGCAAAACGAGTGAATATGAATTTACAAATGTTGAGGCATAATATGCAGATAAGTCAAGTCATCGCACAAACTTTCAGTCCGGTCATAGATTTAGAATAAAAACTTATGCACCAAATCTAAGGACAGTTGTCTACGTCTGGCAAATTTGCTGTAGTTGTTTAGCACTATAACTTAGGAACATAGAATTACCTACAGCTTAGAACCTAACGCTAAATGCTTGTCGACCGTGAGCTTATGTTAGCGATATACTTTGTTATAAGTTAACATTTCATAGCTTACCCCAGGGTAGGGCAGGCTTCGCTGCGAGTGTTCTACTACCAAAGTTTATAATGATGTTTGCCTTCATCGTATAAAACTCATGATGCCTATTATCCTTTATACTGCTGATTATTGGCCGTCTCTTTGGTTAGTATTTCATCGAACCCATAAGAATATAGCACTATAATTTCGAGTCCATTTCAGCTCACTGTACGGCAAATATTTAGAAAAATTAATGCCAAGGTGCCATATTAGTTGTGGGTGTAGTTTATGATTCTCTTAGTATAGAAAATTCTAGTTTCTAGGGCGTTACACTTCTACCTTTTATTGTATATTTCAACCCGTAATAAGGACAATATAAAAATACTTCAGCTCGAGAACAATACGCGTTGTTCCTCTAGCCTAAATGAGTTCGTCTTTGTCTGCATAAAAATATCGTTTACCTGTGCATTGTTTCTCATAATTTAAGACACTTGCACAAAGACCCTGTCACATCGAGTTCAACAGAACCTCGTTAGCAGATGTCTACTTGTTAACAATATTAACCTTGGATATTAACGTTTTATTTCAGTATCACTATTTTTTCATACAAACCTGCACGGCACCCTATCTCATTAAATTTAACGAGGCTGACATTTTAACTTGCCTTTGACATTGTTCTTTGCCCGTAATGTATGTCGTTGAGAGTTTCTTAATTGACTGTCATTTGGCAACGTTCACTTGTTCAAAACTCACATTTGCTTGCCGTAGATGACCTGAAAATCCAATGAGAGGCGTGTACCTCAACGTAACAGGCCGCGTTTTATGGTTTGTTTTTTTTTTATTATCGTACTATTTAGAGCTGTTTAGTGTTTGTATGGTACTTTTGACTATCACTTATAAAACTCTTTAGAGTTGACCCTATTGCAAAAAAGAAGCTATGTTCGGCCATATTCGGTATGCCAGCAGTTTCACTCGTTTTAGTTATCAATACGTCTGAGTAACAAAAAACAAAGATAGAGCTACGGAAAATGTAGTTCCATATCAAGTATAATCCAACCTTTTGTATGGACTTATGAAAACTGCACATCACTTTAGCAGGTCACGTTGCGTCTTAGCTAATCACAGTCCTTTCGAGCAAAATGTCACCCTTATCTACTCTTATTTCGCAGCAAAAAGTAATATACTCGGTCCATGGCACATGTATCAGGGTTCTATTATTGACACTCAATAAATCAAAAATTGAATGGACGTGTAGGTACGTCAGGTCCAACAACGGAAGAGGACCCTGAAGATTGACTGCTTTTAGATCGGCTGGGACGACATTGTGACACTGTCATTTTACATTTTATTAATTTGGCTCAAACATGTATACATGCGAGAGAACTCGAGCTTCAAAGCTGTATTTTATTTTTATAGGAGTCTTACTGACTCAAAGCTGGGCCGGATCTGATGCCGCTGGGTGAGCCGGCTGCTCGGCGGAAATTACACCCGCCCGTACAGCCTAGCTCGCCATCCATGTAGCTGTCCAATCTTGTACGGATTGATCTCTCATAAATGTAAAGTAGTAATAATACTGATTACGTCTAACAACTTTTCATCACCTACTGAAGAAAACACAATTTGTTGATATCGTGACTAATCGAAAAACTGGGCTGTGATCGAATGGTGTAAAGCCTAAAGACCATCAACTTGCTTTTGTCATGGCCGGATCCAGCGTAAATCGCTCTTCGACCTTCGCACCGTATTGAAGTCAAATGGAGAGGAAGGATTGAAGGATTCCTTTATTTCGTTCTTGGGGAGTGCTCTCTCTCAGCTGGACCTGTTGATTTTTGAGGTTTCTTTGTTTTATATGTAGGGTGTTGTAGAATATTCGTAACGCTGACTATTTCAATACATGAATCGGTATTTGTGCATTGAAATACTTAGTCAGCGTTACGGTGAATAAGACTCCAGACGAGATGACGAATAAGAAAGAGCTCTGCGATATTTTGATGGAGAACATAAAACGCTGTTTTTGTCTTCGTATATACCTCTATTCTATTCAACAGCCTTCGTGACGTAAGTTGGTGATGGCCGACTGTGAAGCGTGAGATTGTGGTTTATATTTCAGCGCGTCTGTACATACAAAGAATATGACTAAAGAAAAAAACTTTGCAAATTCTTTCTACGGGTCTACAGAATATGTTCAAAAACGATATGCCTATACTTTAGTACGTAGCAACAGACATTAAAATACAATAGGTACAAAGTCACCCTTAAAAAGGTTAAGTCTAACAAAGCCAATAATACAAAATACCAATGAATTTATTTATTAGGTTCTTCAAGTTCTTATAAATATTATAGTCTAGTACATAGCGCAAGTAATAAGCCACAATAAATCTTGATAAATCGAACATTATTCATAGAAATATCCAGCTAGCACAGAGATACCAATTTAAGTCTATAAATTCCATACATAATAATAAAGCTGTAGTAAGGGCGGTGTCTGTAGGTCCTACCAATAAAAAAATAACTTAAAAAGCATTTTCGAGTACCTGAGAAACAATTAACTCTGGAAAAAGATGATAACAAATGATCATGCGATCATCATGCGAATGCACTTACGTGAAGATATTTTGTAACCTAAAATGATAGTCGTGTATTAATTATCCATACAAACGTAATTACAGATAATATGTAGTTTATAAATTTAAAAAGACAAAAAGTAGATAAGTACATAAACATAACCAAGGACCATTCAAAGGAAATGATCACAAAAACATACATGACATTTCT
This sequence comes from Hylaea fasciaria, assembly GCA_905147375.1. Lineage (NCBI taxonomy): Eukaryota > Metazoa > Arthropoda > Insecta > Lepidoptera > Geometridae > Hylaea > Hylaea fasciaria. Next base: position 9,276,906 of record LR990202.1, on the reverse strand, counting down.
GAACGAAGTAGTCCACATGAAGTAAACCCCTATCAATTAATTAGTAGGTAGTATGTGGTCTGCACTCGAATGTGCATTTACTAATTATAATATTTTATGTCAAGCTGTTATTTAGGTAAATAAGGGTTCTCGAATAAAATAACAAAATTAAAACAGCTGCTGTTCTTTGAGTTGGTAAATACTATCAGTAATTAATGTAATTAACTTAGAACTGTATTACTTAACAAGATTAGATATCTTATTTTGACATCGCAGTTGTAATAATATAATTAATTTGCAGATAGTTTCACAATTCGCACTAAGAATGGTTCGCACTTCAATTGGTAAATGTGTTCGGGGTCACCATTCTATTCAATGCTTAATAAAGCACACTAAGTGCACTTTCAGAAATGTTTTACAATTTAATATTATTAAGTTATGAATGTACTCGTAGTAAGTATTGATTCTGGACGTGGTTTTGAGTGAATTGATAATAAAGGTTTTTTTTTTCAGTTTGGTCACACTTTTTGTTTGCCAATGCTCGCGGAGTCTTGATATAAAGAATGGCTTATTATTTTAGATAAATCAATGTTCAGTATACCCCACTTTTGTTGCTCCACTCGCCTGCATCAAATATTAAGGCGTGCCATGTACACTATTTATAGACAAGCTGCACATCCTTACGTAGGTAATTATTTCTTACAATATCCTGTATTTTTACAATAGCAAAAAAACGGATTCCACTTGAAGAAACAGTAGTGAGGAGGTAAGTATGTATACCTTAAAAATAAATATTATGTTCAACTAGCCCGTACTAACTCAGGTCAAGTACCAGTGATCTGTACTAATCCTTAGCGCTCTGTGCCACAGATTAAACACTCGTTACTACGGCCTGTACCAAAAAAGCACCAAAACTCACTGATGAATAGGCAATGAGTTGCTAATTTTCTTTTATGATTTTATTAATTTGTTTATTAGATTGAAGTGTTTGACTTGTAAAAGTGCGATTTTATTGCCTATTTACAATTAATGATTTGACTTTGACTTTGACTTTGACTTTAATCACTGCAAAACCAGACCTCAGTTAGTGCGTGCGTACACTATACAGGGTCTTAATTACTGCAGATAGAGAATGATGAAGTTATCAAATAATATTTTATTAGGTAATAACGATGAACGTGAAAGGGTGCGTGTGTGTACGCATCTTATCACGCAGAGTTTGAATGACAGAACGGATTTTAAATTACATTTGGCATATTATATACTTGAGATGCTTGATGCTTGAGGTTCTGGACTAACACATGTTTTTCATAATCGTAATTAACAACTTATTTTAGAGAATTAAGTGTCACACTATTTTGGTTTTAAGTATAACGAGTCACCTTTTATCAGTCTCAAGAAAAAGGTGGCAATTTCTCTGGTAGACCGACCGAAATAATGTGTTTTCCAAAGATACCAATACTCTCTAGCGAGGTGTTTACTCTGGGTGGGGAAGTATGAGAGCTTTATTTGTTAGAATAGTGAGGAAGGCGGATTTGCCGGCCTTGTATCGGCTTATACTGTCCATTCAAGTATCCCTCAATGTCAATAGATACTGATTGAAACGAGCTTATATATGGATACAATGAACTTAATTATGTGGTATAGGCTTATGAAGGTATATTATGTAGATAGGTAAGTATGTATTTCTATAAGATCAATCTGGTCTTTTACAATGTACAAAAGACTATTATCTTTTAATCACATCGATAAGACGATGATTGTGGTATAATTGTGGGTACAATGTAGGTATAGTGAAAAGCTCTGAAATGCGAATTACTATCTGATAGTCTATTATCTTTTAATCACATCGATAAGACGATGATTGTGGTATAATTGTGGGTACAATGTAGGTATAGTGAAAAGCTCTGTAATGCGAATTACGTTCTGATAGTGTTTACTGTTAACAAAATGTTAAAGTTTATATTGAAAATCAATCAATGAATTTCGGATGAACTAATGGTAGTATTCTCTGGTGTCATAGTTTGTCAGTCCACCTAAGGCTACCTCTGCTTCTGGCCTGACTTAACGACTGTTATTCAACCGGTTACAAGCGAGTGTTGGCTTGCGAGAATAGGACGGAAACGGTTGTTTGTCAAAGCTTTATCTAAGCAAAGTGATACTACAAGATTCATCTTGATAGTTTGGCAACGCTTTACCAATCTATGCAACATCGACATCCAAACTTCCAACTTTTGCGTTTACTCGTAATACTTATTTCCTGGATGCCGTTTTGTGTAGTTTGGCAATGCTCCAGTCCTTTCGGCTAATCGGTTCTGGTGAATCTTGTTTGAGTCTCTTTGTTACTGATGCCTGATTGGCTCATGCTACTGTTTGATTTAACGAATACCAGTGTGTTAACTCTAATGCACTCGCACTAAATCTGATAGTGATTGTTTGCTAATTGGATTGCAGTACCTAGCTCAACAGAAATGTGCAATTCTAAGTTCAGCAGGACACACGTATAGGCACATTATAATGGTATCGTACTCAACCGTCGTGTCATTTATTCTTTGAGGATACATTTTGGGCCATAAATACATTCAGCATAATTGTCTTAACTCTCTTGTTATCCGTTACGGGAAAGTAAATATCTATTCACATCCTGAGTTCAGTCGCTTTCAGCAAACATTTACATGCAGAAATGACGCCAGTATCCGTGACTCGAGACGATGCGAAATTAACCAATGACCTACTGAAGTATTAATGAGACAGAGCGAGGAACTTCTTGATAGTTTGAATCATAGGGGTGGCTTATTCATATACCTACATACGAGTATCGTGGCATAGACATACCTTCATATAATGATAAGCCTGCTCTTAACTTTGTGCCATCTAAAACTTTGGAGTGCTTACATAAAGAAGCAGGTTTCCGGTACAGACAATCTGTGCTGGTCGCGGACAGGTATAATAAATATTTCTATGCTATCTTATGCGCTCAATGCGCTCATGTATGAAAAAATAGGTCTACCGACCGTACAGCCGACCGTTGGTTTCACTAAATATCATGTTTACCAACGTACAAGTTGTATAAGTTGTTGTACCGTGGTCACATGGTTAATCCAATTATTCTAAATTGTTGTCTATGGATTCTGCTGTGTAGTCCTACAAGTTGCACTCATAAATAATGTCTATGGTTTTAGTTAAATCCACGATAACCGCTAAACATTAATCATCGCATGTTCAATTAAGTATCATCATAGTCGGGCCGAATATTACATATTACCTACACCTATGATATATTATATATTACCTACACCTATGATATATTAGCATGTATAACGGATGGTTAACCGCTCGCGGCGATTTGTGATATGTAGGTGTAATCATAGCTATTAAATTAATCCCATCAATCAGCCGTGAACGCGTGCTGAGATTAATATCTGAATTGTGAAGCTACTCTGTCGACATGGTTATAACGTGTCAACAACAGATACGGTACGGTCGGCCACAAAAGCAGCTGGAAATGTTCATACTTCGAACTTCCATTCTAAGAAAAATAATATGTATTTGGCGTGTGTTTAAAAATATATTGGGTGTTAGGTTCGACTACTTCTGTGGCCGACTGTACATTATATTTAACGAAGACCAGTGGCGTTTTGTTTTATTGTGACATCTTATCATAATAGGTAAGTATATTAACAATTGGTAACAAAGGAAGCTTTTTCTATCGTCGTATCTTTCAATAACGCAAAGTACAAAAACACAAACAATCATCCACAATCAATAATTTTAGGTCACATTCAATTCTGTGATCGAAATATACTACACAAATAATTCCCATCTCTACAGATCCTCCTAAAATTATAGAATCCCCCATTCATAACCAACTAAAAGCTACCAGTGCCAAAACACAACACATTGGAATTGATAACGGTGCATATTATATCTCGATAACGTATGAGCATGGCGTACTACCGTACCCATATAATTCTATGGAAGGGACTACTATCGGAAACAGATGCTCATAATTTAATTTACCTTTCCACCAGTCCCGGGCCATTGTCTTAACGTGTACACAAACCTTTGAAAAGGTTATTATTTATTTATCCCACATGAAACTGAATAATGGCAAATTATTTTCAGATATGATTTTCAGCAAAGTTTCGTTTTGACTGTAAGCTTAGGTACGAGTACAATAGAACTTAATAACCATAATTATATATATTGAATTTTATAGGTAGTACTAAATCTACGTATTCATACAAAAATCTTGTCACGAAGATATTTCAATCCAAACAGCCCTTTCCCGGCACAGTAGGTATACTTATTTGTAACTGGCTGAAAAATAAGAAGGATATAAAAACGATGCCATGCTAAAATCTTCGACCAGATTCTTATGAAATCATTCTTTGTTTCATTTGTAATCAACTGTTGTTTAGTTTTGAACTGCAATATATAAACATGGATACAACATAATTATCAGATGTATGGAGCTGCAATAAGCATGTAAGTTTTACTACAAGAAACCTCCATAACTCTAACTCTGATTAAATACTGGTTACTAGCCGGCACATGCTACAGACTGCATTTTCGTGAGGTCACGTGTATGCCCTAGCGCCTAGATGTAAAGACATACCAAGTTACTCTATGATGTAAAGTCAGCAGCGAGGCGGCATTGTTTAATATGCATGTTGTATGACAGTTCCTTTGACGCCGCTGCGTCCGCGCTCCTTTGTTCAGACAACGCGTCTAGCGAACACTGTTTGTCTTTTCCTTTGCCTCGTTTCGTAACAAAAAGCTATGGAATTGTGATCTTTCGGACGTGTGCATCGCCAAGATGGACGTTCACGGATGATCATCAGCTATTTAAGTTGGATTTCATTGTTTATACCTACTTCTGGGAGAGCTTTGTGATGGCTCGCTTTTTGCTGGGTGGATGCTGCTACATTAGGATGATATTATGACCTCAATAATGCGTATATCATGTAACATTTTATTGCTCACGTTCCTATATATGGATTGACGTATAGAACTGTGGGCCATTCGAAAATATTCCGTCTGGGTAGTAATCTCTATAGGGTACTAATTGTAACGGACAGCTTTCAGTCTAACAGAGTATCGCTGGCCATCGATTTATGCTAATAATTAGTGTAGTGGACTCGAAACAGGCCCAGAATATTAAATTAGGCAGTTCAAAGTTCACTTTCATTAGCTCCAATCGACTTCACAGTTTATGTAAGTATCTATAGCCTCTTTATTCGCCTTTTAATGAACTCGCTTAATGCGCTTAAGTAAAAATTTAAGAGGGCATTAGAGAGACGTTCGCTACTCGCTAGATAATTAGTAGAACAAGTTCGAAATATTAAAGCGTTCGACGGAGTTTATTAATGGATTCAAGTAAGTCGATCCTGAATAGGCTATGTAGGTAATATAGGATTATTTGTCGCAGAGGGTACAAAGGGGCTCAGGGCACAGAACATAGGAATAAAAAAAGAAGAGAAAAGAAGCTAAACACAAAGAAGGAAGCTAAGCACAAAGTAGAAAAGAAACGATAAAGTCTGGAGAGCGCTTTACTTAGGTATACTACACACTTGATCCATAGCAAAGCCACAAACATATCTTTCGTTAGTTTGGCATCATGCAAGTAACTCAATGCTACTTCGTAACTTCATTCATTCCCGATTCACGGGGAATCCCCCACTGTCATATTATTATATTGTTACTCCGTACTCCGTGGTAGCACCAGATAGAACTGATGACCTCACTTTGGTCACATTATATTTATTACCTTTGAGTGAATTGAACCTGACCACGGTAGATAAGGTTCAAAATTTCACCTATGAAACCATAAAATGCCATTAAAAATTCTACCTTTATTTCCCTTCCATTATTGTGAAGTGGATCGCATAGCAATGCAAATCAGAGCGGACGGAACGATGGCGTATACATTTTTTATGAACTGTGGGACGCTGAATTGTCCCCTTGGATAGTGTGTTGTATGTGGTTGGGAGTTCGATCTAACCCTTGGATAATGCGAACCTTAATGCGGGACGCCATTATTTAGATCCTATTAAGATAAAAATTCTGGGAGGAAGTTATTTAGATACCGTATACCGTATCTACTGTTTCTAAGAGATTTTAAGTAAATCTTGTTAAGATAATGGTTGGGACCTTTCCATCCAAATCTTTGGATTGTGTACCAAAAATATTTCACATTTAGGTTCTTCACCACAGACCGGCGGCAAACTTGCGGCGCGCCACCACCAAACACGTTTTATCAATAGCTAGGCTTCAAATAGTTGGAATTAGGTACTCAATATGTAAGTATAAACTTATTATTAATTTTCTAGACTGCCAAACACTGAAAACTAAATCACAATCGGCTCAATAGGTAAGTAGTTCTTACGGTACGCGAGAATATTCTGATGGCAGACACCATTTTAAAATGCGAAATGTTTAATTTGTTGTACATCAGGTACTTAGTAGGTACATTTTTTACATAAATATACCTACATAAGTCAATAATAAAGAGATTAGGTAGTACATATCAACGCCATTATAAAATACTTAGGTACTATAAGTACCTGCTTACTGATATTCCGTACCTTATCCCGAGCGCGATGGAATCCCTATAATGGCGGCGTGAGCTGGCATTCCAATGCAAAAATTGACGTTCCTCACGCTCTTTGGAAGTCACCGTCCTGCGCGAGTAAAAAGGTGGACCGAAACTACTTCCTATGTAATTTGATTCAACCGAATATGTCTAGTGTCACCTAGTACAATAATAAAATTGTCGAAATTCTTTATCCAGATTGAGTAGATTAAATTGGTACGAATGAAATTACACCAAAAACGCATCCGTGTTTTTAAACCACTCGAAACTAAATTGTATGCAAAAAAGATAGATAAAAATCACCTCATACTTCATTTATGACCAACAAAATTACCATAAAATAATGTAAAAGTTTGGTGAATGTATAGGAGAATCTATTTCGCTTCCTCGGATAAACGTTTAGTAAATAGTAAATACGTAGCTTAGCTTTATCTTCGCTCCTTTGTGTAGACGGTTTGCATCATTACGCATTACGCAAGAACTTATACGGCATTAAGGCTAAGTATTCTTAGTTAATTTCTGAAGTTTCTCGGGAAGTATTTTGGAATATAAATAAGGTAGGTAAGTATACAATCTATTTATTCACAAAACTAAAGGTAGTAAGATAAAAAAAAACAATCAACTAATGCCACACAACTTCAACTTCGTTTTGTAAGTTTGTATTTGGAAATTGAAAAGGAAATTGACTCATTTATACCGCCAGTTATGCCACGACAACTTTACATATTCCTGTAAAAAATATAACCGGCCTCCTTTTTACCATGAGGACGTTAAAAATATCACGCACGCATCCCGGAAGCTACCTGAGAAACGTCCTTTGTTGATATAGATGTTGGTAGTCCGTCCCGCGAGGGGCCCATGACGTGGACAAATCTGTAAACATAAATTATAGGTAGGTACGTATACTAACGTAATATCATGTTCTTTTATATGACGTAGGTTCTAGGCAAGCGCCACAATCTCACTTGATGTGAAGCCTCGATATACTGGTTGTAGGTTGCCATGTTTTACGAGTAAGCGCCAGTCATATTAGGTAGGTACCTATTAAAAGGATTTACGTGTTGATTACAGTAGGTAGGTAGGGTACACATAAATTAGTTAGGTTGTGGTATTTAGGTGCCTCCCTATGAAGATAAGTGCTTTAAAAAATTTAAATTATAAGTTGGTACCTACTGTGGGTTTGCTAGCTTTTGATGACTGCGTATATACCTAGTCTCATTATTCCACATTATTCCTGAAAAATTGCCTTATTATAGGTTTTATTGGCTCTGGGATATTTTAAAATATTTGCTAGGCCTATAAGGTTTAGTACGTTATAAATGGAATTAGGTACCTAAGTACTATAACTTTTAAAAGGATCTCCAAACTAATTTGCATATTAGGTATGTATGTAACTAACTATACTTTGTGAGCGTAATGTAAAATTGGAAGTTAGATGATGTTCAGTGACTTTTGACGCTTACTGTACTTACCTACAGTTAGTGTTAACCTATTTTCTGTATTCAAGGCTAGTGCACAGCACACCGTCACTTGCGCGGATACCTTTTCTAGAAGGGTGCTCGTAGCGATAGAGAACCGAGGTTAGTTCAATCATAACTTAAAGTTGTACTAACGATACGTGTAAGTACCTACGTTTTTTTAGATTCTAATGATACGCCCGCCCACCTGCCATGATGTTTCAACCAAAACAAGTCATAGCTTGAACTTCTCAGGCTTAAAATGAACTTTGCAAAAGAGCCAGTATTATACCTAACTACTTACTTAATAATTACTGATCCAGGACTTTTCCGCCAAGTGGGCACATTCGGAAACTCCCAAAGAAGTTAGTTGAAAGTTATCCGTTATAACAACGATGAGAATTCAGCGCCCTTTATATTCAATCTTACTTTTGATATACTTATTTTGTGCTTCTTGAAAGGATGGCCCGCACAACCTAAAATAACCGGTAAAATGAAAATAAGGAGCGCACCTACTCACCTGGTACCTAAGTACCTAGGTACTACGTTTTTTCCGATCAGCAATTTTATTTTATTTGGGCATGTAGGTACATTGTACAAGCGTCGTACCTACCTACCTATTATACTTAGTCAGGTCATAAGTATTGTCACACAGTAAAAACTTTTCTTTTAGAATGCTGGCCACAAAAAAGTTTATTGAATTCGAATTTCGAATTGTTCATGAAAATAAAAATGTATACTTTTTAGAATTTTACTCATTTTTAAATATGGAGTGGACGCTTAAAGAAGACCGTGTTGCAGTTATTGCGTTGCATCGTTGCGGTTACGCGCCAATTCAAATTTTTGACATACTGAAAAATTTGAATATAACCAAGAGATTCGTTTATCGTACCATCAAACGATACAATGAAGACTCTAGTGTAGATGACAGGTCAAGAAGTGGTCGCCCTCGGTCTGTTAGGACTCCAGCAGTGATAAAAGCTGTGAAGGCGCGAATTCAAAGAAATCCCAAACGTAAGCAGAAACTGTTGGCCCTTCAGATGGGATTAAGCAGAACCACGGTGAAAAGGGTGTTAAATGAAGACTTAGGGCTTCGGGCATATCGAAGAAAAACAGGACATCATTTGAATGCTCGTCTAATGGACCTGAGACTGAAGAGATGCCGCGCTTTGTTGAAGCGGTACGCGGGAAAAAAATATCGGGAAATTCTTTTTTCGGATGAAAAAATGTTTACCGTAGAAGAGAGCTACAACAAACAAAATGATAAGGTGTACGCACACAGTAGTGAAGAAGCGAGCAACCGTATTCCGCGTGTCCAACGAGGTCATTTTCCATCCTCGCTCATGGTATGGTTGGGAGTGTCTTATTGGGGCTTAACAGAGGTACATTTTTGTGAGAAAGGTGTAAAAACGAATGCAGTTGTGTATCAAAATACAGTCCTGACGAACCTTGTGGAACCTGTTTCTCATACCATGTTTAATAACAGGCACTGGGTATTCCAACAAGATTCGGCGCCAGCTCATAGAGCGAAGAGCACACAAGACTGGCTGGCGGCGCGTGAAATCGACTTCATCCGGCACGAAGACTGGCCCTCCTCCAGTCCAGATTTGAATCCGCTAGATTACAAGATATGGCAACACTTGGAGGAAAAGGCGTGCTCAAAGCCTCATCCCAATTTGGAGTCACTCAAGACATCCTTGATTAAGGCAGCCGCCGATATTGACATGGACCTCGTTCGTGCTGCGATAGACGACTGGCCGCGCAGATTGAAGGCCTGTATTCAAAATCACGGAGGTCATTTTGAATAAACTTTAGTGTCATAAGAATCTATGTTTTGTTAAGTTCATTTTGGTATATAAATGGTTACATAATGAATAAACTTGTTTCAATTATTTTATATAAAACATGTGACAGAATTTATGACCTGACTAGGTATATTTCCGATACCACTACCGCAATGAATAATACCGGTATTTCTACCCCTTTCTATCCTTATTTGAAGTCGCAATAATATGCTCGACGACACCGAAAACTTTACGTAAGTAGGTACTCGTTTCCTCTTAAGATGGAACTTTGCTCATCCATATTTTTTTCCTTGAATTTGTTACGCTTCTTTTCTATTTGAGTTTTACACCCGATCCAAGTTTATGACTTGCAATAAGTACCTACCTAACTTCAGCCTGAAATAAATACTCATTATTAGATATCTCGGGTAAGACAAGGTTGTCGTTACTAAACGGATCTATAGCAATTTAACTTCCTTCCACTTATCTTTATCATAGGTTCATCAATACTTTCGGCGTATATTGAATAAAGCTTATTCATGAAGTTACAAGTGATGTTTCTATAGCGTGCTTAGTTGGACTAAGAAAAGTTTTATCTTAATTGCAAGCAGTGAAGCTAACCTTCGTTGTTACAGAGTTTTATTTGGAATTAGTGTCACTACGAAGATTAAACTAAATTAGGTACCTACCTATGCATATTAGTTTAACTACAGATTTCTGATTACAGCTATTAGTACAGCTTCTACTTTGTAATTTGTGTTATCTCTGTCTAATTATGCCCGAAGCGTTCATTTGCTCTTATTTTCTTTGCTAAAAATACTAAGTAGGTATAAGTAGGTACATAACTTTGGATGACTGAACTAGGTAGGTATATACTTTACTCACAGTTTTATATCCATCAAAAGCCAGTTTTCAGTTTATCCGCAGTTTCATAGTACCTTCCCGCAAAAATTTGCGCTCTATTTATCGAGCTACCTATTTAAGACGCACTCCAAGCTCCATTGAAACTTTAAGAAGAGTGAAAGTGAAAAATCTCTCCCATCTCCCGGAGTAATTTTGTGGAGTGTCGTTATTTTCTGCTTAACCCAGTCCGTTCCATTATAACTCGTGTAACTTAGTTTTTAGAATGGGCGTCAGGGGAGGCTTCCTTTTAGGAGACGAGATTCATCGAGAATTTACTAATATTATAGGATGTACCTACCTACTTATGTAGAAGTTGAGTAGATAGGTACCAACTTAGTGCCTAATCTGGCTAGAACTAGGTACCTAGGTTTATTACCATATTCAAGCAAAGCATGTTTTGTCCTACTGTTACTTTGTTAGTTGGGCCTTTTTTTTATATTTTTTTTATTGTGGGGGGAAATGCCTTCGCACTATCCTTAATTTTCCCCACGGGGGTGGCGAAAGGGGGGCGTGTGGGACTTGAACCCACTAAAACCCCCCCGTGAGTTGTCGATCCGCCTGGAGTGGGGCGAGATCGGGTCGTGTTGACATTCACCATCCTTGTTAGTTGGGCCTACCCTAACTACAGGTTACTTAGGTAGGTATAGTTGACTTTATCTAATACGTATCTACCTTATACTACCTACCTACACAAGAGGTGCCTGAGTAACATAGTCCAACAAGAAATATACGAAATTAGCAAACGTTCATCACATGCTGTCCCAAGAATAAGAGAAATGAATTCACCTTCCATCCAGGATAGAATTAATTCAACTGCCGGGAATCCAGGATGGCTGCTCGCCATTAACATATCATTAGCAAGCGATTAGCGAACCGACGAATGCTCGAATCGCGTTAATCACATCGCATGCAAATAATAACGCAGAGAAGGATAGTTCAATGCATAGTTTCACTCAAAAGTGAAGCTACTTTTTTATTAATGTGTGCGTGAGTGCCATGTTATTATCTTCACTAAAACGCAAACAAGTGCAATGAAAATGTCAAATGCGTATTTAGCTTTGTTTAGTCATGTATTTAGTCCAAAAGCAGGGAAAATCAATAAATATTTACCAAAAAAGCTTTGATTTCGAGCGATAGCGAGTAAAAGTACGAACTAGGCCCAAAAAGTCTCAGTAAAAATGTCTACACGGCGCTAGCGATCTATACCTTAGCGACCTATACCTACTTACTTGACCTCTATGTTATTCTTATAAGATCGCATGTATATTTAGGAATCAAAGAACGTAATAAGGCATCCTATTATACTCAGCTGTATAGATGTAACCTACGAATCCTACTAATACCTATTATAAACGCTAAAGTTTGTAAGTATGGATGGATGGATGGATGGATGTTTGTTTGTTACTCTTTCACGTAAAAACTACTGAATTAATTTTAATGAAACTTTACAATAATATAGCTAACATAATATTCGAATAACACATAGACTACAATTCATAAAGATATACTTACTATCGTATATTATCAAAACGCGGGTAAAACCGCGGGGCGCAGCTAGTTAGTTAGTAGGTAATAAGTATTAGGATGTTACACTAGAAATGGATTGTATATAAATATAAGTACCTACTTAGGTACATGTTTATATCCATTGTTGACATCAAAGAGTAACAATCGAGAAGATCTAGATTTAAACGGGTCTAATTCGTGCATAATTATTATTATGGGTTGAACAGACGTGTCAACAATAAATTCACAAGTAAAAATGCCGCGAGCGATAGACGTCGATTTTGTGGAACGAAATTTTAGAAACATTATTTGTATAAATCTGGTGTAAACTTTTTTTTTTGTAACTTTTTGTGTTAGCTACTTACCTCCATACCAAATTTCATCAAAATTTGTCCATCCGTTGAGCGTGAGCGTGATGAAGTACCTACCTATCTACTAACAAACGTAAACACACAACCTTTCGACTGAGTTTTGGCGGGAATACGATAGTGAGACGTTATTGGTTTTATATTATTTTCTCAAACTTGTGTTTCTTCGATTGATAATGTGTAATATTGGTGGAATATTAATCATTAAGTGTTCGTTAACGTGTACGAGTGTAGGCGAATGATATAAACTCAAAAAACGTGTCATTTCGCATTTTTCTAAAACTCCCAGGAAGTTTCAGTAAAGCCACTACTTTACTGAATCGTGACTGACGATGTAAATAATTGACTTGACTACTTGACCACGATTGCTATAACATTGTTATGACTTTCTTAATGTGAAATTAAGAAATACTTAAAATAAAATACTTGACACTGGCTATATGCACAAACCGTGCGAAACCATAACTAAAACAAAAAAAAATAGTATATCGATGACAGGTACTTACCCACAGATTATAATACCTACGTCTATGCAGGTACCTACGTACCCACATAAACAACGCCGACAGAGAGCCGAATTTTGTCGAGTGTATCCGAATCTCTGGCTAGAAATGGGGTACCAACTACATGCCAAGTACCTAAATCAAATTATTATTGGTTGATAATCGAATGAAATAATATTATAATATAGATACCTAACCTACCTAAAATAGGTACTAACCGGTTTTAAAAAAGGAGTTTTGTTACCAATATCGATACCGGAAGTATGAAATAACGTAAGGGACATTTTGGCCAAAATGAGTTAGTTATATACACCGTTGGAATCAGAATTTTCCGCTGCGTCGACTGGCGTTTTTAGAATTTTGATATCTTCAAAAAATTGCCCTTTACCTTACTAATTTTTGGACACCTAAGCACGAATTATGTGAAAAATCATAGCTTACGAGACCCCTAAAAAAACTTCTTCAGCTAAATATAAGGTAAGGCACATGAGTTAAATTATGTTGGTCGTTACGTTAATTTCATTTTAAAGTAGTTTAAGTGTACAGGGTGTTTGGTAGAGGCTTAGATAAACTGAAAGGTCGTGTAGATGGACCTGGGTTCCGTACCCAAAGGGTAAAACGGGACCCTATTGCTAAGACTCTGCTGCCCGTCCGTCTAGACAGCCGGACAGACGGCCATCTGTCTGTCTGTCTGTTTGTCACCAGGCTGTATCTCATGAACCGTGATAATTAGACGGTTAACATTTTTATAGATGCTGTATTTCTGTTGCCGCTTTAGCAATAAATACAAAAAAAACAACTTAATATAATAAATATTTAAGGGGGGGGATCCTATACAACAAACTTGATTTTTTATCGGTTTTGCTTGATATTGATAACAAAAACATGTGCCTACGCTTCAAATGTTCACAGAATATTTAGTTACTTATATCCACTTAAAAAAATAAATAAATAAAGTATAACAAATATTAAAAGGGGGCTCCAAAGTCAAAGTCATTTTTTATTATATTATTTATTTTAGATGATTTTGTTTGCGTTTAGGCTTTGATGTATACCTACTTCGTCTATGTAAAGTAATGGGTACCCACATAAAATTATCAAATATCCTAAATATTAATATATAGGTATGTTACTACTTGTTTCTGTATATTCTTCACTGTCAAAATGTGTTCAAATTGTAGGTTCCCTTAAAAAGATTGGATTGAATTTGTTACTGACTGTTCTGTCGATTTAAATAACATGAATCTACTTAATAAAACTGTTGATTGAAGTTGGTTTTGCTAATTTTATATTTTTTAAATATATTGTCATCATTCTTAGACCCTATTTCAACAGTAATAAGGTTTTACATGACTTTTTGTACTAGTGGGCATTTAAATGCAAAGTCCACCTGCACAAAAGTAACGACCTTTACACTTAAATGACACAATTTTTCTGACTTTATTTAAAATTTGACATACATCATCTACGTCGATTTACATTGAAAATTTGAGTACCTAGCGTAAAGCCCCAATAAACTTTATTTTTTAACGTAAGGGGCACGCTACTTTCTGAACAACGAAGATTTCTTAGATTTTGAATAGATTGCATGAAAGAAGCAAGAATTTTAAGAAACTTTTCTCTAGACATCATTAAAATCGATACATAAACTAAAAAGTAACAGACAGGTTTCGAAAATAAAAACAGTTTTTTGGCTCTCCTGAAAAGTCGTGGTTTGTCCCTTACGTTATTTCATACTTCCGGTATCGATATTATGATTTTAGTCTTAACCAAAATACTTTATGTAGTAGTACCTACCTATTAAAACATTAAAACCTGAATTTACCATTTCAACAAAATAAACTACGAAACTCCCAAACGTAGGTGATTGTATGGTGATTGTGATTCCCATACCCGAAATTCCCATAACGGCCATAACCTCTTGTCTGTGGGTGGAACCTATATTATTGCTTGTTATTTTAGTTTACTAGTTCTAGTCAGTTAGGCACTAGTTCTATAGTTGTGTTCGACACATTACCAAGAAAGAAGCAAACAAATCTCGAGCCAATGTGTTGGTTAACTTGAAATCGATTAACATTCAACTTCAACAAATCAAAACAATAAAATCGATAAACCCGGTATCTAGCAAGCAGCGCGGAAACGTCACATCACTAGTTACTTCACTCACGAATCACGATCACAACATTTTTTCAATCTGTGTTTTTCGGGCTCAGGAAACGAAAAGAAGAAACGTAGTTTTTAGAGTTTTGGAATCTAGAGATATTGTTATTTAGCAAAATTAAAGATGAAGGCCGTGGTGTTCGTTTGTTTACTATCATTCTCGCTGTGTCTGAGCCAGGCAACATCGCAATCAGGTAACAAAATATATTTTACAATCTGGCGTCATTTTCATTGGAATTTTCTCCACGATCAAACTATGCGTAGTACCTACCTGTCTATGTACCTCCATCGCTATAAAGTAATTATTTTTTTCGAGCATCTAGGTTTCAACTAATCACGTCTAGCAATAATATTTCCAAAGAAATTCTGATGGTATTCACGTTCTCATAAATATAATGGACTGATAAAATATATTGACCATGGTATTTTGTAAGACGCACAACAGCTGCCCCTGCATTAGCATTTCATATTTCAACACTCGAACACGAAAGCTAATGCCAGCTAAAATCGCATCGAAGCGGTTTTTTTGAGCTCCAATCAGATCCATGACCTTCAACTTGTGGTTTTTATACTTACTGCATGTTCATAACAGGCAAACAGAGAAGTAAATTCACATTTGAATGCCTTATATTATTATCACAAAATAAGATTATGTTTCTGTAAGATTAATAAAAATAACATAGTTTTCATCTATTTCAACCAATTTACTACCAAATTTCTAAATTATGACTTATAGGATAGGTAGGTACTGATAGGTAATTAGGTAGGTACATATATAGCCAAATGATTACCTATTGATTGATTGTGTACTTTATTTTATATTTTCAATAAATTGTTTTCTAATGGCAATTACAACATTTAATAAACTGACACAATCTGATATTTAATTATTGCACAACACATTTTGAGCATCCTCGTTTATTTCCAGTAACTGAGCAGCACTGAGTCATCAATAAAAACCTGTACCTACATAATTATGAACATAGCTGGTTCATTCAACTTTTATCTGTCTTTAGCCCATACCTATACTTAGAAATACTTTTCTGTTGTGCATAAAACATGATTGTGCAGAGCTTTTTAGGATTCCATACCCAAAACGTAAAACGGGACCCTACTAATAAGGCTCCGCTGTCAGTCCATCTGTCACCAGGATGTATCTTGTGAACCGTGATAGACAGTTAAAATTTTCACAGATGCATTTCTGTTGCCTCTATAAAAACAAATACTGAAAAACAATAATATGAATATGCAAGGGGGCTCTCATACAACAAATGTGATTTTTTATCCCATGTTTTTATATAGGTAATAATGTTATGGAACCCTTTGTGCATAAGTCCAACTCGCACTTGGCTGGTTTTATTTAAACTCGCAAAGCAATTCCAGCAATAATATCTACCAATATTAACAGCTTAGTAGTAATAGGCACAACTGATAACATAATCTTGTGGCCCCCCAGTCTATTGCAAACTTTTGCAGGGATCCACACTTTAGGCATCATGACAATGGATGCTAATAGTATCCTGGGCCTCACTTAATCACCTTCTAAATTAGACATAAATAATTCAATATGGAAAACCAAGCATTATGGAGAATGGTAACATAATTTAAAAATTTGATGTACCTTTTACCACTCATCTATTAACAGTTCTATAAATGTAATTGGTCATTGGCCTAAAGTGTAATAAGCCTCCTATGAGTCTTCGGCTTGACACAGCCAACATGTTGCTCCTCTATCAAGTTATAGGGTGTAAACAGAGTGGTATGCTGAAACTATGCATAACAGAAGAAACCTATCATATATATATTATGCAGGACAGAAATGATATGAAAAACTATGTTCAATTAGTAGACACAACTGCATGGACTGACGTCATTAGTTTATTTGTCAAATGCACAAGAATATTATTGTACAAAGACTTTCCATTGAGGCTTATATTGTCTTCCACATAGATTATTTACCATGTAATGGGTCAAATTTCTAACAGTGTTTAGAAAATTCTGTCTACCTTCAACCCCTGAAAACTCCTTTTCGCTTTCGATAAGGCCAAAATCCAAAGGAAGCCTTGTCTAGGTTGGTGCATACAAGTCTCAATTGAATTCTTGGTCATGTTCTAATAATATAATAGTAACTTTAAATGTTTATTTACTTCCATTAGGTGCAGATGTTAAACCTAACGCAACCTCGAACAAAAATGAAACCGAAAAAGCACCAGCCATTCCAGAACAGAAGTTAGGTGATGGCCCTAAAGATACAGTAGCGACAAACGCCACTAAGCCAACTGAAACTCTTCCCTCAAACGCAACTGCCGAGAAAACCACACCTGCTACTCAACCCCAGACTGCTACACAGCCTGGTGACAACAAGACAGAGAAAGTAACGGAGACAATGGCTAAATCCAATGAAACCAAAGTGGAGCCTTCAAAGAATGAGACCAGTAAAACCAAACCAACCAATGAAACCAAGCCGGGGGAAAAAGATAAAGACCCTGCTCCCGCATCGGAGAAGAGTGCACCAGCCAAGACAACTGAAGCACCTCAGGACACTAATGTGAAACCTTTAGTAGCAGCACGAGGGTAAGCTTCTGTATTTATTTAAGTGTATATTAGGATCTTGGTTACCTATTATACAAAGAAGTCTACAAAGAAGAAGATAGTTTCCTTGCCAAGTCACTAACAGGATATTCTGGCTTTAGTATTTTACAGCTTATGCCATTCAATATACGTATCAATAAACAAGTACATGCTAATAGTAGGGGAGCCCACGATGCTAAATGGGGATTTACTCGAGCGTCGTAGAGACCTATTGGGATGCAAAGCTTAGATGATAAGAAGAAAAAAATGTTATATGATATATACCTTTACATCGGTGGGGGAAGCGGCTATAGATTTTTAAATATGTAAAAAAAAACTGTTGCATGGGCATCCTCGAGCGCGTCAGATATTGATAGCATCAATGCCCTACGTATTTTTAATAATGTACGTATGTTAATCTGATCGTTTGCATGATGCGGGTGGTTGTATTTAAGGATTGAAAATGAAAAAAAAAAAAATTTAATCGAGCGCGTCAGATTTTCTTAGGGAGTGTTAAGTGCACCAAAAAAAAGCTCTTATTCACTAATCTGACGATTTCGATGGGACGCAAACTCGCGGCCATTTTCATAATGTGCAAAAAAAATTCGCCATTTTGAAATACTCAAGCGCGTCAGATTAAGATATATATGGTTCATCTTTATGTTCTAAACGTACTGTCTCATAATCTGACGATTATCTAGAGGGATTTGCCTGATCTGACAAAAAAAAATTAGAAAAACGGTTCACCTTAAAGGCCATCCCTGCAACTTCCCTCTAATTCCATTCCTGGGCGCTTAAAATTGTACTTATGACATTTTTGAGCCCAAAATATAATTTACGTGATATTTTGAGCTCTCCCAGCTCGAAAGTCTGACAGAAGTTTCATAGAACACTATTTTTGGAATTTTCAAACCGCAATAACTTTTGAATGGATCAACCAATTTTCACGCGGTTGGCGGCATTCGACGCAGTTTTATCATCCTCATAAGTAATTTTGCAATTTTAATTGATCGAACCACAAATTTCGGAGTAACCCCGAAAAAACACTTTTTCGGGTTTCTTTCGTTCACGATATCTCTCGAACGAATCAACCACTTTTGACCAGCTTGGTGGCAATCGACGTGGTTTTTTAAGCTCAAAGACGGATTAGTTTTTGAATTTAGTAGTTGATCGATAAAGCCGGTTAAAAGTTATTCCAAAAAAAACACTTTAAAAAAAATCTGTTTTTTTTGTGAGTTTTCCAAATTTCTCAAAATCTCTATCTATCTATCGGTCCGAATCGGTTCAAATTCACAGGAAATCAGAAACGCGGAGAAGGAAATGTAGGCATCACGCAGCTGCTCGCATTTAACTTTATCGACGAATTTTTGTTATTTCGGCTTGCGGAAATCGTCAGATTATATATTTTTCATTATTCTTGAATTATTTCCTTCAAAATAAAAAAAATTTTAGCTACGCTCGAGAATGTCGAGATGACGTTTTTTTTTTACAACTTTGTTGCCCTCCCATTTTTTTACGTCTCTCTCAAATTGTCAGATTAGTGGAATATACACTTTTTAGGATGTAATTAACTCATCCTACCTTAATCTGACGCGCTCGAGAATTTCTGATGGTCAATTTTTTTTTACTAATCTGATCCTGTATCCTTCACGGGCGGCCTTATATATGGGCCTCATATTTTGTGGAGGTACTTAACCAGGTACAAGGTATCCCCCTGTATATTAATCTGCCGCGCTTTAGTAAATCCCGAAATCACCGCTTGGGCTCCCCTACCATAATTTTTAATAGTTGCCAAGAAAAATAACTGTGATAAATAACTATGTGAGTGAAAGGTTTTGTTTTTCCCTTAAAAGTAAATATGTTTTTGTCTGGCCTGTCATATTTAAACGACAAATTGAAACACTTGAAGACCTTGCAGTTACAAATTGAAGTGGGTGGGTTCAACTCACTACACTAATCTAATTCTACAGGGTGTATCGGCAAGGTGTAGTAATATTGAAATGTGGGTATGTGTACCTGGTGATGAATCATTTGCCAGGGTACTAAAACCTGAAATCGATAATCGATTTTTTCACTCAAATTGACAAAATAACTAAATATTACAACCCTAACATGATACGGATGACGTCACGTTACGCCGGTCACACAACGCTTGCGCGATGCAGGATTTCTTAGAAACGGCCCTGGCGCCATCTAGTAATTTTTGGTGGAACTTTTACCACAACTTTACTTCTACACCTAGTTTTGTGAGTAATGCCGCCGGCTAGAGGTGTACAGTCTTACCCAACTTATATGGTGCGTCGTGAATCTTCGTTCGCGCAGAAAAAAAGTATGGTCCGAAGATTAACGAAAGAATGTTTAACACTTACAATCAACCTAAGATCACTATTATAAGGTTCATAATACACTGCAGCTGTTGGTTCCATCTCACTCATGCCACGCGGCGATCGCTAAGATGGCGGGGCGGCTGCCGACCAATAGCAGTCAATAGCATTTCCCGCGCTTTGAAAATTCATCTTCTGCGCAGGTAGAACTGCGATGTGCAACAGCTGCAGTGTATTATGAACCTTATAATAGTGATCTTAGGTTGATTGTAAGTGTTAAGCATTCTTTCGTTAATCTTCGGACCATACTTTATTTTCTGCGCGAACGAAGATTCACGACGCACCATATAAGTTGGGTAAGACTGTACATGTTAGCCTATGCCTCAAGTTCACTGACATTGCCCAGCTGATAACTAGGGTTGAACGATGGTTAGTTTTGCAGTAAACTTTAACGTGTAATAATTCATTACCGTAACTACTTACAGATTTATAGTACCTCCAGACTACTTCGAAATATGTATGTGTATGCGTAGTTTCAGTATTACTACACCTTGCTGTTACACCTTGTTATACTACCAGTTAGGCACCTACATGTTGAATTATTAGGAAGCTATGTACACCTATGTACTGCACTTCCGAACAGCATTGTAGTCACATACCTATAAAGACCTAAGTAAATGAGTTTTTGATGACACACTAATGTATTGGTCCACACTAGCCTTACTTCCTTACTAACCACATAAACTATTGAGTAAGTATTGAGTACTATGGTACCTACAAATAAGTAATTCTTACCTCAACTTACACACTACTTTGTCACTATAAAAGTATGTGAACGTAATATTGTTGAAATATAGAGCTTCACAAAGATAAATCATAAGGTCAGTTTCCTTATTAAACCCATTTAACATTCACCGCTTAACAATTATCTCATTGTGCAGATATAGTCTTGTCAATGATATACCTATTGTCTGGTGTACCTAGGTAGGCATCTACCAAAGTACCTATGTTACAAGTTTACAATATTTTGTGTAATAATCTGGTTTCTATGTTAGGTAATCTCCATTGAGAAAATAGGTGATACCTACATTCTCAATGCAGATATGTATGTGATGTAATGAATACATCGGACTATGCCTACATATAGTACTACTTACTATGCATTTGCATGACGTGAGCATTGCATAAAACTCGATATTTACAATTTTAGTACTTTTGAGCTAATCACTATCAGGAATAAAATGCTGTGCCTTATTATTCACATAACGGAAGCATTCGGTTATGCACCAATGTCATTAAAAGTTGTTGAAAACGTATCAGATAGCCCTGTAGTAGTTTCTATAAATAAATGTTGTTGCTTATGTTACATTATTAGTAGGTAGTAATATTCTTTTTTTATTTAATTATAAAAGAATTTGACTCTGTTATACCAGTCATGTCTGTCTAATATTATTAAAAAATAAACAAACTCAACTGGTTCTAAACTTGCTTGAACACAGTCTGATAAAATGATCTTTGAAGCTATTATTATCTTTATGCTAATAAAAGAGCAAGCAATAAAAAAATATAATTATGTCCGTATCTTAGATACTTTAGTCAAGTGTCTTGCAAGAAAACTATTTTGTTACACTTTACTGAAGACTGATGTTAGGTTCTCTAGGAAACATGTAAACCTTTCAGACTAGGATGTCATTTGTGTGGTATAATATTATCTAAATTAGTACTGTCGGTCTATTGGTGAAGTAAATTTCCAATACTAGTCTACAAATATACAAGAGATTCTTATTCTGATTAATTGGTTGGATTATATGTATGCAGATACCAATTATCTTAGATTACTACTTCTTCTTATAATACTGCTTTTAATAAATAGACGACAAACATGGTGTGTATGTTGGAAGATGCATACGGAGCTCAAGTTGGTCACTTGGCTAGGAGAAAGGATGGTAGCAAGCGGTCACAGAATGGTGACCAAGAGAGGCGAAAAGATCAGTAGGCAGACCACCAGCCAGATGAGATTGGTGCAGGACCGGTAAGAGTTGTGTGGTAAGGAAGAGGCCTATGTCCAGCAGTGGATCGATATGAGCTGATATGATGATGGTGATGATGATGATGAGGAGAAATTGATATGAGTATTAAGTACCTAAATTTTTTAATGTGTTGTAATGTGAATACAAGCTTGACTAGACATATGCTAGTCTATCTTGCATAGAAAATCTGTCTATAATCAACTAATCTTATAATTTTGTTTTCAGATTCGATGGTCCCAGCTTCATTGGTGGCATCATCCTCACCCTGGGCCTGCTAGCTATCGGCTTCATGGGGTTCAAATATTACAAGAACCAAACCGAGAGAAACTATCATACTCTCTAAAAAATGTTATTCTATGTTCTTCACATTATATAATGTTTGTAAGTGCACCAAACGTACGAGTAAGGTTTCTTTTTGCGTAGAACTATACAATTTCCTTTAAACCTTGAGTGCACTATAACACAGGGTTCAACAAAATCTCAATTATTAACATTTGTCAGTAACTCTAATTACTTTCTATCGGTGGATGGCATAAGTACGAATTTAAAGTTATTTTTACCACTTGCTACCTACGTATTTTAAGCGGGTATAAGTATCTTATTTTTTTATTCTTTAGATTTTTTTTAGCATTACATTATTTCTGCATGGTCGTTAGATGTAAGTCGATGTTTATGTATCTTATCTATTTAAGTTTAAGAAATATGACAACTTGATTGGTTTATAGAATGTGTAACTTAGTGATATTATTTCTATGGTTTCCTTTTTTTTTTACATAATGTTTAATCTTGCAATTCTTTAGTGGCTTACTAATATGTACTAGTTTTTGTGTATCTGAGTGCAATTTAGTTGTTTAAAAGTGAGATTCTTATATTCATAAAGCTGTGCCATGTTTGAAAATTCTAATATATTGCACTGCATTTGGTCAATGTTTTCTATGCGGCTACACATGTGCGGGTTGCATTTCAACGCTAACTCTAAGTATATATTATAATATAAATTTTTATTAACTTGTTAAGTGTTAAGCCTCAGTTTATAATACGAAAATGCTTTCACAAAGTTTATTTAACCAAGTTAAACGTCTTTTGATATGACAAAATTATAAATGGCGGATTTTTTCATAGTGTAAATTGAGGCGTTATTGTAAGGAAACGCAATGTGATGATGAAAATAAGGGTCTAAAGTAGTAACTAGTATGATTTGGCACAACTAAGTTCTGGAATCTCCTACTCTGCCGAGATAAATAATCGTTAGTAAACAGACGGCTAAAATATTTGCTTGTACATCACTACGTAAGCATCGCTTCTAATGCAAGGCCTAGATTGTGACGTGTAAAGCGGTTAAGCGACTAGGTACTTTGGCTATGCTATGATAAGTCATGTCACGACTATACTAACTTTAATGACAACTCGGAAACGATTTCTCAAATATTGAATCTCTTGAAAGAACTTGCTTGTGCCAAATGAAGCGGTTACTTTCGTTTCGTGATATTACACGCTATTTGTAAACTGGGAGATGTTGATTCCATCCTAAAGTGCTCTTAAAATCTGAACTATTTATGGATAGTTATTCAAAATTGTAAGAAAGCCACTTTAAAATTTCCTGTAATGTAAATCCTGCTACTTCTCATGTTCGTCACAGTTGATGGTTATGTTAAATAAAGGTATATAATATGTATAAATGCATGTTTTATTTGACATCTACAATACACACAAAAATACTTTTACGGTTGACGGTTATTATGCCATAGTTCTAACTAGTGTTGGTTGTCTCCGTAAGCTTTCACTGTAATACTGATACATACAACCGAGTATACATAATTACGTTAACACGATTTGAAGATAAAAGTTCACATTTAATAATAGTTTCGACCAATTATAATATGCACTGTAGGATAAAATCTTATCATTAATTTAACATTCAGAGTTGTGAATACATTTAATAATCAATAATCCTTTTCATATCTTATTTAATACAGAGTTGTAGGCCTGTTTCACATAGTAAAATGTAGCCTATTTGTGCATTTTATTTTACATCAATTATAGTTAGTACTAAAATTTGGTACATACCTACCTATCCCTTAAATTAATTGGATGGAGGACATACAAGAAAGGTTATCGGTTAGCTCTATTCATTAGAATAAACCATACAATATTCAGGAATAATCGGTAGGTATTCCACGCTTCTGGGTTGCAACAAACGATGTTATTTATTACAGGGATGAAACACGCGCAGGGGCTTTAGACTACCTAATGAAAATATTTTACAAATATTTCTCCTGCCAGAAAACTTCTCTTTGGCCTATTATTTTATCACAGAATAAATAAAAGCACAGTGCCTATCTCTAATAAAAAATATATTACCTAGTGTATGAACATTTAAAAGAAACATCAAATAGGTACTTACATACCACATTTTGTCTTAATTATAAATATATATTTAAGATAAAATAATAAGTTTTACGTAGGTGCCTAGATATGTCATTGTTTAATATTAGAATTTCATAGAGATATCTTTAAAGTTATTTCAATAATATATATTAAAAACGACCGCTTATAGCGATAGGTAACTTTAACTGTTATTATTTAAATCTTAAATGTAATTTATATTGTGGTCTGCACTATGTATTACGAAGTTATACCATACTTTATTAGAATATTCACTTTTTTATTTAAGTATAACATTCCAAATAGGTATAATAAGATAAAAAACACAAATAAATTATTAATAAGTATATAAAAGTAACAAAACATAATTATACGAACAAAAACATTCGGCCAAAAGTAAAAAAAAACCTTTTTGGATACCGAAGAATAAATGCATATTCGTTGCAACCAGATATAATTCGGCAACTTGTGAAACAGGCAAAGTGTAAGTACCTACACAAAACATTCAATCTGCCCAATACGAATTACGATCTCTCATCAGACTAGCGCATGCACCATAGACCACACGCCACGCTGGCTGTGTATGTGCAAGCAGCAGAATGATTACTCAATAACATCTTCTACACGAATAGACGCTATATCTTGGTAAGTATAAAATGCAATCTTAAAATTATAATAATTGGAGCCCTAAGGCAATACAAATGATGGCAGAATCCGAACAAATTTCGTTCCAAACGAAATAGTTCGACGCGATGCGATATTACCTATGTATCGCACGCGAATTTTACCTCTTTTCCTTATGCCATAACCTACCTAAGAGATCAGTATCTTCAACAAATTATTTACATCCTTACTAACAGATTTTAATAATAATAATTCACATCGATATTAATTATGTTACATAGATAAACTCGACTTTGTGATACATAATAGGTATCATGAAGTAGGTAGAAGTAGGTATGAAGACAGACATCTTAAATTAATTATTATCTATTTAGTTACACGCCATACTGCTTATTGATTTTTGCTCCAACTAGAGCACCGGAAATTGAGCTGTGACGTCATAAATAGGTATCAAAATTAGCTACACTTGATTTCGGTTTTGACGCGCGTGTGGCGTCGATCTGGTTGGGTGTGACGTATAACTAGTTAAGACGTCTATTTCGTAGGTACACATTGATAAAATAGGTATAGTAGTACCCAACTTATATGCCTTACCGATGTACCTGCGCAGAAGATGAATTTTCAGAGCGCGGGAAATGCTATTGACCGCTATTGGTCGGCAGCCGCGCCGCCATCTTAGCGATCGCCGCGTGGCATGAGTGAGATGGAACCAACAGCTGCAGTGTAGAACGAAGATTCACGATGCGCCATATAAGTTGGGTACTACTGTACCTACATAGGTACCTACTAAATTAGATACCTACCACCACGGAACATAGCTCTTTCGAAAGGTACCACACTGATTCTACTGTCTACTGTCATGATAATTAAATTCAGATTGTCGCAAGTTTTACTAATTAGGCCCCCCGCACACAGGGCACTCGTTAGCCGCACCGTGAGTGACTCGTGTACGGGCCCTTACACATTTTATTATAATATCTTACTATCAATCCAACACTAGCATACCATGTTTGCCAAACTCGGCGCATGGCGTGGGTGGCACCCGGGCGGAATGAAATGAGCAACAAAGATAGGGGCGTTAATAACTGCAAAATTATAATGTCATTTTATAGAATATTTATGTTTAAAAACGAGATCCTGTGACTGCAATTATAATAAGTATAAAAATTCACGCTTTCATGTGTTGACTAGGCGCGAGTGAGTCGAGTTAGTAAATTAAGAGCTATGCGCAGCCCTCATCCGGCATGCGGGGCAGTCAGCTCCCACAAGTAATACATTATAATATAAAAATTATTGATTTTATCAATCTTTTTGTGTATCTCTCTCCCTAATTTGTTTTATATATTATGACCGTATAAATTACTTGTAATTTTCATAAAAACAGATTCAGCTCGACATGATAATTCAGAATATGAAGAATGTTGGTCCCTTGTTTACAAATATGGTGATAGTAATTAAGGGACTTCTGAATACAAGTAGTTACAATAATATTTACAATTTAAAAGTGTATTTAATACATGAAACTACTGGACACAAAAGCTTCGATTAAATATATTTGCAGTATTCAGTAGAAATGGCCTTTGCACTCAAAGCCTGCCTGACTAACTCTGCCTAATTCGTCAAAGAAACGACAACAGTAAAAAATGTCTACTGTGCGTGCATTTATTTCCTCTTTGATTCAAGTCTAAAAACTTGATTCATATTTCTAATGCAGAAAACAATTTGTATAGCGTTTTACTAACAGCAGGACCAACATTTTGAGTGAAATTGTTAAATTTAAGATTAGCGAGTAACATCTCTCCGTCTTCCGGCGGGAACCTTGCATAGGCCTTCATTAACGCCCTAGGAGAGTTGTACACCTTCGTGATGGCTAAAGCCTTCTCCACAGATAGGCCTTTGAGTTGGAGGAGCATCTTTATGAATGTGTCCTTAACTGTGAGCGGTTTGTTCTTGCACGAGAGCTTGTTGAAATATTCAAACGTCATCAATTCCCTGCCTTGGGTGTCTCTATTGGATCCCCTCAAAAACAGCGGCTGTAATAAAATAATAAATAGGAATTATACAAAAATAATTAAGACGAATAATAATAATTATACATACCTACATAAAATTATTATGGATTATTAAGAGTAGAGAAATAATGTTTAGTGCCAAAGATGTGAAATAACAGAAATAATGTCTGCACGGCTCTTACGTCAACTGAGCCCACTCCAAACTGAGTCCGCAGGATCAGTTCACATATTTGTTAATTAGTATTTAAACGGGTCTAATTCGCGCACAAACTAATATCAAAATATATAATTTTGACATACCTCGACGTTTCATGTTCGTTCTTCCTAATGCTCGTTGTTCCTAATTAACATTGTATTCAGTTCGCGAAAGTTTAAGAAGTTCACATATTCGTTATTGGCAGATGAATATATTTGACATAAGCTTGGTACTTCCTCATGATGTTGACTCTTACGTGAACCCTTCCGCTACCACATAATGCTTGACTAGGATTCAGTATTGTCTCCAAAGCTATTGTTTAGTTTTACGTCTTAGACAGGCGGTGTCAATCTAAAATAAAAGTGACCAAAATACATACCAAAAACTCATGAACAAGGCTCTCCGACAGCATCCCCAAAAACCTGAACGTATGCTCCATTGATTCAGTCTTGATAATGTTAAAGTCGTCCATTACGCATGTGTTTACGATGGCCTGCATCAATGATGAAGCGGGCAACAATACCTGCCGACGAGCCTTGCAACTCTCAACCAAGTACAGCACATTTGATAAGCCACATTTCCTCAATCTAAATTTCTGTTCGTTATATCTGCCGTCTTTGATGCTGGAACTCAGATCGTCTATTCTCTTTCGTTCGACAATGTAAGGCAGTACTAATTCTTGACCTGTCTTCTTGCTGCGAGCTACCCAGAGGAAGTCTCCTATGCTGATACTTCTAGACTCGTACTTGCAATAGTTGTTGGGGCTGGCCGGCATGTTGGTTCTGTGAATAAGGAAATAAGTTTTTCATAATCATAAGATTAGTTTGTTATCAGTGTGTGGATTGAGGGCTTCGGCAAGAACAAAATGCAGATATGTTGGAGAAATCACCCCCTATGTTGGGGGCTCTATTAAGTTTTAGATAATTTGATGGATAATTGTATGCACACTACACACAGCCAATTCACAAATGGACATGAAGAGCAATGAACATGTCACAACCTCTAAAGATTGCACTAATCTCAAGAAACAGAAACAAGAGGCAATAATGAGGAGACACTTACTTAAAATTCTCACGCTTGTCAATCAGCATGACAATGTCAAAAGTGCCTGGTGGCATTTCTATGAACACAGAGCTTTGCTCTTCATTAACCATTATAAGAGGAGGTGGTGGCTCCAAGACAACATCCTCAAGGCTTGGCACACGGTCATTACGCTGCCCATGGTATATGACATCATTTATTGTCACTTTAGGAGTATTCTCCTCAAAAAGCTCCATAGCAACAGCTCTTCCCAATGCAGTCAATGTATAGACATCTTCCCCCCTATGCTCGCAGTCTGATATTTGAATCAGACCCTTGGTTATAAGCCTGTTTGCGTTTGTCCAAGCAGTGTAATGTGATATGAGGTTAGGGTCAGTAAACGATTCGTCGGAATGCTTTTGTGCCTTCTGAATCAATTCGTCCTTTGTCAATGAATCACGAAACGGGCATTCATTGCGCTGCTCCAGAAGTGCTACTAGTATAGCATAGCCCCCACTTCTGTAGGTCGGCCTGAACATTCTGCGGGGAAGGACACATTTCTCGATTTCCTCTGCATCTCTTTTCACTTTGTCCTTGTAATACAATTGAAAAGCATCAGCAGCTGTGGTGATGGACTCGCATTGCTTGCAGTACACAACTTCCTCCTGGTGGCGGCATTCACTTTGTGTAGCCGGACCGGCAACTCCATCATCACTGCTCGAATTGATTTCCGTGACTGATTCGTCAGACCCCGAATCATCACTTAAGTCAACCACTCGATCTTGTAGATAACAATTCCTGATTCCCGTATGGCATTTCATTTTAAATTGATGGCAGTCGTCATCATTCAGAGATTCCCAGTTCTCGTAGAGCGCTAAATTAGCATCGTTGAAGCAATCTTTTTGCATCTTCTCAGTAAGAAATAATGGCTTGCAAGCGTCATTCTCGGAGTCTTTCATAATTTTGTCCACAAAGTAGGTGTCCAAGGCTTCATCATCGTCTGTGCAATAATTGTCAGAGTATACAGACATCTTATGTACATTGTTGTTCTTTTCTCCATTACTTGCCGAAGACATGGTTGGATTATCATTATTCACACATGGATTCTTTACAGTGGATTCTACGTTAGAAGAATTAGATGGCACGCCTTTATGAGCAGACTCTGCTGAAGTGTTGTTAGCTTTGCTACCTGTCTTTTTTGTCTTCATGTCTTTCGTGGAACTTTTGTTTGAATCAGATGCCATTCCGGAATCTGAACTGCTTTCTTCGGATGTTGAAGGATTTTTTAATTCATTGTTGGGGTTAACTTTGGTCTTTTTGTTGCTAGTTATTTTATTTATATGTAAATCTATATACCGGCACAGTTTGGCATCAAAACCTTTGAGTATGGCACATTCAGATCCGGAGGTGAGGGGCAGGGGGTACTTTTGTAAAGATGATATAGCTTCCCTCAGAACTGGCACATAGGGGCTTCCCGCTTCGACCGCTTCGTGGTACAAGGACTCTAGCAGCTCTTGTAGAAGTTGATTGGGGTGAGAGCGCTTACAGGTCACCCGCTTCGTAGCCGTGTTTGCGTCAGTCATACTTTGTTAGAGGTCACAACAGTGAAATAGAATAAAGTGACCTATCATTTGATGGGTATCTATCAATCGATATTGCAATGCAATCGCATCCCAGCCGAAGGCAGGCCCGGATGAGACTGTAACGCGCAGGCGCGCACTACCACTTGCTAGTTGCTACCCCCGGCCGGTTCTATCTACGCACAATGACCTTTGTCTCGCAGGCTTTATCTCTATTTTAAGATCTATTCGCGACCATACCTCCACAAGAAACTAGTGCAATTGAAAAGGTCAACTTCATACACTCAATCAGCACCCGATGGCACTTTCTCACATTCGCAGTTCAGCACATAACACCAACCAACTCTCGAGTTATTCGAGTCGAGAACCTATGGATAGGTATGCCCTACTCTAGGTAATTTTTACTTAATTAAAACAGAAGTCTAAAGCATGAAAAGAATGCTTAGATATCATATTCTAAAATTTTTATCAAAACAAAAAATTGAAAAACGGGATCAAGATCACTCTCTCGCGCGTCGTCAGACGTCAGACAGACCGACCAGCCTGGACCATAGACGACCACAGATTTAATTTATTTCCGTATTTCCCATAGACGAAGTATCAAGAAATAGACTTGACAATAGCGTACCTATACCCGAAAGGGACATACCTTTGCTGCAATGTATAAATCGGATAAATGAATACAATAATTATGTTTTAAAGGTGTAGCTCCAATCATTCGTGCAACATTCTAAAATGTCATGATCGCTAGTTACCCCTATAAGTCGGATAAATTTACACGTTATTTAGGTGGTGCTCCAATCGTTCATGCGTAGAACGTCAAGATTGGTTTGATTCTGCAACACAACAATAAACTAGTGCATACACGACAAAGACAAAACATCATCGTACTATTCGACTTACGCCTTTGTCTATTTGTATATACACTTGTCTCATTTCTTCCCCGGATATGGATTTAAAAGTAATATCTGTTGGATGAATAATCTGAGGTATTTCCTCTAAGGACTAGCTTGGCTAGGACCTAAGAGAGGCAAGCTGGCACAATGTGCAAAAAGCACCATGGCCAAAGAAGAAAAGAAAAAAAAAAAAAGAGAGGCAAGGGAGTTTTGGAGTTTTGGCGGGAATCCGATAGTGAGACGTTGTTGGTTTTGTATTATTAGCTCAAACTTGTGTTTCTTCGAGTGTTAATGTGTAATATTGGTGGAATATTAACCATTAAGTGTTCGTTAACGTGCACGAGTGTGGGCAAGTGATATAAACTCAAAAAACGTGTCATTTCGCATTTTTTCCAAAACTCCCAAGAAGTTTCAGTAAAGCATCCACTACTTTACTGAATCATGACTGACGATGTAAATAATTGACTTGACTACTTGACCATGATTGCTATATTGCTGTGACTTTCTAAATGTGAAATTAAAAAATACTTATTATAATAAAATACTTGACACTGGCTATATGCACAAACCGTGCGAAGCCATTACTAAAACAAAAAAAAAAAGGGAGTTTTGGCGGGAATCCGATAGTGAGACGTTGTTGGTTTTGTATTATTTTCTCAAACTTGTGTTTCTTCGAGTGTTAATGTGTAATATTGGTGGAATATTAACCATTAAGTGTTCGTTAACGTGCACGAGTGTGGGCAAGTGATATAAACTCAAAAAGCGTGTCATTTCGCATTTTTTCCAAAACTCCCAGGAAGTTTCAGTAAAGCATCCACTACTTTACTGAATCGTGACTGACGATGTAAATAATTGACTTGACTACTTGACCACGATTGCTATAACATTGCTGTGACTTTCTTAATGTGAAATTAAGAAATACAATAAAATACTTGACACTGGCTATATGCACAAACCGTGCGAAGCCATAACTAAAAAAAAAAAAAAAAGAGGCAAGGGCAAGGGGGAGTTTTGGCGGGAATCCGATAGTGAGACGTTGTTGGTTTTGTATTATTTTCTCAATCTTGTGTTTCTTAGAGTGTTAATGTGTAATATTGGTGGAATATTAATCATTAAGTGTTCGTTAACGTGCACGAGTGTGGGCGAATGATATAAACTCAAAAAACGTGTCATTTCGTATTTTTTCCAAAACTCCCACGAAGTTTCAGTAAAGCATCTACTACGTTACTGAATCGTGACTTTGACGATGTAAATAATTGACTTGACTACTTGCTTGAGCACGATTGCTATATTATTGCTGTGACTTTCTTGTGAAATTAAGAAATACTTATTATTGGTGATCAAACGAACTTATACCTGTAAGTGATGTTCGATCATAATTATATGAAGACCTCATCCTTCCATGATTAACTATGTAGTATCGATCTCCATACACGCCAATTACACGAATTTCAAAGCCAAAACAAAATTTATTAAAATTTTAGCCTATTTTGTCTATGTCATAGACAATACCCCAATGGCAGCCCTTCAATCATGTCATTTGGGCATTTTCATTTTTTTTTGTACCCTCCATTTTTAGGGTGTCCCACTGATTTAACATTTAATTATGACATAAATATACTTATTTGTGTGACTTTTGGAATAGCAATTGGTATAAAATATACTTATTAACAAATTAATCAGTAATCCAAGCATATAAACGTTTAATTTACTAAATTATGAATAATTGAAATGTTTAAAGTTACTGATTTTTGCATGTCCCATCCTGCACTAGCTTTGAATAATCAGTGATTACCAAAAAAAATTCTACTAACATGTTTCAAAAGTTTTGTTATACATTTAGAGTACTGTTTTTACCGTCACATAAATTAAATTTGTAGATTAAACTCTAATACAACAAGTTTAAATCTATTTTCAAACAAATGTTCGAATCTTGAACCCAGTCGGACATGTCAGTTTAGTGACGGTTTTATTTGAATCGAGAAATACTAAACTCATTTTATTGATTGAAAATGGCAACATTATCGAAAGAAGATCACGGCCGCCATTAAAAACCGGTCAGTTTGGCAAAGTGTCGCAAGGGGAAAGGGTGTTTTGTTGGTGTCGGCAGGTGTCTCCACTTTTTCAGTCAGGTTAGTGATGCTATTTTTTATTTATTATAGATGTCATACGCCGTTCAACCGTCCCAAACGAATCAGATTTAATCTAGAAATCATTTAACATGTTTTATTCTTGTAAAAAGTCTTAAGTGAATGTAAAAAACTTTTTTCTTTAAATCGTTCCCGTGAGTGTGACGTCGGTTAAGTGACATTTTTATCCCGTCACATATAGGGCTGACTACAAAATGTCAACAAACTGACACGTAAGGCTTGTTACACATAGGTACAATTTATAAATTAATGCAATTTGTATCTAGAATTTTGTACATTTCATTTTCAGGCTTTTTTTAAAGACCTCACCATGCCATGTTCCAAATACCATACCAAAATATTCAAATATGCAAATACTATCACTTTTAAATGGTTAATTTGTCCTAAAAAATAATATTGCTATGGTGAGTAGTAAATAATAAAAGTGGATCTCTTTGTTTCTAAGTGAAATATTATTATAAAAATACCAATTGTTGATTGTTCACACATCGTTAAATAAAGAATGTGATAATAAATCTAATTATTTTTGTTTTAATTTATCAACGCTGTTGTTTACAAAAATTTCTATATTTTAACTGCCATGTAACCTTAGCTTTAGGGGTTTCGATGGTGACTGTCCCAATATTTGCATATGGGCAAAATATTTATTTTTCACTTCGGTTTTGCTGATATACTATCACAGTGTATGAAATCGGTTTAACTAGTTGCGTATAATTACCACTAAAATTGCATTCTATAACTAATTGATATACCACGAAATAAGTTAAAGTAACATGATATGCAAAGCCTCACTTGTCACAAAACCGAATAAGAAACATAATTTAAGAAAAATAGGATTTCAATTTAAGGATAAATATCTGTTTTTCCTAAAAAAGTCATATTTCTGTTGTATACAAAAATAAAAAATCAAGTCATATGCCTACAATTTAGAAATAGGAGGACTTTTAAGTTGTCATCAAACTGACCACTATTTCACTACCATGTCCACTTATTTACCATTTTTTATATATAAAACAGGCTATTATTTTGATTACTGATACAATTTTCAATTCGTCAGACTATGTAGCCAAGTCTAGGACCTTTAAAAATCTTAAAACATAACTTTTAAAAAAATCTCATAATTTTTATGAGGGTACACTTTTTTCTGAAAATGCCCATTTAGTTCAAAGCCCGCCAGTTCCGAATTTCTATATCTCTTTGGGCCAATGTGACTCTTATCTTAAGAATGAGTATATGAGTTACCTGGGGAGAGAAACTCGGGTGGGACCGATCATGGAAGGATGAGGTCTTCATATAATTATGATCGAACATCACTTACAGGTAAGTTCGTTTGATCACCAATTATACTTCAGACCTCATCCTTCCATGATTAACTATGTAGGATGTTTAAAGCATAAAAGGTTGTAGGAGATATAGAAATTTAATTCTGACAATATCCCCTATGTCTATAAGATATACCTCTTATAGATGTCTTTACGACAAGAATCATTTCTAAATTACTTCCATAAGTAATTGTTACTCTATCCAATTCAGTCCAATTTAATTCTCATTATTACACATCCTAGGTAGGTATTAAAAAGTGTGAACATAACCATACCATACCACTGTCCTCTAGGTATTTACAAAACCTTAATGTAGTTAATATCAATCATATCAAAGGTAGGTATAAGTACCTATACCTAATTATTTTAAGGTAATATACAGCCCCAACTGTTAAGCAGCGCTTTAACTATACATAACAATCTCATCATCATCATCATCAGCCTCGCCACACCAAACAACAATTTGCCACTTGCATCCACCTGTTGCCTGCGACTCTTTTGATGTTGTAGGCCTCCTACTAGAGGGGCCGATGACATCATAACAATCTAGTTTGTGATAAATAAGAGGAAAAGGTACAATTATTATACAAAAATATTACCTATAATATTACAGGTCCATCTCACTGGGTCATACGAAAATTACAATAAACCTACCTACATAGGTAGGTACCTCCATATTCTTTGTAACCCTCCGGAACTTACTCCAGCAACTATCTCTTAAACTGCAGAAGAAGCATGCCTTGTACTATTCATGTGCCATAACACGACTGTGTTAATGCCACTTGCTTTTAAGGTTCCCTTAACCCAACAGCCTAATGTCAAAACAGATGAAAGAGGGTTTTTGAAGCTAACATAAAAATAATAATGCACACTATGTACTTGGTGGACAGACATCAGGTTGATCTTGGAAGAAAGAAATCTCTACCACCGGTTGGTATGTCTACCTGGACCTGAAGATTTTATTATTTCAGGGATTTTTAATTTTACACTCAGACTATCTTTTTCCAAGTTAGATTGTCCTATTAAGTCTGGATGGTGTCCTGTTATTAATGCTATTAAAGGTACTTAGGTAAATAATGGATTTTCTACTGAGCTCAAGTAACAAGGCCTTGTTTCCATATGCCTCTAACAATCGTTTGACAATAACATTAGAACAAATATGTCAACCTATATGTATATCTAGAGCTACAACAGCTGCTTTCAGTCTGAGGTCCTGTATGCTGCCCCTCTTTTATAATTTCTCAATGAGAACTGTAAGAGTACCTATAGCCAAAGCTCTTGTCTCAACATACCTAATCTCTATTAAGTATGTAAGTTGCAAAAAGCAACCAGCAATTCAAAATATGTAGGTACCTGATTTAATTAAGTATAATATATATTGCTTTAAAGTGTTACTTGAAAAGATGCCAGGCATATTTCTGATGTTTCATCCGACAATCCCTGTCTTGAACAAGTTTCCCAGACAATATATTATCTGCATTCAGGCATCTTCATCTCATCTTTGTGCAGTGGATGAGGTGCTCCAGAACCTGACAAAGGCAAAGTTTTATTAGGGGCCAGGATACTTGACATAAGTATATGTATGGCTCACAACGGGAACCAAGGTTGGCCATCCCAGTAGGGAACAACCATTATGTCTGTTGATTTTCCATTGATGATTTTAGTCAACCACTTCCATATCATATACTAAGCGGTTAAAAATAACTAGTAGGTAAGTAATATTTCATTCTTTACACATAACTAGTAAAAAGCTGCTTTAGACTGTAAATAAATGCATCTATCTCCCAATATCTGTGCCAAGGTACGTACAGAACACATGAGTTGAACTAGTGTGAACAAACATAAGTATAGGTACCTTCCTATAACTAGGTACTTATTACACCTGGAATTCTGGATGCAAAAAGATTCTTGTGTTAATATAATGTTATCGAGGATAATTCTCCCCTGACTCTACAGTAGTGAGCCTGAACTGAACATTAGCCTCAAAAGTTTATTTTGAAGAACCGTAGCATGCATAACACCATAGCTAATCTAAGCATATAACCATAGTTAACCACTTCCTTTACAAATGCTCTCTGCAATAGAGTGAAAGTGTGGAACCTGTACACAGGTATTGGTACCACCTGACCTATAAATCTAGGATATCAGAGTTCTATTCTCTATTCTTACTAAGACCTCTGTATTCTTACTATTTCTCGCGAAACATTTCAATGCTAACAAGCTGATGTTATGATAATAATAAAAAAACCTTTAACATTGCTAGGTATAAGTTGCTGTTCCTCCTTCCATGTCCCCTTGGCTATCTCGTGCCCCCAACATGCTCCTGAA
This sequence comes from Hylaea fasciaria, assembly GCA_905147375.1. NCBI lineage: Eukaryota > Metazoa > Arthropoda > Insecta > Lepidoptera > Geometridae > Hylaea > Hylaea fasciaria. Next base: position 9,240,213 of record LR990202.1, on the reverse strand, counting down.
CCCACCTTTAAAGAGCCCGAGAAGATTTTAAGATAAGTAAACTTATTACCGAATACTATATCTTATTGGGTTATACGATCAATCTATACTTCAATAGGTACCTACCTAGGTACCTATTTATTTATTTAATATAAAACTGTGTAAACAGTTAAAGTATGGTCTCTCCACCACCTCAAATCTTTTATGCTAGAGGGTGGAGTATCTATAATAATACTTCATACATAGGTAAGTACATTATATTGTTACAGGTAATAAGAAACACTGATTTGTATAAAGAAATCCATACAATACTGTCGGACATGACGATGTCAGTTTGCCTAAACCAGTGCCCTGAACATAATGCTGTAAGATTACAGTTTTAATAGACACAATACCTATCATTTAATTGAATTCTTCTTCTACTGAGAAAGTTTGAAGTTCCTCTTGGATGAATGAAGTATTCTATGTTCGATGTTATTAAACAACATTTTTCTCCCTTTATAACATATTCTAATCTTTCGAACAGACTTCAAATGTGTCTTCTATAATAATATAGTTCATATAAAAAACCCTCTTCTCCTGAGCCATCACCTCTGGCTTCAAGATATTTGCAAACATAAGGGGTGATGAAGCACGCCCCAAATGGTAAGAAATTAAATTGCTAGGTTTTCCTACAAACCAGACATTGCAACCATCTTTTAAGATGTTAAAATATAGGGGCCATTAGTATGCCTCTTTGAGGTCCATTTTGCTAGGAAACAATGCGTACAAGCTGTAACTTCTAGTTGAACATGTTGCATATATTATTATATTTATGAATTTATTCAACTGTTCTAAATGATAATATTAATGATAAATATAAATGATAATAATCCTAGAAGAGCCATTCGGATTTTTAATAAACCCCATTGGTACTGGAAATAATTGTTCTTCTTTACCTAGTTCAATCGCCCCTAAGACTGATGACACAATCACTTTGCCATAAATGCCCAATTCCATTTTTGATGTTACCGCTTGAAGTTTCATCATACTGAAAGGGTTTTGTCTCAAAAGTAAGTATTTTGTAACTTTTAACCCCGAGAGAATAGGGTATCCTTACTAGCTATATTAAGCAATGAATTGAAGAAATACCTTAGTGTAGCTTAAGCCCACCTGTGGTGGGTGTAGAGAGCTGTGATAATCCCAAGGAAGAGCATTCCCTCAGTTTATTTACATTCCGCCAGGGATATTGAGGTTGGGTGTGCGTCGGTACTTCTTGAAGGAGCCGCTTATTGTTGCACCGGTGTAGATGTTGTTGTACCAGTGTTCTTGATGGGATAAAGCAGCCTTGTTATAATAATATTAAGTTTAAGAGCCCATTTTTGGGTCTAACAATCTTGACCGGCTATTGTCACTGTCTAGCTGTTTTTATTGCCTCAGTCAAATTATTCTTAGTAAGTACTGTCACTTAGAGTGAATGCGGCTTCTGGGTTTAAACTAGGAGTAACTATACATGACACATTTACATTTGGAGGATAATTTCCTACCAGTTTCCTTTCTTTCATCTTTCTCCAACCCTTAATGAAGGATGTTTTGCCAACCTTCCCCAATTCTGAATTCTGAATGAACAAGATATTGTTGTCAATGTTGTCATATTCAAATCAATCAATATATCAATACTGTTGTTGTTGTTTGTATGATTCTCTTTGTTAACGAGAATTAGCTGTTTGACTTGTAAAAGTGCGATTTAATTGCCTATTTACAATAAATGTTTCAACTTTTACCATTATATCGTTTTGTAAATCTGTATTACAAAAAATATCAGGGTTGGACCCTCAGTAGGTACTTGACATTGGTCAATATCCCAGCATAACTATAGCACAAGAACAGCCGAGTAACCCAAGTGGTATTACTGTTCTGTGACAAAGTAGGTCACTGTCTACATACATCGTGACAACTTAACCAAATTTATATACTTATAAGTACTTCTCTGCTCCATCCTAAGCCACTTTTCAGCATAGTAGTCTAGGCACCTTTGACATGTCAGACCCCACAGGAAAGTTCTAGTCAAGGAAGTAGGTCACTGTCTACATACATGGTGACAACTTAACCAGATTTATATATACTTCTCTGCTCCATCCTAAGCCACTTTTCAGCATAGTAGTCTAGGCACCTTTGACATGTCAGACCCCACAGGAAAGTTCTAGTCAAGGAAGTAGGTCACTGTCTACATACATCGTGACAACTTAACCAGATTTACTGTATACTTCTCCTCTCCCTAGTCAAGGAAGATTAATCCCTGGCTGACCCTATAGGAAAGCTCAAGGATTTAGTTTCTCAGCCTAGAAATCTAGGCACCTTTGACATGGCAGACCCTATCGGAAAGCTCTAGTCATGGAAGACCAATCACTGTCAGACCCCACAGGAAAGCTCAAGGATTTACTTTCTCAGCCTAGAAATCTAGGCACCTTTGACATGGCAGACCCCACAGGAAAGCTCTAGTCATGGAAGACCAATCACTGGCAGACCCCACAGGAAAGCTCTAGGATTGAGTAGCTGAATCGCGACGACCACATTGACATCCTTCTGCATCGTCGTCCATTCCCTTATTTTCTTCCATAATTTCGCAATATTCCTCAAAAAAATCTTTGTCTCCGCCTATCATCTTCCCAATTTCCTGAAAATAAAATTATATTAGATTATGATTTACAAAATTATTAAAAAACGCGACGTGCAATGGCGCGCACGAAAGAACGAATGACATGATTGAAGGGCTGCCATTGGGGTATTGTCTATGACATAGACAAAATAGGCTAAAATTTTAATAAATTTTGTTTTGGCTTTGAAATTCGTGTAATTGGCGTGTATGGAGATCGATACTACATAGTTAATCATGGAAGGATGAGGTCTGAAGTATAATAATAAAATACTTGACACTGGCTATATGTACAAACCGTGCGAAGCCTTTTGATTACTAAATCAAAACAAAAACAAAAGTTACTCTATGACTCTATTCTGTGGACTCTATGGTGAATACCAGCTTGGTGGACGAAATTAGGCCGTGTTGTTTTTATTTGCGAAAAAATGCTAGTGAAATATGTTGTAATGTGGTATAAACAGAAGTAATCATTTGATTATTCCATCAATATGTCGCTCGAAATCCCATTGATGACCACCGATGAGGTAATTGTGCAAATTTCTTATAAATATGATATACTTAGTGAAATGTTTGGTATATTCTGGTGTCAAATCAATGTCAAAAATTAAATTTTTATGTGTATTTATCTAGGTGATTGAGCTAGATCCGGACCAATTACCATCTGGCGATGAAGTGCTCAGTATATTGCAGCAAGAGCGGTCCCAGCTCAATGTCTGGATCAATGTTGCTGTAAGTAAACTTAATGACATAACCTCAAACTTACATCAATATTTTGTATACGTAAGTCATACGTTATACCTACTGCATTCTAGTGAAATTGATATAAAAACGTACCTATTGCTTTATTGCTATTCACTAGTACAGCGGTTCTCAAACTTTTTTGGTCACGGAACCCTTTTGACAAGCAAAATACTTGACAGAACCCTACAATAAAATATACAATATAAAATACAACAAAAAAATGCGTTGTAAACAATCTCGACTTTATGTTTTTGAAGATAGAGCCGAAAGTCGCTTGTTCACAACTATAGCGTCTAATTCAGAGGCGGCTTTTATCAAAGGGACTGCGTGCTCACCAGTATAACGTTGTCAAAACGTTGGACCAGTGACCAGAGAGAGGTGTTTTGTTTTTTTTTATAAATTCTTTGCGGAACCCCTACAGGGGTAGCGCGGAACCCTAGGGTTCCGCGGAACACACTTAGAGTACCGCTGCACTAGTATATTGTAGTTAGTACTGTAGTAATGATCTAAGGTAAGTTGATAAGTTTGTAGCTTGTTTAAACCTTCTCTTCTTCTATATTCTGACTGCTAGATTCCTGATGTTTAGAAACAGATATTGTATTTGTATATTATTATATGAATAAATAGTCAAATACATCATTTATTGTAGCCAGTAGTATAAGAATCTCTGAAACTGGTGCATGTTAAGTTGCGACAGGTTATTTTAGTACGTTATTTTTATTTTAGTAAGCAATTTTATATGAAAGCAAATTTATGATAATTTGCTAAATATTTGGTATCTGTAGCTGTACCATAGATTTTGCATAGCATAGTCTTAGCTTTAGGAAATTGTATAATATTTTAATGAACTATATTGATGTACAACTACCTTTTCAGCTTGCATACTACAAACAAAAGAAGATCGATGATTTCCTTAAAATTTTGGAGGCATCGCGGGCCGACGCAAATATTGACTACCGAGATTTTGAAAGGGATCAAATGCGCGCCTTCGACATGCTTGCCGCATACTATGTCCAAGAGGCGAACAAGGAGAAATCGAAAGACAAGAAAAAAGAGCTTTTTACAAAGGCCACACTGCTATACACCATGGCAGATAAGATCATAATGTATGATCAGGTGAGGTTCAATTTAAAGAATAGTAGTAGAAACATTCATCTAGCTGGAAAGCATGTTATAATGAAGATGCATAGACCAGCACATGCAGCATCAATGCAGCACAACCAATGAGCGGGAAATCTAACTGAAACATCTCCCATAGATAGAAAGGGCCTATATTAAACTAAAGTCTGCTTAACTAATTCCAGAACCATCTACTGGGGCGGGCATATTTCTGCCTCCTAGAAGGTGATAAAATGGAGCAAGCTGATGCCCAGTTTAACTTTGTGCTGAATCAGTCCCCTAACAATGTCCCGTCCCTGCTCGGCAAAGCCTGTATCGCGTTCAACCGGAAAGATTATAGAGGAGCTCTGGCATTCTACAAGAAGGCGTTAAGAACAAATCCGGATAGTCCAGCTGCTTTACGTTTAGGAATGGGACACTGTTTCATGAAGTTAAACAATCAAGAGAAGGCCAGGTATTTGTTGCGCTTATGGTTATCGCTAGCTCGCTGCTAGGTTGGAGATATTGAAGGCTGCTATGGGAATTTCAACAAATAATAGAATAGAACATTAATTTGCTTGATCCAATCTTCTGCCTGTTGCAAGTTGCAAGTTACATCGTTGACTATTGCAGCCCCAGCTTGCTTCCATTTATTATTATTTTATTTTACCAATAATACTGAAATGTCTGAGCGTATAATTGAAATTGGTATCGCATGCTTCCCAGTCAACTCGTTGGCAATTTATACCTTGGAGGCTGTATATTGAATATTGCTTAACTTTAAATTTGAATGTTATAGGATGGCATTTGAGAGAGCTCTCCAGTTGGATCCACAGTGTGTTGGTGCGCTAGTTGGCCTTTCTATCCTAAAACTAAACCTTCAAGAGAATGAATCAAATAAAGTGGCGGTCATCATGTTGTCAAAGGCATACGCCATTGATCCCAAGAACCCTATGGTACTGAACCATTTGGCGAATCATTTCTTTTTCAAAAAGGTATGCCACTATTTATACATATTTATACTATATGAGTAGTGTATTTTTCAGTGCTCGGCCTCTTCTGTAAATCCGCTTGTATCAGGTTTGTAGCTTCATATGAGTTTGAGAAATATAAATAAAAAACATTCAATTCAAAATTGTATATACCTGTGGAAAGTATGTTTATAGATGTAAAAAATGTTATTTGCAACAAAAATGAATTTTCATTATAATAAATCTGAGTTATAATAATTTATACTCAATAACTCAATAATCCTTACAGGATTACAGCAAAGTCCAGCACCTGGCACTCCACGCATTCCACAACACAGAGAATGAGGCGATGCGAGCCGAGAGTTGCCACCACCTCGCGCGGGCGTTCCACGCGCAAGGAGACTGCGACCAGGCGTTCCAGTATTACTACCAGTCCACACAGTTTGCACCACCCAACTTTGTACTGCCACATTATGGTCTAGGACAGATGTATATTTATAGAGGCGATTCGGAAAATGTGAGTACATTGTACACAGTTCTGTGACTTTTTTGATGAATTTTGGGAAGCACCTACACTAAACTTGTTATACATATTGAAATCTTATTTCCTTGTTATAGGCTGCACAATGCTTCGAGAAAGTCCTGAAAGCTCAGCCCGGCAACTACGAGACGATGAAAATATTGGGCTCCCTGTACGCAAACTCTCCTTCTCAGTCGAAGCGAGACATTGCTCGGCAGCATCTGAAGAAAGTGACTGAGCAGTTCCCGGACGATGTGGAAGCGTGGATTGAGCTGGCTCAGATATTAGAGCAGAATGATTTGCAGGTGCAGTTTTTTTATTGTCCTTGCTCAAACTTGTTACTTCAGGTCAATTTATTCCATTCCTAAGTTATCAAAGGTTATGTTGAAAGTATCTATCTTTTGTTTTATCTATGGATGATGCACATGGCCCAAACTTTACGATGACATTCCAGGGTTCACTGAATGCATACAGTACAGCGATGAAAATTCTCAAAGAGAAAGTGGATGCTGATATTCCAGCTGAGATATTGAACAATGTTGCAGCACTGCATTACCGGCTGGGTAATTTGACTGAAGCCAAGAACTATCTAGAGGAATCGCTGGAAAGGTCAGTCGGGTCTAACTGTGATATCCTAATAATATTGTATAATTGTATCCCGCTGTGTATTTATACATTGACAGCCATTAATTTATTACGTTTTTATGAGTCACTAGCTTCACCACTACCAAATCACTGCAGAGTAGTGTATCTCGCTCTAGCAAACTAAGGTTCCAAAGTGACAACATGAGATAGAGCATCAGAATATGCTGTTCCTTGCGATAAAGTGCAGTTTAACTCAGCAAAATTTGTATAACTATGTTTTATTATAGAGAGAAAGCCGATGCCGAAACTTTAGACGCACAGTACTACAATTCAATAGCCGTCACGACTATGTACAACTTGGCTCGGCTCAACGAAGCCCTCTGCATATACAACAAAGCGGAGAAACTCTACAAGGACATATTGAAGGAGCACCCTAACTACATCGACTGCTATTTGAGGTAATTATCCCTTATTATCCTTTGTGACATTTAAATTATTTATTTTTTAATTGTCTATGGTAATAACTTAAAAAAAAACAATCAGAGATCAAACCTCAATACTGAAAATAGGTAACTATAAAATTAATTGCAGACTGGGATGCATGGCCCGCGACAAGGGCCAGATCTACGAAGCGTCGGATTGGTTCAAGGAAGCCCTGGAAGTGAACACGGAGCACCCGGACACGTGGTCGCTGCTCGGCAACCTGCACCTGGCGCAGCAGGAGTGGGGCCCGGGACAGAAGAAGTTCGAAAGGATATTGCAGAATGCCACCACGTCTAACGACGCCTACTCCTTGATCGCGCTCGGTAAGTCTGCTTTTGGAGTAAGGAGACAGTTTTTACGTCGATAATGCACAAATCGTGAGAAGTTAAGGTGAGGATGCATTGAATTATAGGTTTTTAAAGCTCGGGAAACCTATAAAAATATGAAATAATGAGTTTAAAAAAAAAATGTTATTGATATTGCACACATATTATTAAAATCCCCTCATGCCTCAAAAGCCGCAAAGCAGAAAAAAGCAGAAGCCGTGATCTAAAATGGTCAGCGTATATTCGTCCATCGCTCGACGTAGGCCTCTTCCTTGAACGCCGTCGAGTCCATCCAACCATCGACTGTCGTCCGGTCAAAATAGAGTACACAAAACAAATAACTAATCTATATTCAGTAGCAGTGAATAGGACGAGAATGTAATCACGATACTTCTCATGCCTCTTTCACTGCTCTTAGAGCTGCCGGCGAAAGTGAAAGCGAAGTGAGTGGGTAGGGCAGAATGTGAATACACACTACTCCAGGGAAGTATTACTGGGATTCTTAATACCCCCACCTCCTCTTTAAAGTAGGGGGGGGGGATACTGGACACTCCATACATACGGCTAAATCGGACAAGGAACAAGCGAAACAAGTCGATAGTGCTATGGTAGTGAACACTCGTACAGCCGTCGACTGTGCCGCAGGCAACGTGTGGCTGCAGACGCTGCACGCGCCGGGCCGGGAGCGCGAGCGGGAGCGCCGGCACCAGGAGCGCGCGCTGGCCATGTACCGCCAGGTGCTGAAGAACGACCCCAGGAACATCTGGGCCGCCAACGGCATCGGCTGCGTGCTGGCGCACAAGGTACGAGCCGGGTGCACTATACTCGACGCATTTTACGGAACAACTAAATTATCATTAAATTATGTAGTTTTTATTCCGACAAAAACGGATTGTTTGGCGGATTTAAAACTACATATAGTATATATTTCTAGTTTGTTGTTTTAAATATGGGTTTCTGCAGAGTAGCCCCTGATTCTATAAAAAAAAATTAATTGTGGGTTTTTTGATATAAGGTACATGGAAGTCGAAACAGAACGGGTAGGTCGTAAGGTAAACGAGGGGACTTTCGGATTTTCGGTTTTAATTCTACGAAGATGCTATTAGAGATGTGTGTGAGCGAAGCGAGCGAAATAATTTATTGAGGGGATTTCATTTGGTGGATGTAATAAGGTTCAGTTTGTCCTTCACTTTCTTGGGAATATTAAATGAAAATGCGTGTGTGCCGTTGCAAGTGTATTAAGCGACTGGTTATGATAGAATGCTAGGCCTATGTTTACAAATGGTTAGGTAGATATAACAGCTAAAAGGAATCTAGTGCGCTCGTAGAAAAAGGTACATATTAACAACACCATACCGCCCACCAAAAGGACTGTAGGTCTCTTTTATGCATAACTAAATGATCACTATACATTCCAAAGCAAAAAACTACAAAACAAGTAACAGTTCATAACAATAAACTAACTATTTGTGGGTACGTACAAAATTCTATTCATCACGAGTAGAATAACTATAATGTATTGGCTAACAGTAGGTACACAATGTTTGCACTAAAATTAATCAACCTTAATAAATAAAAGTTAGATATTCTTATATCGTATTACTATGCTACGAATAGTTATGACGTATCAATAGGTAATGGACACAATTTAGTAACAGTTCTCTTTATCACTGATCCACTACTTTTCACACTATACACCCTCGTCAAGCCATCGGCACCAGGATGTTTATCTAGAATGCGCCCTAATGACCACTTTCCAGGAGGCAGATTGTCAGTTTTAATCAAGACTATATCTCCGATTTGAAACTCCGCTTTCTTAAGCCATTTAGGACGCTGTTGGAGTCGTGACAGATATTCGTCTTGCCATCGCCGCCAAAAGTCATTCAAAAGTTTCTGTGTGTGTTGCCAGCGAGACAAGTTCGACATTTTTATGTCTTTCATATCAGGTGATGGAACAATGATCGGTGCTTCTCCTATTAAGAAGTGTCCCGGTGTAAGCGGGTCTATGTTTTCAGGATCAGTGTCGTCAAGGGGCGATAACGGGCGAGTATTCAAGCAGGCTTCTACTTGACAAAGTATTGTCGTCATCTCCTCAAAGGTGAGATGACCTGTTAGAATTCTTCTAAGGTGATATTTTATAGATTTGACGCCTGTCTCCCATAATCCACCAAAAGAGGGACTGTATGCAGGGATAAAATGCCATTGAGTACCATCTGTGGCTAGTGTTTCTGCTATTTCTCCAGTGAATTTTAAACTTGCATGGGTCCAGGCCTCATGAAGTTCTCTGTTTGCAGCCACAAAATTGCGTCCTTGGTCGCTCCAAAGATGATTGCATTTTCCTCGTCTAGAGACAAATCGTCGGAAGGCACCTATGAACGCCTCCGACGTGAGATCACCAACCAGTTCAATGTGTATCGCTTTGGTGGACATGCAGACAAAAATAGCCACATAAGCCTTTACAGTCTTGTTGCCTCGGCCTTTGGACATCAAAATTTGGAATGGGCCGGCAAAATCTACACCGCTGTTCAAAAATGGACGTGCTGGAGTTACTCTCTGTTCTGGTAAGTCACCCATCATTTGAACCTGGGCAGTAGCGTTCAATCTTGCGCAAATAAGACATTTGTGGATATGCTTCTTCACTATGGATTTTGCTTTCACAATCCAATATTTCGAGCGCAAATAGGATAGCATGAGCTGTAATCCTCCGTGAAGAGTCCTTTTATGTGCATCAGCAACAATCAAAGGAGTCAACTTGTTCTTACTACCCAGTATAATAGGATATTTCTTATTTTCAGGTAAGGTTGTATGTCTCAGGCGACCGTTCACTCTAAGAAGTTGTTTCTCATCAAGGTAAGGGGTGAGGAATCGCAACGAGCTCTTCTTTTTTAATCGTTGATTTAGTTTCAATCTTTCAATTTCTTCCCTGTATTCCTCTTCTTGTACCCTTTTAATACAAATAACCAATGCATCTTCCAATTCTTCTGTTGTTATGTCATCATCTGTACTTAAGGTTTTCTTGTAATTTAAGAACCTTCTACAGTAAGTAATAGTCTTAAGTAATTCAGATAGGTTCTCAAAATTTTCAAATTCTTTTGTTATAGATTGATCTTCTTCTGTGTTCAGGTAAGTATTTATTTTTACAGTTTTCATTTCGATATCTGTCTCTACTACTTCTTGTCTGTTGATATTTATGTCCCTTTCAGATAGCCAACTTGGACCTCTCCACCACAAATCACATTTTTTCAGTTCCGACAAAAGAATTCCTCTTGAGGCCACGTCAGCTGGATTCTTACTAGATTCTACGTGGTACCAGTGTTTATTATTCAGGTTGTCGACAATTTCAACTACGCGATTGGCAACAAAGGGCTTCCACCTATTAGGCTCGCCACACAACCATGCGATGACGATAGAAGAATCTGTCCATGCGTACATGTCGGAAGTTGGTATTCTCATTGCCTGGCCAATCTGTTTCATTAATTTTGAAAGAAGTAAAGCACCACACAGCTCTAAGCGTGGCAATGAAATAGTTTTTAATGGAGCTACTCTTGTTTTAGCAGCGATCAGGTGTGTTTCAATAGTTTGATCTAGAGTTTCAGTTCTCAAATATACTGCAGCTGCGTAAGCACGAATTGACGCATCACTGAACCCGTGTATCTGTATTTTTGTTATGTTAGCTTCAGTTGTACCAAGCCATCTGTCTATTTGTATGTCATTCACGTTTGCAAAGTCTGTTTTGATTTGTTTCCATTCTTCTTGCAAATTATCACTAACGTTTTCATCCCAAGAAACCCTTTCAAGCCATAGTTTTTGTATCAACATCTTTGCCATGACTGTGCTTGGCGCAATCCAGCCAAGTGGATCGAAGAGTTTTTGAATGTCGGACAATATACTCCGTTTTGTTAAGGTGTTATCCATTGTCGGTAACCTCAGATTGTATTGAAACGTGTCAGCACTTAGGTTCCACACAATACCCAATGCCTTGATTGTGCCATCAAGATTCAAGTTTACATGGGCGTTGGCCGATCTCTTCTCTTCTTCAATGGATTTCAAAAATTCTATGTTGTTCGACGACCACTTGGTAAGTTTAAAACCTCCCTTTTGTAATATGTGTGTCACATCCTGTGCCAACGATATAGCTTCATGTATTTCATCGGCTCCGTCAAGCCAGTCATCCATATAAAAGTTATTTTTAATGCTTTGAACAGCCAACGGTTTGCCAGTTCCCTCGTCATCAGCGACTTGATGGAGTGTTTTCACTGCTAGATATGGTGCTGGAGCAGTACCGAAGGTAACTCTGCGTAGACGGTATTCTTGTAGATCGTCAGACTCGTCTTCTCTCCAAATGATGCGCTGAAAATCTGCATCTTCCCTTGCTACCAGTATCTGGCGATACATTTGCTGTATATCGGCCATGAAGCATACACGTTTCATGCGCCATCTCATTAAAAGCGTCCGCAAGTCTTCCTGTAGTTGCGGACCTACGAGCAGTTCCTGGTTCAACGAAACCATATTTTTGCCTTCAGCAGATGCATCGAAGACCACACGTGTTTTCGAACTCTCTTTATCATTGCGAACTACAGCGTGGTGTGGTAAGTATACTGATCTCTTTGTACTCTTTTCTCTTTCAGGTATCTTTTCCATGTGCTCTTGTTCTATGTAATCGTTAATAACCTTTGTGTATTCTCTTTTCAGATCTGGTGACCTTTTGAGCTTACGTTCAAGTTGCAAGAATCTCTGGGTAGCTATCTCCTTTGTACTACCGTCAGGTGTTTGTGGACTGTCTGTTTTAAATGGTAATTTTATTATATATCTTCCTTCTTCGTTTCTGGTTGTTGTCTTCTTATAAATTTCTTCGCACATTTTCTCTTCCTTTGTTAAGTGTCTGTTGTTGTCAACTTCTACTTCCCAGATCGATTTTAACACGTCATCGACATCGACTTGATGATGCATGACAATGTAAGAAATTTCTATTTGTTTTCCACAGATATCTCCGAAAAGAATCCAACCCAGGCTGGTCTTTTGAGCGCACGGTGTGCCTGGGGGACCTTTGATTAAATCTTGTTGCAGAATTTGTGCGTATTCCTTGACTCCCAACAGTAAATCTATAGAACCCGGCGTGAGGTAATTTGGATCAGCCAGGTGGAGTTCATCGATGTGAGGCCAATGTTGTGTAGGTATTGTTTTGGTGGGTATCTTTGTGGTCAGTTGTTTCGACATCACGTAAGCTTGTATTGGTAAGACAAATGTTCGGTCCCATTGTGATTTTATTTGCAGTTGCACTACATGTTTGATCTCTGTTTTCGTAGATCCCACACCAACAACACTTCCCTTTATTGATTGTCGTTTCAGTTTCAGTAGTTGAGTCGCCTTCTCAGTTATGAAGGTTGCTTGAGAACCCTGGTCTATTAGCGCGCGCAGTGGAATGGTGTAGCCTTCTTCAGTGGTTGCTTCCACTACAGCGGTCGCTAGTAGTGCTACTCCCTGTCTAGTTGTGAGGTGTGACGCGATCATTGTGTTGACTTGAACTTCTTCCTCCTCTTCAACTACATGTTGTGAAACCAGCGGTTGTGAGGTGCTCGTTGAAGCCACTGGTTCCGTACTCTTGTTCTCATGTAGCAGAGAATGATGGCGTCTGTGACATATCTGACAGGACATTGTTAGTTTGCATTTCGATACTAAATGCCCTGGAGCTAGACAGTTGAAACATAAATGTTTGTTCTTGACATACTCGCTTCTCTCATTCGGTTCCATCTTGGTAAAGTTCTTGCAATGACACAGTGTGTGGTTATCATTACACATACTACACACCTTCTGCGTATTTGGTGAGGCAACATAGAATGATCGTTCTTTGACTTGCTTGATAATATCTCGTGTGGTATTTGCCGTTACTAGTTCCAAGGTACGAAACTTAGTTTCCATGAATTTTTTAAAGTTCCTCCATGTTGGCAAATCTTCAGACTCATCACGGTATGCATACTCCTCCCAGCTTTTGTGCGTCTCTGGGTCCAACTTCTGAACCAGAAGGAATATTATTATTAGATCCCAAGAGGCGATGGGTATTTTTAGATTGTCTAAATTATTTAGGCATTCCGTAGTTGTATCTAATAAGCCCTTCAGTTGAACAGCTGATTGAGAAGTCATTTTCCTTTGGTTAAATAGTCTCTTCATAATATTATTTAAGATCAAGCGTTTGTTGCCATACCTCGTCTCTAATATTTCCCATGCAGTTGGATAATTACTTGAGGTTACTGGTATATGCTTCAACAGTGTCTCAGCTTCTCCGGTAACACTAGTTTTCAAATAATGCAGTTTTTGTACATCACTGAGCGTTGTGTTTCCATGCACTAACGATGTAAACAAATCCTTGAAAGCAGGCCACCCCTCATAAGAACTGCTGAATGTAGGTAACTGGATTCTAGGAAGGTGTACGATATTATTGTTGTTTGGTGCAGTTATTACATTCATACTTGAGTTTGAAGATCTCAATTCCGTAGATGAACTTTCTGACAAGGCTATATGCATATCCTTTAAGTCTCCTTGCAGTACATTGTATAAATCTTCGTAAATATAATATTCTTCATTCAAAAAGTACGGTAAAATTCCTCTTTGTTCTTTAGGTGTTAACTTCACTAAATCTTGATGTGAACTCTTAAATGATGTCCAATATTCATCTATTATCTTCATACGCGCTTCTATATATCCTTTCGTCAATCTAGATTTAGGACATTTCTTTAGGTTACTCTGCGTTTTTCGTAACAAATTTGCACTATCTTCCAACACAGAAATAAGTTGTTGTTGTTCGTACGTAATAGTAGTAGCCATCTTAACTTGAGATCACAATAATTAAAATCTTCACTATGTAATTATCACAAATTATCTTCCGTAATCGTAAAATGAATGCAACAAGTTTCTAATTTGTTTTGAGTGGAATCCTTTCTGCTGGAATGCGCTTCCTTTGTTCTCGAGGCTCGGGCGGCGACTGATAGATAACAGGTAGAATCCGGCTCGATTGCGACCATATGGTGGATGTAATAAGGTTCAGTTTGTCCTTCACTTTCTTGGGAATATTAAATGAAAATGCGTGTGTGCCGTTGCAAGTGTATTAAGCGACTGGTTATGATAGAATGCTAGGCCTATGTTTACAAATGGTTAGGTAGATATAACAGCTAAAAGGAATCTAGTGCGCTCGTAGAAAAAGGTACATATTAACAACACCATCATTGTTTCACTAAAGTTTTGAAGTTTATCGCTTCTATTACTTACTTTTCAGTACCTTGCAGTCGGTAAACGGACGTTATAATGTTCGCAACTTGTCGCTACCCGCATTTTTAGAATTATGGTCACTTTCCATACAGGGTTGCGTGATAGAAGCGCGCGACATCTTCGCTCAGGTCCGCGAGGCGACCGCCGACTTCCCCGACGTCTGGATGAACATCGCGCACATCTACGTGGAGCAGAAGCAGTATATCAACGCTATACAAATGGTGAGCCAAATTAACTGCAGAAGGAATGATCGATTCGATCATTCCTTCAGTCCATGAGAAAGGTACGTGTACGAAGCGATCTCATCGGTGGGTTAGGAACGGTCAGTCGTATGTTTATCCGCTTTCGTGTAACTGAATGCTAACGTTACGTTTATAAATACGTTCGGCCGGGCGCCCGCATCCCTCAGGAAGAAGTCAGTCGATAGTGAACTCCCGTTCCAGTACGAGAACTGCATCCGCAAGTTCCGCAGCTGGCACGACGTGGAGTGGCTGACGTGGGCGGCGCGCGCGCACACGCTGGCGGGGCGCGCGGCGGCGGCGCGGGCGGCGCTGCTGCGCGCGCGCCGCGTGGCGCCGCACGAGCCCGCGCTGCAGTACAACGTGGCGCTGGCGCTGCGCCGCCGCGCCGCGCTCGTGCTGAAGGACGAGCGCGCCGACCTGGCCGCCGTGCTGCGCGCCGTGCACGAGCTGCAGGTGTCGCACCGCGCCTGCCTGCGCCTGGCGGCGGCGGCGCCGGGCGGCGGCGCGCGCTGCGAGCCGGCGGCGGCGGCGGCCGAGGCGCGCGCCTGCGCCGACCTGCTGTCCCAGGCGCAGTGGCACGTGGGCCGCGCGCGCCGCCAGCACGTGGAGGAGGTGTCGCTGCGGGACAAGCAGCGCGAGCAGCGCGAGGCCTTCCGCCGCCGGCAGGAGGACGAGCGCCGGCGCCGCGAGGAGCTGCGGCGGCGCAGCACGGTGGAGGCGCTGCAGAAGCGGCAGGAGTACATCGAGAAGACGAAGAACGCCATCCTGTTCTCGGACATGCCGGCGGAGGGCAAGGCGCGGCGCGGCCGGCGGCGGGACGAGTACGCCTCGGACTCCGCCAGCGGCAGCGAGCGGCAGAGGGACGCCGGGGACAAGTGACTACACCTTTTACTTATTCACTAAACTGATACGCTGTAATAGCTTAGTGGGCGAACGTCGGGTTTCCAAATGAAGGGTGGTGAGTTCGAATCCCATTGCGGGGCACCGATGTGTTTCTTCTTACGACATATTATTATGTACGTAATTCGGTGATGGAAAACATCGTGGGGAAACCGTCATGTCCGAAAATGATTTCGGAGGCATGTTATCCACCAATCCGGACTAGGCCCCCCTGACGCTAACTGAACGCGTCCTTACATACTAGCCTACGCTAAAAATAATGTACTTCGTCTGCGTTAAATTACATTTTCAGTTCTGACAATGTTTAGTTTTTTCTGAAGCCTACTGTAGTTTCTTGGCGCACGAAGAATTAAAATTATACTACGTATAAAGTTATGATGATATGTATGAATACACAAAGGTTACGCAAAAACGGATCGCATTCCGTGACGGATTTTTTTTAATTGAGTTATAGGCCTCCCACTAAACGGGCCGACGACATCAAAAGAGTCGCAGGCAACCGGTGGGTGCAAGTGGCAAATTGTCGTTCGGTGTGGCGGTCTAAGGGGGAGGCCTATGTTCAGCAGTGGACGTTTTCAGGCTGATGGTGATATGAGGGTGTTAACCGCTTATCTTTCATTTCTACTGGAAATATCCTCTTGCAGTCGCGAGAAGAAAAGCAAGAAGAAGCGCGAAGGAGAGCGTAAGGGGCGAAGCAAGAAACGCCGCGAGCGCGGATCCGGCAGCGACAGCGATCCGCCGAGGAAGCGGGGGCGGAAGCCGGTATGTAATCATTAATTACATACTACGTAACGTAGACTTGAGAATTTTGAAATGTCGTTGAATCATTAAAAAGAAAGAATTGAAAAAGTCGTTCGGAAAATTGGGAAATTCAGGAAAAATCTGTCTATTTTTAACTCGTGATTCGAACGATGGATATAATATGCGTAATTCTTTATGTTAATATTTAATCAAAGGACAATGTCTGTTGGGTCAAAAAGTGAACAATAATTTTAGAAATTGCATTTTATTCGCCATTTTTTGTCAATAACCTTTTAAAGAATTGTACTGAATTATATGTTTTGTACTTTATTATCATGCTTTTATTTCAGGGTGAAAAAGGCATCGGTCGCCGCGAAAAAGCGCGAGCCAGAGCGGCCGAAGAGAAGCTCAGCGCGAAGCAGCGCGCCAAGATCGTTTCTAAAGAGACTATTTCCACGGACGAGTCCGACTCCGAGGCCTCGAGGAAGAGCCGCAGCCGGAGCCGCAGCGGCAGCCGCAGCCCGCCCGCCAACAAGGGCCGCAAGCGGATCATGTCCGCTTCTGACAGTGACAGGTTACTTTTTTTAAGTTTTGGCTTGGACGATTTGTCCATTCAGCCAGTGTCAAGCTACAAATAAGTAAAAAGTCGTGTCAGGTATTCAATTTTGTTTTTCGTCGTGTTGAAAATAGTCGTGGGCTAGTAACGTCTACTCTGTATATTATAAGTGTATGATCTATGCGTCTAGTCAACGGCACGATTCAGTAAATTGGAGAATTTTGCTGAAACTTCTTGGGAGTTTGTGAGAGCATGAAATTGCTCGTTTTTGGGTTATCACAATATTTTGCTCTTTGCTTAATGTCCACCACTCCATTTGCACTAGAAGTAACGCAAGTAGAGACAAAAAATTCTTCGCATACTTAAGAAATAATATATACGGGTTGGAAGAGGTGAATGCACACAGGGGAAAACTAAAAAAAATAAATGTTTACTAAATTCTACACTTGTTATTTCGCAGGTCGAGGTCTAAGAGTCGTTCGAAGTCCAAATCTCGCAGCAGGTCGCGCTCCGCCTCCAAGGCTCGAAGGTCGAGGTCCAAGTCTAAGAGCCGGTCTAGGTAAGTTATTATGCTCATCATCATCACCATTAACCCACATCCGCCCAGTACTGAGGACGGATATTCCCTCACTTTCGTGAGTTATTGTGCTAGTAGTATGGAAGTTTGTTCAAGTCAAATGTTGAGAGTCAACTTTGAACTAGTAAATTTTATATGCCTGTGAAGTTGCAATCATGCAATATTACAATGTTAGATTCGATTGGTGCCCTTATGCAGGTCATGAATGAATTTTGAACCTTGAATTATTGAAGTTGTAAAATTGATATTTATGTATTTTGAATGGCATCGAAATTGTTTTTAACTGTAGATAAATCTCGAATGACGTATTGACTTAACGTGTTTATGACTATATTTATAAAGAGCTACCAAGCGTTATGTCCATTGGTGGGTGTCCGAAGAACAAAAAAAGATTATCATCCATTTCTTATTATCTTTATTCTTACGTTATTTGGCTGGTTGCAGCGAGTCATGCACCTAAACGAAAGTTATCACTTTTTAGGTCAAAGAGCGGATCAAGGTCCAAAAGCCGATCCCGCTCGCGTTCTAAGAGCCGCTCACGGTCTAAGAACCGCTCGCGATCCAAGAGCCGCTCGCGGTCCAAGAGCCGTTCGCGGTCCAAGAGCCGTTCGCGGTCCAGGAGCCGTTCCCGATCCAAGAGCCGTTCCCGATCACGATCCAAGAGCCGGTCACGATCGAAGAGCCGATCACGATCAAGATCTAGGTACAAAATAAGTATATGCACAGGTTCACATTATTCCAGCGCTGGATTCGACTGGTGGGTTCGGTTACTCGTTTCAACTTTTTTTTATAGAAGAGTTCCCAATATGTTACACTTTTGTAACAGTGTAACACGATGAGGAAAACAACAATAAGTCACACTGTGACCGGATCTAGTGTGACTCGTTGGGAAACCGCTATTCGATCGCTGGGCGGAATGCTACCGTAATAGTGTGAACCGGCCATAAGTGACAATTAATTTACCTTTGATGATCATCATCGTCACCATCATCATCATCATCATCATCATCAATAGGTTAACAATTTAATTAAGGTATGATGATCAATAGGTAAACATTGCCATTCTACCACCCACAGGTCCAAAAGCAAGTCGCGTTCGAAGTCCAAGAGCGTGTCCCGTTCGAGATCCCGCTCGCGATCAAAGAGCGGATCCCGGAGTCGGTCCGGATCCCGCTCCAGATCTCGATCTGGATCCCGGTCCGGCAACTCCAGGCCCGACACGCCCGTGTCCCGAAAATCCGTGTCGGCCAGCGAGGACGAAGCTTAACTTGCTCTGTAAATACTTTAACTTTAGCTGTAAGGCTAATAGAAGCAATTTGGTTTCTGAATTATACTGCACTGTTTTTGTTTTATTCTTTGACAGCTCCGGTGAAAACCTATCTGCTTGTTTCTGAGTCAGTCTAAAAAAGACAAGTGTAAAAACGACATGTTTAGAAACTGGCTTTATTAGTGAATAGGATCATAACATGATTATTAACATCGAGTGGCTCTTAGATTGTAACAGAATGTATTTTCCATCGATTTTCAATGGGATTTTCTAGTTTTGTTCTACAACTTTGTTCAATAATGTGAGCCTTTTTTGTATATAAATTATTACTGTCGCGTTATCGATAGACGCTCCTGTAATATAAATATTATGTAGGTACATTATAATAATTATTATTTTGTTGCCTAAATGTTCGTCTTACTTTTTAACTAGAAAATTTGCATATAACTAAGCCGTTACGCAGTATATCATACTATAGCAAACTACTTGAAACGAAAAGCAATATAAATCGCATTTTAATTTTGAATATTATAAAGCAGAGAAAAATAATATTATAGGGTTGTATTCCAGACTTATATGTACCTATACTTCAATTGAATATCGTCTAGAATGCAGATTGGGTCAATCACCAAATTCGAGTCGAAATAGACTCGGTTTCAAACGGAGCGTCATTCTGGGATACAGGCTGTAAACTTTAACCTATTTTTCTTATATAGTAAAATTGCACATAATTATTTTCCAGAATGTACCTACCTAAAACTGTTTCAATTCTGATTATTAAATAAAAAGTATTGTGAATATAAATAAGTTTTATTTGTCTACAAAAAATCTACTATGTAAAACGAAATACCCCCAGATTTTTTTGAAGAGAATTTATTATTTATTTTCGGGATGAATAAATAAAACACATCTATCATGAAAACCTTGTATATTATCTATTTAGATAGGTACAATTTTAAGTTACTTACACATTTAAAATGCAGAACTCAGGGCAAAATATATTCACTAATATAGAGATCAGCAATAATTATAACTTTAAACAATTTGTATTAATAATTAAATTGTAGCTTAATATATTTTTTTCTATATTATAACATTTAACATAATAGTAACACAACCTTATCTTTGGTGAAATAACATTGTTCAGAATGACCTATGTTCTCAATTCCTTTTTTTCCTTCTATAACGAGTACATTTTAGATTTATCTAATGGACTAAATTTTACTACCCTTAAATTAGCGTAATATAATAATAATATATAATATTCTTAATTTTTAATAATTGAGCGTCATACGTAACACAGCTAGAATTTGAGATAAAAATAACTTCGTAAATAAAGTAAACCATTGTCTAGACAAGAGATTCAAGGCATAAAAACTCTGATAATCATTATAAAAAACAATAAAAATAAATAATCACAGCTTATACAAAGAGGTCTATCCTTATAACAATAAGAGAAACTCCTACATAGTAAATCTTATACAATCCAATACAATTTATTTCTCTCATAGAAACTACTTTAAAATGTTAATACAAATGCATATCTTCGATTTATTCGCAATAAAAAACTGGGTAAAAAATTCGAAGATGTGGCAGTTTCGTTTTTGGGAATGGTCAATATATTGCTTATTATTAGGAGATTACATACAAAACTATGATTTATAGCTAGGAGAAATTAAGCACGCCGCGCGGGAGCAGCCTAGACACCTTAGTTCTTAAAATAAGAAATCTACTTACAGAGGGAATGCTTAGGAAATGTATAGTTAGTCAAGATACAATCCCCCAAGAAAGAATAACGGTCGTTGCTGTGGCAATATTAGTATAATATTAAAATTCGCGATTCAACAATAATTGATAATACTCGTCAGTTACATATTTTATGAAGTTGATAGAATCAGGCGTTACTTTGCGAATTTTCGCAAACTTAATTATTCAAAACGATGACGGTACTTACTATTTTATGCCTTCATCGTATTTTTTACCTCGTAAGTAGATTATTGATTTTATTGTAAAAATTTAATTGTGTCAAAGTAGGAGATGCATTTTGCCTTCGAACGACGGCGTGTTTTTTTATTTCCCTTCCGTTATTGCGAAATAGTGGTACCAATTTTGTTTGATTTGTATAAACTACCCTAAATTTTAGTTTATTTTCGACCCGTCGACACTGAAGCATGAATTGAACCTTCGCAATTCGTTTCGTGTATGTACCAACAGAATTGGTACCATTATGGTGACGATTCTGGGCGCAGCAGACAGAAACATTATCCATTTCATTTTTTTAAACGGTTTCAAAAAGAGCTCTCATATCATATTATAATAATATGATACACCCAGAACCGACAAATTTTTTGTTCAAAAAACAACTTGAATGTGCGCTAAAATTAGGCGTTATTACTATTACGGTTAGTGTTTCTATATCTACGTAAAATTGGTGATATTTAGACACTGGATAAGTAGTACAATACCTAATATTTTCTTCTTGTATATAATAGCGGATATAAAATTCCAAAGGGATAATAATTTGTAAGCAATTAAAATCTGAAAAATTACTAGAAAAGTGAATTATTAATTTAAGTAGGTACCTTTGTGTTGGTTGGTGTTATGGGTTTATTGTTTGTATTTGTGTTTTGTACACGGCAATAACTAGAACAGTGACCGAAGTCACGTGCTTATGTCGGGTCAGTGGTGCGTTTTTATTTTTATTATAATATAATTATTTGTCTGTAAATAGCGTCTTTTCGTGTATCGTCTATCTCATGATACGTGTCTAAACTCTTTGGTAACGATCGTTAGGAGTGTGACGGAGATACGCGAAAAGAAAATTCTTTATAGGCGTGGGTTATACAGGTTGTTTCATAAATGAACGTCCAATGATGTTGATTTATGAAACCCCGCATACTATGTAGTGTAGGTATTATGTGAAACATATTTCCCGGTCAAGTTTTGGACAAGAATGAGTTCTTTTTCACATTTAGCAAAGATAGTGATTCTCGTATGTCCATCGCTCAGTCTCAAAAATCTTTATTCACTTAGGCTCATGGAAGAGAGAACAAGTCACAAATAATTCTAAACATCTACTGATGTAGCTATATGTGCCCTGAGTATGAGTTTTTACTAGCTCGACATAGTACGCGTCAACTAGCTCGTTGTATTAAAATGTTTCGTTCATAAACGCGCCGGTAGGGGCGCTGTACAGGATCTTCATACAAAAGGGCTAGTTGACGCGTACTATGTCGAGCTAGTAAAACCTCATACTAGGAATAGTGCGCAATACAGACGTGCCTTTGCAGACGAGCGACTCGTCCGGACTAAGTCCGAAAACGTCTCTAGAGGAGTGCACAATTTGTTCATGGCACCTTGCCACGTTAGTTCTATTTTTAAGGAACTAACCAACTACCGCAGATTTGCAGTTCCGGGATTGTTGGACATTTTGTATGTATACGGCATTGTTCGCCGACGGATGTTATACGACACATGTTTTTTTTTGCACCGAGGACTGTCTTGTCTGCGCAGGTCTTAAAACTGGGTAAGTCAACTTTTTAGCATGTAAATGTTGAGTCCGCTCATAAAATGAGCACAGGTTACAAATGAAAATAATGTTAATGGAGAAAATTGGCTTGGTTTTCGTAGGGCACTAGTGTCCCCAGTTAGCTACCACTCTACAATAAGTGTTGGAAACCCCTGTTAGGGGAGTATCGGAGAATTTCAGAAGTAGCCTTTGACAGCCGATACAGTTTTAGGCATAGGTCTTTGACAACATCATCGTTAACACCAGTTAGGCGAATCCGATATATTCGATACTAAAATCGAATCGATTTGATATCGTTCTCTTACAGAAATTTCGAGTTTCGAGCTATGACATTCGTCTGCGGATTCGGATATAGACAAAACTAGCTTATGAGACATTAAAAAAAAACAACGAACGAACTCAACCCACAGTAAAGTAGTCTCCTAACACGCGTCCTTATTCTGTCCGTTCTGTCCGAAACTGACGCAAATGTTACCGTTGGGCAAGCTCTGCGGGCCTCCCAGGAACGACGTGAAGGTGGTGTCGCGACTCATCGGGGGCTCCAGGCCTTCGATCGGGATGCAGTCCAGGGTCGGCACCGTGTACTCCCTGTGGAAGGAATGGATAATGTAGGAGCCATTTTTACAGCTGACTGTTCAGAAAAAATGAAGTGTGTCACATATCTAAACGACCTATGTATGTTGTGTTATACGATTATGATACCGCCTTCAATAACTTGGCATTTCACAAACGGCGTCATCCGTTTGTAAACGGTCGTTGGTTTCCAAATACATGAAGTAAAATGAACAAAATAAAACTCGGGAGACTCGCTTCGCTCCCCTACAAGGAACTCGACCTCGGCCTATGTTATGATCAAAAACACAAAACAAATATTGTAAAATTCCGAACGACTCAATTCGCCGTTTACAAAATGACGAGTTACACAACTAGTCAACGAAACCGCGCCGTTTGCATGACGACGAGTTACACAACTAGTCGACGGAACGGCGCCGTTTGTAAAATGCGATTCTTCGTGGACATACATAGAGACGTTGTCCTGCGAGTGCGCGGAGTCGTGGACCAGCTGCGGCAGCGCGCGCGGCGCCGGCGGCGGCGGCCGCGTGGCGCGCCCACTGAACAGGAACACGCCCACAATCGCCAGGAAGTACGACAGGAAATACAGCCCGTGGAACTGGGGATGCAAACGAAGACATTACACAAGTGTAGTAGTCAAGTGAGGTAGTGCCAGCCTCTAGGGAGTTTGCCAGGCTGCCCGAGAGCCTCTGACGTGGCTTAATGACTTCTATCATTAGATAACAACTGGGGCTGCTTATGATCCCCTAAGCGGCACATAGCATGTGACGATGTTGTGTCTGTAAAAGTCTGTAACTTCCAGAAGAGACAGACTATACATACTATTTCTATGTATATCCTGGTTTTGACCAGGTTATCCAATACACTTTACACAAACACTGTGCAAAATTCTACTTGTGAGCTAATATTACAGTTCTAGATTCTGAGTGAAATACTATAGTAATTTAGTAGGCACATCACACTCACCTTAAATTGAAAAATATACATTCCAGCGATGAGCGTATAATAGTCGGAAGACAAGAAAGACAGATGCAATATTATTGACCCCGCATCTCTGAGCATGAAGCACTGCAGTATCTGAAACACCGTCTGGACTCCACAGTAGCTTCCCAATTGGACAATCGTCTCAAACTCATACCAATTGAACGACACCAGTTCATGGAACTCGAGAAAGAATGTCTGGGTGCAAGACACAAGGCTGCCAATGAAGCCAAGTATTCCAAGGTAGTTGGAGCAAGAATGTGTTGTGAGCATCATTTCTTGGAGCACAGTGACAACGGCAAATAGTAGAGATCCGGCCAGGCAGAGCATGTCGCCTACTAGTTGGTTTTTACCTGAAATTCAACAAACGGTTTAGGGTGATAGCTACGAGCCAAGTTAAGTACAATTACGCAAATACTATAGTAGGGGAGCCCACGATGCTAAATGGGGATTTACTCGAGCGTCGTAGAGACCTATTGGGATGCAAAGCTTAGATGATAAGAAGAAAAAAATGTTATATGATATATACCTTTACATCGGTGGGGGAAGCGGCTATAGATTTTTAAATATGTAAAAAAAAACTGTTGCATGGGCATCCTCGAGCGCGTCAGATATTGATAGCATCAATGCCCTACGTATTTTTAATAATGTACGTATGTTAATCTGATCGTTTGCATGATGCGGGTGGTTGTATATAAGGATTGAAAATGAAAAAAAAAAAAATTTAATCGAGCGCGTCAGATTTTCTTAGGGAGTGTTAAGTGCACCAAAAAAAAGCTCTTATTCACTAATCTGACGATTTCGATGGGACGCAAACTCGCGGCCATTTTCATAATGTGCAAAAAAAATTCGCCATTTTGAAATACTCAGGCGCGTCAGATTAAGATATATATGGTTCATCTTTATGTTCTAAACGTACTGTCTCATAATCTGACGATTATCTAGAGGGATTCGCCTGATCTGACAAAAAAAAATTAGAAAAACGGTTCACCTTAAAGGCCATCCCTGCAACTTCCCGCTAATTCCATTCCTGGGCGCTTAAAATTGTACTTATGACATTTTTGAGCCCAAAATATAATTTATGTGATATTTTGAGCTCTCCCAGCTCGAAAGTCTGACAGAAGTTTCATAGAACACTATTTTTGGAATTTTCAAACCGCAATAACTTTTGAATGGATCAACCAATTTTCACGCGGTTGGCGGCATTCGACGCAGTTTTATCATCCTCATAAGTAATTTTGCAATTTTAATTGATCGAACCACAAATTTCGGAGTAATCCCGAAAAAACACTTTTTCAGGTTTCTTTCGTTCACGATATCTCTCGAACGAATCAACCGCTTTTGACCAGCTAGGTGGCGATCGACGTGGTTTTTTAAGCTCAAAGACGGATTAGTTTTTGAAGTTGATCGATAAAGCCGGTTAAAAGTTATTCCAAAAAAAAACACTTTAAAAAAAAAAATCTGTTTTTTTTTTGAGATTTTTCAAAATTTCTCAAAATCTCTATCTATCTATCGGTCCGAATCGGTTCAAATTCACAGGAAATCAGAAACGCGGAGAAGGAAATGTAGGCATCACGCAGCTGCACGCATTTAACTTTATCGACGAATTTTTGTTATTTCGGCTTGCGGAAATCGTCAGATTATATATTTTTCATTATTCTTGAATTATTTCCTTCAAAATAAAAAAAAATTTAGCTACGCTCGAGAATGTCGAGATGACGTTTTTTTTTTTACAACTTTGTTGCCCTCCCATTTTTTTACGTCTCTCTTAAATTGTCAGATTAGTGGAATATACACTTTTTAGGATGTAATTAACTCATCCTACCTTAATCTGACGCGCTCGAGAATTTCTGATGGTCAATTTTTTTTTACTAATCTGATCCTGTATCCTTCACAGGCGGCCTTATATATGGGCCTCATGTTTTGTGGAGGTACTTAACCTGGTACAAGGTATCCCCATGTATATTAATCTGCCGCGCTTTAGTAAATCCCGAAATCCCCGCTTGGGCTCCCCTACCACTATGAGATTTATATTACATAATATGACATATATTATGAGACTTGAAAGAGAACTATATTTTAATTGACATAATGACCCCAAATTGTAACAAAACATGAATGCATGAATTTCTTAAATTTTAACCATAAATTGTTCTCTCAAAATTCCAAAAACAAAGTTAGTTAGATATAGTTACCATCAGTAGGTGCTCCTTCCACATCTGCCCAGACGACGCACACTACAGCCATCAGTCCCATGGTGGCTCCGGCGACATGCACCACGCCGAGGCGCTGGCCCCGCCACGCGCCTCCCACCAGGGCCGCGCCGACGCCGCTGCACGCTAGCAGCTGTCAGCTGAGTACGGATGTGAACCGCTGAGACATTACCAGCAGCCATGCTGCTTCCACATCCAGCGTGCAGGCAATTATAAGGATCCACCAGTGCCTGTTAATGTTTTTACATGTTTTAATACAGTAAAGAGGCTGTTAATTTTAAATTTTAATAGCTGTGTGTATTGTTTTGTGCCGCCAAAATTCAGTAGCGATCTGCAAAAAATGAACTATATAGGTAACAACTTACTTTGCTAGCTTTTTCATGTCAGTACAGAGGAGGGTTGGGGTAAACAGCACGAAGAGCAACACGTAAGGCACGACTAGCTGCCCTGTCGTGGGGAACTGCCATGTAGCGCTCTGCAGTAACGTCGTTAGTATACATTTGACGCTCAATAGCATTGATATCACTTGCCCCAGCAATATACTCCGCCACACTTTCCTGCACAGTAAAACATTGAGTCTACATTAGTTTTAGTCACAGATACACAGGATTATTGCAATATTTAATCCAATTTAATATACTAGCCATCGCCCAAGTTCCGAAAAATAAACCTCCACTTTATCACTGAAACTCGCGTTTTCCATTATATTTGTGATGATATTCAGCTGTTTCAATCACAAACAGTTCAGGAATAAATTGTGTTGAAGATATTTCTCATAGCATGTCATTATTTTTTTTTTTTTTTTTGTTTTAGTCTTGGCTTCGCACAGTTTGTGCATATAGCCAGTGTCAAGTATTTTATTATTATAAGTATTACTTAATTTCACATTAAGAAAGTCACAGCAATATAGCAATCGTGGTCAAGTAGTCAAGTCAGTTATTTACAGCGTCAAAGTCACGATTCAGTAAAGTAGTGGATGCTTTACTGAACCTTCCTGGGAGTTTTGGAAAAAATGCGAAATGACACGTTTTTTGAGTTTATATCATTCGCCTACACTCGTGCACGTTAACGAACACTTAATGGTTAATATTCCACCAATATTACACATTAACACTCGAAGAAACACAAGTTTGAGCTAATAATACAAAACCAACAACGTCTCACTATCGGATTCCCGCCAAAACTCATGTCATTATTTATAAGAGCACTGAAAATTCTGAATTCACCATTCAACCTCTCTGGCTGAATTGCAAAACAAATTTTGACATTTACCTACAAGATTTTCAATCAGAATTTCGTTCCAAAAGGTAATATTATGTCCACAGCAAAGAACAGCTACCTACATAGTTAAGGTTTCTGAACGAAGACTAACTAGGGATGAGTCGCTCTCGCTTCGTAATTTATTAGTACAAACCTACAGAGATAAAAATCGATCGATTTGTTGTCGTAGTGTTTTCTGTTATCTGTGTAGTGTATTACATGCATGCTGTGTCTTGAAAAAAAACGTAGGTAAACAAAATACATTGGGCCAAAGTTTTGATTCTTTTGTTTTTTACGATACAAATATTTATCTCACAGCCTTTCTCGTAAGTCATTACTTCAGAGGTAAACAAAACCAACTATTACTTCAATCATGGGAGATGGTAAGGATTCTAGCTAGTTTATGAAATCGTTGTGTACACCAAACTTACTCGATAGGCGGCATTTAACGTCTCTTTTCTGTTTTCAGAAGACGTAATTCGCAGACGGCTCCTAATCGACGGAGACGGCACCGGTGACGACAGGAGACTCAACGTGCTCCTGAAGACATTGATAAAATGGTGTAATAACCCTGATGAAAAATCTGAAGAGAGGTTAGAAAATCTTTGAAAACATTATTCTAAGTAGGTATATCCAAATATGCATGTATACATACCGTCAAATATTATCAACATATTAATTTCTCTATTACAGCAAATCAACACATGATCGGATGTTAGCCCAACTCGCTCAATGTGAATTTGCAGTCACCAAATCACAGCTCGGTTCTGAAATGATGTCAGCAGAATTAACGAGCTATGAAGCACTTTCAAAGATCCTAGAAACAGGCATAGAAGTCGCTAAGGGTAATATCGAGAGGAGTAAAGCTGACCTTGCACAAGCCAAGACTGTTCGCCGTAATAGAACGGAGTATGATGTTCTAGCAAAGGTTATAAGCGAGCAGCCGGACAGAAAAGAGACGTTGGAACGCCTAGGCACTCTAAAAACAGAACTCTCTAGTCTGGAAAGCACTAAACATCAGTTGGAAAGTAGATTGGCACTGCGAAAGAAACAATTCCATGTGCTTGTGACTTCCATTCATCAGTTGCAAGCATTGTTAGATGAACCAGATGATATGGATTCTATATCTGATGATGTTGAGATGAAAGAAATTGGTAATGAACCTTAAAACTTAAAATTATGACTAAGCTTAAAAAAATTATAGCAGCTGTGTCAATAGTGCTAACATTATGAGTCTCTGAACTAGCAATACTACTATAATGGTTGTATTTTAAAGAGTTGAAGAGGTGTTTAGTGTGTTACCATGTTTGTTACATGATATAGTATTTTCAGTCTCGATTTACACATTTTCTCTAAGCATGTCACGTCAGATTTTAAGTTTTTATCAATTTTCTGAAAATATAAAAAAATTCTAAGCAATTGTTATTTTTAATGTATACTTATAGGTATTGTCTAAAGGTATTTGTCCATATCTATTATATCCTAAACACTATACATAGAGTACAAGTCAAACTGGTATGTATGTAGCTAAGCTATTTTGTTAAAAAATATTTTACCTGATTTCAGTTTGTAATCCCAGTTACAAATAAGTGCTTGCATACCTCTCTGTGTACGAAACACAAGAATTCATAATATGAATATTGTATTTTATGATAGTAAAATCGACTACTCCACTCGGCTTATTCCAGAAATCCCCTGCGCAGGGGATTTCTGAACTTTGTCCATTTTCTCGGCGGCCCCAGGTGCCGCTGGATACATGTCGGGGCTTGCGCGAGCTCTTAGCAAAGAAATGCCAGGACCGGCAGTAGATGGCACAAGACAGGCCAAAGTGGTGGTTCTTAATAACGGCGCCTAAGACTCATTTTGGGCCACTATACCACTCTAATGAATTAGTTATCTAAAAGCCACTTAAACGGCGTGTTTTCGAGCTGATTAAATGTTTATTGTTCAAACGTGCGTAAAGTTTAGTCGGACTCGACGAAGCTTTTAATATTACAAGAGCTGAGCTTACGTGGGGGAGATAAGACCTCTTGTAACTATATAAATATTAACCCGAGCACTTCATGCGGGCATATACAAGTGGGTACTTAGATATGCAGTGTGATAAAACGAACAGGGTGACCTGAATGTTGAATTACATGGATCCAGTAAGCGTTTTAGAGAGAATTGATGTCCAGTTCTATTCCAATATTCTAGAGAGTTCATTGAACAAAGTCTCATTGCAGAGGTTGTAGGTATATCAAGGCGATCGAGAAAACGAAGTTACAATCATAAATATTCGGGAATGGCATAGCAACGTCATGATTTCTTGAAATCTCACCTCGCGCTCTACTGTTTGCTTGTACGTACCTACGTGCCTTGTACCGTGATACCGTTTGATACAAGTCGCACGTAAGATATAATGTCTTGCTAAGTTCATATTAGGTACATCCCTACGTAATATAACTAAGCAAGACATTTTGTCTGATCACAAAATAACAAAATATTTGTTAACAAAATAGGTCCTAAAGTCCTTAAGTTAGCATCTATTTTGTTTTTGCTGAAGACAATTTTAAAGGGCCAAAAATAAGATAAAACACATTTCCTTTTAAAATTATGTTTGCGTTCTATGAATAGAGGATAATGTACCTAATAAAGAGAACACCGTTCGCTAATTCCCTAAAAGTTCATAGCGTAGCAATTTTCGCCATTTTGGTCAATGTAGGTACTTAGCAAACGAGAATGAGCGAAATCAATCTGATATCTTTATACTCGCATATCTAGGCTAGGTATGGATCTATGGTTTTTAAAAACCAGCGACCGTTTTCACTGTTCTAGATACCTAGGCACCTAAACAATAGGTAGTCCATTGCCAGCTCCAATGTAGCCATTAGCACATTGCGTGTCCAGTGATAATTCCGTTGGGTGGACGCGACGTGTGTACTATAAAATACTGTTGAAAAGTCAATAAAGCCCAATCAAATATTAATACACACCTACGGAGCAAACAAGCGTACACATCAGGGTCAATTTAACATGTTGGTCTCATTATGTTCATAATACACGCGTAGACAGAAGCGTAAAGGTACAAATAGACCAAAGCACTGCTGGTGATGATTCACGTAATCGTATCGGATATAATCGTATCGGAGTTCGGACAACATTTTATTGGTGTTTTGGCCATATTAAAAGTATTTGGATTAACCGTATTGTGCTGGGAGCTATATAATATCCGGAATTAATATTAAATTTTACGGTTTTAATACTGGCCTATAACTAAAAACAAAACTTAGAAACAACTAGATTTAGGTATACGTTGTAACAACACTATTTTCGACCTATTTAATTAAATAGTTCCGTTTATGTCGTTAACTTGCAGCACGTTCGTGATAACTCGTAGTTACCCTACCTACTTGTCTATACACTCGAATGAATTTAGCTGCAGCATGTAGGTCTAGCTTGCTTGCTTGGTTTAGAAGTAGAATCTATAACCACCTAGGCTTTAAAGAAACCTACGCAATCTAGCGGTAAAATACCGCTTGTCATGTAATTAGAGGTATGAAATTGTTATGGCAAGTATTTTTAAATTCTAAAATGTCCTGTAAAATATTTGTGCTTTAAGGTAGTTAGTATGCTAGATTTTATAGCTAGATCAACTTATTAGAACTTACGTAAGCATGTAGCTATTTACCTACCTACACTTAGATGTTTCTAACACATTGGATTTCGGTTAATAAGTAAAATAATCTTCGCGGAATGATGATTGGACCATGCCTACTTAAAATTTAAAAGAAAAACAACATTTTACTAATTTCAACTATTCAAAGTAAGTATAGGTAGGTACCTAAGAATAACGTAAACCTAGTCGCCCATCGTAGAAGAAATACTATAATTACCTACTTATTTGGTTGGAATCGGATAGAAGCTCTTACATTTTCAGAACTAGGTATGTATGCTTATTAGTGGTCTAGTTAGGCATAGATACCTAAGTAGGTACTCAGTTTCTTCGTAGTTAAGTAGTTTCAACGTATTTAATTTTGTATCCTTCCAAAGGTGGTCCAAAGCGCTCTTCGCGGACCACCTTTGGAAGGATACAAAATCTACAAAAGGTCGCTTTGAACAAAGTTGACATGATTGTTATGTTAACTACCGTTGTCCTTGTTTGTTGTTTTTGTCCATCATCACAACACACAACCCATATCCGACTGCTGAAGCCCTTTCATGAAGAAGGACTTGTTTTCATGGAGGTGCTCAAAAGTGAAACTTTAATTAATTAGGTATACGTATATTTTACAGAATTGCATATTACGTCATTAGCCCGTACCCGTACCTACCTAATTGTATGAATAGCACCCGTATCTACTCAAGTCAGATGCCCTACCACCCCCTGCCACCTCCCCTCCTAAGTTACGGAGCGTTCGCTCTGTTATCTTAAGATCTGCAGCTGAACCAACTTGAAATGAAGTCGACCAAACAAAGTTGTATCTCGCTGCTGTTTATTCAACGAGAGATATAGGTCGGGAGAGGTTCAGTGAAGCGCACTGCTGAGCAGCGAGGTAAGAAAGGGGATTTTATCATAATATATATTTATTTTTTTATTAAAGTCTCTACTTGGACGTAGCTACCTATTCTATTAGATAATCACCACAACTTTGCAAAGTTTTCCCCAACTTCCTTCCATTTGTTACTTGTAATTTGTAAGTTAAAATTCCCACAAACGGTATTTTATATTCGTCCGCGTTTCGATGACGGCACATGAATCCATTCTCGATTTTTGGAGTTGGATAGTAAAAAATAATATTACATCAATTCAATCATGTCAACTTATAATGAGTCACTTTAGTCTTTAACAGTCCGAAAAGCTAACTTTTAACGCGCAAGTCCGCGCGTTAAGCCCTAAGGCATCTTCACACTCGTGACGCGATAGAAAGCCGACGGTTTCGGCACACCGAGCACGCGACGCGCGCGGTACACACGCGTCCCTTGCACCAGTCACTCGCGCGAAACATGCCTTCTTGGTGGGACTACCTGCACCTCAACAGGCAATACCAAAACAAGAGAAACTTAGAAGAAGGCCTCTTCCAAATCGCTTCTCAGACCTGTAATATCCTCGTTAAAGTGAATAATACGAATAATATAAACTTGACAAGGAACAACAGGAGCGACGAGTACGGGTGCGCCGGGCCCCCTAAAGGGAAGAGTTCCATGCAGATCTGCGTGCCCAAGTTCAGGAAGAACTCCATCACGTCAGGATGTAACCCTGGACTGTCTGTAAGTCATACAACTTTACTGACAACTCGTTTGATTGCACTTTATTCGCAGCATTAAAGTTTTCTTACTTTTTGAAAGTGACAAACTGGTGGAAAATAATGTTGGTATATATTTCCTGAATAAGTATACCTATCTATTAAACGTTTTATTGGAATGCTTAATTCTATTATGTAGCGAAAAGTTAGAGCTATGGGTATACCTACGATACATTTTATTGGTCAACATAATATTATTTGCATTTAAAATGTTTACTTCAATGAACACTTAGCTTACTTAAACTTTTAATACAAAACATAATATTCTGTAGCCTCTTATTAAATCAACAATGCGTCTATTCGGTCGACCAGGTTCTCGCCCTCAAAACTTTAGGTAGGTACCTATATAGTAGTTACCGCAACTTACGCTATGTGACCTCGTAAAAGATGCACCGCCCGCCGCGACGCGCGTCGTGCAGTTCACCCCCGTAATCCATCGGCAATAAACGGTGACCGAACTGACCGATAACAGTGCGAACGACGTGCGTGAAGCGAGCGTGCCTATGTGGCCGACGCTCAAACTACTACAAGCTGATTTTCTCGGAGCTGGAGGTTAGACTGTTTATTGAATATCTAAGTTTGTTTATAAAGCCTTCTTTGTGTTTATTATTACGTATGGAAATTCGCGGTGCGATCGCTGGCTTTGTATCGATTTTAGAAGGAAGACGTCGCGGTCGCTGCAGACGCCGTCGCGACCGACCTTGTTCCAGTTATATACTCTAGCTATAAAAGCGATCTGTTTTGGTAATAATTTTACGGTAAATCGCGTACTATTAAGTAATTACGCTATCGGTCATTATAATTATTCCAATGGAAAGCTTTGTTCATGTGTGTTATTAGCTTTGTCTACGTTGGACTGGATACAATCCACGATGTGGGTGCAATAACCCATGATAGGATAGTAATCACGTAAATCCTTTTTTAAATTAATTATCAAGGACGTATACTCGCTTATATGATCATAAAGAAAATTGAAATTAGTGTTTCTAAATTAATTATATTATTTGAATATACATACTTATGTTTTATTATAATATCTCTGTTCTATAATTGTATTCTATTTGGGCGTATTTCCTCTGTAAACTTTTATTGAGGTTTCCCAGCTTATTTACGTTGATACGGTGGACCAGTAATAAAATTTTAACAAAAAAGAACCGGCTTCAATGAAAATTCTACAATATTTCCAGTTATTGTGATTTAAAAACCAAACGACTGAGCAGATTTAGATAAAATTTATATGTGACCACATGGAAAGTATAACTATACTCTTTCAAATAAAAAAATAATCATCAAAATCGGTTCACCCAGTCCAAAGTTATGAGGTAACAAACATTAAAAAAAATCAGTCGTATTGAGAACCTCCTCTTTTTTGAAGTCGGTTAAAAAGGGAAGTCCCAGTTAAATTCTTATAGTCAACAACTAAACACTGTTTGGCATTGCAACCAGTGTACAAATGACTGCGTATCCTGCTAGCATACTAGGTACGCCGTTGTGTTCACAAACATCAGTATACTTCACTATTCGTTATTCTGTGGTTCGTTATGATTAGCGATTGCTTTAAGAAGTAGGTAGGTGCGTTATTATGTGGGTAAATGATGCCCTCAAGCCGTAGACGATTAGAGACGATTAAGGAAATGCGCACGCGTATAGCTAACTATACTCGTACCAAGAGTTTCCGTCGGATATGAAATATATAAATCGGAATTTCGGTTTTCATGCCACTAACTTCTATCCATCTTATATCAACTCTCCGCGATTTCCGGTATTCCAGGGGGGCTATAGAATTATCCCGTCATAAATGTTATGTTTCTATGACATCAGGATTCTGACCTGCCTGTATAATTTAAATCGATATGGCTTTAATAAAACACCCTCACCTTGATACTCCGCCCACCGACACAGTCATAGATTTGACGCAATTAAGTTCAACGCTGTGACTATTTATTTTCCTAAAATATGTTATGGAAAGTTTGCTTCTACCGATGAAATTAATTGAAAATGTTTGCGGGGGCTACGCCGTAGCTATTATGGCATGTCACCGTAGCAGCTACGGCGTAGCCCCACAAAGGTCAATTTACTGGTATTTACCTTATTAGACTGTTTTAGAAATGGATTCTCAATGGTTGAATTAGCAATTTGCTATAATTATTCAATTAGATGAGAAACGAATGCACGCGATTTCGAGAGCATATCTCCGATCGCTTTCAATAATTCAAAGAATCAATACAGTACGTTATATGTACTTGTATGCACTCATTACGAATTCAAAGAACGATTCGAATCGACTCTTATTTTATACGTAATCTAATTCGATGTATTCGCAATTTGATTTAAAGCTACTGATCACGTATAATTTCATTTAGCGCAAACTTTGCAGAAACTCAATAGATGTGACCATATTTGGCAACTGTATATACTGTCT
The DNA here is from genome assembly GCA_905147375.1 of Hylaea fasciaria. NCBI lineage: Eukaryota > Metazoa > Arthropoda > Insecta > Lepidoptera > Geometridae > Hylaea > Hylaea fasciaria. The sequence continues at coordinate 9,205,063 of LR990202.1, read as the reverse complement.
TTTTAAAGAACATAGATAACACAAACGTAACCGTTCTTAATTTTGTATAACGTAAAAAAATAATAATGACTAATATAATTAAGAACTATATCAATTATAGGCAATTACATTCGACACAAATTACAACAAACACATTAAAATAATAATATAATGTTATTACATTTATAAATCAACTTAACAACAAAGCGGCTCTAGCATCATTATGTCCGTTGTTTGTACGTACACACGGTAACATCGATAGTTTATCATAGATAGGAATGAGGCAGTAATCGTCTACTATTCTGTGTCCGCCCTGCCCTAGTTTCAGTAGATATTAACCAAACACGCTCGCTTTCAGCCAAAACACCATTTGGCGGGTTTCCGTTTCATCGTGTCAACTCTACCTCTTTGTTATTCCACAATATTTATTCAGAAGCACTGAAAAATAGCTGTTTTATGTAAATAGAGATGGTATTGCCTTTGTCTGTTCTGGGCTCATAGACTATTTTCATTTGAAACTAAATATTTTTATTTTTTTGTGTGCGCCACTGTGCGTATCTTTTCATTCAAATGTCTATGTGCAGAAACAATGAGCTACTGCATTGCGCAAAATAGAAACAGTATTTTTGAGCTGCTGGGGATGTTAAACTAATTATTAGTTCCATTGCAAATTTCAGCCTAGCTCTTGAATTTTGTGGAATTCCCGCTTCGTCATATCACTTGCAGCTATTTCTATCCTCAATACATTATTCACTTAAGGTGCAAATGTTCCAGGTCTAAAATCTGTTAATCCAAATCAAACATGCACTAAACCAAAATACAGTCAAAAGCGCCTAAAATTAAAAAAAAAAACTTAACTACACTAAGTTGGTAAGTCACTAGGTATGCACTAAAGCGAGGGACTAGTGTTACTGGGTTCACTATTACCATTTTGAAACACGTAAAATTGTTAAATTACACCCTAAGACGACTCATCAACCATTCATTACATATATAAAAGGCCATTTAACCTACAACCTGTAGTTTATATTAGGCCATTCATTACATAATTAGTGAAGACTTGAAATTTTGCTCAAAAGTGGGTACCGCGTCCAACATTGCTGAGCCCGCATGTCCGCGGGCTATGGAAATATAATATGCTATATGGAAATATAATAGAGTTAACTGGGCTGGAGTTATAGCATAATGACATATAGCATAACGTCATACGTTGATATAATCCACGCGTACGAAGTTGCGGGCATTAGCTGGTAATAATATAAAATCACATCAAAAAAGCAAGATTTAACACTGAACCCCTCCATAATTAAAGGTGCGTTTACAACTGTACACGTTCCCGATGCACGGTCCGCTGCGGGTCGTAACGTAATGGATTAATATCAGACGCTTCCGATAAGGACGCAGCGACCAATCAGGTCAAGAACAACTCAAGGGGAAATGACTCCTATCAACATTGTTATTAGGGGCGAGAACGGGAAGGCCACCGCATTTCAATGATAAACAGCAAAGACAACGTATTAGTTCTTAGATTTTTTGTACTGAAATATTCCCTAAATTGTGCTTATTTTGTTGCTTAGTTTTAACATCGGTTAAGGAAAAGGAAATCCTCTAAATCTATAAATAGGTAATCTACAATTATTAATGCTAGAATGGCTAAACTATATTTATTCTGTGAAGACGGCAGAACACCCTCCATATGGTAGAAAGATAGTGTTCAGCCATGGTCACAGACCTAATATAAACTACAACCTATATATTATTTTAAACTATATTAAGTTTAGTCTAAAAAGTTTAGTTTATTTCGACGTATTTCAAGTTAAAATATTTCAAAATAATCTTGACCTTTTAGAACGGCGTCAACTAATTTCCAGTCACAACTCCAGTCTCTGTACAATTTCAATCAAAAAAATACAGACCGCAGATAAATTCACAATAATTATCATAAATATATTATGAATACCGCTAACGTTTATCCTTTAGGTGTCGGCGGGTCTGAGGCAATAACGATTAACCTGTTACTAGGAATATTGGTCGAGGGATAGTCGTGTAAACCATTACCTTAGGCAAGGCCTTTTGTTGTAACTCAATTTGTTATGCATTATCCGCGCAAATTGCGCTGCCGAAGTGTTTTGGGACTCATGAGATGTATGATTATTGATTACAGAGGAGATGGGATCTTTATAAAGGCTCTATGATCAGCACTTAAACTTTTCCGAATTGAAATCACATTAACTAGACAGTAACGTGCCTTCGTGCATAGATCCGTGCGCGAATTAGAACCAATTTTGTCGGATAAGCTTTGATTGTAGACGGTAGAGAACGACACTACACATCACATAGCATAAAAAGCGAATAACACAATATGCATAAGTATATTATGCAAATAGGCACACGCATTATATATTTATGTACTTTTGTCATATTATCACGATTCAATCGACTATAATAGAACTATAACTTTGAATGTAATACTAACCTATATGTATATAAATATCAAATCTACATCTTACTCTACATCGATATTTATTGGAACTATGTATGTATATGGAACTATATGTATGTATTTCAAGAAATGTTGGGTAACTTGCTACGAGCAACTGGTAATCTGATATGGTACCTTTTGTAAACCACGCCTCCACGCTTCCGCTATGGCGCACGTGGCGTAGGCGACGTAGCAATGTCTACGACTTCTACCAAAGTTTGTACCGTAGCGTAGCCTAGCCGTAAGCGCTGTAGAAATGTCTACTAATTGCTACGAATATTATATGCCATCCTTGGCCTTTACAATTATTTATCAGCTCGTTTGTCGTTGATAATGATGACTGTGTTTTCAATTTGTTTTATAAAATATTTATTTAAATAAAATACAAAAGAATATTGTCTGTAAATTCAGCGTTTCTGGCATGCTTACGTAACCCATAAAATGTATGAAAGTATGACAAATTTGTTGACCTAGATCTATATAATTTAATAATAGTAAACCTCCTGGTAACTAAATTTTCCCTTTGTACACAATTTTTTTTTGACATTGCTTAAAAATTTGAAGTATCTATTCGCAACAAAACTAAAAACAGAAAAAATATTCACCTCCGTGCAATATATTGTGAACCTTAATAACCTTAATATTGTGAACCTCTAAATAAAACTGTATAATATTATAACGGGTGCATGTAGGTATAGTATATGGCAGTATCGCGGAAGCATGCGTCCTTGCCCTATTTCTTTCGTCTAATCTAGCCTTATTTATCCTATTTTGTAGCGATTTGCAATGCTAAACCAAGCCATAGTGGAATGAGAACAGCTAGGCAACTTCCTGTTGTTGTCTCTAGAAATGTAAGGGGTGATTAATTGGCAATACGCCTACTTTGGTTCGAGCAAACTTTATAACCTAACTAAAATAATAATTCAGCCTGTAACTGTCCCACTGCTGGGCAAAGGCCTCCCCTCACCTAAGTGAGGAGGATTAGGCCATAATCCACCACGGGGCCTAGTCCGGGTTGGTAACCTAACTATATATTATATGAGATTAAAAATAGAATTACATGTACTTACTTAAATGGTCAATAACAGAAAAATTAACTAACATCGAGAAATAATAATAATTAGAGACGAGATTTTTTTAACATGTTTGTATTTGTTATGAGTTCAAGGTATTTCAGCACGATTGCAAGAGCCAAACTCGGCTAAGAAAACGGAAGCCTGTTACAATAGTAAGTTTAAGTATAATTAAATACCGTTTATTCCCTTTAACCACAGGCTGGATTTGTAAATGGATTAGCTCATGAAGGCATTGATATGCATAAACCGCTACCAATGCTTGGGCTAGGAGGAAATCGCAATCTGATTATCTTTCGATCCAAACATGCGCGAAATAGGTTAAAATGAGCGTGTAGTTAAACGCAAGCTTTGAGCTTCAGTAGAGATAACTCACTTAACAATTTTATTTTAACTATGGCTAAACTCAACCTGGGCTTATGCTAAACTGTACCTGAGTCACCGGTACAGTTACTTAGACGTAAAATAATATAGCGCACGATGACGCGCCGCCGTGGAGTAAACAGATGGAACGTCTAGATTTACATTACAAAGCTTCATTACTGAGCTTTTGAAAATCAATTACTATGTAGTCTGTGAGAAGCTTATAGATTTTCTGAGGTGAGAAGCGATCTCTTTGGTTAGATCACGCTCTACTGCGGCAAATAGTGCCGTATGATATAGGCCTAAAATTATTTCAGATGAGGTTATAACTTCCATTGTGGATGTCGAGTATTTATCTGCATTCGCAGTTCTGTTCTGCAAAATTTAGGTAGGTATTTTTTAATGGCCTGCATCAAAAGTTTGACGCCGCTGATGTTTCTATAAAGCCACCTCACATTTGTGTATGGAACTACGTAGTCTCTATTAAACTTACGTAGGTACCTAGTAGTATTGAAGGCAAGCCTGTTCATTAGCAAAGTTTGTTGATGTGTTTTTGGTTGTTGGCTTATTTCTGAAATTACTGCGATTCAGAAAGTTCTTGAGTACGAGTATATCCATATTATATATATCTATGTCAATCCGCGGGGGGAACTATGAGGCGTACCTTGCGTATAATTGTATACCTACTATTGCTTATAAAACGAATGTGCAGTGCAGGTTCAATAACCTACGGCAAAGAATACAAAATAAGGTAGGTACCGATAGCAGAAAGAGCGAAATCTCTTATATTTTCGTGGAAACTTTTTCTACTAAGTGAACCAAATGTGATTGCTTCAAAACAACATTATGGCCACTATCTGTCCTACAGAGCTGGGGTCATTGGACGTCGCCGGCAGCTCAGCTTTAAAGCCTTTCCGTTTCCGGAACGGAATTTGTTGTTTTGCCCTAGAAATTTACTAAATATCATGGGAAAGAATTCCTCTTTTTACATAGGAGTTTTTTTTATTCTTATGAGCAATAATAATAACGACAAGTATTTTAATTTCAGTGCTTCTTTGCAGCTTTCCTTGAGTTCTAATTTTGACAGTCGTCAGTATCTATTTACCTGAGAATTTCTAACCTACCTACAGGGTGTAAGACAGAAGCCTATAATAACCAATCAAACCTTATGACTATATTAATGATTCCCGATGCAGCTGGATTACTTTATTTTATCACCGCGATGTTTACCAAAGTAAATAAAGAAGGAAATACATAAACATATTTTTATCTTTAGCCATCTCAGGTCACTTGGCTAAAACAGCGACAAAGTAGATTAAAATTATCTACTAGCGCTATTACGGTAGTATCAGTTAAGTCGTCTCGTGACCACGGTCGATGAACCACGACCTCCCCAAACGTAGGTACATAGTCAAAATTGTATATTTTGATATTAGTTAGCGCGCAAATTAGAGCAGTTTTAGCTAGTTAATATGTTTTCTGTTCGCGAAAGTTTAAGAACTTTTACTGCAATATAATAATTAATGGCAGCTGAAATGTCAGTTGAACATAAAATGCTATAATAAACTGGTTCACCACACGCTCCTAATATTTGTGACGCAAGAACTTTGCGAGATCTAATCATGAACTGTGCCATTTACTTATTACAGTATCGAGTATCGAGTTCAAGGTAAGGTATTAGCAAACCCACTACAATAGGCCATCCAGGCGGCGCGTGAAGCATCTGTCTTAATTTCCCGTTGCTGTATGCGTGCTGATGATATGCATTGACAGTATGTTCACGGTCGTATATTCCTGTTGGTTTCCGGCCTAGTTGCAGTGCCATCCTATTTGTTCCTTCAACTAATGGTGTCTTACTATGCATTGTTCCACTGGTGAGATACCCCGTCCCACCTTGTATACCATAAATACGGTCGAAAAACATTGAAGCAACTAGTCAGAATTCAGGAAAGTTCCTAAGAATTAACCTTGATATGTCTTCATCTTTAGGACCGTTCCACATTGACGCCTTGAGTGAGTGATCGCGAACATAAACCTGACCGCGGCACTTTTTTCCGTCATTTCGTTGTTTCCGATTGGTTCATGGAATTCATGGAGTGAATGTAGAGCGGGCTTTACGAATGTTTATCTAGAGAATCATTTTCATGGTCACGATAACTTTGTACTGTCGTCATAAATTTTGTATTCTAATGGAATCTTAATGATGTTGGTTTGCGTGACTGCCAGGCCTCTATCAACGAATGTTTTAAAGTTGGTATTAGAATAATTATCCAAATTATTCCGAGGTACCGTTTATTGTAGAACTATTCGGCTTTATAACATATAACAGTAAAAAATCGGTCACCAGATAATTCGGTAACTGTGCTCTAAACACGTCTTAGATCTGTATACTATTTATGGTCGATACTAAACTTGTTTAAAATGTCGATTACGATAGTAAAGAAAATATCACGAGATACCATGAAATTAGGGTATCCCTTTGCTTACATGGTGAATGAGAAACATATTTATTTCTAACATCACTAAATTAAAAGTCGCGTAGAATCTATACAAAATGTTATCTTGTTGGTATGCGCGAAGATTCTCATAATATTCTATCTCTTTCTCTCGCTGCGTGAAACCCTGAAACTAGTAAATAGTTCATTTATTCAAATCTTCGAGTAATCAACACACATAATAATAGTTGATTGCTCATTTACTATGCTACTAATATTATTCATAGCAATGCGTGTTTTCCTTCCCAACGGAGCAACGGAGTGGTGTGATTTTACATAATTATGTATATATATAATATATATATACACAAGTAGATGAAGGGTTGAAAAGGGACACATACCTACTACTTTTATCCTATAACTATACAGTACGATTCCTGTAGGATAATAGCCAATGCAGTTGACACCCAATGAAAGCTAATATTAAATTGCCGAAAGAAACTGTAGAGCTTCTACGTGGTAACGTGCGTACTACGAACTGCGTAGATGTCATAATTCGTAGCGTACGGCATGCTACGAGCGAGCTACGTAGACGCTAATTCGTAGCAATATTCTGCGAGTTGTAAAAAATTACTATAACATAACGTACCTACCTACCTTCAATAGAAGCTTTACCTTTATTATATAATACAATATTATATATTATTATATAATATTTTCATATATACCTTTATTAATTCATGCTAAAAATAAATTACAAAAATTCGCGTAAACTCGCAAGTTTGAGTTCCAAGGAAGTTGCCCTATACTACCTGAATGACTCATGTAAACTGTTTCGATGATACATTATTTTAATAACTGCTACTATGCACTAATTGTTAGATAAATAAACGAAACCAAAAATGTATATCAACTAGGTAGGTAACTATTAATTGCTTACTCAATCTATAATTACGAACTCTTTTATTTTTCCTCGAAACTGAGAGTGAACTGTGGTAGGGTAAATTGGCTATCAACTTTGTTAAACAACTTTACCCTAGTTAGACGACGAGGCCGACTAAGTTTGCGAATGGATCCAACTAATAGGCTTTTGGATGTAGTTTAGGTTACGGATACAGGCACGGATTTCAAAAAAGATGATGGTACTTTTGTATCGGATCTCTAAAAATGCGCTACAAACATGGATTCGTCATTATATTTTTCATTTCCGATATCGGCGTCGGATAATAGGTTACGGATATTATAGAGGCAGGATGCATGCCTCGTGTCTAGTTTGGGTCTCGCCGATAATTCATCTCAATAGTAAAACGTTTGTTTCTCTATAATTTGTAACGCATTGTAATCTTTTTGGCAATAAAACTCATTAATTCAAACTCATTCATTCATTAATGGTACCTACCCGTAACATTGCACTTGTGTTTCGATGATAACATCGTGAGGAAAATCAAACCTACACCCCAGAAGTATTTCGGAGGCATGAGGCAGGACCGAGCAGCCTTGGCCTCATCACAAAAGTGAAATAAGATCCAAGCTCAGCTACGGGTGGATATGGCTTGTGATGACAGTAGTTATCGGTCCAATTTATAAAACTAACACACAACATAGTCAATTATACATTGTGTACCTACTCAGTTTATATACACATAGGTAGTTGTAGTTAAGTTATCCATCCAAGGTCACAGGTCGTTTTCCATTGCCCCACGCATATGAATATTTTGCCTAATTTTGTTATTACCCCGTCTCTATAGCGACGGACTAAGTACTAAAACCATGGGAGGTAGGTACAATCAGCAACAAAACGCGCTGAAAATCTATTACAACACTGCGGCAGACTGGTCCGTACGGACCATAATAACAATTAAACCTCTATTGTGTCTGGCATTGACTACTCAATCGGTCTCTCAATTAAACATAGAAAATACTGAAACTGTAGGTACGTGTAAGATATATAATATATCTACTTCTGGTGTTGAAATACAAGAGTGGACTGTATGACAAAGGGTGGTGTGGTGTACAATACAATTGAGAAATACTTAGGTAGGTATATTATATCTATACAGACAAGATAAGTTTACGAGAAGGCTACTATACTAAGAGAAGCCCAGTGCTACGCTTATAATATTACGTCAATAACACATCGTGGTATTACAGGTTATCAAGTTCGTATAATAGTAGGTATAGATAGATAGATAAATTAAAAGATATTGAAAGTATATTGAAAGATTGAACATGCGTTCGACGACTTTTGTCGCAAACTGTACCTACCACTATTGTGTAATTATTTAAATTTTGCGCGCGACCTTGAGTTACTGAACAGCGGGCGAGTAGTGTCTTGCGTACCTCGTGAGGTCTCCATTCCTTCGCCAGAACCGTCTGTGCCATGAATTTAACCCTTCAATATTCATGCATGACACAGACGGGTCTGGCGGTCCACTTGATTGTTCTGTTCTGAACTGTTCTGAACGTACCCACGTTCAGAACAATAAAGCGGACCTTTTGAGGAACCCATTACCGTCAGATATTTCCCCCGAGTGTCCCCACTCGTCACAACTGTTTGAATTTGTAAAAGCAACCGCTTTTACTTTCTTTGTGATCCAACTGTTATTGTTTGATGTTGCTTTGTCCGTTTCTTTTGATACGTAGGTAGGTACCTTTATATAGGTACCTAGCTACATTTTATGTTATCTTTATGACTCTATTTTTTTGTGATACCTACTAACATATTTTTATATTGTCACTAAAGAAAATAACAAGGTAGGTACCTACCTACAACATAAAACTTGGATATAAAGTAACACGTGTCGTTAGTTAAGTCGGCTTGCTACAATTTTGATTTTATTAAGTAGGTATAATATTCTAATCGGATCTAAAGAAATTCTGAGAAATTGATATGTCTACAGATAGAGCGGATCATAGGATAGGTATGTATCTACGTTTTATTGCGATATAATGTAGTCTAGCTAATTAGTAGGTATACCTACCTGTATATAATCATATTATTATTATAGACTACTTAGAGGCAAACATTGTGAGAGTGTCCCTTCTTCTAGGGTATTAAGAGGTAATCTGTGCTAGAGGTATGGAAGTATCTACCTAAACCTACTTACTTAATATTATGCGTTACAGATTTCTTGATAAATGATCCTCTTAGGTAGGTATATACTTACCTTTGTAGTTTGTACCTCCTAATGAAGCATTTTTAAATCTGTGATAACAGAATACCTATTACCTACCTACCTACGTTGCCGTCTTCGGCTAATTTCTTGTCAAGTAAATTATTTACGAAAGCCAGCCCTATTGTCGCTCATTGCCGCAGCTGTTGTGTATTGTTCACGTTCGAAATATTTTATCACAGTGATATTCCGAAAGCTGACGGGTTAACACGATATCTGGGAAGTTTAGTCCAAAATACTTTTGCTAATATTAGTTTGACACGCCTATTATCCAATATCACCGCTGAAATTCAAAAACGTGTCCGATATTGTGTTAAATACCTACCTATAGGTATATAGGTATCTACTTCCTGAGTTTTCGCGCTGGTGAAATTTCGCGTAGGTACCCAGTGAGATGTTACACAAAAAAATCTTAGTTACACCTACCTTATGTAAGTTAAAGTAACCTACCAAAAATGAAAGTTAAGCTGAGTTATCAACATCAAAAAAGGTGCTAAACAGTTAATTAGTCACGTGCATAGCGAAACCTAACTACCTACGAAATATATATTATTATGTAGGTAGGTACCTACTCATTTTATGAAAATAAACCTACTATCCGTTACATAGTGACTCATTTATATTATTACTTATTATTTAATAATGAAAATATTTTATCTTGTATCAGAATAATAACTGTGTTGGAACTGTTGTGCCTTGAATAGTTTTACGGTTTGTAGTAACCTGGTAGGTATTTAAAATGAACAATACATGCACGATGCGGTGGTTGCCGACGTCATCTGCTTTGCAGTATTATTTTTGCCACTAATGCGCTAGCACGGCTTGTAAGGAGCGCCAGGATATAAATAAAAATGCAGTTTGTAACGTGTTGTACAGGTGATAGTCATTTTAAAAGTTTGATTAGTGACTTTATTCTTATACAATTTATTGAAATACGCGGTCTAGTTACCTAGTGGTGTAATACATTTAAATATAGATGGTTAGTATTTTTATAGTAATTGTTTTTGTGCTTTGATTAGTTGCTTTTTGAGATTACAATCTATTTAGTTATGCTAATACGTTTATTCAAATAAATCATTTAAAAGGAAAATAATATTGTGATCTTATCGTAACAGTAAAATCGATCGATTGTTGCGAAGTCATAGCAGCATGGGCAGCATTATGCCATAGATGGGATTTTCGTCTTCGGTTTACTGTCAATGTCAACGTCATCAGCACAGCCTCACCGTGACAGGAAAGTTAGCCAGCCAGCTGGTTGTTTTATTTACTGGCTGGGATGGGACTCAAAGAGAATACAAACGCTACGCTAATGGGACTTGCTTGCTGGTGTAAACAAATGAAATGAAAGTTACGATTCCAATAACCAACGAGCATTCAATTCAATTATTTTAACACTGTGTGTGTACCTAATAGATTAGCGAATTTAAATAGCGATGTTATTGTACCCGACTCAATAAATTACTGTCTACTTTTAATATACGGACACGGTGTTTAAATATACAAAAAATGGGTTATCTAATATCGCTTTGGATTTATCTTTACGGGAATATAAAGGTTTGTATTTCAAGTGGTTTTCAGCCAGAGCTGATGTAGTAGGTATATTTATGGGGTGGGGAATATTTTAATATTTTCTTTGTTGCAAATATTTTGAAGTGATATGTATCCAGCCTAAACTTATGTAACCTACATTGTTTTTTGGTTTTTAGAATACGTTATTGTTGCAGACTGTGCTAGAATCTGGGAGTCTGGGGAACGCTTCATCGTCTGATGAGGAGCTGGAGCAGTGGGAGCAGATATTTATGATGAGAGACGAAAATGGTAACAGTTACAATGATAAGTGAGTAGAAAAAAATGTTGTTTCTAAACGTAATGTAATACATAGGTACCTATTATAATGTGCAATATCTTACAAATGGAGAGTTCCTTTTATAAATTCTTCATACCTACATAAATTAATGAATACTTATGTCAAATCATCCCGTGGACACAGAGCCATAGATCATACACTTATATCACAAAACAGCCTCAGTTACATTAGAGCCACAGTTTTGATAAAAAAAAACGAATGACGCAACGGTTTTAATTGGGTTTTTTTGCAGATTACGTATAACTTACCAGCTTAAACTTCAAAAACTACTATTCCTCAAAAAAGTCTATACTTAGACAGAAATCTTTTTAAATCTGAAAATTACACAGCTTAGCGCACAACCAACAACAGTACCTATATTTAACATTTATATATTGTTACAGACGAAGGAAAAGAAGCATATGGTGTCGACCGTCATGCATCCCGGTGTCGATAGTAATCATTCTAATTGTGCTCGTCGTGTTGGTGCCACTGTTGGACCAACCGAACAACTCCCATGGCAATGCCACTACTGCTCCAGTCAGTTTACAATGCTCAGATGAGTGTAGGTGAGTGAATACAACTTCTAACATTATAACACTATTAAAAACGTAAGAGTGAGTGCTTGTTGTATTGGTGTCATTATTGGGTCATTTGAACAACTCCCATGGCAATGCCACTACTGCTCCAGTCAGTTTACAATGCTCAGATGAGTGTAGGTGAGTGAATACAACTTCTGACACTATTAAAAAGCTAAAAGCGGGTGCTTGTTGTGTTGGTGTCACTATTGGACCAACTGAACAACTCCCATGGCAATGCCACTACTGCTCCACACAGTTTACAATGCTCCGATGAGTGTAGATGAGTAAATACTACTTCTGTAAACACTATTAAAACCCTAAAAGCGACTTGCACTAAAATCTCTTAAATCTACATTTTATAATTCTTTGGCTTCGGCTTCTTTTAGACAGAGTTTGGGAATTAATACACTGTACTGGGTTTAATTAATGTGAGTTTTGTTAAGGGTGCATATTTCTGAAGTTGTTATTCCAATTTGATTTGTTTTATTGTAAAGGTCTATGAATGATAAGGCCACCATACTGATCTGTTATTAATCAACATGTAATATAAAAGGAAACAGTAGATTTATGTTGATGTGACTTATATTTAACTCCACGTACAAAATAATTTCAATCCTTCCTGTATGGCTATAAATAAATATTGTGTGTGGAAGAGTGTTAATGCAATCAATACAAGACTGCTGCATAATCATTGTGACCTAGTTCATTTACTTGAAACATGCAAATTCCTCAAAAAAAATTTTAAACTTTGAATCTAACATTCCATTAGGAAGCCAGATTAAATTTACAACGTTACTGTAATGTAATAAAGTTTAATTTTCTTTGGCCATTTGTTTAATATTTGACATGAAAATAGGTATACTTACCTATGTTCATTTCAAATTGGTCATGCGAAACTAATGTTACAATGTAGTTATTTAAACAGCTTGCAACTTGTAAAATGTAAATTTGAGAACAATGGCAATTAGGAGCGAGCTGTGTATTTTCGAACTTGCTGACTGACAAAATAATCATGTTAGGTATTCTTATTTGGCCTCAATTACCAATGCATGCTTATAGCACTATAATAGATCCATTGCAAATGATGCAACTACCTTTTAACCTTTAGTAAGTTTAATCTACACCAAAAAGTATTATGTACTACCGTGGCCATGGAAATAAGTGAGCATAAAAAATAATTATTTCCAAAACATAACACAAATGTAGTGTTATGCACTATATCAGATTTGATTTTCACAACACAAGTAGAGATTCTATGATAACATGACCCGCTACAACCAATCACTGAATTGAACCGTTAATTGAACTGCTAATTCGGTGACTTCTAAAATACCACCTTTATTTTAATTTTAATTTTTGACCGTACCTAACGGTACTATTTCAGGAGTCACGCGTCATTCACGCAACTTGTGCTACTGTGAACCGGCCTACTGTCCAAAAGGCTAATCAATCAAAATTAATACCAGTTATTTCTCACAATGTAGGAGTAAACGTGACTTTTAGGAGTTGTGATAAATGACTCACGCCAGCCTAACGCACCCTTAACATTTTGTACCTAAAGGGCATGGCCAGAAAACAGTGGAGTTTTTTGTCTTACTGGCCTTATTTTGTAGCAGCGTTTATCCACCACGTTAGCTCTCTATTAAGTCGGACAAAACCCGGCGCTAGAAACTCTACCATCTTACCACAACAGATGTTGAACAGATGAGTCTAAATATTTTCTTCACGAATCGACGTCTTACCCTCGCCTTTTCGAACTCAATAACATATTCACAATTTAAATAACCATTCGGAATACCAGATTTGAGCAAGAAAACGCGAGTGATAGACTTTGATTTTGTGGTACGAAATTTTAGAAACATCTGTTTAACTCTGGTCTAAACTTCTGTGGTACGGTTACCGTCGTACTTACCACAAAACAGATGTGTTTAAAATTTTCGACAACACGAGTGTTAGACGTCGATATTGTGGCACAATTCCTCTGTTCAATTATTTTTCAAACTGTAGTATTAGACGGTTAGTGCTACCCGTAGCCAAAACAAAACTGGGCGTCGTCTATTGGGTAGGTATTTAATTAAACAATCTTTTGTTCCAGGTTATCATTAGTGGAGAGTATTCCAGAAGGTCACATGTACCCGCCTAACGTCACACATCTGCCCACAAAAAATGTGTGGCTAGATTTAATAGACGAAGCTCAAACATCTATAGAAATAGCATCTTTTTATTGGTCTCTTAGGTTTAATGAAGAGTATCCTTATAATTCCTCTATAGAGGTGAGCATTGGACTTTGTGCTTTATTTACACTGAATTAGATTTCACAGTAATTATGATGTAGCTGTCTGCATGTTTGTCTATGTTAAATTTTCGACTTTATGGTAGGTAATAAAGTTGAATTTGTTTTGTTACAGGGGGAGCAAGTGTTCCAAGCTTTATATGCCGCCGGGTCGAAGCGAAATATTAATTTAAGAATTGCTCAAAACTGGCCCAGTAAACCATATCCTAACATAGATACTGAATATTTAGTTAAGAAAAAAGCTGCGCAGGTAATATTATTCAACACTTAAATGTACCTACTTGACTTAAAAGATTTCCAATACAAGCTACTAACTAAAATTATTTTTTTCATCGTGATATCTATAGATATCCTTTTTGTTTTATTAAGCTTTGAAGTGGGAACAAACTGTTTGACCGGACTAAACTATAACTGTGAGTCTAGCTTGTGACCAGAAAGAAAATACATTTATTTCATAAAACACAAACAATGATGAAACAAGATAAAAAATTACAAATTCACATACCTACATTATTGTTACATAAATGCACGGACTATGGGTAGTGGTTCAAATATTAGATTATTTGCGACTGCAGCCTCAGTTATTCTTTGTCAGGTGAGAAGTCTGAACTTCTCCAAGCTCCTGGGAGGTGGTGTGCTGCACACTAAATTTTGGATAGTAGATAGAAGGCATTTCTACATCGGCAGCGCTAACATGGATTGGAGATCTATTACGCAGGTAAAACTTTGTTCCTACATTCAAAATAACTTATAATTTTTGGGCCTTATAATGTGTATCACTTTCGACTACTTCGTCGCTAATACCACTCGATGAGATATTCTATTACGAACTTATGACAGAAAAAGAAAATAAGTCTTCAGCCTTTTTATGATCATTGTCACACCCATTATCCGCGCACAGCTAAACACCTGCCTGCTCTCACCTATCGCTTTACGGCCAAAATTAATAATCAATCCAATCCAAATTTTGCTATCTGGGATTGATGTCACAATCCATTTTTAGGGTCAAACGTGCCAATAACCGATCCGTTTATTGGTTTATGAAGGCACGCAGATTGGAAATCGATTGAAAGATAGGCAGCAATCCAAGATCGATTTCAATCTTGGATAGGAGATACAATATTAATTTCGGCCGTTAGTGAGCAGGATTAGGCCATGATCCACCACGGGGGCCCATCCCGGATCGGTGGATCACATAACTACGAAATAATATCCCATATCATGAACACACCCGGCGCATATTACGGTCTAGTCGGAATTTTCTCAGTTCTAGTTTCCCCCCGATAAATAATTAAATTTGTCAACCATCGTTTCGCGTTTTCCCCCGATTATTTTAAACGCAGATAGAGTACTGTCCATTAGTGTCCATTTTACGAACGTCGAGCGAGCAAAAGCAAAGCCTTCATAATAATTGAAAATATACGATACAAATTTCCCTACGCAGGGGATTCTGCGTACTTATATATTGCCTTGTAAATATGGATCGTCCTGCCCAATTTTTCTATCGAGCTAGTTAGTTTCTGTTAGTGAGAACATTATTTATCGTTAATGATTAGAAAATACTTCAGATGTTCATAAATCTATCTCTAGAAGTTCTTAAACTTTCGGAATCTGAAATAATGGTACCAACTCTGTTGATACAAACGTACTGAATCTTAATTTTACAGCTCTAAAGTTACAGCCCTTTCCTTTGTTTTCATAAAGTTGAAATGTAACAACATATCATTTGACAAGGCTAAACTAAAATGTAGACTAGTTTGTAACGACGGAATTGACATCAATATACTTAATTATATTTTTTCCCTAGCTAAGTTTTTTGCCTTTGTTCAGGTAAAGGAGCTCGGTATGGTGGCCTTCAACTGCTCCTGTCTTGCTAATGATCTCGGGAAAATTTTCGATGTAAGTAATACTAAATACAAGCACACACTCGTTCAAACTACATTTTTATTACAAGGGCACAAGTTTCATTTTGGTAACAACTATTTTTGCTCATACGGCTCTTTTGTGTGTTGTTGGTTTTGGTTGACTAGTAAATAATACATGACGTCGAGGTCGTGACGCATGAAAAAAAAAAACAAATCATTATCACTTTCAAGGTTGACAAGTTACAGTACGTAATTATAGTATGAAATCGGGCCTCAAATTTCGATCTAATTGACTGAGGTTTTCATAGAAACCTAACGCTTTTCGTAGAAGTGCTATGTATATAAATGCCGGAAATTGAGCGATTATGTAGAAATAACGGTTTCACTTCACTATATAATTAAAAAAAAGCGATTGAATAGTAGTTTGTTTTACAAGGGTAGAAAACGACTCATACCTTACTCGATTTTTTGCCTCACGAGCGCAGCGAGTGTGGCACATAGAATCGAGTATGAGTGAGTCGTTTGAGACCCGCGTAAAACACAAAAATTTTCACACAGATTGCGAGAAATATAATAAGTAGGTATACAATCAAAAAAAGCTAAGAATATTTCACAAATAGTCACGTTCACTTTCAAATAAATAAATAATCATATTCAATCTTTTAAAACCAATTTGCATTGTTGTCAAAATTCTACACACACCTACAGATTATAGGCGGCAATTTTAACTAATGCTCGCAAACGCACACGTACACATAGCATACATCCTATGATCGCCAAAAATGTAGACGAGAATTACACTTTCATTTAAAAAAGTAAACTGTTTAGGCTTCGCACGGTTTCTACATTAAGATACTCTTCTTTTTTTTCTAAGTAATTATGTCAAAATGGAAAATTGAAAAGTCGAATCTTCAGCCTGTTGATAATATCGAGTACAAATAAAAAAAAAAACTTTCACTCCCTAGTACCCAACAACCTCGTTTGATACCGCTAAGCTGAGCTAATCTGACACCTTTTTTGAGCATGAGGTGTGAAAAAGCTATTTAGTAGCCTTGAGTGTCGAATATTATCGATCATATCTTTTCTTTTTACGGACATTTCTAAAGTATAGTATCTTATACTGCACCTTCGCCAGATATTTATAAGTCAAATAGTACTGTACAACATTTCTAGACAGATATTTTCTGTCCGTCACGTATCTACCTACCTCTTTAAATTATCCTTTAGAATGGCAGAGAAGCGAATTCTCGCATGTGCCCACTAAAAATGTTGAAGTTGTTTTTTTATATTAATTTCAAGGGTAGTTTTTACGTTCTGAAAGCCTGGCTAATTACTTTCTTTGTTTTACTTGTCATGTTCATATTCCATTGTTAAATATTCAGCGCTTAACTGTGTAGAAAGTTTTAATTATGCTGCTTCCTTTTTTTAAATACGTGACGGCCATTTTTAAATACTGGTTTTAAGAAATGTTAATGAAGTATTGCTATACCGAAACGCATTATTTAAACTCCTTGCCGCGTCTTCTAATTGTGCATGAATTTCTACCATAAAATTGCTTTGAAATTTCCCGGAAGTCCAACTAAAAGGACGCAGCAAACGAACCATTTTCATGTCGTGTAATAAATGAGTTTGCGACGATCGTAAAGTTTTATAGTCAGTAAGAAAGTATCGTAAATCATTCATTTTACTAACATTAAGGTGTTTTATTCTTTTGTCTCTTGATGGGAGGTTTCAGTCTGAAAAAACGATTCAGCCCCGTAATTTATTAACGTTTCGTACCTACCTAAGTGTGTTTTTAACGTTTCTGCGTTCGCCACGGTTACATAACAAGGAAAAAGTCGCTTTATTATAACCGAAGCAAAGTTTTAAAAAGTTTGAAAATAAAGCTCTACTCTATATACTTAATATATACACAGATCATATAGTATAATGTTCATGAGACTACGATCTCTTGACACCAACCACTCGTACGAGAAAGCCAGACAACTCGTTTTACTTCAACGATAGAACTTGAAAAATACATAAAAGTTCTTTGTTCTAGATACACTATAGGGAGTCGTAGTGACAAGGACCTCGCTCGGGCCTTGAACATTTCAGTTCGGCTTATCTCTTTGTGTTATCGCTCGAGCTCGGAATCATTAGAGACTATTCTTTGATGTAAAACTCTACACTACTTAGTATCACATTATCCGAGCACTTGGCTCATGTTTGTATGTTACCGTCCTATTTTAACAGAACGTCACATGTGTCAAGATAATGTTCTGAGAAAAATAAAACGAAATCAATTGGAGGCGCTCACACTTCGCCCTAGGTTTGCCGTCATCATGTCCGCGACATTATAGGGCCGCCTCTTTGAATAGTGTCATTGTCAACTGCAAGGGCGGGCCGTGACACAAGCGCTATTTTTAACATCTAATGCATATCGTACTTAATTAAATATGCTCGCTATACTCTACCTATCCTTGAAAAGAGCGTTCGATCCTCGTTAGCGTGTATATCAGTGAACACGAGCAATTGCCCATAACTTGGCTATTTGACGTGTTTGTGTTTCCTACTGCAACTGCTTGAAGTAGTTTGCTGCTAGTTGCCGGCCGCTGGGGCGGGATGGTGAATGCCAACACGACCCCATCTCGCCCCACTCCAGGCGGATCGACGGCTCACGGGGGGGGGGGGTTTTAGTGAATTCAAGTCCCACACGCCCCCCTTAGAGAAGAATAGTGTGAAAGCATTTCCCCCCTCAAAAAAAAAAAGTTTGTAGAACTCAATTATTCAATCACAGAAATAGTTTAATATAGTTGAGTAAGGTACTGATTGACGCATACGACAGTGTCGCCACGTATTGTTCTCTATTGAACATGAATCTTATAATTTTGAGCGAATTCTAGCTCGCGTAGTGTTTAAATTATCTTGTATCACTAATAATTAATGCGAATACATCTCGTAGTAACAAACCTGTAACAATATTCGAGAGTTCACACCGGCGTCACAGTGTATATTATAAGTAAATATACACTGTGACTTAAGTCGAACCCTCCAATCTCTACGTAGTCTGTGCAGTTTGTGTCGATGACCTTTAGAATAAGCGCCCGTAACAACTACCCGCAACTTTTGTCATTGTAACTGGAGTTTCAATTAAATTGCTCCAGGGCATCGCGATGAAAGCTCGGATAAGTAAATCTCGTTGCTCGAAGTTAATCTTTAGAATACTTTACTAACGATCTCGCTCACGTCTCGCTAGCTGCCGCCTACATAATATTGTTAAGTCAACTTAATTGTGAAACTTATAGCTGTCTCTCTACTGGTACATTTATGTTGTTCTGTGCCAACGCTTAAGTTACACGAGACATTCTAAAGTTGGAATGTTTAGAATTCAATGAACAGTTTTAATTGATGGAAATTCTTGCTGAGTATAGGGATTGGGGGTGGGGGGTATTTGACTTAATATAATATGTTGATTTGGTTTGCAATGAAGCTAAAGCTGGCAGTGCATACATTATGTATGTTACTAAAATACGACTGTACAAAATTCTTAGACTTTCGGGAACCAAAATAATAATTTACTAAAGGGCTAATTCATGTACAGACTGAAATCAAAAAGGTATTTCATATTGACTAAAAGGTCACTTCATAACCTGTACGAACCTCATTATTGTTCGAAACAAGATATATATAAGTATATACGACGCAGGTATCCTTTTCATCTTTGAACAAATCCTTTGACCTTAATAAACAAAATACTTTCATATGTCCGATCCGGATCTCATCATTCCCGCAACAAAGCATCCAGAAAGTAATAAATTATGATATAAGTACGCAAGTACAATAACAAGAGGCAACCCCGTTTGGCTACTTTTAGCTATCGAATTTTCTCCGAAGATGAGATATCGCCTCGGAGTTCCTTTCGTATTGACGTAAATGGCTTCGTATAAAATGTATGCGCTTTGGGAGGTCCGAGAGGGTCGGCCGGGAACGGCGCTGTAATATTTGGATATGAATGGAAATGTGAAATGACGCTTTTAGCGCTGCATAGACTGCTCTCTGGTTGAACTCATTTACGTGAACTGCTTGCTTATACGCTGCGATGGCTATTCTTAGTTGCTAGTAGCCAGCGGTCTCGTAATATTGAGCTTGACATCCATGCTGCAGCATAGAATGGAATAATTATATTCATTCGTATCGGTTCATTGTATGCTGATCTCAGCACACAGTGTGCAGTTATAATTGAAACGTAGCGAATTAGAATAGGGTTGCAGTCTAATAGAATCTAACTACTAACCGGATGTTTCTCGGGAGGCCCTGTTAGTGAGACGATAGCCCAGTACCTATACTAAAGTATAAATGGTTTTGATTCCAATGCAAATTAGTATCTAATCAGTTTGTCGTGGAAATTGATGGAAGGACATATATTTCTGCAAACATGATTAGGTATACCTCTTACGGAGCCTGGGCCAATTGTGGCTATTACCTACCTATAACTGCCGAGTCAACGACATACTCTTTCGTTGCTGTACCTACTTACCTTATCTGTTTGTGAAAGTTTGCACTATTTTTGTAAGCTTGAGCGTCGTGTACTATCTATATTTTTGTACATCTTGATGTAACTCAGATTAATAATCTAATGATTGGAGCCACACCTAAATAAAGTGTAGGTATTAAATTAATCAAATTTATAGGGGTTGTAGTCAAATGTGTCCCTTTCGGGTCGGACTTTTGTCAAGTCCATTTCTGATACTATCAAGATATACAACAAATATAAATACTACAAAGAAGAAGACATCTGTCTACATGGTTAAAAAAAACTATTGTTATACAGGTGTATTGGATGATGGGTGCGCCGGACGCCGCGGTGCCCGACCAGTGGCCTAAGGAGCTCGCGACGGCCATCAACCTCGAGCATCCAGTCAACGTGTCCGACGCTACACACAGCTACGGCGCGTTCATCACCGTGAGTACTGACTAGGCGTTGTGTGACATGGTTGATTTCAGCATTTACTCCGACAATTTGAAATATACCGGGGGAAAAAGACGGGCATTTCACCCGCGGCGGTACGGGGATTTCTACATTTTCCACTTTTCATTGTTATGGAATTCTGTTTAAGTCGTCATTATTGTTTTCGTTGTATTGCACCGCTTCTAATATTTACTAATTTGTTACTCTATCACTGCTTAGGTGCATTATCTATGTATTAGGTGCGATTATTGTAGAAGAAAGAAAAGTAATTGTAATTTAAAAGTAATACATTTTTTGATCTCAAAAAGAGCGAGAAAGATTGATTCCTAGCGCTCGCACTCTTGCGCATGGAGATTGAGTATACTTTTAATAACGACACGACGGTATAGAGTTACGACAAAGATGAGAAGTCAGGTCAAACTCCTAATCCCCTAACAGCCCCCATCAACCACAAAATCGTAAAAGATTAACGTCCCAAATCGTCTCGTCTCACATGTCTTAAAATGTTCTTGTCTGGAAACGCGATGTCAAAACCTCGTAACTTTTATCCGTCGTTAAAGCTAGACATAACGTTTTAAATTGGCAATATCGCGAAAGTGCTGCGGTGTCGTTCGACTTTAATGCTTTTAACGCCATTTCCATCCGGTAGCCTTGCGGTAGGTATAGTTGTAGTAACTGGTGTGTAATCTGTGGATAAAAGCTCGCTGACTCATCGCACTGTAAGCGGTTAAACCTTTGTTGTCTGACAACTTTTGTCTGGAGGCGTGTTCTGTCTTCAGTCTAGCCTGGGAATAACGGGTAGCTTTTACGGGAGAATCGTTTGTGACTTGCAGTAATAATATGGACCGTCGCTTTGCTGCTTTGGGAATTGAGATACTTACGACATGATGACTCAAAACAGTCTTTCACTCACTTAGCAGGTTTTCCCTGTGACATCAATGTAAGTGCCTATAAGGCTGAAACGTATGAAATTTTATGACACATTACACGGATGACACGAGATTGAGCTCGACTCGTTGTCGTGTTTTCGACATTTCCCCAAAACCAATCTGGCTAGAGTGTTTCCTGAACTTTCCTGGAATATATTTGTGCACTTTGATTTTTCGCGTCGGATCTCGCACGCTTGTCACGTAGACACTTTATTGATGTTGCTCCGAAGCAATCCAATTAGAAGCATACGCGTAGAAAGCCTAATTGAACTGTATGTATATGAAAGGACTAATGATATTTGAGTTTGACTGATGCTATTTTGTTTTTTGCTCGAAAGATCATTTATTACACGGAAGTTACTTTCGATTAAGCACGTCAAAACTATGTTGGTACTGGAGTGACACTAGTGATTATTAAAAGACGGATGGATACGCCTATCGCTTGTTTCAACTTGCATAGCCGTGTCAACTTGCAGTCGAAATTTGGTGGGCCCGGACTAGCGGTATTCATTGATGCCAGAAAACAAAGTTCCAGAGATAATGAATTAGGAATATTTGCTTTTTTGATATGGTAATTATGGGTCATAACTATTCATATAACAGAGTTCAAACTTTAAATAGATAAAGTTGGGATGGACTTCGGTGTCCAGCGAAATCGATTAAAACAACTCATTTTAATATTCATTTATTCATAAAAGTATGCTAATAGGTTTGGTTGGTTAGGAATGTAAATACTGAAATGGGCAAGTAGTAAATTTGTAATATTAGTTCTGTGTTCAGTCAAAAATTATTTTCAAGTTTTCGGATCAAATTAGTAGGGAGGTAGTAACTCAGCTAGCTATTTCGCTAAGACAAGCTAAGGTCAAAGTTTTTATTGGGTCCACACGAGGAATGTACTTGATTTGGCTTAATACTACCTTTACTACGTAGATTTATTTATTAACAACAAAGGGAGCGACAATTTTCCACTTAGTACCTAACGTAAGTGAGGAGGTATACCTACTAGTATTCTCAAAAACTGCTAATAGTCAGAGGTAAATCCTTCAGGTAGGTATAATCATTTGTTTTTCAATTTTTGCGAATATGATTGGGTTTTGTTTTTTGTTTAGTTAGTGGAAGTAAAGTACCACTTAGGTATATCATTTCAAGTACAAATAAAGTTTTTGCTATCTAGTCAAAATGTCGAGTCCCGCATGCAGTCAGTAATGCAGTAAACGTCACTAACGGTACCTAATTGAAGAGAACACGTAATGAGAGTTTTTGTAATGAAACGATACGACATGATGTGTCACGATACGACATGACGCGATACCGAAACCATCCGATACGACACGACACGAAACGATGCGATCCGATACAACTCGACGTGACTAGATAAAAACATTTTTTATGCTGTAGTCAAAATTTTTACACAGTTGTTACAATATGAGCACTTAGAGATTTTAAGCATACCTATATGGTATATATCATTTCTATATTTTTATATAATTATTATACAATATCTTCCCCATACCACGGCCGGGGCATGACTAAAGGGTACCTATTCCTCCGTAAGTAATCCGTCCGACTTTTGTGCGTCCTAACCAAACATGTTGTAGTAAGTAGGTACATCAAATAACCTGCTTTACGACCCAATATAACACTCAAAGCTTTACGGTTATTGATACAGGCTCATGTCTAGTATTGAGATCGAACAACCCTATTGCGATCAAAAGTCAAAACAATAGTTACAATTATCTAGGTACCACTTGAGTTATTAGGTTTGAAACTTGAAAAATGAATCTAGGGCTGTGACTTTGGTATCGTAGGAGCATGCACTTCCCATAAAGGGAAACATCGTTAAAACCCCTTGTGGTCACTAATACGTAGTGTCTGCCTAGCATTGACTATGCCTAGCTAGCTACCACCTGGAAGCGGAAAACATGTCCTCAAACTTTTCATGATATACAGTGCAAAATATATGCAGTGTTATTTTAGCTGTCCATCATCGACCACAAATTATGGTCAACAGCTGAGAAAGTTATCAAATGGTAGTTAAATAGGTAAAAAACCTAACACCAAATTTTAACGTAGTAAGTATATATATAGTACTACGACTTACGAGCTAACACTATGCGGGCGCGGGCGCGGGCGCGAAATATCAAATGTATGTCGTACTATACAAGTGTTCACGTACAAATCGCACGTGCGGTCTAAGCCACGTCTACCGTGCCCGCGCCCGCGCCCGCGAGTTACCGTGAACGAGCACTTAGCTTAAATGTAGAGGCTATAAATTTATGACATGAAAAATGTTATCATTTCATGCCCTCTAGGGACTTTTAATACCTCGATATGGCCTACCCCTTTAACTAAATTAAATTACTTTCACAGTCCTAAACTATGAAATCATGAGAACGTCATAGCTTGTATTATTTGGAATTTTGGTCGTTGTATTGGGCAGGTCAAGGTTACGTAAACTTAACAGCTTCAACACTTTTATTGCACCTACACTAAAATGGAAAGCTTGCTGAAGCGAGCTACATGCTGTTAACTTGTTAACGGCGTAAAATAACATCTCCAAGCTTTGGAACATAGCTCGAGTTGTTGAGTATACAAAAGCTACATCGCATGCGGCACGACGAGAAACTCGTACTTCTGTACTTTATAATGTACTGTGATATTTGTTTTTACGTTTACAATCTTCGAGTTTGGAATCGTTTGACTATCTCATGTCCTTTTAAATAGTAGCAATAAACACGGCACGATAATTAAATAGAATTTTCGGAAAGGCATCGACGCTATCTTCTTTACAACATAAAGATATCAGGGCGGTACAACCCTCTGTTCTCCACACAATGGACTGTCTTGCATACCATTTGAAAAATTTCATTCGGTCCTCAGATATGGTTTGACCTTTGCTGTTTTACATAGTTTAACTTATCAGCTTTTATGGGCGTCGAGGGAAAGCTATGAAATGGGACCTTGGTGCAATTATGTTGATGTTTTTGTTACTTTCAACACAAATTACTTTGCCACGACTATTTAGCTCGATGACCCTTTTGTTTTATTTGACGCAAAATAATTGTATAGTACGGGGTGTTGTTAAAATTTCTTGGTAGAACTAAAACTGCCGCTCATATTCCGTAGAATCTCATTCTATAATTTTGAAATCCACTAAACTCTTGGAAACAATTTTAGTTGGGACATTTTAATTTCGAAGAAACCATTTGAAACACGGCTCTAAGTTGGTAAAGTCTGCCGTACAGGCAATAGAACACAAATTTTGCTGAAGGACATTTTATTCCACAGTATCTCCGAATTAGCATTTAAAACAAAATAATGAAATTCTCATCAAAAACAGCCCTTTTCGTCTAACGTTTCTGTGGCTCAGGTGTTGTAACCGTACCCTCTAATTATCCCGTCAGAATATTCACTGGCGGCGGCGTGCAATAAAATAAAACACGATTTTTATCGTAGGTGTGTCGTTTGAGTCGTATTCGCTTGTCACAACGATATTGATCGACACAAGCTGTTCTACGGCCGAAATTAATAATCAATCCAATCCAAATTTTGCTATCTGGGATTGAAATCACAATCCATTTTAGGGTCAAACGTGCCAATAACCGATCCCTGGATTGGTTTATAAACTCACGCAGATTGGAAATCGATCGAACGATAGGCAGCAATCCAAGATCGATTTCAATCTTGGATAGGAGATACAATATTAATTTCGGCTGTTAGTATCGAGCCTCTATCTTAATATATATACATTAATCATATTTGCACACCGTGTGCAGTTAGATCTAACTTAGATAGGATAGCTTACATCTCAATAATTTATAGTCGCAATAACAAGAACCTTAGCCACAGCAACGCGTGGCCGTGTCTGCAAGTTTACAATATAATAGCGTGAAGAAAGATTCCCTCAACGTCACTGCTGGCATCAATAGTAGTTGGTTTTATAACATGGAGCCGCGTATAGGCATGCACGTGAATTTGTTGTTGTTGTTGAATGGAAATGATCGCCGACGTATAGTAAAAGTTTGGGGACAACGTAACGGGACATGTTGTGCGTGTTTATTGGATACGTACCTACGATTTTAGGACCATTCTTAGGGTATCCAAACCTACTCAAAGGGTAAAACGAGACCCTATTACTAAGGCTCCGCTGTCCGTCTGTCTGCCCGTCCGTTCGTCACGCTGTGTCTCATGAACCGTGATAGTAGGACTGTTGGAATTTTTACAGATGATTCTGTTGCCGCTATAACAACAAACACTAAACAACAGAATATAAGAAATATTTACGTTTGTTGTATGAAAGCCCCCATAAAACAAACGTGTTTGTATGGCGTTTTTATAGCTGATGGTATATGTATATTGGTACAGAACCCTTCTTGCGCGAGTCCGACTCACACTGGCCGGGTTTTTTGGGACTTGTTGCGCTTCTTGTTCCCGGGCAGATCATTAACTTCATCTGCTATAGGCAGGCGTGGCGCTAACCATCACGTGACCGACTGCTCGTATTGTTGCTCTATAATATGTGGCTTTGCGAATCAAGGGAACGTGTTGTCGTAAACATGACGCGCGACGTGACCTGCAAGGTAGTCTGATTTAACCCTCTTTGTTTGCATACAACAATTTTATTGATGCGTGTATTGCGTGCGTGCCACGTTTTACGGCCGTTATAATGGTGCATGTTTCGTTCGTGCAGTGAAACCATTTCTGTTTTATAAGCTGAATGAACGCTGCAATGCCGTCCGCCTTGTTTTATCTGTTTGTGTTGATTTTGAGATCAGACACTCAATTCTCAGCACTCTCAGACCCTCAGACACTCAGAATGTCGTGACTGAACGTCGCGCCTGAATTTCGTGACTGAATGTCTTGACTGACTGACGTGACTGAATGTCATGACTGACTGTCTCACCAGAATTTCGTGTCTGATTGTCGTGTCTGACTGACGTGACTGAATGTCGTGCGTGATTTAATATCGTGGACTTAATTTCGTAACTGAATGACGTGACTGAACGTCGTGCCTGAATTTCGTGACTGAATGTCGTGACTGACTGACATCACTGAATGTCGTGACAGAATGTCTCGCCTGAATTTCGTGACTTAATGTCGTGAATTAATGTCATGACTGAATGTAGTGTCTTAATGTCGTGAACCCAAAGATATATCCAAAAAATGCTGCCCAAAGTCACTATCCCACGCCGGCGAAGTCGCGGGCACAGCTAGTAGATACATAAATTACGTAACATAATTTAACGTACGATTCTGTTGCAGAGTTCGCCGCCGGCCTTCAGCCCGACCGGACGCACCAACGACGACGAGGCCATCGTGTCCATCATCGGCGCGGCGGAGCAGTTCGTGTACATCTCCGTTATGGAATATTTACCAGCCAGCCAGTTCACTCCGAGGATGTTGTGAGTACCACAATAATTATAAGATTACTTGAAACATATCTTTTTCGATATTTTTTTTTATTCTATCGAGAAAGTATTCGATACGTTAACTGTCAAAATTGTTTTAGATTTGATCAGCGCCTTGCAATATCGACAAGATGCATACGCGAACGGTTACCTTGATGGATACGATAACGATACGAACCATTACTATTTTCGTGCTTGCCCTATTGTACGATTACCTACTGACCAAATCTAAAACAAATTTGACACGTTATAGAGGTTCTCGGCCTACAGGTGCTTAGGAATAATATTCCGTCATAAATACAGTCATAAATCGTTAAAAGGAAATGATTAGGTATAAATCATTTCCTTTTAACGATTTATGACTGTTTTCGCATCACAACTCCATCTAAATCCATTTCAACAGCAAAAGCGTTAAGTATTTTTCATCTAAATCTAACGGGATATATAACGAACCCAACCCTTTGATAAAAACGTGTTTGTATAACGCCTCCTACTGTCGGTCGGTATAAAACCAGTTTACGAACGAATCTTTGAAGAGCTAGTTCAGAGTGGCATTATATCAACAGCTTCTGGCCGAAGATCGACGACGCGCTCCGCCAGGCCGCCCTCGAGAGGAAGGTCAAGGTGAAGCTGCTGATCAGCTGGTGGAAGCACTCCCAGCCTTCCGAGGACTACTTCCTGCGCTCGCTCACTGCCCTCGCCGACTCCTACCCCAGGGTCGATATACAAGTTGTAAGTGGACCTAGATTACTCCCTTGTGGAACTCCTCAATAGGACCTCTATGTATTGTAGTGTTGAGAGTTGTAGGTATAGAATAACTGTAATATGCTGTTCGCTGTTATATTGCTAGTTACTTAGTTACTTTGGCTTATTCCAGAAATCCCCTGGCAGTATCCCCTGCGCAGGGGGCCATTTTCCCCCTGCGCGTACAGTTTTCGCATGCACAAGGGAAAAATGGATAAACAATCCAGAAATCCCCTGAATCATTTATTTTATAGATGGCACTAGAAATAAGGTCTCATTGTGTTTTATGCAACCCTGGTACTTCTGATTATGTACCCTGTGTATTTTTATAACTGATGTGGTGTACGATTAATATTTTTCTATTCTATTAACTTAAAAAAATATCTGTTATTGCACTAGACGAAATATTCCCCCAATGCACGGTAGGTCACTGTTTCTATTGTTTAGTACAAAACACTCATCTCCTAAGTAGACCTTATTCCACCTGACTTCTCCGTCCAAAGTTTGTCTGGTATAGATCACTCGCCTGTACCTACGTATCATTATATCTTACAAAGTTCCTGCGGGAAAAAAATAATTGTCAAAATGTCAAATGACGTGAATTTGACTTGAATCGTGAGTTCTGGCTTGAATCCGTTTCAAAAAGTGATGCATATCAATAGATGCACTTTAAAAAAGCTACTTGCTTTACAATATTTTTCATAAAAACCGTTTTATGTTTCTCCCGCAAAACTTGATATTTTTTCATACGACTTTTTAATATGACAGCGATTTTTGATTTGCAATTCCACTTTCAGAAACGTTTCATCGTACCCTCCACGCCGGACCAGGCCAAGATCCCGTTCGCGCGCGTGAACCACAACAAGTACATGGTGACGGACCGCGCCGCCTACGTCGGCACCTCCAACTGGAGCGCCGACTACTTCACCGACACCGGCGGCGTCGCCTTCGTGCTGGAGGCCGCGGGGGCGCCCGGGAACGCCTCCAGGGACCTCCGCGGGGACTTGCGGGACGTCTTCCTCAGGGACTGGAACTCGCCCTACGCCGTGCCTCTGAGGAGCTTATAGCGGGCATAGAGAGTGTATTGTGTAGCACCGACCGCGAACTTCAGTCAGTCGACGGTGTACTTATGATATCTGGGCGGATGGTGCACATGGCATCTTTTATGGCCGGTTCACATTATTCCAGTAGCATCCCAGCCCAGCTATAGGAATCCAGTACTGGAATGTACCCATTCCAGTACTGGATTCAACATGCTTTGTACTGGAATATGAATTAATCCGGTCCAGCTGGACTAGAATAAAGAAAACCGGGCAATAGGAGTGTGATGGGACCACCACAATACAGCATTGCAGGTGAAGAACTTTCATGTAACCTAAAACAAAGATGATATAAACTTTTACACTAAAATTAACAGCTGAAAAAAGCAACATCATCTATTACGCTGAAAGTATGGAAATGTCACTCATATCCCATTGAAATCTTCCAAACGTTTTACGGAACATTCTACATTGCTAAATGGCAAATATTGGGAAATACATGCAAGTATTTGAAGAATTATTTAATTAAAATGTTATGGGAACACTAGTATAACTGGTAAATTTATGTAAGTTAGGTATTTTAATCTTCAATATATTCTTGTAGGTATTGTATAAGATATGGCACTGAACGGTACTACTGTTGGTTGGCATAATGATGATTGATACATAATATTCAGATAAGATACATAGTATTCTAATATGATAGGTTAATAGGTAATTAATTACCTTCCTTTATAAACTAGAACTGCATCATCAGATCTTTTATTGCTGTTAAAATATTTTGTGAAGAGGTAAGTCATTGTTTTTCAGAATAAATATTTAAAAAGCTGTAACTTAACAAGTCAAGGTAATCAAAATAATAATAATAAATAGTCTCCTCTTTAAAATATTGACTGTATTGCTCTAGTAATTAATTAAATACGATTCATTATCTCTAAGTATCTCCTTATATACTTAATTATTGTGACGAGTTTGTTCGTACATCTTGTTCTTGTGTGACTGACTGTTTAGATTTTATAATATAATTATATATCGAAGTATAACTTATTATGTACCTAATCTAACTTGATAATTATTGATAGAACTGCACGGGCAAAGGTAAATAACCGAGTATGCATTTTAATGAAGTAATTAGTTAATATTACATTAAAAATTGGTTCTCTAGTTAGACATATCACCACATAATTAATAGATAAGTAGTTGCTGCATTCTTGCAGTTGGGCATTAAATGAATGTGGAACATTTCACTTTCAAATATCTATATCGGGCAAATTATCACCGTTTCTATCATCTTTAAGTGCTGTAGCTGAATAATAGTGTTAGTTTTTTTTTTTGAAATACTAATTTATTGTCTAAATCGATCTGCTATAGAGTAGATTGGGTGGGGTCTGCTCAGATACAGTGAATAAATTATGAAGGCAATCCTGCTCACTAAGACATAAATTTAATACATTAATAAATACTTACCGCCTATATGGCTATTAGATACCATACATATTTATTGAAATATATAATTCTTGGTATTATTATACCTAAACAATATTGAAATTATCACTATTCGACATTCATACTGATTTTCAATGTAAAACGTGTAATACAATCTTAATATATATAAAGTTTATAAAGTACGCGTCACGTTGTTTGTCCGCGATGGACTACTAAACTACTTAACCGATTTTAATAATATTTGCACACCGTGCGCAGTAAGACCTAACTTGAAAGATTAAGCTTACATCTCAATTTATAGTCGCCACAGCAACGCGTACGTGGCCGCTAGTAATAATATGTAAAATAATACTGGTGAAGGAAACTACCAAATTGTCAAAGGCTGCCTTCATTCTAAAATGATTTTGGCTTAAGATTTCTTTAAATGACAGTCATCAACCATCATCAACAGCCCATATCCACCCATTGCTGAGCACGGGTCACTCCTCACTTGAAAACCTATCACGGGGGCCCGGTCCGAATTGGTGGATACATACCTCCGAATCTCGGGCATGTGGGTATGGTAAATTAAAATGACAGTATTTTATTAAAATTAATAAGACTAAGACCTGATAAGCAATAGTATTTTTATTGAAGGACAATATGGGTGATATTTTACGTGTTTGGTAACCATCTGGTTTGTAAATAAACGTTTCTTTTTACAACTTCTTGTTTCTCTTTAACCCTTTTTCCATTTGTAAGCAATACTCGGTGACGTAACGAAGATTAGCGAGTGACGAGTATGAAACAAGATAGTTTTATTAAGTATTTTTATTTTTTGTATCTCTAAACGTAACATTTAATTATTTTATAAACTTATACAATTACAATAATATTTTCAAAAAATATAAAATATGAACTCGCGTCAAATAAAGAAAAGTACATTCATCGTCAAACAGTTTCCGGCACTGTATTATCTGTATATGCTTAGTGACTCTTCCTTGCCGTATAAAGAGTAGGCAAATGGCTGAAACAGTCAGTTCGATCCTGCATAAAACAATACCAGTATATACCAGCATAATATCTTTTACAATAAGGCACCTAAAATTCATGAGTTTACCGGTATATGTCTGATAGATGTCATATCTGTCCCTGCTTCATCTTTGCCGTTACTAACTCAACAATTAAATAATATTCCAGAACTTATTCCGATATTTATTAAGTCTACATTTTAAATAGGTAAATAAATACCTACAATCAAAATAGCCAAAATGGTTAACCGTACCGATTCTGAGCGCACCAAATAATAAACTTATTTTAAATTTTTATTATTGTTATTTCATTTTAGTCCATAGTAGAATGATCTACCCTAAAACCGAATGAATTAAAAAATGACGACTTAAGCGAACCATCATTTTATGAATTTTTCTGAGGTAGGCATGCTCTCTCAATGCGCACGCACACTTAATTTAAGTTTAACCCACCTAGCGCACCCAGAATTGACAGCAAGTTAACATAAAAAAAAAAACAAATACAAACGTCAAGACCGTCATTAACATTTATTCCGTCAACGTGTGCAACTACAGGCCGGCGCATACTACAAATACCACAGCCACAGCCGCATCGCATTGCAAAATAGCGGCAAAGTTAACAGGGAGCGCGGCCCGCCTGCAGCTTGCGCCAGTTCATATAAAGCCGGGTCTCTTGCGTTTCTTTTCACGGAACATTACACAAAACACCTTACACATTTACATTTGATTTCATAGACAAGTTGTCTCCTGCAATTTGCGGCCGGTTGAAAATAAAACAAACGCAGCCCCCACTCCACCATGCACCGCGAGAAACATAAAACATTATTAGCTTCATAGACAAACGAAATCTTCTACCGCATAGACAAATGTGTAAATCAACGCCTCTTTGTTTTGACTTTTTTTTTGTTTTGTGTTATGTTCCGTAAAAACACGCGCAGGAGACCCGGGTTAAAAAATGTACAAGAGATGTAGGAAGGTATTCGTTATGCGATGCGGCCTAGGCGTGCGTGGCGCTGTCCTCCACGAAGTCCCGGGCCTCCTCCTGCGACACGCACTCCACATGCGACACCTTGTTGCGGAACTTGACTCCGTAGAACTTGTGCGCGTGTTCCAGCAGCTCGGGGCGGAAGGTGGTGGTGATGAACTGCGCCGAGCTGGACAGCTCGTGGATCATGTTCGCGATGGCCTTGCGGTGCTGCGCGTCCAGCGCCTGGGGAGTTCAGATAATCAATAATACAAATATTTTGTATGGTTCTATGTGGAATCTTCACATAATGTATTGTTGCTATTGTGCTATTAGCCGTGAGGATCTCTAAATGGCATCGTTGTTAGCCATTTTTGTTTAATCAATAAAGTACTGCTGTTAATCGTCCATTCAAATCAAAAAATAAATAACAACTGACCACTAGCATTCATTTATACGGGATATCAAGTATTTTCTATTCCAGAACCTAAACGGTCTTACCACAAAACATTTAAACCAGAGTTGAACAGACGAGTCTAGATATTTTCTCCAGAAACCGACGTCTGACTCTCGCTTTTTCTAGCTCAATAACAGAATTAGGAATGCTAGAATTGAGTAAAAAAACGCGAGTGACAGACGCCCATGTTGTGGAACGAAATTGTAATCTAATCCAGTGGATCCGGTTTCGACCCGCGATCTTAGTAATATCGTCGGCCCATAAAACCGCTCGACGGCCGACGCTTCTGTCTCCCGTCTCTTCTACAAAGACAGAGAGTCGTCCACTGCAAAGGTCGGTGTGAGCCGGTGGGCACCCACCTGATCAATCTCGTCGAAGAGATAGAAGGGCGCGGGGTCGCACTTCTGTATGGCGAAGATGAGCGCGAGCGCCACCAGCGACTTCTGTCCGCCCGACAGCTGGTTCATCTCCCGCATGTCTCCCTCGCCGCCGGTGAACGACACCTTTATGCCGACGCCCGTGAACTGGTCCGCGTTCGCGCGCTGCTATTAAACAATGTAACGAAACGAAATAACATAAAACAAATAAAATTCA
Source organism: Hylaea fasciaria (assembly GCA_905147375.1). NCBI lineage: Eukaryota > Metazoa > Arthropoda > Insecta > Lepidoptera > Geometridae > Hylaea > Hylaea fasciaria. The sequence goes on along the minus strand of LR990202.1, from coordinate 9,171,430 downwards.
GACAAAGAACAAATAAAAGATAAGGAAATAAATATTTTCATAACAAAAAAAATAAAAAATTAAATGTATAAAAAAAAGTACAAAAAAACACATGTAACTGATGTCCGAGCAGAGGGGTTAAACGAAATAAATACTGTTTTTTAGTGTTAATTGGTCATGCGTAATTATTGAAAATATAGATATCTTTTGTTATTTCAGTGTAATTCGGTCACACCATCAGCAACAAAATGGCTTAGCTTTTACTGTAATATTCATGTGAATATCGTCGGTGTATCTGTTGAGCTGGGACTCAATATTGATGGCTATTGAATCACGTTAACACTATTAAATACCGACTTTGACAGCAATAACATGAGCTTTTTATAACCACAAGAATTATGTGCGAAATCGTCATCTACGATCGATATACAAAAACATCGATTCTTAGCCTTGAGCATACCTTTTAATACCCTGAGCCCTAGAAAAGGGCCAGATTGGGAATTTATTTGACATTTTGAGCGTGTCATGGGTATGATCTTGTACCTACATGTATCAGTAGAAATACATACATGTTGCGCCTCTAAACAGCCCCTCTTTTTTCTTCAGTCGACGCAACATCACACACAGAAGTATGATCATGATTGGAGATACTTTCACATGAGCCGACGCTTATGGACTGAATAAGGTACTTACCTACAGTAACCTAATAAAGTTATGTAAAACATTTTGTTGTAATATGTTGATCAATCAACTGATTGCAAGACTTTAGTATGGTATTCAAAGATTTTTAATAAGAGGCTGATTAACCTCACCAATATAAAATAATATCAATGAAATGCTCACATTTTTCAGTAGGAGCTCAATTGATAATAACTGGCATTTGTGAATTTTATGACGTCAAAACAAGCCTATCTCTAAGTCGCTTAGATAATATTCTGTCATTTACTAGGGCGAGAAAAAATACAAACAAACGGCCGCACTCAAATTTGATCGCATTTAAAATGGAGTTTTCGACCATGGAAATAAGGGGTATTTAATAAACTGCATTCCTAGTAAAGAGTCCTTACATCAGCGTTGACCTCGGTCCCGTCGTCCTGCGCCACCCGCATGATGAGGCTGCCGCGGCCCTGCGGGACCAGCTTCTTGAACACCTCCGTGAAGTTCTTGCTGACCTGCTTGAACGTGAACTGGATCGCCTCCAGTTTGCGATGCTCCAGTGTCTCGATCAGTTCGCGGATCTTCTCTCCTCTGAAAGAGACGAGCATATAGAGGTTCAGCGCAGTTAGAAAGAGAGCTCGAGAATTTCATGAATGATTGTATCCCACGGTTTCACCCAATTCTCATTTACCTCCAACCCTAAATTTTCCTGGGCGAAAAAATAGTCAGGGAATAGTGTAGATTTCTATCAGTGAATGGATTTCCAAAATCGAATCAGTAATGATTATTATCTCACTAATAAAGATAAGAGCGTAGGATGTGGATAGTGCAATATGCCATTAATATAGGTATATAATATAAATAATATATGGAATCCATCATAAATTTAATGGATATTTGTTTAATTTTAAACTTATATTGAAGGTTTTTAAATGACACATAATAACTTATTAATGTTAATCTTTATATCAATTAGTTACACCGACGTGACACACTTTAAATAGCTAGTCAGAGATTAAGATACATTAAAATCGATACAATGACTCCCATTATAAACCTGTGCAATATTTTAATGCTTTAACGATTTGTTGCCACATTCCATATAACAAAGCCTGAATATTTAACATGGTCTCACATACATTATAATCATATTTAGATAATGTTAGCGTACTATGGCACTGACATTGTCATCACAGGTGGCTAGAAATCCATTAACAGGTTAATCGCTCGCGTATCAACAAAGCAAATCGATACGCATTTAAGAACACAACTAATTAAAAATTGGGCTCAAATTATAACCTCATCAGTATTTGAGAACGAGGTTCGTTATTGGAACAACATTTAGCCTTCAAAACCGCGGGAGCACAGTTGTGTAAATACTCTACAATAAAATGTACTATCGGTTGTGTTTCTTGTTTTTCGTGACCACGGTTCGCGGTGTCAGCTTGTGGGACCGATTTTTAGGTGGGGTCTCGTCTCTCGTGGGCGGCATCTCGTACGTGTACCCGGCCATCGGCCCCGCGGACGCGTATCTCACCATACACCAGCTAGCGGCGAAGCACGGCTACCCGCTCGAAACCCACACCGTGTCCACGGAAGACGGCTACATATTGAACATGCACCGGATGCCGCACGGGAGGAACGCGACGCGCCCGGGCCGGCCCGTGTTCCTCATGCACGGCATATGGGAGAGCTCCGACAGCTGGCTGCTGCAGGGCCCCGGCCGCTCCCTGGCGTACATCCTGGCCGACCGCGGCTACGACGTGTGGCTCGGGAACGCGCGAGGCAACCGCCACTCCGCGCTGCACGAGGCTCTGGACGCCGCCTCGCCGCAGTACTGGGACTTCAGCTGGGAGGAGATCGGGCTGTACGACCTGCCGGCGATGCTGGACCGCGCGCTGCAGGTCTCCGGCCGGCGCCGGCTGGACTACGTGGGCTTCTCCCAGGGCACCACCGGGTACTTCGTGCTGGCCTCCGCGCGGCCCGAGTACGGCGCCCGGGTGCGGCGGATGTTCGCCCTCGCCCCGGAGGTGTTCCTGGGCAACGCGCGGAACGTGCTGCTGAAGATATTCTCCCCGGCGCACTTCTACCTGCAGGCCATCATGTGGAACTTCAACGTTTACTCGCCCAGCGCGGACTTCTTCAATGCGATATCGCCGTTCGTGTGCAAATATCTGCCGGTGCGATGCGACGATTTCTTCTTCTCCGTCGTCGGGCCGCACCACGTGAAGGAGTCTCTGTGGCCGGTGATCCTGGGCCACGTGCCCACCGGGTCCTCGACCTTGCAGTTCATCCACTACGGCCAGCTGGCGAACTCGGGGCGGTTCTGTCGCTTCGATCACGGCGTTAGCGGTAACCTGGAGCGGTACGGACGGAAGACTCCGCCGGACTACGAGCTGGGCGCGGTGACGTCCCCCGTGGTGCTGTTCTACAGCGGCGCCGACTGGTTCTCGGACCGCCGCGACGTGGAACTGCTGCAGCGGAGGCTGCAGAACGTGGCCGGAGCGTATTATGTCGAGAAATTCACTCACGTCGATTTTATGTACGCGGACGAAGCGTCCGCTCTCATTTACTCGAACATCGTCAACCTGATTGACAATGACAGTTGATCCAGTTTTAAGTGGCCATCGTTTAAGGTATTTTTCTAATAGTTGTGTTGTTTTCTTTGTGGTTGTTAGAATAAAAATATACGAACAAATAAGTATATGTAATTTAGTTATTTAATGCATACCAAATAATTGTTTTGACAGTGGCAAAAAGGCTGGCTCATATCTCAGAATAGCTTTTGCTATAAGTACATGGAAACACAGCCTGTGTTTTGACACACACCTTTCTTAGGTCCACTACTTTGGTATAGTTAGTTTGATTTAGATCTAGGTAGTTTTAGTTTTCTATTAGATTTAATTGTTTTTATTTTCTTTTATTTAGAGAATAAACGACATACCCTATATCCAATTCTTCTTTTCTTTTGTACAACTTCTCTTTCTGTTCAGAGAAACTGATGAACTGGTCCAAAGCTTTTTTGTTGACGTGGTTGTACTTCTTGAGGTGTTGATTGGCCTTCTCTAATTCTTTGAAGAGCTGAAACACAATACAATACATTTGTATTCGTTTCACCGCTGTCAAGATAATTAAATAATAATATTAATTATTAGAAATACAGTTTTAAATTCAGCAGCTAACAAAAAATACCTAGATTTATTCCAAACCAAAATTTACGAAATGATTACAAATGATTACACTGGTCTGATGGTAGAAACAAGTTAAGGTAGACTATAGAATAGATAATACCCCGTACATAGCTTACATAGACAATGAAGCTTTAGCTAAATCTAAAGTACATAGGGAAGATTTATCGCTAAAAGCGTTCTCTTCCAGTCAACCTTTGGATGGAGAGTCAAGAGTTTGGAGGTGTAAATAATATGGCACTCCTCAGTGACTAAAATAGTTACACAATCTTTAGGATCATTTTGATCAGCTGGCATGAATGAAGTATAATGTAAAAGCATGGCTGTAAAAATATGTTTTCCAACTAAAACATAAACATACCTGTTTCAAAGACATCTTCTGGTATTTCGAGTGTAGTTCGGGCGCGTTAGGCAAGGTGCCCAACGCGGCGATCTTGTCGAGAGACTCTTGTATCTTCTCTTGCAGCAACACTTCTTTGGACGCCATTTTTTCCAGCCCTTTAGCGTCTTCCTCCATTTTGTCTTGGGCTTCTTTTTCCTGTTAAATATAATTACTTTTTTTAACAGGATGGCTGACGTGTGATAATGTATCGGATCGGGTGATGTAAAATCGGATACAAATAAAAACTTATACATACTGCTGTTATATACATAATAAAAAATCATTAACAATAACAATAACATTAACATTAGTATTTTAATTTTTCCCTTTTTTTTCTTTGCTCAGTTTGTACTATCGTGTAATAACGTACTATCCTACTTACTCCTTTGTCTATTTAAATACACCTGTCTCTTTTCTTCCCCGGACCTTCAGTGAAATGTGATATTTGTTAGATGATGAATCAGAGTGTCGTAGGGACCTTGTTCCTCCACTTGTCGAGTTCCAGCTTGGTGGCCTTCTCCAGCTTGACGGCGGCGGCCACCTTGCGCTCCACGTCCTCCAGCTCCCGGTTGAGCTGGCGCAGCCGGCGCTCCGCCCCCGCCAGGTCCGCCTTGCTGTTGGCCAGCCGCCGCTTGCGGTCCTCCACCGAGATCTCCTGCAGCGCCTGCACCAGCTCGTCCTTGCGCCTGGGGCGTACGGATACGGTACTGTTACGGTCTTACCACGAAACATTTCAACTAGAGTTAAACAGATGAGTCTAAATACAAATTGACGTCTAATCCTCGCTTTTTCTAACTCAATAACAAAGTCTCAAGTAAAATAATTAGGTATGCTAAGATTTAAGTAAGAGAACGCGAGTGATACACGAAGAGAGTGACCCTTCTCGTAGGGCGTTAACCGTCTTACTAAGTTAATTTAATAAAACAAGATTTAATAAATCAGCCATTTCAGTGATTTCAATACACTGAACGACTCTAAAATCGCCTTCGCCCCCCCGAGACCTCTCCCCTGCCCTCACCGAATCAGGTTGTTAGTGAGCAGATTCTCCAGCTTGTTCTTGGTGGCCTCCAGGTTCATGCGAGCGCTGAACGCTTCCTTGTTCTCCTGCGTGAGGCGGCGGATGGCATCGTTCAGCTCGTCCACCTTGCCCTGGTCTTGTGTCGACAGCTGCTCCATTAGTTCCTGGCGATCATAGTTGCTGTGAGCACTCTGGGTCAGCTGTATACGGACAACTCGGTCGATCGTCGAGCACGCGCGGACTGTTGATCGTCAAACAACACACAGGGACTGTTGATCGACGAACAGTACACACGGACTGTTGATCCTCGTACAACACACGGACTGTTGATCATCGAACAACATACAGGCTGTTGATCGTCGAACATCACACACGGACTGTTGCTCATAGAACAACATACAGACTGTTGATCGTCGAACAACATACAGACTGTTGATTGTCTATCAACACACACAGACGGGTCGAGCTGTCGCTCATGGAACATAGGTGGTGGAGAGTAAGGCAGCATCACCTGATGCAGCTCGGACTCCAGCCCCTCCTTGGTGGCCTGCATGGCCTCGAGGCTGGAGCGGCACTGCGCCAGCGACCGCTCCTTGGGGCCGCGGAACCGCTCGATGGACGCCAGCTCCTCCTTCATCAGCCGGATGTCCGCCTTCACCTTGTCGAATATGTCTCTGTGGTGCAACGGAACTTGTTCAGCTAACTTATCATACTATATCTACAAAATATATTATGTATGAATAAATAAAATCAAAGTCTCCGATAAAATTGCACTGTCAGAATAACAGCTTTTCACTAAATGCATATAAATAGTTTGTATTGTACTGCCTATTTGTTTTGTTTAATCTCAGAAAGGGCTGAACCGATTCTGACAGGACTTTCCTAGGCAGATAGCCTATGTTATTATAAGTATCTGAGGGTACTTTTATTTTTAATAGTCAACATAGAACCCTCAGGGCACATGAAATATAGACCATAAACTATCGACTCACTTAGCTTTCCCCTGTTTAGTCTCCGTCCTTTGCATCTCCGATACAATAGTGTTGATACTTGTCTCAGTCTTGTTCAGCTCCTGTCGCAGAGTGCTCAGCTCTAGATCCAGAGTAGTGATCTGTTCCATGAGCTCGGACCGAGTCTTCTGCATCTCGAGACGTGAACGGGATTGGTTGAAGTAACCACCCGTCAGGGAACCCTTTGACGATACCTGGGAGATGGAGAATAACGCTCAGTATTTCAGTAAGTATATAGGAATTGCTTACTAAAACTTAAATAACTTGTAACTTTATTGGAATTCCTCTTATTTAAGATCCACGGGTGGATCATGGACAATTTATTTCATACTACACTTTAATCCACCGATGGCCCTGTGGACACATTTTTTATCCACAGGTGTGTAATACTTGTATGCAAACTCTGAGGCATTGACTATATTTTTGCATGCATGTTTGGATGCTGATGCGCACACTTTTATATGTATTGGTCTAAAATCTATATTAATAAAACACCTCCCCCTAATATTCAGTCCTCGACATCGTGTTTTTCAGTCGATTGACTACCTTATTCGACAAACACTAGCGGCACTAGCCTGCCTAGAGAGGTAGTGTCAGGGTGTGTCACTAGGAAGGTAGTGTCAGGCTTCGTCACTAGGAAAGTAGTTTCTAGTTTGTCACTAAGAAGGTAGTGTCAGAGTTCGTCACTGGGAAAGTAGTGTCAGGGTTTGTCACTAAGAATGTAGTGTCAGGGTTTCTCACTAAGAAGGTAGTGTCAGAGTTCGGCGACGGGCCAGTTCGAACATCCCGACTTACTTGATCGCCTTCCAAAGTGACGCAGTCAAGGTGGAATTGCTTCCCCAGTTCCGTGGCGCACTCCAAATTCCTGCAGATCAGCGTCTTGCCGAATATGTACTTCATCGCTTTCGCGTATTTCAGATCGTACTTCAGTTTCTGCACCATGGCTATTGCATTCTGTAAGTACGAAATAACATTTTACTGTACATAATAATTGTACTGTCTCACTAGATGGCGCTGGAATAAACTTTACAAAAAATGCAAAGAACAAAATAATGCAACTGAATGCTTGGATTGTTGATGTATTCATGAGCTTTTTTTCTATAGATGAGCAATATAAAACTTTTCGAGATTTATAATGCGAGGAGCTATAAATAAACTGTTCAATTTATTTTATTTTCTTGCATTATTTGTGCATTCAGCCAGTGTCAACTAAACAACATTACAAGTTCTTTATTAAAAAAATAAAAATGTTTTACTTACATTGTCATTAGGGTATACCATATCCCTCACTTGCAGCCGGTTTAGGGGCATGAAGGTGACCTCTCCCGGAAGACTTTGTCGATTCATCTCTTTGAGGATTTTTGTGCCCACAGTATCTGACTCTACTATGTGATGAAACAAACGGTTACCAGCAGTCACCTGAAAGGAACATTCAATAGGTATATAAGAAATATTTATTTTCTATGTATTTTTTATGTTCATCAATCAACCAATGACTAAAATGTATATTTGCCATCAAAGTCGAAATTTTCACGAAGGCGGTCTCCGAAAATTCAACCTTATGCATCACTGTTATGAGGTGTAAGATTGATTGCAGCCGAGTCTCTTTAGTCTCTTATCTCTCTCATCGTCAACACGTCATGCACCTAATAAAATTGGCCATAGCAGCGCAGAATTTTTCCCTCTAAGATGTGATATCTGACCAATTTTCCCCTGGTAAATGATTTCTATCAGAAAAAAATAATATGACATACCTCAACAGCCGTGTAAATAGTCTTGTCACAAGTGAAGTTCTCAATAACAGGCCCGTAATATTGTGTCGCAATTTTAGCCCACTCTCCCCCTCTCTCTTGGAATGTTTCTAGTACTTTACGAACACTGTCCCTTCCGTTTAGAATTGGCTGCAAAGGAAAATACACTGTAGATTAACACAAATAAAGATCAATCTTAGAAATAGTTGGCTAATAACCCACAAAAACAGTTTCTCAAGTAATCAAGTAACAAGTCTCAAGTAATAACCCACAAAAAAAGAGACTTTAAAATTGTGACGATAAGGTTGTATTTTGTATACCTTTCCAGCCATGGAACGTAGCGCTTGGTCAGCTTTAGCTAAATCTTCTTTGAGAGACGACAAATTCTGAGTCAGTGAAGTTTCTTTGCGCCAAAGCTCACTAGAAAAAAAAAACAAAAATGTTAGCCTGTAGTTTCTATAGGAGACAATTATTTCACATTTTATTGAAATTCTGAATTTTAGAATGGCCAAAAAACATGGAATTAAAACTTCTGTGCGCCATTGCAGCTCACACCTCAATTTTAACAGTTTTTATTTGAAACATATGCCTGTAAATGTAATTTCCTTGGCTAATCATACTTACTTCCTAGCACTCTGCTCTTGGTCCTTCCGCTTTTTACATTCATAATACTGTTTGTTGTGTTCGTCGATGGCAATTCTCTGCCGTTCCATTTCCTTTGTGGTCTCTTCTATCCTCTTCTCTAGCTCTGTGAGTTTCTTCGCGTCCCGATTGAGGTCGTCTCGGAGTTTTGTTTCATGGTCCTTTTTGTCCTTTATTTGTTTGCTTAGGGATCTGTGAAAATTAAAGCATATTAATTAATTCATAAGATTGCTTTGAGCCGGCCTCCATGTCACTAATTGTTAAATTAGTTGTCGTTCTACCTGTACAAGTTCTATCTATCTAATTATCACTCGCGAAAGCTATACAGATAGACAGATTATAAATAATTTTAATGACATGATTTAGAACTATAAAAAAGCTACAACCGAATTGAGAACCACCACCTTGCCGGTCTGTTAATTTAAAAAAAAAATAATCCCCCGTACTCACTTCAACTCCTTCTCGATCCACTTATCCCTGTCGTGTTTGGAGGTGAACTGCGTCCCCCGGCCCTGCTTCGCGTACAGCTCCTGCCGCTTCTGCTGGTTGAGCGCCAGCGCCCGCGTGCACTCCTCCTCGCGGGCCTTCATCTCTTCGTATTTGGGCTTCAGCTCCTCCAACTCGCGCTCCTTCTCCGATATCTGCTGCCGCAACCGGTCCAGCTCCGCTTCCGCTCTCTCCTGTGAAACGATAAGGGCGGAGTGGTAGGTTGACCACGAAAGGGAGAGGCAAGTGGAAGTGAAAAGTGGGCGGGGCTTCCGATACATGACTGATGACTGATGTCAAGTTCAGTCACTTCCACTTCAGTTATGTTCCGTCAGATTGACTGATGGATCCATATTGTTTTTATTTTGTGACAAAGCAAGTAATTCTCCCTAATAGATAATGGTGGAATGGATGAATCTTCTAGACGAGGACGCTGCACCTTCCACCGCGTCGTCACTTACCAAAAGGTGAGACTGGAGTCAAAACCTTGCCTGTTCACAACAACAAAATTAAAAATGAAGTCGTATTGGCATAATGTGTAAACTGACCTTAGATTTATTGTCGCCGTCGACATCGTCAGTCAAGTCCTTAATCCCCAGCTCCAGCTTGGTCTTCTCCCGCAGCAGTTGTTGCTGCTCCGTCGATAATATGTCTTTCTCCTCGCGCGTCGCCGCCACGTCCTTGCGGGCGTCTTTGAGTTTCCTAGATGGAATAGCGTAGCATGGATATTAGGATAGGAAATTATGCTACTTATCACCTTTTGCAATAGTTCCAAGTCTAATGCGATAGATGGTGCTGATTTCAAACATGACGAAGATGACTAGTTCCTAGATGTTTTGGATTTTGGCGTGATTTGTGCCAGTTTCACATACTATGACATTTCAGCAAAGTTCAAAATTTCGAGTTCCTCTGCGATCGACACACGAAACATGAATCTTATATAATCTTATAATATGATGTAACTTTGAAGATCATTGAAGCTCCCTTCTTATTAGCAAGGCTAGATGGCGCCACTTGTACGCGACGACTGAGGTCACCACGTGGCATTAATAATTACCTATTGGCTTCTCTGACGTGGTCCTGAGCCTCTCTGACTAAGTCTGCATAATGTTGCTGCTCTTTGCCGCTGTTTGATCGTACTTTCTCCAGCTAAAAATAATGATATGGTTATTTACATAAGCAACACATATCTACCTACTTCCTTTCTACTGCTGGGAATAAATCTTGTCACAGAAAAGTTGCTTACGATTTGATGTTTAACTACTCTCCATACATAAATTCCAAACAAATTTGGATGGGCTTGAGCACCTTCACTGTCTAGCTTACGATTTTCAACATTCACCACGGCAATGAAATAGCATAATACTTTTTAGCCTTTCGTTACAGTGTCACACAGACCGGGTAAACAAAGGAAAGTAAAAATATTTCACATAATGTGTGAAGAGGGATCATTGGATAGGTTAAAAGTCTACCTCCTCCAATTTCCTCTTGTTTTCCCGATGCTCGGTATCATGTATGATGAACTCGAGCACTCGCCGCGCGCGGTCCCACTTCTGATACTCCTTCAATTCTTCCTTCTCCTCTTCCAAGGTTTTGAGGCGCTCTTCGATCGTCTGGAGGAATTCATTGATTTTCTCCACCTGTTCATTGGAAGAAGTTCGTATGGTAATGCAAGTCCTAGGGCACCGAAAGAATATGGACCCAATTTCAATGCACACAAGTTGTGTTTTTAAATACACACATTACTCTAATTGTAACCAAATAAGTTGAATTTAGCTGCCTCAAATATAAAGTTGTAAAAACGCACAATTACTTTATTTAAGCAGCTACATTATGCCTGAGTCACAATATAGGCAGTTTTATCCTGAAGAATAGATTATACATAGAAACTAGGATTATACAGGTGAAACTGCAGGGTGCAGCTAGACAAGACTAATATAATGTTTATCCTGTCCCACTTATACTGATGTCAGTGAAGTTAGCAGAACATTTTCCAGCAGATCAAAAACAAAAGTGAGTTCTGTTCGCATGCAGGTGAGTTCTATAGTTCCTGATAATTTTCAGGAATAGTTCTGCCCAAATTCCTGAAAAAAAATCAATTGAAATAATGATCTGCCAACTTCCCGTAGCAGATCATTTTGCTAAAAATCAAAAACCAAATGGTTTTTCTTACGCCTACTACTGAGTTTCATAGTTCCTGAAACTTTTTAAAAATAGTTCTGTAACTTTCAGCCTGCAAAAAAATTATTAAAAAATTCCAAAATTATTTTGTTCTTCTTTTTTCAATGACATGAATTACTTTCACAGGCTGAAACTTCTCAGAATCCCGTAGACAAATAGCAAAACTCTAACTTAAAGCAAAAAACCTGCCTGGAACTCGTACAACAGCATCAGCAGAGCATAGAAGTATGATAGCATATTTTGTGCAAGAAATAAGAACAACAAAATCATATTTTATTCAAATTAAAATATCTCGCAGAGGCTACAACTCATCGATACCTCCTAGGATAATAACAGAACTATAACCTGGAGTCCAAAACCTGGCTGGAACTCTCAAGTAACTGCCAGCAGAGCATAGTTGTAGAAATGAACAGATTAAATAAATCTCAACGTTACAATTTATTATTTTTTATCAATTTTTGTAAAGAGCAAGGGATAGAACTCTCCTGTATCTGCTAGAATACTATAAAAACTACTACTTAGAATCCAAATCCTGGCTGGAACTCTTAAAAAACTGCCAGCAGAGCATGCTTGTAGAAATAGAGAGGTGAAATAAATCTCAAAATTACAAGTTATTTTGTTATCAATTTTTGTAAGAAGCAGGGGCTAGAACTCCTCGATTTCAGCTAGGTCACTATCAGAACTACTACCTAACATCAAAAACTTGGCTGGAACTCTTTCAAACCTGCCAGCAGAGCATGCTTGTAGAAATAGATAGGTGAAATAAATCTTAATATTACAAGTTTTTTTTTTATCAATTTTTGTAAGAAGCAGGGGCTAGAATTCTTCGATTTCAGCTAGGTCACTATCAGAACTACTACCTAGCATCAAAAACTTGGCTGGAACTCTTAAAAAACTGCCAGCAGAGCATGCTTCAAGAAATAGATAGGTGAAATAAATCTTAAAATTACAAGTTATTTTTTTTATCAAAAGAAGCAGGGGCTAGAACTCTTCGATTTCAGCTAGGTCACTATCAGAACTACTACCTAGCATCAAAAATTTGGCTGGAACTATTCAAAAACTCCCAGCAGAGCATGCTTGTAGAAATAGATAGGTGAAATAAATCTTAAAATTACAAGTTATTTTTTTTATCAATTTTTGTAAAAAGCAGGGGCTAGAACTCTTCGATTTCAGCTAGGTCACTCTCAGAACTACTACCTAACATCAAAAACTTGGCTGGAACTCTTTAAAAACTGCCAGCAGAGCATGCTTGTAGAAATAGATAGGTGAAATAAATCTTAAAATTACAAGTTATTTTTTTTATCAATTTTTGTAAGAAGCAGGGGCTAGAACTCTTCGATTTCAGCTAGGTCACTATCAGAACTACTACCTAGCATCAAAACCTTGGCTGGAACTATTAAAAAACTGCCAGCAGAGCATACTTGTAGAAATAGATAGGTGAAATAAATCTTAAAATTACAAGTTTTTTTTTCATCAATTTTTATAAGAAGCAGGGGCTAGAACTCTTCGATTTCAGCTAGGTCACTATCAGAACTACTACCTAGCATCAAAAATTTGGCTGGAACTATTCAAAAACTCCCAGCAGAGCATGCTTGTAGAAATAGATAGGTGAAATAAATCTTAAAATTACAAGTTATTTTTTTTATCAATTTTTGTAAAAAGCAGGGGCTAGAACTCTTCGATTTCAGCTAGGTCACTCTCAGAACTACTACCTAACATCAAAAACTTGGCTGGAACTCTTTAAAAACTGCCAGCAGAGCATACTTGTAGAAATAGATAGGTGAAATAAATCTTAAAATTACAAGTTATTTTTTTTATCAATTTTTGTAAGAAGCAGGGGCTAGAACTCTTCGATTTCAGCTAGGTCACTATCAGAACTACTACCTAGCATCAAAACCTTGGCTGGAACTATTAAAAAACTGCCAGCAGAGCATACTTGTAGAAATAGATAGGTGAAATAAATCTTAAAATTACAAGTTTTTTTTTCATCAATTTTTATAAGAAGCAGGGGCTAGAACTCTTCGATTTCAGCTAGGTCACTATCAGAACTACTACCTAGCATCAAAAACTTGGCTGGAACTCTTTAAAAACTGCCAGCAGAGCATGCTTGTAGAAATAGATAGGTGAAATAAATCTTAAAATTACAAGTTGTTTTTTTTATCAATTTTTGTAAGAAGCAGGGGCTAGAACTCTTCGATTTCAGCTAGTTCACTATCAGAACTACTACCTAGCATCAAAAACTTGGCTGGAACTATTAAAAACTGCCAGCAGAGCATACTTGTAGAAATAGATACCTAGGTGAAATAAATCTTAAATCCCAAGTGTTCTTTTTATCAATTTTTGTAAGAAGCAGGGGCTAGAACTCTTCGATTTCAGCTAGTTCACTATCAGAACTACTACCTAGCATCAAAAACTTGGCTGGAACTATTAAAAACTGCCAGCAGAGCATACTTGTAGAAATAGATACCTAGGTGAAATAAATCTTAAATCCCAAGTGTTCTTTTTATCAATTTTTGTAAGAAGCAGGGGCTAGAACTCTTCGATTTCAGCTAGGTCACTATCAGAACTACTACCTAGCATCAAAAACTTGGCTGGAACTATTAAAAACTGCCAGCAGAGCATACTTGCAGAAATAGATACCTAGGTGAAATAAATCTTAAATCCCAAGTGTTCTTTTTATCAATTTTTGTAAGAAGCAGGGGCTAGAACTCTTCGATTTCAGCTAGGTCACTATCAGAACTACTACCTAGCATCAAAAACTTGGCTGGAACTCTTTAAAAACTGCCAGCAGAGCATGCTTGTAGAAATAGATAGGTGAAATAAATCTTAAAATTACAAGTTGTTTTTTTTATCAATTTTTGTAAGAAGCAGGGGCTAGAACTCTTCGATTTCAGCTAGGTCACTATCAGAACTACTACCTAGCATCAAAAACTTGGCTGGAACTATTAAAAACTGCCAGCAGAGCATACTTGTAGAAATAGATACCTAGGTGAAATAAATCTTAAATCCCAAGTGTTCTTTTTATCAATTTTTGTAAGAAGCAGGGGCTAGAACTCTTCGATTTCAGCTAGGTCACTATCAGAACTACTACCTAGCATCAAAAACTTGGCTGGAACTCTTTAAAAACTGCCAGCAGAGCATGCTTGTAGAAATAGATAGGTGAAATAAATCTTAAAATTACAAGTTGTTTTTTTTATCAATTTTTGTAAGAAGCAGGGGCTAGAACTCTTCGATTTCAGCTAGTTCACTATCAGAACTACTACCTAGCATCAAAAACTTGGCTGGAACTATTAAAAACTGCCAGCAGAGCATACTTGTAGAAATAGATACCTAGGTGAAATAAATCTTAAATCCCAAGTGTTCTTTTTATCAATTTTTGTAAGAAGCAGGGGCTAGAACTCTTCGATTTCAGCTAGGTCACTATCAGAACTACTACCTAGCATCAAAAACTTGGCTGGAACTATTAAAAACTGCCAGCAGAGCATACTTGTAGAAATAGATACCTAGGTGAAATAAATCTTAAATCCCAAGTGTTCTTTTTATCAATTTTTGTAAGAAGCAGGGGCTAGAACTCTTCGATTTCAGCTAGGTCACTATCAGAACTACTACCTAGCATCAAAAACTTGGCTGGAACTCTTTAAAAACTGCCAGCAGAGCATGCTTGTAGAAATAGATAGGTGAAATAAATCTTAAAATTACAAGTTGTTTTTTTTATCAATTTTTGTAAGAAGCAGGGGCTAGAACTCTTCGATTTCAGCTAGGTCACTATCAGAACTACTACCTAGCATCAAAAACTTGGCTGGAACTATTAAAAACTGCCAGCAGAGCATACTTGTAGAAATAGATACCTAGGTGAAATAAATCTTAAATCCCAAGTGTTCTTTTTATCAATTTTTGTAAGAAGCAGGGGCTAGAACTCTTCGATTTCAGCTAGGTCACTATCAGAACTACTACCTAGCATCAAAAACTTGGCTGGAACTCTTTAAAAACTGCCAGCAGAGCATGCTTGTAGAAATAGATAGGTGAAATAAATCTTAAAATTACAAGTTGTTTTTTTTATCAATTTTTGTAAGAAGCAGGGGCTAGAACTCTTCGATTTCAGCTAGGTCACTATCAGAACTACTACCTAGCATCAAAAACTTGGCTGGAACTATTCAAAAACTGCCAGCAGAGCATGCTTGTAGAAATAGATAGGTGAAATAAATCTTAAAATTACAAGTTATTTTTTTTATCAATTTTTGTAAGAAGCAGGGGCTAGAACTCTTCGATTTCAGCTAGGTCACTATCATAACTACTACCTAGCATCAAAAACTTGGCTGGAACTATTAAAAAACTGCCAGCAGAGCATACTTGTAGAAATAGATACCTAGGTGAAATAAATCTTAAATTACAAGTGTTCTTTTTATCAATTTTTGTAAGAAGCAGGGGCTAGAACTCTTCGATTTCAGCTAGGTCACTATCAGAACTACTACCTAGCATCAAAAACTTGGCTGGAACTATTCAAAAACTGCCAGCAGAGCATGCTTGTAGAAATAGATAGGTGAAATAAATCTTAAAATTACAAGTTATTTTTTTTATCAATTTTTGTAAGAAGCAGGGGCTAGAACTCTTCAATTTCAGCTAGGTCACTATCATAACTACTACCTAGCATCAAAAACTTGGCTGAAACTATTAAAAAACTGCCAGCAGAGCATACTTGTAGAAATAGATAGGTGAAATAAATCTTAAAATTACAAGTTATTTTTTTTATCAATTTTTGTAAGAAGCACGGGCTAGAACTCTTCGATTTTAGCTAGGTCACTATCAGAACTACTACCTAGCATCAAAAACTTGGCTGGAACTATTAAAAAACTGCCAGCAGAGCATACTTGTAGAAATAGATAGGTGAAATAAATCTTAAATTACAAGTGTTTTTTTTATCAATTTTTGTAAGAAGCAGGGGCTAGAACTCTTCGATTTCAGCTAGGTCACTATCAGAACTACTACCTAGCATCAAAAACTTGGCTGGAACTATTCAAAAACTGCCAGCAGAGCATGCTTGTAGAAATAGATAGGTGAAATAAATCTTAAAATTACAAGTTATTTTTTTTATCAATTTTTGTAAGAAGCAGGGGCTAGAACTCTTCGATTTCAGCTAGGTCACTATCAGAACTACTACCTAGCATCAAAAACTTGGCTGGAACTCTTAAAAAACTGCTAGCAGAGCATGCTTCTAGAAATAGGTGAAATAAATCTTAAAATTACAAGTGTCCTTTTTATCAATGTTTGTAAGAAGCACGGGCTAGAACTCTTCGATTTCAGCTAGGTCACTATCAGAACTACTACCTAGCATCAAAAACTTGGCTGGAACTCTTAAAAAACTGCCAGCAGAGCATGCTTGTAGAAATAGATAGGTGAAATAAATCTTAAAATTACAAGTTGTTTTTTTTATCAATTTTTGTAAGAAGCAGGGGCTAGAACTCTTCGATGTCAGCTAGGTCACTATCAGAACTACTACCTAACATCAAAAACTTGGCTGGAACTCTTTAGAAACTGCCAGCAAAGCATGCTTGTAGAAATAGATAGGTGAAATAAATCTTAAAATTACAAGTTATTTTTTTTGTCAATTTTTGTAAGAAGCAGGGGCTAGAACTCTTCGATTTCAGCTAGGTAGTAGAAGGTAGTAGTTCTGATAGTGACCTAGCTGAAATCGAAGAGTTCTAGCCCCTGCTTCTTACAAAAAGTGATAAAAAAAACACTTGTCATTTAAGATTTTTTCACCTATCTATTTCTACAAGTATGCTCTGCTGGCAGTTTTTTAATAGTTCCAGCCAAGTTTTTGATGCTAGGTAGTAGTTCTGATAGTGACCTAGCTGAAATCGAAGAGTTCTAGACCGTGCTTCTTACAAAAATTAATAAAAAAAATAACTTGTAATTTTAAGATTTATTTCACCTATCTATTTCTACAAGTATGCTCTGCTGGCAGTTTTTTAATAGTTCCAGCCAAGTTTTTGATGCTAGGTAGTAGTTCTGATAGTCACCTAGCTGAAATCGAAGAGTTCTAGCCCGTGCTTCTTACAAAAATTGATAAAAAAAATAACTTGTAATTTTAAGATTTATTTCACCTATCTATTTCTACAAGTATGCTCTGCTGGCAGTTTTTTAATAGTTCCAGCCAAGTTTTTGATGCTAGGTAGTAGTTCTGATAGTGACCTAGCTGAAATCGAAGAGTTCTAGCCCGTGCTTCTTACAAAAATTGATAAAAAAAATAACTTGTAATTTTAAGATGTATTACACCTATCTATTTCTACAAGCATGCTCTGCTGGCAGTTTTTGAATAGTTCCAGCCAAATTTTTGATGCGAGGTAGTAGTTCTGATAGTGACCTAGCTGAAATCGAAGAGTTCTAGCCCCTGCTTTTTACAAAAATTGATAAAAAAAATAACTTGTAAATTTAAGATTTATTTCACCTATCTATTTCTACAAGTATGCTCTGCTGGCAGTTTTTGAATAGTTCCAGCCAAGTTTTTGATGCTAGGTAGTAGTTGTGATAGTGACCTAGCTGAAATCGAGGAGTTCTAGCCCCTGCTTCTTACAAAAATTGATAAAAAAAATAACTTGTAATTTTAAGATTTATTTCACCTATCTATTTCTACAAGTATGCTCTGCTGGCAGTTTTTTAATAGTTCCAGCCAAGTTTTTGATGCTAGGTAGTAGTTCTGATAGTGAACTAGCTGAAATCGAAGAGTTCTAGCCCGTGCTTCTTACAAAAATTGATAAAAAAAATAACTTGTAATTTTAAGATTTATTACACCTATCTATTTCTACAAGCATGCTCTGCTGGCAGTTTTTGAATAGTTCCAGCCAAATTTTTGATGCGAGGTAGTAGTTCTGATAGTGACCTAGCTGAAATCGAAGAGTTCTAGCCCCTGCTTTTTACAAAAATTGATAAATAAATAACTTGTAAATTTAAGATTTATTTCACCTATCTATTTCTACAAGTATGCTCTGCTGGCAGTTTTTGAATAGTTCCAGCCAAGTTTTTGATGCTAGGTAGTAGTTCTGATAGTGACCTAGCTGAAATCGAGGAGTTCTAGCCCCTGCTTCTTACAAAAATTGATAAAAAAAATAACTTGTAAATTTAAGATTTATTTCACCTATCTATTTCTACAAATATGCTCTGCTGGCAGTTTTTTAATAGTTCCAGCCAAGTTTTTGATGCTAGGTAGTAGTTCTGATAGTGACCTAGCTGAAATCGAGGAGTTCTAGCCCCTGCATCTTACAAAAATTGATAAAAAAAATAACTTGTAATTTTAAGATTTATTTCACCTATCTATTTCTACAAGCATGCTTTGCTGGCAGTTTCTAAAGAGTTCCAGCCAAGTTTTTGATGCTAGGTAGTAGTTCTGATAGTGACCTAGCTGACATCGAAGAGTTCTAGCCCCTGCTTCTTACAAAAATTGATAAAAAAAATAACTTGTAATTTTAAGATTTATTTCACCTATCTATTTCTACAAGTATGCTCTGCTGGCAGTTTTTAAAGAGTTCTAGCCAAGTTTTTGATGTTAGGTAGTAGTTTTGATAGTGACCTAGCTGAAATCGAGAAGTTCTAGCCCCTGCTTCTTACAAAAATTGATAACAAAATAACTTGTAATTTTGAGATTTATTTCACCTATCTATTTCTACAAGCATGCTCTGCTGGTAGTTTTTTAAGAGTTCCAGCCAGGATTTGGATTCTAAGTAGTAGTTTTTATAGTATTCTAGCAGATACAGGAGAGTTCTATCCCTTGCTCTTTACAAAAATTGATAAAAAATAATAAATTGTAACGTTGAGATTGATTTAATCTGTTCATTTCTACAACTATGCTCTGCTGGCAGTTACTTGAGAGTTCCAGCCAGGTTTTGGACTCCAGGTTGTAGTTCTGTTATTATCCTAGCAGGTATCGAAGAGTTGTAGCCTCTGCGAGATATTTTAATTTGAATAAAATGTGATTTTGTTGTTCTTATTTCTTGCACAAAATATGCTATCATACTTCTATGCTCTGCTGATGCTGTTGTACGAGTTCCAGGCAGGTTTTTTGCTTTAAGTTAGAGTTTTGCTATTTGTCTACGGGATTCTGAGAAGTTTCAGCCTGTGAAAGTAATTCATGTCATTGAAAAAAGAAGAACAAAATAATTTTGGAATTTTTTTAATAATTTTTTTTGCAGGCTTAAAGTTACAGAACTATTTTTAAAAAGTTTCAGGAACTATGAAACTCAGTAGTAGGTGTAAGAAAAACCATTTGGTTTTTGATTTTTAGCAAAATGATCTGCTACGGGAAGTTGGCAGATCATTATTTCAATTGATTTTTTTTCAGGAATTTGGGCAGAACTATTCCTGAAAATTATCAGGAACTATAGAACTCACCTGCATGCGAACAGAACTCACTTTTATTTTTGATCTGCTGGAAAATGTTCTGCTAACTTCACTGACATCTTATACTGTAAGGGTGAAAGTTTGTGTGTTTGTATGTTTGTTACTTTTTCATGCTCAAACACTAAAATTTGGTGTGAAGGTAGCTAATTTCCTGGATTACACATAGCCTGTTTATTCCGAAAACAGTGGGTAGCACTGCAGGGCGCAACTAGAGTATGTTAATGAGCAATATCGGTTGAGTGTGTGGTTGTCTATACAGTGTATGTATATGAGTAAAATGGGTTGGGAGTGTGTGGTTGTTTATACCTTTCCAACAGTTTCCTTAAGAATAGTGACAGATTCTTCTCTCCTCTCATCATAGACTCGGGTGCCAGCTACTTCTCGCAGCAGTTTCAATCTGTGGGAATCTGGTGCTATGGCCATTTGATTGATCTGAAATTGAATTAAATTGAATTTAATGATTTATAATTCAACATTATTTATAAGTCAATGTGAATATACCTATTAATCAAATAATTAGCCATGGGAAGCACCAAAAATACAACTATACAATGATACAAATTGATTGTAAATTGTCACTTGTGTTGTTTTATGCTTTTGCGGGACTAATACATGGCAATTAATTTATATACATTTATTCTTATGCCTGTTAGCTACTCACTTTTCCCTGCTTCACAATGTAGTAAGGGTTGGAGTTGGAGAGGCCGGCACTCTCCAAGAGGTTCAGTACTTCGGACCTTGGTACAACCTTCTTGTTGAGAAAGAATTGGTCCTTCTTGGAGCCAATGACTCGACGAAGGAAGATCTCATCTTTTTCAATCTGCAATCATAAGCTCAAGGTTCAATGTAAATGTTTAAACAAGTAAGGTTAGTCTATGAAGATATACAATACAATACAATACATTAACTCTTTATTGAACACCATACAATGACCAGGTTAGTCATAATAAAATATACAGAACATAAAAATAGAACAAATAAATGCTGAACAATGTGTGGCCCTATTGCTTAAACAATTTCTTACAGGCAACCTTTGGATGTACAAGAATTTCAGAGAGGTGTTACACATTAGATTTTAATGCTTTATTTTTACGGCAGTTGTATATTTTTTATTTTATAAATCTCACTTATCAATGTTTCCAGAGCAGTAAAATTCTCTTTTGTGATACTCACAGGTATCCTGTTATCCGAGTTATCAAAGATAATCTCCACAAAGGCAGATATGACTCTGGGGCCGGTACCCTCGTGCAGCAGTGCTAATCTCTGCTCTGGCCGCAGATGGGAGAACTCATCGCTCAGCACAAACTGAATGGCTGGAACACACGTGGATCGTAGAAGCTCAATCACCCAATGTCAAGCTGCTTATACTACCGTCGGTTAACTCAACGCGACGATAAAAAAATCGCATTACTTTAGTTAGTAATTATTTAATATTTAACTTACTTACATGGATCAATGAGATGTATCAATATTAGGGTTTGGATTTCTGTGGTTGAGAATAGTATTGGACTATAGTTTAAAACTGATACAATTTAGTTGTAAAACCATACAGAAGAGCTTTTCGTATAGTTGTAGGAAAATAGGCCAAGTGAGTGAAGTTTGTTTGGAGATGCATAACAAACACTAACCATGAAAGAAGTTACTTTTCCCGGATCCATTACGTCCCACGACAACATTATGTCGTTTGTCGAACGGTTCCACCACAATTTGCTCTCGGTAACTCTTGAACCCTTGGATAATCACCTGCAAGTAAACACGGACTGAGCGTCAAGCAAGACACTTAAATGCTGTGTCTTACCAAATATATCTTTCAAGAATAGAGGATAATGCCCACCGTAAGTTATGAAAAAGGAATCAGAAATATACCTGTTTTATGTGCATTTTCACCGGTGCTAACTTCAAAAACTAAAGTTTTTGTTTATGAAACGCTAAAAACATTGGGCCGCCGCCATTTCATCTGTCACAAAAATGAATGACAATTAATTAGAAGTAAAAGAACGAACAACACCGAAGAGTGACTGATGACAGATAAGAATTTTTTTTTTGTTTTAGTTATGGCTTCGCACGGTTTGTGCATATAGCCAGTGTCAAGTATTTTATTAATTAAGTATTTCCTATATTCACATTAAGAAAGTCACAGCAATATAGCAATCGTGGTCAAGTAGTCAAGTCAATTATTTACATCGTCAAAGTCACGATTCAGTAAAGTAGTGGATGCTTTACTGAAACTTCCTGGGAGTTTTGGAAAAAATGCGAAATGACACGTTTTTTGAGTTTATATCATTCCCCCACACTCGTGCACGTTAACGAACACTTAATGATTAATATTCCACCTATATTACGCATTAACACTCGAAGAAACACAAGTTTGAGAAAATAATACAAAACCAACAACGTCTCACAATCGGATTCCCGCCAAAACTCCGATAAGACATTTTTTTTTTGTTTTTGTTATGGCTTCGCACGGTTTGTGCATATAGCCAGTGTCAAGTATTTTATTTTAAGTATTTCTTAATTTCACATTAAGAAAGTCACAGCAATGTTATAGCAATCGTGATCAAGTAGTCAAGTCAATTATTTACATCGTCAGTCACGATTCAGTAAAGTAGTGGATGCTTTACTGAAACTTCCTGGGAGTTTTGGAAAAAATGCGAAATGACACGTTTTTTGAGTTTATATCATTCACCCACACTCGTGCACGTTAACGAACACTTAATGGTTAATATTCCACCAATATTACACATTAACACTCGAAGAAACACAAGTTTGAGCTAATAATACAAAACCAACAACGTCTCACTATCGGATTCCCGCCAAAACTCCGATAAGACATTTGTGTAAAATAGAGTCAGACGCGTTGCCACCGACAATAAATATTAGTTCGGATACACGACACGGATACTGAAGAGGTTCCATAATAATATTAAATTATAGGTTCTAAAAACTCTAACCACAATAATTATTATAGACCTCACAATAGAAATCAGACAGTGGCGTAGCGAGCGGGGGCGTCACGGGCAGCGTAGGGGCGGTGGATGGCAAGCTTTTCTCGGCTTCACCAGTGAAATCCAGTTGGTCATATGGAACGCCAGAAAAAATAAATGGAATTTTACTGTTTGATCCACACACATTTCAAGAAGTTGGAAATTGTAAAATAATTATTTTTGCCACACTGAGAAACAGCAAAATCAATTTGAGCCATTCTCAAGCGCTGCTTTTCATCTGCTTATCACTGATTTTTCACTTATTTTATATTTTATATGATTTATATTTTATTGGAGTAGTTACGCCACTACACTATGCAACAATTTGTTATTTGCTCTAAGTACCGTCAACAGTGGCATCTTTACGTTCCATAGTTAACTTTACCATAGCATACCATACGTTAGTTTTTACTGAATATTTTTACATCTGTGGTAGTTAGCGCATCTTTATATTTATCGGTAGATTTTATGAGAAATTGTGGTATCCCAGAAAGTTTTTCTGCCTGGTAACTTCAATACCAAGCAAATGGCGCGATTTTTTATCTAATGTGGTCATTTTTGTTGGCGGCGTTCTTATAACAAAATAAGTTTTTCACGCAGAAAATCAAAGTTCTAGTAAATCGCTTATATTGAATTCTATAGGATATATTCTTATAAGAGTGTATTATAATGCAAAATGCAATAAAACTTCTAACGCAAGAGTTATGGGAAGAGGTAATGTTATTTGAGGTTAGGTAAAGTTGCCACGCTTAACACGAAGGCAACTATGCCTACGATTAGGGTTGGCAAAGTGGAAGCGTGCACTTTCTTTAAATAAACATTTAATTTTTCGTTTCGTGCCAAAAATAAGTTGCAAAATTAATGGTTTTTTATTTATTTTGCTATATTTGTCTGTTTTGGTCAAATCTTACAAGCTGAATTAGATCAACTTTCTCTTATCCTACAGGAAATAATTTTTACATGTTGGGTCAGTTCCAATGACAATGTATTTGTAAGCATGACCTGAGTCGATATCCTAGATTAGCTAGCTTCAGATAAAGCAGCTCTTTAACGGTCAACACCACATATATTATGACTGACAGACTGTCTTAGTTATGTGTGCTGCCTAAGTTATAGACTGATTGTTTCTATGTTTTTTATCCTTGTGTTTTGATTTAACATAATTATAACACATTTGGTGCTTAATGAAAATAATATTGATCAATTGAAGACTAATTGACAACCCTGACGACATTAACCTGCTTGTATGAAAATTTCAAAAAACCCGGGGTAACTATACCTTAGTGCCCGTATTATGAGTATAAATAAAGTTAGAAGCGTCTAAAGTGGCCATTCTGTTTACCAGCATAAAGAACATTGGGTGGCATTGCGTTGTATGTACTCATAACACATATTATTAAGTAAGCCATAGGCTAGGTAAAGTTAGCAAAAATGAGTCAATTTTACCGAGCTCATATTTTTGGAAATTATAAAGATCCTATGTAAGATTTAGTAAAATTGATTGGTTGGACCAATAGAGCCAAATCTTCTTTATAGAATACATTTATAAAAACCTTACTAACTAGCGCCATGTGGAAACAGTAAGCCAAAATGTGAAAAAATATGGTAATGTTGCCACAGTTGACGGTACAGTAAGTTCCACAAAAATTAAACGAGTTTAAGGCCAAGCTAGTCTGGAACGGCTTTTACAAAAAACGTTAGATTTAACCTTTGCCACTTTTGCCAATCATTAAAGTGAGTTATTTTTATGCTATCAAGAAACACAGCGATGTTAGTTATGTAGATAAAATCATTCATCAATATACAACACGTAGGTATAAAATAGGGGCATAAATTAAGAGAGTTTCTTTACAGAAAATCAGTATCATCTCAGCGTTTGTGATATACGCGATGGTACTCGCCGATATTCTCTAAACAAATTGCAGTTTCAATAATATTCAGGGTGTGCTTTGTGTGTCAACTGTAAAACGATATTGTAAAAAATTAATAATATATTATTTGCAATGGCTATAGTAACTACAAATGAAAATACTTCAAAAAATAATCCTCTAAACCAGTTAAACAGTTACGGATTATTCCAGAAAATACAATACTTCCTTACATTATTGCCACTGGTTTTTGTGGCAATGTCCCATGTAAATTACATTTTTGTTGCTGCGGATGTTAATTATCGGTGAGTTATTATTAAGATTCTAAAGATTTGTTGTCATTATATTATTACTTATAAATTATTTTTCATTATCTTACAGTTATACCTATATAGGTAATTTAACTATGGAAAAGGCATTTGTTTGTTACTTAGTACCTAAACTCTGAAAACCCTCATTTAAAACAGTTTTGACTGGAAATTATAATTATTATACTGGTAATTATATTCTATAAATAATGTATAGCTACTAGACGCATTAGTCGAAACTAAAACATATCAGACAGAAATAAGGTTGACTTTTAATAATTATTATCATCATCATCAGCCTGGACATAGGCCTCCCCCTTAGACCGCCACACCGAACGACAATTTGCCACTTGCATCCACCGGTTACCTGCGACTCTTTTGATGTCGTCGGGCCATCTACTTAGTGGGAGGCCTAGCTATACTGCGTCTTCCAGTCCGTCGTCGCCACTCTAGAACCTTTCTTCCCCATCGGTTGTCAGTTCTACGAGCGATGTGGCCTGCCCATTGCCACTTCAGCTTGCAAACCCTGAGAGCTATGCCGTAAACTTTAGTTCTTTGGCGAATATCCTTGTTCCGGATTTTATCGCGCAAAGAAACTCCGAGCATAGCTCTCTCCATTGCCCACTGTTTATAATTAAATAATTATTATCATGATTGCGATATTTTTGTATTTCTGAAGGATAGTAAACTCAAGTCATTGTTAAGTTCCGTACCCAAAGGGTAAAACGAGGCCCTATTACTAAGGCTTCTGTGTCCGTCCGTCCGTCGTATACCTACTTATGCCCGTCTGTCGCCCGGCTCTATCTCATGAACCCTGATAGACTGTTGAAATTTTCACAGCTGATGATGTATTGCTGTTGCCACTATAACAACAAATGAATACTAAAAAACGGAATAAAATGGATATTTAAGGGCCGAGCTCCCATATAACAAACGTGATTTTTTGCCGTTTTAATTGAAAATTGGCCAAGTGCTAAAGGGTTTCGTACCATTACCTAATTAGATACATTATTCCACAAAGTAAACAAATATGATTAGGTACAGCTAACTATGTAGGCACCTACCTACATCTTAAACAAAAAAATAGTCAGTGGCTAAACTGGTTGGTTTAGCTTTATTGGCATAAGGTTAAGGTTCAGGGTGTTTTATTGTATGTAGTACGCAGGAGCTATCACGAGCTAAGACTTTAAGGCCAGGTTTTACTAAATTTCGAAGTTTTGTATGCTCAGAAAACCAAATAAAATATTTAATTATGAGTGAAAATAATATTATTTTGTTAAAATTGATCATACAATGAAGAAGA
Source organism: Hylaea fasciaria (assembly GCA_905147375.1). Classification (NCBI taxonomy): domain Eukaryota; kingdom Metazoa; phylum Arthropoda; class Insecta; order Lepidoptera; family Geometridae; genus Hylaea; species Hylaea fasciaria. The sequence goes on along the minus strand of LR990202.1, from coordinate 9,145,279 downwards.
TGGGAAAACCAAAACGCGTAGGTATATACAAATAATTGGCACAATAAAAAGAACCACGAAGATGACACTAAATCGCAACAAGAGATTCCATCATGAAACCGTGTGAAAGTTATACCAATAAATGGGGCTTTCTATAATAATTATAGGAAGCGATTGTGAACTTACATTTTATAATTTCGTTATCACTTTTTTCTAATAAATAAAACATACCAAAATGTGTAGTTCTAGCGCTAGCAGCCATTTGCCAGTGCTAACAGTTTAGCCACCTTATTACAACCTGGCCTTAATAATATTAATGGTGGTATCTTGCGGTATACACGTTTTTTGCCTTGCAGTTGCCAATCTATTAAGCTCGTATACTACTTACGTAGGTACCTACCTTACGTATACCTAATACCCTTAGAGTTCGTGGCAAATACCTACCAGTTCAAATGCAACCACTAAAGCCAAGGAAAAAAAGTAATGGTTTATTTTCGTTCGCGTCTTATTTTTGGCCCATTCCAGTTTTTGGTAAATATTTGGAAACGACTTATAAACCGGTTTAAATATATTTTATGGAACAAGTTTTAGGACAGGTACTTATTCAAATGTTTGGGTTCCGTGATCCTTGGCTGGTCACAAACGGCCGAAATATATAATCAATCCAATCCAAATTTTGCTATCTGGGATTGATATCACAATCCATTTTTAGGGTCAAACGTGCCAATAACCGATCCGTGGATTGGTTTCTAAAGGCACGCAGATTGGAATTGATCGAACGATAGGCAGCAATCCAAGATCGATTTCAATCTTGGATAGGAGATACAATATTAATTTTGGCTGTAAGTGAATATACAGAAAGGCTGTTTCAATTTACTTTGCAAACCAAACCTAAGTGTAAATGATTATAATAACTCAGCCTGTAGGTAAGTGTACCAATGCTAGGCAAAGGCCTCCCCTCACTTTCGTGAGGAATATTAGGCCATAGTCCACCATGAGAGCCTAGTCCGGATGGGTGGATAACATGCCTCCGAAATAATTCTCGGGCATGTTGGCTTCCTCACATGTTTTCCTTCACCGAAAATCGGGTGGTAATACCTACATAGGTAACTATTATTATGTTTAACAAGAAACATATTGGTTAAGTGTAAATACCAAACGTAAAATTATCATAATAAATAATATAAGGATAATAATAATTCCTTATACATGATTGTCATCAATTTAAATAAAATATTATCTACACGCATTCTCTCACGTCCTCATTTGCTTAAGAATTTGGTGGGCAAGTAGGTAGGTACTTATAGTAGGAAGGCACGTACGTCGTAGGTAGGTATGTACTCGTATACTTATAATAGTAATTATATACCTACTATAGTATACTTATAATACTACATTAGATTGCCTCTTTTTTAAACAATTGTTGAATTAAATTAAGATTCATGATACACTTATTTTATTGTATTAATGATGATTAGGAATTACATAATAATTATAAATTGACACAAAATAGGTACCAGAAATTTTAGAATCCACTGTAAACCAGAATTCCTAAGTAGGTAGGTACCTACATACTTATACAATAAAATTGGCTTTTACTATCAGAAGAATGGCGTGCTCGTCTCAATACTAATAATAAAAATAATCCTTAGGTACCTAGTGTATAAGTTTAGGTTATGTAGTTATGTAGGTAGCGGTGGCAGCCTAGCGGGCGAACGTCCGCTTTCCAAAGTGGATGTGGCGAGTTCAAATCCCAGTGCGGGTACATACCGATGTGTTATTTGTTAAGCATGTACGTAATTATCACTCGCTTTTGGGTGAAGAAAAAAAACGTGAGGAAACCAACAAGCCCGAGAATTATTTCGGAGGCATGTTATCCACCAATCCGGACCGGGCCTCCGTGGTGTATTATGGCCTAATCCTCGTCACGAAAGTGAGGTGAGGCCTTTGCCCAGTAATAGAACAGGCTGAATTATTACCTATTATTATATAGTACCTATAAACGAATAAATTCTTGCGCTTCAGATTGAACACAATTGACTCGCGTCTTCGTGACGCTATAATGATTACCGATCAATAATCATTGGCCTCAATTAACAACAGTTACAATGTTCAATGCTTTTTTATTTCAATGCACCTAGGTACCGAATAGTTCAGAAAACAATAAAAAGTAGGTAATGCTTACATAGGTAATTTTTCGTAATTTTAGGTTAGGTACACGCAGATTCTTGTACTTATTTTAAGTACTACAACGTGTTTTTCGTTGGTCATTTTTTTATTATGAAAATAAATACAATCTATTAGAACATAAGCAGCTTATCTTAGAATATAAAAATGTTATTTTACCAAGGACGTAGAAAATAAAATATCGTTAAGTTATTATGCTTTAACCATAATATTATTACTTTGAATCTCATACTAAGCTTTAACTTAAACCTGACATCAAGTTTATTAAGATTTGTTTAAGCCACTATGGAGGAAGATGACTTAGGTATCCCTGATTGATGGGTAACGTGCTCAGCAGTAGGCACATAAGGGTAGATGATGATCATAGTACTTACTTTCTTGCCTAATATTTTCGAATATTTCTAGATGTCGTGTTCCTGAATGTGAAAATGACAATTTTACATTTGAAACACCCTCATGGTGGCCAGAAAACGTTGACACAAAATGCATGAGGCCAGTGGTTGATGTCGAGAAATATGAATTATCAAATAGAACTTGCTCTAATGAAACATATGTATTCCACGAAACACTTGGCATATGTGAAGAATGGATTTATGAAAATTATAATTCTATAGTGGCCGATGTAAGTTATGCCACATTGTTTTATAAAACCCTTAAGTAATTACTACTATAATCCCAACAAGTTATGTAGCCATTTACATAGTAAAGCAGTGGTAGGTTAGAGTTTGTGCATTAAATATAACAATATTATAATAATTATGAAAAATAAACAGTCTTACAATATAACTCACTAAGATGTATACCCACGAGCTGTGGATCCAAGTAGACGGAGGGCGCAAATATTTTCTAATTATTATTATTAAGACAAGTACCTACCTATAACTACCCATAAATAATTACATAATAATATACCTATAGGTAATTAATAATGATCTAATTAATAATATACGAATAATCATTATTATTGATGTTAATGCTTATTTGTTATTCAATTTTCAGCTTGACCTTGCATGCCAACCTTGGAAGACTACTCTTGTAGGGAGTATTCATAATGCTGGCATGATACTTTCAACTGTGTTTATGGGATGGCTGGCCGACAAGTAAGATGGCTGTTTTGATATTGTGCATCGAAGTGTACTTGCATCTATGTTCACTTTTTATATGACAGACAGTTATTATAATAATACAAAATTTTTCATTATGTTACAGCATTGGCAGAAAACCGACTACAATAATTTGTTCCGTTTGTGGTTGCATAGGCATGATCAAAATATTTATAACAAACTATTATAGTTATCTGGCAGTGGAATTTTTAGAATCATTGTTGGCTTCGGGACTTTACACTGTTGCCGTAGTTTTATGTAAGTAACAAAATAATGTATAATGTACCTATTTATAATAAATAAGTACCTAGGTATGAATAAGACGCTTCTGTGTTATGTAAAATTCTGTTTCTCTTTCGGTGTTGTGGTATAGAAATGTTTCCAGTAGACTAGAACTAATTCGATAAAGTACTGTATGCTTTTATTGCAGTGATAGAAGTCGGAGGAGAAACTAAAAGAGTTTTAGCCGGTGTGGCCTTTTCGTATGCCGTCTACGTAGGCGAAGTCCTCTATGCTTTAATTGCAATGGGCTTTGTTCATTGGAAGTCAATTGTTTTAGCAATTTATGTTCCCATGTTATTGTTTATATCATATGCATTAATTCTGAGGGAAAGTACCAGATGGCAAATGCTGCGAGGTAAAATGGATGAAGCCAAATCTACGCTTAAACTGGTGGCTAAATGGAACAATTTAAATGTGACCGCAGTTGAGATTGAAAATGCAGACTCAAATGAAATAAGAGAAACATTCAATGTTGAAGTACAAAAACAAAAAGAGAGTATGAAAGTCATATTATATTCCAAAGAGATTATGATAAGGTTTGGAGTGACCGCATTTTGCTTCTTTGCTTCAAGTTTTCTCTACTATGGCGCTCTCATATACTCCGTTCTTTTGCCTGGAGATAAGTATATAAACTTCATATTAGTGGCGGTTGCGTCATTCCCTGGTGATTTGTTAGCCTACTTTGCATTCGAAAAGTTTGGTAGAAAAGTGACTTTACAATATGGATACCTGTTTTCGGCTACATTTATAATAGCTCAGAACTACTGTCCAAACTGTAAGTATGATAATATTGTAATAATAATAATACATTCCGGTCGACCTGGTGGTCCAACATAGAACGAAACCTCAAGAAACGCAAATTGGCAGAACCAACAATCCAAGATCGTTTGACTTGGCGCAGGAAAGTGAGGAGACTCGACCCCAAATGACGGGAATCAGGGAAGGAGTAAGCCAAAGAAGATAATATCTAAATAATACATACTTACTAAAAAGTTAATCCCTCTTTTTTACATTATTCATTGAGCTACTTATTCGTAATAATGACACTTATTCCATAGTCTTTTCTGCCATAAATTGCAAGTGCTGTACAACCATTCATGATTTACTTAATGTACTTTTTTTGCAGCATTAACTTGGTTGAAGGTTAGTTTATTTTTACTGGGGAAGTTTGGAGTCGTCATTTGTTTTACGGGAATATACACTTACAGCTTGGAACTATTTCCAACTAGTGTGAGAGGATCCCTTTTAGGTTGGGGAAACACTGCTGCTCGAGTAGGAAGCATGTTGGCTCCTCTGACACCGTTACTGGTACGACCATGAAACGTTTTGTATCTATTGCGTAATAGTTTTTAATAATTATTATATTTTTTACGCCATAGTACCTGCCTACTATCTATTGCTGGGAAATAATGTAATATTCAGTTCAGTGAACCCAATAAGTAAAAAAAAAAGAGCTAGGTAAGTACATACAATTATGAACTTACAAACTATTTTTCTTCTCAGGTCTCAGAATGGGAATCATTGCCATCAGTGTTATTTTCTTCAGCTGCATTAATATCAGCCGCACTTTTGACGTTTGTGCCTGAAACTAAAACATTACCAATGTTTGATACAATTGAACAAATAGAAGCGTATAAAAATAAGAACAGCACTGAATAGTAAGCTGGAGCCTACTGATTATGAGTTGTGAGTAAAATAATCGGTTACCTATGTAATTTGCAAAATTATAGCGTTCGCTTTGCAAAATTGTAGCGTTCGCGGCTATTCTCAAGTCACCATTCACGCGTGATGTGGATAGGCCTTTACTTGGTAGGTGCTAGGTACCTACTTACCGTAAAATAATATAGGTAATTATTATAAAAATATTATTATTAGGTATGTTATACCTCCTCAATTAAAATAACTCTTTGTTTTATAGCGAAATTGTTTCTAGCTATCATTAGTTTTCTAAGGTTATTCTATCAGCGAAGTAAAATTAATTGGATCAATAATAATTGTATATATACCTAGTAACTAGTGTACTATATAGGTACATCAAAATATTTCTGTCCGGTCTTCTATTTAGGCTGAAGTAATTTTAGTGTTGTTGTTTTTGAGATAGGTAAATGAGTTCTTATTACTAACCTTTCTAATATATTATTTTCAGATTAACTACATGAGAAACGCTACAGATGGAATTATTATTTAAGTGCCTATACTATAATATTATTATCAGAACTATTATACTACCTACCTACCTACCAATAATTGTTTTTTACACACCTGAATTATTATTAGGTACCGTAAATGCGCTACCGAGGCACAAAGCAGAAGAATACTATATTATTATTTCCCAATATAACACAAATACATTATAATTAGTTAGGTAATAAAATAAATCTCTATTGATTTGTTTGATTTATACAGTGGCCATAATGTAAATGCACATTATATAAGTACTTAGGTAGATAGGTCAATATATATATTATAATTACTGATTGAGTAAAAAATACGCTCTTACATTACAAAAACTTATTTTGTAATATTTGACGTCATCTTCCTCTAGGTAGGTAGTAGATAGGTACCAATTTTTTTAATTCTTTCAACTTATTCCAATAGCTAAATCTTAATAACCGGTTGTAGTTGGTAATAGGTATTACCTCAACCTTGCCATGCTATTTTGTTTTGTATGTAGTTTATACTTGGGTACTAGGTACTTACCTTGGTGTCGAGGTAAGTAGGTAAGTACCTAACCTACTTTACCTAATAACTTATTTTACTGGTAAATTTTCTTCTTTTTCAAATTGGTACCTACGTCCTAGAAAGTACCCATCGCTTTCTTTAGTTAGCACCTACATCTTCAAACAAAGTAGTCGAGCCAGGTATCCTATAATCTGTGAGTCGAGCGGCAGGGGCTACTTATTATAGGTAGGTTCGGACTCTTCGGTCTGGGGCCATGAAATAGATCTAAGTCGTTTATTCCATGAGTTGAGGAATCTATTATCCAACCAAACCAATGTATCCGAACATAGTATTTTTATCTGTGCTGTGGAGGGAATGCCGAATGTGAACAAAATAAAATTTTAATGTATTTGTGCACTTACTCACTCTTCCTTCAGTTCACTTCACTCACTCAAATCTCAATTTGTGTTTGATTTGATTATAACCTCAAAAAATCCTCAAACATTTTTTTTATACCAAAGTTTACCAAACCAATAACTTGTGTGGTTTTATAGTTTGATTAGAATTCTTAAAAAATAAATTATAATATTTCTATACAAACTAGTAAAATGGAAGGGTATGAAATAAGAATTTCCAACAGCAAGAAGGTAAATTGGTTTGAAATTAGCTCATGTTTTGTCTAGAACGAACTTCCTAAATAACGAATCAATATCTGTTGTAGGGAAAAGCCCTTTTCGCGACGAAAAAGTATGCTGAAGGAGATATTATATTGGAGGAGGATCCGTTGATATCCTGCCAGTTTGCCTGGAACGCCGCTTATAGATACATGGCATGCGATTTCTGTATGCGGTAAGGATGGATTTACTTTTAGGCATTAATTTAGGTTTTAATCTCAATGCTTTTATATGAAGAACGATAGCTCAACACTGATGCGTCTCCATGTCCTCAATTTCACAGGCTAACCTTAAATATATAGGCCCTAGTTAATTTGGCTATAGTGGAATGTAATAGGTACCTTGGAAAATGAGTGCAAGCTCATATGAATCTTCATTATAACAATAAAAATAGGTAGGTACATTTTATATGCAAATTTATTAGACAACATAACTCAAGGTACCTACCAAGAAATGGCTGAATACAGTAAAACTGCAAAGATCAAGTATTATTTCATGCCAATGATTCTTGGTGTCATAATCCTAAGTTATCATTCGCCAGGTACTTTTGCTCAATCATTGAGTAAAAAATACCTTGTCTCACATTTGCAGACCACTAGAGACCCCTGAACAGAATGTGCGCAGGCTCGCCTGCAAGCCAGACATTGTGCTGCCACATTCCGATTGCTATGAGAGCAACTTGAGCAGTGTGACCTCGTGTAATCAGTGTGAAGTGTTGTACTGCTCAGAAAACTGCAGAGACCGAGCATTCGCTGCTTATCACCGGACACTGTGTCATGATACGACGGATGCTCAACATCCTATTATGATCCTTGTTGAAGCATGGAAGTAAGTATGTTCTTCATTTATATTCAATAGCTTGGCCAATGAGATGTCGTTATGTGAACATTTTGGCTACATCACCACTTAATATGGCAATGCTTACTGACATTAAGGCCAGCAATATTTTATAACATCATACAGTCTGTCACTGATCGTCGTAGTTCCTGATACAGGGAACCCAACTTAGGGGTCATGTTCTATGTAAAAAAAGAAAAAAAATACACTTCAATTGGCATAAAAATCTTTCAGACAAATGCACTACCCTCCAGAGACAACGAGTATAATGCTCCTCGTCCGTATACTAGCCTCTATACAGCAGAGTCCGGACCCAGCGGCTGCAGCGGCGCAGGTCAAGCAGTTCTGCCATAGGACAGTCAACGAGGATGCTGAGCTGGTACACAAGCTCCTAGGGGAACAGTTTTCAGATCAGTTGAATATGTTGAGAGAGCTGACATTCAATGTGATCAATGGAGAATATGTTCAGGAGGTATAAACTACTTTATTTCCGGTTTACGTTTTATTTACGTCATCTACATATTATATTAAGAATTACTATGTAAAAACATGTACTTTATCCTACTTATATTATATAGGTGAAAGTTTGTTAGTGTGTCTGTATGTTTGTTACTTATTCATGCTCAAACGGACGAGGAAACCTAAAAGTAACACACTGGATTAAACACAGTTTATTCTGAAAAACAGCAAGTAACAACAAGCTATTTAGTTAAAAAAAAATTATGTGTGTAGTTTTAGTTGGCATATTTTATTTGTTTCCAGTTCCTGACCCCAGAAGGTTTCTGTTCCCTGATGGCACTCGTCGGCACCAACGGCCAAGGCATCGGTACCAGCCCGTTAGCCATGTGGGTGAACGCAGTGCTCGAACTGACAATGTCTGATGATGAAAGGCAGCAGTTAGACCTCTTCATAGACAAGCTGTATGAATATGTTGGAGAAGGTAATGATTGGAGTTATAAGGTGTCCACAATACCATGGTAGGCAACTGCAAGTTGTATGAACTAAAAATTGGTTGGTTTTTCTGTTCTGATATTCCACTCACAGATGCATGTGAGATTTGGTGGCACTATAATATAATATTTTGTTTGGTTTTTTGTTACCTTTGTATGCTGTTTTTGTTGCAGAATCTGGCACATTCCTCAACACGGAAGGTTCAGGCCTGTTCACATTGCAAAGTGCTTGTAACCACAGCTGCGAGCCTAACGCCGAAGCATCGTTCCCGTATGGAAACCATAGAGTGCAACTGAAGGCTGTGAAAGAAATCATGCCCGGAGACGAGATCTGCATCAGCTATTTGGACGAGTGTACTTTGAAGCGGTCCAGGCATTCTAGGCAGAAGGTAAGAGGAGACTATTCCACATCACGGAACTGAGGCGAGACCAGTATGTACTGGTCTGTGTTCACCACATAAAACGCGATTACGCAACTGTCGCGTTTGTCGTGTAGTTACTATGAAGAGTTGACAATGAGCATGTTTCATAATCGTGCTCTATATAGTGAATACTCGACATAAGCGGCCGTCGCGTAAGCGCATTTTATGTGGTTAACCAACACTCGCCGTGCCGTGCTCAACATTGAGCCGCTATGGGTGTCATCAACCTTCATTCATCCACTGCTCGACATAGGCCTATCCAATTTCTACCAGTCGTGTTAGGCAAATCTTCACTCCCGGCGTTCTAAACTACGTTTGCCTAAACGTGGTTTCCACTAGAACCTGTCTACCCCAGCGGCAACATACTAAAGATGTCTTTTTTTAATTGACAGGCAGAAATCTTGGCAACACAGAATTTAATACACTAGGCCAAAGGGACGCAGAATCCAGGCCTTAACCCAAACAAAAAAAAACATTATTTTTCCAGGAGCTGGCGCAGAACTATTTGTTCGTGTGCTGGTGCGCGCGGTGCACGGCGCAGGCGCAGCAGCCCGACTGCTCCAGCGCGGAGGAGATGAGCGACGCGGACGGCAGCGGCGGCAGCGACGCGGACGCGGACGCGGACGCGGACGCGGACGACTGATGCTCCAACCTGCTCGCGCTCTGTCTGCTCGGCGCGTGAGCGAGGCCGCACGTAGCGGGAAGCGGACACCACGTTATATCTATCTATCCAAGAAAAACTGTCATTCAAGCAGGGCCGAACTAAGGCTGACGAGACGACTATATTGTATACGTTCATTTATTTTAACTAAGATTAAAATTCGTGTCTTATCAATATGGCGACAGCGTCACTCATCAATATGACGGCCGGCTTCACGATTGAATTCACTAAAAATGTGTAATGTTGAGTCTGCTTCCTCTTATACGTCTGTGGAGCGAGCAATGGACTGCGAACTCGTACGGGAACTGTGCAGTTAGTGTTTTTTTTTTATTTCGGGCTCTTTTCGTCGTCTAATGGCGTTCCGGTGTTGAATAGTGGTAAATAGGAGTGAAGGCTGACAAACAAGCCGTATAAATAATTATTATGTGAAAACGTACGGCGCGAACGAGTTTCGAACTTCATTATAATCTAAGTGTATGGAAATAAGGTGCACTTTCGAACACTGGATGGCGTCTAGTAGCTAAACATCGATGTTCGTACTTGCGTTAACTTTTCTCATGATAAGAATAAAATAACCTAGTTAGTAGAATCCCTAGAATTAGCAATGAATGAAAACGAGGCCTATGGTAAGTGGTTTCACAGCCGGCGGGTATAAGGCGGTATAAGCTTCGTATAAGCTAGGGATTCGTGGGATTGTTAAGTAACTAGTAAATGCATTAGTAGTACGGGTATATCCCCGCTGTGCCCACTTACTGGCCCACTAGCATCATTTTGGAATTCCCCACTCTCATAAAGGTAACTGATGCTTAGTGAAATTGCGCATTACAATATTGTACTGCGCAGTAGATACTTAGTGAAATTCCGCAACTTTTTATAAGTAGTGGGGTAATTCATTGAAATTAAACAAAACAAAACAAAACGTAACAATGGCGTAAAGTTACGACAAAGCAAATTAAAATGAACAAGAATTTAGATCAATGTTTGTTGATATTATTTAAGTAGGTACCTACTGTAAAAGTAGGTGATTACATTTTTAAGATTTTATTTAGCGGTACAGTATTTTAAGCGGTTATGACAAATATCTATGATAGAGTATTTGGAGTTTGTAATCCAAAATAATTATAAGTGAATACAATAAGTGCCAAACTTGTACATATGGATTTGCTTTACTGTATAATCAATTAGTAACCGTTTAGCCTTGCTCCATTAATTATACACTTTATAAAAACCAATGAAGTTGGTCAAATAACAAATTATAATTTATAGATAGGTCAGTATTCGATTTGAGGTAAGCGATTGCTACAACAATACGTAACGACACGACTGTAAACAAGGCGTATGTATCATCACTCATCAGATACCTACTAAGATAGTAAATGGCATGCGAAGATAGTATGGATGTTTGTAACACAATGGTGCCAATTCTGGTGTCACAAATGTGATATTTTGTTGTTAAAACCTGTCAAATTATTTGTTCTGAAATCTTCGCGAAGAGAAAGCATATTAACTCGATTTAAACGCGCACGATTTTTTTACGTTCGACTCTTTAAATCTGGTTAAAATGATAATTATGTTGTCCGAAGTAGAACGGATTTTAATGACATTTAGTACAAAAACAGTATACTTGGGGTTGTAGCATGGGGTACGTTTTATTCCCTATATATAAGTACCCTTAAAAGCGTGTGAAACAGGATGTTAAAGTTTACAGTACGCTATTAGTTTAGCTTTAGTAAAATAACAAATCGCGGGTGAAACCGCAGATTGCAGCTAGTATTGTTTGTTCAGTAAATCAATGATTAACTTGAAAAAGCTATACAAAACCAGGCTCTAATTAAATATTGAATCCAGTTTAAAGAAACCAAATGTACCTACATGATATAAATGTTAAATGTACTAAAACGCATACTAAATGACAGTACCTAAGTAGAACTTTCAAGAACCGAAAACATAATTAATTCGATAAAAACTGGTCTAACGGGCCTGATTTTTAAGACCAAACTCGGGTAATTGGAAACAACACCTGCCGCTCCGGACGGTGATACCCGCATTCTCAAGTCTTCTCGTGACCACGGTCGATGCAACTCGACCGAAACGTCGAGGTATATTAAAATTATATACTTTGATATTAGTTTGTGATTTACACGCGTTTAGACCCGAATTAGACCCGTTTTTAGCTAATTAGTACCTAAGTACTTCAAAAGCATTGTAATAGTGAATCACATTGCCTATGCTCCCGATAATAATAGGTGATAAACTTATTATTATATTCGTCCAAACATGAATTTTGAAGATATTATATTATGAAAAGGTCCAAATAATATGGTAGGTAAAAATATTCAGCAAACGAAGCTAACAGAGAAATAAATTACTTATAGTAACTGTGGTTTAAGAATGTCGGCCTAATAATAATGATTAATTAATTTATTATAATACATAGTCTAAATTATTATGTAATGTTCTTGAATGTCAAATTAACGCAACGATATGCACAACATTGTATACATACTTAGGTATAACTATACATATAAGTAGTAAGTACCTACATAATATTGTATTAGATTCTAATATAACATTTTTTGTCACATAACTACTAAATTATACTATATTTAGGACTTTGTAGAAACAATGTCAATGTACCTACATTGTTTGTAGTACATACTGTACAAGTAGAATGAACGAATTTTAAAATTTCATCTTGAATTATTCTTGGTAGTGTTCGGTCTAATGTAATTTTAAGAAATCTGTAGTGTCGTGTAGTGTTGTAATTGTTTATGTATATTTGATGTTCCTTCTGTAATGTTATAGTGTGTGTATGTATTTGAATTCTTCGATCAATAATGTACTAGATTTAAGGGATGCATACAAACAGCCAAGAAAAATGGCTCGAGTTTACTATCCTTCAGTAATACAAAAGAGTAGGTACATAGCAACATTATAAAATGTTTACAATAACTATAGTCAACCTTATTTCGGTCCATTACCTATGGTTTAGTTTCAATTAATGCGTAATGATATAGGACCTAATGACTAAACTCAAATACGGCCACACTTTTATTTGTGTTCTTATATTTTCACTGGGGGCGTTATTTTTAATCTTGTACATTATTGATCGAAGTTTGAATGTTATTATTGTATCATTCTATGTTCACTGTTAAACCGTTACGTTTTATTAATTGTAATCTTTGTAATGTAATATTAGCCAAGGTACTCATCCTATTAAATAAAAACTGTGCCAAAAGATATGTTAAGCCTTTCATACGATACGATACACAGATCGATATTATCATAACGCAGTAGGTATACGATATTTCGTTTAGCCATAACATGTTTGATTATAGTGAAAAAGAAAAACAATGAGGGTAAATTCAATTATCGCATTATTGTTTGTTACAAACAAACAATAGTGCGATGTTTGTCGTATGAGGATATGCTAGTGTTACAGTCGTTCATGCCGTCTTAACGACTGCTATAGATCGATAACAACCGAGAGCGTAGCGTTTGTATTCTCTTTGCAACCGAGACCGATGGCTTAACGGGTCCTCCGAAGCGCAGAGAGATGGAACACCGCTTTTACGAAAAGTGATTGGGTGTCGTCGCGTTATTAAAGTGCGACAATATCGTCTTGTAACTAGTACATACTTGTAAGTGTATCGCGGTGTGACGCGGCGTTTATGTTTTTTGTTATGGCTTCGCACGGTTTGTGCATCCGGTGTCAAGTATAAAATTTAAGTATTTTTTATTTTTGTACAATAGGAAAGTCATAGCATTAGACTTCATTAGTAGTCGGGGCAAAATAAGTTTTTGACATGCATTAATTGCACTTTTGGTGATCTTTTGGCCTGTCGTAGAATACTATTGAAATAACATGAATCCGAAAAATCACCAGTCTCCGATGTACAGTTTTTGTGATATAAGGCTTCAAAGTTTGAATACAAAGTGTTGTATGAAAAGTATGTAGGAGACTGGTGATTTTTGGCAATATGGCTTGTTTCATTCTATTCTACCAACGGTTATAGCTATTGCTGGATATAATTGGAACTTGATCGAATTATGGCAATATTTTAACCTCAAAATGTACATAAAACGGATTTTCTCAAAAACTACTAAGCCAATATTTATAAAACTTGTATGAAATTACCATCAAATTGTTAGCTTTAATATAAAATAATCATGACACAAATCGGTTAAGAGGTTGCGAAGATATTAGTGCAGTATGGTCAAAAGTGGGGTGCAATTTCATTGTAGATAATTATTTTAATTAAATTATCATCATAATCCAAGTTTTTATAGTTAACCTGACAGGATTATGAGTTTTGGACACTAAACAATTTTTCAGTCGGATTCGTAAGGTATTTAAAGGGTAAAGAACATTTACTTCAGAACACTTACCTATGTAATTTCAAATAAAAAGAGGTATAGTTGACTTGCACCTAAACTGTCTTAAAGCTTATTATTTCATTTGTGTCACTGATAACGTTCAATTAATAAAAAAAAATAAAAAAAAAACGTGAGCCGTTCTTGCTCATATTTTTGTAATGGTATAAACTATTTTGAAGTAAAATTGAAAGGCGTCATTTATTTATTGCAAATAATAAGACGTTTAATTTACTTCTACTTTTTCACTAGGTACTGATATTAGTTAATATTTATTTTATGTTTTGGGTTAACGCCTGGATTTTGCGTCCCTTTGGCCATCTATACTGTTAAATTCTGTGCTGCCAAGATTTCTGGCTGTTAAATATGTGAAATTGACAATTATCTTAATTTCCTTCAGTCATGGTATGTGTCACTGTCATGTGTTGTGGAATTTGTTTTGACAATCTCTAATCTTCGTTCGTTCAAAACTTCAAAACTCATATCTTTGTCATTTTTTGTTCATGTTCCACCATAGCGCCTAAACTATACAACTATAATATACTATCAGATTTTTATAGTTGACCTATCAATCGATTTGTTATCAGGGGGCGGATAACATAGGTTACATTTTTCCCCTCGACAACTGCAAACGGCAAAAGTGAAAGATAGTAAAAATAATATCCAAATCTAAATTCATCCTATAATACACGTGCTAGGTATCAAAACTACCGCACTTACAAGCCTTTTGCAAGCTTGCAAGCCCAAAAAGTTTTAAAAATTACTAAAAACCTCCCTTTTACTTAGTTAATCGACATTAGAATTTGGTAACTTAAAGTAATTTTAATATTTTCCCAAAACTTTTCAAATTTCGTCTTAGAGTAGGTACTGTTTTAACTATCGGACTACGGAGGGTTATGATTTAATACCGTTCCCGCAAAACTTATAACCTTTCATAATTTGAAAAATATTATTAATAGTACCTCGATATAACGTCAGCGTTACAGTGAATTTAAAATGACACGTTTCTAGAGTTTTCGGTCGCTAATTTCATAAACTCTAAAACAATTAAAATAAAAAAATAGTTTAAAAACTAAAACCAGACTACGAAAACATTCCGCTCTGAAAAGTATGAAACAAAGAATATTCTTGTCTGTCACGAAAGGCAACAACAACAACAGCTAGTTTTTGATATAAGTAGATTTTTGGTAAATTTTCCCCGTTCCGAAACGTGTAGTTACAAAATGGATAGAAATTAAAAAAAGTGTAGGTATAAGGTAAAAGTTGTTGAAAATGTATGAGTTTTCATTGCGTAGCCTAAAAAATTCTCTACGACGCACCATTTTAAAGATATTAGTGAAACACTCAAAAGTGGGAACTTTAATCCCCTTTACCCACACCGCCTAACCCCCTAGATTTAGACGCAGGGACTTTTAGTATGTTTACTGCCTAAGCACTCTCAACCACTTTCTGAAGAAGTAGCTTAGGTACCTTCTTACGCACTCAACGCCTCCTTTTTGGTTATTCATTGAGCAGGCTATTATTCTGACATTATCTTTTTGTCCACGTTTTGAGGCCTTAGATTTTCGCAACTTTTAAATCGCAAATTATTTAGGTGATAATAATGTGTTAAGTTGAAAAAATATATAATTATTATCAATACTTTTTGTCGGTAAGAACTTATTCCAAATTGTAAAATAATATAAGCATCCGTGCCAAAACTATCGTCACTCAAACATAACATATAAGATTCTGATACCAAACATTAAGATACCTAGGTCCTTAAGGCTCGGTCAAAAATAGACGTGACCAAATTTACCTACCGCAAAAATGTTGAGTTAGGTACTTCAATTAGCTTACAACATTTTCTAAAATAATGGTTATGAAAGAGCGCGAAAGTAGCTATGATGACAATCATTGAGCTTACTCTATCAAGGTAGTAATAATACATTTCAGTTAAAATTAATTTTCACGTCTCAAGGAACTGGCGAAGAAAGCTCGGATTTTTTTAGACTTTTACTGATTATGCTTACAAGGCTTTAAAACATAAGCGTATGACTGTTTAAATGCAACTCACGTACGCCTCTTTTTTATTTGAAATGACAGTAGTGTTCTGAACTAGATGTCTTTTGCCCTTTGAATACCTTACAAACTCCGACTCAAAAATTGTGTATTGTCCAAAACACATAATCCTGTCAAGTTAACTATAAAAATTTGAATTAAGATGATAATTTAATTAAAATAATTATCTACAATGAAATTGCACCCCACTTTTGACCATACTGCACTAATATCTTCGCAACCTCTTAACCGATTTGTGTCATGATTATTTTATATTAAAGCTAACAATTTGATGGTAATTTCATACAAGTTTTATAAATATTGGCTTAGTAGTTTTTGAGAAAATCCGTTTTATGTACATTTTGAGGTTAAAATATTGCCATAATTCGATCAAGTTCCAATTATATCCAGCAATAGCTATAACCGTTGGTAGAATAGAATGAAACAAGCCATATTGCCAAAAATCACCAGTCTCCTACATACTTTTCATACAACACTTTGTATTCAAACTTTGAAGCCTTATATCACAAAAACTGTACATCGGAGACTGGTGATCTTTCGGATTCATGTTATTTCAATAGTATTCTACGACAGGCCAAAAGATCACCAAAAGTGCAATTAATGCAACCTACTCCATACAAAAATATTTATTTTGCCCCGACTATAGAGCAATTGTCGTGGTCAAGTAGTCAAGTCGATTATTTACATAGTCAAAGTAAAGTGTCATTCAGTAAAGTGGTGTATGCTTTACTGAAATTTCCTGGGAGTTTTGGTAAAAATGCGATGTGACACGCGTTTTGGGTTTATATCATTTGCCCACACTCGTGCATGTTACCGAACACTCAATAATTACTGATATTCCACCAATATTACACATTGACACTGTAAGAAACACGAGTTTGAGAAAATAATAGAAAACCAACTGAACGACGCCTCACCATCGAATTCCCACCAAAACTCGTGTTTATGGTTATGTAGCTTTCATCAAATCATAACCCTAACATTTGACAAAATTACTTTACGTCCTATGTATTTGCATTTTTAGAAAATAAATGTAATGTTCCTTTCGTTTCACAAACATAATATTTTTATTTTTCGACCTACGTTTCATATTAATTGAAAACGACCAAACCATTCCAGAGATTGTGTTAATAAAAGTATACTTAGCATTATGTTACCGCATCCCTAGGAAAGTGCTTATCTACGCCAAAATTAGGTATATTGATTTTATTGTGAAGGTTGTCCCATCTATTCGTTCAATTCTTTTAAAGATGATCTGAAGGAAGATTATCAAAGGCAGTTTATCATAAAGAACTTAATTAACTCTTACAGCCTTCGAAGTCGGCCAAAATACAACATTGCTTTGACTGTGCCAGTTAAATATTACAAAATTAAACGCTTGAATTCATTATTTTAATGATCAACTTTCAGACTTGAAACGGCATAATACGAGACGTAATAAGGGAGGGGGTTGAATGTCTAAAACCTACGTTCAACATGAATAACAATTTGCAGATGCGTTCTCGATGTGTAAGACGCGTTTCTGTGGCCTAAAAAACCTGGTTTCCATAGGAAATAAAATTAAAATCCATTCATAGCTTTATAATCTAAGGGCCTACTAATTTAGAAATGGGCAGGTGTGAACTGTGAACAACCGGAATACATCTGATAATAAATCCAGCAATCTCCAAGAAGTCTATAAGAACCTCTTACCAATAATGGTAGATTAGTGTAGTCTGCGCCAGCGTCTGGAATTATGGCCATAGACCAAGAAAAATAAAGTGATGCAGTAGGAACGTAGCGCTAATGACGATGAAATGAGCCCCCTTCCCCCGAAATTAAACCTTGATTACGCTCCTGGCATAATATATTTTCATTTATATTGCGCCAGCCAGGCCCTTTCTATGGAAAGGAAATTCCCTAATGAAGAGTGTTTGAAACTTTCCCGATTTTACAAGGGAACCTCGTTCGTTTCAAAGAACATTGATGCGAATTTGTGAAATGGGAATGATTTTGTGCTTTCTGAATGGAGTAGCTTACTGGGAGGAAATAAAGATAATTTCAGCGAAATCGACGACTCAAAATAAGTATGAAACAGCGGTAAATAAGGAAAATATAATGAGCCAATGCGATTACCTATATTATGTGTTTGTATTAGGTACCTACCTATGTAGTATGGTATGATTTTATGGTTGCAAAACTGTAGGTTCGAAAGAATCGTGACTGTGCTCAGTCCAAGAAATAGGAAATCCGTAATACAGGCTCAATTTCTTTCTTACCGAAAAATTTGCGATTAACTTCCAAATAAGTACCTACAATATAGCTTAATTATTTACCATCCTCGTCAAAGTCGCGAACTGAGGTCACTCGACAACCGAGAGCTCTCCAGCTAATTACTATTGAGAGGTATCTTCGAAATTCGCTCGTTGTGGGAAAATTGTAAATTGACGAAATTGTTCTCTGTTTCAAGAATCTTGAATTATTAATAACTGTCGATAAACAATTAAGGTTCATTTGATGTTCTGAAGACGGCCAAAGGCAGGTTGCTTCAAATTTGTCTGTCTAACGTCTTCAAAGCAATAAAACCCTAACAACGTGATTTGATACCCGCGACTTATTTTGATATGTAGGAGTATATTTTGTCGTAACAGTTTCCCATTAGTCCTAGTAGAATTAGGAGGGGGGGGGGGGGGGGTTAGTCTATCCTAACCAATCGTACGAGCATCCCTATAAGTAATGGTAACGTCTTGCAATCTGGTTTAACTAAGCCTTCAGTACGAAAAAGACAGTCATCCGCTGCTTTCAAACAGTCATTAACATAAGAAACCCACGATGGTGAAAGGAATAAAAGGAATAGAACTTCCGTCCAATTACCTCAGAAATCGTATTTCCCCAGAAATGAGAAATGCAGTCGAAGGACGAGACAAAATCCCCAACTAAACTGAACATAGTGGGTCTAAAGTCTGAAGCCTCGCCGAGCAAACATTCATTGGTTTCCCCCTTCAAACGTTGTCTATCCTTAAAAGAGAGGAGAAAATTATCTCGTGAATAAATTATATTTTTTCCCCTTTATGAAGACAGCTGAAGTGCATTTTCGTTTATTTTTTTTCTTGTTTGACTCAGATCAAAGACATTGCAGGAATTCCGCCCTCAGTCTCGTGACCCCGCAAAAATGAAATGAATAAAGAATTTAATGTGACTTGATGTCTTGGGATAATAATGTTAAAGTGTTTTAGAATGTTTTTGGGGTGAAATGTTTGTTTTTGTAATTGAATTTGTTTTGTTGGTTTCGGCGGGTCCTGTGTTTTTGTTAGTCTGATGCGGTTCTTTTCGCATTTCAGATTCGTTGCCTACTAATAGGTATAATTATTGTATCTGGCCGTAACAAAAGTTGTAGCAGGTAATAAGTGCCATAAAAAGAGAAGAACTAACTAAATTCACATGTAAGGTTCGTTAGACCATCGAATTATGTAATATTAAGGTAAGTAGATACCTACCCAACATTGGCCAATAGATAATGGGTAGGTAAGACAAACTGGCCCATTCGTTCAACCCTTAATCCTTCACCAAAAATTAAAACGGTCTGATTCAACGCAGACCAGTGACTTTCGTCGTCCGAGTGGAATTCCTCCAAGGGCCGACAATAATACCTCCCCTTTGATTTACGCCGCATTCCGGAACTTCGACAAAAACCAAATGCGATTATCCCCGGGAGTCTTGGGACGTCATCGGCAATGTGGCTTCAAAAGCTGGACACTCAAATTTGGAATATCTGCTCGAGTAAGCCGAGCATGAGCGATGGGAATAAATACCACTTATTATTAATATGGAAACTAGTGGCAAGGGTAAGATTACACATTTAATTACTAGTGCTATTAGTGGAGTTTAAATTGCAAAACCCTAGTTAATGCATTTACGAGTATATTGCACGCATTGAACTCGTTATTACAAGTCTTCCTCAATAAATTTGAATGTCAGATTAATAATAATTATTATTAGAAAACCCTACATCACCAGACCAAAAAATATTACGTATAATAATGTAGGTAATTTAACAAACTCAAAATAGATACTTTATAATCTCTCCATAGCATTTATATACTACCGACAAACATAGTAAACAAAAGAGGGTCGAGGTTTAATTTTATGGGACAATCAAATGCCATACGGAAAGATCATAGCAACCGCCAAACTGAACGCATAAAATAGATTATAGAGTTATAAAATCCGCGGCAATATGGGTTTGTAGTATTTGCAGTCGCTAACGGAGGGACCAGGTTTAAATTAAAGCCGTCCCCTTTGAAGAAATGTCCGGGAGGGTTTAATTGTCATCCATTCAGAATATCAGTGCTCCACTAACGGGTGGCGCATAATTGGCACGGAAATGGGGCCAGTACTGGAACTTGCCCTTTGAGTTCCCCTGTTTCATAGTAGGTGGTAGGTACGTACGGGTTTCACAGACTATTTTCAGATATTGTCATTTGTTCCATTGCAAAATTCTGTAGGTATATAGTACTTACCGAAATGTTTAGTTTTATAGCAAATTTATCCGCATCGTTGATGGATGAAAACTAAATACTGACATGTGATATAACTGTGGAGTTCATAAACAAGGCAAATGGCAAACTGCCCAAATACATATACAATAATAATTTTATTATATACAACACGCAACACATAGAGCTATATAATAATATGTAGGTAAGCCTATATACCTACTCCCCCGAAAACGATAGATTATTAAAAATATACCTACTATTTACTTACCACACCTAGTACCTACGTTTTGTTAAGGTGAACACTTCGTTGTTTATACCTTTGTGATAGAGCTTAGTTTCATAGCATTTGCTTTATCTTTTCTCCTTTCTTAGTCATATAGACTACGATACTTCATGCCTAGCTAACACACTCAGAAATACGAGATCAATAGATCAACCTCCTCTTTCCAGTGTGTCTCAACTCTCACCCACTACGAACCCCCGTTTAAAATTCCAATGCTGTCAGTTCGCTCCACGTAATTGATAGATATATTTTTATGCCTCAAATGCCTTTTGTCGACAGTCGGGTTGTTGGAACTCTGATAGATATTCTGTGACTGCCTCAGCGAAAAACCCTTTCAAGCTTTCGGTGAATGACAAAGTCTGTTCCACGAAATATGCCGTGGCAATAGCGGGAACTAGCGCAGAACGCTTACAAATATTTGCTGTCACATAGAAACTAGCGCCGCGCGTACGGGACTTCTAACGTAGACCGGAGCTCCGTGGTAACCACTAACTAAGCGGTAGGTGGTTAGGAACGCGGTGACGAGGTTTTTGTTCCACCCTGACAATTGTTAAGTTAAGTATGTTACTTGGGTTTTCTTTTGTGATCATATTTGACGACGGCGAAGGCATATTTTGGCGAATTTTTTGTAGACACTTTTGCACTACATTTTATTATGTGATTAGGCTGTCGTCAACTACCTCACGTAGTGTTCCATGACTCTGTGGACGAAGGTAAACACGCTGCGGCTAGAATGGGTCTGGCTTTGGATAGCTACCGGAACGCCTCTAACTTCCCAAATATATTCGTAAAGGCTTTAGTGCAGTAGCAGTAATTAGATTAGTAGGTATAAGGAGTCCACCGAGAAAAAGCTTCCTCAATCAAGTAATACGACAAGGAATATTACATACAAAATGAACGTGTGAACGCTACTAACGCGCATTATAAATCTGAAAATTTGAACCTACCTACTTATCTAAAAAAATTCAATCCCAAGTTCCATTAGAACCAACGACATTCAAAAATGAATCGAAATAATATAGTTAAGTATACCTACCATTCCACTCAATATACAGAAAGCTTTTCGCGGCCCAACGAAATAATTAATAGCTCATAAGTCCTATAGAACCGTAAGTCACGTGCACCAGTCATTCTCGCATGTTGTGTCACGGTGCTTAGTCCTTCCGGAGGGACGTTTCTCGCTGAGGGATCGTCTTGATTTGCCAACTCACCGTATCTTCATTACTCCATTTGGAAAGTAGACCACAGATTTGTCAGCAGTTTCTTCCTTGGTCAGTTCCTTCCTTCTTTATTGTTGTGTTTGATTGGAACTGGTACTTTTGGGCTCTTTCGTACCGTAAACATTAATATTTTGGCCTTTGCAAAATATTTTTATATGTAGGTAGGTATACCTACCTACAACTTTTATTTAAAGTTTTACATATTTTGTGAGAAGCTAAGGTATCTGAAAATATTTATCATTATTTATTCCAAGATCATTATGGTTATGTCATATTTTAATTATCTAAACATTTCTGCTTCTCATGATCTCTTTGGTAGCTTCGGAGCTTGCGAAATTAAAAGTTTTTCTGTTCATTACAAGTTTCTTGTGATGCCTACTTTGTATGTTGAAATCCTTTTCAATTATTTCTCGTACAACTTGAGTTCAGGCAAGTTTAATTGGATTTTATAGAAAAGCCATCGGATTCATTTACAATTACGCAGAATTAGGATACTAGTTAATATTTTATTACGCCTTTAAATAATTGAAAATAAATTAACGCGTCACGGTGATAGGTACGTTACATAGGTCCTGACCTGACACGTAACTAGGATTCCCTTATCTATGAAACCAGGAACTCATAAAAATCCAGACTCCGAGCAAATAACTGTAGTTCACACAATATATTTTTGGCCTGTGCAAGGATCGAACCCGCTACTTCACGCTTCGCAGTCGGCTCATTACCCATACCGATGTTACATACATCAAGGTATTATTATAACCACAATGTTTTATGTTAGGTACTACGGGAAAACCTATTTTCATGCCGAACACCAATGAATCCTTTTATTTTTTTTTTGCCCGTGGAAACACCAATGAATCCTGATTCAACCGATTCAACTACATACCAATCAATGAAAGAAGACTAGGGCCTCTACCGTATACATAGATAAAGAAACAGCAGAGTCCAAAATAGAACTGTAGCCGTAAATTGAAAACCACGGAGGCCCCAACAAAGCGTTCTCCAAAATAAAAACACGAAAGAAATGAAAATAGGTTAAGCGCGCCCCCGGGAAAAGGAAGGCCTAGAGACGTGGACGCAGCAAAAGAGGGAGTTAAAAATGGGGCTTTTGGCCCATGGACAAGATAAAATTTAAATAATTAGATCGCGTTTGGGATTAGAATGTGGCTTTGGACTCTCAACTTTTTTACCATACGCGTGCGTGATTTAGCTGACGAGACAAAATCTTTAATCGAGGCTAGCTAAAAGTGCAACTTGAAGAACTATGCAATTAGAATAAGCCATTAGAAAGTTACACGCAGTCTCTTGCAGTTAACTAAGCATGCACCTAGGAGTACAAGAGAATGAGACTTATTTTTACGTTACCCATTGTTCATAATATGTGTGAATCCCGACTCGTAGTGCCCCCGTAAACACGGCCTGACTGCGTCCCTGTCTAGCGATCGGTTTTTGTATCAACGTGAGAATACGCCACTTTGTAACCCTGCACCCTAATAAAAATTTAGCAACGCATCGAAATGGAAGCGGTGTAAGGTTTAAGTTCTTTACGTGATCGGATTAGTCAATTATATTGAACGAGTCGGCTTTACTACCGAGGCTTTTGATAATGCATAACATTTGCGGGAATGGACGCGAGGTCTTGAATCTAAGTAAGATTTTACCAGACGGTAAGATGTTGGGGTGTTTCACGTTTCACAAATGTTCCATCTATTCTATGTGGTTTACTTTTGCTGTTCTTGAATGGTAATGTGAGTCCACGCATTACGGTATTCCGCTTTGTTTGTACACTGCAGCTTTGATTTGATTTGATGAAGCTTGTGGCAGCCTAGTGGGTGAACGCCCGCCTGCCAAAGCGGGGGTGGCGAGTTCAAATCCCAGTGCGGGCACGTACCAATGTGTTTCTTGTTACAACATAATGTACGTAATGATTACTCGCTTTTTGGTGAAGGAAAACGTCGTGAGGAAACCAACATGCCCGGGATATTATTTCGGAGGCATGTTATCCACCAATCCGGACACGGCCCCCGTGGTGGATTATGGCCTAATCCTCCTCACGAAAGTGAAGGGAGCCCTTTGCCCAGCAGTGGGACAGTTACAGGCTGAATTATTATTATTATTTATCCAATATTTTGAATATTGCCAGTATGTTCAATTTACTTTGGCAACTAAACTAAAATTCGTGTTATTGTTTGTCTTGTTAAGAACCAAATGGTACTGGCCTTTGGTGTCAGAGCTTGTCAAGTTGCTCACGAGCCCTTGACATGGTTAAATTGCTGCTATCAATTAAATGGAACACAAAGTGAAGAAAATCGCCACATAATCGGTGTGCCGATTCACTGGTTGGGTTATTCTGGCACATAAATAAATAGTTTTGGGATTTGTTTCTCCATAGGTTTATTTAAAATATAAAATTACAAAAGCGTTTTATTATATCAAGCTGCCATCTTGTTGGCTTCGTTATAGAGAGAGAGAGCGAATGAGTGAACGAATGCACAGATAATGATGAATGATGGCTAAGACTATGAACGAATGAATGTATGAATGAGTAGTTTATGTGAGATTCGAACAATCGGTGCAACTGCAAAAGTAGATTAAACAGTTTGATACGCTCGTAGAATCCTCATTTTCTTTCATAGAAAAGTTGTCACTCTTCTGAAAAGGGGTAACAAATAGTCTAAAAATACGTGAACGTAAACAAGCCAGACTGAATCTGTGTCAAGACTGGCGGTTCTTTTATAAAGAAATCTCTAGTCCCTGCGGCGAGTACCTGCCGCGATTACGTGATTGTTTTACAGTGTAAGTTCTTTTCTGGAACTTCTTCTCAACTTGCACTGCTTACACTAAGTAAGTAGGTTACACTGTGTGTGTAGGTACCTATACAACCTACCTACCTAGAATAATTTTGTGAATATTGGACGGATCTTAACATTCACGTAAAGGAGGCAATGAAATACTTTAATCAGACAATAATTTCCATATCCAAGATGTTGCGGCAAGAAAGCTGAGCCGCGAAATTAATCAGGCGAGAAGCTGATTGAAGCCTGTTTAGGGGGACCTTTATGAGGCTTCGAATACCTCCAAAATTTCGGAGGTAGGTAATAGGAGGTACTCATTTCTGGAAACCTGAACTTAATCAACCTAGAATATAGATAAATTCCTACAGGTAGGTACTAAATGGTACGTACCTAATATTCTAATTGGGAAAATTTAGTTTAGGGAATATCTTTAGCTACCTATATATTTAGGTACCCTATTACATTCTCACTGTTGGCATACTTCCTCTCAGAGAAAATGGGCCATAATCCTCTATGCTACTCGTATGTAGTCACATGCGGGTTGGTACATGAGTAAACTGTATCTGCCACATTTTTAATCCACTTACATTTCACGATACTGGTAACTGGTAACTAAGTTATCCATGCAGTATACCGTCTTTATAAAGATATGACACACTTGTGACTTATCCAGGGTCTTGTATTCTTCGTTGCTTGCGAAACCAGATTGCTATTTGGGCACGTGCTGTGTAGAAACAGCGAAAGCTACAATTTGTTATTCTGTTGCTGCACCGGCGCCACTTGGTCCCATACTTTGGGCGAATATTGTAGCATGTGAATTCACAATTTGTGCCGAAACTGAGCAGGCTTACAAATTAGACAATATTAAAGAGAAACGAGCGAATACTTCAAAAGAACCCCTCGGCGGCGCCGGACGATCGGACAAACACCCGCTTCCTGAAGCTCTAATCGTATATCACAAAACAAACACAATAAGATCGAGCCCGACCCGACCATCATTCTTCAGACACTAGTGAAGTGAAAGATAAAACAAAAAGAAATAGGTTTATTGTCCCGTTGAGATACAAAGTACGGAATCCTTTTAAGGGTCCCGCTGTAGAAACGACACGGTTTTGTCAAAACCTTTCCGCTTTTTTTAGGTCGATCCTGTGAAAATTTGATGCGGTCCGGAGCTACCACTTAAACCCACTTCTTGAATATTTTATATTCATCTCGCTTTCAGGTGTTGTTTTTTAAACTTTCCATTTTGTAATGAACAAGTTGATTTTATTTTCGTTTCCTCATTACCTACCAATGGTAGGCTACCACGGAATATACTTGATTTTTAACTTGATTGTTCTCTTTTAGGACATATTTTGTCAGATCGCATTAAATATCTACTTCAATGAGACAATTAATTTAAGACTTACACAATGTATACTTATTGATGAATTAATAATATAATCTCCATATTTCACAGCAATTAATAGGCATTCCCTCCATTAACATATTGCATTTCTCACCTTCATGGTTCTCAAAGACACAAAGGGCATTGCCATGGCGTCTGTAACACGATGACTTTCAAGCTGACTCCTCGGAAAATTCATCGCAAAATTCATCGCAATTTGATGCCTCGACCCTCCAGAGATAGGACAAACAAATCACGATTAAAGGGCCAAGTTCAGTTTCATCCCATTAATATCCGTAGGCGCATTTAATTAAAATTCACCCTACAGCCCGTCTTTATCTTGGAGGGTTTTTCGATCTCGTTATTAGTACATTCCTTTGTAGATACCGTCTACACCCCAACTAGCCGGCCATTTGCGTAGAAATATTGGACTAAAGAATCGTTAATTTGATAATAGTTTTGTAAATTAACAAGGAATTTGAGCGCCCTTCTTCCTTATATATCCAAATCCCAAAATAGAGCCCGATCTCAGATACAAGTTCAATCAAAGTTTAAAGGAATATGATTTCCTTCATTATAACTTTAAATCGCTCTAGGCGTAACTCTGCAAACGAATAACTGAATTCCTAAACAAACATTCGGGCTCTTTATCAACAAATGTTATTCTAGGCTCTTAAATAATTTCCAAACAACGTTGAAGCAATTTACAAGTGGACCGAATTTACATACCCCTGTTAAATTGGGCACACAATGTTGATCAAATACATAACATGGTTTGGTACAAATTTGATACCTACAAGCTGGGTTTGTTAGATCAGAAAGGCAGATGCGTTGGACCTTACATTTTTCTCGTCGTTTATTCTTTGTACACCTACCTTGTATTTGTTTCTAACTGGTGATTCTACTTCATTATGTATATACCAACTCTCCAACACTCTTCGTTCAATTATTCTTCGTGCTTCTGCACTCTTTAGTCTCGAATCGGCAATAATAGTTCTCTTACTTGGGTTTTCGGTAAATCGTTAGGTGTTATTTGTGCTGTGACCCTGCTAGTAGTTATAGATGAAAATGTATCAGCGTGAGCACGAAAATTAAGAATCTCTTAGTAATTTGGCGCAAGTGACTGTTATTGTTACGTCATGAACATTACAATGCTCTCGCAAAGAGTCTTCTTTGCTTTAGTAAAGTGAAGTGGTATTAAGGGTGGCTACTTCCAGCTTAAAAATGGAGGTCTAATCCACGGTTACATTTTCTGTGATTATGCGGGTTTGAGCAAGATTGATGACGCCGGCTAAGTAACGGGTGGCGGCCGGACTTAGCCCGGAGAATCCCTGGATTATGAGGCATAAATAGCAATTCATGCTTGTCTTTTGGGTACTTGCCTGAGTTTTGGGGGTTATAAAGACGGTGATGTTTTTATTTCATTGTTTACCAACGAAGATAAAATCAGGTGATTTGGCATGTGTGCAACACACGTTTCTCACGTGTTTATCTTATTGGGTTTATTGGCTGTGCCAATATCTTTATTGGCTGTGCTAATCTTGATGGGACCTATTACAAGTGCTTGCCATGCCTAAAAAATAAATAATTTAAAATTAACATTACTAGCCTACTACAGTCCACGATTTCAATTTCGTACCCGAATTATTGTTTTCACTGCCAAATTATTGTAGTGGTATTACGTAAAGAGTACCTACCTATCTATCTGTAACCGATAATCTCTTGGGTTTGCAGTTCAAAGTTTCTTAGATATTTGATCCAACTCGTAGCCTTTCGATGCTAAATAAATTTTCTTCACCATTATCTCTCTAGATTATGTATAACGTGAGAAATTACGGAACAAGTTCTTGCCTTTGTATTCGTGTATAACAGAAGTTAGGCCTCGTGCAAAATTTCATCCTTAACTTAACCTATTAAAGCAGCCAAATACGTTTGACGGATTAAGGCCACAATTTTGAAGCCGTAGGTTTTCTCCATACATCGCCGGGCCGTATTTTAGTAAGGGTGGGATTACTGAGGTTGGCTCTTAAGCTTAACAAACGTTGCTCGAAATCGGAATTATTTAGCGGGAACCCTAATTAAGGGATATCCTAACTTTTCTTGACATCGCAAGTGGAGCATACGCGGGAAGGTCTGCAGACAGATTGTTTGGACAGTCGATAGGCTGTACGGATTTGGGAGGATTAACGAGGTGTTTGTTCAGAGTTTCACGCTTTGTCTTTTGGATTTATTGTGTGTACCATATTATTTTCTTTGAGTTTGCAGTTGGTTACAGAGGTCTCGTACGGAGGCGTAGGTACCTATTATAACAAGTGAATAGACTATGAATAGACTATATATCTCACGAGGTTATGGAACGGCTTAGTATTAAACATGGGTTAATAAAATTATATAAGTAAAAATGAATTAGTAGGTACAACTTAGCTAACGGCGCCACATGACGCCTACAAAGCGAAACACATTAGACATGTATCACGCCGGTGCACATACCCAATCTGCTATGTGCAATTTTGCGATAGTAAAATCTTGTTCTGGGCCCTGAATTTTAACATTTGATCCACTTTAAACTGCTTTTTATAGCGCTACTCTTCGCGCCATTCCACTTACTGGTTTTGGCAAATCGAGATACAGTAAGAATTAATATATTAGGGTTTTTTTGTAATAGATGCGGTGTAAAAATTTAATCAAATTTATCGATTTTTTTTTTAATTCCACATATACCTACCGGGTTCGATAAGCGGAACTATAGGTAATCAGTTCTCATTTTATGAACAAAATTTCCATCAGCATTTCCATTTATATTAAAATTCGTTATCACCAAGAGCTATCCATGCATGTATTGCAATATGAATGCAATATAAGTACTAGATGCATATTCGTGATATAGGTCACTAGAACCTCGTTACCCTATTTCCATATAGTTCCGAGGTCCGATGCCGGCGGTGCGAGAGAATTGAATATCTTGGTCAGCTTACATCACCTAGCGCGACCTTCGACTCTATTCACCGTAATCATAAAGCCTTAAATGGTTTAGCTTAAGACGTTCTCGAGGGTTTGTCGTGGCATGTCAATATAAATGGACAAGAGCGCTGTATGTCAGCGCCTGCTATGCAATCCTGTTCGGATACAGGGAGGAATGTGAGACAAAATATGAGAGACATCTTCAAGATTGAGATGTGCTGCATATATTTTGTTGGGTACTGTAATGTATTACGGTATATAAGTGGAAAAATAAAGATCTTAACTATAAGCCCTT
Organism: Hylaea fasciaria; assembly: GCA_905147375.1. NCBI lineage: Eukaryota > Metazoa > Arthropoda > Insecta > Lepidoptera > Geometridae > Hylaea > Hylaea fasciaria. The sequence goes on along the minus strand of LR990202.1, from coordinate 9,115,666 downwards.
CTGTCTTCTAATAACATAATAATATTCTGTCTAATTGTACTATACCCAACTATCCTATTGAAAACTGATACTAAAATATTGATGACGTAAAAGTAGCGCGATGTAACGGGAATAAACCATTCATCAAAATTTGGTTCTACGAGTAGAAAGTTATGTATACTCGTAGAGGTAACATCCGGGATCTGTAGCCGTTATAACAGCTACGAATACATGTACGTAGCATTGTAGAACTTCCATGTTCGAAGCCCGTTTCAAAAACATATATACCTGTAGTAGCGAAGAGGCAGTAAAGATGGAAGTAGGTATACGTATCGATACTATGTCTTTGTATTAATAGATCTATTTCACTCTGTGCGTCAATGCTTTATAGCATTTTTATAAGGACCACAGTGTAACATTAATCTCTTCAATCTCGAATTTTTACTGTCTAGTTCTAAATTACACATAATAAGTAATTTTCGATCGGCCAGATTGAAATCTCAAATCGTTTTTCATTCTTGGGGTGGCCATTTGTAAGCAATAAAGAATGCAAATTGGGGAATCCAATTTGTAGTACAAAATGGTTCGTTCAAATATGCAGTGGGGCTAAGAAAAAAAATTGCTGCAACGTCCAAAGGGGGGCGGGTGAATAAGGGTCGCTTTATACTGCCAGGGTTGCAATAAAAAACTGGAATTTATTGCTTAATTTCATCAATACATTACGCTGAGGTAAGACTGGAGGGAATTTTTAAGATTCGGGCTGGTCGGCGTTATGCGGGCGGCTTAACGACTCGGAAGAGATATTGGGACGAGATAGTGTTACATCGGCCAGGGCTTTTCATTCAAAACTTGGTAATGTCGGATAATGTGTCTAATTGAAATATTCGCATGAGCACCGAGTTGCATTTATAAAATGCCAAGACTAAAATAGAGAAAAATAAGTTTATTAACTCGTATCTTATTATTGAATTAGGTAGCTGCGCAGCTTTTCTGAGACACCTAAATCCACATATTGACGGTACCGTTTTATTTATTGCTACAGACCGTTCACCGTATGATGTCCCCTGGTCGTATACCGTAGGCAATGCTGCCAATTCCCAAGGAAGGAGAAAACTTATGATCTGTAGTTTATGATGGCGTCTAAAATAAATGATGCCCAAGGTTATCTGCTACCGTCTAGAAGGTGTATGCCACTTTCAGTAGAGCCTTATATGAAGCGTTATTGTCGTGTCAAATCTGAGTCACGTCTATTTAGTCTCCGAATTCTCTTCCGTTAATAATCTATGAAGAAGCTTGTTCTATTTTCGATTATACAAGAAAAATAAATAGGCAACAATGAATAGGCAAGAATAGGAAAAAGACATTTACACATATATGCGTGACAGAAATAGAAAATACGATAAGGTATTGAGATTATGTCGAACTAGAGAGCAATTGGCTCTGATTAATCGTGGTACCATAATAAACGAGAGTATAAGGTCTAGTCTTTACACTGTGTGTCTATAGGTGCTATAAATAGCTCGCAGGTAGGTGGAACCTATCATCCAGCGGGTATCTACGAGACATCAATACGGACTACCTGATCCAATTAGGCATTTCGCCGTAATGGATTTGTCCCTTACATAGGTTAACCACGTTGATGAATTGAAAAATAATTAATTTTACGCACATTATGTATTGTGATCTGGGTTACTGGCATGATTGCTTCAGCGCAAGACGATCACTGAGCCGTCGAATAGTGCTCTCCTGAGAAGAATGAGATGTAGAAGAATACTTTTGGCATGATTTTGTGTGTCCCATTATAATTCCCTTGTTTTTGACTCTCCTAGAATTAAAATTATAATATAGTGCGAGCAAAATTTTGGCGGATATTATACTGTTCAAACGTGAACGTACGAGTATGTACAATGAAAAATAAACATTACACAGTAGCAAACAAATGTTACAGCTCCGCCCCCAGGATGCTTTCGAAATCTCATCGTGGTCTCACTGTACCGGTTTGAATTAAGCATAATAGACACGGAACTTGGCGTGACAGAATTGTCGCAGATGTCTCCTTAGCTTTAATTAAATAGTTATCCAAATGAAATCGGATGATAATTCCATTAGGGAAATGGGAAAAACAATCGAGTCGTAAATGTTTTTTATTGGACTAGATGAGTAATAGCCGTGTGATTAGAAGATAATAAGATTTCTATCTTGGTCCTTACCAAGTGAGCAATCTATATAGAAAGTAAATGCGAACTGTTAGACCTGTTTTGTATCAGTGTTCAATTAGTAGTATGCCTTGAGATGATCTATTTTGGTTGAATAATCGTGATTTGTTTTGGTTGATCAATTGGACTTACCTGATAAGATGCTATGAGTTATGACGATATCAGCCGTTTGGTGCCACGCTAGCGGCACGAGTCAGGAACTAAAACATATTGCAGAACATACCTAGAAGAGCTGTAGGTACAGTACAGTTAAGTAACTGACTATTCCAAGCTAAAACGTTCCCGCAATTATGCGTTTATGTACTTTCTATTACGAAATGTGGTCCTGAAACCAGGCTGTAAGCATGTTAACAATGCAGTTTGGGTGGCGCCCGCGGCCGGCAGTGCGAGCCTCCGTTATGCATGGACACACGCGTTTGTGGCCACTGGTCTGTGGACGTACTCAGGCATCAGGTGGGGGGCTTAAACGAGCGTAGGCCTTGAACAAGGCTGTTAGCAAGCAACAATGCAGTTTGGCAGCGCACGCGACCGTCAATGTGCGAGATTCGTACACATGGGTACACGAGTTTGTAACCACTGACAGTGATGTACTCAGGCACTAGGTAGGGGATAACTATTCCGCGAGCTACACCTACTGCTCACCACACCGGCCGGTATTTTTGATATGGTTATAATATAATCGATGATCCTATTACTTTTTACTTAGTGCGAAATAATTGATGAGAAAAGATGCCTCTAGCTAAATAAAAATAAAATTAGAACCACTGAAGCCTAAACTACCAAAAGATATAAACTCCGCTTACAGGACCAAGATAAAATTCAGGCCATATAATACTCCTACCCTGGTCCTAAATACGTCCACTAACCGGACAATATCCTAAAGTGTTTACTGTTACAGAGAGCCCCAGTTCCACACTTAGCTTTACTATGCTCTGTCTAAATAATGCTGAAGCGAACGAAGCTGGCAGGTTGTATGGTACAACTTGTACATACCATGGCACAACTTGTACCATGGCAGGTTGTGTGCTACGCGTAACATGCCAGTGAAGCGGATTGAGCGAATTACAATGGAGCATCGAGTTAGGTGTCAGTCATTCAGACAGGCTGGGTTTCGTTTGAGTGTATTGGGTAGGATTATTTTTTCCATGCACGGCTGGCTTGAAAAAGGTTTAAACTTCATAGTAGGACTATAGGCTTCTCCCTGTTCTGGCTGTTCTTTATTCTATGTTTATTAAAGACAATATACAATCGTATAAGGGAATTGATAGCGGATCTATGTTGATGTTTGAAATGTATGACGTCCCTGGTCCTTTTATGAAAAATACAGTGTGTATAAATTTTCACAAAAAAAATCTTAGAAAGAATCTTTGAAAATGAACTCAGGTTAGGTCGATATAGTTTTAATTAAAATATTTTGTATTCACAGACCACAGAAAATCTCCCACCTAATGTCTCATACTCTACCGTATTTTCTTACAGCATGAGAATTTGTTGTTAACTAAAAAGGGGCACCAATTTTCTGAAACAGCCGTTGTTGGTGTAGGCACGCCTTCTTATCTCGCCCATCTTATATGTAAACTAGGCTCAGAACGGTCCCTAATTCCAGTTTGTTCCTTTAACCTAAAGGTTTTGGCAATCAGAACGCGTCAGAACGCGTCAGAGCGCCATGAACGCTAGATAGTATACGTACGGACATTGCGTGCGTGCGCTAATAAGAGTATAATGCCGATACAGTATGTACAACACAACAGTCAAGTCTCCTAAAATTTAGGAACACTTAAATCGTATCTCAATCGAGTGGCTTCAGAATTGTTTGTGACATTTCATTGTGACGTGTGATTCTAAAAAAAACTAGCATACTTTCAAATGTCACGAACTAATCCGAAACTACTCCATTGAGTGACTATTGAAGCGTTCTTAACTTAGCAGACTTGACTCTCAAAACGCAGCGCGGCGCTATAGCGTTCTGACGCGCGCTACCTTCTGTTTGCCGAAGCCTTTATTTTGGGGAAACCAGAACGTCTAATTTGGGAACTGCGTCACCCGCAGATCGTAAACACGACGAGTTATAGCGGTTCAAAATGTACGGACCACCAGTAATGCTAGGTAACTGTGGACTCCGGAATCATGTACTACATAGCTTGTGCTGTTGTGCTGTAAGTGTTCTTTGACTGGCTGATGAGATGGCCTTGTGTGTGTGGGGAAGTAGAGATGACTGTGTGGCTTTATGTGGGTTAATTAAATTAGGATAACATACACTTATACAGTTAACAGTATAATAAAGTAGTTTCTCTGAAACAAAGGCAGAATTTGGTGGGTAGGTATTGGCTGCATGATCAAGATTTTTTTTTCAATCAAGCATTAGCTTATCCCACTTCTATTTCCTTTTTTGTCGAAATAGACTTGATTTATTTAATGTTTTCAAAGACATCTCACGTCCTCCTCCGCGCAAAGCCACAAAATTTTAATGAGACGACACACGCTTTTCTGAAATAACGAAACCAACTTGGCAGGAGCGAGCTGGCTCCTCAATAAAAATGAACGGCATAAGGTGGATAAAATATCACATGAGGTCGCATAAAACGGTGTTTTTTGCAAAAAAAATCCAACCATAAGCCTTACGCAATGTGGCCACAGCGTACAGCTTACAAAAAAGGTTTACCAGCATTACTGCCGCTTAATAAAGGTTAAAGCGTAGTCACTTGCGCGGTTAGCTGTAAACGTTACGAGCTCAGGCGTCTATAACTTAGCCAGTTTTATGGCGAAAGCTCCAGCGCCCGGCGTCTAAATATTTAGGGAATAATTACATAAGTACCCGCGTACATACACGTATATAGTAAATATGTACACGTAGGTACAAAATATCTCGCTGGCAGACGCCATGTTGTGCGTGTAATGTGAACCTTATTTCGGGTTTATACCTTATTTGGGTTTATACCACGGTATGAGGTCAAATCTCGTGGCTGAATGTTATCCGTACAAGATATGAATATATTTTTTGGTCGTATACTTACATTGTTTTCATAGTATTTGTAGTAGGAGTTTATAAATGTTGGCAGTTCCAATTGCATCAAATTTTTAAGAGGTAATTTAATTAAGTTTTAACTAGATGTTCCGACAGACGTTGTCAGGTCAAAAATGTAGGAGAAAAAGAATAATCATATTTTTTCTATCTTCTTACGCGACTTCCGAGGGAGGGTTATGTTTTTCGAGCGTATGTATGTATGTATAATATATCTGTACCTCAGAGGTATACAATATTATGTGACATAACGAAAATTTTACAGGAGATGCAAAAATGCGCGGAGTTTTTAAAAATATTGTAACAAACCCAACAGTATTTTTTATCATTATGTACTACACATAATTACAATAAAGTTAATTCTTATCCGATTTTGTGCACTTGAGACTATTTACCTTGTAACAAAAATTACTTAGGTGTTTTAAGAAAGCATTACGATATCATGCTATTGTTTACCTCTAAATAAAACATTGGGATGTTATTGGAATTCGGCACCTAGAAACATTATGTCTCTTGTCAGTATGTAGCGTTATGGACTTATTTAAGAATTGGGGAGGGTTTTACTAATAAAATGTAATAAAAGTTGCTTCACAAATCTGAAAACCAAAATATAATTATTTTTTAAAAATAAACACAGCTAGTCACATGCTTCAGGTAAGTCAGGGACATCTGCACATGGAAGATTCCTATAATATTCGTGGAACAATAATTTCAATAATATTCATCGCATACGGACAACTAGCGCGCTGCGCGCGAGTTTTCCTTTAGAGGTAAATGAACAACATTATGTTCGTGCAAAGCTTAGAGGTAAATAATCTTATCGTCACTTGAGGTCCTATACCCATTAGACGTTAGTGGATTTAATGTCATATACGATTGGATATTTCTTTTCCTTGATGTCATAGGACTTAATGTCTTATACCTACCATTGTGTAGAACTGGTTTTTGCGATTTGAATGGTGCAAGAAACATATTTTCAAAAAAAGTGGATTTACTATTGTATACCTCTGAGGTACAGATATTATATGCTATATTTATGTATCTAAGTATGTCTAATTCTTTGTGCCACTCTACAGCCTAAACCACTTGACGGATTTCAATATAATATGAGGTGTTATTTTTAATAGATTCTGCTATTCGGAACGGAGATAAATTTAACAAAGCAAAGATCATGAAACTAGCTGCAGCCGTTCTCGAGTTGTAAATGGTGTATCTAACACGACATTGTTTTTTGTATAATTTATTATACAGATTAGGGAGACTTGGTACGAATGTGACAATTTTCATTTGATCGTCCATATTTTCGTTAGTATTCCAGTTAGCTGGAAGAAATGTGGTTTTTATAGTACTATGCACATTTGTCTACGTGAAAACACAACAATTTTGCCCCTAAGTGCAACGGTTTACTTATAGGAACACATTAAAAAAAAAGTAAAAAATGTCACAATCGACCCTGGCCCTGGGTCGGTTGTGACAGTGCTTGGGGTCGGAAGTGACAGGTTCAAAAATACACCAAAATGGTCTATAATTACTTACTATTGCACGCAATAATGTAACATAACGTAATATCATTATATTTCTGGAAACATACGTAAACGGAATAGCATCTGGGAACATTGTAATCCCTAAGAACTAACAGGCAATTTATTAATTATAATATTTTAACAGTATTCACATTTATTAGTCAAAAAGGTGACTAAACGTCTAATTATATTTACATTACGGTAACTGTGTCAAAATAGACAACAAATTTTAATAAAATTTGTGATTTGCTGCGATTAAGTTATCGAATACCCGCAGCTGACCGTATTACTATGTCACAACCGTACCCAAAAATGTTGGCACAAACGTACCTATACACTCATTTGCAAAAAAAAATAATTGCAATGACTATACCAAATAATCTACATGCAAAGTAATCACTGCTAATTAACTACATATTAGTAACTTTTAATGAGAAAATATACTCATTAATCTTTCGGTACACATATAACGGCAATTATCAAATAAAATCTAATAAAAAATTATACTTTTCGTTGAAAAAAAGTAATGTAGGTATCTGCAAAAGGCAACGTCACCCAAAGGCTGGCCCAATATAGTGAGACACCTTCAGACGGACATCCCGCTTCTTTCTTCGCTTGCACCCTCCCCGGAATTCCTTATAGTTTCGCTAATATGACGACTGTCACAATCGTACCATGGCACAAACGTACCCAGTCTATACCGAAACTGCGGTAGTAAGGTATTTAACTTAACTTAACTTGCCTGATAATATGAAGCTTAGACATTAAGTATAAAGAAAGAAAACACACTGATGTTTACCACCTGGTCCTAATTGACGATGTGGACACAGGTGGCAAACACGGTTGGTTATTCTAATGACATTTGTATACTTATTATTATGTTGGATTTCAGGACCTTTCAGCTGCGCGTCAATAACTAGAAAACTGACACAGTATCGTTTTTAACATTTTAACGCTATCGATTACTAAGTCAGCTCCCTGACACTGACAGAGCGTTCACTAATCGCTCACCAGTTGCTCTGACATGGCGTTTAACTTTAAAACTTATCGGGCAGACGGTTCCTCTTTAAAAAGAAATAAAATCTCGCAATCTTTCCCAACTATTTAAGTTCAACGCTTCAAAGACTTGAACTTAAACAACTTTCAGAATTAAATTCTTTAAAGACTTCGTGATATCTTGGGCTGGGATTAAAAGTCTGTCGGAAAATTATCATCGTAAGCTATAGTGGGGTCTTTATTCTACCGTCAAAAGTGTCCATGCTACAGATAAGTTGGTTGCGAGATAAACGATCCGTTCTCGTGATGGCGTAAAGTGAACGCTAATTCATTGGCTGTAAAGTCTTATCTACTTCAGCTTCTTTCTTTAGACCTATTTTAACAGAACACAATTCTACTAACCAGTGGCCTTACCATGACGTCTTATTCCGATCCATTTGAGGACCTAAACAGAATCGTTGCACATTAAATAATAGTAATACATGGCTTTCGATCGCATATAGGTAGGCGTCAATCACTTTAAATTTAAAATCTACCTAAATTGAGCGTCAAGATGTCACAACAAGACGTCATGGTACGAATAAGTACTAACACGATTCTGTTTAGGGCCCCGATTGGATCGCAATAATATGTCATGGTAAGACCCAAGTAGTAAACTAGTGAATTCATCAATTAACTTTTTGTAATAGGTATTAATATAAGGTACTTCTGAATTTGTGACCATTGAGTGATGTTTTATAACTAACCTGCTTCACGAAAACCGCAACATTTTTTCCATATCTCTTTACAAATTGTCAAACACTAATTCCACGTTCCATGGTACCATTTGCACTCAATAACAGGGTTTTACATTAAAAGTTTAGCTTTGATTTATGATGAGCGCCAAGTGCGAGCAATGACTATCGTTCGGTTTGGCCGAGGGCCATAGAATTAGCTAACAATGAGCCCGTATGGTTACCGTGATTTAGACGTAGTTTAGAAAATTTCAAGCGCATTTGAAAACTGAACTAGTAAAGTGAAACCGGAACTACTGAAACGAAGATGTGAGATGATAATGTAGTTCAGTTTTCCCGCAAGACTGAGCTCAAGGCTTGGTCAATTATTAAAATTTGACTTGGAAAAGTGGTGCAAATATTGCCAACTTATAATTAATAGTAAGTATATTATAAACTTAAGCTGTAGTATGTTTCTTCTTTGCCTCAACACTTACGAAAAAGCTTTCACTACTTCACGTAATTTTTTCAAGTCATTGCGGTACAACAACACATACATACGTAAGTGCATACATGCAGTATACCTACATAATATTGTAGTCCGGTAAATTCGTGGCCTTTAGCCGGACACGTCCGGCTGCTAAACATGACATGCCTGTCAGTCAGTTAGTTAGATGCAATTTCCTCTACTATGCACAAACAAAGTATTTGTATCCATTTTAAATAGGTTCATAATAATAATATAATGATTTACACATACGAGTATTATTACACTTTTTATTGTTGTTGTTTGTTTTGTGCTGTTTTTTAGTATTTGTTGTTATACCGGCAATAGAAATACATCATCTGTGAACATTTTTAACTTCCTAACTATCAAGGTACATGATATACAGCCTGGTGACAGACGGACAGACGGACGGACAGCGGAACCTTAGTAATAGGGTCCTATTTTACCCTATTGGTACGGAACTCTAAAAATGGTATTAGTTCTAGGCGACCAAGATAAATTACAACAAAAACGAGATAAAAACGCATGTATGGGAAAATGCAAAGTGATAGGTGTATAACGCCTCCAGGACATAGGACTAGAATTATATAGACATCCCATAGATTTTTTTTTATATAATTTATACTAGTTAAAGCAAAGGTGGTTCCGCCAGGGAGCATGACGTCACTGGACTCGATATCGTACAGCGACAATGATCGATAAGGGCATAAATCTATCAAATTAATCTAAAACCTATAAAGCCTTACATTTTTACCATGGCCAATATGACCATACGCCGTACTGTGCTTCTGGTACCTCAACATCGGAAGATTGAGTCGAACTAGACGACCGCGGGAACCTCTGCAAATAGGGGCTCGGTAAACAAAGATAGGGAAGGTACGAATTTAGGGAAGAACACTGTTAACGGTTAGTTTACGGATGTCTCAAATCGCAATAAGTCACAATCTTAATAAGATTGTTGGTGTAAAAAGTTCTTCGCACTTCTGCGCTTCAAGAGAAATTACCTAAGTGAAATCGCTAATAGTAGCAATTCTAGGCGTATATTTCAAAAAGGTCAAGAAGGTCAAGAAGGCTGTCAAGAAGGTAAAATTAGAAAATCAATATAGCCGTTCAGTTTTATTAAATTTTCTAATAATTTGCAATAAAATAGTGTTGCGACTATAAATTGAGATGTAAGCTATCCTATCTTTTAAGTTAGACCAAACTGTACACGGTGAACAAATTTCATTAAATTCGGTTGAGTAGTTTAGAAGTCCATCGCGGACAAACAACGTGTAACGTAATTTATAAAAATTAAGTAAGGTATATAAAATACTTTAGGGATATAGTGAGTAAGTGGTATTGAAAATCATTATATAAATACCATTTCCAATATAATACCGTAGAGAGCAGTAACATCACTAAACAAATCGCCCAGTGCTTCAAACAAGTTCGCAAACGTGACGGCCTACTTCGGAGAGTATCGACTTGCCTCAGATTTCATTTGCCGAGGGCTGACTGCACTAGCAAATGACCCAATAACTATATATTTTAGTTTCACTTTAGTCCATTTTAGCCGATTTCTCACGATTCATTTTCAAAGCTCCTAATCAGTTGTAGTCCAAGGCAGAATGGAGGGCAAGAGATCCCGTGGCCGCTCGCCAACCAGATGGGGAGATCTGATCAAATCCCTCACCAAATCAACCATGCCGACTGCTCACATAATGCCTCCAATAGAACCGAATGGAAACGCATAGCAAGAGCCGTCATTCATCAGGACTCACTCATAACCACGACCACTCTACCAAGAGTGCCCGACTAAGAAGAATCAGTTGTATAAGTATAATATCTTTCCGGGACGTTGTTCCGGTACAAATACACAATTTATTTCAGACTTGTCGTCACGGTGCTTCAACGTAGTTTCAACCAAGACCCGCCTCAAGGTAGGTAGGTACATTAAATGAAATACTTCAAGAGCTGGGTCAATTACAATACCTAATGAAAAAAAAACGAAGACTTTTCTAACGAGCCCTGACCAAGCCCGGTCGGAAAACACCTGCCAATCTAATTTCCACTAATCACTTGCGACTTTCGCTTACTCCGGGTAAATTGGGTTAGGGAGCCTAATTAAGGGTCCCTGGCATAGGTAAACGATTCTTAAGTAAGTAGGTTTATTTTATTTATCGAGGCCGAGAGCAGTTCTTTTTGTTTTTTTTCAACCTTTGGCCAAGATTAGTTCGCTACGACACAGAAGTTTTTCTTTCTTTAAGAATAATCATGAATAATCTAAGGCTTTGTGAATTTGTATCGTTTGTAAGCTACACAATACCGTACTGTTCGGTTCTAAGTATTTGAATAGGGTTTGCATTTTATTTTTAATATAGAATGATAAATATTATGACGCTTAACTCAAGTAGGTACACGTATCTACATATTACATCAGTGCAGTGACAAACCAACCCTGTTTTTGATGCTATTTGTTTGTCAAAATTGTTATTTAGATCTTTCTAAGTCAGTGATTTGTATGTCACTGCAGACTGCACACTGGACAGCACCGATTAATTAAAGACTTCAGACTAATACGCAATAATATTATTTGTTACAGTACTCAACCCGGATAGAACACCCAACTCATCTAAATTCCAGCATTATGAACGTAGGCAATAGAAATGGTCAACAACTGCTTTATTAACCCGACCCCCACTTCAAGTGAAGTGAAAATAAATTCCATCTGTTTACTCTGGCCGCTCTGCCGCCATTTGGCTGGCTTTCCATGCTTCAATCTAAGTGGACATGTTTGAGCGTTGTTTGGATACCAGGGATTTATCTTCGCTCTTTTCGCTTGACCCTGCTCTTTTCGCTCGACCCTCGGCCCACTCAATCAGACAGGCTTTCTCTTAAAGCGTTCTCGCTTTGTATTTTTTTTGGATGTTACTTTTGTACTAGTCTTTAGCCTCCTCTAACGTAGCTAAAGTCTTATTGATCCTTCGGTAGATTTGTGTTCGCAGACAGTTACGAGGCTTGGTTTTTCTTTTGAGTAAATTTGTTTGGATATCCTTTTTCCTCAATACTATTTCATGTTAACATAATATAGAAGATATCGAAATAATGCCACGCACGGCGATCCTTTTTATACTTAGTTATCGTATCGACATATTAAAATCATACTGTCTTACCACAAAAGCTTAGACCAGAGTTAAGGTCGTGAGTTCAGATGATTACACAGACTTTGAACGCCGCTTACGACAAATCCGTATAACTTGGCAATGTAGAAAAAATATATGTTAATTTTGATCATATACCTTAATTGATCATAGGTAGTGAAACACAATCAAAAGATATTTTCTCGATAGAAAAAAATTACAAAGTAACCTCTTGAAAAAAGTTTCTGACATTAAAATCTCCCTAATTTATGGAAGAACATTATTGAAATCTATAGAATTTGAAACCATTAAAATAATAAAGCTGTTTATTGCTTAATGTAACAACAATTCACCAATTTTCATTCAAGAAAATGTATTTCTGTATATTTTCGTTCTAGTAGAATGACGCGCCAGCCGCCATGTTGTGTCCTCTCTCTCATTTCCATACGATTCGACAGTAGTCGCTGCGGCGCGCCGCTAGTCGGACCTGTGTCACTTTTTTCAATTATTTTTTTACGTAATCATATTTTTCAAAAATACTGGGCCGCATCCATCGCTTGTCATGTTTGGTCTGTCAAGGCACTGATTAGGCAAAAAAAGCATTGGATGCGGCGTGGCCAGTGGCGGCTGTGTTTTGTTTTTCTAGCCCGTTTATTACAATAGAATTTAAATAGAAGTGCCAAGCAGTCACGTTGCTCCCGTTATTACCTACATAACGAGACAATCTTTGTGTAGGCCATCTTGATGATTCAATCTAAGTACATGCGTGTAAGCTTCACAATGACCACCTAGTTCTATAGCATCATCGTCATTGGTGCTTATAATAGGTAATGTTAGGAAAAAGTCTGGTGTCGCTAAACAAGAGATTTCCGAGAGTAAAATACTTACCTGTATTTGCGAGAGATAAACTTAATTTAGGTAATTTCGCAGGTTTTCCAACTTGGTCTCAGCACATATCAAACATATTTGAACCTATTCATTCATGCCTACACTTTTGAGAATAGCTCAATCAAAACTTTATCCTATATAATGTACACGAATGACACGCACACGTCATACGCAAATGGAAAAACTGAAGTATATATGTACATCAAAATTTGACGGTCTTTCAAATTGCAATATAGCATAGTTGTAACTATGATAGATTTATGATACGAAGAGCTGGAGTTCGGTTCTCGATTGCCGTACTTTGGTTTTGTTGGAATATATTTTTCTAGACCTTTTGGTTATCCATTGTGCCTAGATTACCCACCTAGTTTTTCTACTTATTAGAACCACAATCAATACGCTTTCTAACAGCCAGCCAACGAGGATATTTTGACAGTCATCGTGCGGTGTGGAGCATCGTGGTGCAGCCCGAAACTCAGTAGGTTCGGGCTATGACTGCGTACTAGATCGATTAGTGAAATGAAAGAATACATTAGGTTCAAAAAGATTTATTTACAGATATCCTATATTAAAAATCTATGCCTTTTGCATTTTTTTAACCCTTCTCAGAACAAGTTCTGGTAGGTATAGGTTCCACTGGTGAAATGAAGCACACAAAGTAATATTTTTTCTTTCTTGCGATTCTTAGCTGCCCTTGTACCTGTAATCCAAAATAACACCATAACTTTTAAATGCCTAAACAAATTTGGATGTACTATTCGTTCGTTCGTTATTTGCTAATGTTGGTACCACACCACCCCTATTCATTTCTGTAGTAGCGTATAATGTCTTGAGTAGAGGTACATAACGATTGAACATAAATAATCACAGGTTTGCATTACAATAATTTCATCTTGTCTGTATAAGGAATCTGCACAGTACAGAATTTATATGCGTGTTCAAATCACGTCGGGGTCACCAGTATAGTGTCGCGGGTGCCCGTATAGAGTAAGCGGGTATAGGTCCCTATATTACCTTCAGATGTTCGGGTAGATAGAAGGTGTAGCAGGAATAGGTAGAGATGTAAAACACACAGGAACTGACGATGGAGTAGGTATATTACATTAGCGATGACACAGGCACTATATACACAGGGTAAAGGATGATATATATACATGCAAAACGCTAGTAAATAATAAAGAATTTAAACAATAAAATAGCTAGCAGTATTACAATAAAAATCTTGACATGGAATGTAATGTCAGTCTGACTAAACATCTTTCTTTTTCTGCGGAGGCCAGTGTGCACCTCCGTATGAAACCTCCTTTGCACCGCGACATTAGTGCTGCGGTGCGAGTCGGTAACTGATGTCGACTATCGACATCGACCAACTAGCATTTATCGTATGAAACTATAATACAATGATTGAATGAATGAGAATGAAAATGAGAATGAAAATGAGTAGGAAGGTTGCCTACATTTGTACCAAGAAATTTGTTGCACGTTAACAATGGGTTCAATACTTACGAAACATCTTCGCCATGGAAACCCTTGAGCGGAGCACGGACACGTTTTCAGCCACATACAGGTCCAGAATAACTGTGAGCTCGATTTTGATGTTTTTGCTCTATACATTTTTATCATCGTCCGTGAAAACAGGAACTCTCCGACCTAACCTACAAAATCAAAATAATTATATTTAAAATGTTGGAATGTTCTTACGTATGTGATAGAAAAATAAAACAGTTTTCACGGTTCACAACACTGAACATAATATGAAATATCGTCAACTCTTGAATCTTACAATTTGTATTTACCAAGCCGGTGACTACAGAGAACGAAACGTGACAGTCTGACACTGACAGACAGTGTCACGTCACGATCACGGAGATACCAGTTGATAATTACTGTATTACCATGCCAGTGCACAACAGCCAAAAGTACTGTACCAGTTGTACCACAGGTATTGTACTCTGCCTTGATTGAACACGTCTTATCGTCATCGCGTCGTCTTTGTCGTCGGGAACCAACCGAGTTATTGCTATAATTATTTAAAATAAAATTACGTAGGTATTTAAGATAAAATACTTATTTAATTATTTAAGTTTTTTTTTTGCTCTTATCTGTTTACTGGTATACCTTGCTCATTAATTTTCTTTGTTGATGATATTGTTGGAAAGTTGAAACCCCTATAATTAATTAGCATGTTCAAAGTAACAACGTTCTACAATACAAATTATTCATTATATCTTTTGAGAAAAAATGACCAAATTATTACATTCAGTTATACTTAGTATAGTACGAGAGTAATGTGATAATGTAGTAAGTGACACAAAATCTACCACGTGCAAGATTCTGGCAGCACTGAATTGGATAGGTACGTCACCTGGAGCTTATTTTATTATTTTGAATTACATAATATGAAACAGCAACGCCCGATTACGGTTCGATTATATCGCGGATATGCTCACGCAAAGTAATGTCTTCTTGCTCCCACGGGCCTAGTGTGTCAACGTCGCATAGTGTCAATCTTTTTGAGACACAAGATAGCCTATGTCCGTCTCATAGGTCAAATCTATACCTATACCTACCAAATTTCATCGAAATCCGTTCAGCAGTAAAAAGGTAACAAACCGACAATAAACAGATAGGTACCTAAATAAACAGAGTGACTTTCACATTTCTAATATTAGTATGGATTGTAAATATTATTTAAGAATGTTTATATTTAGGACTCTGGGATTTTATCAGTTAAATAATAAAACTGTTAATGTAGTAGGTGGATCGTTCATCTAATTTAGCTCTTTGTTATATTGGGTTGGAATGAGAAAATAAATTTTCACATCTGAATACGAGTACATTGATTGTATAATATTTTATTTAAGTCTAAACGGTTATGTACCTACATAATATTATTCTTTCAATAAAATAATGACCAACTTTTATTAGATAAACCGCTTATTTAACAGATCGCCGGCGCGTAACTTCTTTACGTTCTAATAGTTCAATATTCTTTGGTAGTGAGAGTCGGCACTTGAAGGTCGCGGAGCTGAAACTTTTATTACGCCGTTTCGCCGCTGTTTCTTCGTGCGCTGCAGTCGGATTGTGAAATGTCAGTAGCTGCCCTCTTCGTCTTAAACAGATGTTTCTAAAATTTCGTTCCACGAAGTCGACGTCTAAACTCACGTCTATACTCGCGTTTTCTTACTCAATCCTAATCCCTAATTATTGTACTTGTGAATTTGTTATTGAGTTTGGAAAAGCGAGGGTTAGACGTCGATTTGTGAAGAAAATATTTTGAGTCATCTGTTCAACTCTGGTTCAATTTTTTTGTGGTAAGACCGATATATTTTTTTATATTGTACTCATATAAATAATCCTACTATAGGTTTGGGTCAAAGAATATCATATTACTACTATAGTATAAATAAATAAATAAATAATTCGGCCTGTAACTGCTCCACTGCTGGGCAAAGGCCTCCCGTCACTTCCATGAGGAGGATTCGGCAATAATCCACCACGGCGGCCTAGTCCGGATTGGTGGATAACATGCATCCGAAATAATTCTCGGGCATGTTGGTTTACATTATATTAAAGATACGGGTGGAAAAAAGGATTTAACTCTTAAAGTGTTAATTTCAATCTAACGGATTCACTTTATCCACTCCAAATAAAATATGATCACGTTAGAGTGTTCCAAAGTATCACTTACTGAAAGGGTCTGCACCATTACTGGGCGGGTTACGTGCCGGTTAACCTTCATAAGGTCATTTTCTTCCATTTCTATTGCACCATCCCTTTCGATTGTTTCTGAAGAGACCATCAAATTACTGTCCAAAGGAATTTACGGAGGCAAGAGTTCGGTTAAAAGGGTTCCAGTTGGAGAATGTCTACGTTTGGAAGCGTCACTTAACTGTGTAGTTTGTATTCAGAGTGCAGCCTGTGTCGTGGACACGGGCCTTTACTTTGCTGAATAATCACGGAGTTCCGTAGTGATACGGGACTTTTTAAACTCAGTGCTGAGTTTCGTTACGAGTGATGTTTGGAACCGGATTTTGTATTTTGACTGTTTAAACTGCGTCCATGTGATGCAAACTATGTTAACGAATTGTGGATGATGACGCATACGTGCACGCAGAAGCAGATACCAATGCCAACATTACGAAAAATACAAGACCCTGTGACTTTTCAATAGTCAATATTAGATAATTCAAGGAGATATTATGGCTTCCTTGCATGTATACAATATTTTATACAGGTAATGCTTTTTGGCTGATAGGTTTTAAAAAGAAGGACATCCTATAATTATTTTTATTTTAAAGGGTTTGTTACTTTATCTCTCAATCTTAAGGATTTCTGAATACTGTATTACTTAGATATTTACTTTCATCTGAAAATGTGAATTCCAGGAAAAAGATCTTCAGGTTAATCATACCTTCCTAAATATAGATTCAATAGCTGTCCTTTTAAATACGGTTTCTGGTTCAAATAATTATTTATATACTAGCTTATAACACTAACGTAAACTAAGCTTATAAATACGCTTTATATGCGGAACCTTGGACATTTTTGGAGGACTCTTCCCTACTCTTTTACAAGCAAAGTAGCGTGACCACGTGTTACGCGGGTACTCTTTACAGATGCTGTTTGTGCCCCCTCAGTGTTTGAAGTCTTTCATCAGTTTTGGAGCGAACAGGGGATAAAAGGAACCCCATTGCGAGTGTAAATTGACGACCGCATTGTCGCTTCCTATCAGGTGTGATGGTGGTGAAACACCAGCACACTTTCAGCTGCCTATAAACAGGAGGGTGCGTTTGTTTTTCCGTTATATCATGCCTTTGCGATGGCAATAGATCTATTAGGTAACATGGTTCCCTTCAAAAATGAAACGCAATAACGGTAGAGTATTTTTGTACTTTTAATAGAGACTTCAGTCAGTTTTTAACTATGTCAGCTTCGTGCTGCTAAAATTAACCTTGTAGTGATATCAGAATACAAAAGACGCTCGCAATAGTTATATAACGTCCTCGTAAAATATCGTGCTTTACTATTGGGCCTTCTAAATAAATATTTCCAATTGTTAATAGACAAGATTTCCCAAAAGTTTTGCCCCGCTCGTCCTGCAAAGAAAAAGGTCGGGTCTAGCTAGATTATCTACAGTTCTCATAGGTTTTTATTGAACAGTGTGAAAATTGTAGCCGATAACCTAAATGACACACATGTACTTATGCCCTATATCTAGTGGTTGGATTTCGCACGAAAATGAAAGAACTTGTTTAAACCGCGACCCAAAAGATAAGACGAAGGCGCTTTCAACTGAAAACCTCAATAATTGACTAACATCTCCAACTCTGCATTTACCTGTCGGCAATAAAGCATCTCTTCCCCGAAATTTTACCAAAACAGATGTGTTTGCGGTACAATTCTCCAGAAATCGATACCCGACGCTCTCCTAAGGCGGTCTTCGCATTTAGTATTCGGAACACGACGGGACCATGTTACGCTTTCCTTGGACGAAAAGGTACTCTATAATTTTATTTCCCGACCGAAACGTAGTTACCGAAGTAACCGATACTTTTTAGATATATTTTGGAGTATTTGTGATGCTGTTTTTGATCAGGGGTAATCGAGTTTGCGATAACAATTGAGGGTTTCAGTTCGTAAGAGACGTTCTCAGATGTAGAGTTTTGAAAACTTGCTCAGGGACTTCATTGGCCAATTAAATTTACACAATGTTCTAGTTACTTATTATAGTGGCTATCAATAGCAGCCTCTTGTTTATTTCCTTGAGCCTTTTCGGTAGTTATGTTACGCTTGGCTGTGACAATAATCCAATACTTTTGCTAAAGAACATCTAATTAGTGTTCCGTCAACTTTATTAAATTTATTTATATTGTAATGTTGGCGTACTCGTATTTTGCTTCAAACAAGTTTTTAACTCGGTTAATTAGACATGGATGTTTGTTAGGGTTCTTGCAAGCCAATTTTGGGATTGATTCAGTTGTCAATTGGATAACCTTTTCTAGTGTTAATATTTTACATGCATGGCAAGTTCTGATAACAATAGGTACAATATGATGACAGCAAGGTATCTGAAGACGCCGAGGGTAGTCAACGGGAAGTAGTGGTTAACAGTTGATTGTTGTTGGTATTGGTGATTGTTGTTGATGTTGGTGACTTTGATCGGCTTACAGAAAAAAACGCACAAAGTCAACAGAAATAAGTTATAGGTAGTATCCTGTATTTTCTCCATAGCCTGCCTGTTTTCGATTTATTTACACTCTACTAAATATTTAGGTCGCCGAGCAACCGCGGTTACCTGTTAAGACTGGCCTTAATCTGATTCGATTGGAGGATGTAACAGACTGAAAGGAAGACTTATAGAAATACTGTTGCCATCGAAATTGATAGATTAATTTCGTTTGGAGATAGACACCACGTTCAAGGTTGGCACGGTTTATGAACAAAGGATATAGTAACTAAAAATTGGGGATTTTCACCTTTGTTGTTTGTTATATAAGGTCGCACTCATATCTGGCGTCAGATTATAGGTATTATGCTCCCAAGCCCTCGGACAACTGCGATCAATCGATAATCTAAGGCGGGACCTACCCATCAAATATTACTAGCTGCGCCACGCGGTTTCACACGCGTTAAATAACTTGTATCCCACAGGAAATGTTAAATTTTAAAGGATATAGGTATTCTATACATATTATGCCTTTCCAAGCCTTTATGTAGAAAATAATGTATGTACCTACATATATATCCATGTTTCATCATAATCCGTTGGGCACGTGCGGCGAGAAGAGGGGGCAAACGTTATACTTTTGACATTTTATAATATTGGTAGGACTGCTAAACATTAGTTAGAATTTGATTTGTTTACTAGCAGTTGTTTAATCATGTTATTCTGCCTTCGTCGACTTTTGCATCACGTAACGTAACGAGTAAGTCGAGTCCTGGTAAAAGTTCGAGTCACGTGCGATAACTTTCAGCGCACTTTCAGCCGACTAGATGTTTGCTTTCCGTGTGTTTGTTGTCGGTCTCGTTCGTTATCGACTTTCATTTTGTTAAAGGTCATGTAAACTTGTCACTCGAGTTGCGACTTATAAAAGTGACTTGTGACTTTCAAAAGTGACTCAACTTTATAATCCGTTTTGATACTTTGAAAGTTATTTTTTGTGGTTTTAAGTAGAGGATTTGTTTGAAGTGTTGTGTCGATAAAATTGATGGAGCATTACAAAGTTAGTGTTATTGAAGTTAAATCTATTTTTAGTAAGTATTTATGAAAGTGACTCGACGGTTTTACTATGACATCGCTTACATTGTGCAATTAAGTACATAGGTATAGTGAATTTGAGAGGTAGGTACTGATAGATTGTTGTGTTTAAGGAATGGTAGATGAACTCGAAGAAGTCTGATTAAATGTTCAGTGAAAAATTATATCCTCATAACATAGTGTCAGGGAAATCCCCACGTTGTGGGGAAAAGAATCGCTAAAGTTTGAACTTTGAACCCACTCAAAGAAATGAAGATAATATAACAAAAAAAATCGGCCAAGTGCGAGTCCGACTCGCCCATGAAGGGTTCCGTAGCACCAAGTAGCATAATATAAAAGTTATTGTAGTACGTTGTAACTTTGATCGGTGTTTTAATAATAGTGTAGGTATTATTAACGATTTATGACGTATTAAAAAAAGCTTCTTACTAGATCTCGTTCAAACCAATTTTCGTTGGTACTTAGTTTGCATGGTAATGTACATCATATTTTTTTTTTTTTAGTTTTATCGGTCCCTTATTTTAGAAGTTAGAGGGGGGCACACACACACAAGTATTTCCACTTTGGAAGTGTCTCTCGCACAAACTGTTCAGTTTACAAAAAAGTGATATTAGAAACCTCGATATCATTTTTGAAGACCTATCCATAGATGCCCCACACGTATGGGTTTGATAAAAAAAATATTTTTGGGTTTCAGTTTTAAGTGTGGGGAACCCCAATATTTATTACAATTATTTTTATTTTTGTGTCAAAATCTTAATGCGGTTCACAGAATACATCTATTTACCAAGTTTCAACAGTATAGCTCTTATAGTTTCGGAAAAAAGTGGCTGTGACATACGTGTCTTTTTTCCTTTTTTATTTATGTCACAGCCACAGACAGACAGACATACAGATACAAACAGACAGACAGATAGACAGACAGACATGCCTTTGGCTACGGAACCCTAAAAATGTAATGGGCATGTTCCGTTAGCATAATTATAGTAGGTATCAAGTTTAACAGATACCTAAACTGGCTTGAATATATTATACGCAGAAATAACATACATACGATACATGTGACGCATTGATGCGCATCAATTTGCTCACTCAATCATTAAATTCATTTCGGTAAATAATTTATGAAAACCGTTTCACCGGATCGGATTGTAGTCCGCAGTCGGTTAATGTGGTTTTATTGCGTAAAAGCGTACCTATATTTATAATGAAATTTTAAATTAAATAATACTATGAATCCAATTGTTCCAAATTGGACTTATAGTAGTTACTAGTTGAAGTCCGCGACTTCGTTCAATGTCACAACCATACATCACGATAATTATATAATTACAGTGCAATCGGTCTCTTCACTGCTAAGCCTTCAATCTCTTAGTAACCATTCCACCGAACGCCTTAATTAAATATGAACCCGGCAAAAATCCACAAACCCAAACGCGACTGTCGTGCAAAATCAAATAAACATAGACCGAAATAAACCGCGAAAGTTCCTCCGCATCTTCAGAATTATGCTCTCCATAACCATAACATTACAATACGTTATCGCGAGATTCGTCGGTACTTTTAGAATACTTTAGATAACGTCTAATAAGGAGATACGTTGCATACCAAGGCGGTCATAAGCCGCCATTGAAATTCAAGGCGCTCTATGCTTCGTTCTGTCTCTTCCATACATTTATATGTACTACGTATGTTCTTTACTGATTAACACTGAGTCCAATGGACCTAAAATTAGCATTGAATAATCAGCTGACTATACATAATAACAAAGTACATAACGGAACGAGATAATTCTCAATCGCGTTATGTTACAATAACGTATCTCCGCGTTGATTTGTCGAAGGGCAGTAATATTGAATAAATTTTCAGAGCCGATGTCACGGCCGAACGGTCGTCGTTACCTATATTGTATTCATGAGCTGACAAATCGGATCCCATATGTTAACATGAGGTTATGTAAGCAGAGGCATTTCCTCGATCGTACTTACAAAATCGAATGGGAATGTACAAGGTTTGGTGGCAAGTTACACGGAACTTATTTCCTCGATATTTCGTAAACATTTATTCGATTAGATCATCGAAATATAGACGTAAGCGAAATATATGAGCTAAATACATTGCATTTTCAAAATTTAGTGATCATAGACTGAATTTTAGCATAGTTAGAATTATATTATTTTCAGAATACTGCGGTTTATCTTACATTTTCCTTGGCTGTAGAGCAGTGTAACCATCTGGTTAGCTTTACATACGACCATCAAGCAGATAAATCTGCCGTTCAACGGGATGTTTTGGCAGAAATCTTCAAATACCAGCCCCATTTAAGTATTGACGTTGTACCGCCTTCGACATCAACAGAATAATGTCCATGAAATGTCATACAATTTGACGACCATAAATCACATGGAAATTCTAGCATATACATACAATCATCGAAATATAAAGCGCCCTGTATATCGGAAGGTGCTGGTATACATTTAGAACAAGATTTTTGCTGTGACGTCATTAATTTTCCTGATATCAATGACGTCACATCAAAATTCGCCAACCATATTTTTTTCTAGCAAGTTCGTCAGCCAAGAATACGATGCAATAAACCCCCGACAACTACGCGAATTTACTACAGGGGCGTAAGACGCATGGCTGCGACCCGTTAATTTACGACTTGTTTTTTGTACACACGCGGGGTTAATGGCCCCTAATGGGTCTTTTATATTACAATTAAAGTGACCTCGACGTTTTATTGGGGTAGATTTGTAGGGAATCGCGGTTGCGGAGATGTGAGAGCCCGTAATTTAGGGAGGAACCTCATGAAAAGGGGATTGCGTTTCTGCTGGAAGAAAAATGTTGCAATTATGGACTCTTGGCATAGTTTTAGAACACCTATTCCCTAATACCCTAGCTTGTGGTTCAATGGAGGGGAGGTATTTAATATATCAGATGCAAGTATTAACTACCACCAATGAGTAGTTAATTATTAATTATAATTTTATTCGTTTATAAGCGGAGAGTATACCTACGCTAATAGCACACGCAGAGCATACGCTGATATTTTATGTCTACAGTCTACACGTCAGACAGTGTTGAATGTCACTTAAAAAAAAAAGTCCACTTTTGTGACAATGATTTATTAGCTGTGGCATTTTTTTACTTTTTAGCTATCGTTTCATAGGGGCTACAAATGTTAGTAAAAGTTGCAAAAAGAGTGCGTTGGCCGTGAATCGAACCCGGATCAACTGCTTGGAAGGCAACTATGCTGACCATTACACCACCAACGCCGTTGGCTATATAACTCTAGTTTTGAATAGGTATTATTGGTAATGTAACAATGACTAAACTTACAAGTAGCATTTATTTATACAAGTGATTTTTGTATTTCTTCTATTGAGGTGTATCTGTATATAGCAGTAAATTATTTGTTTTTGTATTTCATCTACCTTCTTAACAGAGGTTGCCGAGCGGTAGACTGTGACGCTTTACAACCCCATATCACCGGGTCCGAAAACATCTAGACAATTATAAAAAATATATATTAGTCCTTGTAACGTAATAAAAAATGATTGTCAAAACATTTATAATGCGGCACCAAGCTAGACACGGATGTATGATTTGTTCCCCACATGCTTCTACAGTACATAATAAAATGGTCACGAATTTTATAAAATTCCCTCGAAAATGTTGACTGGTTAAAAAGATTTTCAATCATTCCTATTCAAATAAAATCTAATACGTCCCGTGCACCGTTAAGTGTCCTTTGAAAACCGCAGTCCAATATCCGAATGAACATAAAATTTCCATTTATCAATCCCTTAGAGCATTTCCATGAAATCGTCTATAAAAATCGGGCATTTTCCATAAGCACGTGGGGTTATTTAAATTTTCTTTGCCTGCTTTTCTACGTATTGTACGCAGAGACGTGTGTGCAATATTGCACCTGAGATCGTAAGGCTGTCTTTACACAGTCGAAATGGCAACATTAGCGAACTTCTTACATCAGACATTGTCGCCAGTCATTAAATAAAAAATGCGTGGTAAAGTACTAAAAAATAGTAGGGAAAAGGTGTACGAGATGATTCACTATGCTTGTAGTTTAAACAACATTCAAGTTAAAGCAGCAAAGTTAAGAGTTAATTATAGGAAATGTATCTGTCTATCAGGTGTCATACTCAGAATGTTATATTTTTGGATCTATTATTATAATAAATAAATAGTAGTAATAATAGTAATTTATGTAGTTAATCTAACTAATTGGTGAATATCGAGGAAAAGTTCAAACATAGAAAATAATGGTAAGTACCTCTAATCTTACTGCTTAAGTTATTTTCGTAATAATCTATCACATTCCTTAATTGGATAGATTGTTTATCCATTGATTTATTACTCTCTAAAATTCGTGATCCCGCGATGAAAAATAATAATGAAACCATTTTTATTTGAATATAGAAGTAATATTTGGTCACTAATAGAAAAGTATATTACCTACCTATCTACATATCGTCGCTGTAGAAGCGAAATTGAACAACTAACAAAACCATTTTCGCGAGATAAAGCTGATTTAGTGTTTTTTTTTATACTAAAACTAAATAATTATTATACCGTAAATAATTATACTGTCGGTATTTTTATATGTTAATATAGGGTTCATTGTGCATCTTTGGAGCTTGTTGCAAAACCCATATCATATTAATTCAAAATTATAAAAATCTTTAAACAGTTATCTATTTTTGCTTCTCTGAATTTTCGGAACTAACATGTAGTTGTCTGCTTTATTGTGTTAGTTGTTCAGTTTTGTCTGTTATTTGGATGAACATTTAGCTGAAAATCAATATGATAAGTGCCATTACTCAGTTTTTCCTCTACAGTAATACCATTTAAAAACCTTTGTGTACTTTTAAGATGTGACAAAATCAAAGAAAACAGATTATAATACTTGTAATTTAATTACTTATTTACTTGAAATACACATAAAACTCGGGCAAATAAGTGTGATTATGGTGGGTATATATTTTTCTAAATTAAACTGAATCAACAATTAAAATAGGCGCTCCTACCTAAAATCTAAAATGATGGTTTTAACAGAACGACTGCAGCAGAATTATTTTACTATGATAGTGCCAAAACCTTTCCGGAAACCGACATGTTCAGGAGGCTGTCAAACCTGCGTTCGAGACGGTTCGTAAGGACTCTTCAGAACAGCTTATACACATGGATCAGGAGCGAGATGGGTCTATAATTATTCAATAAGGTATTGTCACCTTTTTTGAAGAAGAGCACCACCATACTCCTGTGCCATGTTTCTGGTGTGATAACCTCGAGTATGACACAGAATTAAATAAGTTCTGAAGGACTAAAATAATCGGTTTTCCACCCGCTCTCAGAAGTTCTGTTCTGATTCCGGCATCGCCTGGCGCCTTGTTGTTTTTAAGCTGTTTGAGAGCCATTCTAATCTCGTACAAGCTAATATCTGGGATGTCTTCAGTGTAGTGTCGGGTTAGTTCAGCTCTGGTGTCATGAGCTAAACTGACAGTGGGTTCTCGTGTCGAGGTGTATACAACTGCTCGTAAAACCTCTCAAGCTCTCTCTTATTCTCCGACTTCGACGAGACGATACTGCCGTCCTCGATCTTCAGCTTTGGCACGTGGCTTTGCTCAATAGAGGAATTCCTCACAAACACTTTCGAGCCCTGGTTCCGCTCGATTGCGTCCTTAATACGTGGTGTATTGTAGGTCGTGTTGCAAGGATTTTGAGATTCGTCTATTGAGTTTGCCGTATTCTGACATATCAGCTGAAAATTGCAGTATCATCTCATCAATCATTAATTTAATTGTTCTGTCAGAGAGCTTTTGAGGTTAACTCCAGCGTGGGCTCTTAAAGTGCTTTCAACCCACTGCTTGGACAGTTTCCACCAGCCCATTGTTTATCTCGTCCACAGTTTCGCATTCGGCTAGGCTCTGGAAGCGATTGGATAATCGCCAAAGTTCCAGTTGAAAGTGTTCGGGGTTCTGGATTTGGGCAAGGCCAGGTCGGAGCGTAGACTTCACCAGACGTGACCTCCCAAGCTTGATATCGATATTCAATGTGCCTCAAAATTAAATAAATTTTTATATTTAACAAAACGATGATCGCTATCGGTTTTCCCCTTGGCGGTGGATCACGGAGCCATCATTGAATATTCGCTTCTTAGTCGTGATGATGAAGTCGATCTCATTACTGGTTCAACCATCGAGGATCATTCACGTCTATTTCCTCGATGTTCGCTTCTGGAAGAAGGAGTTCCGTATAACCCCACTCTTAACCCTACTCAACATTCCGTGTACATACTTAACATTCCGTGAGGTTCGCGAACTTTCGCGTTAAAATCTCCCATAACAACGGTGATGTATGACTCGAAGACATGTATGGCTTCGGATATCGCCTCATACAATGCCTCTATTTCATCGTCAGGGTGTGTCCAGGTCGGCGCTTATGACCTGTATGACCTTCAGCGAATACCGATCGGTGATTCTGAGTATAAGGTACGCTACCCTGCTTGGCACACAATCGACCTTTACTACGTTGTTTATAAGGGATTCAGGGTGGTCCCTGGGATTTTCGGTCTCCTTCCCGGAAGAAGAGCATGTTGCTGGAATCCAGGGTTACCGTATCCTGTTCCTCTTTTCGGATTTCTGATAACCTCACGATATCCCATCGCATCTTGCTCAATTCTTCCTTCAGCTCGACAATTTTCTCGTCAGTCCCGAGCGTGCGGATGTTGTGTGCTACCAGGGCCAGAGTCCATTTGGGGTGGTAGCGGGACATCTGCCGGGGATTTTTAGCACCCCTTGCATATAGGAAAGAAAGATCAATTGTATGTTGTTCTTTTTTGTCACAGTTTTTTTTTCATATCTACTTTTTACGTTGAGGCAAAACTGAATAACGGTCATTATGCATTATATTTGGTACCATAATGTTGAATCTAGGAAATTATTCATTATTTGGTCAATTATTCAATTCTTCCTCTCAATTTTCACACCCATTATTGAATGTTCATTTCTGTCACAAGAACTTATTTTTTTAAATATCTTTGCAACGAAATGAGACAATTGAACGAGCGTAAGTTCAAAAGATGCAGCTTACTTTAAACTATAACACAATGCAATAAAGTGGATTTTGATAAAAGTGTTAGTTGTTCAATTTCGCTTCTACAGCGACGATATTATGTATCTATGATCAAAAAATATGTCGTCTTGCATAATATTTGATCAGATTTCCTGATCAAAAGCTGTTGTGACAGAGCTGAGACCGTGTGCACCTGCCTTAGCAGACACGTGCCTATTATGCCAAATATTGGTACATTTGTAGGCGATGCGTTCCGGTTTATGGATGCACATAAATATTATATTTGAGGGGTTGAAACGAGTTGTTTTTTTTTTCAGAAGAGATTGCAGTAAATTATTTAAAAGAAGCAGGTACTTGGTACGTCTGGTTTTGTTGCTATATTTTTGAGGACACAAATGATTTTGTTTCTAAGTATAGGTATTCGATTTGTGTTTCTATCTTTAATTTATACGAAGTATCATGCCGATTGGTTGCAGACTATGTTTTGTAGAAAGTCTGCCCAAAGTCAAAAGGTCCTGACACTGACACCAAATTGATTTTAATCAATATTATCCCTCGGCCCATCCAAAACAGCTGTTTAATTAAAACTTACCTACTAAAAATAGGATGTTGAACTTATATGCATATTGACATACTCGTAGGTACATTTTCAGTTATTTTCAACTACAGAGTTTCTTTACGTACGCAACTAAACCATTTATATTTAACCGTGTATATTTCGTGATCATATTTCATGAGGTTTGAATAGCTAATAGTTATTCAAACGCCATGAATCATTATTATTCTGACCAATTTAACATTTGATTGATCTGCTAATAATTGATGAGCCAGAATTGAACTGCGGTCACCTGGCAAGAAGTAATAATTATTAATAGAACTCGGGTATAATGCAAGCTGATCAAACAAAATAAGCTTTAGCATCCTAACCTAAAAATCAGTAGCAAGTACCTAATGTTGCCCTTTCGTCCTTTCCATCTTATCAGATTGTTGTCATTAGATATAGATGATAGTTGTATTGTCATCAGGACGAGGCAGGTGTGCGAAATTTCAACTCAATTGAACAACGGAAATGAGGACAAAATTGACTTGAATTGATCCAACGCTAATGAAAACGAAGCAAGTCAGCTGGAATACTGAAATAGCTATCCACGTCTCTTTGATTTTTTTATACTACAAACAAACACAAATATTATTATGCTGCTTAGCATTAGGTTCTACCTGTATATTTTATTTAAATAAGGTTATATTGGCAGTCTCATCTAGAACATACAACTGCACAATTTTACGTAGCTCATTATCGCCCATACTGTCTTTGTTAAATGCACAGTAATTTCGTCTATTCTATCCTATTTCTGAAACACAAACAACTTCGGAAACTACCATGAAAGTTCACTACATAGGACGTGCGAGTACCTCCCCCGGACAGATGTTCGCACTTGTGATTTCCCTCGGGCGTCGTCTCTCAATAATTCAAACGCCCGTGTCCAAGACTGCGACCTTACTTACAGATGCCGAATAATTAATTTCACTGTGACCTACTTTGGTACTAGACCATAGAGGGTACTATTCGATGGCTACACTTCGTTGTTACCGCGGACTGATCTATTGTCACCTGGATGCCTGGTGTTATTTTTTATAAAAAAAAAAAATAAGTGAAATATGGTAGGTATTTATATAACTTGATACTTGCTATATGCACCAAAAATAGGAAGGTGAAACGTGGCAGCAATCTTGTATACGAAGCGCTATGGTAACCACTTCATACCAGCGCCCTTGTGAACATATTTATTCCAACAGAATAATATCAATGAATATACCGATTACAGCTACAATCGGACTCGCATTAGCAATTTCAATACCTTTTAATTAAAGTAGCGAACGATGTCCTATCAATACAGTCTATTATCGAGGCCGCCGAGAAAATAAATCACTAGTAATGGAGCCCACTCAATCAAATGAAAAAAAGCTTAGAGGAGTGTTAAAAAACGTTAGCAGGGGATCTCTTAACCTTTGCACTTCTCTGATTAGCTACAGGGGGTAGGGTAAGGTAACTAAAGGCACCCTTTACAGTGCGCGTCGATCTAAGGGTACACGGTTGGTTTAGCGTGCGTTTGAGCGTGTATGTGAGCGCGCGTAGTGCGAACTTTTTGCATTGTTAGAACTAAAAGCTTAAAAGTTTATGGACTTTTTATACAGCTATGTATTAATGTAAATTAATTTACTATGATGTACACTCATTATAATAGTAAAATGTACATCACTCCACACTGATTATACCTACTCCTCAAGTGGCACGCGTAAACAAAATAACACAAAGGATTCCATACCTGTGAGAAAATACCTAATAAGCAGAAAGAGCAACTGCTTCATTTGCGCAGAAAATTGCATATTCGTTAAATGTTATTGCAGAAAGCATTTGCAATATTACGCAAAATACGCGCCACCTAATTACGCCGTCTTAGAGTGAATTTCATTCAAATTAATGACTTCATTGGTTTAACCCCAAAGGTAAGTGGAGATTAGGTAAGGAAGTTTGGGAAACAGGGCGTAAGTGAATTGTTTTCCATCGATTTCAGGGAATTAGCCTAAGCTCAGTTGGGCTGCGAGGATTGGGGTAACCTGCCTTGCAAACTGCCTTTCAAATTAAAATCAGATATTTAGCGTTGCTCGTCGAGATTACCTTTAGAGAAGCCTAAGTTTAGGGATGTTAATTCAGTTTCTGATCGTTGATTCTATTAAGTCTTTGGACTTGATTTGAGAGTTGAAAACTTACGTGTTTTACTATGTTTTTATCTTAATAACGTGTACCTACTAATACATAAGTAATACTTGTATTCAATTATAATAATGTCTCGGATAAAAACAGGTATTTTCATCCTAAACACAGATATTTAATAAAATATCCGATGTCCCATTAAAAAATGATACTTCCACGAGGCGAGGGTTTGAGCAGATAAAGCAAGTCAGTAATTAATCAGCTGAGAGCTCAGAGGGTTGATCTTTTTTACATGAGAGGGAGGTGATTGAAAGGGTTAAAACTCATTAGACCCGCATTATTATTCTGGAAGTGGGTCGCGGTTTCGATGTGAAGGAATAGCGATGCTGAAGGCTTGTGTCGTCAAAATAATGTTATCATCCGGTCTGCATTTGACACGTCTAGACGTAAAACCGCAATTTTCTTAAAGTGCTTGCGTTTTTTACTGGCACGGAGTCGAATTTTTCGTAGCTCTCTCCTATTCAGTCGTTATCTAGACCGAGATACGATGAAAACTGATCGCATGCGATCGCATTCCAGAGTGCGCTCGCTCCTATCTTTGTATCCTGCTCGAGCGAACGATTTTACAGACCAGTTATAGTGATAGAAAATTTAAAGGTGAATTTGAATCCAAGGTAAAAGATTCTCACCCTTTCAAATTTCAACGGTAGTACAAACGATGCCAGAATAAGTACGCGCGTGCGTTGAGTCTCAGGCGATGGGCCGTAGCGGGCATTATTAGCGGTTAGGGGTCCGGAAAAAAGGGATTAGATGTTCTTCCATGTAAATATGGAGCAGGAGGGCTTCCAAGAGACTTGTTCATACTATTGTCAGTTATAAATCAAAATATTGACGTCATGCGTAGAAGGCATGTAGGGAAGTATATAGGTCCTCAGGCAGGAGTAAAAATCCATATTGTGAACCGAAAATCTCTAGTGAAAAAATTACATGGCGTGGTACGTACGTCCCAATAGCATTGACTTGATTGTAGTTACGAGTAGATGGTGGGTGCATTAAACAAGATTTTCCTTGTTCATGAAAAAAATTACAACAATTTAAATATACGCGACCCAGGCACAAGAAACTGAAAAGGCTGAAAACAGAAGTATGCCACGTATTCCCCCCACGAAAACAGGGATATAAATATTTTCGCATATAAAAATTGCGCCAGAAATATCCGTCACGAATGCTCGGCTTGCAGCGGACAACAAATGCATTCAGCGTTGTTCCCTTGTGAATACAAATGGCCTTATCCAGAAGGAATAGCCGCTGTGGAGTTTTGTGGACAGTACATAAACTTACAAACACGATTGGTCTAAACAAGTAAAGGGTAAGTAGTAATATTGTGTTCAAAATAAGTTGGCACTGTAAACGATCTGCCAGCTTTTTATAAAAAGTAACGTACCTAATCTATTGCAGGCAGATAGTGTGATATGCGGATTAGAGTTACCCCTAGGGTAGACAGACACTATAATATGTACTCAATAGGTACACAAAACCACGGAAGAGAGAAACATTACGCTCAAAATCCCGATCATGCGAGCTTGCGTTAATTAAAAGTGGTCTTTCTTGTGTATTAGGCTATAGGCAAATGTAATTCTTTAGAGTAGTACTTACTATAGGTCGTTCAACAGTTACGAACTTTTAAGTGGCTTTTAATTATTGAAAATAACGTACTTAATCGCTGCTGTGTCATTAACTTTATTTTCATTAAAACAATATTTTATTACACAGTGTGATGTGTGTGTAAACAAGTAATTAACAGTTGGAGGTAATAGTTACTGTAGTTACTACTTATGTGTGTCCATGTGTGAGAGGGAGTGTGTGTATGTGTGTTTAACTACTGTCTTTATCTCCACTGTAGCATAGGCCCAGAGGGTGGCATATATTATACGAACAAGTTTAATATCTTAAAATGTTCGGCCATGTTTCTGCAAACGAAAAAAAAGTTTCTCCGTGCGATAACAGAAGAACCGGTCGATAATTTCAATCACGTTGGACATTTTGTTTTAGAGCAGACGTTAGGTGACTGGTGTATAAACAGAAGCGTGAAGTGAGAAGGTTGAATTCCTCTCGGTAGGCACCCGGATGGACCAGGACCCTTGACGGACTATTAGAATTTGGACATGACTGAACACATGATTATGGATTACACTTTTTATATTTGTGAGAGAACCTTATTTCCAATCCGTTAATAATTAAGCAAGTTTTTTTTCCAGAAACTTTTTTAGATTAGACATCCGTCCGTTCTAAGCGAATATGCCTGAAGTTCTATTTAAAAACTGTTAAAACCCAAATAAAACACCTATAAAAGGACAGTAAACCCCGTTTTAAACAAGTCTCATCGAATTACAGTTGAAACTTGTTCAATTCGGTCTGTAATTAAGTATTGTTGTTTCATTCATTACTCGATTCGCTTTTAATCGAGGAGTTTAAAAGTTTACGGAGTAGTTGAAAGCATTTGGAGTGAGTTAGTTGTAATTGCGTTTGTTTCATCTTCTCGTAATGCGTGGTTGTAACTAGGGAGGGGGCAGTTGGGGAGTCTAACATAAAAAGAACATCTTTTTTAATATTCTCTGTGCGAGATAAGAGCCAGCCCTCTGGTTACCAGCGGCGACGACCAGCCGCGGAAACAGATTTTTGATTTTTTTTTTTTGTAACATGATGAGTAACTTACCTACCTATCAATAGTAAAATGAATACGTATAACCACATAATAAGAGCATGAAATCCGAAAAACGATACGGACATAAGCGTTGCGTTGGGAAAGTTGTGAGTTTGGTGGTTGGCCCCTAGGTATTCATTTAATTCTTTATTTCTTCATCATATTACGTAATAAATTTCAACGAAATTCTAGTTAGACGTAGAAAACATGCCCCAAGAAACAATCATTTCATGAAGACTTTATACTTTAACAATTTTATTTTACAGGTTTGCAATGAGTTGACGATGTTATCTTACCTATTTCAAAGTTTCCAAACAATATTGTGAGGGCAACGGTTGAATAATGATGATGCATGCCCCTACCCCGCACCTGAGTACGTCCATGGCTTAATGTCTCTATTACGTTTAATCTAAGACGAAAGTTTGTCGCACGAAGTTGTTAGTACGTGAGATATTATTGGACGAGTTTATTATTGTATTACAATAAGAACGTTGGGGAATCTTGCGGGGTCACGTATAAACTAAAATAGGTTCTATTGTATACGCCTTAGTGTCCACTAACTTTAAAGCATGAAGGTGATACGGAAGGCCTAGATGTAACAGGATGAATTCCTCGATAGCCAGTTCTGTTTAGGCTTTACCACTTTCGCCTAGCTAGCATTAACGCGCACCTGGCCGGTTTTTTTTTATTAAGGTACGGCTCTCCATAAAAATAAGAGGCTGTCAAGCTCCAGACCATTCACAACTCATTTTCTTAGGGGTACTCAATATTTAATTGCACCTTAAAAGTTTTCCTAAACCTTGAATGAAGACGTCTGAGAGCGTCTTAAAGGTTAGTGCTTAAAACTAATTAAGGTTCGGAGAATTTTAAAACTTACCTTTTGTTTTACTACAGAGGGTAATAAAAAGTTTGTTAAGTGTAAGCCAGGTTCATGGTCTTGGCTTCTGGGGAAGCTAATATTTCTTGCTTGAATTTTGAAAGAGAGAAAGATAGAGATAGAGATATAGAGAGAGAGAAAGACGGAGAGAGAAATACTCACGCACCTCCGATTTTTGTCATTGCTCGGTAGTCGAAGATACTTGCTAATCTCAATACACTGTAACAAAAAATTGTTTTATTTATTTTTGAGCTACGAAATGATTATTTTTGAGTCTTTAAAAATAATATACATATTACAATACCGTGAAACCTTCGCACAAAATTCATCAGACGGGACTACAAAAGGGGATGCTGAAAATAAAAGCTTGAAGCTTTTCTTTTGAGAAGAAGTACGAACATACTGCTATTTAATTACTAACTTGCTTTTTAGTGATCGCTGTAACCAGTTACGGACGTAATTGAGTCATTCACTAATTGGTTTCCGGTAAATTACGGATACATCGAATCAAACATCTTTGTTCACGCACTAAGAAGTCCCAAAGGAATTCAATTAAGTAACTTACTCGCTACTATCGGATTCGTCATATATAATACTAGGTGCGCCCCGCGGTTTCACCCGAGAGGTCGCGATTATTATACTTTTTTGGAATAAAAAGTATAGCACATATCCAGGGTGTTAGCTTAATTCCATACTCAATTTCATTAAAATCGGTCCACCCGTTTGAGTGTGAAGAAGTAACAAACATACAAACACACTCACAAACTTACACATTTATAATATTGGTTGAATTAAATAAAAAATAAAACAATAATGCTTTTTTGGTATTAAACAAAATGATATTGAATTAAACTACATAATATAATAATATCCAAATAACCAACTCTTTAAACACTGAGGGTTCTGTTAGTACCCGTAATTTTACAACCCATCCTCTCCTCCCAGCACTATTATCTGTATTTACGCTGCTCGTTACATGTGAGTGCTCATGAAAATTCTCACCCAGCCCCCGTCGGACGGTTTAGCCACAGATCAAGGGAGATATGCTAAGGTGTGAGGCACGCGCGAACGCATCAGGCATTATATTTGCCTGATACCTCAATGTCGCCTCAGTATAGTCAAACGTTGTGTATAGCCAACTTATTAATTACTTAATGTATCATAACTTTATGTTTTTATGATTCTCTTTGTTAACGAGAATTAGCTGTTTGACTTGTAAAAGTGCGATTTAATTGCCTATTTACAGTAAATGCTTTGACTTTGACTTATCTTAGCAAAATGCTGTATTGTTACGAGTAGGTATAGCGTTGTATGAAAAAATAACAGCAGATAAGAGAATAACGTAAAGTTTGGCATGTTGTTTCGCACGTAAGTTCTAAAATATGTTATTAGTGTGGCTGCAAGTTTCTTAGATAGAAATATGGGCATCGTAATCGTACTCATTTGTGTGTGTGTGTGTGTGTGTGTGTGTGTGA
This sequence comes from Hylaea fasciaria, assembly GCA_905147375.1. NCBI lineage: Eukaryota > Metazoa > Arthropoda > Insecta > Lepidoptera > Geometridae > Hylaea > Hylaea fasciaria. The sequence continues at coordinate 9,080,568 of LR990202.1, read as the reverse complement.
GAGAGAGTGTGGAGACATCGGAACTCGAACTTAACGTCGTTCATCACATAATATCTCCTTTATTTTCTCATCTGTGGGTTTAGCTGAAACACAAGCAATACTTTACCGAGCATCCAGTTACGGGTGAAATTCCTCTCTTTAAAGTTAGGAGAAAATCCGATCTTAAAATCTGACACCTTGCCTCTACAGTTTTGTATAGAGGTGTAACATGCTACAGACGAAGTAACGCTACGTAATTTCGGTTCTTCATGTTTCGCAGGCAAGGCCTTTAACATTAAAAGCGTAATCACGCCGTAAGTTCGGCTTGGTATGTCCCCGCACTAACTCTCGTTATATAATAAACGTTGGGTTAACATATATCTAAAAACTTCTATTTTCAGTCAGCACGACTTTTTTTCAGTTTTCCAATTTAGTTCAAGTCAACGCTTAACTCCAAGACAGGACTAAAAGAAATACTCTACCAGTGCTTCGGAAATATTGCATGCCCGCTCCGTTTCTGTACTTCCTTTTCCTCCTAAACAAGTTCGGTAAAGTGAAACCATCTTTCGTCATTCCTCGTAAACAGAGCAAGAAGAGCACTTTAATTCACTCTCAGTTAAAATATAGGGCAAGAGATATTCATAATTTCTAGACATTACGCGAAGTCGCCGCCGCAGGTGAGTCCATTAAGAATATAAAATGAAGGCTGAACGAATGCGAAAAAGTTGTGGAATGGCTCTTCGCGGACGAGAACCGTCTTATTAACTTTCTTTAGACCATCTCACGGAACTTTTACGACGTTATTTTCCCGCCTTTTCATGGATTTAACGCTTTATAAATAGCTAAGCACAATAATAACTACTAGTATTCCTGCTTAAAAACGTTGAAGTGCATAACAACTATTTTATTAGAATTATTATCATCATAACCGACAAGAAGTACTTACCTACATTTCCAAAGCGATTTAATTTTTACATTAAAAAAATGTTATTTTTTCTATCCCACCTACCGACTAAAAACTCTGTTTTACCTAGTAATTGTATTCCCTTGAATTTCTGCATGCAAAGAAGTGTCGTGATACCGTCTCTCGGAAGATACTCTTGAGTTTCCCTCTGAAATTTATTTGGGCATAAAGGTTTTTATTTAGACTTCACAATGGCGTAACTTGGCCACGTTAATGTAGGCTACGCTTTGTTACGCCTGAATAAATTAGGTCCATAACATTCAGAGTTTCAAAGATGCTTGCAAAAGCTTTAACGACGGTTATTATTCATAATTTAGCTTTTTGTGTGTTGAAATAGAGTTGACAGCCTCGTAAGCAGGATTTGTATTAGGGCCTGAGAAAGATGGAATTTTACAAAGTAGTTATTATTCAGAAAATTGCGAATTGTAGCGTCCATTATTATGTTTAAGAAAATTAGACGAGTTTTTGGAATTATTATTACATGCCTAATTAATAAATTTATTGGTAGCTACATCATGCTTTTATGACATGACTTGAGAAAAGACCAACAGAGTTAGACAACTGGATGTTTGAAGTTATACCTACCAATCGGAAAATATGCGCATCGTTTTAATAAATTCATCCTAACCCTAAAGCACAGAATACCTATAATATTAAATTAATACCCTAGACTAGAAGGGACACTCAATTAAAGCGAGATAGCATAGCGGATAGTTATCCGGACCGGGCCCCCGTGGTGGATATGGTCTAGCCCACATTGCGAAAGTAAGGTAAGACCTTAGCTTCTATTTATAAATTAAAAATACAGAAACATAAACGTAAAAAAAACAATTAAAATGAAACGCAAATTCCAAATAGAAAAGACGAAAAATGCAATAAAAGCATCGTGGAACAAACCTGACAAGTGAGTTTAATTAGAATCTCCGTTTCAATGGGAATGGACTCGTTCGGGGATTTGCAGATTAAGTATTGTAGGACTTTCTTTTTATTATCAATCAATGGAGCGAACACTTTACATAATCCGTACTAATATTATAAATGCGATGGTAACTTTCAGTTTGTTGCGTTTTCACGGCTAAACCGCTGCGCAGACTTTGATGAATTTTGGTATAGACATAAAATACATTTTGGAAAAGGATACCTAATTATGATAACAGTTACGACGAACTATAAACTGAAAAAACTATGCACTGTTGCGCGTTCGGGCAAAGTTGCGGACAAAAGTCTTGTATGTAATAGAGTTTTGTAAGGTACGAGTACAACATTATTTGGTTAGTGTCTTCAAGCCGTATTGAATCATTAGTTTCAAATTTTCAGTAAAACCATTCTAAATGCGCTGCTGTTTGCCCAAACTTCATGACCACATGAAAATTAAATGCCTAAATAGATAAATAGATATAAATAATTAGATGCCACTGAGTTTGCGGCTCGCGAGTACCTACTCGCGACTATAACAAAGTACATTTGTGATACCTATATATTGAATTGCAATCGCAGAGCGGCAATCGACTTCCTTCATAATGTTTAAATAGTATAACTCCACGTGTCAAGTGTGAATTAGTCTAACATAATCCACGATATGTTGTTAAACGTTAAACTCTAGGTAAATGGCTCCCTGTGACTATCAATGTCATGCGTTATTTTTGTTTAGAAAGCTGTTGTTCTTCCAAATTAAGCATAAATAAAATAAAATTAACTTAATCTAGCTAAATCGAAACCTTACAAATCTAACTAAAGTGGATGCCCACGTGGCATGGTACCAAGAACACTGGCTGCATTACCTCGCTGAATAGCAATGGCTATTCTCTTACAAATGATTAAATAAATAAGTAAATAATACTCATCGATTTAAATCCTTATTGCTAATAACAATTGGCTGTTACATGAAATACCCGTGTTTATCCAGTTCACTGACTTCTATTAGTATATGGAGGACAGTGATCTAGTCGGCCAGACACGAGTAATTCGTGATATCCATCGATGATGGCGATAATTAATAGTGCTAGCGGTGTTTATGTCTGTTTAATTGGATGGATTGCATCAGACGGGATATTACAGTCACTTCAAGCTCGACGCGGACTGTAGAGCGGAGTAGGCGAAGAAAACTATAGACTTCAGATGGACTATAGGTTTCGGTAGTCTCTTTCCCACAGGAAAGATAATAATAAATCTTACTCATGACAGAAAAGGACAGAGCTTCTTTTTGCATCTTAGTGCTTGTGCCAGTTTTTTCAAGGTCGTCTACATAAGTAGCAAATCAAATGATGTACACTGTGATGCAAACTATGAAATATTAGGCTTATCTTGAGAATGGTATTGAAGTCACCGTGACGTCATAGTCTTCTATCTCATGTGGCCACGCTGTGGCGTCGTCGGCCTTAGTTTCCTTAGTCCATGGTTTCATGGAAGCATATCATGAGTTATATCCGCTATACTGTTCACCTTAGACATCTACACAGTTACTAAGGTTAGAGATGCTACCACTGATGCGGCTATTGAGACCGCTTGATTTACTACCCATTAACGTGCCGATGAGCTCAAATAAAGTCGCCAGTCTATTGCGGTGAAGATATACGTATGGTTACAATTTCTTTTTAAATTTAATTATGATAATGACTAGCGCACTTAGAACCTTAAAACAATAGGGTGAGAGTTCCCAATGCGTATAATTTAATGTGTTATAGATGTAGGTATACGTGAACGTTGCAGACTAGGACTGGTGGTCAGTGTCCGTGAGACAGGCGACTGCGGTCACACCTGCAGACGAAACGCGGTCACACAAACGTCTGCGGCTCTAGTGTAACGAAATGAGTGTGTTTTCTAAGGACAGTGGCGGTCTTTTGTGTAATTTGGAGTCGATCCTTAGACTTACTATTGTAAGATCTAATTCAAAGCTGGTTCCAGATGTTGTCGATTGATATCAGTTGTAAGCAACTGCAGAAGTTCTTCGACGTTTCGGCAAGATCTCAGAAGTAGACAAACAAACGAAGAAATCGTTCATCTTATTTAATTTACTTTAACCTACATTTTCATATCAAAGAGTAAATTTCCTAGTAGTGCCACTCAGCACGAGTTATATTGCTTTATGTAGTATTCGTAACTAGTTGGTTACCGCGGCTGCTTCTAGGAAAATATGACGAACAGTTGGTACATTTATATCATACTTGTAAAGCTTCATAATATCAATTTCGCGGTATGCTAATAGGTTGCGGTAACTTAACGAAAACGAAATTGAGTCGCGAAGCTAAGTGGAAATACCTTAGATTGTAGACGGAAAATTTAATTGTCGAATAAATTATTCTAATTCCAAGAATTCAGATAGTTTATTGAATCAGGCGTTACTTTGCAGAAATTCATATTCAAAACATACAGAATGAAACAAACGATGTTTGTTGAGACAAACTTCCAGCAGAAATAGCTCATATTTATACTTCGTCGTTTTTAAGAACTCACTTTTCAATTACAACAATAAATCAGGCCATTCTCATGGTAGTTACCGCCATTCCTGTTTCACGTAGTGCTTGTGCGGAACCGCATTGCGCTCTTACATTAAACATTAGTTCACTCATAACCCTCAGTACCTAATATCGCTGGAAACAGTGCCCTTCAAACTAAAACACAATGTTTGTACACAGCTACTCAGCATAATCAATGGACTTACCACAACCTATAAGTGATAATATCAGTATCATAGATGATAAAGCAACCGATTAGCTTGTGATGGTTTTTGGTGTATCGACGAAATTTTTTTAGCTGGTACCTTTTTTGAATGGCATGAAAACAGTCATATCCTCTTCCTTCTAGAACATACTTCAGTAGTAAACACATAGGCTGACGATGATAATAATGATTTTCATAATTTTCAGTGACATTACCAAAGTCTGCTAAAAACAAAGAGCGTTAATACCCTACAAACAAATGCAAAACACATTTCCTTTATAATATTTGGACTTCAACCAGTTTCACTAACGTAATACAGCGTCAGATGAAAACAGTTGCTTAAAAAACTGAAGCCAAATTTAGTAACAGCATAAAAATTGTGTGCCTGCAAAAAGGCTCGGCACGGTTCGTAAGCGCTAGGTCTGGCGTGAACTCCACCCTCCACAGCCACCGAACTCTGTGCAAAGCTCTGTTACAACTACTGACTACAGTATCAGAGCGGCAGTTGGTCATCGTGAGAGAAAAAGAGAGAGGGAGAATGTGAGAGGAAAGAAGTAACGTTATGTAGGGAGCGATTCGACATTTTAGAGAAAACTTTTTTACGTTTGTCGATAATGCGATACTGATAGTGCTTGCTATCTTTTTGACTTTTAGACGTACATAGAAGTTTCTTTTAATTTTTTAACTTATTAAAGATTTATAATTCTCAACTCAAGTACTTTTCTTCGTAATTTACGTTTCCAGTAAGTTAAATTTAAGTAGGCCGGCGCTAGGCTTTGTCAAAAGGGTCATAATCCAAAATGGTGAATATACCTCCTTCTTTTTAGTTTTCATTCTGTTTTTATCTACCTATTACCTCCTTCTTATATTTTTTTTACTTAACTATACATTATTTAATTTTGAAAAAGAAGTATCACATTCCTCAGAATAATACTAAAGTGTGGGATGAATAGACGTAGGACAAACAAAATTATACTTAACATATTAACCGACATTCCTTACCGCCTCTTTCTTGCACTGTGTCTCAGAGCCCTATAGGTTTATTATTATTATACGAGATATAAACAAACATCTAGTTCCTGAAAGTAAAAAGTCGAAATGGAATTCGGCGGTCGGGACTCATTTCCAAAAATCGGATTGAAATGTCGATTGCAGGACTAAGTAAGAATTCAAATACCAACATTGTATACGAGGTTAGTAAAATTTGTAACGCTTTGAGTTTATTTCGTGATATTAGGCAGAATACACATAATACATTATAATATATATATATATATATTATATACATATATATATATATATAAAATATATTTACTACTACGACAACTCGATGGTAACAAGTTAATTTATAATTATCATAATATTTATGATTATCAAAGATGATAATCTATCGTGTGGTCCAACAACTACTTCAGAGGTATGTGTTTTTTCATACGAAAAAGCCGGTTAAAGCCACCTGATGGTTTCATGGAGGCACAATGAGTGGACTTCCGGCAGTGCATCTGCGAAATCCGATCACATTTCACGAGTCGCTTGCACATTTCGTTTAATTAAACGCTCCGCATTGCCTGCTTATTGGCTCACAATTAATTTAATGCCGTTGCTGTGGGCGGCTGATGACGTGATGCCATATGGCATTTTCATTGTTTAACTTTTTGTGTGACGTTCTCAAACATTTCTGATCTTTCTTATAACAAAAACGGTCTCGAAGTGCCTTTTACTACAGTATTACTGGATCGAAAAGTGTATTTATGGTATATGATATTTATTTCTCAAAAATATAGAACTGTACATTCAACTTCCCATAATATAATATTATGCAAAATGTACAAAATACGTTCAGTGTATCGACAATTTTTGGACAAACAGGCCCCAATAACTTACGTGACGTTTCGTACTGAATTTTTGATAGTCCTATAGTGGTGCTGTCTAACAAGGAATAAACAGAACAGTAGCAACAGCGGAGGCGATCAAATAAATAACATACCTTGAGATCCTATGGATCGCGAGCACCGCCTCTGTCTATTTCTACTCGAAGTAAGCACCTTGTATATACTGTAAAAGAATACATAGACATTGTATATATTATATACAGTAAAATAAATAAATAAAAGGCTATATAGACATTTATATGTGCGTGTTAAACCCATAATTAGAACATTTATGACGTTAATTGTAGTGGTGAAAGCCGACCCGTCATTACAGAGTTTCCGAGCCGCCCACTGAATATTGATGTTGTAAAATATTTTTCAATAAAATATTCGGGTTCAGTCCTTTTTGTGCGGTGGAAGCGAACATGCTCAGCTGTTGTTTTGTTTCTGTTTTTAACGTGTAGATAGTAAAGTTATAATATTTGAAAATGTACTTTTTTTAATGTACCTACTGCCACATATAGACATAGGATGTGACCAAGTAATTTAACTACCACACAATGATGTTAGAAAAAAAGAAAATCATTTATATTATTTTTTCATTATTTATGTACAGGGTGCCACTTAACAACTACCACACAAATGGTATGTATACTATTATATGAAAGTTCCACCACCCTTGCATAACAGTAACAAGATAGCGCAACGCGAAATCAAGTAAAGCGCTCATTCATTTACCTCACGTGAGATATAACAAGTTTCACGTCGTTAGTGTCGCACTTAACTAGGCGCGACGTGTTGGCCTTAACTAGGTCAAGATCGTGGGCGTATTGAGGAGGAGAGGTATTGAATGGGGAGGGGGGAAGTTAAATGCTAAGCACTTATTAAAAATATACTTGGACAGTGACCAAAAACAATTGTAGTTCCTTCGTCGGACGAGGTAAAGCTAGAAGTGGCCGCTGAGCGTGCCATTTGAAGCACGGAGCGAAATGCGCACGTAACTTACAAAAAATCATCGGTGTGGGCCGCCAGTCAAACACGGTATCGTAGGGTTGTAAAGTGCACAAATAACCACTCGGCCACCACTTCTCTAATGGTAGAGATTGCGCAAGTGGTCTATAATAAGACTAGAATTAATATCTTCTGAAAAATTGAGCTATTGAAACGAGAGTAGGATTCAAACCCTTCAATATCTTTGAAAACAACAGAGCGCTCGTAACTTTTCTATAGTCCCTTCTCACAGAAGATATGCGGTTCTCTTTTTCGCTATATAAAGCCCCTGAAACAGTACCCTTGCAACGTCCACGGTCAAGAACCCACGTCGTCTTCACTAATCTAGTAACAGAGTAACAACGCCTTAAGGCTACGCCGTAGCTCCGTAGCACGTCATCGTAGCAAGCGCTACGAAATTGCTATGTGACGCTAACTAAGAACTAATTTGAGACAAGTTTGCTTTGAAAATGTTTAGCTATATAAAGTTACATAGGTACATGATATAAAACAAAAAAATAATTATGAAATGCTTTCTGGCCTATGGCCTATGGCCTAACCCTCCTCACGATAGTGAGGGGAGGCCTTTGCCCAGCAGTGGGACAGTTACAGGTTGAATTATTATATTATATAGCTTTCTGAGCACAAATATTTGATATTATGAGTATTTGGACTCATTTTTATCAGTTAGGTTGAAGTACAGAATACCCTATAAGTACTTACTTTATTTTATAAAAGCTTAGGTGTGGAAAAATACATGAAATACGACAAAACATACCTAAGACATCATTTGAAAACTCGTGAACACGTGTGGGAGCGGAGACAAAACGTGTTGATGTATATACGTAAAAAGTATCGGCGTGCCAATTTGGAAGCTTCCACAAATGAGCGACTTAAAAGAGAAGAAATGATATAAATCTTGAAATAAATTATACTACAGCAAAAAATATTTTTTAAACCAAGCTTTTATGTAGGGCAAAGGACTAAAACGTCAAAAATAATATCTAGAAAGTATTTGGGGTGTATATAAATACTTACCTATATTCTTAAAAGCTAGAGGCGCTACCTGTTACAGGTTAGGTTCTTAATATACTGGTATACTGATACACTGGTGGTGGTACTGTTGTACTGTGTGCCTAGTGTGAGTTTTGACAATTTCTTAAACGTGCTCGGTCCGGTTAGCGTAAACTTGAAATTATATGGAATAAGAGCAGCGCCATCTAGTGACTGACTGACTGACGCTAGATGGCGCTGCTCTTATTCCATACAATTTCAAGTTAACGCTAACCGGACCGAGCGCGTGAAGAAATTGTCAAAACTCACACTAGGCACACTGATATACTGGTTCTGTACCTTTAGAGCATCTGATAAACGCCACCAGTCGATACAAAAGTTGTCTACATGAAATTGCCAGTAAAAATATGGCCGCACATGGATATGAAGTTTATTTGTTAAATATTTGTATGGCACATTTAACTACATTTCACTACATGTAGTTAGTTACATTTCATTACTGTTTTGTGATGCGTATGTTAAATACCATCCCGCAACCCATATTTAACATTTGCAACAGTGTATCCTAGATTGTTTCATCATCAATGTCGAAAGACAAGCTGTTATCGAACTGGACGCCGACACACAAACTTAAATATTAACAAGTTAAGATAGATCTGTATTAACTAGTAAAATCAATGGTTTGTAAGTGTTTAACAGCAATAAAGGCTAATTTTATTTTATTTTTTTATTTTATTTATCCTAGATTGTTTCATCAATTTGACAGCTCGTTTGCGTAGTGGCTGAGCAATCGGACTGCTGCGCTAGGGGTTGCGGGTTCGATTCCCGCCTGAGACAAATATTTGTGCGATCCACAAATATTTGTTTCTGGTCTGGGTGTGATGTGTATGCGCAATTATATGTCTGTAAGCGGTACCCACGATACAGGAGCAATCCTAGTGTAAGTCTAAAAAAAAAACAATAAATATTTACCTCTACATATAAAAAATCACCCGCTGTTGAGGAGGTACGGGTCGTGTCTCACTTTTGTGCGGAGGATGCAAGGGAACAGATTCCATAATACACATCATAATTTTAACAATATTAAACAAATTCGTGTTACGCCATTTAGAACTCAAGAAGGGCTGAACCGATTTTCATGACCTAAGTACGCTTTGTTGGATTCGTCTCGGCTCCGAATAGCTGTATAACTAAAAAAAACTGGGAAAGATTTACAAAAAAGAGTGAAAAATTATAAATTATTTTCGCATACTTGCAAGTTTGACAGGATAACGTCAATATAAATAATAATACAACGTCAATATAAAAGTCATAAAAATAGTGTTCAATAATAAATTATGCTTTCCATTACCTTTTTAAAAATCATTAAGACTAAAGCCTAGTATACATTGACGTGTGTAATTGCTACAGTAGCAGCTACGACACTCACTGCAAACGCACAACACATAAATCGGCGCGAGGCAGCAATGAATTGAATCGGCCCAACATTACATCAAGCGTAAGCCAAGCGGCCGCCATGTTCGATTTACATCCACAGAATACGCCAGACGAGACACAATATTTTTTGTGGCATTACCTACTTAAAGTTTATTTGTCTTTGCAGTTATGTTATTTATTGTAATGTATTGCTGTGTGTCGTTTTTTTTTCATGCTTTCTGGCTACGATATTTTAGGTACTTACCATAAAAGCTTACATAATATACATAACAGTTTTTACCTTTTTACACCTTAAATACGAATGTTTTTTTTCCAACATACTAAGACTAATGTCAGTGTATATTTGCTGCAATTTTTTTTTGTTAAATATCATTCATTAAGTTTAAGACCTTTGTATGTGTACGGTGGGCTAATTCCATTATAATATAAACACAAATTACTACATTATTTAAATTGTTTGTTCCTAAACATTCATATTGATACATTGTATATGACATGCATAGAGGAAATAAATAATGACATCATGCTCTCCAGTATACAAATTACTTTGATGCTATCATATTGTTGTAAAATATGTGCAAAATATGTTTGTCTGTAGCTATTATTAAATAGCGCCGATTTCTTAATGAATATCAATGTCATAGTGGCGCCTTAGTCTATACTCGTATTATTGTGTAGCCGCCATGTTGCCCGTCTGCCGCCGCGTTTAGTTGCAGACGTAGACCACGCGTGTTTTGCTCTGCGCTAAAGCAGGCACACTAAATGTTGCTCGAGCTACAGTGCGTTTTCAGCTTTAATACGTACTCCGAGGTCTATACGTAACGAGGGAGTTACGGGTACGTTCTACACGCTACGTGTACGTGATACTTAAAAGTGGTTTGAAAACTATTTTTGAGGAAATAATGTAGCGGCCGGTGGGTTAATAGTGGTAGTGGGAGAATGTCCGCCTGCCAAGCCGAGTTTGAAAATCAATACTGTACTATGCAGAATAACTTAATGGACATGTAGTAATGCGAATAAATAGGTCACCTGTTAAAGCATTAGCGCTAAACGCATGATTTAGCTAAGATAGTATTTATAATGTCCGTTGGTTTCATCCAAAGACACCATAAATGGGCCTGTATCGCGCCCTGTGCCTCGGCCACCCCTAACACAATAAACATTAATTTCCATTGCACACCTACTTCGGGGTAGTGTTGTATTGTGTAACATCTTGACGAAGGTTAATAATGGTAATATTAATAAAGTTACGCTTCGACTCTATTGTGTGTAAACTATAATATTACTGTAATTGTCTTGTCTTTACTTGTTCCTGCTATTATAATATGAGTGGTGTGGTTATATAGATATTCGATATTAATATTTTGATGGTGTGTAACTGATATAGAGATACATATTATTATTAAGTACGTACCTAATACATTTTAATGCTTGATTAAAATACAATATAATATAAAGGCTTTATTATGCTTTAAAAACAAAAGAAAATATTATGCATGTTATTGACAAAGACAAACATTCAACACTGTAAGGCGATCTTTCGCAGTCAGCCCTTTGGGTACCTACTCTTTTTCAGTTTATTAATAAAAATGGTTGTTTTTAGACGTTTTTATGTTCTGTATTACTAAGGTTCTTATATTGATTCCCTAGATGCAGGGAATTCTAGTTAAGGGTCAGGCTATAATATGTATGTACCTACTAGCTAATCCAGGGTGTTAGCTACTTCAGTCGTTTGATTGTAAAGAATAACAAACAAACAAACACAGTCACGAACTGTCGCCTTTACAATATTAGTCGGATAAAATCGTCGTGACGCATTATTTTTCATATATCCTACATTTGTAGGTAAATATAACGTTCACTGCCTTTTTGCCTTACAAGATTAAAATAATGTATTTGATCTCTCACTCTCCCAGCCCAGTGGTATTAGGAAACATGTATCCCATACAACGATTCCCGGCGGGTTGTCGGGTATTTTAGACAGCTACTAACACACAACCGACGCGGATGAAGCTTGAGCTGAAGCCTAGGTATAAGCCACACCACATAAGCATGATATTATCGGACGATATTATTGCAGGGGTTTTAGATTTGTTTTTAGTAGATTTTGTATTGGGGCACGTGACGTGCGTTCTGTCACATTGATGTGATAATAACGCTGTGATGAAAGTTAGGCTGCAAAACCAAACGCGTCGCGCCGCCATATTCTCGCGTCAGTGCATGCTGCAGCTATAATATCACCGGGAGGCATAAGAAAACACTGCGTGATGCGTTTTTGCGTTAATATCGAGCGTCAATATCACGTGCGTGTGGAGGCGGCTTTATGTTATTTTCCGTTCAAATTTAATTGTCTTCGCATCTTCCTGTTTGATTTGAAATGAGCATATACGTATATAATAATATGTACTGGTACAGTTTCAGAACTTAAATTATGGTGGGACTTTTTATGTTATATGGATATTGCAACAGTTTTATATCAACGACCGGTGAGCTAACAGATGTGGAAGTATAAAGAATAGAAAGGTTATGTAGTCGACTGTCTATATACCGGTGTAGGTATGTTTGTAAATATGTTTCGCCGTAGCACAGTGTGGCGTAGCCTTTATTATTTGGCCATAATCAAGGTTCAGTGTTGCATAAACTCATGAATGTGCGGCAAAAATAAAAAAAAACAGCCAGCTACAAAGGACACGGATTACTAAATAGAGATGTTTCTATGTAAACACGCGTCCGCTAACTAATTTCACACACAGAGCGTGTACCCAAAACGGGTGCCCCCATGAACAAATTCACACCAATTACAAAACTACCGCATTCCCCCCTCACTACCGGACACTGTTCATGACAAAGTTTCAGATCTGGTTTTCACCTAAATGCAAACACGTGTCCACGAGACCCCGTCGACCACTTTTAATAGACCCGCCGCATTTTTGCTCGTTCGTCGATGCGGTTCCTATTTTGTGGTCGGTGAGGGAGGGGCGGCAGGCCAGACTGAGGTGGCGGTGAAAGTGCAAACTTTATAATTGGCCATAACCGTCCGATGCGTGGACCTTCGTGAGGCGGGGTTGTAATTAACTGAACTATTGTGCGACTTTACGTACTTCAAAATAAGGCATGATATTTGAGACTCTAATTAATTCGAAATCAAGTAATTACTTTCCAAGTACTGCGAAACAGGGTTTGAGTTCTCTCTCTCTCTCTTTGTCTGTGTGTGTAAAGAAGAGATAAATACCTCAGAGAAATGCCTTAGCATTACCAACATTCTTCCGTATGATCACAGATAATAAATACAAAAACCAAAACGCACGAAAAGCGACTACTTTGTATTGAAACATTTGAATAAAGACTTCATGTAGCTATCCAGTTTTCTTACTATCACAACCCTGAAACTGAAACTAACATAAACTGTAGGAAGGCCACCGCAGTACAGTTCAACTTGCATGCCGTGACTTGAACAGATTAGGCCGATTGCCTCCTTTCCGACTAGTCTACGCTAATTTAAAACCTGAAATCTCAAAACCTAGACAGTTTGACATGGACGTGGCGTGTTTGTCCTAACTCCGGGCGAGAGACTAAGTTGAAATGGATGTGCCATTTCGAGAATAAACTGCGATGATAAATTAGCGAAGACATCAAAAAAGTTTTTAGATGGTTACGTGCGAGCTTCATATTATGCGAAACGTAATGATTATTCACTGTCGTATTCAGAGAAGTCAGTTAACTTTTAACTAATATTGAGTCGTTCTTTATGTATGACGTTAAGCGTTAATTAGCGTTTTAAACTTTGTGTGCAATATTTTTTTTTGTATACGTGTTCATGTTTTTTGTTTAAGGATTTTATCGTTGGGGAATGTCATAGATTGTTTAGATGTCATAGATTCGTAGTAAGGGTCAATTGTTTTACTGCTAGTTACACTACCATAAACGTCTGTACGTTGTGTAAGCTTTTAGTAAATCGAATTGCGCGGTATTGGCAGATTAGGCAGAGCAAGCCAAAAAAGGACAACATTTTGTTATTAAACATACCAAAAATGTATACACCAAGTCTACTCTCAAACATTTTCAATTAAATTACAACCAATATAATCATGTTCTAAACATCTGTCCTTCGGATGCCTCAAAGAAATCCACATTATAAACACAAAATGAGCCAGACATCTACACCATCTCACAAACTCATCTCACGCACACAAACACAATATTTCAGACCCAACATAGTGCAGTAGAGAAAACCCGTAGGCTAAATCCAGACATTCTACATCCTTGTATATCCCACTACGCCCCTAGTCCCCGTACGCCCCAAGACTAGTCGCCGCGTGACCGGTCTTAAATTTCCTTACACGAAAGCTCTTTGCAGTTGACAGTCTGGGGTGAAAGGGGGCAGAGTGGGGTGGTTCCGTATCCGTTCGCAAATATCGTGCCTAAATTAAAGTTTTGGCCTCGGAAAACTAAAGCTGTTTCAGCTTGTTAGCGGAACGAGACCCTTTTTATTTCGAGTGTAATTTATGTGCCAAGTCTAGCTTGAAAAAGTACTAAGAAAAATTATATAAATTGTCATCACAATCGTCTACGCTTGACGTGACATGCAATTACTGAAATTGTAGTGCTTGGTTGTTGGTTGACAAGACAATTTGTGGTCGTCACATTTTCAGTTTCAAATTGACAAAGTTTCGTTTTTGTCTGCTTCGTTCACGATGAAATGCAAACAAACCGATTGTGCGGGCAATTTGTACTAATTGATACAAACAATAATTATGGTATAATTTTAAAGTATTGGTGGGGCTCTTCCACCATGTTGAACTCGATTCTTTTTAACCTTTAGCAATAAGTATACGTTCTTATCGCGTAAGAATCAAATATGTTTAAAAAAACTATTAAGATTATGTTTTCAACTGAAAAACGTTTTTTTTAATTAGGTGCAATATGAATAGGTACTACTCATATTAGGTATACCTATTCTTAAAATAAATAATTTGAAATTCCTTTGGAACCTTACGTTCTAGCAAAATCAATTATTCGAAATGTATTAACCAAAGGTATTTTCCCAGTAAAAGCAATACCTTCTGTACAATACGTTTGTATTACGAGTATATTATACAGTCACCCACAAATGTGTAAGCAAGAAGAAAATAAGTTGGTGCCTTGTGCCTGCCGCTGCTGTATATTTCAATTTAGTGCAATTAATTAAAACGAGAAGACTACGCCTCCATTCTGCGTGCTTTAAACTACAGAATAATTGACATGAGAAGGCAATTTTGTGGTTTAATAAAGGTCTGTTTGAATTTACTGAGGTATCTTCATCATGTCAATATTACTACGATTTGTAAGGATCTCGTTGTTTCACATAGTAAGATTCTTTCTTTCTTTCTTTTTTAAACGTAGCCCCACACTAGGATTGCTCCTGTATCGTGGGTACCGCTTACAGACATATAATTTCACATACACATCACACCCAGATGGTCTATCTATTACCAAAATCACAAATATATTGCGCAAGAGTTTAGTAAAAAGCTGGGATTATGATTACTGGGACCTAATGCAACTTCGGAAGAAGTGGCTTACGTTAAGACTACGCATTCAACCGCTGCCCGTCGTCATAACTCGAGTACTCACAGTAAAGTTTAGTTAATGTTTTCACACATTAAAACACATCGGCACATCGTATGTTAACAGTTTGTTTGTTTGTTGTACCCATTCGGGGTAAAACATCACACTGCAGTTAATTAAGGCCCGCAGTAAAGCCGGGGTGGCCCGGGGCGAAATGGGAAATAGGTAATTATGAAGTTGCGTTGCAGCTTGCCACTGTTAGAGTCGCTCAAAGGGTGGTACGAGCGAGTGGAGCGACAAAGTTGATCTTTGAAATATAATCTAGTTATACTTCTACCTAACATGGTGGTAGGTTTTGGCCAGGTATCATTGTTTTTGATCTGATGGTGATCGCCTACTCAAGACGATGCAAAAAGTTTACTATTAAGATTGCCAGATCATATCGCTATGCCTCAGAATCATATTAATTATTGAAGTCTATTCTCTATTTCTTGATCTATGAAGAAATGCAAGGATAATGTCAGTGATAGTATTTATCGTTCATTGAATGTTTTGGTAGACCAGAGTTTAAACGCTTTTGCTCATGACTTAAAACTGTTTTGCTTATGCCTTAAATTTTGTTGGGAATCCCGCTGTGTGCTACGCGAAATTAAAATGTGGGGCTAGTTTCCTT
The DNA here is from genome assembly GCA_905147375.1 of Hylaea fasciaria. NCBI lineage: Eukaryota > Metazoa > Arthropoda > Insecta > Lepidoptera > Geometridae > Hylaea > Hylaea fasciaria. The sequence goes on along the minus strand of LR990202.1, from coordinate 9,064,433 downwards.
TTAAAAGTTATCATAATATCAACGGATCCTTAAAATAATATTTCCACATTATTATGTGTTGCATTGCCTGTTTACATGCGTTTACTCTGAGAAGTATCTAAATATCTCTCAGAGTCAGAGTCTCACAATAAAAAGATGTTGTTCATACTTTATGCCACTTTATAATATATGTATTATAAAATGGAATTTAAATTCTTTCAATGCTGACTATAAGAAATAACTTGAGGGGATAATTCTTCCAATATGGCTTTACTAAGCACTGGAACGGGCAGACTCGTATATTAAGATTATTTGTTTGACAAAGGAACCTTATGAACTTTATAAATCGAATTTAAATGAAAGAAGAGGGGCCTACTACAAAATAAATATTACTAATAATATGTAGTTCAATTTTGAATTAAAAATTATAATATAAACCTTTTATAATATTAACCTATTTTTAACTACACACACCGTGCTGTTGCGCCCTGTAATGTATCTAACATTGCAATTGTACTAAAAATGGCAATGACAAACTTCTCATCTGTTTTTCTTAAGGTTGGTACTACTTAACTGTAAGTAATTATAAATGAAATGAAAGCTATCAAACACATGGGTAGTACTCTCGCGGTATCCTCTCACACGTTTTGCCACCGGTGTGCAGTGGAACGGCAAGACAGTGACTTAGAATCAGACTTCACGACATCAGGCTTACGTTACTGCTGATGGAGCGGTTCCCGCGGGATTCTAGTTAACGCGGGTGAAACCGCGAGGCCCTTCTAGTAGATAATATAGATTAAACAAAATCTTAATACATAAGTAACTGTCCCCAACTGTGTAACTGTGTAGAGTACCCATAACCGGAGAGCATGTATGAAGCAAATCATGAAAGTAGAATAAGCGAAACAAATGTGTCAGGATCGTAGCATGTGGAAAGATGTAGTCTCTGCCTTTTTCTTTTTTTTTTGTGACGGCATCGCGGAAGTCGACCGCTGCTAGGTCCACCTCTGGATGCAGAGGGGCAGCACACCACGCCTATGGGATAATACACTACCCCAATGGGAAAAAGCATGACTGTATGTATGTATGTATGTATGTATGTATGTATGTATGTATGTATGAATGTATGTAACGGCTGATGTTCTGAAGTAATTACGTCTGCAGCGATGTAAAGCGATTGCCTTCGGGCGTAAACGGTAATAGCTAATTACGAAGTTACGTGTGGGATCCAGTTATTTATTTACTTGGTTTGATGTATACGGGGGTGTTACCGAGTTAATTTAGAAGTTAGTATGATTTAAGATTGGAGTATTACCTTGATTTTAAGTGGTAACAAGAAATACCTACTTCTTTACTGGAAACTAATATGAAGAACATATAACTCACCTTATTTAATAAAGGATAATTATCGCGGAATAGTATAATAACGACAGTAGCGTTCGTTAATTACTTGTGTGCTGAGAGTGATTTAATGACAAAGTGTAAATAAGTATTTGACGACGGCGCCGTCACATAGCTGTCATATTATGTATGTATGTAGGGGAGACTGGGTACGAATGTGACAATTTTCATTTGATCGTCCATATTTTCGTTAGTATTCCAGTTAGCTGGAAGAAAGGTGGTTTTTATAGTACTATGCACATTTGTTTACGTAAAAACACAACAATATTGCCCCTAAGTGCAACAGTTTACTTATAGGAACACATTAGAAAAAAAGTAAAAAATGTCACAATCGACCCTGGCCCTGGGTCGGTTGTGACACTGCTTGGGGTCGGAAGTGACAGGTTCAAAAATACACCACAATGGTTCATAATCACGCACTATTGCACGCAATAATGTAACATAATGTAATATTATATATTTCTGGAAACATACGTAAAGGGAATATCATCTGGGAACATTATAATCCCTAAGAAATAACAGGCACTTTATTAATTATAATATTTTACCAGTATTCACATTTATTAGTCAAAAAGTTCACTAAACGTCTAATTATATTTACATTACGGTAACTGTGCCAAAATAGAAAACAAATTTTAATAAAATTTGTGATTTGATGCGATTAAGTTGTCGAATGCCCGCAGCTGACCGTATTACTATGTCACAACCGTACCCAAAAATTTTGGCACAAACGTACCTATACACTCATTTGCAAAAATAATAATTGCCTTGAATATACCGAATAATCTACATGCAAAGTAATCACTGCTAATTAACTACATATTAGTAACTTTTAATGAGAAAATATACTCATTAATCTTTCGGTACACGTATAACAACAATTATCAAATGAAATATAGTAAAAAATCTTACTTTTCGTTGAAAAAAAGTAATGTAGGTATCTGCAAAAGGCAACGTCGCCCAATGGCTGGCCCAATACAGTGAGACACCTTGAGACGGACATGCCGCTTCTTTCTTCCCTTGCACCCTCCCCGGAATTCCTTATAGTTTCGCTAATATGACGACTGTCACAATCGTACCATGGCACAAACGTACCCAGGCTCCCCTACATATAAGCAGCATGCGTAGCGGACGGTTATCAAACGCATAAAAATACTCTGTCGTAGTATTTAAATTTATACGAATGGCAACACTGGTTAACCGTTATCGCTCCCCCCATTTGTCTATAAAACGATGCGTTCGGCGAACGGTTCGTACCTGGGTGCCCTTGAGCTAGTCGCCAAAACATTAATTCTAGGCATAACCCCTGCGCTATGCGTTTTGGCGAACCGCCTTCTGAGCTTGCACAAAGGGGCCGTGATGTCAGTGAAGTTAGCAGAACATTTTCCAGCAGATCAAAAATAAAAGTGAGTTCTGTTCGCATGCAGGTGAGTTCTATAGTTCCTGATAACTTTCAGGAATAGTTCTGCCCAAATTCCTGAAAAAAAATCAATTGAAATAATGATCTGCCAACTTCCCGTAGCAGATCATTTTGCAAAAAATCAAAAACCAAATGGTTTTTCTTACACCTACTACTGAGTTTCATAGTTCCTGAAACTTTTTAAGAATAGTTCTGTAACTTTCAGCCTGCAAAAAATTTATGAAAAAAATGCCAAAATAAAATATCTCTTCTTTTTTCAATGACATCAATTACTTTCACAGGCTGAAACTTCTCAGAATCCCGTAGACAAATAGCAAAATTCTAACTTAAAGCAAAAAACCTGCCTGGAACTCATACAATAGCATCAGCAGAGCATAGAAGTATGATAGCATATTTTGTGCAAGAAATAAGAATCACAAAATCACATTATAACTCTTCGATACCTGCTAGGATAATATAAGAACTACAACCTGGAGTCCAAAACCTGGCTGGAACTTTCAAGTAACTGCCAGCAGAGCATGGTTGTAGAAATAGATATAATTGTAGAATAAATCTCAAAATTACAAGTTCGTTTTTTTATAATTTTTTGTAAGAAGCAGGGGCTAGAACTCTTCGATTTCAGCTAGGTTAATATTAGAACTACTACCTAGCATCACAAACTTGGCTGGAACTCTTAAAAAACTGCCAGCAGAGCATGGGTGTAGAAATAGATCGGTGAAATAAATTTCAAAATTACACGTTATTTTTTTTATCAATTTGTGTAAAGAGCAGGGGCTAGAACTCCTCGATTTCAGCTAGGTAACTATCAGAACTACTACTTAGTATCAAAAACTCGGCTGGAACTCTTAAAAAACTGCCAGCAGAGCATGCTTGTAGAAATAGATCGGTGAAATAAATCTCAAAATTAAAAGTTATTTTTTTTATAAATTTTTGTAAGAAGCAGGGGCTAGAACTCCTCGATTTCAGCTAGGTTACTATCAGAACTACTACCTAGCATCAAAAACTTGGCTGGAACTCTTAAAAAACTGCCAGCAGAGCATGCTTGTAGAAATAGATCGGTGAAATAAATCTCAAAATTACAAGTTATTTTTTTTATCAATTTTTGTAAGTAGCAGTGGCTAGAACTCCTCAATTTCAGCTAGGTTACTATCAGAACTACTACCTAGCATCAAAAACTTGGCTGGAACTCTTAAAAATCTTCCAGCAGAGCATGGGTGTAGAAATAGATCGGTGAAATAAATCTCAAAACTACAAGTTAGTTTTTTTATCAACTTTTATAAGAAGCTGGGGCTAGAACTCCTCGATTTCAGCTAGGTTACTATTAGAACTACTACCTAGCATCAAAAACTTGGCTGGAACTCTTAAAAATCTTCCAGCAGAGCATGGGTGTACAAATAGATCGGTGAAATAAATCTCAAAATTACAAGTTAGTTTTTTTATCAACTTTTATAAGAAGCAGGGGCTAGAACTCCTCGATTTCAGCTAGGTTACTATCAGAACTACTACCTAGCATCAAAAACTTGGCTAAATCTCTTAAAAATCTTCCAGCAGAGCATGGGTGTAGAAATAGATCGGTGAAATAAATCTCAAAATTACACGTTATTTTTTTTATCAATTTGTGTAAAGAGCAGGGGCTAGAACTCCTCGATTTCAGCTAGGTAACTATCAGAACTACTACCTAGTATCAAAAACTCGGCTGGAACTCTTAAAAAACTGCCAGCAGAGCATGCTTGTAGAAATAGATCGATGAAATAAATCTCAAAATTAAAAGTTATTTTTTTTATAAATTTTTGTAAGAAGCAGGGGCTAGAACTCCTCGATTTCAGCTAGGTTACTATCAGAACTACTACCTAGCATCAAAAACTTGGCTGGAACTCTTAAAAAACTGCCAGCAGAGCATGCTTGTAGAAATAGATCGGTGAAATAAATCTCAAAATTACAAGTTATTTTTTTTATCAATTTTTGTAAGAAGCGGGGGCTAGAACTCCTCGATTTCAGCTAGGTTACTATCAGAACTACTACCTAGCATCAAAAACTTGGCTGGAACTCTTAAAAATCTTCCAGCAGAGCATGGGTGTAGAAATAGATCGGTGAAATAAATCTCAAAATTACACGTTATTTTTTTTATCAATTTGTGTAAAGAGCAGGGGCTAGAACTCCTCGATTTCAGCTAGGTAACTATCAGAACTACTACCTAGTATCAAAAACTCGGCTGGAACTCTTAAAAAACTGCCAGCAGAGCATGCTTGTAGAAATAGATCGGTGAAATAAATCTCAAAATTACAAGTTATTTTTTTTATCATTTTTTGTAAGAAGCGGGGGCTAGAACTCCTCGATTTCAGCTAGGTTACTATCAGAACTACTATCTGGCATCAAAAACTTGGCTGGAACTCTTAAAAATCTTCCAGCAGAGCATGGGTGTAGAAATAGATCGGTGAAATAAATCTCAAAATTACAAGTTAGTTTTTTTATCAACTTTTATAAGAAGCAGGGGCTAGAACTCCTCGATTTCAGCTAGGTTACTATCAGAACTACTACCTAGCATCAAAAACTTGGCTGGAACTCTTAAAAAACTGCCAGCAGAGCATGCTTGTAGAAATAGATCGGTGAAATAAATCTCAAAATTACAAGTTATTTTTTTTATCAATTTTTGTAAGTAGCAGTGGCTAGAACTCCTCGATTTCAGCTAGGTTACTATCAGAACTACTACCTAGCATCAAAAACTTGGCTGGAACTCTTAAAAATCTTCCAGCAGAGCATGGGTGTAGAAATAGATCGGTGAAATAAATCTCAAAATTACAAGTTATTTTTTATCAATTTTTGTAAGAAGCGGGGGCTAGAACTCCTCGATTTCAGCTAGGTTACTATCAGAACTACTATATAGCATCAAAAACTTGGCTGGAACTCTTAAAAAACTGCCAGCAGAGCATGCTTGTAGAAATAGATCGGTGAAATAAATCTCAACATTACAAGTTATTTTTTTTATCAATTTTTGTAAGAAACGGGGGCTAGAACTCCTCGATTTCAGCTAGGTTACTATCAGAACTACTACCTAGCATCAAAAACTTGGCTCAAACTCTTAAAAAACTGCCAGCAGAGCATGGGTGTAGAAATAGATCGGTGAAATAAATCTCAAAATTACAAGTTATTTTTTTTATCAATTTTTGTAAGAAGCGGGGGCTAGAACTCCTCGATTTCAGCTAGGTTACTATCAGAACTACTACCTAGCATCAAAAACTTGGCTGGAACTCTTAAAAAACTGCCAGCAGAGCATGCTTGTAGAAATAGATCGGTGAAATAAATCTCAAAATTACAAGTTATTTTTTTTATCAATTTTTGTAAGTAGCAGTGGCTAGAACTCCTCGATTTCAGCTAGGTTACTATCAGAACTACTACCTAGCATCAAAAACTTGGCTGGAACTCTTAAAAATCTTCCAGCAGAGCATGGGTGTAGAAATAGATCGGTGAAATAAATCTCAAAATTACAAGTTAGTTTTTTTATCAACTTTTATAAGAAGCAGGGGCTAGAACTCCTCGATTTCAGCTAGGTTACTATCAGAACTACTACCTAGCATCAAAAACTTGGCTGGAACTCTTAAAAATCTTCCAGCAGAGCATGGGTGTAGAAATAGATCGGTGAAATAAATCTCAAAATTACAAGTTAGTTTTTTTATCAACTTTTATAAGAAGCTGGGGCTAGAACTCCTCGATTTCAGCTAGGTTACTATTAGAACTACTACCAGCATCAAAAACTTGGCTGGAACTCTTAAAAATCTTCCAGCAGAGCATGGGTGTAGAAATAGATCGGTGAAATAAATCTCAAAATTACAAGTTAGTTTTTTTATCAACTTTTATAAGAAGCAGGGGCTAGAACTCCTCGATTTCAGCTAGGTTACTATCAGAACTACTACCTAGCATCAAAAACTTGGCTAAATCTCTTAAAAATCTTCCAGCAGAGCATGGGTGTAGAAATAGATCGGTGAAATAAATCTCAAAATTACACGTTATTTTTTTTATCAATTTGTGTAAAGAGCAGGGGCTAGAACTCCTCGATTTCAGCTAGGTAACTATCAGAACTACTACCTTGTATCAAAAACTCGGCTGGAACTCTTAAAAAACTGCCAGCAGAGCATGCTTGTAGAAATAGATCGGTGAAATAAATCTCAAAATTAAAAGTTATTTTTTTTATAAATTTTTGTAAGAAGCAGGGGCTAGAACTCCTCGATTTCAGCTAGGTTACTATCAGAACTACTACCTAGCATCAAAAACTTGGCTGGAACTCTTAAAAAACTGCCAGCAGAGCATGCTTGTAGAAATAGATCGGTGAAATAAATCTCAAAATTACAAGTTATTTTTTTTATCAATTTTTGTAAGAAGCGGGGGCTAGAACTCCTCGATTTCAGCTAGGTTACTATCAGAACTACTACCTAGCATCAAAAACTTGGCTGGAACTCTTAAAAATCTTCCAGCAGAGCATGGGTGTAGAAATAGATCGGTGAAATAAATCTCAAAATTACACGTTATTTTTTTTATCAATTTGTGTAAAGAGCAGGGGCTAGAACTCCTCGATTTCAGCTAGGTAACTATCAGAACTACTACCTAGTATCAAAAACTCGGCTGGAACTCTTAAAAAACTGCCAGCAGAGCATGCTTGTAGAAATAGATCGGTGAAATAAATCTCAAAATTACAAGTTATTTTTTTTATCAATTTTTGTAAGAAGCGGGGGCTAGAACTCCTCGATTTCAGCTAGGTTACTATCAGAACTACTATCTGGCATCAAAAACTTGGCTGGAACTCTTAAAAATCTTCCAGCAGAGCATGGGTGTAGAAATAGATCGGTGAAATAAATCTCAAAATTACAAGTTAGTTTTTTTATCAACTTTTATAAGAAGCAGGGGCTAGAACTTCTCGATTTCAGCTAGGTTACTATCAGAACTACTACCTAGTATCAAAAACTTGGCTCAAACTCTTAAAAAACTGCCAGCAGAGCATGGGTGTAGAAATACATCGGTGAAATAAATCTCAAAATTACAAGTTATTTTTTTTATCAATTTTTGTAAGAAGCGGGGGCTAGAACTCCTCGATTTCAGCTAGGTTACTATCAGAACTACTATCTAGCATCAAAAACTTGGCTGGAACTCTTAAAAAACTGCCAGCAGAGCATGGGTATACAAATAGATCGGTGAAATAAATCACAAAATTACAAGTTAGTTTTTTTATCAAATTTTGTAAGGAGCAGGGGCTAGAACTCCTCGATTTCAGCTAGGCTATTATCAAAACTACTACCTAGCATCAAAAACTTGGCTAAATCTCTTAAAAATCTTCCAGCAGAGCATGGGTGTAGAAATAGATCGGTGAAATAAATCTCAAAATTACACGTTATTTTTTTTATCAATTTGTGTAAAGAGCAGGGGCTAGAACTCCTCGATTTCAGCTAGGTAACTATCAGAACTACTACCTAGTATCAAAAACTCGGCTGGAACTCTTAAAAAACTGCCAGCAGAGCATGCTTGTAGAAATAGATCGATGAAATAAATCTCAAAATTAAAAGTTATTTTTTTTATAAATTTTTGTAAGAAGCAGGGGCTAGAACTCCTCGATTTCAGCTAGGTTACTATCAGAACTACTACCTAGCATCAAAAACTTGGCTGGAACTCTTAAAAAACTGCCAGCAGAGCATGCTTGTAGAAATAGATCGGTGAAATAAATCTCAAAATTACAAGTTATTTTTTTTATCAATTTTTGTAAGAAGCGGGGGCTAGAACTCCTCGATTTCAGCTAGGTTACTATCAGAACTACTATCTAGCATCAAAAACTTGGCTGGAACTCTTAAAAAACTGCCAGCAGAGCATGGGTATACAAATAGATCGGTGAAATAAATCACAAAATTACAAGTTAGTTTTTTTATCAAATTTTGTAAGGAGCAGGGGCTAGAACTCCTCGATTTCAGCTAGGCTATTATCAAAACTACTACCTAGCATCAAAAACTTGGCTGGAACTCTTTAAAAACTGCCAGCAGAGCATGGGTGTAGAAATAGATCGGTGAAATAAATCACAAAATTACAAGTTATTTTTTTATCAATTTTTGTAAGAAGCGGGGGCTAGAACTCCTCGATTGCAGCTAGGTTACTATCAGAACTACTATCTAGCATCAAAAACTTGGCTGGAACTCTTAAAAATTTTCCAGCAGAGCATGGGTGTAGAAATAGATCGGTGAAATAAATCACAAAATTACAAGTTAGTTTTTTTATCAAATTTTGTAAGGAGCAGGGGCTAGAACTCCTCGATTTCAGCTAGGCTATTATCAAAACTACTATCTAGCATCAAAAACTTGGCTGGAACTCTTAAAAATCTTCCAGCAGAGCATGGGTGAAGAAATAGATCGGTGAAATAAATCACAAAATTACAAGTTAGTTTTTTTATCAAATTTTGTAAGGAGCAGGGACTAGAACTCCTCGATTTCAGCTAGGCTATTATCAAAACTACTACCTAGCATCAAAAACTTGGCTGGAACTCTTTAAAAACTGCCAGCAGAGCATGGGTGTAGAAATAGATCGGTGAAATAAATCATAAAATTACAAGTTATTTTTTTTATCAATTTTTGTAAGAAGCGGGGGCTAGAACTCCTCGATTTCAGCTAGGTTACTATCAGAACTACTATCTAGCATCAAAAACTTGGCTGGAACTCTTAAAAATCTTCCAGCAGAGCATGGGTGTAGAAATAGATCGGTGAAATAAATCACAAAATTACAAGTTAGTTTTTTTATCAAATTTAGTAAGGAGCAGGGGCTAGAACTCCTCGATTTCAGCTAGGCTATTATCAAAACTACTACCTAGCATCAAAAACTTGGCTGGAACTCTTTCAAAACTGCCAGCAGAGCATGGGTGTAGATTTATTTCACCGATCTATTTCTACACCCATGCTCTGCTGGAAGATTTTTAAGAGTTCCAGCCAAGTTTTTGATGCTAGGTAGTAGTTCTAATTGTAACCTAGCTGAAATCGAGGAGTTCTAGCCCCTGCTTCTTATCAAAGTTGATAAAAAAACGAACTTGTAATTTTGAGATTTATTTCACCGATCTATTTCTACAAGCATGCTCTGCTGGCAGTTTTTTAAGAGTTATAGCCAAGTTTTTGATGCTAGGTAGTAGTTCTGATAGTAACCTAGCTGAAATCGAGGAGTTCTAGCCCCCGTTTCTTACAAAAAATTATAAAAAAAATAACTTGTAATTTTGAGATTTCTTTCACCGATCTATTTCTACACCCGTGCTCTGCTGGCAGTTTTTAAAGAGTTCCAGCCAAGTTTTTGATGCTAGGTAGTAGTTTTGATAATAGCCTAGCTGAAATCGAGGAGTTCTAGCCCCTGCTCCTTACAAAATTTGATAAAAAAACTAACTTGTAATTTTGTGATTTATTTCACCGATCTATTTCTACACCCATGCTCTGCTGGCAGTTTTTTAAAGAGTTCCAGCCAAGTTTTTGATGCTAGATAGTAGTTCTGATAGTAACCTAGCTGAAATCGAGGAGTTCTAGCCCCCGCTTCTTACAAAAATTGATAAAAAAAATAACTTGTAATTTTGAGATTTATTTCACCGATCTATTTCTACACCCATGCTCTGCTGGAAGATTTTTAAGAGTTCCAGCCAAGTTTTTGATGCTAGGTAGTAGTTCTGATAGTAACCTAGCTGAAATCGAGGAGTTCTAGCCCCCGCTTCTTACAAAAATTGATAAAAAAAATAACTTGTAATTTTGAGATTTATTTCACCGATCTATTTCTACACCCATGCTCTGCTGGCAGTTTTTTAAGAGTTTGAGCCAAGTTTTTGATGCTAGGTAGTAGTTCTGATAGTAACCTAGCTGAAATCGAGGAGTTCTAGCCCCCGTTTCTTACAAAAATTGATAAAAAAAATAACTTGTAATGTTGAGATTTATTTCACCGATCTATTTCTACAAGCATGCTCTGCTGGCAGTTTTTTAAGAGTTCCAGCCAAGTTTTTGATGCTAGATAGTAGTTCTGATAGTAACCTAGCTGAAATCGAGGAGTTCTAGCCCCCGCTTCTTACAAAAATTGATAAAAAAAATAACTCGTAATTTTGAGATTTATTTCACCGATGTATTTCTACACCCATGCTCTGCTTGCAGTTTTTTAAGAGTTTGAGCCAAGTTTTTGATGCTAGGTAGTAGTTCTGATAGTAACCTAGCTGAAATCGAGGAGTTCTAGCCCCCGTTTCTTACAAAAATTTATAAAAAAAATAACTTGTAATTTTGAGATTTATTTCACCGATCGATTTCTACACCCATGCTCTGCTGGAAGATTTTTAAGAGTTCCAGCCAAGTTTTTGATGCTAGAAAGTAGTTCTGATAGTAACCTAGCTGAAATCGAGGAGTTCTAGCCTCCGTTTCATACAAAAATTTATAAAAAAAATAACTTGTAATTTTGAGATTTATTTCACCGATCTATTTCTACACCCATGCTCTGCTGGCAGTTTTTTAAGAGTTCCAGCCGAGTTTTTGATACTAGGTAGTAGTTCTGATAGTAGCCTAGCTGAAATCGAGGAGTTCTAGCCCCCGCTTCTTACAAAAATTGATAAAAAATAACTTGTAATTTTGAGATTTATTTCACCGATCTATTTCTACACCCATGCTCTGCTGGAAGATTTTTAAGAGTTCCAGCCAAGTTTTTGATGCTAGAAAGTAGTTCTGATAGTAACCTAGCTGAAATCGAGGAGTTCTAGCCCCCGTTTCTTACAAAAATTTATAAAAAAAATAACTTGTAATTTTGAGATTTATTTCACCGATCTATTTCTACACCCATGCTCTGCTGGCAGTTTTTTAAGAGTTCCAGCCGAGTTTTTGATACTAGGTAGTAGTTCTGATAGTAGCCTAGCTGAAATCGAGGAGTTCTAGCCCCCGCTTCTTACAAAAATTGATAAAAAAAATAACATTTATAATTTTGAGATTTATTTCACCGATCTATTTCTACACCCATGCTCTGCTGGCAGTTTTTTAAGAGTTTGAGCCAAGTTTTTGATGCTAGGTAGTAGTTCTGATAGTAACCTAGCTGAAATCGAGGAGTTCTAGCCCCCGCTTCTTACAAAAATTGATAAAAAAAATAACTTGTAATTTTGAGATTTATTTCACCGATGTATTTCTACACCCATGCTCTGCTGGCAGTTTTTTAAGAGTGTGAGCCAAGTTTTTGATGCTAGGTAGTAGTTCTGATAGTAACCTAGCTGAAATCGAGGAGTTCTAGCCCCCGTTTCTTACAAAAATTTATAAAAAAAATAACTTGTAATTTTGAGATTTATTTCACCGATCTATTTCTACACCCATGCTCTGCTGGAAGATTTTTAAGAGTTCCAGCCAAGTTTTTGATGCTAGAAAGTAGTTCTGATAGTAACCTAGCTGAAATCGAGGAGTTCTAGCCCCCGTTTCATACAAAAATTTATAAAAAAAATAACTTGTAATTTTGAGATTTATTTCACCGATCTATTTCTACACCCATGCTCTGCTGGCAGTTTTTTAAGAGTTCCAGCCGAGTTTTTGATACTAGGTAGTAGTTCTGATAGTAGCCTAGCTGAAATCGAGGAGTTCTAGCCCCCGCTTCTTACAAAAATTGATAAAAAATAACTTGTAATTTTGAGATTTATTTCACCGATCTATTTCTACACCCATGCTCTGCTGGAAGATTTTTAAGAGTTCCAGCCAAGTTTTTGATGCTAGAAAGTAGTTCTGATAGTAACCTAGCTGAAATCGAGGAGTTCTAGCCCCCGTTTCTTACAAAAATTTATAAAAAAAATAACTTGTAATTTTGAGATTTATTTCACCGATCTATTTCTACACCCATGCTCTGCTGGCAGTTTTTTAAGAGTTTGAGCCAAGTTTTTGATGCTAGGTAGTAGTTCTGATAGTAACCTAGCTGAAATCGAGGAGTTCTAGCCCCCGCTTCTTACAAAAATTGATAAAAAAAATAACTTGTAATTTTGAGATTTATTTCACCGATCTATTTCTACACCCATGCTCTGCTGGAAGATTTTTAAGAGTTCCAGCCAAGTTTTTGATGCTAGGTAGTAGTTCTGATAGTAACCTAGCTGAAATCGAGGAGTTCTAGCCCCCGCTTCTTACAAAAATTGATAAAAAAAATAACTTGTAATTTTGAGATTTATTTCACCGATCTATTTCTACACCCATGCTCTGCTGGCAGTTTTTTAAGAGTTTGAGCCAAGTTTTTGATGCTAGGTAGTAGTTCTGATAGTAACCTAGCTGAAATCGAGGAGTTCTAGCCCCCGTTTCTTACAAAAATTGATAAAAAAAATAACTTGTAATGTTGAGATTTATTTCACCGATCTATTTCTACAAGCATGCTCTGCTGGCAGTTTTTTAAGAGTTCCAGCCAAGTTTTTGATGCTAGATAGTAGTTCTGATAGTAACCTAGCTGAAATCGAGGAGTTCTAGCCCCCGCTTCTTACAAAAATTGATAAAAAATAACTTGTAATTTTGAGATTTATTTCACCGATCTATTTCTACACCCATGCTCTGCTGGAAGATTTTTAAGAGTTCCAGCCAAGTTTTTGATGCTAGAAAGTAGTTCTGATAGTAACCTAGCTGAAATCGAGGAGTTCTAGCCCCCGTTTCTTACAAAAATTTATAAAAAAAATAACTTGTAATTTTGAGATTTATTTCACCGATCTATTTCTACACCCATGCTCTGCTGGCAGTTTTTTAAGAGTTCCAGCCAAGTTTTTGATACTAGGTAGTAGTTCTGATAGTAGCCTAGCTGAAATCGAGGAGTTCTAGCCCCCGCTTCTTACAAAAATTGATAAAAAAAATAACATTTATAATTTTGAGATTTATTTCACCGATCTATTTCTACACCCATGCTCTGCTGGCAGTTTTTTAAGAGTTTGAGCCAAGTTTTTGATGCTAGGTAGTAGTTCTGATAGTAACCTAGCTGAAATCGAGGAGTTCTAGCCCCCGCTTCTTACAAAAATTGATAAAAAAAATAACTTGTAATTTTGAGATTTATTTCACCGATCTATTTCTACACCCATGCTCTGCTGGAAGATTTTTAAGAGTTCCAGCCAAGTTTTTGATGCTAGGTAGTAGTTCTGATAGTAACCTAGCTGAAATCGAGGAGTTCTAGCCCCCGCTTCTTACAAAAATTGATAAAAAAAATAACTTGTAATGTTGAGATTTATTTCACCGATCTATTTCTACAAGCATGCTCTGCTGGCAGTTTTTTAAGAGTTCCAGCCAAGTTTTTGATGCTAGGTAGTAGTTCTGATAGTAACCTAGCTGAAATCGAGGAGTTCTAGCCCCTGCTTCTTATAAAAGTTGATAAAAAAACTAACTTGTAATTTTGAGATTTATTTCACCGATCTATTTGTACACCCATGCTCTGCTGGAAGATTTTTAAGAGTTCCAGCCAAGTTTTTGATGCTAGGTAGTAGTTCTAATAGTAACCTAGCTGAAATCGAGGAGTCTAGCCCCAGCTTCTTATAAAAGTTGATAAAAAACTAACTCGTAATTTTGAGATTTATTTCACCGATCTATTTCTACACCCATGCTCTGCTGGAAGATTTTTAAGAGTTCCAGCCAAGTTTTTGATGCTAGATAGTAGTTCTGATAGTAACCTAGCTGAAATCGAGGAGTTCTAGCCCCCGCTTCTTACAAAAATTGATAAAAAAAATAACTTGTAATGTTGAGATTTATTTCACCGATCTATTTCTACAAGCATGCTCTGCTGGCAGTTTTTTAAGAGTTCCAGCCAAGTTTTTGATGCTAGATAGTAGTTCTGATAGTAACCTAGCTGAAATCGAGGAGTTCTAGCCCCCGCTTCTTACAAAAATTGATAAAAAAAATAACTTGTAATGTTGAGATTTATTTCACCGATCTATTTCTACAAGCATGCTCTGCTGGCAGTTTTTTAAGAGTTCTAGCCAAGTTTTTGATGCTAGGTAGTAGTTCTGATAGTAACCTAGCTGAAATCGAGGAGTTCTAGCCCCTGCTTCTTATAAAAGTTGATAAAAAAACTAACTTGTAATTTTGAGATTTATTTCACCGATCTATTTCTACACCCATGCTCTGCTGGAAGATTTTTAAGAGTTCCAGCCAAGTTTTTGATGCTAGATAGTAGTTCTGATAGTAACCTAGCTGAAATCGAGGAGTTCTAGCCCCCGTTTCTTACAAAAATTTATAAAAAAAATAACTTGTAATTTTGAGATTTATTTCACCGATCTATTTCTACACCCATGCTCTGCTGGCAGTTTTTTAAGAGTTCCAGCCGAGTTTTTGATACTAGGTAGTAGTTCTGATAGTTACCTAGCTGAAATCGAGGAGTTCTAGCCCCAGCTTCTTATAAAAGTTGATAAAAAAACTAACTTGTAATTTTGAGATTTATTTCACCGATCTATTTCTACACCCATGCTCTGCTGGAAGATTTTTAAGAGTTCCAGCCAAGTTTTTGATGCTAGGTAGTAGTTCTGATAGTAACCTAGCTGAAATCGAGGAGTTCTAGCCCCTGCTTCTTATAAAAGTTGATAAAAAAACTAACTTGTAATTTTGAGATTTATTTCACCGATCTATTTCTACACCCATGCTCTGCTGGAAGATTTTTAAGAGTTCCAGCCAAGTTTTTGATGCTAGGTAGTAGTTCTGATAGTAACCTAGCTGAAATCGAGGAGTTCTAGCCACTGCTACTTACAAAAATTGATAAAAAAAATAACTTGTAATTTTGAGATTTATTTCACCGATCTATTTCTACAAGCATGCTCTGCTGGCAGTTTTTTAAGAGTTCCAGCCAAGTTTTTGATGCTAGGTAGTAGTTCTGATAGTAACCTAGCTGAAATCGAGGAGTTCTAGCCCCTGCTTCTTACAAAAATTGATAAAAAAAATAACTTGTAATTTTGAGATTTATTTCACCGATCTATTTCTACACCCATGCTCTGCTGGCAGTTTTTTAAGAGTTTGAGCCAAGTTTTTGATGCTAGGTAGTAGTTCTGATAGTAACCTAGCTGAAATCGAGGAGTTCTAGCCCCCGTTTCTTACAAAAATTGATAAAAAAAATAACTTGTAATGTTGAGATTTATTTCACCGATCTATTTCTACAAGCATGCTCTGCTGGCAGTTTTTTAAGAGTTCCAGCCAAGTTTTTGATGCTATATAGTAGTTCTGATAGTAACCTAGCTGAAATCGAGGAGTTCTAGCCCCCGCTTCTTACAAAAATTGATAAAAAATAACTTGTAATTTTGAGATTTATTTCACCGATCTATTTCTACACCCATGCTCTGCTGGAAGATTTTTAAGAGTTCCAGCCAAGTTTTTGATGCTAGGTAGTAGTTCTGATAGTAACCTAGCTGAAATCGAGGAGTTCTAGCCACTGCTACTTACAAAAATTGATAAAAAAAATAACTTGTAATTTTGAGATTTATTTCACCGATCTATTTCTACAAGCATGCTCTGCTGGCAGTTTTTTAAGAGTTCCAGCCAAGTTTTTGATGCTAGGTAGTAGTTCTGATAGTAACCTAGCTGAAATCGAGGAGTTCTAGCCCCTGCTTCTTATAAAAGTTGATAAAAAAACTAACTTGTAATTTTGAGATTTATTTCACCGATCTATTTCTACACCCATGCTCTGCTGGAAGATTTTTAAGAGTTCCAGCCAAGTTTTTGATGCCAGATAGTAGTTCTGATAGTAACCTAGCTGAAATCGAGGAGTTCTAGCCCCCGCTTCTTACAAAAAATGATAAAAAAAATAACTTGTAATTTTGAGATTTATTTCACCGATCTATTTCTACAAGCATGCTCTGCTGGCAGTTTTTTAAGAGTTCCAGCCGAGTTTTTGATACTAGGTAGTAGTTCTGATAGTTACCTAGCTGAAATCGAGGAGTTCTAGCCCCTGCTCTTTACACAAATTGATAAAAAAAATAACGTGTAATTTTGAGATTTATTTCACCGATCTATTTCTACAAGCATGCTCTGCTGGCAGTTTTTTAAGAGTTCCAGCCAAGTTTTTGATGCTAGGTAGTAGTTCTGATAGTAACCTAGCTGAAATCGAGGAGTTCTAGCCCCCGCTTCTTACAAAAATTGATAAAAAAAATAACTTGTAATTTTGAGATTTATTTCACCGATCTATTTCTACAAGCATGCTCTGCTGGCAGTTTTTTAAGAGTTCCAGCCAAGTTTTTGATGCTAGGTAGTAGTTCTGATAGTAACCTAGCTGAAATCGAGGAGTTCTAGCCCCTGCTTCTTACAAAAATTTATAAAAAAAATAACTTTTAATTTTGAGATTTATTTCATCGATCTATTTCTACAAGCATGCTCTGCTGGCAGTTTTTTAAGAGTTCCAGCCGAGTTTTTGATACTAGGTAGTAGTTCTGATAGTTACCTAGCTGAAATCGAGGAGTTCTAGCCCCTGCTCTTTACACAAATTGATAAAAAAAATAACGTGTAATTTTGAGATTTATTTCACCGATCTATTTCTACACCCATGCTCTGCTGGAAGATTTTTAAGAGATTTAGCCAAGTTTTTGATGCTAGGTAGTAGTTCTGATAGTAACCTAGCTGAAATCGAGGAGTTCTAGCCCCTGCTTCTTATAAAAGTTGATAAAAAAACTAACTTGTAATTTTGAGATTTATTTCACCGATCTATTTGTACACCCATGCTCTGCTGGAAGATTTTTAAGAGTTCCAGCCAAGTTTTTGATGCTAGGTAGTAGTTCTGATAGTAACCTAGCTGAAATCGAGGAGTTCTAGCCCCTGCTTCTTATAAAAGTTGATAAAAAAACTAACTTGTAATTTTGAGATTTATTTCACCGATCTATTTCTACACCCATGCTCTGCTGGAAGATTTTTAAGAGTTCCAGCCAAGTTTTTGATGCTAGAAAGTAGTTCTGATAGTAGCCTAGCTGAAATCGAGGAGTTCTAGCCCCCGTTTCTTACAAAAATTTATAAAAAAAATAACTTGTAATTTTGAGATTTATTTCACCGATCTATTTCTACACCCATGCTCTGCTGGCAGTTTTTTAAGAGTTCCAGCCGAGTTTTTGATACTAGGTAGTAGTTCTGATAGTTACCTAGCTGAAATCGAGGAGTCCTAGCCCCTGCTCTTTACACAAATTGATAAAAAAAATAACGTGTAATTTTGAGATTTATTTCACCGATCTATTTCTACACCCATGCTCTGCTGGAAGATTTTTAAGAGTTCCAGCCAAGTTTTTGATGCTAGGTAGTAGTTCTGATAGTAACCTAGCTGAAATCGAGGAGTTCTAGCCCCTGCTTCTTATAAAAGTTGATAAAAAAACTAACTTGTAATTTTGAGATTTATTTCACCGATCTATTTGTACACCCATGCTCTGCTGGAAGATTTTTAAGAGTTCCAGCCAAGTTTTTGATGCTAGGTAGTAGTTCTGATAGTAACCTAGCTGAAATCGAGGAGTTCTAGCCCCTGCTTCTTATAAAAGTTGATAAAAAAACTAACTTGTAATTTTGAGATTTATTTCACCGATCTATTTGTACACCCATGCTCTGCTGGAAGATTTTTAAGAGTTCCAGCCAAGTTTTTGATGCTAGGTAGTAGTTCTGATAGTAACCTAGCTGAAATCGAGGAGTTCTAGCCACTGCTACTTACAAAAATTGATAAAAAAAATAACTTGTAATTTTGAGATTTATTTCACCGATCTATTTCTACAAGCATGCTCTGCTGGCAGTTTTTTAAGAGTTCCAGCCGAGTTTTTGATACTAAGTAGTAGTTCTGATAGTTACCTAGCTGAAATCGAGGAGTTCTAGCTTCTGCTCTTTACACAAATTGATAAAAAAAATAACGTGTAATTTTGAAATTTATTTCACCGATCT
Organism: Hylaea fasciaria; assembly: GCA_905147375.1. Classification (NCBI taxonomy): domain Eukaryota; kingdom Metazoa; phylum Arthropoda; class Insecta; order Lepidoptera; family Geometridae; genus Hylaea; species Hylaea fasciaria. The sequence continues at coordinate 9,045,785 of LR990202.1, read as the reverse complement.
ATTTCTACACCCATGCTCTGCTGGCAGTTTTTTAAGAGTTCCAGCCAAGTTTGTGATGCTAGGTAGTAGTTCTAATATTAACCTAGCTGAAATCGAAGAGTTCTAGCCCCTGCTTCTTACAAAAAATTATAAAAAAACGAACTTGTAATTTTGAGATTTATTCTACAATTATATCTATTTCTACAACCATGCTCTGCTGGCAGTTACTTGAAAGTTCCAGCCAGGTTTTGGACTCCAGGTTGTAGTTCTTATATTATCCTAGCAGGTATCGAAGAGTTATAATGTGATTTTGTGATTCTTATTTCTTGCACAAAATATGCTATCATACTTCTATGCTCTGCTGATGCTATTGTATGAGTTCCAGGCAGGTTTTTTGCTTTAAGTTAGAGTTTTGCTATTTGTCTACGGGATTCTGAGAAGTTTCAGCCTGTGAAAGTAATTGATGTCATTGAAAAAAGAAGAGATATTTTATTTTGGCATTTTTTTCATAAATTTTTTGCAGGCTGAAAGTTACAGAACTATTCTTAAAAAGTTTCAGGAACTATGAAACTCAGTAGTAGGTGTAAGAAAAACCATTTGGTTTTTGATTTTTTGCAAAATGATCTGCTACGGGAAGTTGGCAGATCATTATTTCAATTGATATTTTTTCAGGAATTTGGGCAGAACTATTCCTGAAAGTTATCAGGAACTATAGAACTCACCTGCATGCGAACAGAACTCACTTTTATTTTTGATCTGCTGGAAAATGTTCTGCTAACTTCACTGACATGGGGCCGTGCGCATTCTGCGCACGCCCCAAAAATCCGGTGACGCTGTCAAGGTCGGTAGAAACAAACAGAATAATCATTCAAAAAAATAACGAGGTTCCATATTACTTCGCATACGGCCCAGTACACACGCTATATAGGCCCGTAGCGTCCTCATAGCAATTTCACCTCAAATTAAAACCGTGACATTATCAGATCCTCATTTTGAGTAACTATACAAAACTACGCCCATCCTGCATATTTATTTGATTTCTATTGTTGTCAAAAAGACTAAAAGTTCCTTTCATAAGCTACCTAAAAACGTAAAAAGCGTTATGATTATAAAAGCGTAAAGGTTATTCATGTTATTCAGAAAATCGTAACCCCTAAAAATCAAACAAATTCAAAAGCTGATATTTGAGGTCCATACCAAGTTACCAACCAAAGTATCGCAACAGATGTGTCACTAAGCGACTGCACTGAAAGGCTTTTCAGTGTAAATGTCGCTCTATATGATAATCAGTGCAGTGAACGTTCTCTAGAACACAGTAATGCCGTATGGAAGATGCTCGAGGGAGTATTTTATAGATTGCATTAATGAAATGAGAGCTGAGTGTGCCAGAGGTTTAAGCTGTCTTCAGAGTCTTTCGAAGCGATACTTAGGTCGTTCAAAAGTGTGATGACTGGCTTATCAGAATTTTATAACTTGAGAATTTATCTTACATCAGGGTTTTAGGGTTGCTAATTTATAGAAATGAAGTCCGATGATAAATATAATATCTAAGATAATTAGGAACCTGTATTAAGTGCGTAACGAAATATTTATGCTAGAACTGTAATGGATTACCTCATAAATGTATAAAGCATCGCGATTTGACAGGAAACCGTCTTCTTATATCCATATAAACTAATCTCACATACTTAGGTAGGTACCAGAAACGACGCGTGCCTGCTTTCGTTGTGTTTTAAATTCTTCCAACGTGACAAATAATCGAAATTCATTTCGCTAGTGGGTTCCCAAGGAGTCGGCAAAGCGTAAAATTGGGATACAAACATGCTCACGTCTCTTTTGTTCCCGGCGGTATTATATCTTAAACCGTTGCTTTTACTTCCCCTTTTAAGAAATTCTCTCGCGTCTCTGATTTTGGAAGGAAGTGATATTTTATTGTAAGTGATATTGGATTGGATGGAAGTAGTTTTGGGGATGTGTTTTTGCAGGTGATATTGAAGATTTAATAAATTAATCTGTCAGACAGTGTCTACCCAGCAGCTACCTGTTTCAATTAACACCACTAAATGATTTATGAGTATTTTCGGACTTTGAAGCCCAAAAAGCTTGCGATGGAATTTTGACACGTCCAGTAGAGGGCAGTAATACAATACAAATTATAAATAAACAAATAAGGGGCCAGCTTAAAAGCTTACGTTGACTCCACTGTTGGCAATCATATCAAACATTTTGACTAATTCGTAAAAGTCCCACTTTGTAATCTATGAACCAAACAAAACATCATTTGGAAAGAGTTAAGGTTTCTTTATAAGAGTCTAACCTTTCCACATCGTCAATTTAATAAGAACAGAACAGCAGCCGTAACAATACCCATTTTCCTTTAATAATGACAGTACAAAGGCTTGGAAGATGTTCAACTCACTACGGCAGTTGCTGAATGACCACTGCGCTGCATCTAGGTTCCTCGCAACTTTACTTTTACAGCTACTATTAGGGAAATTGAACTTTATAACATTGTGTAGAAGATGGGTTCAGGGAGAAGACATGGCGCGGTAATTTGTAATCCAAATGAAACGTTGACACTGAGCCCCGAGCGGCCGGCGGGCGGAAAGAAAATTGTAAGATCAAATTAGGTTCCGGTTTAAAGTCTTCGCAATAATAAGAATGGCTCGCAAATGAAACGTAGTAGGGGAGGTATTTTTTAAAGAGATGAGAAAATTTATTCGCCGCACCAGTTTAGTATGTTTGTTTTAAGTCGTGTTCTCGGCGTTTACCTAATTTGAGGAAATGAAGGAATTATGGTGTAGAGTAAATGCTAGCCGACGAGAAGTAGGATTATGCTCATTGTTTGCAAATGAAATGTACGAGTATAGTTCTAATAATTCTGGTTGGTAACTTAAAGCAGTTAAGTGAGGTTAAATCTATTAATGTGCACTATTAATAAATGCTATAGTAGCTTTTGTTAGGTATAACTAAGCAATCTTGCCAGTATATAAAGGCGAATATGATTAATTTTTTTTGTAGTATGTTTAATTGTTTATTAGCGTTGGAACGGCTGAACAAACTTTGATAAGATTCTGCGTAATATCATACACACTGCAGTTCCTGAAATAATACGATATTATTTTGTTAATCATCCTAATATCCTCCTAATGTCCTAATGTCATCGTTAATGAGGGTGAATGTTAGTTATCTGTAAATTAAACCTTCTAGACCAGCGTACCTACACCATACATGTATTAAGATACATAAATATATTTTTCCCAGTCTACAAAAAATAAGTAGACTTTAGTTGGGACCTTGCCGTTTTATGCTTCAGGTAAAATAAATTAATGAGTAGAAAATATTAGGTACCATACTTTTCTTTTAATTAATATCTGCCCCAAAACTTTTCCTTGTTCAAATTATTTTAATTAGCAAAACTTCTTCTTAGGAATTATTTATCTTGAAACCTAATTACACAAAAAATTCTTCCTTATGAAAATCAACAGTCCGAACTTCCAAATTAAAACATGAAAATGCATAATACGTATTGGCAAATTAAAATCCTTTTTCCCTTAAAGTAAAATAATAACGGAACTGCTCATTTTAAGCGGCAGCATCTAACTGATAGATTGAGTTCCGACTTTCAGTGGAAGTATGAACGAAATCCATTAAGGAATCCCAGTGGAGTCCCAGCGTCTTCCGTTTCGGAAATTACATTAAAAAGCAATACTTCCTACCCAATAACTAAAGAAACGACTAAAAAATGCAAAGGAAATTCTTTTCTCTTAGCGCGAAGCGTGCTCGAATGCTTTTTAGAATTTCTTTTAACCTACTTTCCAAGCGGTCTAAGTTATTTTATGGAACGATAGTTGCTGCCCCATATTGTAGCTCTTAATATATATTGTTATCTAATAATGTATGGATGGTTTTGAAATGCGGATCCGGGAAAAAATACATTATTAAATTGGAGAGATTCAAATGGAAGATACTAAATAATGTGGGACAGCCAATTAGCCACGCGAGAAGTGAAAGTGAAGTGTTTCTTTTTCTTTATTGTGCACTAAAATCAATAAAAAAACAAAACAGTTAAAATCAGCAAAACAATTAAACATCTTAAGAATTGAAAAGCAACCGCATAAATTGTGTAAATCCGCTATCCGAAATGCATTTGCCGTCTTCGGAAACCTGACTACAATACTCTACAAACAAGTTAAATAATTCGTCGGTAATCGGCTCGCCGGCTCTGACTGTAAGCAATTTAGTGAGGATTAAACCCCTGATTCCCTTGTAGACTTCACCCCTGCGCAATACATGCCAGCTGCAGTTAGGTAACGACCATTTTGAGGAAGTTACTTCGTGAACAAAAGTGAATGATATGACGATACCTGCCAGATGAGCCATCGAGTTGTAATCTGAATCTGATGGTAGATTCAGTTGATTTTTATGAGCGCTCCCTTATACCGTTTTAAATAAAGAATTTTAACTGCCCTTATTATGAAACGTAAATTTGGAAGAAGATAGATGAAAACAGACTGGAAAATGATGTGAGATTAGTAAATGATATGTGCAAAGCTTCTTCTTGAAACGTTATGGGAAGAAAAGTGGTATTGTGAGCCAGCCGTGTAAATCCTAGTGATATTTATTTAGAGCCCAAATAAGGGGTTGGTTGTATTGCGGCAATGGGAACAAGTAACGTTTCGGATTTTGTAGGGGTCGAAGTCGTTTCCATCGCCTTTTCTGCAGTAATTCTAAATTCGTTACATTAAAAAACTACCTATCGTATTCAGTAGGTATTATATTTTTTTGTATCGGAAATGTGAATTCAGGTCCAATGTGAATAAATCTGTTTTAGCTGAAAATAAATTACTCGCCTTTGCAACCTTTGGTAATTTTAGTACATTTCAAATGTTCATAAAGGTGCCTTACTGCTTGTGCAAGTAGTTTCTAAAGCGAATAATGTAGAGATTTATTTGCACTGAGAACTCGCTAGTCTCTCTAATCGAATAATGACCATAGAACGGCGACTATCTGGGATACAATGGAAAATCTCATTGAAGTCTGTGCGGCGTCCATGATTTAGTAATAAATTTTAAGGAATATAGTTCTAATTACCTGCCTATGTCAGCTACTTTGCGGGTGACAACCGCTCTAGTTTCGTTGCTCTTGTTGTTGCAAATAATAAGTTACATCGATATTATTGCAATTGTTATATTAAACCAATCGATATTATTGTAATTAATTAAAGTATGTCTTATCAAGAAGCAAACATCTTCAAGAAATCCACATGCCGGAGCGAAATTTTGCAGGTATACGGTCCACCAATCCGGACCACGCCCTGATGTCGACTATGACTTGATCATTCTGACGGACGAGAGTCGTCCGTTACCTGTGCTCACCAGTAGGGTGACCAGGAACCTCTATCGAGAAAGTATTCGATACGTCAACTGTCAAGTTTAATTTAGATTTGATCAGCGCCTTGCAATATCGACAAGATGCGTACGCGAACGGCTACCTTGATCGATAACATAACGATACAAACCGTTAAAATGTTTGTGCTTGCCCTATTGTAGCAGTACTAATCAAATCCATAACGAAATTGACAGTTAACGTATCGAATACTTCTCGATATACTGAGGTTCCTGCTCACCCTACAGTTGCGATGTCTTATCAAAAATTCTGCTAGACAACAATTAAAAATGTATTGTCTACAAATGAGAAATACAGAGCTTAATGATAACCCTATTATATCTATCTATAGAGTTGTCAAAATGCCGTTTCGATAAAGGGCTGGCGAGCAATTAGCGGATGACTTTTCGGAGCTTATACTGTCACGTCATTATTTTTACGGGGACGTGAATCTGACATGTCCAGGCTTATGACGGCCGTGTGGTTCCATTAAAAAATCGGTATTACCAGACACGAAATTGAGGGGCCAGAATAAAAATCACGGTGAGTATTTTACACCACAAATAGAGAGGTATTTGTGGAGCATGATCTAGTTAAGCCCAAGTATGATATGGCTGTTACAGTTATTGTCTACTGGTAGATAAAATGTCAGTAGAGCAGACATACTCAGTAGGCGTTTGTCTGGAAAATCATTACGTATGTAGCTTCTAACTTTCACGTTATGTTAGCTTCAAAATCGTAGCTCCCGTCTTGAAGATATAATATTCTATCTTTGTTTATAGTTGGACTGGACTCCAATACAAATTGTCTCTAAGCAAGCTTTTTAGGGACGTGGAAAGTGAACTCAAACTATAACCAAGCCCTTTTCTATTCGACCCAAATGATTATCACGTGAAGGGTGCCCATTGTGCCCTTACGTAATTCAATAGCTGAATAACGATGCTGACAATATGAATCTACGAAATTTTACCGTATCTTTTCGAGAGTCGGTTTCCCTTACATCCGAGCTTCCTTATTTATCCACTTTTAGATCCAAAGGTCTCCTTGTTAAGATAGGAGCATACAAATAGGTAAGTTTTATCAAATGTGTCTCAAAAATGTCTAGTAAAAATGTATGAAGGTACATCCGTACCAACGTTTACTTCTTTAATCTGACCGTAGGTGCGATAAATACGATGATTTCGGTTTAAAATTGAGCAGGCAAATTTAAAATCGAAGTGAAAATATTAACTATCCTAAGCAACAAATACAAAAAATAATGGCACCTCAAGATGATAGGTTTCGGACGCCATCGTGTCGTTATGTGAAAATCAGTTGTTTTAAAATCGCGGCCTTACAAAAACTGGAAGTTTTAAACGAAACGCTAGACGAAACATTAAAATGAATTGTAGAATCAAGCTCAACCTCCGTCACACACGCTACAAGCGCTGTGTAAGCGCCTAATTTCGAGCTTGGACATCTGCAGGCACCAAGCTCCCAACTCTGGATGTAAGCACTTTATGATTGCATAAGCATTTGATTGCAGCTATCCAATTTCAGATTAAAAATAGTTCCATCACCAGTTCATCCACCAGTTTCGTTATTTTACAATGTCAAAGTATTATCAAGATTTACTGGATGTTCTATGTTTATTGTCAGTACCAGTATATCTCCATCTTTACAAACCAGGTTGTTACAGGATAAATATAACGAGCTCGACCCGTGTCACGCGGCGCCGTGTCACCGGCCACCGGGTAGCAGCCTCCTAATTTCGCGCGCAAATCTTGTACCAATCTCCGGATATATTTTGGTACACGGGAAGCTTCAGATGTCTATTCTGATGGACGTTATGTTACGTGGAAAGCAGTTTGGACTTGTTGTTTTTGCTTGTAACCTGGCATTGTGTGGGTGTGTGCGTGATTTGTGTGACAAGTCTCTGAACCTCACCAATATTATGTTTCTTGTTCAACTGTTTTTTTTTCATTAGAACTATGTTCGTTCAGTCACATAGGACTATAAATGTTCTTCCACTGTTAATTCAAAAAAAAATTGCGATATTTTTTGTGCAATTTTTTATGGAAACGTATAAAAGTTTGGTACGCTGAGCCCCAATAATGTAGTAAGTACAGACAGAGACACATACTTGTATATTCTCCACACGTCGCACTCCCCTGAGTCGGAAAGCATGCAGTTAATGAAAATAATCCTACTCCTCTAATGTCAATGCTTACGTGACGGATTTCTTGCTATTAAAAATACTGCAAAGAATGTTTTTTCATAACTAAAAACTTCTTTTATTTTTCTATTTATCTAATCAATAAATTAGTTAAGTACTATATTTTTTGTTTATTATGAATAAATAAATTGTTGAATATGTTATTAGTAAAGGATGAATGTTTGTTCAGGTCAATTGTTGTGAGTCAAAATTTCGAGTCCTTTATTTATACTCGTAAAAGTGAATATATTATGATGTGTAATGAATCAAGATAAATACCAGCTGTGCCTAGCGGTTTCAGCCGCGCTGACCAAGCTTTTCTAGCATAGAAAGGTCACGCATTATCACTACTTTCCACTTTTTTCTCTAAGGATAGGATGCAAAATAACAATTACATCCATCCGTTGCTCCGTTTTTGAGTCAAAGAAGGACAAACAGGATTAAAAATTATCAGTTATGATTCAATTATACGTACTATTGGTAGGCATATTATAATCTAAATATTAAGTCCTGGTTAACTGCAGTCTTAAGTTTTAGGCACATTTGTAAAGCGTCTACCTATTTTCTTTCATTGTAAATCTGAATAAACACATAAGCTATTCAACGTCGTCACATGTAAGAGTATGCTTTAAAATTGCAACAAAATTGTCTAAAGTGTTATCATATCTTAGAAGGTTCCATTAGAGACGCTAGTTCGTACTAACAGTATGGACAATATACATGCAGTAAGTTACTGGCACGCCACAAATCCGCACGAGCGAATTTACTACTCAGTGGTTGACTGGCTTGAATATTTTTTGGCACGGTAAAGTGTTCAAAGTCAAAGCATTTATTGTAAATAGGCAATAAAATCGCACTTTTACAAGTCAACAAAGTGAACCATAAAACATAAAAAATGATAAATTAAATTAAACAGTAATTGATTATGGTTTGAGTTTGAAAACTATATTGTTACTATCAGGAGCACGGGCAAGTGGTACGCTGGTGTAAGATTGTAGTAAATACAACCGGCATGGTTTAGGGGCAGTTTCTCATACTGTTACTTGAGTAACTGTGCATTAAGTGAACATTTTCTGAGAAATGTCTCGCGCTTGATTAGACATCGTTTTCATCGCTTTCTTCGTGCTTCCGCTTTTCAAAGCTACATGAAAATGATTCTTCTACTCACATTATGCTTTATTATTCTGAGGAAAATGCTCTGTAATTTTCTTGGCATGATGGATCGTATAACTGCTATGAATACACGGTTCTGACGATGACAACTGTTGCTGAGTATATTTAAAAAGAAAAATTTCGACTTCGACAATTTCAGTCTCTGAATTAAGTAGGTACCTGATGACTATAATAATATGGTAATTGTCATAATCAATACGGGGCCACTTATGAATGTTGAAAAGTATCATAATTATGCGGTATTTCCGATAGTGTATCTATTCTATATCGTACCAAATTTCATCTAAATGCGTTAAGCCGTTTTAGCCCAGATTTGTAACAAACATAAGCACACACAAAATTGACACTTATATACTTATAATATTAGTAGAATGCGCAGAAGACGAAGTAAGCTTGGCTAGATAAATAAATAGAATTGAATTTGGAAGAAGTCTTTCCCACAATCGATTATGAACACTTGATATCGCCTTAGAAAACAAAACAGTATATTTCAGCAAAGCAAACCTTGTCGTGGATAAAAGCATAAAGAACGATCAAATAATGTCCTGTTTACACTCACAACAAAAGTCGCACACGGACATGACAACACGAACAGCGTCGCGGAATACCGATGACCCCCCGCGGTCGCATGCATTATGTATCGCCCTAAGGCCGCCCAAATGAATGCAACGAAGAAAAAACATCCCTGAGACGAGACAGTAGCGCGTTGTAAACTGGATGGATGTGGCTCGTGCATTGGACTATTAAGTTACTTGTAAAGAACCATTGTGTCGCGAAATCGGTGATTTTGATAACGTTGATAGGATCCAATAGCTAACAGACTTGAGACCCAGATCTCTCTCTCCCTCCGTCCCTCTCTGTTATTGATACATAATATTTGTATACAGTATGCAAACCTTTCATAAGTCTTCTGCCCACCTCATTATACTTCTACGGAAGTCTAACTGCCTAATCCTGCCACCACGATGTTTAACCAAAGCGGTCCATCTCAGGCAAAGTAGGTATTTAAAAATACGAGTCAATTGTCACATTCTATAGCCATTGCATTACTAGCCACGTCTAGTTCTCTAATCCCCTACACATTGCCCCCTACCTCAGTCTGCGACGTGTATCCGAGGCTAAACGACGGAAATAAAAATCCTATAAATATTGAACGACCATATTTTTCACACTTTGTCGCGAGTGCGCGTCGTGACTCGTGTCGTGCGTTTGTTGCCTTCTACGGTAGTCGCTTTGATAAGATGTTTATACACGGGGCGATGGCTATTTGTATGAGTTCAGATGGATGCTAGAGGTGTAACATAGAGATGTACTCGTAGGTAGTTATCGTTTTATTCTCGTGCAGATTAATGATTTTGACATTCAGAAAGTTTATGTGTATTACATGGTTACTATTATTATAAACAACCTCCATCGAAATAATTAACAAAACGAAACAAAACAACACAAGCTTTATTTTTCTATTGAACGCAGTTTGAAATAGTAATACAAGCAGGAAAACATTTTTTAGGGCCAAAAATGAATATCACACGGAAAAAACGCGACAAATATTTTGTGATCCAAATTTTGTAGTTGATAAAATTTCAGATTGCGATTCAGAGTTTATAAATATTCTATGAAAATTGAACTGGTGTAACGTTACTGCCACTAAAGCGGTTATTTGACTCGCGTGAATCCCCTCTGAAAGCTTCATCTATGCACTGCACATATTGCGGCTTTGAATCCGTATTTTAGGGTTCAAGGGAGACTGCTACTTATAGACGACACAGTACGTACCGTACGAAACAAAGTGAGTAGATCATCTTACTAGAAGAGTCACTATAAGACAAATTAAACGGAATTGTGCAACTCGCCATAATGAGGTTAGAGAGCGTAGCCTTAGCAGTGAGAAAACGAAAACTTCTTCATTTAAAACATCTTCGAAGCGTTAGGCACCTAGGTTTTATGCATTTTACAGAAAAAAAACTGTAATCATAAAAATATTTTTGAATAATTAAAATATTAATTTGGTTATTTGGAGTATTTGTTTTTCACATTTCTCATGTTATTTGATAATAATAATTAGAAAGGCAGTCATTACAAACGAAGTCTAGCAATAAAAACGTCTGGCATGCCACTTTGTGTTCAGTTCTGCAACGCATTTCTTTATACTAAAATTTAAAGTCAAAACAAGCAAGTTTTCCTACTGTAAGTGTTTTATACTGTTTTACAGGCGATCAGTTTTGGAGGATCACTGGAAATTGCTTACCACATGCATCGGTTCCACAAACAGGCATATCCGTATTTCACGATAAAGCGTAATCTTACAGCTGTCAGGTGTAATATTGACGGATATTCGGTTTGTATTGTATGTGTATATTGCGTGAAAGGCATGTTTGAATAGGAAGATACGAAGGTAAATGTCTGTATATAATAGGTATTTTATTCATTCTGTACCTACATGATTTAGAGTTATACTAAAAGAAATATGTTATAAGACAAAATATTTATTGATAAATATGATAAAACCATAAATAGCGTTTACATTGGTAGAACGTTATATTGGAAACAGGTTAAAGTCCTTATTGTTTTTCTTGTTTCATGTGTGTGTGTTATATACTTGAGTAAATGACAATAATATAGGTACAAAAGGCGCAAAGTTTTGTTTTATTCACTTAAAGCACAGATAAATAGACAAATAATGAGAACACAATGATCTAACAAGAAAGTAAGAATCTTCGCACGTTTACAAAATTTTGATCAAAGCCACAAATCGAATCGGCCATTTTGGTTGGACATTTTTTTGGCATTACTAAAGTTGCCAGGTAAGAGAGTTAAAGATACAGTTTAATATGTACTTAATTGGTGATTCGTACAATTATAGTCAGGGCTAGGCCCTACATTCAATAAACTGGATATTTATAGATATTTATCAGAAGAATTATAAATACACCGCGGTGGTCGTAAATGATAAACTTGTCTTGTGGGTTACAAAGTAAATTGGAACTCAGATTGTGCGGGATAGTGACCATGATAGCAGTTTTTAAGACCATAAATAATGCCATATCAAACCCAGATCTCAAATCTCAAATCAAATCTTGAATGAACTCACATAATATTTCTATACTAATTTAAATGGTGAATATTAAAATTATAATGTCTTATAGGAGGTCAAGTGCTAGTCATGTCGCGCCATTTACCGTCTCACCACAAAAGTTTAGACCAGATTTAAACAGTTGTTTCTAAAATTTAGTTCGACCAAATTGATGTCTATCGCTCGCGTTTTCTTACGCAATCCTGGGATTCTTAATTATTTTACCTATGAGTTTGTAATTGGGTTAGAAAAAAATAGGATTAGACGTCGATTTGTCGAGAAAATATCTATCCTCATCTGTTCAACTCTTGTTTAAATCTTTTGTAGTAAGATCGTAAAGTTTAAAGCGTAGATGCTTTTGTATTTTCTATACTTGTTTTTAGGATCTACTTCAATAGAAAAAGCGTAAAATACCGTTAGTAGGTATATTGGTAGGTATATTGGTATAGTGGTATATTACAAAAATTCTTGATCAAAGAACCGTAGTCCTATCACCACCCAACTCATAGTCACTCGACCCTCGGCAGTAGTCCAGTAACATTACGACTTAATCTCCAGTAAATTGCCAGTTATCTGCCTGTAGCGACCGCTTGCATAATTGCAACTCCTTAACGGGACTGGTTGCTTTGTGGGCTTAATTAGTGCCAGTATGAACTGGAGATTAAACTTTGGTAATAAGTTCATAAGCAGTGTTTAGTTCTAGATATTGTATGGTATGAAGTCCGTTAGATTATGGTTGTAAACGCATTTTGTGTTACAAATCACCCTAAATTCTATTTCTCTGACTGCAAAAAAGTTATTGCGACATAAAAAAACTTTTTAGACTAGATTTGGCCTATTATCTCACCTCGGTCTTAAGTGACAATATTGTGGTCAATGTTAATTAGTATTTAAACGGGTCTAATTCGCGCACAAACAAATATATAAATATATAATTTTGACACGACGTATATATTTTGGATATTAGTTTGTGCGCGAATTAGACCCGTTTAAATACTAATTAACATGTATTCAGTTCGCGAAAGTTTAAGAACTTCTATTGTGGTCAATGGTAGTTAGCATGTTCAGTCTTGAAAAGCAATCTAGGTATCTATCAAAATGTTGAAGTAGGTAAGTTATCTCTAACGAACATAATTATCTAACCACAATACTTTTGTTTTCACTCAGTTCACAATTACTGAATCTGGTATTCTCATAGATATTATAATATAACATTACTAATTTAAATGATTTTACTCATTTAAAAAAAGTTACTAATTTAAATTCTTAAGCACACCGGCCAGCAATACCAAACAGAAATAAAACGAAGCCCCCTGTATCACAGTCCATGTTCACTAACGTTCACCATGTTCACTAACGTAACGTTCGAAAGTCGTGCTTTCCGACACTATTCTTGGTAAGGTCGTAAAAGAGCTTGCAAATCTTTGTGTAGTTTTCCTGAGTGTCGGCAAAATAGTCGAACAGTGTGTGATAGCTTAGACGAAACTTCCTCTTTTGTGGTGGTTATTTTGAACGTGTGCGACAAAGTTAGTTTGTCGATCGACTTTTTTCTTCACTTTGTATGGCAATATGTAAGAATGAAGAATGATGGGTGTCTCTTTAACAAATTGCTATAGAATGGAATCACAGTTTGGAGTCACCATTAATTTGCGCCTTGATTGGCAATAAACACTATAATAATAGGAATAGCATAATAATTACACAAAAGGTACCTACGTAAAATGTACATGTTAGTTTGTTTTAAAAAGGACTTTCCTTTTTTGGTTTAAAACAATCAAATTATACTTTCCAATGTTATCGACTTTCTATCAATACTAACTTTTTCTCAGAACTAATCTAATCTAGCTAAACATTTCACCCTCTCTTCAATAGGTTATTTTTATATTTTTAAATGAACGTTAATAAAGGCAAGCCAATCTATAGAAAAGGTATTTAGATTAATAATTAAGTATACACCTACAAAAACTTTCCCGAAAGGTTGAAATTTTTGTGATATTTTTAACTTTGTCGATTGGTTTGGAAATAGCCGCCCAGCCCCCAAAGGAGTTCACTCTCATGCCGTTTGCTATTTACTGCCTTCGTCTACCGAATCAATATTGCATGTCGCAAATGCATTGCTCACGAAAAAGTTTATTTTGGAAATTGAAATTCAGTTGGGATTTTCACATCCATTGGCTAGCAAAATATATTACAAGTTGGGTTCGTAATTTAAACTTCAATTTACGCGTGTGGCACTACAGGATCTCTAGAATAATATTTACGGCAAAGATTTTTTGATGTACCCTAAACGATTTGAGTATGTGAGAACTTTTTGCAAATAAATACAGTTACATGAGCGCAACTTATAGACGGTGTTGTCAGACACGCTTTCCGTTTCAGCGAACACGAATGCATTCTGCATCGCGTGCATTCGTAATGGTTATTTTGACAGCTAGGGTGGCAACACTGGCAACCGGCCTGGCAGCGAGGGCGTGTCTACTGTCTAGGTCTCATAGGCGGAATAAATAAACAGCGCTGACAGCCCTTGCATATTGATCTGTAAGACGGGCGCTTGTTGTTAGCTCATGTTGTTTGAACAACAAATAGTTTGGTTTAAACAACAGATTGGATTTCTCAAGTCATTGACCTGATGGTAAAATCCATGGCTATCTTCGACCTTTATGGGAAGGGTGCAATATGGTGTAAAATTTAGTAGAAGCTTGCGCGGCACTAAAGGCACTACTTACTCTGAGACGAAAATATCCCATTAAAGTCTCAAATGCAACGACTCAAATTTAAAGACTGTAAAGTAAGGTTGTACGGACATGAGTGTGTTAAGTTATGACATTGCGCTCAGAACCTTAAATTTGCGTTCTGCGGGGCCATTTTTCATGCAACACAATTTTTAGCAAAGCCATCGACGGCACTGCAGAAAAGCTTATGCGTACAAGAAAAAAGAAGTCCCCTACTTTTTCTTAAACTACTCTAACGCGGACACAACAAACAACAAGACAAACAACACTACAGCTCCCCGAAACCTTCTGCGTCCAATATACCTTTTCTACAAATGGACATTTACTACCGTGAAACTAACCGTATGCGGCGAAAACAAACTGTTTTATACGACATGCGATAGCTAATTGAAACGAAACACCGCACCGCCGGCCGTCGGTGTCGGTGGAAGTGTTTTCGGTTATTCGAGTCTAGACTGAACTGTAAAACTTTGAAAAGTAAATTAGATTTCGTCTGAGAATGTAACAGAACCCATCGCTGCCCTCAGCACTTATCGAGATGCGCTTTCGGCTTCGGTGAGTGTGTCCATTGTTACCACGTCCTAGGGCTAATACTGAAGTTCATGTAAATGTAATGTTGTTTAATGTTGTTAATTTGACGACATCAAAAGAGTCGCACGCACCGGTGGATGCAAGTGGCGAATTGTCGTTCGTTAAGGCTGTCTAAGGGGGAGACCTATGTTCAGCAGGACGTCTTAAGGCTAATGATGATTATGATGATGCCATCGTTAGACGGTTTCTGGGATCTGTTTGCCTTACCATTGAAAACGAGTTTAAAAATAGCAGAACTAAAATAGGTACTACAAGAAGTGCTTCAATGGAAACGAATATCGGATTCCGATATAAAACCGATAACAGTCGAAACGCGGCATTCATATAAATGTCATATTAGATGCACTTCACATTCCGTTTTGATCTTTTTCGCAGCTGCACTCTTTGGAATTACAATCGAAGATTCCTTTGCAATGCAACGTTTAGGATGTTTATATGATAATGATAATCGTGATGATGATGGTTATCAAGTTAGGTTCTTAGCTCTGAAGCTCTTGACCTTTCGATTATGAATCTGCCGCCCGCGCTGATTACAAATTAAGTGCTGTTTCAGTTAGGATTAGACTGGTATGTCGACAATTTAGGCAAGTAATATTTGTACCCATATGGCCGAAGGCTCGTACTATATTTAGATTCAAATTGAGATCCAGTCAGTGACTGGTGGAAGCGGCAGACTGAACTGACTTGCTAATTTCGTGTTAGGCGGCAATAATAAGGTAGCGTAAACTGGGACAAAATGCTCCATGACAAAATATGCTATCATTATTTAAAGAATTTCTGAAAATGTGTGCGCACTAAATAGAGAATGACCACTCTGACCTAATTTAATCTTGGCTACACCCCCGTACTGCTCCATTATTGGTGACAAAATTACACGCCATCCTATATAAATTATTAGGTACAACTAATTTTTGCTTGTAGTCATATTAAATTGTCTTAATTATCAGTGTAGTTAGTCATATCCCGATATCTGGAAGTAGTCTGATTTCGATTACTACATTAATACTTTACAAATCTAGACTATTCTCGACTTAGGATATCATTTATCCTGTGACGCAGTGTACAGTATTACAATTACGTGGGTATACTTATAGTAAAAAACAGATAAACATAATTTCGTACAATTATCGGTCTAAAAACTTACAGTAGTTTCTTCCTTATGATCTGTATGGATAGTCAGGAAGACCATTCAAGGCGACCAACCTTGTACCATACCGATTCGGTGCATGCGAGTGAACAGAGTTATTCTCAGTAAGCTTGCACCATCTTAGACTGTATTGTAGGTTAACAATAAACGACATAGTGGTCAAACGCAAACTTTTGCTATTAAAAAAACACGCTTTTTATTAGAAAACTAATATACGCTCAGCGCGCCGCCCAGCAGACAGCAGCAGACGTTAGCTCCCGCCTAATGCCCGTCAGACGCCTCTTTTTAATCAAAATGCAAATGAATCGCGGCTTCCAGTCGCGTGACGTGACAGGACGGAGTTACTAGACTTGCGTATTATGTGGCGGATATAAGCAGGCGCAGGCCAACAGGCAAGATAAGGTAAGAAATATAAATAGCAGAAATTGCAGTGTACAAGCAAGTATCTGCAGTTAATCACTGCTAAATAGACGTCAACCGGCATCAGAGTTGATTTGAATCCGGTTATAACATTGCCACGTTACACACTGCTATTTATCTTTTATCTTTATTCTATTCTAATCTTTGGGACTGTATAAAATTTAAACAAAAGATTATCCGTAAACAAGGTCAGTAGCAAATGACAGCTATTCGTCACTGTATTTGTCTGATCATTCGAACCAGAATACAAGTCAAAAATCATCATACAAAACTGATTTTTTTTTTGAATAAAAAGGTGGGTTACCTCTCATTTTACTAAATGCAGAATTTGAATTAACTTTCACCAATTGCAAAAATGCGCAAGAAATACATTCTACGAGCGCACAATTTCACGTCATACTCAAATTGTTGCCCCAGCGTCAGAAAAGCCGGCTTTTGAACTGTCCGTCGCTAATACTTTCTATGACAAATTGAAACTTCAACTTGCTCAGACATGAACGCTATTGTGTAGGGCGCTCGATAATTAGTCTTGTCTCTTCTCCTTGCTTCGCCCGAGCTTACAATCGAGATGAAATATGCGGAAATTCCATTAGTTGATATGAAACTTGCCTGTAGATTGGACAGATGCCTTACGATATCAACCTTTCTACGATAATGTAACAAACTTACTAGTACAACCTACAAGTGTTTTTGAGGTATAAATTAATAGGTGCCTAGTTATTTTTATAGGATTTTCTAAGATGGGCTCAATAATCAAATTGTTATCTTCTCAATTACGAATCCTCCTGAATACGACTAAGATTAACCTTGTTCAAAGAGCTGCTTTTAATAATAATTCTAATTAGTTAAATATACCTACTTATTCTAATAAAAAATAGGTACCTAGATACTATTGCGTATATGAGAAGGCCACAACCGTTGAAAATGTAAGTTATGTTCAATAAACAATTTCATTAAATTTGTTTTATAGGTACATACCTACTAGGACTAATATTAATTTTGGTATCAAACTACAGCCTAAATAACTGAAGTCATTCAATAGAGTAACCTTTTGTTCACGTACCACTGTGATCATTTCGGTTGAAATTTTACTTACAGTGTGCCTAGTGCGAGTTTTGACAATTTATTTACGCGCTCGGTCCGTTTGGCGTAAACTTGAAATTGTATGGAATAATAGCAGCGCCATCTAGTGACTGATTCACTGACGCTAGATGGCGCTGCTCTTATTCCATACAATTTCAAGTTTACGCCAAACGGACCGAGCGCGTAAATAAATTGACAAAACTCGCACTAGGCACACAGACCGTTGAGCGGGGAGCGATCGGCTATTATTTTTAAATTCAGCATAATGGGCCATGTAATGAATGATTAAATAGCCCCCGAGCCAATTTAACTCTTAGCAGTTACAAAATAGAGTTGGGTATAGCTGAAAGTGTGCTGTGGTTTAGCAGGTTATTATTTGACGTATACACAAGTGCTTTTAGGGTTACCGATTATAAAGCGATTGTTGAAAGTTTTGATTTATTTCAGAGGAAAAACAATGATTGTGTTATTTAGTGAGTACTTATTGTTAGGTTAACAATTGAACACGAATTGATTACTTATGTTATTATGTTTGGCTTTTATATTTTTAAAATGTAAATTATTTTTTTTATCAAAGATAACCTACCTACAATATAAATAATGCATGTTCACAGCATTTTCAATTGAGGTCAAATGCGTTCGTTACCTATTCATTCTATTGCGATGTTCATCTTCCAATCTTCTTCAAATTCACGCTTCATAATCGTGATATAAGTTCTATTGTTGACCAATATGTCGATGTGAATGATAGAATCCGTCCAATGTCATGCCGTTTCATTATCCCGCGTATCTGGCATCCCTAAGCCTTTGTTTGTGTGCCTGCGCACCCTTTCTCATATTGTTCCATTCGAGCGGTTCGCTTGTGTTTGCTCAATCTGATAGTTAGGGAGATAGTGGACAATTCAATTACTAGTTGAAAAAGGTGAAAGGTTTACACAAGAAAAGTTCGTAAAATTACATTATGTGAATGGTATTTGTTATATTTAAACATCAATTTTCTCTTAGCTACATTTGATTTGAATTCTGTAACTATGTTTTCCGTAACTATTCCATTACAAAGCAATACATTCATATTAATTGAAATCTCCTTTGATCCAAAAAAGTGAAAATTCGACAAATCAAGACAAGAGAATTACTGCAAAATTAATGCTTTCCCAAAAATTCCACAAATTTTTATCTAAACTAAACCACTACCTACTATCGACTGTCAATCCGTATTTTTTGGATTCAAACTGACTTCCAAAAAGGAAATGTTTTTGATTGTATGTTTGGTTGTCAATTTACATTTAAAAATGTACAGGTACTTTCAGAGTAATTAAACTAAGCAACGACACCTCAACTTTTTCTCCTGTATTTGCCCAATCTAATTGCTACTCAGTCACGGCCATTCATCTGTATAGAATCATATTGCGAGCCGTGTGCATTTGTGAGCCAGTCTGCGGTACTTTCGTTTATAGTAAGGTATATACACATATACGCTATGCCCATAAGGTCCATATTTAATTGTGTAATGGCTGCGTACAGCTGGCTGTATTGTTTCTAATGGAAAATGTCAGGCCTCTTTGCAAATTAGCTTTCTGACTTTTTGGCTATCTGTATTATGGGATGTTTTGTTGGAGACGTGTGTTTTGTTGAACAATATTAGCGCTTATTCCATAAATAGTTAGGTACTTAAGTATTAAAAACTTAATAGTATTGTTGCATGTCGAACCCGGAAGTCAGGGAATCGAAACCGCAACTCTCCGGTGAATGTATTTACCTACCTAAATGAAGTTAAGTTTGGTTGTGAATGAAAGTCAAGAAATAGGAATGCCCAAAAGAAATTGTTTTATTAATAAAGGAAGTTATACAATAAGATTGGAGGCCTCAAGTGAGACCTCCGTTCCGTTGAAGACGGGTTTTATCACAGCTAATAGCATATAGTTACTAGCTGCGCCCCGCGGTTTCACCCGCGTTTCACATTATAAAACCTATAGGGCGGTGGCTGTTAGATACGACTTGTATTGTAACATTGTGTCAGAGAAAATACAGAGGTTAGGTAGTTTTTCACAATTATTATCGCACTGATGGACAAATAAACAGTGATGATGATGGTGATTATGATGATTTGTAGCCTATATTGTGTCTCTAAACTATCTGGATAATACATTTTATGCAAATTAAGGTACTATTTCACAGTTTTTAGGCCACTGTGTATGTGTAAGTTGGGGTATAAGGTAATATATATGCTATAAAAATACCATATTTCATGCCAATGGGGTAGTTTGTCACAGTTTTTATTCCACTGATGCAAAACGGTGGTGATGGTGATGATGAATTCAAGCCTAAGTCGTAAGTTGCGGGATAACCTATCTACCTACGTACGAAATTTTACGCACATTGGGTAGTTTTTCACATTTTTTATCGCATTGATAGAAAACGGCGATGATTATGATGATGACTCAATAATATGTCCTAAGTTAGAAGATAACCTATCTGCGAAACAAATTCTCTCTCCTCTCACTCTCCTCTCTTTCCCTCTTCCCTATTTCCCCCCACTCTCCCCATTCCCCTACTCCCCTTTTCCCCCCCACTCTCCCCTCCTTCTACCCCCACTCTCCCCCACTTTCCACACTTTCTCCCCACACACTATCCTCTTTCTCCCCCAGTCTCCCTCTTTCTCCCCCCACTCTCCCCTGTTTCTCCTCACTCTCCCCTCTTTCTCCCCCCACTCCCCCCTCTTTATCAACCCACTCTCCCCTCTTTCTCCCTCCACTCTCCCCTCTTTGTCCCCCACTCTCCCCTCTTTCTCCCCGCTCTCCCCTCTCTTTCTCCCCACTCTACTCTTTCTCCCCCCCACTCTCCCCTCTCTTTCGCCCACTCTTCCCTCTTTCTCATCCCATTCTCACCTGTTTCTCCCCCCACTCTACCCTTTTTCTCCCCCCACTCTCCTTTGTTTCTCCCCCCACTCTCCCCTCTCTTTCTACCCATTCCCCTCTCTTTCTCCCCACTCCCCCCTTTTTCTCCCCACTCTCCCCTCTTTCTCCCCCCGCTCTCCCCACTTTCTCAACCCACTCTCCCCTCTTTCTCCCTCCACTCTCCTCTCTGTCCCCTACTCTCCCCTCTTTCTCCCTGCTCTCCACTCTCTTTCTCCTCACTCTCCCCTCTTTCTCCCTTTACTCTCCCCCCTTTCTCACCCCACTCTCCTCTCTATCTAATCTCACTCTCCCCTCTTTATTCCCCACTTTCCCCTCTTTCTTCCCGCTCTCCCCATCTTTCTCCCCACTCTACCCTCTTCTCCCCCCCTCTACCATCTACTCCCCTTCCTCCCCCCCCACTCTTCCCTTTCCCCCCACTCTCCTCCTTTCTTCTTCTCCCCTCCCCGCACTGTCCCCCCTTTCCTCCCATCGCACTCTCCCTCTTTAAATAACGATCCGTTCAGCCGTTTATTGTGGTCCGTTGGGGGCAAAGAATACCTACCTAATAATTTCAACCCCCTTGCTTTTCCCCCTTTAGGGATGATTTCGCAAAAAAGCTGAAACCCGTATTTATTGATTTATTACCAAAAGCCAAAATAAGAATTTTCAGATCCCTAACTTGAAGAATTATGGATTCCCCATACAAACTTTCAACCCCTATTTCATCCCCTTCGAGATTATTTTTTGAGACAACAGATAGCCTATGTCCGTCTCATAGGTCCAATCTACCCGTATACCAAATTTCATCGAAATCGGTTCAGCCGTTTGAGCGTGAAGAGCTAACAAACATACACACACACACACTCACAAACTTTCGGCTTTATAATATTAGTAAGATTATACTCTCCTACCTAATCAGTGTGCCAATGGTTATAATTTTGTTTGAAAGGCCTAATAGGAGCAGGATAGCTCCTATTAGGCTTCCTCCTATCCTCCGGATTCCAGACGTTTATATTCAAGAGCCAAGAAAGAAGAATTTTAGGCAACATAGCAAAGTGAAAATAGGGTATTTTATGTTTACTGACTAACTGAAACTTCAGTTTCGTCATAGGCTTTGGCCGTACCTAACTGAGATCAATAGCGAATTTGCGGTTTCGATTTCAGGTTTTCGGTTTCGGCTGTGAACCCTATCTCGGCATTACACTCGTTTTTTTTGCTTTATCCGCTTCTACTTACGTGCAGCGTTTTTTTGCCAGGATCACTTTTAAACTTTCTACAACCTAGAACTTTCTACAACCAAATATTTTCCCAACTTTTGTCGTTGAGCATTTTCTACTGAGAATCACTTTCGAACCCCTGAACCTGCTAAAATTTGGCCGAGACGAAGCGGCTAAACTTTTTAATAAACCGTTCTATTGACATTATGCAAACGGCCCCGGAGATTATGCGCTGGCATCAATATTTCCCCCGGCTACTTGTAGGTGTTTACCCGACGTACGCTCCGAGCCGACAATACGCTTCTTTCCCTGCTTCGGAACTCTTTGGAACAGTGGTGGTGTGGAGATGTTATTGATTGATAAAATCTACATGGCCGATTATGATACTCTTAAGTAGGTATGTTGTTTGAAATTGGGTTTGAGACAAACAACTTTAGCTGGATAAAAGTCGTAAAAAATTAGTGAATCATTTTAAATATCTATATCGCATGTTAGTACGAGCAGTATTATTTTATACTTATCAATCGTATTTCAAAAACTTACTAAACATATATTAATGACCTAATTTTAATCAACAAAAATAAAACAACAATTACAGTGACGCTGTGTAAATTTCTAAGAGATAAAGCTAGAAAAAAAAAATATTTTGCCAATAACATCTCCATACCTTTCACTGCCCAAGTTTCCATTTGGCCGTTCCATGTTATCTTTATCCTCGAAGTACAGTTTAATTTAATATGCGCTTACAAACTGGGTTACTGGAGTACAACCAAACTAAATAACGATTAAGTCGCCGCCGATCGGCCTCCATTAACTAGACCTTGCAGCTCTGCCTGCGTCTCCTGAGATATCAGATCTTGGATAATAGCATGGTGCAGGCACTTCGCAATATGCGATTCAATTTAGCTATGCGAAGATTGTATCAGCTTTTTAACCCGCCTGCTCTACACCCGAATAGCAAGGCTTTTCGCACCACGGCCTTCACAAATAATACAGGTGTAGTCACAAAATACAACAAGATTTAAGTACGACAAACATACAGATGGTACAGTCAACGGAGTTTCATTTTCCTGTCCGAGATTAAATCCTGGACCAGTGCTTGAAAGAAACATCCTTTTTCAAACTCAAATCACAATCAATAAATTACATTATGTTTTATGGTTTTATTAATATGTTAATTCGATTTATGTGTTTGACTTGTAAAAGTACGATTTTATTGCCTATTAACAAATGCCTATTAAATGATTTGACTACATCTTTGCCGATTGCAAATTAGTAGAAGAAAAGAAGTAAGATAAACCGGACACTGCCATGTAAAGGACTCCCATAAATTACCATGTTCCGTGACCGAAATTGTCATGTATTACAATGATAAATCGATCGGGCGAGATATCTTATATTCGTTGTAGTATTAAGGATAATGGGAAAGCTGCGCCATTTGAATTAAAGTTATAAATCAGTTGGAGTAGGACTCAAGTTGGATTGACTGCTAATTTAAATCTACAACTAAGTTACTTCGTAAAATAAAATATACAAAGACAAACCTACTTAGATAGCATTTTAATTAATTAAAACTCATCTCCACGTACTCTGGTGATCCACGCGGGTTTCCTCATTATATTTTCCATCACCGAAAGGCAAGAGACAATATAATTACTTACAATTATTATTATGTACATTGGTACCCGCACTGGGATTTGAACTCACAACCTGCTGTTTGGAAGGCGGACGTCTCCCACTCGGCTATCACAGCTTACGTAACATTTTACAGGAACACATGAAATGTAAACACATGAGAATCACGAGTAAACACTGCGAGTAAGTAGTATTTATGTAATACATATTTCAACGATTCATGAAAAGCTGCATCGTCTGCGGAAATTGCTGCGTTATATTTATACCGTACATTATTCAACATTTTCAGCATACAGCCATCATTTTCCTGTACCGAATAAGTACCTACCTTATTAAGAACAAGATAAAATCTAAATTAACATTATGTGAGGCGTTGGCGACTTTCGGTGAATGAATGATGAAATTACCGAAGCCCTTCATATTTGATCACTCTAATTGATTCCGTCGCCATGTTAATAAATAACCTATGCCTCAGTAAAGCACCTTATACACAAGAGTACGGAATACGGCAATGCACTGGTAGTTTCGTAGAGTTGTTGGCGGTGTCAACAAAATTCAATTAATTGAGTTTGCCGGCGAGAGTATTGTTTGTGTTTTGGAGTAACCGCGCGTGTATATGCGGCCTTAAGGAAATAAACGGTTGAGAATATTATTATAATTATAGTAATTAGATTTAATGTAAATAGAGATGGGTTTTGTGTTTGATATGAATTGTTTTGTTTTTGTTCTGCACTTTTTTTTTTGAACTGGTTCAGAAATAAATATATTTTAAACGGAGCCAGAGAACAATCAAAAATTCCTGCGTTTTGGAATCATGGAATTTGGGCATGGTCTCATATTTGCGGAGTTTGTGGATCAGTCTCAATGACCCTTCCTTTGGTTCAAAATAATTTAATTCGAGGCTTTATAACGTTCTCAAGTACATCGTGTATCAAATTACAGGTTCTTGGAACTTATGGGAGCTGAATAGACATACATTTTAGATTCAATAGCCCAATTTGTCAAGGCTAAGTCATACTAAGCCCCCAGTTTCACGATCTCCAAACGTCAACGTAGAGCTAAAATATTCGAGGTCAAGTTTTCAAGACCTTATCTGACAAGTCATCCAATGCTATTTTTATTTTATAATGAAACGTTAAAAGTAATTGTGAGTCCTTGTATCACTTATATTTAGAAAAAAATTCTATCTATGGAATTACCCATTCAAAATTTCTATGTATTATATACGACAAAACTCGATGAAGAATAAACGTATAAATTATGCTATTGTACCCTAGCTTTAAATGCCCCGATTACATTTCGAAACTTTTTTCTTGGCGGTATCCTATTTTTAATGACCAACAAAACAACATAAAGAATAAAAAGAACTTTCTCTTTAAAATACCCAGGTACAAATGCCTGACACTTATAAAAACAAATCAGAACTTTATACTAGCACACAATTATTGATCTGTGCACACTACTTCTACAGTTCATTATTATCCTTCTTGGCTCGAGCGTATTCAAGCCGAATAAGTTGAGTCCAATCTGAGATTATAGAGACTCAGAGTAGAGCCTCGACCTCGAAGCCTGGCTTGGTGCCTAATAGCCTGGTGGCCATTACGGCTTCACTTGTGGGATCAAGGACGCATTCAGGACCTAGGAACAAGTTCGAAGGGGCTAAGATGCCCCAGCTGGATTGCAGAGATGATTTTCTGTTAGATTAGCGATTTGTAGGACAATTTTATTACGAATAAAGATGCCAAAAAAGTGTGAACAGACAAGAGAAACAAAACAGCTAAAGTGATTTATAGAGTTTGAGCTAAGAAGTATTTCTCTTACTCAGACTATATGCCATCTATTATATTAGGTATTAATTATACATAACCTACCTTCAGTAGCTGTTAGATGAGATACTGACGTTATCCGTGCCATTTGAAGACATTTGAAGCGTGATCTATCAAACTGAATATCCTTTGCCCCTACTGGGGCTTCCTAATTCCTGCCCGCTCGAAGATCATGCAGGTTCAAGCATGCAGCCTCCTTGGCTTAAACTTGTCCGTTAGTAAATCCTGCAGAAAGGTGTGAGGGTTTCTCAAGGGGTATTATTGTCCCGCCATTGTAAGTTTAGTATTTATGGCAGGATCATTTCGGGTTAGGTTTAGGCTAATTGTCGAGGATTCTGGATTAGTCTGTGGGCCGTTATTGTTATCCTATGGTAGTGGCATTAGTGGGCTGAAGTATTTATTGCCATTTTTGCGAGTCAGTCTCTTTAGGATCTTTGTAACCAGTAGTGTGTGTCAAGTATGAGGCATCTTTATGTGGTCGCACGCTGCAGTGGAGCAGCTATTTGCTACTGTGACGCGAAGCAACAGTCTGTGTACAAACCGGATTATTATCAGGCCGGTATTAATTCATTATTAAAAGTAAACACTATATAGTCACCGCTGGTCGAGTTAAGACATTATCCAATTAAGTACTTTCCAAAATTAAATTATAAACGGATGTGCAATTTGCTTGCCATTACACAACCCCAACGTTTCAAAGGAAAACAATTTAGCGTCGCCATTGTTCCTCAAGAAATTAATAAATGGAGTAATTTGAATAATTTTATTAGGGTTGTCCAAATAAGTGCAGAGTGCACTTTGCGGCGACATCCGCGGGCTCTTTGTATGTTAATGGCCTCTGTTTCACTGTTACTAGGGTTGGCACTTATTTGTATGGCCATAACAACAAAGTAAACACTTGAAAAGTTAGTTTAGCTAGATAAGAACCATTTCTCTGCAATATATTTGGCTAGCAAGTAGTAATGTGCAAGCAGCAATGTGATCTAATTTGAAGGGCATACGAACGAAATTAAGCAGTGCCGACCTCTGATAATAAATACTTCTTCAACTCGAAAGCACACTTAACTATGTATATAACTACTTATCTACTACTATTTCTATCTCTAGGGCATTTTTTTTTCGATCTAAGATTAATAGCTCACCAAAACTAAGACCAATGAGAGCAGTGTAATGTGGAATTGCAACAAATGTTAAATTGTTTTCTTTTTCTATTTTCAAGTCGCTTTACACTTTTGTGGCAGCCCTAAGTGATAGTGTCCTTTAATGTTAGGAATTATTGTTACACATTCATAATATCCATGCTCGTTATTGCAATATACAGACCGAGAGGCAATGCCATGTCTGTGACATCCGAAAATGGTATAAAAATATTCAAGCATAGGTAATTGGGTGTCCTAGTTAACTCTTTTAAGTAAAAACTTACATCTATATGAACTAGACAAACACTAATTGAATAATAATCGCAAGCACTTTCGGTACAATTTTATTCACTTTACTACATACATTACCGACACTGCCTACACGGCTTATCTGCTATCTACGTAACTAACTACACCTGAATTCCAGACACGCACTTATCAAGGGTCGCTAATGCCAAATGGGCTACCTCAAATCCAACCCGATTAATCCACTGCCATCTATCACGAATAATTATAAATTCTATCATTGAAACTAGGCACGTGAATCGAATTAGTCAATTTAGTCATGCGGGCTGATAGTGCTGTGTTTGATTTACAGGGTCACATCGAACTAAGAACGTGGCACGTGAGGTGGGTGCTGAACAACTGTAAACTTCGAAGTTCAATCGAAGTACGTTGCACGAAGTTGTTCTTCTTAGAAGTGGAGAGTTTGGAAGATTGTTTTGTTAGTAACAAGAATGAGACTTACGTAGTCCTATGTAATGAAAATGTATTTTTATACCTTGAAGTAAAAAAAAAGTACTGCGCATCCATGATTATTTGGCACTCGAAATCAATTTCGTTCAAATAATTCCATGAAATCGGTCTACTTTTAAAATTCGAACCCCTAACTAATTTATATAATGGAATCACGAGTCGGTAAACTCATCAAACACAAAACGACTTCAAAATGTGCACCTCCTCTCAAATCTTCACCAATTTGACGCAAGATTGATTCAATTGAGTCCTGCTATTCCCATTCTGCATACAACCGGATAATACTTCAAACGGTTCTGCTCATTGTAACCGCCAGTCTAATCAGACATACCCTGCTCCTTAGCTCGTCTATTAGTGCGGTGCCACAAGGGGTACACGGGTTAATTTGTAGAGGTCTTGCTCGGCTGGACGCAGGCATGTCTCCTGACATTTGAGGAAGCGAGAATCACCCAAAGCGAACCCCTTTTTAGGGCGTGAAATTGAATCTTGTTGCGGACGAAGGGTGCAGAGAAAACTTAAATATTTAAGGGGGTATTACCATCTAGGGCCCGGTCGTTTGGAGGTGAGGTATTAATTTTACGGGCCCCACTGTACCCATGCGGAGGGATACGTACTCGTTAACTTCTAACAGTCATTTGTTCGAGTTAACGGTAGAGTGACTTTAGTTAGGAGTCCGTATTAATTAAAATTAGCAAGTGGATTTGCTCCCATATATGAGGCTGAGGTTGCGGTCGCTCGTAAAAACTTTAAATCAGGAGAGAGGAAAGTTTTAGATGAATATGGTTTCATCGCTGGAAGCGTTGAATTTTCGTGATTAAACGCTTGAGCTCTAATTAATACATTTTGGTCCTATTATTTTATAAAGTTTGCCATTTCCAAACCTAAAAGGGCTTATATACCTATTCTGTTCAGTTGCCATTTTCGAATCATTTCATACTGTAATTTTCTAGACAAATACTTTGCTCGTTTCTACTTACAAGTTTGTTTTACAACTGTCTGAGCGTTTTAGGTTATACCTTTTTATTTCAAAAGCATTTCACACAATATTTTAATTTGTTATCCACCAAAAACTTTTTCCATCTCTATAATTAAAGGCATGCCCATCAATGCCACTGGCTCAGCTTAGAATTTTACCTTCACAGCCTCCCCTCATCAAATATTTACCGCGCCCCATATCATGCTTCCTTTGTCACTGTCTATTAAACTCATTAATATCAACGTCTGAAACTTCCACATTTTCAACGGGTACTTGTTAATTTGATACCGCATCGATACCTTTGTTTCTAGTTGGTAACAATGTGACCGCAAGACAGGGGGTCACGACTCACGTAAGCAAGGGGCCTGAACCTCTGGGGAACTCAATTTCATTAATGCTGCGGTACCACAGTGCGCGGTGCTGAACGGATCAATTCAGTCAGTACTCATGCTCGCAATTTTAAAAGTCCCTAAGCTCTGGATTCGTCCGGTTCTTCTTTAACGTTTCTGATTCTTTATTGGCCTGATTTTAAAAGCCCTGGATTTTTTTTGCTATATGCTACGGAGGGTACGTCAAAAGTCCTTGGGCGGACAAATGCCGAAACCAGAAGCCAGCACTATTTTATTAGAAAAATAAACAACATAAATTGATAGGCACTAATAGTCTATCCACATCAAAGAATCTTTGCATTTACTAGCAAGAGTTGAAATATTTATATCAGCACAGCTGATCTTCCAGCCATCTGAATAGGTGAATTTCAGTTTCTTCTATGTACAAGTGGTATCTACCAAGTTCAGACTCTGTTGTACACCGTCCCATTACAGTGGTATACCACCTTCAGAGGGTCTACTACATTTTTAAACATATTACCCTTAATTGAATACCTCTGCGTTTTTACGCAATGAATAAAGATTAGAGTGTCTAAGGTGAGACACTTCCGGTTTGTTGTTTTTCTTCAGGGGGCTTTATATTTACGGCGGGACTTTAATGTACAAAAACATGGGGCAATACCCCCAGCAGATACGGCACGTTGCTAACTGGTTGTATGTTAGAACACTTGGGCTACCTATGAGCCCGTTGTAATGATTTTTTGGTTGTCCCACGATTGTATGTACCTAATATTGTCACACAGTTCTTATTCGTTATGGTATAAGACGCATCAAAGTAACACACAAATAACACGTAAATAGCACCCAGAAACGTAATTAAAACCCAGAAAAAACCCAGAAAATCTCAAAAAAATTCAGAAGCAAGCCTTATGAAGCCACATGAATTCAGCAAAAGTCCAACAAAAACACTAAATATAAGGAAAATCCAGTTCTACAACATGTCATAAATTAGCGAGGACAATTCATTTCACCCCAACAACCTAAACCCTCGATGTATTTCTCGTAAGAAAAGTTAATAAGTTTTTGCGTTTATTATTCTAGCAAGCGGGATAAACTCCAGCCACAAAAACATATTTTTCGCATAAAGAAAATATGAAGGCTTAAAGAGTTTGAGTTTTTTCTGTGATGTAATCTTAAGAGATTACCTTGAAATACTTTTAAAAGGGGAGAGGGCTTCGGAAAAGGGAAAATTGTTTACACAGACGTTATCAAACAAAACTTCATGAACAAAATGTAAGTGATTTTATCCACTTACGTTGTAAATCATGAGTAGTTTCCTAATTTGATAGTGCTTAAGATTATCCAATATCGACGGCTTATCATTTTCTGATTGTATAATATTATCTTTATGATATCCGTCTAGTATCAGTAGCCCACAAATTCTTCAGTTCTCTTCGTACCCCACGAGCAATCAGTCGTTATGACTGCTAAATATATTTTGTCTATTACCGCGTGCCTTTTACTATCCTTCGTGAACGTCGAAGGATTGCAAGCTGTCAATGGACGGATCAAGATAACTATCGGAACTACAGCAGGGTGCGGTGACACTGTCAGGTTTATTGCCGACCTGGTCGAAGTATACGAGATTTACAAAGACTTCCTCGACATTGAATTCGTGCCATGGGGCCGTACCGTCAGGAATGCTGACGGTAGCTTGACGTGCCAGTTTGGAGTCACCGACTGCTGGGCAAACCGCCTACACAGATGCGTCCTCAATAAGCTGAAAGACAACCTGGATGCTCAGATGCACTACATGAATTGCGAGTTCAGCACTCCTTATCCAGCCTTCCAACAGGGTAGCTATATCTGCGCTCATGCTGTTGGACTCAGCTTGGTAGACGTAGACTACTGCGTCGCCAATCCCAATACCGACGACCTGGACGCTGAAGCGGAGAGGCTAGGATCAGCACACATGGCAGCGATCAACTTTGTCCCTTCTATCGTATTCAATGACGTTGTAGACCTGGCATTGCATACGCAATCTCTCACCGGATTGGAGAGCATGATCTGCTTCGCTCTGGCTGAGGACCCGAACACTGGAATCACGAACTGCACGCTCTGAGTCCTAATTGAATCAGTGATACTTGAGTCCGGCGCGATCGTTGATTCAAGAAGTTTTTATCTTAGTTGGCCTCTGTGCTTCACCTTCAGGACTTTCGAGCTTAACGTCTGACTCGAATGCGCCTTTTAATCGGCCAACTTTCGCAATTGGACAATCGCAGAGTGGAGATACGGCTGTAATGGCTAATGGCGTTGTCATTTCCAACGATAAGCTGATACACGATGGCGCTCGGTTTCTCAATGAGTTGCACTCATGGTGTCTGTTACACATTCATATTTTATTTTATTAAACGTTTTTTGTTAATTTGTTTTACGTACATATTTTGTTTTTATTTGCATCTATATTTGCAGTAAGTTGGTTATACTCGTAGTAGTAGTGTCTAACTTTGTTTAGAAACAGGGAAACTTAGGGGTTCAAGACTAGACTATGTGACTCTAGGGAGCTATCCTATTTGTCTCTATTTGCGTAGTGTATGAGCTACGAACGATATTAACATTACCGAACAAAGTGGGAGAGATTTAGTTTGCCCAATACGAATTCATTAAAGTCACGTTTTCTTAAATGAAGTAAGTATGG
This sequence comes from Hylaea fasciaria, assembly GCA_905147375.1. NCBI lineage: Eukaryota > Metazoa > Arthropoda > Insecta > Lepidoptera > Geometridae > Hylaea > Hylaea fasciaria. The sequence goes on along the minus strand of LR990202.1, from coordinate 9,014,532 downwards.
AAAGATTTGTTGTATTGGCATCAAGAGAAAAAAAGTAATGAAATTGCACTGACTTTAATACATAATTCTTTCAGAATAATAAAGCTAACCACAGCACAACAAACCATTAATTTAAATTAGAGTGTTAATTTGTATAACGACAGAATCATTTTTGCTATTTGTTTGCGATACCGAGGTAAATGGGCACGAATGAGAGCCCTAACTGCTGTCACTGCATTGTACACAGGGACATTATTAGGGTGACCATAGAATATTTTTTAAGGGAAAATACATAAAGAAATTAAATTACGAAACTTACTTCCGTATGTTTTCGCACGTCAAATCATATGCACAAAAATACACAATTTTTTTATCAAGGAGATAACGAGCGTGAGTGGTGATTTAAAATAAAAGATTTTCTTTTAATTACACATTTATCTTATCATTGTACATATCAATAGCTGACAAGTTGCGAGTATTATATTCTAAATTGAAGCATAATTTTAATTAAAACATGCGTAAGTAGTGTGTATGAGAGAGATAGAGCAGTATCTACCGACTCAAGCTAACGCCATGCTGCGGTTGTAAAAATAAAGTTCATTTAAATCCTAAAACTGTACCTACCTAACTTTAACCATGTACCAACATCGAACTAACGTCACAGAGTTGACACTTTATACAAACTGTTGTATCGGACTCAAGACAAGCGATACAATAATATGCGCAGCAATAAGGTCGGCGTTGATACTGAGTTGGTACTCAATAGGTCACACAACACTCAAAATATCATCGAAACCTGTCACTTTAATTAAAAATAGAGAGGAGGAGTGTTCTAGGTTATTCTAGGGTATTAATAGGTATTCTATGCCAACGTAAAGCAAATAATCGTATCTACGTAGAAACGACCTAATAAGCCTATCTTATTATTTATACCCCCTTTTAACTATTCCCTACTCAGAATATTAAATACCTACGGAAGCTTATTCTTTACCAATTTCATATCCACCACGTCGTCTGTCTTAGAGCAATACGACACGTGTTTCACTTCAGCACGGAGCGTCCTCGGAAGCTATTGATCCGTCGAGAGCTATTGAGATAATAACTAGGTATATAGAGAATCAGTCTGTTCCAGACCTAAACATTGGTCAAATGTCATTGATTTCAAATTAGGAACATAAATGATGAGGTATTAGAAGCAGCACTCTGCTCTCTCAAATAAAAAAAAAATGTTGTTTAACAATAACAAAATTGTATTATTTGTAAACTAGGGTTTTCATTGGAACACCTACTATTGAATCCTTCTGTCCTTTTATATTCATAACACATGGTCACCCCTAGGACATTATACCATTATGGACGGCCTCATAAGCCAATAATGCTGGGCCATTAAGCGATTGAAAAATGTCACAGGCCACTTTGCAACGCCGATGCGCTACATTACCTGCGGTTCGAAAGGGCGCATATGTATTGAATATGCTGGATTTATTATGATTTAAGTGCCTGAAGAGGCCGATGGTTTTGGAGAACTGTATACAAAGTGAAAAGTGCAGTATGATTTATGAAAGACAAAATTCTTTCAATTTTTTTTCATTGAGAACAATAAACCAAAGACACAGGGTGACCAGAGTACTGGTCGTGCGTCTGACATTGCAACCCCAAGTCTTGGTAGTACTGGAAATTTTATAGCATACGTTGTAAGTACCATTTATACAATATACAAAGCCTTGGTATCACTGGAAATTTTAATGTGGTGTTAAGCATCAGCTATGAGTCAAGTTCCTCTCACCACAAATTGTATAAAAACATCAATCATAAATGATATTAAAACAAAAGAAACCAAACATTATGTTTATCTCCCCCGCCATTTGTAACAAAATCAGCCTAATAATAATTGAGTCCATAATTTTCAATCAGCGAAGCTTAGCCGAGCAGCACTCGCCTCCACCTCATTTACAAGTTAATAATATTAATTCTACTTTATAGCCTGTAGCAAAGCCTCTAGTATCCAATTGGCGTAGAATAATGCGTTGCGTAAACAGAGGCGTTATTATGAATATTATTTTAGATCAGAATGTCAGAATTGTGTTATTCATCGCACAGGCATTCCTTTACACTATTTCATCACACAGGTATTCTTTCACTCTAACGTTCATCACAAAGGCATTATTTCACACTAACTTTCATCGCACAGGCATTCTTTCACACGAACTTTCATCGCACAGGCATTCTTTCACACTAACTTTCATTGCACAGGCATTCTTTCACACTAACATTTATCACACAGGCAGTACTTCACACTAACGTTCATCATACAGGTATTGTTTCACACTAACTTTCATTGCACAGGCATTCTTTCACACTAACATTCATCACACAGGCAGTCCTTCACACTAACGTTCATCATACAGGTATTATTTCACACTAACTTTCATCGCACAGTCATTCTTTCACATTAACGTTCATTGGTCGTTTAAAAGTGAAACTAAAGGCGATCTCGAATTGTGGCTGATACGGGCAACTTATGACTTGAACGGATAGCTTATAACTCAAATGAAACTTTACTACTATCCCTCACCAGCCCTCTAAGGGGTGGATGCATAACAGGACAGGGACATATGAACATCCGAAATGCAAAAGTGGAATGGCAATACTCTCGAGCAGAGACGAGAGGCAAACATGTAACAAATGGTTTTCGTCGTAGAAATAAATGAAACTAGAATAGTCGCTGTGTGTGATTCAAATATTGAGAGCCCACGCAAATAAAATTGTTTTCTTGAAATAGATTATTTGTATGCCTACGAATACATGTGTATTGTGTATTACAAAGTATTATCTCTGGTACCAGGGCAGTGTATATGCAGGTAACACACTAAAATAAACCACCAAACCACTCGATTTTAGAATTATTATTCAAATAGATTAATTAGGATATGGACGTTATTTATGGTTTCTTTTACAACATTTTATCATCGTCACCTCTTATTTATTATTATGAAAAATAGCAACAGATATCGTGTTAATAGCAATTCCACATTATAATATTATGTTTTACAAGTTCCAGTAGGTTTTCTGCATTATCTCTTGTTACGGAACTTTTCTACCTTCACAAAATGACTCCTGAATGCTTGAAGTAGTATGGTCCCTGGCGTCTCTGTTCGTCTAGTTTCGATCGATACGGAACTTTAGGTACCTGATAATAAGTATCAGAATGCAATCACTATAATATTCATCTACCCTGTAGAAAAATGTTATTTGTTTATTACCTTTGTACCTACCAAGTTTTTAATATAAGTGAGACTGTTCAGTAAGTCATTAATGCGACTAATTCTAACCTGGCATAAGTAGGGCTCGTGTTGATGATTTAATTTGAAGTAAAATTTGTAGTGTGCGAATTATAGTATCAAATTGTAGTAGAAAAATAATATATTATTTGGTAACATGATATTACGTTACTTTCAGAAGCTGTCGCAGTAACGCTTTCTTGCAAACAGTAGGACGTAGATATAGCTACGTGAATGCACTCAAAGTCAACGTTGACGACAATGTTACAAGCAAAATCAACAAAAAATACGATCGCCATAATATATTTTCCAGGCAATTATAAAATAAATGAAAAAATATTACATCCTAAAGTTGCCCTCGGAGACAAAATGAGACTAATTAAATTTCCGCCTCTTGCCATAAACTGCTCAGCACGTGGCGGTTTATTGCCACAATTTGGGACTTGATCACTATTTATGACCGACTGGGAATTATCAAATTAAAAAATTGTATTTTTAGATAGTGTTACTTTTGTTCGAATACGAATAAAACACATTATCGGTGGTAGACGTAGTGAAAGACAGAAAGATATGAAATAAGTCATTAAATGCAACACACAAAACCTTTATAATAATTACGCAAGAGAGTGGTGGTTTGTCATGTCAATGTTAGATAGTATTTTAAAAAAGCATTAATAATGCCATACCGAAAAAAGCCTAATATGAACATGTAAATTTATTATTTGCTGTGTTATGTTGTTGCTTAAGAAATCTTGTTCATTATAATTAGCACAAAATCGCAACTCCAACAAATTATTTGCGTTAGGTATACCTTAATGTGATTCGTTGCTACTCAAATGGAAAACGCTCTTGATACCATATTTTTAAAGCATAGAAATACCAGAGCTCAGTAAATAGTAGAGTACCTACCGTGGAATTGACAACCTTTAACTTTGCAGACGGACAAAAGTTCAAATATTTATAGTCAGGAACCATGAGTCGGTTATAGATTCTTTAGAACTTGGAAGTCTAGGAGACTTTGACGCACAGACAACGTCTACCAACATTTATTATTACAATTCTTGGAGCTTTTGTATTCAGGACTTATCAGATTTACTGTTGTTATTGTTTTAAAGATTTTTAGCTGACTATTCTGGTAAAGTATTCACTATTTTGTATTCTTAAATGATTTTTAATGATTTTGCTTTATACTCGTACCTAAATAACGTATATAAACTGATCTCATGAAATAAATCTTTACTGATGTTATAAACAGAGCTTTCTTATAAAAACGCATTCTCCAAATAATAGAAATATAATATCCCAGATTGCAATAAATTTTCTCAATACGACGTCAAAGATATTGCAGTTATCAAAACTTTACGACAGATTCTGAAAGGCTATGAAAAATAGATATGATTCTTTGTTGGAATGGATTTTGGACATTTGAACTTCACTACAATAACCAGAAAATTATGCATTTATTTTTATAGCATCCTTTTTTGTATCCATAAACTATTATAGTCTTGAATTCTAGTTAGGTACTAGGTGGTTCTGGTGAGTTAGGGTATTTGTGAGATTTTGATTGTGACGCGTTATTTATCTAATTTATTTGTACATTAATATGATCATTTGTTTACTACGTTTTGCATTGATACGTTTTGCCATACCTATTCCACTACGCTGGTCCAGTGCCCGATTAAATTATTAGTGACACATGCCCCTAAATTTAGAGCTTCTTGAATTTTTCTGTAAGTATTTTCTAGATGTTTTCTTTCACCCATTTTGATCGACGGCATAATATATTATTATTATAGAGACTAGACACGACTCGACCAATAGACTGTTACAATTATATTATTTCTTTTCAGACTGTATGACAGTCTACAAATAAAAATGCAGTTTCAGAAAATATGGAAAACTATTCGCAAATTGCGTTCATTTCAGTTTTACTGAAACACAATGGCTTTACTGCACATTCGGAGACTATTACGGATAGGGTTTTATCCTTCTTGGCATGGCGTCCGAGTGAGTGAGCGTCGCGTTAACTCGCACTTATAGTTTCCAATAAGCAATATCTTCCGATTGGAAGAGCTGCGGCCTTGGCTAATTTATTTACAACTTTGAGGGTTTCACGAACAAAAGGAGCGTATGTTATGATGCTATTTTGTTTTGTTGGGAGTTTTAGCATCATGAACGGTCGTGGTGAATATTAGAAAATTGGAAGTTGTGGCTACAACATTAAAGCAGCAAATTGCATGTCAAAGGAAATGACAAGGGAAAGTAGGCACCTAGATAGGTGATGTAGGTGTTCTGCGTTTTCTTTTTAAACAACTAGGTTAGATAGGAACTGTTATTTTTCCTGATGATAAATGCTGCGCATAAATATTGCAGTTTGTTGGTAATCGGTAAAATATACGTATTCATATATCTGTGATGGTGCGCGCAAGCTGTTTTGTTCAAAACTCCGACTCTCACTAAATTAATTGCGAAACATTTACTCATCCAACACAGGGCAAGTTATTCTGCGGCAGTGCGAGCTAACGAACCAAACTCTTTACTGGCGCAAATTATTGTTAAGTTTATCCATAGTTTGCGAGCCAAGTTTCCGTTCAAGTATTCATGGCAAGCCGAGGTAAGATTACAGTAACTCAACCACGCACTTTGCTGTTTTATTATTCTATCAAAGAACGAACTTCATTTTGGATTTGAGGTAGTGTAAAACTTTAGATTTAAAAAAAAACGTGTTTACTGCGATCGCGAGTCATCAACGAGAGTTAATTATTGAAAGCATATAAGCTCGGTGTCGAAAATAATAACATTACCGATTTCCATTTTACATCATCATCATCATCATCATCGTCATCAGCCGTAAGACATCTGTCCAGTGCTGAACATTCTCCCCCACTGCCACTTCAACTTACACTGCATTGCATTGCACTTGTCACCCTGAGGCTTTGGATTCTGTCTCATACGCCTACGTTGTAAAAACGCCTTTTAAACTGGAATACTACACCGAATGGCATACCTACTGCAATGTTAGCACTACTGCTCCGCGGATAAATATCTGCCAAAGATAAAACTTACTAGAGATACTTTCCCAAAAGGACTCGTGCAGAAGAAGCGTACCACTAACATCAAACCTCTGTAAAGCTCAGCAAAAAAATTGCAAAAGGCCAATCATCACCCAATCGCAATCATCTGCAATTTCAAGACGCGCAACACAGGGTACGCGTATACGATTTTGCCTCAATTTTCCATACCAGCGGGCTCGCCTCGCGCGGGTATAAACAATGTCTTCCAGTCGGATGGAACCAACCCGATCGCTAATTAGGCCGCGGAGACCGATCAAAAGAGAGCCTTTGATGCGGACTGGAAAGGTGACAGCGAGCCACCGGAGCGTACACTATCGATGCTTACAGAATGCTTACAGGAATCTGAGAAAACAAGGTCGCACGCGATGCTTTTATTTTAAAACCTGTCATTGGAGGTTCAAACGCTACCGTTTTATAACCAAATTGGTTGAACACGGGCGGTATCTTGGAATGTAGAAATTAGTATGTAATTCCTATCAAGTTCTCACTTGATTCAAGCACGACAATCTGTATACAAGACTCTCATGTTGGTTTGGGAATGTGACAGCGACGGTGTGTAACTATTTAGTAATCTGTACTAACAATGCTTATTTACAGAAATCCGAGTAGAAAAAGCCTATATACGACCCTATTATTACTATTATAAAACAGGCACCTGTAAATGAATTTCAAACATACTATCTAATGTTTCATATTTTTAGTTATTTTAGCAAGTAAGTAATTTCGATTTTTCGAATCTAAACAACATAAACGACATGCTGAAATATAATTTAGCAACATATAAATTAACTATGTAATCAAATACAAAGTGAAAGTACAAAATTTTAACCAATAAAAATGATGTCATTTAAACATAATTCATATTGCAGGCAATTATGAACCAGGTGAGCACAAAAGTCAAGTCAAGATATAATTATCCAATTTAGATTATTGTCGTACTTTGATAAGGTTTTGCTGCGTATTAATTTATAACGATAATTAGATATTAGTGTAACACTCTTAACATAATTATGAAGTTCAAAAATAAAAGAATAAAAACTGGCAAAACTCTTTTTTCTGATAATAAAAATAATAAATTGGATTATGTAGGTTCGCTGTTATGGTTAAAGATTTTATTTTTCCAAAATAATTACAATAAATTCACTTACTGAGAAAATGCAGCATTATAAATTAATGTGAAATATGTGCCATTATGTGTATATGCCATAATTATGTGTGTGAACGTCTCCCTAAACTGCAGGGTAACATCACATCTCAAGAAACACAATACCGACAGCAAAAGTGCTGGTACCTAGTACCTACTACCCCAACTTAACATGCATGCAGGGTCACAGGCTATCCCAGCTAACCGAATGCAAAACGTGACGTCACCCGATAGTGAGCGAAAATTGCAAATCGTGACGTCACCCGATAGCGGACGAAAAATGTCGGTCACGCGATCGATTTCAATAAGCGATAACTTCTGCATGACCGGCGACCGGGTTTGCGGATGATCGGAACCCGGACGATCAAAGCGTCCGGATATGTGGGATTGTGGTGTGCAGGATTGGTGTCGATCTGGGGACTATATTTTTAAATGAATATCTTTTGGTTATTGCCTTGGGATTTATCGCCACGGCAAATTGGAAAGATGCAGCACATTTTGCAATAAAGTGTTGTGGATGATTAGAACATAGATAAACATAGCGGCCGGAAGTTGTATGGGCGGCAAAATTAGATGAGCTTATGACAGGAAAAAAATAATTAGACGAATTATTTATGGAAATCAAAAAGTTTGTATTGGACATTATAATACATTATTATGGGAATACGTATTATTATTATTACGAGCCTATTTTGTATTTCTCAATAATGAAAGCAATCGTTCTCGCAAATAAAAATAAATCTTTCGCAATAAGCTTCATAATGCACTCAAGTAATTTACTTTGGCTGCAGAAAAATATTGCCAGAATTTTAAATCCCTTACCCCAGAGAGTTTTAAAAGAAACGCATAAGCTAGAAAAAATAATGGATCCCTCTTTAGAGCAAATTACGAAGTTTCTCTTGCAGGGTACATGAACGCATTAGGAATGAAACCCACCATGGCATCTAATGAAATACAACAAAACAGTCAGGGTGGTGGGCCGTTTCTGCAATGGACAAAGTCAGTTGCATCGATAGTACAAGTAATATTTTTAAACACGATGGGACCTGCCTGCATTGAAATTTAAACTAGCAACCCACTGCTTGGACGGCGAACGTTTATCCATTAGACTATTACAATGCCTCATAAATAATTATTCAAAGGTTTCTAGCTCCAGTGGTACAATCGTTAAACAAATTGTTATTCAAACGTGATTCAAACATGCATACTTTTACAGGTCAAGTCGACTCTGACCCTAATAAATTTAAGAAAGAAAAGACAACGCACAAGAAATACATATTTTACACTTTTGACAGATGTGTCTCCCCCTTAAAAGATTTATTGTTGGAGGAATATGAAGTAACGCGTTCCTGTAAGAAGGATTTTTCGTTGTTTTCTTCTAAAGAGAGTAGAGGTTCATAAATAATGGTTTCTCCGGATAAATAGGACACTTGTTGTCCGCCGGAAGCTCAGTTATTACTTTTATTTATTAAGGACAAACAGAACTACCCATAAATTGTTTTGAAATTGGACATGTTTGTACATTTACGACCAATTACAGGAAAATATGTTACCAACAATAACGACCGTCTTTACTTCATTTACCGTTCCTTACGATACTTTCTATATTTTTTTTAATAATTGACTGTTCATTACAGATTTCGTCAAAAGAAAAGATATAGAATAAAATGTTACATGGCTACGGGAAACGTATTTATTTACTTTATTTAATGCTATTGTCAGGAGCGATTGTACGTACATGCTGTAGTCGGAAGCAATAGTGCCATAGAAGTCCAATGTTCTTTTATATCTTGCAACAGTTGCAACAATATTTGTCCGGAGAGTAAAAAGGCCGGATAACAACGGAACTACTAGTAATGCCGGATATCCTACATATCTCTAGAGAGGAGATAATATTAAAATGCTTTTCTGTTGTTACGTCAGTCGGAAAACGTCCCTGAATGTATAAATCAAAGCGAAATCTAGGAATAAACCGGTTTCCAAACGTTGCGCCGAAGTTACGCCGTGTTTATACGAAAAGTGAGATAATCCCTAGGGACATTTTGTTTTGTTTCAGAATTCATTAAAAGTTTCTGTGTTGGTAGATTGTTGTACTGGTGGCGATTCTGGAAGCGCTAAACTAAGCTACTGCAAAAGCGCATCTATTAGGATATAATATGATGTTTATCCATTAGTTTTTAGTGCAGTGCAAGCCTCTAGTGGTAAGTAGAGTCTGATAAAAGTCACTGCACATGAAAAAAAACACATTAAATCTTACGTCTTTCTTGCCCAACTTTATTCCTCCGTCCATACTTCCGTAAAAGTATTTATTATCCGGAAGGAAAATTCTTTCAGCCATCTTTCAAAACTCTATCGACCGTTAAAGATCTATCTTCTAAGTTTCCCTCACAATTTCCTTCGCGACTAGTGCTGGGCAAATTGTTCAGAAATATGTTTTGTTGTTATGCAAACTAACATAACTTTTAGAAGGGAGTGTGAGACAGTGGGAAAGCTTTGAACAAAAGTACCTTTTGCACTGGAAATAGCTTAGCGATTGAACGCGAGAATACAGACAGAGTTCTTAGCGCCATGCCTCGTCAAAGTTTTAATTAATATTTATTAAAATCTAATACTAATAGGAAAATAACACAATCAACAGTTCCTAAAAATACGTAAACTATTTTTTAAGTATATTGTATTGAAGCAAGTTATTTGAATAAAAATTAAAGTGATAGTAAAAATATATTTTAAACAAAATTCTAGTAAATTTATTCCATGTAGGTAGTTAACTACAAATTAGTGCGCATATTGCCGAATTTCACTAACGCTTACGATTAACTACCCAATGTGGTTTTCATATCAACTAAAAACTGTTCCTGTTGCTGGTTACTTCCTACAGTCTGTAGTATTTCTATGAAGCTTGATCACTGTTTGTAAGTACGTTGTGTTAAGTCTTCGAGAAACTTAATATTGTTGAATAGCTGTGCTCCAGGCACGGTCCGTATTAAATTTTATGGCGACATAATGACGTAGTTTGCTATAAAAATGATTTACAGTATTAGCGGTGCACTGCAGTTAGGCTGGGACAAGGACGTAATATGCCTTATGTAGCTAAAGTAAACCTTAAAGATTGTAACCAATTTTCGTTTTGGAGAGAGCATTTTAATTACATACCATTTGAACAACATTTACGATAACTCCGTGCAGCTTTTTAAGGTGAAAAAATTATATCTCGAATCGGTCCAGGTGTCTTCGAGTAATCGAGGAACGTACATAAAAAACCAGTCAAGCGCGAGTCTGACTCGCGCACGAAGAGTTCCGTACCATTATTACTAGAAAACAGAAAAAATCACGATTGTTGCATGGTATTTAATATTTATTTTATTCTGTTTTTGTGTATTTGTTGTTATAGCGGCAACATAAATATATCATCTGTGAAAATTTCAACTATCTAACTATTACGGTTTCGGGCGCGAGTCCAACTTGCACATTAGTTGGTTTTTCCCCATATATCGACGAGTATGCCCACTTCCAATCTGCCGCATCGTCTCCGATAGCAATAAGAAAAGTTCACCGTATATACGATGTCAGTAATTTAAGAGTGGACAGACTAGTTTTCTAGCAAAATTAAATTTTTGTTGCGAACCATAGGGGGCGAGCAATACGAGCATCCGGAGACTCCAACTTTGGCCAACGTTATCAATAGTTGTTCGTTTATTCGGCGAAGAGGTTTATTTTCACTGCGAGAGTTAAGTATCGTGTACTTTCACGTAGGATTCAAATATAGATGTTAAATTAAGAAGCAATATCTGGATGACCGAGCTTTGCTCGGTATTTTTTTTTTTTATAAATTGTGTTTTTTGGATATTATTATAAAATAATGAAAAGTGAATAATATTTTTCGATCTTACCCATAGAATAATAAAAAAATATGAACTAGTTATTTAAAGAAAAAAAAAACATATTAAAACACGAATAAAATGACATTCTCTAAAAATGATTCCTAGCTAGATCGATTTATCGCCCCCGAAACCCCCTATATACTGAATTTCATGAAAATTGTTGCAGCCGATTCCGAGATTCCAAATATATATATACGAGTATATACAAGAATTGCTCATTTAAAGATATAAGATAATGATCAGAATTATATAACAGGACTCGTGGACTGCACTAGAAAGGAGAACGTCAGGCAGATGAGGCAGATAATGTAAGAAAATGTAACTGAAGATATCCACGATTACTGTGGATTTTTAAAAAATAAAGTGTTAGGTTTAGGCAGAAATAATTCTGACAATTAAAACATACCGCACCAAAGATTTTCTAAACATTAATTATAAAAAGGAAGCTACGATTCGAAATGATTGTTGATGATACTTACGAGTAATTGGATTAATTACAATCAAAATGTGAATCTTCTCTCGTAATAGCGTACAATTTGTTGAATTGGGATTTCGCTTCTTCAGGCTCAAAGAGAATTTTGGAGAAACTCTTCAGAGGATCTCTTCGGAATAAATCAGCCACATTTAATTGGCCCAGTGCGTATTGCACTTAATTATAAACATTAGAAGTCAAAAAAGCAATTTATTTTGCTGTAAGTTTCTGTTAAAAACCCGCAGAACTTTATATCCACAGAGACAACCAAACGCTTTCAAAATAATGAAAAACAACCCGAAATTGAGGGTATTCTTTCCCAATTTGCGGACACACCGTAGTAGTGTAACAAGTACAATGTATGCACATATTTTGGGGTGGAATTGGCAACCCCTGTCACCTGGACCTTCATGAATTATACAAAGCAATTTGTCGGAGGAGTTATAAGGTCGCCGTCTGGATGTGGGGTATTGAAAACTCTATTTTTGGGTTCCCTTTTTTTGTCTATTCTGCTTTTTTGTTCATTCTGTTAACTGTTCAAAAATAAACGTGGACAGTTAGTTTCAAGACATAAAATGTTGCTTATTTCTGACAAGCTTTTACATGTGACAGTATCCTATGTAGTTTTTAAAGCTCCAATCTATCTCTATGACAATAATCTTAAAAAAATATTCAGCAGATTAAACGTGAAAACGTGAAGAACTAAAACATTTTCGATTTATTATTTTTTAATAGAATTTGTACGTATTAACAAGTTAATTCAAGGTTTGAAGGATAAGATATTAAGTTTGTACATTTTAGTTGAAAATTAAGTACTATTATTTTTTTACTCCAACAACGCTGACAATTATGTAACTATGGGCAGTATCAGATGTCAAGTATTGGGTGTCAATTTTTTTACTAAAATTCATAATTAGCAGTGAAACTTGACTTGAGTACAGAAAGTACTTGGCCTGGCCACTATTTGTGTCCTTGCTCATACTGACACGATTATTTGTTACCGACTAAATATTTGTATTAAAAAAACTTAAAATGAAAAGAAACATATAACCGATCCATTAGAATATCTCTATTCAGTATGATATATACAAAAAAATATAGTCATACGAAATGTCCGAAAGATGAGAGCTATATTCGATTACCTTAAAAGGGTTCAGACGTGTCCAAATTCTATGAATGACAATGAGGTTTGTATCGATATATTATTGAAATATTACTAAAATCTATTAGATATTATAAAGTAAGTAAATGTTTATGAAAATACTAGCGATTATCTGTGAATGACACGTGAAATTCTAGAGCTTCCATGTTTTCTCAGGCTGGAAAATCAGTTCTACATGAATTACCAAAATATAAAAAAAAATTTATCTCTTTTTTACTAGAATAGTAGTATGTGCTAGGAGATTTAAGTCATAACCTATTTGTTATTTAGCTATTTGCAGTTTCAAATCAAACGTGAATGTATACTCATTACTCAAGTCTACAAAAATATTTTTTATCGCGCTTGAAAATATAGAGGCTATCTCGCGGAGTACATTTCGCTATAAACCATATTTAAATATACTTGATGTGTTACTTCAAACATAAAACGTAGACAGTGAGTAAATTTAAATTCCAACGCTGTAGTGTAATAAAGCTTGTTTTAAATTTAACTTACCTATATTTTCGGCGTATATTTTGACGTGATGTATCTAGCCTTAATTAAAGTTGTCAAAGTGTTTTAAAACCAAACAAATAATTAAATACTAAATTAAATTGTCTTTTGTTAGATTTTACCCATTTTTTAATAATTATTCTGCTATTTGGAGAGGAGACAAAGCCAACAAAGGAAAGATTATTATTATTCATTGATTATTCATCTTACTAATATAATAAACGCGAAAGTTTGTAAGTATGGATGGATGGATGGATGTTTGTTACTCTTTCACGTACAAACTACTGAATGGATTTTAATGAAACTTTACAATAATGTAGCTTATACATCAGAATAACACATAGGCTACAATGTATACAGCTATTGTGTGAATTGTCTAAAATATGACGATAAGTGTCAAGTAAGTAGGAAAAAATCTACCATCTGCGCGCTATTCAGGCGTGCGCTGCCAAAACCGCTAGAGCTATAGATATTATGTAATGTATGATGGAAATGTTTATCTTAAATAGTTCTACAAAAAAGCCCGCCATAGTATATATCTATATCTTATGTGTAAGCCATTATAGCCAAAATAGTGAACCATAAATATGTCTGTTTTTAATGTCATAACGTTACTTAGTTATTTTCTACGTCACGCTAATAATTATAAGCTGCTCTAAATACTAATGCTGCGCAGACGAAGTCGCGGGCACCAACTAGTATAAGATATATATATAGATCAGAGCAAAGTGTTATATAATTTATTCAAAGGTGATAGCGTATAAGTGATGGTAAAACAATCAAGAAAAAGTAATATTAAATGTCATTCAAAAGTTTCCTTCTTATTAAGGGGACGCAATCCCGACAGCTGTCCCGGAATGGTGAAAAGCTAAGGCGATTACACGGCTGCCTCTCGCCACGAGTTTGAAGCAAAATAAAAAATTAACTTCAGTATGAGTGTGTGTGTGTACTTCTTCATTTACGCTATTTGAAACATGTTTCTGTATAACAAATATTCTAGTGTTGTACCCTATCTACTTATATTATTTCCTATATGATTTTACATTATTTACCTATTACTATACAATTTAAGTAGGTACACAAAGATATCTTGTTTAAGTGTATGAAGTCAGAATTTACGAGGTCTAATAATATGTTTCTCTAAATAAATATATTCAAGTTATGCATAATCATACTCACTCGAATAAAATTCTTCGTGGGTATATTTTATCAGTTAAATGTGTGTGATAGGAAATAAGTTAGAATAAAACTATTCTTTGCAAACTGGAAAGTAAACAATGACAAGAGCGAGATTATACGAGCGATAACATTCTCGTAAATTAAAGCATAAGAAGAAAAATATTGTAACTTGGTCAGTGTTACTAATGGAGAGAAAAACAGATTTATTCTTAGAACAGTACTTATTACGCATTTCAAAAGAATTTCTTTTCGTATCGGCAAAATCCAATGGATCAAACAAAACGCGTGGGTAAACACGGATGCGTATTACAACAATACCATTTCTACTAACCGCGTATTAATCTGATCATAGTAAAAACGTTTTTTTTTTATTTATTACTAACTTATTGTTCCTACTAGTTAATAACTAACAGCCGATATTAATATTGTATCTCCTATCCAAGATTGAAATCGATGTTGGATTGCTGCCTATCGTTCGATCGATTTCCAATTTGCGTGCCTTTATAAACCAATCCACGGATCGGTTATTGGCACGTTTGACCCAAAAAATGGATTGTGATATCAATCCCAGATAGCAAAATTTGGATTGGATTGATTATTAATTTCGGCCGTTAGGCTGCACTAACCGACTCATTTAATCGATATATTATTCCAAATTTTACTGGGCATTACTAGCATTCTCAGACGCATTTCACATCACTAGCTAGTTTACACACAAATGTAACAGTTGTTAGGGCGTCGTTTCCCACTGCAAAGGGGATGCAAGTTGCTTAAGTAAATGCTAATATTTGCTTCTTTGCCTTTTATATACTGACAAAACAAGACTAGACACGTGTCATTCGCATTCATGCTACTTTAAAATAAACTTAGAATGAGATAGGTTGGCCCTAACTTTAATCTGAGGGTTGTTGACAAACTCTGATACTAGAGGTCACCACTACTAACTCTATCGACAACAAATTACTTAATATTGGTTACCTACTGAAAAGGGATATTATGCGCGATGTTAAAGAATTGTTAGCACGTGTTTTAGCTAATAAAGTTGGCCTGTCGGTCGGCCTTAGATTGAATTAAAAAAAGTACCTAAACGACTAAAATGAACTTAAACAAAATTCACAGAAAGATGCTTACTAAAATAGTACCTATCGAAATTTCGTTTCTGAGTGATAGTGATTTTATTTCAAGATTCTTGATATTAAAGAATTAAATCAAATTCCATCAAGAACACATAAGAAATTCATAAATAAAGTCTGTTAAGGCACCTCCGCTCGACTTTTATTCCTCGCAATTTTTTTCTCTGAAACTTTAACGCTGTTCCATCGCGCCTTGCCAGCGTGTGATCTAAGTGAGAAAACTTGTTAACATAACTAAACAATCTAGAGACTGCCAATATAAAAAGTTAGATACATTATTAAAATGAATTTTACACTTAGGGCGCCATTTTTGCATAGCTTGGTCTCGATTTTTTTATAAAAATGGTATTATGATCGTTCAATGATATTTTGATATTGTGATTATTTTCGTATAAAATTAGGCAAATGACATATGCATGCGTTATTTTTCACGTACTTTTACTAAGATTGGAAAGCTGTGATTTAAGAATAGTCATGGATACCCAGAATGGATTCTTTACCCATAAGTAGAAAAACTGACGGAAAACTCCTATCGGGGTGTTCCACCGGTAGCAGTAATTGGGAGCTAATTTCATTTTAAGCAAATGTTTAGCACCTTTGAACACATCGTCACTTACATGTAAGACAGTGAATTAATCCATACTTGTATCAGTATAGTAAAAAAATAATATTACATGTAAGAATAAATCTGACGAATTAAACCATAGTTACCATTCATTATCACAGCAATGAAAAAGTTTAGGGGCAACAACATGTTTGACGAAAAAAAGCAATATAATGTTTTACTAGGAATAAAACCAATAGAGGCCGAACAATAAAAAAAGTCAGAGCACGCGTCGTTTTTTCATTTTTCACAACAATCATGTTTGCAACAGTGTAAAATTGAATATCCAGCGTTTATAGGCACGTGAAGGCAATTAATTGTACAAACATATAAGTCGGTAGTGATAGGAGCTATGAACGCGTTATAATAATAAAAATTAAATTAAACATTGAGAAACCACCGATAAAAATATCGTTAAAAAGCAAAAAAATAACGTGTTTATGGGTCCTATTTTAATTTGTAAAAGCGTCGTCATCACGTCGGGGGTCGGGGTTTTATACTATTCGTACGTTGTTACCAACCTTATTTTCATTTTCAATCTTTTTTCATTAATTTATTTAACGGCAATTGCGAGAATATGTGGCATAAGATAGTGACCGAGCTCTAACTTGTGCGTTTTGTAATCCGACTATCCCAAGTTCGATTCTCGGCCCCTCACCAATTACTTTTCGTAAGTTATGTGCGGATTTCCATTGCTCCGCGCGTCGGAGGGCCTCAGTTGTTATCGAGTAGCAGTCGGCCACGTGGCTTTTGGGAAGCCTGACAAACTCTGACGCTAATGGCTAGCGCAACTTTATACGACAATCAAACTAATTTTTAAAGACCTACCTGGACGTCTGGTCGAAGCCACGCGTGACCAAAATGCTGGCCTTTATTTTGGCCAAAGATTCAGCATTGCCATACAACGTGGCAATGCAGCCAGCATTTTGGGAACGTCGCCCATTGGTAGCAGGTTATTAGGTTAGGTATACTTAGTTTTAGTTTTTATTTTATGTTTGTGCACCTAAGTTTCCTGGATTAAAGAACTATAAAGCACTCAAATTTGTGTGAAATATGTATGAGTTCATAATTCGCAGGTCAGTATTGAGTCATCCTCGCGTGCCAAAAAATTACAATGTAAACTTTAATGGAATTTAATGGAAGCGGATCGCTCCAATCGGCACTTAGCAGTGCATGCACCGGTATCATAAATCAATTGGATAGCCTATTACATTGTGTGCTCAGGCATTAGTGCGCTCGTGAGCTCCTCCTAACTAACATGCTAACTAGGGTTTGATAACTATGTTTGCTTAGTGAGGTAACTTTGAAACTACATTTACATATTTGCGTGAGCGGCGAGACGAAATTAAACTAGACGACCGAATTAAACGAGACGTAGATGTTTGAAATAAAAATGATATTGTATGAAAAGATTAAATAAAAAAACTATTGTTTATAATAAATCCTGAAAAACCTCTAATATTGTGTAAAACTACAAAGAAAATTTGTGACTTTTACTTATATTTAGTGTCACATTGCTATTATACGACAGATAAAAATTGGCTTAGACAGGTATTATTATGTTATGTGTTGAAAAATTCGGCAAAATGCTTACAAACAAAGAGGTGCCCAACATTTTCACGCAAGGTGAAAATCGAAAAAATTCTGATTGTCCGTTCATTCTTCGTCCATTCCACATGAAGTGTTCCATTCAGCCGCGTAGTTCGTTACCGGAACGGGAGCGCATTCAATATTTATACAAAAACAAACCAATCCATTGTCTAAAACAGCGTGGAAAAGTCACCGGCGAACACAAAGGTTGCTTTTGTCTGCACGCACACAAGTTATGACTGATGGCGGAAAATCAATTTTCATCGACCCCTGACGTCTCACTTATGACCCTAGTTCACCGGCTTGCCACAGTGTAGGCGAGATACTTAGTAGGTAGAATTCAAATAATCTTGAAGACAGGTTCAAAGAAAAAATAAATTCTAAACGAATTTTAGTTTAGTTAGATGCGGTTTTGTCATTACTCCAAACGAGGTAAATGTAATTAAAACACAACTACCAGACTGACAAAAAAGCTCAGTTTTTTTGGATATCAGCAGTGTTGAATAACACACTCTCCTTTTTTAAATCTGGGTCGAGTTCCTGCACTGGGAACTTAATGGACCGAATGTGACGATGACTGTATTATTAAATTTGCTTAGAAAGTTCGAGTTATTGAAGACCCACAAAACGCGACTGACTTTTGAATATTTCCTACTGGCCACACTGTGACTTTTCAGCGCACCCTCCACGAATCCAACTGTTTTTCGCGTTCGTTACACATGTCAAAATAACAACAAAATGATGAATCGTGATATTGGTAAGAGGAAGTCCTAATGGCTGTTTAAATATACTTTATGGTGCAGGCATCGGTGGTTTCTAATGCTTTGTTGCCGGTTATTGATTTTGTGCTGTGATTTAATACAATTCTCCTGAAATGTTGGGGCCATAGTTCAACAAGACGTTTAATTTGTCAAACGAGGCTGCTCTGTGGTAGGTAATGCTGTTCTAGACGCTAGGCTGGATGTTAGACAGATAACGATTCGCAAATCACTCAATAAGCAGCTACTAAAGTCTAACAATCTTGCCCCATGTGACCCTATCTAAAAATATATCACCTTCAATGTCAGATCAAATCAGCTCAAAATACATCGAATAAAACATTTTTTTCTTTACAAAAGACCAGCCAGATCGAATCAAACTAATCCCTTTAGCCAAACATGTCAAATTCTCCGGACACGCCGCCATTTGTCGCCCTCAACTTGGAGACAAAGTTGCTGCGAGTTTTAGAAGGGGAAAAATAAATATTTCACTCCCCCGGCCCGCCCTTGTTGGTGGAATCACGCGTCGCTTGCGCGTGTTTTCACGAAGATGGATCATTGGTGCCCGGTGGGTATGCTACGGACGGGCGATAAAAACGCTGCCACTACCACCTCGACTGAAGCAACGACTCGCCTTTCATTATTATCAGTAAAAATAAACAGGGCCCTTATCATGACGTCTTATTGCGATCCAATTGAGGACCTAAACAGAATTCTTTTACTAGGTACTTATTCGTACGTAACGTCTTGTTGTGATATATCTTGACGCACAATTTAGGTTGATTTTGACGTCTACCTAAATGATATCGGAAGCCATGTATTAATTTTTTTTTAAATGAAACTTTTATTCTGTGTAGGTCCTCAATTGGATCGCAATAAGACGTCATGGTAAGGCCTCTGTAATGGAACTATATATAAATGTAAATGGAAAGGATACGAAACATAGATGCAACAATATTATAAATGCATGCTAAACGAGGATTTAGGTAAGAAATCACATTTCGATATGAACACTCAGCAGTTATTACACGCTCGTCTGCCTTGTACCAACACCCTTTGAAGATGGATCATCGACACGACTGCGGGGGGCGGCGATGACGCGATAACGTCTCGATATGGAAACTGCGGAATGCACGGCTCGCGCCACCGCGCACGACTCGCCGAACATTTTATTTGTGAACAACATAGTTCTGTGTAATGTGTGAAGTTTGTAGTGTCAAATATGAGTGTGAGTAGATTGTATCCATATATTTATATCATGTACAAGTAGATGTATCGAAGCTTAATTTTTACTTTATAATTGAATTAAAAAATTACAAGCATAAAAATAATTTACTTTACTTACCTAAAAATTTAAGAAAAAATATTCCAATCAAGCTTTTCTAGTATTTTCGAAATGTTGTTCATTGGTAACTAGCGTTTATTACATTTAGTTTAATTAAATAATTGAAAATATCCGTAGCTATCATATCGCCTGCGGCTATGCTATGCTACCCAACAAATATAGGTATTAGGTATGTTACTTACAGTAAGATATTATACATATAAAGCTATAAGTACACGGAGCTCGCGCGTTGCAATCGTAAATCAATGCAACTGCATTCACTTTGCATGGTTGGCACGAACCACCACTTTGTGCCGCGTTTTTAGAGGGTTTCTATTGAAAAGGAGAACTTTGTTTAAAAGGTTAACTAGTGGTAAATGAAATAATAACGTTGTAGTAATCGTATTAAAAAAATACAATACCTTTAAAAATATTTCCTCTCTAGATCTTGATGTAATGAAACTATGCTAATATAAAGAAAGCATTTTGCAATATTCATTAATAAACGCCCATTTAGATGTATTACGCTGGGTTCCAATGATCAATATAGGTACTTAGATTTTACTCTACTAGCTTTCTTTGTCATTACTTTTTCAAACGAAAAACACAATTCTGTGCCATTTCAGCGCCAACCCAATGAACTAACAAGCATATTAGGTATATTCCACAAAAAGTATGGCTAACCGATTGCACTACAGATGCAAAATAAAGGCGTGAATCCAATTAGCGTTTTCACGAAGTAGCGGCTTCGATAGCGTGTGGCATTACGACGCGAGACACCGACGGAAGCTTTACAACTCGAGTTAAATCTCGTTCGCCTGCCATCTGTACCGTACTAACTGTATGGACAGGACAGTACACAAATAATAGCAATAGGCGTAAACTAACCGTATATTTACTGAGGAAAAAACATCTTTTTTCGACATTAAATTTAGGTATGTTTATATTCGTCATAATCTATGTCAGTGTAGTGATAAAGGTTTTCATGCTATCCTAAAAGACTGAAATAAGTAATTGTATAACACAGTCATCAAATCGCAAAAGTATCTTGAAACGAATTTGAAAACTATCTTCACGAAATTATCGTAGAGCTCTTGCAAAGGGCAAGTGACTTAGTGCTGTCATTACTACACTGTGTTTAAATGCTATAATTTGATTCCACCAACTTAAAGAATTAAATGGCTCGTAAAATTTAATAGGTCTCTGTCGCAGTGAGCCACCGGAATGGTATTTTCTCAGTTTATGAATAACTCAAGTGACTTTATGACGTCGACGTGTTGGCGTTGACGTAATTTTTTCTAGCGTCACATGTTGTGGACAGACGGCTTTATTGGATTTTGGAATACGATAAAATATTGGGGAATCAGGATTGGAGGAATGTGCGAGATTGAACTTTTTGCTTTGGATTTGTTTATTCACCTACCGCTAAAAATAATACGCAAAATACTCCAATGTTTTTATTGTAGTTGTACTTATTTGTACATTTCCGGCGATGTGCGTGAAATAATGGACCGTGACTTTTTATTCTAACGAACATAAATATTTAATAGATAGATACGTGTTCCGAAACTAGAATACCGAGCAATTTCAAGCTAAACCATGCACGAGTACCAGGAGAACATAAATAAAAGGGGAAGCACATCACAGCCTCACTGCCGACCTCTGTAGTGTGCACTGAACCGGCCTCCCGTAGATTTCTGCACGCCTGGTAGCGCAACTACTGAAACGGGGAATGAAATGTTTTTAATATTCACAGAGAGGGAAAATTCGCGGTAACATTTTATTAAAATATGAATGTTCTTTGTTGCGGTGTAAGTATTAAAAAAATGTGGCTTAGAAAGAGGATGTCAGAAAGCTAAAATACCGGCAGTTTAAATTTTTTTTTACCGCAGATGTAACTTTGTGAAACTGGCCGAGTTCTGAAAATTTCGGGTCACTTGTAGAGCGTAAAAAGGTAAAATCTAAATAAAAGGAAACATTTTTTAAGTGCCACTTCAAAGCTAAGTTTTCGAGTATTGATTACCCTTGACCTTGATGTACCTACTAATAGCTAGAGTTTGAGTAACTATAGTCAATTTGTTTTTGCTTAGCTTTCGTGTTGCGCCAGGCGAAAGAAACGCAAACCGAACGAATGTCAAGACCTTACCTAAAATGGTCACCACGACTAGAGGCGTGTGCGGGAACTACAGTCAATGTTTTATTGGATTATTTGCAAAGTACCTAGGTACTCCAGGTTTCCCTAACTGCTGCACGAATAATATATCAAAAACATATTTTCTTGCATCTAAAAAACCTATTGAGACAATAATTAAAAAAAAATGTGTAGCTATTAGCTACTAACGCAGCGCAATCGATTGTTATTCCCAATTTTGTGTCCACGTTCAGCTCGCTGTTACCGTATAAAAACCAACAAGGCATTTTATTTCGCGATAACTATACAAAATTGTAATATTTTTGAAATGGCAACTTGTGTGTAGGGCATGGCTGCCGGCGGCTCTCCTATAAAACAGTATGTGGCACGATACGAATGGTCGCGTGGTCACGACGCTCACCTTGAACGGTAGACCACAGCTGTGGGGTATGTACCTTTATGTTCTCAAATGTAAAATAATCTCGCTAGCCACTAGTACCATAGATGCCGTAGAGGAAATGATTACTTGCACACTACTACGAGTACTCACTAAAAAAAAAAGGAAAGGCGAAATATCTTAGAGAAAGAAGACGTTTAGTGCGGTGCATCCCAAGATTTTGACACGTCGTGATAAGTTCTAAATGGTAACTCGACACTCGATCGCAAAAAACAGTGCATCGAAATATTTTAAGTTGTTCGATAGGCACTATTCCGTTTCTGAGCAATCAATCATAGTGCCCTATTCTATCAATTTTTAACTGTCAATCAAATGTTTTTAAACCTTTCAGTCCGTAATCTCCATTCAACATTGTCATCTCTGGTTAACTCTTGATCCTCTTTAAATAATTCTTTCGTTTATATTAAGCCTGGCTTACGGCGGTAAAAAAGTGGAAGCACCGAACCTTCTTAGGATGAGGTACGTTTGAATAATTTACACCTAAAGACGTCGAAAATACTGTTTATTTTTGCAACTTTGAGCAAAGCTAGGCAACAGCTCGTGCAACCCTTATTGTATTGTAGTTAACCACTGTTTTGCAGTGCATGTTACGTTTCGACGTGCAAATATAAAGTTGTAGACTTGTAAGATACAAGGTATCTGCGGGTATCACAGCATTCGATCCACGCCTCGACGTCAGTTTTTGTTGTCCTTCCTTTTTGCTGTTTAAGACCTTTAATTTAAGACCTTTAATGTGTCTTATTAACTCGCGGGTGTTCCGATGAATGTTAAAGTTGACAGGCGTAGTTATAATATGGGAAGGAATGAAATAAACACAAAAGTGAAAAGTGTCGGATTTAATTAATGAAATGTTGATTTCGTTTAGTGCTTGCAAAAGATTGACATCGATATGGTCGAGATAATTATGGTTGCTTCATTTTTAAGTCAAAAGTAATTTGATACGACTTAAAAAGTAGTGGTTTTTTAAAATATCGTGTTATAGCTGATGGCATTTTATTCAACTGAAATCAAAATTGAAGCAACTATAAACCTTAAAATATAACTTATGTCTTCATTATTATATTATACTTGTAACATACAAAGTCTGAATAATCTAATAAAATTATGATTAAATAATTTGATTTTAATTATTAAACTGTAGAAACATAAACAAAACAGGACAATATTTACTCACACAAAGAACGACCCACAAACAATTTTGTTCGACATTTTATCACACCGAATCTCATCTCTACTAGTCGACTTAACCAACGCTTAACGGGTAATTACCAGAACCGATGCATCGATGCGGGCGTGAAATTTCATTACTGTCAACTTGAGGCCATCCATCAATCAGCGATGATGGATGATTCGAGCTTTTTAGCTTTAACCGTTGGTTAAACATTGGCGTTTTTTAGATTTTGATCTCTGGTCAAGCTATTATCTCTAGGTTAATACAGTGACTCTTTGGTTGTGCGCGTTACATATCACGTAATTGAAAGATAATATTTGTAGAACCCTTTAGAATACGCGCAAACATTGGAAATAATAAAACAAACTTCACGATTAGGCACGAGTGCGTAATTATTTTAGTTCAAAGCTCAAAAAACTCCTGACGCATCTATATGAGTTTTCATAACTTAGTTATCAGGAGTGGCAGCGATAATAACAATATACTCTTTTTTTAAAGTAAGTAACTGTATGTTGTTTTATATGTTTATCATTTAGTCTACACAAGAAATTCAAATTAAGAAAAAAATACTAACTCTCCAACGTCATTTTTTCAATTTTCGCCAAAACTTTATCCAAGACATAACAGCTGAGTAGGTACCTATTATATAACGATGAGCGACAAAAGCCTCTGAACATATCGTAACTCTGAGTAATTTATCTTTTCATGCAAAATATTTGAATTTTGCGTACAATACTACTTTGAAAGATTGGACTACTTTTACGACTTTTTCCGTTTTACCACAATAGTTAAGACCTGTGTGCTTAGTGTGAGTTTTGACAATTTATTTACGCACTCGGTCCGTTTAGCGTAAACTTGAAATTGTATGGAATAAGAGCAGCGCCATCTAGTGACTGACTGACTGACGCTAGATGGCGCTGCTCTTATTCCATATAATTTCAAGTTTACGCTAAACGGACCGAGCGCGTAAAGAAATTGTCAAAACTCACACTAAGCACACAGAGTTAAGCAGATGTTTCTAAAATTTCGTTAGACAAAATCGACGCTACCTATCACTTGCGTATTACCTACTCATTATCATTGTATTACTCAACCCTGGCATTCCTAATTATTTTACTTGTGAATTTGTTATTGAGTTAGAAAAGGCGAGTGTTCGTCGTGTATTTGTGGAGGAAATATTTAGACACATCTGTTTAACTCTGGTTTAAATCTTTTATGGTAACGCCGTTATTGTTCACTGTACAGATAACTTAAATGTGCATAAATAAGTACATAATCTACTATCTCCAGTATATCTCCCACATTATCCTTTAAATTATCTTCTACGGCTGTTTTACATACAAATGTGTGGTTACAGAGTTGGTTAGCCACATTATTGCTGTTGTTTACGGTACTATTATAATAACACGAATTTTAAGCCCATGGTTATAATACGGCTTATTATATTACACGGTTTATTTGCATGCGGCTTAATATTAGTCGTGCGCAAATAGCAAGCTTATTATAGTCATTAAAATTACGCTTTGTTAGGGCAAAGTATAATTTTGCAATTTTATTGTTTTGCAATATTAACAGAAGGGCAAACGTTTATTTTCTCATTAATCGTTTCTATCTGCAACAGCTGTTGTTGGAGCCTTCCAAGTAGGACTTACTGTATATATATAGTGATATACTTCGGTATACATACACCGGCCGCTATATCACTCGGTGTAGTTTGTACACGCGCAACCAATTCAACCGGAAAGCGATAACGGGTTTAATTTACCGCTGGCGTTTAGCTTTGCATACGATTTTTGCAACGTTTGCTGGTTAATAGGAAGGCAGATTTTACTAAAATACTTTATTGCGGTGGTGGAAAAACAATATTGTAATAAAATGAGAAGTGTGAGAATTGTTTTAGAGGAGGCAGCGCGTTGAAAACGCCTCGTCATTTCAGTTGCAGTTTAAAAAATTGTATATAATATTATATCTGATGTACGTCTATTCATATAGCCCTTACTTATTCCGCCCTTATTTATTTTCAAAAATAACTCAAAACATGTTACAAAATGAAATAAACTCACATTTCCTTTGGTAGCGAAGCGGCTAAAAGCGCAGGTATGCGCGTCCTTTTTCGTAATTCGTAGTTGTATACTACAGAGCGGTGCGTATGCATGTATTTGACGCTATGTCAGGCAAAGTGACTTACTGAAAATTTTCATGAACTGCATACGACTGTAAAATTATCTGGTAAGTGTCGCTACAGTAACTAAACACGCTTTTGTATTAGATTTCATTTGTAAAGCTACCTTTGTCTTTTAGTCAGCAGTTGCAATTAGATTTTCACTCATTTTCAGATGTCAGACGTCCGACGTTATAATATGCATTTTGTTCACTCTATTTTCATGCCTACCTCTACTATCTATTTTCACGTTCCCCTGCTTTCTTCTCCGAATCGAACTTTCCTGACCTATTGTAGGTAGAAGTGAGGAATATAAAAACCATACAACGGAGTTTTGAAACTGCTCCTTTTTTTTTGAAGCCGGTTAAAAAGGGCATATAAATAACTGAAAAAGTAAGCAAACATGAAAATGATGGATAACCTATTGGATTAAAAAGACACACAAAGTTGTGCCAAATTTCATATAAAACATCGGTCTTTATTACGTTATCGATAAATTGGGCACCTAAAATATAATTGTAGGAATTTAAGGATATTAATTAAAAACATTTCATATGCAGTGCTGAAAAATTGACAATGTATCTAATGCATAAAACATAAGTCAGAGCATAAAAGTTCTTAATGTTTCGCGAACAGAAAACATAATTACTAACTACCTAGCTCAAAACGGGTCTGATTCGCGCACAAACGAATATCAAAATATTATATAATTTTAACAATTTACCTCTACTTTTCAGTCGAGTTACATTGACCGTGGTCACGGAAGACATTTCGGTCAATCGGGTTCGGTAATGATTTTGATATTTGTGCGCGAATTAGACCCGTTTTTAACTAGTTAATAAGTCGGAACATTTGCTCACGGAGAAGTCAAGTTTCTTACGTTTTTGGAGAATCTAAGAGATCTATATAATATTCGTTTCGTTTTTACATTTGAAAAGTAACAGTCGATATAATAAGAAACGTAATTTAATTATTAAAGTTATAATTGACCTTTAATTCGTCCATTGTTTTTGTTCTGACGCATAGTTTTGGAGAAACCGTGTGAAGTGAAACACGCTTTTTTATTAATCCTTGGCGTACCTAGGTAATTACTCCATAATCATAATGCATTTCCTATTATTTGAATTTGACGTAATTATAATATAAAGGCCTATGTTCAGCAGTGGACTTCTTCGGGCTGAAATGATGATGATGATGATAATATAAATAAAATGGATGTACTTCGGTACCTATTCTAGGTAGGTAGGTACCTAAATTCATGTCGTTGGTTTAATTTCTACTTAACATACACATTTTAGCGCTCCTTGCTGCGTCACAGCGCGGCCATCAATAACAACTCGAGTCTCATATTGGACAGAAATTCAATAAAATTTTATCATCCGATATCATAGTTTCCGCTTTCCACGTGGCGTGATCAGCTAATCGCCTTCATTTGATACTGGTTGGAGCGGCATTTTACTGGTTTAATTTCATTTTTATTTGTCGGATCGTAGAATTTTATTTCAATTGAACTTGTTTTGTTTTGTTGGATGAAAATGATTCTAGTTTATCGTGAAACATTTTTATTCATAAACGAAAAGTACTTACTACCTATTTGTTTAACAGTCTGAAAATATCGAGGTAGGAAATTGCATCGTGAAAAATTTAATTTGCACATAAACTATTGGCTTAAAAATAAAAATAAATAATAGCCATTGTGCTTGCCATTTTAATAAATTTAATTCTGCAGTAAAATTCAATCGAGCGAACAACCCATAACTCAATAGTCGAGAACTTTTAAAGTCGCCTCGACATCGCGAAGAAATCCATGGGGCTAAAAATTTGGAAACCCTTGAGAAGAATGCAGCCCGAGTCGGCCCGAAGGGGCATTCTACAAATAAGGGGGAAACTCCTCATTGTACAGAACCTTCAAAACCAGACGTCCTAATCGACCCTTTTGAAATTCCAACTAAAGGGAAACTCGGATTTCCATAACAATAAAAATATGATCCGAACATCTAGAAATGCCTCCGCGATATTCACGGATCATAAAATCGCACTCGGTCTTTGAATAAAGCACGTCTGATTTAATTTGACCCCCGGAGCCTCAACGCATTTACCTTATTTACACCTATTAGAGAAGGGTGTGGGTGTCAGGATAATTTGGTTTATATCCTGAAGTGGTGGTTTTCACTCATGTTTGGATGCCGCTTTGTGGTCAATGGCTTGATATATTCAGACGTCTGCATTTAATGCCGTTATTTCTGCCAGTTTAGTTTTATTAACATCGAGACATTTTTATGGCAGTGTAATGGAGGAGAAATAAATTATTATAGTAGCGCTCATGTCCGAATGAGAATCATATGTGATGGTGTATCACATTCAGATGACCCCTAAAGCCAGATCTTGTCTTAGCATTGTAAAACTTTTCAACAAATTACTCAAGGATTTAGATTTTGATCCCATAGCTCAAACGTAGTAAAAAACATCATGACAAATTGGCATGTCTTAGAATCTAGAAATTCAAAAACAATCTACAGTTTTAGGGTTTGGTATCCTTTGGCACCGTATCACATTCATGACCATTTTTTCAATGTTAGGTTACCTAGTACATTAAATCTTTAAGATTATGAGACAAATCAAAAACAAAAACAGAGCTCAATAACATCCTGGACAGTTTATAGTACGGAGAAACAATGAATTATTACCAAACTATTCAGTTTGGTAATAATTTAAAACTTACCCTAATCTTTTGACCGCAACGCCTCCATCGACCAATGTTCATTTATTACGTTCACACGCACAGAAATAATGCTTGGAACACAACTGACACTATTCACTGTTATTCGATAAAGTGTTGATCGAGATTTCATTAATTTCGAGCGAAGAACACCGGTTGGCTCGCAGCCGCAACTACGAGTAGGTATATGGATCTAACGTTGACGGAGGCGCCACTACACCGGTGTCGGCCGGTTGGGGAACTTCCAGCTGCGGCGCGAGATTCAAATCGCTATATGCGATAGATCGAACGTTTTCGTTCTGAATGAAGTATTTTGGTTGAAGTGGAATGATAGAAAAGAAAGGAGGGATTTGTCGTAAGTTGCGTTGAAATGAGTGTAATCAGCTCCTCTTAATCGACCTTAGCAATTAGGTGTGCTACAGCAACCCATTCATAGCTTATTAAAACACTATAAACATAAGTCAATACGAACATAATGATCACAGATTCAATTTTCATAGTTTTAAATCGGGGTTTGCAAAAACGGAGCAATAAAACTTTTTAATAGAAGGTCAACAGAATTCATAAAATAGTAAGTCACTTTAGAAAGCCTTATCGTTCAGTACCCAAAGTTTTCTAACTAAGAAAACTTCCAAAGTCCTTAAACCTGTCACAACTTAAAATTCTCCCTTAAATATCATACCTTCCAAATATAATGCCCCGCTCGTACCCCGGAGAGTCATCTGCCTCGACTATCAAGGCTCGAAGGACCAATTAGTTTCCTAGTTATAAACTTTTCATCTGTCAGATTTAAACACCTTCCTGTACATTTGGGAAACGTTAGAAATATTTATCAGTTCAAAAATAACAACCGGTTTGGTGAGGGAGTTGCCTTTTGTGTTCGTGTGAAGAGTTTTGCAGACGTCTGGGTTTCTTCATTATGTTGAACAGAAGTGGCAGTTAAACACTGTAAGTCTTTTGCGACAATTATGAACTAGGTAAAATACTATAAAGGTCGCGTCCGATTCTTAACAATTTTATTTCCCTCGCCAACATAAAGTTTAACCAACAACAGACCACCTTCAAACAGGTAACTTAAAAGAAACTTGGGGGCACGAAGAGTTTTTCCCAAAACGTCACTTTCGTACAATTTATAACCAAAAACTGTGACAAGGTAGCACGCGGAATAACCTAATCCCCACGCAAGTGGGTCACTGCGGGCGACGATCCCTTGTCAAATTAACGCTTCCTCTGTCTCCCGGTGACAAACGACGCGAGCATAATAAAAACTTGCTGAGCGTAAACCTCGGATGCTTAAAAGAGATACAGCAGTGTGTTGTTGCTGCTTGCAAATGTTACTGCCTGGCTGCCTGCAGATTGTTTAAATTGGACAGGAACCTCAACAACGCTAATTGAAACTATAGGAAAGAAGCACCGAGTGTTTGGAACTGTTGTTGCTAATCACTTAACTTGTTTACGGTCGACGAATTAAAATAAGATTATTATTGTCATTTGTGTCTCAAGAAATTACGCAACAATTTTTTGAGAAGCTGCCTCATAATACTTCAGTGTTGAACGTCCTGTGATTTTCAGGCACGATGCTTCTTTGACTTTTCTATCTCAGGCCAGAGCTGAAATAAAGCTATTCCCTGCATCCTCGCTTCTTTCAGAGAAATATTGTGCGCGATGATATTAAAATTAGGCAGAGAAAAACTAAAAGGTATGCAGAATACGAGGGTTGGTGGATAAAGTTAGCAAAACTGTTTATTCTGGTGGACCACGTACAGTTTATTACCAAGTAAATGTCCGATGAATTCAACGAAGTTCTTATTAAATAGAAGCATCACGTTACACTCTTACGACATCCATTTCTCTAGAAAGCAATTTGAAGTAAACCTCTTAACGAAATATACAAGATTAATCTATGACCTCATAAGTCGGGCAGTCCACTACATAAAACTTAAGAGCATTAAATGTAAAAAGATTGCTACAGCTAGTTGGCAACCAGCCAAGAGCGTACTCCTGATTTCTGAGGCCCAAAGCTTACTAGGGATTTCACGTTTGTTTTAAAGGCAGTTACTGGTTTTACAAATGATCACACACAAACGAGACCTATAAGCACAGATAATATAGTATAGTTTATTTTTAAAGATGACTTTTCATCCTCCCTTGTGAGAGAATTTGCAGTTACTCTCATAGTTAGATGGATCAGCGTCGCTGATTAAGTAACTCAAACGGAAACAAATTTAGTTACAAGATTTGTCTCAAACATGCATCCGTCCACAAAAAAACTATAGCATTGAGTTCACTAAAAATCATAATAATAATCCAGTCTACAGGAATATTTAAAGCATGGTCTTCCTCACTGACGAGCATCTAAGAAAGATGAAGAGAATTCGATTTCTAACTCCTGACGAAGTTGCTCCAAGTTTTTGAGCAGGCGAAGTAGGCGCAGACGGTTTTAGTGAATGCCGCAGACCCGTCGCATGTTTTACTAAGGAAAAGACGAGTTTGGCCAAGGAAGTTATTCCGTAGTCAGAGTTTAGGTTAGTCTAGTCTAGGCTGCCAGTAATAAGCAAACATAGGTAATAGAAAAACTGTCGAAATAGAAAAGTTTAAGGTATTTCCATACGTAAAAGTGAATTAGAAATGAGGACATGAACTTGATGGTGATGGTGACGTCATCAATATAATGCAACTAAACTAAATTCTTCAGCTGTCGTTAAGTACTTCTAGCTGCCATTGGTATTTCAATGGCAGTAAAGATACAGTCGGTAGCTTATTTCATTCCCGATGCACTCTTGCAATATTATCTATATACACGTTCCTTTTCTCCAAATGGGTCGGATGCAGCGGTTGATTTTTGAGAGTGCCAGGAAATTTCGCATTCAGTTAACATCGGAGAGCCCATAGGAATACAGAAGCTATAGCAGGTCCATCCGTTTCTTGAGAATGGAACTAAATGCAACACACCTACGTTATACGATACCGTCTTTGAGTCACTTTGTCAAGTGTTAGTTGGAAATATTATTGTCCTAAGTGGCAAAAGCTGCTGAGCGTGACTGTACCATATTTGATTTTTTTAAAGTATCAAGATAATGGTTTGAAGGTGCATCACAGAGCCTTAAAATAATCAAAACAGCAGTTTATAAATGATTTCAAATGCTTATTCAATTAATCTGTTTGCGGTACACCTTGCGGTAAAATAGCGCGAATTGGCGAGATTAGATCAAACCAAAGAGCTTTTTCTTGTTGATTACGACTAACAGAAGTGCGGCTGGAATGAGTAAGGAGATTGAGTCAACTGTTTGGTTTTTTTATGAAGCCCCGTTAGTAGATAAGACTTGAGAGGATTTTTGGAGCGAGAACCAAAAATGTGACGTCATTTATTTTGTATTTTTTTCTCGTATTTATTCGTCTTGTGGTAGAATTATATAAGTTTGAAATGGTACAAACATAGAAATGACTTCGAAACTGCACAGGAAGTTTGCCATACTTAACCAAAACTGTTAAACAAAATTTTGAAATAATAATGGGTCGATGCATTTCATTTTATTACAATATCCTCAAAAAAGCCATGAAGCTCAAAATACAATTCTCAAAATTCTATTTATTACTAGTGTTACAAAGTACTATGGTAATGTGATAGGTATTTTAATAATAATAATTCAGTCTGTAAATGTCACACTGCTCGGCAAAGGCCTCCCCTCACTTTCATGAGGAGAATTAGGCCATAATCCACTACAAGGGCCTGGTCTGGGTCCATGGATAACATGCCTCCGAAATAATTCTCGGTTATGTTGGGTTCTTCACGATGTTTTCCTTCACCGAAAAGCGAGCAATAATTACATACATAATAATGATGTTTAACAAGAAACACTTTGGTACCTACGTGTCCGAACTGGGATTTGAACTCGCCACCCTTTGTTTGGAAGGCGGACGTTCGCCCACTAGGCTATCACTACTTCCACGATAGGTATATTAGTAGTTGATACTCTTACTTTCTTATACATCTCAATTCTACTTCACAAAATCTCCATTGCTATCATCACACAAAAAGAGGAATAAGCGATTTCATCTAAAGGAATCGTGAGTCTTCGCAAAATGGAGCAACAAAAAAATAATGTCGGACCAAATTGAATCATTTGTAATATTCATTCTTTTTTACTCGTGCTTCTGTGGACGGTTTTCTAAAGTTGGCTCTAGCGAATCTAAGGAAACTGGAAGTAATATCTTGCTGTAGTCTTTGTTGCTTACTAAAGGTGTTTATTTTTAAAACTAGGTGTTGCTAGGTGTAGGACAATGGGATCTGCGAATATACATAGCCGACGGGCTATGTAAATGTAGGTACTGCGTTCCGTAGACTGCCATATTGGATTTATCATTAGGTTGCATTATGCCTTACAAATTTAAACGAGAACAGATAAACAATAAGTGTATATAGTCAGTAAACAAACGGATCAATGAGTTTGGTAGTTCTTGGACATACGATCACAACCCCAATGGCAACACCACCTCTAAATTCATCTACGAGTAACTTCAATTGCAGTTAGCAGTAGACGAGTACCTTGCGTTGAAACTTCAATTGTTTTTATCGCTTACTCAAAGTGATTAAATAAAAAATTAAAAAGTACCGAAATTTTGCATACTTATTCTGCAGTAACAACCTCTATTGAACAGCGTCACATCCAGTACCAACCCTAGTTCTTCAAGCTCTCCTCCAAGCGCTCGTTTTGCGATAATCAACTGTCTTCAGGAATTTGCGACGTCACCCTCACGGAAACGGAATGAGAATAATCCGTTTCCAAAGTATCTTTTATTAATATCCTTGCTCTGATACCCAACCTACTATTTGGGGATTCTTCGGGGATTCGTTAATGAAAGAGCGAATGGCTTTCCGCTACCGTAATTTATTACGGTAAGGATTTGCTTACCTACCTGTTTGTGCCTTATTTTCTTACAGAAGTAGGCCGCCGTAGGTTAACGGTATGAAGAGATCTGTATGTAGCGCGAACCTAACACTATTTTTATTTGGAGCTACAACTATGGTAAGTATTATTAGATTATGCACATAGCCCTATAGTGCTGGCGAAGTGAAAGCCAATCTGTACAATATCAAGGTAATACGAGTACTTTCCTTTCGGCGGCAACTTTACCTTAATTAAATATTTTCCTCAAAGAAGCTAATCATAAGGTAAGGTAGTTTGCCCGAAAAGTTTTCATAAAGTTTGGGCATGATGTTATCAATGGGCTTTCGGAATTCGGTACCCATGTTGATAGCACAACTTCATCCGCGTCACAATCTTTGCGTTATCCTACTTAGAACAAAGTTTCTAACAACTATCTCGACCATACATAATGGTCTTCGCCATAAACTTCAACCGAACAAAATTCTAAAATTCAAACACCCAATACGTCCTCCGGCGAAACCGTACACGACCATAAACGGATCCAACCTGAATGGGGAACCGAGAAATCTGATTTCTCGCTCTTGTCTCGACTTGGAGGGAAATAAAATTGTCGTTTCATAGCGTAACGGGGTCGGACATGTTACTGCACCCGGTGGTATGCGGGGCCTCAGTGACCTCCCCATTTGTAGGGGGCCGCCCCCGGTTCTGAAACGCCGCGCGTGACTTCCAGCTTTACAAATCACGCGAGGCGCGCACGCGACCTCCCTCCTGTACCAACAACTGTTGCAATCAATTAAAACGTGTGCCGTTCCGCGACGATCAACATCCATCGCTTGTTCGGTTCTTTTAACCGTGCTGCAGAGTGAAACGATGAGCAAGCGTCGGGGAAATGTAACTTTTCGTCTTCTAAGGTCGAGCACAAAAGCTCGAGCGATATGTCAATAACTCTGTTTATTTTTCAGAAAACGCCTTCTTTTTCTAATAAAAAAAAATAGCGTTGATACTTACAACCCGGCAGTTGTACAAAGGATAGACACGCCGCACGCTACATTCTTCGTACAACACGAAACTCTATGCTAATGATGCTTAGAAGTTCTTTACCTTTGTCACTATTTGTTTTTATGTAAAATTCCAGGTATGTGAGGAATTTATATACCCGTATTTGTTTTTCAGGTCGGTGAATTTTGGTTGCGTGTGGAAAAGGTACTAATGCGAAAGTCACCTTGCATACTTGATTAGTAATTCTGTGTGGCGCTGGGTTCTTTAACTCGGCAATTAGTGTTATTACTTAGGGTTATAGTTTTTTAAATTATACGTAATTAAGACATTGTGTATTTTCATAAAAATGTCAAAGTCAAATTTAATTATTTGGCTTGTATTAAATTGTTTTATGTAAATAAACATAATTAAATGAAATATTATATCTAGGTTTCAATTAGCCTGTATATTTTGTTTCTTATAAACTCTTTGAGGCGCTTTTGTTAGTTGAAATTACCTATACTTGGTAGTTTAAAGATTATTGAATTCCCAAAATTCCCGGTCATTTCAAAAGAACTGCGAACCGTATTGTGTTTTTCCATCCCAGGTGTTTAAGAATTCCGCCCACTGTCACATTATGGGCGGGCGGCGATTTAAAACAATAACCATGCTTTCATTCCGACCGATGGTTTATGCTTAGGTGGCACGCGAACTTATGAAATGGCTGGTAAGAAACATAGCACGTCTGGAAATGAAAAAGTAAGTAGTACCTGATTACCTCCGTCCGTTGATCCCTATTCACTCGGTATGGCAAAACCTGTCTCAAACTTATCTCAAACTTACTCTTTAGGCACGTAATGTTTTGGTCAAAGCTAGTGTCAGAATTATTCAAACCGGCCCATGGATAGACCTATGACATGGCTTAACGGTTTCTATCAATCGATAACAACCGGAGCTGATGGACGCGTTCTCAAATACGTATAATCGGGGAGACCATACTATAAATCTATTCTTCGCAACATGATAATATTATTCTCTACCATATTTGAAGTTTTAAGTATTAGTTAAGTGCCCATTATTTTTTGGTGGGCATTGTAAACCGCTTGTTTCTTCGAAGCAGTACGAGCTTGAAAATGTGCTTACGATTTGCTAAGTTTCTTGTATAAAAACTGGACTGCGGTTTTTAATTAAAACCTTAGGCGTTATAAATTGGCGAGGAACGGTTAAAGTTAACTTAATATTTTAATAATAATAGAGTAGGTACCTACCTATAAGTATACGACGTACCTAAAAAGTAACCCTTTCTTTTTATAAAGTCGCAGCCCCACACTAGGATTGCTCCTGTATCGTGGGTACCGCTTACAGACATATCATTTCACATACACATCACACCCAGACCAGAAACAAATATTTGTGGATCGCACAAATATTTACCGTTATACAGCTTTTGTATACAAAAGTCATCATGCAGCCTATATTCTTCCACTGCTCGACGTAGCTTCTCCTAGTGAACTCGAGAAGTCTAACCTTTACGCATAAATAACTTTTAATTAGCAATTTGTACTTACTTTACTTTCTAATAGTATTGTACGAAGAGATTTTAAAATGAAGTTAAAATGATAAAGAAACTCAAGAAATGCTGCTCCAAGAAAATTCCGCTAGAAGACACTGGCTTCACAGTCTGAGTCCTTATCAGTGCAATGTCAGACTGCAAAAGTGTAATGGAAAGTCGAGGACAGTCGTTGCAGATTGGCAGTGAATATAAGTCTGAAGTTTTTGGTTACTCTTAGTTGAGTACGTACTAAAAACCATCTGTTCTTAAGTTCTTAAGAAACGTCGAGGTATGTCAAAATTATATATTTTGATATTAAGTAGTTTGTACGCGAATTAGACCCGTTTAAATACTAATTAACATGCTCTTAAGTTTGTTTAAGGAGAATAATGAAGTCCGATCTTTGATTTTTATCAATTACACTATTGTGTAATAGCGTCAGCTGCTTGGAATCGCGATAGGAGGTACCAAGTGTTCCAATTCAAAAATCTATATCACCAACATCACATGTTCATCATTTCATTCATTCAACATCACACAATGTTTTGGCTGTGTATTTGTTTGTTGTATGAGGTTATGCTAGCCCCTTTAGTGTGACGATGACATTAATTAGGTAATAATTAAATACAAAATCAACGCCACATTTCCGGCTTTCCTCACAAAAATGAAGCGTTAATTTAGTGATGTAGTTAGTTAAGCACACCAGCTATGATCATAAGCTTCTGCCATAACATAACTCCAACGTAACTAGCATCTACTTTAGCGCTACGAAGTTTCAAAGTACAAAGTGGCACATAGTATACATGCCGTCTAACTTTTATGACTTCATCGTAAACGCAGGGCTATCACGACCCTAAACTTTGGAGGGCTTTTAAAGATTAAAGCTATTAAATTTTTATGAAGACCCCTGTCAGTGGAGCGGCAAAGTCGACGATAACAGACTCTGACTCAGTATTTTAGTTGTTCCTAAGATTTAGATAGGGACGTCCCGATTCCGCGTCTTAGTTGTAATAAAATGACACTAAAGTCTACGAGACAAGGTTTATTGTTAGTGGATACAAATCCGATTACAGATAATGCGAAATTGAGGGATTTATAAGCTTAATGTTGAACGTCACTTTTTTCACTCTGAAATGCGTCTTTTCAACAAATACAAGTAATTAGCGCATAAATTACCTTAGCTTTTATCTGAAATACAAACTAAATATAAACCTGTACAGGTGTTACAAACCGTTTACAACAAGTGAGAGCGATCGAATAACTTTCATCAGTGTAATTGATAGGTACAGTGCCTATCGAATAGATAGCATTCATCACTGCCGAACTCGATTCGAAAGCAATCTGATGATTGAATTGAACGACCCAGTTCGGGAATAGTTCGAGAGTTCAATTCGTTTGTGTGATTTGGAATTGCTGTATTTACAAATCTACATCGTGTTCAGTGAATTTTTCGGATACGGCACAATGGCGGAAACGGTACCCTTTTAAAATCGGCGTGTCTCCTCCGTCCGTCCGTTGTCAAAGTTATTTTACTTGGAAAGTATTCTCAGGCCACATGTGTATACAACGAAAAAACTGTTCTTTGTTCTGTGGTGTTTCAATAAATAGTTTATCTATCTACCTTCCCACTACGTTTTTGAAATATCCGCCATTTACAAATCCCCACCGTGCGTGGTTCTATATACACTGGAATGGGTTTTGTGGTTGTCCACCGCTTGTAAAAGTATCTTTCGTTATCTGAGCAAGTTCTGCTACAAAGGCGAGAACACTTACCCTTCGATGGAGCTTTATCATGTATTCTGTATTCAGGGATGCTCATGGCTCGATCCTAGTTTGGTATCGGAAAGACACCATGCAATTTGGAATTATGCCTCAATACTTTTTCTTCAATTTTGGGCCCGCGCGTTTTATGCATTCATCCTATTCTATTTAGTTATTTCATTAGATCATTATTTTAGTAGGCAGACGTTTACATCAAAAAGAGAAAGCTAATAATAATGTTTATTTAATTCATCAATAAAAAAAAAGAAATATAGCAACAACAATCGTAGATACAAAAAAAAGTGGTAAAAATATTTACCATACTGATGCAGTTCTGGCACCACAGATTGGTACAGATTAGTGGTCACCGAGTCGTTGTTATTGAATATGATTTGTTATGTTTCCTAAAAATACTCAGTTTTGGAACTACAACAGCATCGAAACGAGATTGGGCGGTTTGGCGCTCCCAAAATAAGTCATCTGTCCCCACTTTGGCCGGACACCGTGTTGGACGAGTGTATTGTTAGCAACGAGCGTCGTGCGCTACATAATATCTTTCAGAGCCTGACATTGTGTTTTAAACCTTAGCTCGAATAAGACAAGGTTGAGTTTTGCTCTCACTTTGCTGAATTTGGTGATACATTTCCTTATGTGTCCTTATGTATCAGGAGGATGTAATAGAGAACACTGTTTCGGAGTTGTAGACTTGCATTAGGTGATTAAGTTTGCACCAAAATTTGCTTTTACGTTGCGGTGAAGTTAAATTAATTTGCTTTGGGGTTATATACTTACATACAATATTTATACAGTGAGATTATGTCCAACGGACAGCGTACAGTTTTAATAATACCGGATTGGATTTGTACTACCTTGTGCCCGCCATATTTTGCAGAATTTATTAGAATCAATCTGAAATCAATACTTGAAAAATTTTACGGTTCTGGCATAAACTTATCAAATTCTTAGACCTTCTAGAAACATCTCGCATCGCAATGCAATTTTAATTAAGTACACACTAGTTTTTCTTTTATTAGACATATTGTACTACCGACAACATCAAAACTATCGACTACTAAGTATAGACTTAACGGGCCGAAGACATCAAAAGAGTCGCAGGCAATATGGACGCAAGTGGCAAATTGTCGTTAGGTGTGTCGGTCTAAGGGGGAGGCCTATGTTCAGCAGTGGACGTCTTCAGGCTGATGATGATTATGATGATATTGTACTAATGCAGGGCTGATATGCTGGGACTCACATCATAGACATCATAATACCTATTAACAGTATTAGTTCAAATTATATTTAGACACTGTTCAACTGAAAAAATAAACTAACAATTCCGTAGCCTCTATTGAACTATTATTGCCTACTGAACTAAAACTAAGTAATTGAAACTCTACTTCCTAAAAAACAGACACACAGAGTAGTTCACACGCTGCAACATAGTTCGGGCCCGCATAATCATCTGTAACAAGATTGCGCAGAAAGAAAAGAGCTAGTTCTTTTCAAGACCAGTCTTTGTAGGTGCCAGCGTATCTCTAAAATAGCTAAAAGGAGCTTTTGTGAACCGAC
Organism: Hylaea fasciaria; assembly: GCA_905147375.1. NCBI lineage: Eukaryota > Metazoa > Arthropoda > Insecta > Lepidoptera > Geometridae > Hylaea > Hylaea fasciaria. The sequence goes on along the minus strand of LR990202.1, from coordinate 8,975,068 downwards.
ATCTCCACAGGGACGAATTTTGAGACATTTTATAGGCGCCGGTTTAAACAGAGTTCTCTAGTTTCTTTTGTGTTTCTTTTTTATCTGGAACTGGTAACAGCCTTAGTTTTAATCCTGTTTCTCGAAGATTCTGAGGGTTTTCAGGGGCGGGAACGTTCAGAGCGGCTGGGATGTATCAAGACGAGTTCTGGGTAATCGACCGGGGACTGCGGGTAATGGGTATCGATATTTTTAGACGTAACCCAGAAACCGAATCCTTTGTTCAAAATAGAGAAAAAATGGATAAAATAAGGTTTGATATTTTGCCTTTAGAAATGACACTCTAAACATAGAGCTAGAAACGCTTTTGCTAATCAATTTCTGAGAATCTAGAAACGTTTGGTACACCTACGGCAGTTACACTGCGCCATTATCGTCAATGGGCTAAACATCTAACCGAGACATTTCAACAAGGATAACCCTGTTACGTATGTTTTTTCACACTCACCCTTTAAACATTAACTTATAGTCATTCTTTCCACAGGCCTTCTCACCCCTGTAATTTCGGGGATTGTTTTTTACTTTTGTTTACGAGTCTTGCTTGAAAACTCAGCGGTGACAGATTGACTGCGCCGACGACGGGTGACAGATTGACCGCGCCGATGACGGGCGACAAGTTGACAGTTCGCGTTCCTTTTTCTTTTGGTTTGGCTTCGCCCGGTCGCGCAAATGTCGCCACTCGACTAAATACCGATATCGATCTCTACTAAAGTTAATCCCGGCGGGCGCGTCTGCCATCTTTGGATTGCCGCCGAGTATTATAATCGACTAAATTTGAGAATCGATATCAGTTGATGTTTGGTGCGGCAGATGTCAGCCCCGCCCTTCAGGTCCTACCGATTTTTTCCCAGCACAACGGGTATAAAACCGACGCGCAACGGACCTCGAGCCTTTTTCTTTTCCCGAATTTACGCGGAGCCCCGGTCGTTTTGCTGTCGGTGTTTAGGGCTCCCTTGTGCTTGTGCGTGGTTTGTGCCGAGTGGGATTGTTGTGCGCGTAGTGAGTTCCAAGTTTCGACGGCGCTCCATCGGCAAACCCCGCGCACTTTGACGGCGCTCCAGCAGCGACTCCCGCGCACGGGAAGGCCCGCCGACAGCAAACCCGACGAACGTTTACACGTTGCCCACGTGCGTCCCGCGGGTTCCAAAAGGGCGAAGACTGCCCTTCTTTTCGACCACGCGGCCGGCGCGGATCCGCCGCGAGGTCACGCCTTCTTTTACCCTGATTTAAAGGGTCGTTGGAGGACCCCCAGTTCGTTGGAGGACCCCCAGTTCGTTGGAGGACCCCCAGTTCGTTGGAGGACCCCCAGTTCGTTGGAGGACCCCCAGTTCGTTGGAGGACCCCCAGTTCATTGGAGGACCGCCATTTTGAGCGGAAAACCTCGAGTGCGGTGAGCGCCCGCTGCCCTCCATCTAGTGGCGTGACGCCGTCGGCCTGCGACCTTCAACGGCGAGCGTACCAGGCCCGCCAGGTCGTCGCTTCCTTCTGCGTGCCGGCGTGCCGTACAGGACAGTACCAATCCCACCTTCGTACCTTCATTTATATAACCACAAGGTCCCAGCGCCCACGCTGGGTGGCGCTCGAACCTTCTGCCTTACTCGAGAGCAACCCTGGCATTAATCTTTATCTAAATTTAACCGCGAGCTATCCGGCTCCGATTAGGCCTTTCATATATATCAAAATTGCAACCATTGGCACACTGAATAGGTAGGAGAGTATTTAAATTATAAGATCTTTACTGTAATAAAGCCCCGTCTTCCACGGAACTGAGGTCTCACTGGAGGCCTCCATTCTCATTGTATAAATTCAATTATTTTAATAAACAATTTCGTTTGGGCATTACTATTTCTGGTATTTCATTTACAAAACCTTAGCTGAACTTAGGTAGGTAATACATTCACCGGAGAGTTGCGGGTTCGATTCCCTGACCTCCGGATTATACATGTAACAGTGGCGCCACGAACAGGGAACCTTTTGCTCTCGAGATCCAACCAGTGCCTTCTGCACCGAGGAAGGAAAGGCAAATTTTTTTTCTTTTTGTACTAACCTTTTAGAAACTTAACTTTTACTTGTGGTTTTACTATTTACATTTATTGCTGTGACAATTCTATTGTGCTATTGTGTACTAGGGTGTATTTGCAATTTGTTTTAGAATCTATACCTTAGACACATTTATTATTTTAATCATTGTTAACATTGTGCCAACGGTGTAGTCGCAGTATATACATTTAAGTTCACTTTTCACAATGGAGCACCATATTGCCATGGGCTCCGCAGCTATGAACTGGGGTTGCAGTACTAGTATCTGGTGGTCGATTAGGAATAATTCAAATATTAAATTGCATAATCCAATTCATTCATAACGGTGCATTAATTCCATTATCTTACATTATGCAATTATTTAGACAGTTGTAATGCATGGTTGATTTTTATTATAGATATTATTGAATGTTGACTTTTATAATTTCATTGATGCAATTCTTTTTACAAATTCAATGTTTACAATTTCGCCTCTATTGGGTAATTTTTTTTTGTTGTTTGTTGAATGTTGACAATTCTATTTAATTTTGAATGGTTATAGAATGGTTTATGAAGTTTTCAGTTGGAGTAATCATTTTAGTAGGTAGGTACCTTGGATTTGGACAATTTCCTGTTTTCTTTTTGTTTTCAAAAATAATTTTTTCTTTCCATTACAAGTAGTGAGTCTGTTTTGTCATTTCAAACCTTTTGCCACCCCCTTTTGGTCTATTTTTGGGACATTATTAGATTTTACCAACGTTTTATTTTTTCACGGATTGAGGAGGCTTGAATTTTGGTTTGTTTTTGGAAAGCAGGGGTTTTTGAAAAGCTTCGCCCCACCTTTTGTCTCTATTGGAGAGGGACGTTTTTTCCGTTTTGCTGGGTTCGGGTACTTTTATTTTTCAGTTTTCGGACCGGCAGATTTTTTCGGATTTTGCGGTGCGAGCTTCAACCCTGTTTTGGTAACGAGTCACACTGGCCTTTAGCGTTTTCTCGCTCTTTTTTCTATGGTGTCAATTTTCTTTCATTTGACACCGTAGGACATTCTGTCATTCAGCCCCACCCCGGGATGAGTGAAGCCAAGGTGACCGTTTCCTTTCCTTTTTCACATTCTTCCAAGCCTTCCCCTTTTTACTTTTTCTCTTTTCTACCTCTTTTTAGGGTCTTCACAGGTCGATTCGAGTTCTTCTCGAGGTTTCTATTTTTTTTTCAGGATGAGCTACTCATTTTGGCTCATTTGAAATCTGTGAGCTTAGTTGAGCGTCTTGTTTATGCTTATTTTGCATACTGGGACAAAGAATTGTTTCTTTTTCATTATCAACTTTAAGTGGGGTATGGTTGTGAGTGGATAATTGTTTTCATCATTGAATTAGGTTGTGTAACCGAGGTTAAGCTTCATCGCGTTCGGTTCCGGCCGCTGGGGTATCAACCCCTCGCTTATTTCAAATTAAGTATACTTTCTTTCACAGAATTCTTTTAACAATTGACTTTCTTCCTCGTTGGCTCGGGGTGACAAAATTAAAACACAACAATTTATAACTTTTGGAATAGGGAAACAAACATTAATTAACAAATCTTTAATTGTATTTGACAACCAACCTTTGTCCAACTAAATTACTTCTTTCAAGCGGTCCATAACTTTCATAAAGCCTTATATGACAAGCGGTGCATAACTTGTAAAACAAGCCTTATATGTGTAACGGTACTCAACTTGTGCCAATAAATGCCATTGAGTACCGGGTCTTTTCCTTCCTTTAGAATCAAAATTTTGCCTCTACCAATTAAAATACATTAGAATGTTACCACCCCCCCCTCTATTGGTAGTAAGTAGTTGTCATCAGTAAATTTCCAATTTTTTTTATTAGCTTTGCCCTTCCTAAATTTACTTCTTTCCAAGCGGTACATAACTTGTAAAATTAAGCCTCATATGTCAAGCGGTGCATAACTTGTAAAACAAGCCTTATATGTGTAACGGTACCCAACTTGTGCCAATAAATGCCATTGGATACCGGGTCTTTTCTCTTCCTTCAAAAATAAATCTAAACTGTTCAGATTCAGTCTTCTCTCTAGAAGATCACCAAAATTTATTTTTTCCAAGCGGTACATAACTTATAAAACTAAGCCTTATATGTCAAGCGGTGCATAACTTGTAAAACAAGCCTTATATGTGTAACGGTGCCCAACTTGAGCCAATAAATGCCATTGGATACCGGGTCTTTTCCTTCCTTTCGAATTTCAACTAAAATTCAAAACTGTACCAATAAAACCATCCTTCAAGCGCTTCACGCCAGGATTAATTCAATTAAAAAAAAAAAAAAATACTTTGTTGTTAATTAATTAATTAAAATCGTAATTAACATCCTAAACTTGAGTCCACGGGGTAAGTAATCATTAAACTAGTTTTCCTACCCAAATATTAGGTTGTCCTTATACTACAATATGATGACCACTCACAATGCATAACCCCCTCGTTGTAAACAATTCCTCTTAGGTAGTGTAGGTCTTTTGTTTCAGATCGACAAACATTAAATAGCCCTAGGTCCTATTTATAATTTAACTAAGCTTTCCATTTAGAAATAACCTCGACTTTCGGATTGGCAAAGAGGGAACCCTTTTAATTTTTAGGTGTTTTCAGCGCGGAAATTGTTTTTTTTTTAGGTTTTACTTTTTTGACCATGGCGTGGTCTGACCCAGAAATTGTGGGCTTTGCGCTGGATTTTTTGTATTTTATGGCAGAATGGACGGGACAGATCACTACCTCTGAAAATTACAATGCTAGGATTTTATTTTGTGGTTCTCTTACAGAAACATTTTCAAGACGGGCTTCGCGATAGAAGTTACCGCACCTTATAACACGCTTTTGGTTTGATAGGCGTTACGATTCAGTTCCGCATGGGCTGATCGTAGCTACCAAGATCGAACCATCCTTTTCATGTTCCTCCTCTAGAAACATCTTCAAGACGGGCTTCGCGATAGGAGTTACCGCAATTTAAACTTTAATTTCAACTGTTATTTCAACTTTAATTTCAACTTTAATTTCAATTTTAATTTCAACCGTATGGTACGCATTGGCAGGTAATTCTTTTTTTTTGCATTCCTGAGTTCCGGAGGAGACCGTAAACAAGTGTCACCCTTATATAAATTTCAGGTAAACGTTTTATTTTAGCGCCCTCTGTCGGTTAGCGGTGGAACAACTTGAAGATCGCGAATCGATACGTTACGCCGTCGATTCCCCTACCGTTTCAACCGTTAGATATCACTATTCTCGTGAGGATTTTGTTGAGCTGGATTGTTTTGAGACTGTTCCGAGCGTACGGCCCGGTTTAAATATAGTTTACTACTGGATAGGAAGGTACCGTCGTAAATTTTGAAAATAATAATCTTCTAAATATTAACGTTTTGAATTATGCTGGTTCTGATTTACTGGCTTCAGTTTAACTTCACCTGTTCCGATTTGGACAGGTCTTACGAGCAGAAACAGACCCCTTCCGTGGCTCGATCGGACGCATTATGATTGAACTCATGTATCCTCGGTAACACCACCCTATCAACAGATCCACACTTACACGTCTAAACACCATCCCGCATTTATACCCACTCGTCAACATAGTCACCCCTACGTACGTAACCATACATCCATGCGCCTCGACACGAAAGCTCCCCTTCGCTCATGCCTTTAAAATTCTTTATTTAATAAAATTTAAAATAAACAGCTCAGCTTACATCGGTAATTATTTATTTGATATAACTTCAGAGGATAGGTGTTTACAAAATTAATACTAAATTATCATGTTATACTTTGCAGTTTGTTGTTACTCTTGACAAAGGTAATGCAGATCTTCGTTAGGACTATGACGGCCTTTTCGCTAATCTTTAGTCGGCCTTTCCGTAACAGCTCCACCTATCGGCGTGCGCCGGAACCATCTCAAAGCGAAACAGCATCGATTCGTAGTTTCAATCTATCTATGACAACACCCGCGGTCAACCGATAGATGGCGTTAATATTCATTCTTGAATTGTTTGTTCGTTTCAGTTAAAATTTGTTATCCTCTTCATTTTCTTTCTTACAGGCCAAGATTCTAAACATAGTGATCGGCATTCTGTTTGCTCCGATTGATCAAACAGGTTTAGTGTCGTTTTCCGTTTCGTTTCTTTTAAGCTTCGGAGAGTTCTTTTCAGGTGAACTGTTGCCCTCCACCTACTGTGGTGAGGCAGCTTCACGATTGGAGTAGTTACCTACGCTTATGGGCGTGGAGCCCACTCGACGCTTTTCGATCCGACGAGTCCGGGTTCGAACTAGAGCACGTCCTCTTCACCTTCGGGGATCGGGTAGTTTCGAGCTGGGGTCCAGCTCAGGATTTTCTCTTGCTTTATCCCGATAAAATCCTTATCGGGGAAGGGGGTGTTGTTACGTATGTTTTTTCACACTCACCCTTTAAACATTAACTTATAGTCATTCTTTCCACAGGCCTTCTCACCCCTGTAATTTCGGGGATTGTTTTTTACTTTTGTTTACGAGTCTTGCTTGAAAACTCAGCGGTGACAGATTGACTGCGCCGACGACGGGTGACAGATTGACCGCGCCGATGACGGGCGACAAGTTGACAGTTCGCGTTCCTTTTTCTTTTGGTTTGGCTTCGCCCGGTCGCGCAAATGTCGCCACTCGACTAAATACCGATATCGATCTCTACTAAAGTTAATCCCGGCGGGCGCGTCTGCCATCTTTGGATTGCCGCCGAGTATTATAATCGACTAAATTTGAGAATCGATATCAGTTGATGTTTGGTGCGGCAGATGTCAGCCCCGCCCTTCAGGTCCTACCGATTTTTTCCCAGCACAACGGGTATAAAACCGACGCGCAACGGACCTCGAGCCTTTTTCTTTTCCCGAATTTACGCGGAGCCCCGGTCGTTTTGCTGTCGGTGTTTAGGGCTCCCTTGTGCTTGTGCGTGGTTTGTGCCGAGTGGGATTGTTGTGCGCGTAGTGAGTTCCAAGTTTCGACGGCGCTCCATCGGCAAACCCCGCGCACTTTGACGGCGCTCCAGCAGCGACTCCCGCGCACGGGAAGGCCCGCCGACAGCAAACCCGACGAACGTTTACACGTTGCCCACGTGCGTCCCGCGGGTTCCAAAAGGGCGAAGACTGCCCTTCTTTTCGACCACGCGGCCGGCGCGGATCCGCCGCGAGGTCACGCCTTCTTTTACCCTGATTTAAAGGGTCGTTGGAGGACCCCCAGTTCGTTGGAGGACCCCCAGTTCGTTGGAGGACCCCCAGTTCGTTGGAGGACCCCCAGTTCGTTGGAGGACCCCCAGTTCGTTGGAGGACCCCCAGTTCATTGGAGGACCGCCATTTTGAGCGGAAAACCTCGAGTGCGGTGAGCGCCCGCTGCCCTCCATCTAGTGGCGTGACGCCGTCGGCCTGCGACCTTCAACGGCGAGCGTACCAGGCCCGCCAGGTCGTCGCTTCCTTCTGCGTGCCGGCGTGCCGTACAGGACAGTACCAATCCCACCTTCGTACCTTCATTTATATAACCACAAGGTCCCAGCGCCCACGCTGGGTGGCGCTCGAACCTTCTGCCTTACTCGAGAGCAACCCTGGCATTAATCTTTATCTAAATTTAACCGCGAGCTATCCGGCTCCGATTAGGCCTTTCATATATATCAAAATTGCAACCATTGGCACACTGAATAGGTAGGAGAGTATTTAAATTATAAGATCTTTACTGTAATAAAGCCCCGTCTTCCACGGAACTGAGGTCTCACTGGAGGCCTCCATTCTCATTGTATAAATTCAATTATTTTAATAAACAATTTCGTTTGGGCATTACTATTTCTGGTATTTCATTTACAAAACCTTAGCTGAACTTAGGTAGGTAATACATTCACCGGAGAGTTGCGGGTTCGATTCCCTGACCTCCGGATTATACATGTAACAACCCTTTTCCTTAGATGTGTAATTTTGGTTGAAACTTCATACCCTTGCACAGTAAATCGAAACGAAACAAATTCAAACTTACAATAATTATTATGGATAACGCCGAGCGAGCCTGCGTTATCCGGTTTTCTATCTCTAGCCATAATAGAGCTATAAAACTGACTACTAAAAATGCAAGCATCCAAAGACGGACCACAAACCGCTCTAGAACCAAAATAAACTTGCACCTACCGTCTGAACACATTACTTGTGCGCCAGTCTCGTTAATATGCAAGGCCACGCGTCTCATCAGCGTAAATCGACTTTATCGAAAACTTCAATAAGCCTCCAGAGGCGTGCTCCTCAAATGTTACAACTACCAGACATCGTGTGGCAACAACCACTTGTAACCTTGTGTTCCACATGGCATCAAAATAATTATTATTGAGTATACCTTCAAAATATTGTCTCAATTGTATTCTACATGTTACATCTTATTTCCAAATACTGCCAGTCTGCACCAATTAAACGGATTCATTATTTAGTAAATGATTCTTAATTCTGCTTCAACGGAATCTAATTCTTGTCGATTACGATAGACAAGCAGACAGTCGCTGTTACAAGCTTGTAAACTTGTAAATCGAATAAGCTGGACTCAGTACACACATTCAAAGCATCCGAACTCGCTATAAACCGTGATGTATTCCACCTTTAATCAATGGTTCAGATAACCTATCTGTTGAATGAAAAATGTTGATGGTTATTTTAAAGGCCTGACACACTTGTCCTGTTAAGTTCATTTTTAAGGGGTTCGGATATAATATATCAGTGATGTGTAGATGAAAAGTAGTAACAATCTTAAACCATGCATCTTTATCACATATATTGGGAGAATACACAAGAAGAATATATTACTAAAGAAGAATAAGGACAACCTGCTTTTAAGTGGAATAAAATCAACACGATAATTTTGTATGATGTCCCTATATCTTGAACTGGACCATCCAAAAATAAATTAAGTAAATAATTTCACCGCCGAAACCATAAAATTAATTAATTATTAAGCTAGTATTAAGTAACTGACGTGTGCCAAGAGCAGAGATAAAGCAAAAGTTATGGATGCTTAAAAACGACTTAAAAAGATTCCGAAGATAACCACTGAATAACGAGAATGGAATTACTGATTGATTTACTTTACTGATACATTGAATGCGCTTTATTAGATAACTCAATGAACTTTATATTATAATGACTGAATAAAAATCTATTCAATCGATCTTGATGATTGCGTTCTCAAGTGTCATAGTTCGTCATTATCTACGTGGCTTAACGACTGCTATCTATATCGATAGATTATCGATTTAGTTAGTTTTATCGAACAGCCGAGAGCTTAGGAGCAACGGACAGCCAAATAACGGATGTAATCAAATATTAATAATTGATACATGTTATTAATTGATACTAAAACAGTCAGAAATCTAGTGATGAGAATGTGAGTCTAGTCTAGTGATGAACTGAGAATAGAATCTGTTAGAAAACGATCTAGAAACGTCAATTAAGTAAGTACGTCTTCAGTATGGATTGATTTCTTATTTTTAGAAGGCGACTGGATCTGACATCTTCCACTATCGATATTCTGTGGTCAAAAATGGATGTTGGAACCAACTCACCTTGATAATTTATTTCTAATTAGTATAAGTACAAAGTGCCTAATAACGTTTATTGATTATTACCGAACATCTACAATTATGTCAACATTTAATTACCAGTGATCTAATTAACAACTCAACAACCACTTAATTAATAAACTCAACTTAATAACCACTCCACTTTTAATTCCATTAACCTACCATCGCGTACAGGAAGCATATTTTACCTGTCAAATAAGAAATAAAAGGTCTTTTTACAGTAGCTACTTGATTTACTATAAGATTAACTTTAATTTGATCCGCATTTGTACGTACTTTGCCACGGTTGCTACTTGTTTGTTTGTGGTTTGCTGCTGCTTGCTTGTTTGTATGATGTTTGTTTGCGGCTTATGCTTGTTTTTGCTTATGCTTGATTTTGCTGCTTACGATGATGGATGATGATATTGATGATGAATTATTCATGAGTACGTTATAATATTACCATCTTATTTTCAAAATCTTGCTGAGCGGATCAATGCGACGCGTAACCAAACTCCTATTTCTTATTTGGCTCATTACATTAGGATTGCAAATAAAGGTGGCAATGCTGCCAGCATATTGGGCACTGCCAACTAGTAGTAGGCTAGAACATTGGGATTACCTATGAGCCTGAAATAGTTTGTAGTGTTTCAAACTGCTGTAGTAGTAGATAGTGGTTAGTTATTAGTTACTAAAGGCATTAAGCCTGCAATGGAAATACATTACTGAACATGAACAGAAATTTCGTTCGTGATCTCGATGCAGCGCAAGGAGTTCTCGTAATTGAAGCTAAGGAAAGTTGTCGCCGAAGTAGAGGCTTAATTAAAGACAGCATATCCTGAGGCAGTCACAGCTGGCGCGAGGTGGGGCCACTACGTTGTACGCACTGGGATGACGACTGCTGCGTTTTTTACTCTAAGTTGGTTGAAGTTTGAGATAAGTTGGAACCTGTGTAGATAATAATTCTGGTATAATATATATAAAACCGGGAGCCTTCTAGATTGGCGTTAATAAATTATTGTACTCAATGCTTCACAAAACATAAGCTTTCTTTGGGTAGGTTTGTATGACCACAGTTTGACTGGCTTTCACAATATTTTTAAATAAATATTTATAAGGGTTTACTGATGACTTCCGTTGCGGTAGTTGACGAAAAGCCAAGGACGGAGAGAGTGAAATTGCTATTTCGATTTCCAGACACGGCATATTTGAGTGAAGTACATACAGGTATTTGCTCTGAACGAGTGTTTGTAAAACCATAAAAAGACCCTGTGTCGAGCATTTTTGTACAGATTTATCGACCTACGATGGTTTGACCCTAAAGAATTTTGTCGACAGGCAGATAAATTGACGTCGCGTTTTCCTTTACCAGTGGGTAACAATTTCACCGAAACACAGCTAGGTACTGGAACTTTACAAGTTAGACGCGCAATAGGTCTAACAGTCTAAATAGTTGGACTTATTATGACTATGACTGCACTCAACTGCCACTCTCCAACTTGAAGTTTTCAACAGTAAACCCAGCTGTTTGTTGAATTGGTAGTACCTAAGGTGGCTTATAAAAAGTTCTTGCTATATGTATAAGAGCCGCGATGTGTTTACAAACAGTAACTGAGATGAAGTAAGTGTTTCAATTAAAAAGCACACAGATACGGGAATGTGTATTATGTTTGTCAGTTTGTTTATTAGGGATTTTGATGAGATTTCAAAATAACGCGTTTCATAATTTTACCTTTGGACGTGCATGTACAAAAATATCATTTCTCCTAATCTACTGTATTTAATTAGTCTTTCCTATTTGCATTATGCAAAAAGAAAATCTATGATAGATGCAACAAATCTTTTGATTTTGTGATTTCTTTTGTATATCGTAAATAAAGAATTTTCGTAGCGGCCAGTACATATACAACAACTTGCAAAGAATGCCACCTTAAGGCATAGCAAAGCGATTTATTAGGCTGTAGCAAAACCAAGCCATTATGATCCAGATTACCATGTAGACTACTTTTCATGCCAAAATAATGACGCGAACATGACAGACGCCTAAAGCAATTAAAGAAGCATGCAAAAGGCTGACCAAGAGGCTGTTAGTATTTTAATTGCTTTTGTATGAGAAATCAGAGGACGTGAAGAATCCCTATTTTCGCTAGGGATATATTGATTAAATATATATAGGGACATATAATTATATGCGGTGCATCCGGTCTTCTGTAATGGTTGACAGAGAATAATTGATTAGTTGAGATTAATAAAAGGCAACTAAACGAATGAAGTAGGTATAAGTGGAAACTGAACAAGACTAGTCTAGAGAGGTTGAATTAGTTTTCAAAGATATGAAGATCAAAGTAGAGTTTAAAATGTCTGGTCCTGTGTGCTCTAGCATTTTCTTACTTTGAATCATAGACTAGCTCGGTACTGTTCTAAGCGCTGCTTTTCTACTACATTCGGTGTGTAGAGTTTCCTAACTCTACACATTAAGAAATTTAACATTAAGAAAAAAGTTTAACTGTAGCTAATCTAAAATTTTCCTTATATATTGTTTAAAGATAAGGGATTTTAAGAGCCATATTATTAAGCTAGCTAGTGTTTAGCATATCTTTTTTAGAATAAGGATTGAAAACTTTTTCAGAGAGATAGAGATAGAAGAAGAGATAGGGAAGAAAGGTTGGGCCCATCATGGTATACCCTTTTATTTCTTTATATTGGTGATTTTATAGCTTGGACATTAGCCTCAGCTGCGATGAGAAGTGGATAACAAGCACGCATTCCTTGAGCATGTCCTGTAATATTATCTCCATTGCATCGTCAGAGATAAATAGCGATACAGAAAGGGCGGTCCGGGCTCGTCATTCAATGTCCCTGCGTCTTAATATAATTAACTTTTTGCATTTTGCGATGTGAATAATAAATCTAACACCCAACGAATGGAAAGTTTGATCAGTGCTATAAATTGGATCGTGTTAACTAAGATTTTGCCGAGTATAGTCCATGTCTGACTGTTCGTGATCAATTCACTATCTAACGAGTAGGTGAGAGCAAAGAATTTGTACCATAGATATGAGGGGAAGGGAAAGGAATGGTGAGGAATAGAGATGGATTCCCACGAATAGTAAGTACCCACCTACATACATATTTTTGTCAATAGCTCTGCTTCTACTCGTTGGATTAAGATGTAATTCTAGGAATGTAACCAGCTCATTACAGCATTTTAAGCGGAACCGCACCAACAATTATTATTAGGTACACTTAAAATAGTAGTTTGTTTTACAAGGGCACAAAACGACTCATACATTACTCGATGTTTTGCCTCACGAGCGTAGCGAGTGTGGCACATAGAATCGAGTATGAGTGAGTCGTTTGAGGCCCGCGTAAAACACAAAATTTTTCACACAGAGATTGCGAGAAATATAATAAGTAGGTATACAATTAAAAAAAGCTAAGAATATTTCACAAATAGTCACGTTCACTTTCAAATAAATAAATAATCAAATTCAATCTTTTACAACCAATTTGCATTGTTGTCAAAATTCTACACACACCTACAGATTATAGGCGGCAATTACAGACTTTTTAAAATTATCTAATGCTCGCAAACGCACACGTTCACATAGCATACATCCTATGATCGCCAAAAATGTAGACGAGAATTACACTTTCATTTAAAAAAGTTAACTGTTTAGGCTTCGCACGGTTTGTACATTAAGATACTCTTCTTTTTTTTCTAAGTTATTATGTCAAAAAGGATAATTGAAAAGTCGAATCTTCAGCCTGTTGATAATAGCGAGTACAAATAAAAAAAACACTACTTTCACTCACTTGTGCCCAACAACCTCGTTTGCTACCGCTAAGCTGAGCTAATCTGACACCTTTTTTGAGCATGAGGTGTGAAAAGTTAATTATCTATTTCAATAATATTTTTGTTAGACAGTTGCCGCCAATGCTCATAAGTAGACTAGCCAGAGCCAGACTAACTGCAAAATAGAATAAGCTTTCTTTATCCTCAATAAATTTTAATGGTAAACCCTTTTCTAGAAAAAACAATTACAATGTGTCTTAAGAGTAAGTATGACTGAGGTTTAAAACTAGATTTATGTTACCGCAAACCAACATAAAGCGTTCAATTTAAATATTAGTAATTGCATTGTATTAGTAAGCAGAGAATAAACTATTAACTTAATTTATGTGATTTCGTGATGGTGTCGTAAATTTGAAATGGTGTGTGGTCGATGATACATTTCGTAAGTTTTGAGAATACGGCTGACTAATTTGTTTCGTATCGGCTATGACCGCAGTTGGAATTTTAAATATGTGATTTCAAAATATGTTTGTGAATTTCCTCTTAGTATGCACCGAAAAAGAGAGCAATTTTCAGTGATTATAATAATATAATTTATACGTCAAAGTAACGGCCAGCACGAACGAACTTTCAGCTATCCTGTCTGTCATTTTCATATGCAGGAAGTCATACTTCCCTATATTCGGCTGCCATCGGTGGGCGAGGTTAAAAACCTAGTCTATTACCTATTCGTGATGTATCATACTAGAAGTAAGTCAGTGATTTAAGAGTCATAATTTACGGCCCTGATAAAACTGGTCTCTTGGGGCCATTTTTACGATCGTCAGCCTTTTAAGCCTTATCTAGATTCCTGTCGGGGGTAATTAATTTTCCTAGGCCGTCAATTTCACAGATGGCTTGGCGTGATTTGGAGGCGAGTATCGGATTAAATTTTAATAGACCACAAACTGTTACTTACCTAACTTGAATAGATAAACATCTTCGATTCAAGTATTGAGCAATTTCAAGTGTTCATGTTCTATCCGGGGTATTCCAATAGGAGTTCTTGAGAGCTCATCCTATCTTCATTTTGTCTATCTCTGCTTACCATTTTTAATCAGATCGCCTAAAAGTTATTAGTAACGTAATATCCAGGTCCGATACCAAATTGAAAAGCAGAACAAAGCTCCTGAACACAGTAGCTGAAAACGTCCTCAGGGGCCTGTTACAGAACTGAAGTTACAAATACTTATTAAAAACTTTCCCGACTGGAACTAACGGAGGAACTTCAGAAGTTTCAGCATGTCAACTACTTTGTATCGGGTGTATTAATACGAAGTAGAGGTCTCAGAGGTACATATCTATGTCACAAATACTGGAAATTGCCTCTATTGGCTGAGCAAACTTTCTGGACTCCCTCGTGCAAGACGTTAGAAGCAATGAAAGTTTGCTGTCTGGTGCACGTGTGTTAACAGTATGGAGCCTTTTATAATTTCTTATATTTTGGTGGCCAGTTTAAGGTCTTGCTAATCAGTCAAAATTAGGAGTTTTGAGTGCAACATAATATAATATATTCTCTTTACAAAGATGCCCATTGTAATTTCATTGTATAATCGTTACAGTATTAAAAAATATATTAAAAATCCCAAATAATCAGCCAGCCACAAATTGACAAAGTCTTCTTTCAGTTACATTTTGTGCGAGTTTGCGAGTTTAAATTGCATAAATGTATCAATACTCCAAGTAAACTGTGGTTTTACTATGGTTCAAATAATGATTGAGTAGATATACTGTTTATATTGTGTAGCTAGCTTTACTTCCTGTTGCCAGTACTGCAGTAGTGAATAATTTAAAGCCATCTGACAGACGTTACAGAAGTTTTGCAACCTCTCTGAGTTGTCAACATTGAAATGTTAGGATTGAACCCTGAAAATAAACGTCCATTTACCTTGTGTGCGAACACAACAAAGCCATTTATTACGTTTGTACCGCAACCGATTTTACACTCCATTTATCAGACAATCGGATAATAATCGATTTCATTAACGCTTCACTCACAGGACCTGAATTAACAGCTTCGGTGTTTAGTTTCCAATGATATATTAGTATAAAATGAGCGATAGATATTATGTGGGCGTTCAATTTTATATCATTGACATTCCTTCAATATAATCCTATGGTTCTTTTCCTACAATAGATTGAACTTATAAAAACATATTTCCAAATAAAATGCGATGATAAGAACATTCATATTCATTGTTCATCTTAACTTGTTAGTGCATTCTGGAGACTGTGCTCACTTTTTTACTACTAGTTCATCGGCATTGTTAGCTTGCGTCCACTCAGTTCCTACGTACTGAACATGGGACTTTCTCCAAATACGCCGTTTGGTTTAATTCTTCGACGCTTCCACAAATCTTATGAAACTTCAAACATTACAATTTTCGCCCAAAATCCAAGTTTTAAGCCTCAAAGTTTTGATTGCGGCCAAGTACCAATGTGCTTATATATTTCGACACCCGGTTGTACGGCTACGTCCGTGCCGGACGACCGCAAACTGCGTCCGGCGCACCGCAATCACCCTTCGCTTCCCTTCGCTTCCCTGACGCTCGTTCATTACCACTCCTGGGGTCCGAACGTGATGTATGATATGACTGTCTGGGATGGAACGACAATACAATACCTATTGTTTTTAGATAAATCACGAGTTAGTCTTCTGTGCATTATTGTACCGTTGGATGCAAGTTACTAACTCTCGTCACCTTAACATTTTCTCTAATGATATCTTCTTGTTAAAGTTCATTATACAAGGTGTAACAGCAAGGTGTAGTAATACTGAAACTACGCATACACATACATATTTAGAAGTAGTCTGGAGGTACTATAAATCTGTAAGTAGTTACGGTAATGAATTATTACACGTCAAAGTTTACTGCAAAACTAACCATCGTTCAACCCTAGTTATCAGCTGGGCAATGTCAGTGAACTTGAGGCATAGGCTAACATGTACAGTCTTACCCAACTTATATGGTGCGTCGTTAATCTTCGTTCGCGCAGAAAATAAAGTATGGTCCGAAGATTAACGAAAGAATGCTTAACACTTACAATCATGTTAATTAGTATTTAAACGGGTCTAATTCGCGCACAAACGAATATCAAAATATATAATTTTGACATACCTCGACGTTTCGACCAAGTTACTGAGTCTTCTCGTGACCACGGCCGATGTAACTTGGTCGAAACGTCGAGGTATGTCAAAATTATATATTTTGAGTGTATTATGAACCTTATAATAGTGATCTTAGGTTGATTGTAAGTGTTAAGCATTCTTTCGTTAATCTTCGGACCATACTTTATTTTCTGCGCGAACGAAGATTCACGACGCACCATATAAGTTGGGTAAGACTGTACACCTCTAGCCGGCGGCATTACTCAAACAAAACTAGATGTAGAAGTAAAGTTGTGGTAAAAGTTCCACCAAAAATTACTAGATGGCGCCAGGGCCGTTTCTAAGAAATCCTGCATCGCGCAAGCGTTGTGTGACCGGCGTAACGTGACGTCATCCGTATCATGTTAGGGTTGTAATATTTAGTTATTTTGTCAATTTGAGTGAAAAAATCGGTTATCGATTTCAGGTTTTAGTACCCTGGCAAATGATTCATCACCAGGTACACATACCCACATTTCAATATTACTACACCTTGCCGATACACCCTGTATAGAGTAAAATTTGTTACAAACTTACAAAAAAAAAATCCACATTATATTTTTGACTTGCGGTACTTAAGGCCTATGAGCATTTAAGAAAGCGTCATGTTTGCTTTTTAGGGTTCCGTAGCCAAATGCAAAAAACGGAACCCTTATAGATTCATTATGCCTGTCTGTCTGTTTGAGGACGATCTCAACACAGGAGTTAAACGGTCTTACCACGAAAGATTTAAACAAGAGTTGAACACATGAGTCTAAATAATTATTTTCTGCACAAATCTACGTCTAACCCTCGCCTTTTCTAATTCAATAACAAACTCACAAGTAAACTATTTAGGAATGCCAGGATTGAGTAAGAGAACGCGAGTGATAGACGTCGATTTTGTGGAACGAAATTTTAGACACATCTGTTTAACTCTGGTTTAAACTTGTGTGGTAAAACCGTAGGTGTCTTGGTCAATTCGGTCATGTCTAGTGGATGTATTTTTAATAAATTACTCAAAACGATATGCGAATGCAATCTGAATAAACAAACACTGAATTTTAGTCCGAATCTATGCAAGAAAACTATTCCTTTACAGCGAATAAAACATCACCATGACTAAGGATATTTCTAGAATAAAGTTTATGGAGCAGTGCACATTTTCAAATAGTGTCTACATCGGTAAAGTCACAGAGGCATGCGGGTGTGAAGTAAATCATAACATGAAATCCAAGCGCTATTGCCTAGACCAGCGGTTCTCAAACTTTTTTGGTCACGGAACCCTTTTGACAAGCAAAATACTTGACAGAACCCTACAATAAAACAATAGTTTTTAAAAGTGTATTCTTTAACAATCTCGACTTTATGTTTTCGAAGATAGAGCCGGAAGTCACTTGTTCACAACTATAGAGTCTAATTCAGAGGCTTTTATCAAAGGGACTGCGCGCTCACAAGTATACTTACGCGCGGCGGGCGGAGTCAAAACGTTCGACCAGTGACCAGAGAGAGGTGTTATGATTTTTTTCTAGTCTTGCGGAACCCCTACAGGGGTAGCGCGGAACCCTAGGGTTCCGCGGAACACACTTAGAGTACCGCTGGCCTAGACTATATCTTAGAGTAAGCTTTACTTAGGGTTACCACTAAACGTAAAATTACCTGTTAAAGATTAACCCGATCGAAAATAATATTTGTTGTGTGACTTTGTTTGACACAACCTCAGTTGAAGTTTGAAAGTTACTGCGTATCAGACTTTGCAAGGGTCGAAGTGCAGTAGGTAACGTGTAAGCCTCAAAAGTTGTGGTTACCAATACAATAGAAGAAAAGCGAGGTGCTTTCCAATAACTGCTTTTCTAATCATCCAATTCAAAAATATGTGCAGCGACAGCCCTAGAGCAGCCAAAACCTTTAAGGGCGTACAACTCAATCGCCCGTTCTCTCCGGAACGTAAGGAAAAATGGAATTTCGTCACCCTTTATGCGGACTGATCTTTCTAAGCCGCGCACAATTTTCCAACCATCTTTGATTGGAGTGCGTAACCGGATATCCGGTGCGGTCGTCGTTTTCTTCCTCTTTTGTGCTGAACGAATTGCTTTTTATTTATTTTATCACGGTATTGGTTTGATTTATTTACAGGACATACGATGCGCTTCCAAAAATAGACTGAGAGTGTTTATTTGCGACTACCCATTATATTTCATATCAGTTACAGAGCAGCGTCAGGTAGTGTTCTCTTTCTCTCCCTCGCTGTCTTTCTGAAGGAAACTTTGTGTCCCAGTAGTGGGAAAATGAGTTGAACTATGAACATAATTAATGACTGTTATCAATACACTTCGATAAAGGTAGTGGCACAGAACACCTATATTATTAGGTACCCTAAAAGAAGATAGGTATACTAGTACCCAACTTATAAGGCGCGTTGTGAATCTTCGTTCGCGCAGAAAAGAAAGTATGGTCCGAAGATTAACGAAAGAATGCTTAAAACTTACAATCAATCTAAGAACACTATTATAAGGTTCATAATACACTGCAGCTGTTAGTTCCATCTCACTCTAAGCTCGCTAAGATGGCGGCGGCTGCCGACCAATAGCGGTCAATAGCATTTCCCGCGCTTTGAAAATTCATCTTCTGCGCAGGTAGGGTAGTGGAACCAATAAATGAACGTTTAAGCGTTTTGGTCAACTTTGAACCACTTTTACTCAGTTATCTCGTGACATTGACGTTTCCTGGTATTTTTATAAGAGTCAGTATATCCTCAAGTATTAACGAATGAATCAAAATACTTTCTATATCTACCAGGAATTTTATAAAAAATCATTATGTGAAAAAAATAGCGTTTTATCCCAATAGTTGAACGCTGTGCCTTAATTATGAACATTTTGTACCCAATAGCTGAACTAATATTTTGAGAGGAATTATGGGATGAATTGTAATGAAATTGAAGTATAAAATAGTAGCAGTGTTAATAAATTATTTTTACTGTTCATTTAGAAGAATGTAAATAATAACTAAAACATTTTTAGGCTTCTTCGAGAGTACTTCGTAATTATTATTTTTTATTTTTCGCAATCTAGGTGGCTTCTCAAAAGAAAGACTTAGAAATCTCGAAGAAACTTGAACCTATCCCTTCATGCGAAAAACAAGACCTAAAATCTTAACTACAATACCTAATTCAAATGGTTCATGTTTTGGATACTAATTTTCCATAAAATGAACGAACAAAATTTTAGTGTATTTCTTAGTTCAAATTTTGGGCATGGAACCTAAAGCTGAATATTGAAGGATTTCATACTAAAATAAAGCTCTTAAAATAGCATTTAACACTGAAAACATGTGTTCAACTTTTGGTAAATAAGTTTATACATTAAACAAAATTAATTTAAGTGATTTTGTTTTTGTCTATAGAGTCAAATTTAGGATTTACGATGCTTGTAAAAAAATGCCTTTTCTCCAGAAGATGACCACCGGTCACTTAATGGATCAAGCAAACTAAATTTGAACCATTACTTGAACGGTAAATATCTCGAAAAATACGGCTAATAATGTTAATAAGTATCAACAATATCAAAGCTGAGTAGATGAAGATTTCATTAGAACCAACAAAACTCAGATCCATCGTTAATGTATTTATTTAATCTGACAAAATGCTTAAATTGGAGGTCACCTTTCTTAAGTAGGTTTTCATAGAAACGTAACTTTTGGTGGACACCACTCACGTAACGAATTACCGTGGGCTCATCTGAGCCGTCACTGTCGATCTCTTTAAGGCACTAGGTAGAAAAAATGTTGCGAGATACGGAAAAAAATATCCCACATGCGTATGTAGCGTAGTATTTTATATTTTCCTAATTTTCGGTCGATCGTTCATCTAATGGGGGTCAGTCATCTTTTGGTGCCACTACCCTACATCGGTAAGCCATAACAGTTGGGTAAATACTGTACGCTCTCAATTAAAGCGAGATTGCATGATCGGTATTTTGTACAATGAGCATGACGTGGTCTCTCTTTTCCGTTCTTCCGTCTATGTTTTTCCGTGGTTTTGACTACCTTTTGAGTATGGTATGTCCATTGTCCAATTGTCCCTCCTACGGTTGTGGCGTAAATAATAATTTAAAGTAGAATAAATACGTAATGTATAAGTACGATGGTCATAGGTTGACACCTCGTAACTACAATAAGTAAAATTTTCAGGAGACGAAAAAAACTTTCTTATATCTGTTACAGTTGCTATTTAAATAAAACAAAAATATAGTTGGTAGGTAATCAGTTACTCTTTTTAATTATATGTAAATATAAGAAGTCCACTTGGGGCTTTATTCCAATAATGCCAAAATAAACTTGATACGAGGAAACTATTCTAAAAAAATCTTAGGAAGATCAAGTTACGAGAAGTCAATTCAATCACTTATGACCAGTTTTTGAAACCTTAGTTAACTTATCTGGCAAATTGTCATAAAAGCTGTGGTAATCTGCAGGTATAACCATCGTATAACACTATTTATATTAAAATGCTCATCATAGATAATAAATTAGTAATTAACAAAACTTAAAATTAGTTACCTACCTACATGATTCAAATTACTCAATTTATTCCCCGATCCCCCGATAGGCTATTATAGTGTATTGAATGACATTGTATCCTCATACAGTCATGGTGTGGTAGGAGTCTGGATAGCAATAAATAGGTAACGCAAAGTGTAAAACGTCCTTTTGTATGATTCATTTCCATACACGTTTTACACTTTATATTGATATCGTTGGTACCTATAAAAAGTAATTAATGCCTTCCAGTTTTAGGCGCTATATTTGTACCGGAAGCACCAGGATAGTACAGGACATAAGGAGGTATTACTTCTTGTTCCATCCAATATGTCTGTGTCTTACAATAGTAATCCCAGCCATACTGGTAAGCACCGGAATTCCTGGATGATTACCAAGCCATTCAGGGATTCGGGTACCCACCTTCTAGGTCTATCATACAAAGAAACACAAGTCAAAGAGGACAAGCTATAAAAAAGGGTGTTGGTAATTATTAAAACTACCACTTTTTTGTAAACTATAATAGCATAAAGTGATGTTTTCTTACTGGCTATGCTACCATGGTAGGTATACCTACTTCTAGTTTAAATATATTACAGCTAAGTTTATTTCTGTTCAAAAGCTAATAAAGGTATGTCTCCTAGCTATATCAAAGGCGATGGAAGTAGTCAAAGAGTCAGTTTTATTTGGAATTATTTATTGGGAAGTAATTGTTTGGAAAAAACGACACTCGAATTAGTCCTTTTTTGGGAGTAGGGCGTTTTGCGAATAGGGTATTAACCTACGAATCCCACTTTTCACAGAGATAAATTACCTATATTGTTTGCCTATTTTAAAACAATTAAAACTGGTAGCATAGTCCTACTTTTTCAAATAATAGCGGCACACTAACCAATACGTTCATACAATGTATAGTGTTGACAACTCGTAACTGTATGCAAAAATTGGGCAGGTCGATACTTGAAACTTGTGAGGTGTCAACTTTGGATAGAAATGTTCGAGAGACATTTTCTGTTTGTTACGAGCCACCTACCGTTAGATGCGGCGCGTAATTTTGAAATTTTACATGTGCATAACTTGTTTTCGTCAAAAATGTTAGTTACGAGGTGTCAACGTATGACCATCGATAATATAAATACCTTTAAACACTGATTAAATAAATTAATTACTTCTAAGTCTAGTTACTATTAAAGCTGTCTGATAATGAAAACACGTTGAAAATGTTCCTAATAATTTGAATTTCAGAATCATAAATAGGTACAGCTTAAAAAAGCTTCAATGAAAAGCAAAGTAATTTATTTCCTTTTATTTCTTTCATCCAATATAATATTTTCTTTGCTACATTTGTTAACAAATGCTGTTCAAAGTTCCCGCTGCTAAGTAGCATTTCAACGCTTCAATGAACGTAATTGAAAACAATTTTTTGCCATAAAAATTTCAAAGGGTAAAGTAATTGTTTCCTCCCGTTAAAAATTGTTCCGAAAGTCACATTTTTTATCGTAAACACCAGTCTGGGGAGTTACTGCCGTTAATGTGAAATGATTGGACACACTTAAGTTGCTACAATTTGTTAAACCTGTGTGTGTATTTCTCATGTGGTGCGTTTGTACCACAGAACGCTGAGATTGTAAGTACTTCTTATTAAGGTAAATATTTTCTTTGTTTTTACACTTCTCGATGTTAATAAAGAGTCTTATATTTGGAATAATATGTCTTTAATGCCTCCGCGGAAACACCCCGATCTATTGATTCAACGATTGACGCCAGATTAACCAGTTTATTTGTTACTCGACAGACACAACTAATTATCCTTTCTACCAACAATGTAATCTCTACTCAGGCATTTATCTTATTACGGCTATTCACGTCAAAAGTTTTTCAAGAGACAGAAGATATTATATACTTTACACATAAAACAGTTCCATTTATAAATATCAGAAATTGTAAGCAGTACATACCTACTTACTTCATTCATCTGTATTAGATCCAACTCAACGACCATAACAACAGCGCAGAATATCCTGTCACTGTTTTACGGGGGTGCGTCAGGCAAGTGGCATGTATGGCACTGATTGGTTATTGTGAAATAATAGTCTACACATAAAATATATTGCACAATGCCATAAGGTCGACTTTACTATATTTTTATTGGCACTTAGATGGAAAAAGTGACCATTCGACCCCATAATATCTAACATTTATTTTTGTATCGTTAGGATCTTATACTATAAGTGTCAACTTCTTCAGTGATATACAAGACTAAATGACACACGGGAATATTTCTGGCTTCCTATTAGTGAAGATATTTTTAAAATCGGATAGGCAATTTTTGAAAGTTATTGGTAAAATAATCGCTCGGATCAGTACTTTAAGGTATTGATTACCTCCTAAAACATACAAAATAACGTACTAACAAAACTCGATCACAAACAACGTATTTTTTACCTAGATAATATGTATGTATATAAATGGTTACTAAACTCCACGTCACATTTTTGGTCACCTATTGTTGACTTCAATTGAATAGACGCATAATAGCTCCCTTTAGATGTAGTAATCTTTTAGCTTTTTTATTTTTTTTCCGCTAAATTGATGTTGCCATGTGAGGCCGTGGGGCTCGTTAAAAATAATGAGGTTGGTTATGGTACTAGGTGATAAATAATGGGGTCCGTTGCTTTTGTCACTTTTAGGTGTTTTCGATAATGATTGAGTGTGATACAAGCAATTGGGGCTTTGGTGGGATAAAATGAGATAATATAAGACAATGTGTCATTACCACTTTTATTAATAAATTTTATCAATTTTATAATTATGAAAAAAAAATTATTTTCAGTATATCTCGTATTTCAATTAACCCGTACGTCCTCACACTCCATTGTTATCAACTTGTTCAGTTTTATGTTTTATGACAATAATATCGAAATGCCTGGGAAATTGATGTGTTAAATAAAAAATCTAGATCATTTCTGTATCTATTTTCATTTTCAATCTCAATAACCTCACCAATGGTTACGCCAAAATGGCATAAATCAAAGCAAACAAGTTTACCCTTTCCAACGATATAGGCTCTGAAATAATTTGCCAGAAGAACTATTTACGATCACGCGAAGCAATTTCGATACTATAAGTTAATGCGCGTGTCGCTTTGTTGCCCTTTACAACGGTACAGAAAACATGCCAGTAGCACAACTTGCCCGGATACGGTCTCATGAGCAAAAATGGTGTCCTAAAAGTAATCATATGATCTAGCAATATAATAGATAATCAACGATGTGTGCAATAAAGTATTTTCTATTTTATTCTAATAATAAGCTTTAAAATACTTTAAGACTTAAGTGCATACATTTACTTATATGAGTGTACAAACATATACATAAATATTGAAATTGTGATGTGTGACATTAATTAGACAAGAGCATTGTGTATGAATGTGTGATACTGTTTATTTTCTGTATTGTGCAGCATACTGCTGTGTAATCTGTAACGTTAGGGAAACACGAGGGGAGACCCCAAGACATTTAACGGTCAAATATCAAACGATTGTTCGCATTGACAGCGTTGAATACGAATGTTTTACCGAGAATACCTACTGTTTCTGAGAGAATGCAAGTGATGCGATGAGGCAATTATTCATTTGGTGATAACTACGTCTGCCCACTTGCACTGCTACCTAGAACTTTGCATTGCAAAATAATTGCACTGCCTTCGTCACCTTGAAACGTTTCTTCTGAAGTTATCTGGTTTAGTTGAGACATCCATACATTCATTATGATGAACATCCCAATTGGTAAGCTTCTTTGCTAGTCAAAAGTACCGTTTGATAAACTTTTCCCTTTCCATACAAGTTCCTTTGGTAAACTTTTAAATGGCTCATACACGTCAGAGTAGCCTAGACCGCTTGGTGTGGTCTAAGTACCTGTGGTGCAGCAGATTGAATCACAGAACACAGAGGACAATAGAAAATGGGTTAGTTTTACGTCTGTACCGAAAACACTTCCACTTGTCTCTCTCTTTCGTGGATTGAATCATGGATCGGTTAAGTACAATCGCCTCTCGAAATCTCGAAGCTATTTGACCGCTTTTTGTCGTCTTGCATGTCTGCGAATGGATCCAATGACGTCATGATTGACAACAGTCGGACGCCCAATTACTCTTTTCCCAGTCCGTAGTTACCAACAATTATTATTCAGTTCCACAAACACTTCACCCCAATCAAGATATTATCCATTTTCATTATCAAACCTTCATAAACTTGTCTCGGATTTCCTAATAGCCGTTGATCAATTATTTCCTTCGTATAATTTCGAGAAGTTTGTATCAAATGTTTACTTCGAAAACTGGATCGCTACTCGAACAAACTGTTGTGGGGTGGAGTTTAATAAGCGGCGATTATAGAGTAGGGGCAACTCCGACTCGGGCACAGAAAACATACGGGTCAAGATTGTGGACGTTCTTACTACTGTTTAGTGTAACAGAGAAAGTTAAACGACAACCGCCTCTGGTATCAAACTCAACACACTGTGCAGTATTTTGTAACAAGTGTAATACCAAAAATACTGTACCATTATATATTGTACCTTACCTACCTTGTTTGAGCACTATGCTCGGTTTTCCAAACCAAAGAACTCAGATAGCTTGAGTTTTTCTGCACGTAATATTTCAGATTTAGATCGACAGATCGGACGCAGACCGCAGTGCAGTACGGTCAAAATGACACATCGAACTTCAGCCATTGAAAATATATAAAAATAAAAATAACACGTTCTGATCACGTAATAAAATATTGTTTACATCTATCAATTTCTTTTGCCCATGCTTTCATGCTTGCAAAACCTTTTCCAGGTAGTCAGCGTTTTTTTTGTGTCCCTAAATTTTTGTGCTCGGTCGACTTTTAACCCGTGTGTCCGCGTCTTCACTTGTTATTCAGTTTGCAATATCTTTGTTTTAACTCAGGACGGCTTGCATTAGGTTAGATTAATTTTGATGGACTGTAAGGAATGGTTTAGTTGACGGCAGGATTAAAGGGAAATTATGAAATAATTTTCGAGTTATAATTCAAATTGTTTTAATTAAAGTTGTGAATAAATAATTGGAGGAATAATATAATTGGTTGACTAGGGATTTGGGTGATAGATTACTATATAATAATTAAAATGTTTTGTTTGAGTTTCGTTTTCCGTAGAAAGCCTCATCATCACCCCCTATCAGCTTGCTGCCGAGCATGGGACTCCCCTCTCTTTCGTGACGAGGATTAGGCCATAATCCACCACGGGGGGCCCACGATGTTTCACCAATAAGCGACTGATAATCCAGTGAAAAGCGTAGAAAAGAACTGACTGAGGAATTCGATTGTAGGTAATAACAAAAAACTTTTTCTTTAGGTCTAATTTAATAGTGCATCTTAGAAGCGATACTCTTCTAAGTACTTAGTGCATTGAGATTTTTTTTTAATTTTAGTTAAATGGTAAATAAGAAGTACCTACCTAAGTACTTAGCTACTTACTTTATTTTGTGAATTTAATTAAAATCCATTGACAACTTAATTATGTACTGACATCTGGCGGAGAGTAGCGGAATTTATTAGTTATCTGCATTTGTCGTAGATGGAGCCACGTGGCTCGTATGCGCAGGAGTGTAAAAATCTAAAATGTAATTACGACCTACTTTTAAAGTAAGTATCATTCAAATATTTATAAGTCCCGAATAGTAATAATACAATCAACTATTAAATGAAACAAAAACCCAATGTAGTGCATTAAATAATAATTTACTTAGGTAAGTACCAACTAAAAAATCCTTATTATTTTTATCGCGTAAACTTTTCATACCATAAGAATAATTATATCACTCCTACAACTGAGACTTTTATGAGAATCTTATGACACTTTTTATAATATAATATTATGTTGATATCCGAAAATACTTAACGCATACTACGGGACGCTTGAAAAATACTATTTTAAACAAGTATACAGTGTATCACTGATGTTTTACTTGCACGTTATATCTAGGTGTATTACTACGAATCAATAAATAGTAAGGAAACAACATGCAGACACAAATTTTTGACATTTTCCCTGGACAAAGTTTATCCCGGGAATAGAACCCGTGATTCCTGATCCACCCATCGACCTAACCAATCCGCCAAAGTATCCATGCCAGTCTTTGTTATTAGAAAGCGAAACCGAGGTTGTGTCTTTTGTTCATACTCATAGTGTATGGGGTTCATCTTTGCACAAAATAATGGATCATACGAACTTTGTACTCTGGGACTGGATAATCCATTTGACTGCATTTAAATTATGATGACAATGTTTTTCTCGAAGTGATAACACTATCTTGCTTCTAAACATCGGTTTAGTATTTTTGTATTGTGGTGGTTATGTTACCGACAATCTGTTTAATTCAGGTATTTTATACAATACCTAGTGAATATTTAAAATACATCCGACACTACGTGGTCAGACTGCCTACCTTACCCCCGAGTCTTTTCTTTAAATCGGAGCGCTTCAATCCTCCTAGGGTGGATCAGACTAGGTAGGTTAATTTTCTAAGACTTACTTAACAATCTGCGTAAAAAAACATGTATTTATATTTACCACTAGGTAATAAATTATAGGTATCTTTAGGTATTGTACATAATACCTAGATTACCTAGGCAATGTATAAAATACTATATTATTATAATTAATCATTTCATAAATTATTAGTAGTATTAATTTCTTCTATTCTATGCCTTACCTACACGCTTTTGATATTGTTTAAAATACCGAGATACAATAATGTGAAAGTCATAATACAAAATTATTTCGTCCGTGACCTACACATTGTTATGTTTGTACCACACTCTTCCTTTCCTTCCTCAATGACATCGAACAATTATTAGGTCTTAACGACCATTCAAAAATTGCCGTAGCGGACGGTATTTCACGTCCACATGGCGGGGTATTGGTAAAGTTTTCAACTAGCAATAATCGCACCTCGGATTAACCTCATTGGTTACGATATTGCCTCTGCGCAAAGTCAACAAGTTTGAAAACTCGCGCCACGGTCCCTCCTCGCCGGAGAATAATGCTTGCGCGATCTAACTCGCGCTTAACGCCATCTAGTTTCGTTTTGTGTAACTAAATGCACTGTTTGCTATTCTGTGTCTCGGCGAGTTGTTTACTGTGGATTACGGAGTAAAATAAATAGGGATTGTATTGTAACGAAATATAAGGCTAATAAAACATGAGTTAGCTCTTTTAGCAACTGATTAATTATGATAAAAAATCTAAGAAACTATAATAAGATCATGGTGTAAAATCTGAAAATACGTAAATGTCTAGGTAGGTAGGAACCATACTTAAATAAAAAAATCTCTCGGCTCTTTGCATTTGAATTTCACAATCTGCGGCACATTATTGCGTTTTTACCCGACTGTCGAAAGAGGGTTATGTTTTTTACATTAAGACGTTGATTCCAGGTGGCTTCTTATAAATAGAGACAGTAACTCAACTCACCACCTGTGAAATGTCATCGCCACCAGGGGGCTTACCATGACGTCTTATTGCGATCCGATTGAGGACCTAAACAGAATAGTTTTACTACTTATTCGTACCATGACGTCTAGTTTTGACAGCTTGACGCTCAATTTAGTTTCATTTTAAATCTAAAGGGATAGACGTATACCTAAATGATCTCGAAAGTCATGTACCTATAACTATTATTAAAAGTGAAACGATTCTGTTTAGGTCCTCAATTGGATCGCAATAAAACGTCATGGTAAGCCCCCAGACCAGTGTCAGGTTGGTGGTATGTGGCTAGTGGAGTCAGTAGCATAATTTTGTCTCACCGTGGCTTCGATCAAATATAACCACCGTGGCCATAATATCCTTTATAAAAGACTACTTACTGAGACTGAGATCAGTAGTGACAAAGTGATATGATGCTGAACGATGAACGTGAAACTTACCCCCCTCCCCTTCCCAGTGACGATAATAATCGCAGGCGTTTCGCGATCTTAAACAGTGTTGCGATTTTATCGCAACACTGTTTTTATGGAATGTCAGTTTAAAATGTTGCCAGAATTAAGCTCCAACATTGTCGTGATTCAGTATACTGTTATACTGTCCTTCCGCCTGTAATTGGATACACCGGTTCCGAACTCCGTGAAATCACTAATCCGCCTAATTCTGACAGCCATATGTCACTCCGTAACGACTACGTTGGCGGCATCCTTAGCATGACATATATAACGTCATATTGTATCTGTAAATTTTGTAAAAAATAAAAAATAAATGAAAACACTTGAGACAAATTATTACGATGAGCAAGCTACCTTGTCTGCACAGAAATAGGATTGAGAATTGAGTATTGAGAAGTCGATGTGCGAGTAACTTTTTGGTATGAGTGTTTAATTCGAAGCTGAGTCAAAAAATGCGATTTGCAGTAAATGCCATGTCATACACACTCTTCAACCTACACTGCTACTAAATATGAGTGAGATTTCAACGAATTCATTTGAACTTTTAGGTGTTTCTGATACACTCTAATGGGCATCGTCCAGATTTGAGTGACAGCCATGAAATAAATAAATGCTGTGTGATCTCAAGATATGATCTTTACGCATGATGAGGTTTTTTTCTGAATTATGTGACTAATGGTTTAAGATTTTTACAGTAGAGTAGAGGATAAGTTTGTAGATGTTCGTTTTGGCCACTATTTTGTACTTTTTAATTATTCGAGCATTATGCAAATCTCTGATTCGCTTGGCACGAATTACATATCGTTTATCGTTTTTACATAGTGATCATAATAAAAAAATAAAAACTGTGCTTTTTTCAGCTCATTAGATCATTTTGCTTCATGAAAAATAGATATAGACATAAAAAATCACGCAGACAGACTTTTTGGGTCAAGCATTAACTATAGGAAGTCCGGCGCCGTCGTGATACTCTTGTGGATATCCGGTATTATCGTTGGGTAGATGATGTAGGCGTAACATATTGAAAAAAAAAAGTTTGTTTCATTTAATTATTGCAAATGTTAAGCCAAACTAGCATACTTTGTAAGGTTTAGTACAGAAATAAACATATTAATGTTAAACAAACAAACAAACAAAATAAAAGCAATACAACATAGGCTATAAATCTAGCAGATTCACATCCAAATTCAGTTGTTGGATATTGGATTAAAATCAGTCCCCGATAGCTCAGAACTTTTCCGAGAACTTTTAAATGACTGCGATCCAGAGGCTCACGCGATCGCCATATTTCAAACTATAACTCGTAGAAAAAGAAAAAAAAACATGTCACGGGTCGACGCCTCGCATATTTCGACGGGGATTTTAACATGTGTCAGGGACGGTAGCATAAATTCAAACTGCAGAGGCAGCAAGCGTTTATTTTATATTAATATACAAACAGTAAACCATCTTTCGCGGTGCACGACAGAAAAATATGTATAAGTGCGGCCGGCATTTTAGTTCAAACTACAAATTAATGCACGATAAGCGTTACTGCGAAAGAATGTCTGTGAACGAACGTGCCTACCACCACCATCATCACCACCACCACCACCACCACCGCGCCATCACCGTTAATTCACCGTTGCACTTTGAAAAAATAAATTAATTGAAATTTGCACACCGATTTGTCATTAATAATGGTCATTTTTTATGTAGACAAAAAATATTAGTCAAAAAAACACAATTAAGTTCGGTTATATTGTACGTAAATGTACCTAAACACAGTTAGCATGGATCTAGTGCTATACCTTTGTCACATATTGAGGTGCAGAGTTCAGTTACTGTTTGCATTTTATATGACGCTTTAGGTGATACACAGGCCAAACAGATGTGGCATTAGAACGGATTAGCTTAAATAGGAACACCTGTTTTTGAAGTCGAGTTTACGTGCCCTTTGCAGGAAACATACCTACGTTGTGTTAATGTTGAAATATCACTTCAGGATATGCGTCTCGAGGTCTAAGCTGTTTAATGGCAACATTGCCAGCTTGGCCTTATATTATATGTGCCATAATTACAGTGCAGGCTTAAGCCAGTGATGGTAATCCGGGAACTTGAAAGTATAGTGGTTAAAATATGGTTCTAGAGTTATTTCGGAGTTGCGTTTCGATATTTCAATTATTTATTTTCAGTGATAATAGTTCAAAGACATTTGACGATAATGGATAGAAATAAAACGAGATTTGAGAGTGAATAATTAGAATTTTATTGAATTATAAAACCGTGGGTTCACAAATCATACCTATATTCATTAAGTGACTATTAATCATCGAGCGTCATGATAAAAGTCATTTCACACACAAAACAATACATTAATGAATACATCGCTTAGTGCCTGCAAGAGCATATAAGCAAGCAGCCGAAACTAAAGCAATTAATGCGATTACAGCTGGTATCCTGCACAGGAACTTTATCTAATCTCCCCCTACTTCCTCCCAGCCACTTAAACGGGAGTGCCATAATGAGCCAGCTTAAACTATCATGGATGCTAATGACAAAAAGTTGACGGGGATGTGGAACATGTCCTTTGAAAAAGTTTCCAAATATCATGGTGGGGTGGCTGGCTTTTTTATGCAATCTCTATTTTTTATTCTATAGCTACAACTGTAGCACATTTTGCTAAGATTTTTTATGTAAATTGGCTTCGCACTCTTTGTGCACTTAGCCAGTGTCAAGTATCAAAATATTTCAAGTATTTCAAATTATCACAATAGGAATGCCATAGCATAAAATATAGTAACGAGTCAATTTACCGTCATAATCACAATTCAGTAAATAATGGTGGTGGGGGCTTTACTTGAACATCCTGGGAGCTTTGGGGAAAATGCGAAATGACACGATTTTTAGGTTTATAAAATTAATATCACTTGCCCAGTTTGCCCACACAATGATTAATATTACACGAATATAACGTCATTAACATTCGAAAAACACAAGTTTGAGAAAAAACATACAAAAGCAACAACGTCCTATCCGATTCCAGCCAAAACTTCTGATAAGAACTTCTAAACGCCCGAACTGATTGGGAACATTTGAGAATGGGGCATAAAATGCGAATCAGACTATTTGCGACGTTTCTGACAACTTGCGAGATGTTGTGCGACAAAACTCATGTCCGCGTGATTCCCGTTTCCTGACCTCCCTAATATAGCCTGAATCAGAACAAAGGCGACAGAAATTATTATCTATTGTAATAAGTATCTACTGCTGCGAGCGCCTTTACATCTCTTAACCTTAGCCATTGCGCGATCAGTGTGCCTAGTGTAAGTTTTGCCAATTTCTGTACGAGCTCGATCCGGTTAGCGTAAACTTGAAATTGTATGGAATAAGAGCAGTGCGATCTAGTGTCAGTCAGTCAGTCACTAGACGGCGCTGCTCTTATTCCATACAATTTCAAGTTTACGCTAACCGGATCGGCCACGTAAAGGAATTGTCAATACTCACACTAGGCACACTGACAAAGTCTGTCACCAGATCGAGGAACTATGGAGGTACAATGGATAATCCATTTCAAATCACCGTTGCATTTCCGTATTTCCACAAAGTACCCGTAACTCCATATTCACCCGCATCCGAACATTCCGCGTACCCTTAACAGGGATAAAGAGATGTGTTGTTAATTTTCACAGCAGCTTTTTTATTCCTCCCCCGGGCTGGCTATGATTGAATACAATCCCTCCGCCGATGCGAGTATGACGGAGGATTTTAGGATCCCGTATGTCATTGGGTGGAATCGAATGATTGAGGTGACTTTGTTGGCCGTGTGATAAAATTCTTCTTCTTTTCATGTCGATGGTTCCGCCTACTAGGTATCTACTGATTGTTTTTTAGGCCCTATGTTACTTACTATCTATTGCAGTACGAATATCTTGAGTGCCCTGCAAATTCTATGTTAACTCAAGATTGGAGGGTATGTACTTACGAATAATGTTTTGTAACAAACATTTTTAGCCACTCCAATTTGTGTAGTTTCGTTTGTTATCACTCAGCATAAACAATTTAGGCCTAACAGAATAGACTATGGTACTATAGTCATGATCAAGATTCAATCTACAAAAATCTGGATAGGATAAATATTAATTTTAATCATTTTTACAATAAATTATATCTTCTAAGAAACCGCTGGTGAACCTGCAACCAATGGATAACCCTTAACTTGGCAAGCTTTACTTCAATAAAAAATATGTATGTAAAAAGTGTTACCATCACTGCTTTCGCGTAAACACTTTTTTAACAAACAAAAAACATACTTAGCTGATGGCGGGGGCGGTGTGTTGCTTTTATGTAGTAGCAAACGTGTTAAAAAGATGTTGAAATAATAACGGTGTCAGAATATATTATGAAAATCCGGCTTCCATGACTTGAACCTTGTAGTATTTTTAGTGTATTTTACTTTATCATCATACAATTTAATGTTGTTCTGGTGCTTCAAAAGTGCGGTGAGTAAGTACAGTAGTGCAAAACCACCACTGTGTTCGCCATCGCTTTGGTCTGTCCGTCATTTGGGTAAGCATAGCCTGAGCTTTAGAAACTTAGTGTCATTGCCTTGTAAGCGTGGCAAGATTTTGTGTCCAAGTTTCCACAATCCCGCGTCGCCTTTTTCATCCGAAACTGCGGGCTCAGAATTTGTTTCTCTGATAATATACCTAACCGATTTTCGATGAACACACTTTCGATGGAGAATGTAATCGGTGAACAGTTATTATTAATTTGATGAACCGCAAAACAGTCCGTGTCAAGTGAATCTTCAGCTTAAATCGTTGATCGCATTGTTAATATAATAAAACCAACGATCCGAATTAATATTTTATCCATGCGTGTCTAATTATTCTTATACAACGTCCCTAATGATCTTTCTAGAGTCCTGACACGTGTCCAACTGTTCAAAATTCTTGACCGAAGAGAGAGAATGTAAAAAAAATATGCCCCATGTCCTACTTAAGAGCGGCCCTTGAAACCAATTATGCTTTTAACTAAACCCTCGGCCGTTGGACCGAAATAAATTATGGTGATCCCAGAACATGTTAGACTGGGAGATGAGGGAAGATATTGTTACGTTAGACAACGGGCGAAATAACACGTTTCGCGTAGTGGCTGAGCACTCGGACTGCTGCGCTTAGTGTCGCGGGTTCGATTTCTGCCCGGAACATATATATAATTGTGTGATCCACAGATATTGGTTTCTGGTCTGGGTGCTATGTATTATGTGAAATTATAATTATGTCTGTAAACGGCACCCACGACACAGGAGAAATCCTAGTGCGGGGCTACATTTAAAATATTTTAACAAGAGATCCCTAGTGACTTGACCAGACTAAGACTATATCATATCAATATGATAAATGACTATATAAACGCGTTCAACCTCTGAAGACCCCCAAAAACACTATACAGGGTGTTTCGGCAAGGTGTAGTAATATTGAAATGTGGGTATGTGTACCTGGTGATGAATCATTTGCCAGGGTACTAAAACCTGAAATCGATAATCGATTTTTTCACTCAAATTGACAAAATAACTAAATATTACAACCCTAACATGATACGGATGACGTCACGTTACGCCGGTCACACAACGCTTGCGCGATGCAGGATTTCTTAGAAACGGCCCTGGCGCCATCTAGTAATTTTTGGTGGAACTTTTACCACAACTTTACTTCTACACCTAGTTTTGTTTGAGTAATGCCGCCGACTAGAGGTGTACAGTCTTACCCAACTTATATGGTGCGTCGTGAATCTTCGTTCGCGCAGAAAATAAAGTATGGTCCGAAGATTAACGAAAGAATGCTTAACACTTACAATCAACCTAAGATCTCTATTATAAGGTTCATAATACACTGCATTCTTTCGTTAATCTTCGGACCATACTTTATTTTCTGCGCGAACGAAGATTCACGACGCACCATATAAGTTGGGTAAGACTGTACATGTTAGCCTATGCCTCAAGTTCACTGACATTGCCCAGCTGATAACTAGGGTTGAACGATGGTTAGTTTTGCAGTAAACTTTGACGTGTAATAATTCATTACCGTAACTACTTACAGATTTATAGTACCTCCAGACTACTTCGAAATATGTATGTGTATGCGTAGTTTCAGTATTACTACACCTTGCTGTCACACCTTGTATAATATACGAGTAGGTATACATCTTCACAAAAAATATGACTTATAAACTAATGTAAATGAGAGCCTGGTTAGTGAAATTTAATTCAGTGTCTCTTCACCTATGAGTTCGAAACATATTAGGCGTATTTTTCGCCCTTTCGTGGTCCCTTTTTCACAATTAATTGTAAACAAATTAACGTGTTTTGTTTGACGTTCCCGGAATGTACTCGTAAATGTAAATAAAGAAATGGATCGAAATGGGACACGGAACGGGTTTCAACAGGATATTATAATAACAAACCAGTTTATTGGTCGTTTTTTGCAGGTTTTTATTCAGAATCGGAAACCCTGAAAATTGGTGTATTGTTTTTACCCTTTTGAAACTTGTAATATTCAATTGTGGTTTCTGCCGGACATATAACATCGATTGCTGCAAAAAGTAGTTTCATGAATTGCGTTGCCCTGAAAGATTTTCTGCTGTTTTATTTTTATTACAAAAGCTGATATAACTTACTCTTTGTCGTATGATGTACTGACAGTAAAGTAGACCGCATTTAGACTTAGTTTAGGCTCAGATTCAAGCTGTCAAGAACCCGTCGTAGCTTAGGTACCCATTTCCATAAATCCATACCAATTCTCAAAAAAACTGAGTAATTTATAAAATCCGCACATATATATATGTATGAAATTAGTGAATCGGTATGGTGGAGGGCATGTAGTTGGGTTACAAAGTTCACAGATAACCCCACGACCGACACGGATGTACAACACTTGTGAAGATCATAGTCCTTGACAGGTATAAGCATCTACAAAAGTATTAACAAATTAGTACCCAAGAGCATGAGTTCTTACATTTCCAAAAGTTACGACTGATTTTTAGGACCAACAGAAAGCACGTCACATAAAAACATTAAATCCATCATGATTTACGGTGAAAACTTTGAAATATAATAACATGCGAGTTAAATTACGGGGCTTGTGCAATAAATTTAAGTTTATAAGCGAGCTGTTCTCCCTTCGAGTGGCCCGTCGACTTTTTTGACACTCGAATAGTCGAAAAACGATAATTCGATATGTTCTTTTGACGTGTGTATGTTATTATTGATGGGCAGTAAAAGGGAATTGTTCTGGTCTTCGCATCTTGTGGCGCTATAAAAGTATTGTTGTTTTATGGTCTCTCGTATGGTTTCCTTTCCTTTCGAGTGTTGCTACTTACTACTGGTCCATGAATACACGGTTTGATGTTGCCATAAATCTACACTAATAAATTATGAACGTTAGGTTATGTGAGTGCGTGTTTTAGGGAAAATGTGTCATCTTGCTTGAGCAGTTTGTATCAATGTCTGCTTATGGAATTCCAATTGGTTTTTCCCTCTATGAAACCTGAACTAGAATAATACTCAAAACTAAGTCTAAGTTTAATCAGGTGCTTAGAATAATTCTAAACTTCACTATCTCATCTTATGAACGACTTGATGTAGCATGTTAGAATTGTATTGATTACATTTTTTAAGACACAAATAGGTGGCTAAATGTTTTAAAACGGCTTACAGTGTAGCATACTTTATTCTCTATTACCCACGTGGGTACGAACTCGCCGGAAAAGCCCCGGGACGTAGCCATTACGTAAAGGTCATCCGAATCAGCGCCAAACATGTTCCCAACGGGAATTTGGTTAACAATTTTTTTTCCACCCAACTCCATCAAAGTGCCGACCACAGCCCAAAACAAGATGGACGCGGAAATCCAAATCCCATCGCTTCCGCACCTATGATATATCGCCGGCGAACACTTTGTTTACACAACTCTTTTTTTTCTATGTCCAGACAGGAGCCTCAAATTTTCAGCCAAACTCAATTCCGCGCGGAATGAACGAAACGACAAAAAACGTTCGTACAACCGAACCGGTGATTTGTGGGACGCATTCATTGTAGTGACAAGCTTGTTGGGCTAGCCGTGGCGCACAACCAGATTTCGGAATTAAGTTACGCGGATAGCGTGTACGCAAACATTGGACGGGCGCAGTGACGTTACTTGTTAAAATCGAGGCCGATTCAGTTGGATTGATGTTGATTGAGTTATGCGCCGGCTGTGTTGGGCTTTGGCTGATTTTGGCGGTTCTACTACGCTGATTTTAACAGATCCTCATACATAGATAAGTCGTTTTTAAGTGGCATAATTTTAACCGAGTAAAAAATCAATTGGCGGGAGATAAGCTTACGCTGACGCAGATGACGCCGACTCAGACATTGACGCCGGCGACGTGGTATCGTCGACGTCAAACGACGTCAAAACCAAAGCCCTTGCCAACGCCGATACTGACGTCACCGCTGAAGTTAACGCTAAAACAGTCATCGTGGCCAACACAGACACCGATACTCACGCCATACCTTTACTCATTCTTAAATTACTATAATAATGGAAATTCTCAAAGAAACTGCACATAAATTAAGAAGTCACAAGGCTCAAATTTTATTTTAAACATAAATCATAACACGTGAAACTTCTAATTAAGCGAAAGCCAATTTAAATTAACGTCCCTGGAAGAAACGGTCAAAACAAGAAGATTAATGACTCTTGGAACAGTAAAATCTATTGGTCATTTAGTCAAGTTTTAGGATTTTTTGGGAACTAAATTGTGGCGAACTACATTTTCTGTTTACTTATATTATAGTTACCATAAACAAATGTATACCTACTTAGTTAAGGTACTTATTGTAACACTGTGCATTTAATAAGACGGCGCGCGCAGCTGATCGGGTGCAGATTACGTAGCAGTTAACGAATGCACCGTTATCTATGCGCATACGCACTCGGTACGAAAGCCCTCGGGCATCTTCGGTTTTCCCTATTTGACACTCCGCTAGCGACTGCGACGCCGACAGGCCGCGCGCTCCGTCCTCTAAAAGTTATTGAAAATACACGCAGAATCTACAAGTGATTGTGTTATTTTATTTAGTTGTGCCTAAAGGGTCCAACAATTGGTGACCGTTCCGACGATGACGGAGGATAAAATCAACGTGGCTGCTGTAGGCGTGAAAGCGCCACCATTTTGGCCACACAAGCCAAGCCTGTGGTTTGTGAATTTAGAGGCGCAATTCGCGTTATGCAGTATAACAGCGGATAGCACAAAATATGCCCATCTAATAAGCTGTTTGGACGCGAAATACGCAGCCGAAGTGGAAGATATTATCATCAACCCTCCCGCGACAGGGAAATATGATAAGTTGAAAAGCGAAATTGTGCGACGTCTATCATCGAGCCAAGAACAACGTGTCCGCCAACTACTGTCCCAGGAGGAAGTCGGTGATCGTAAACCAACGCAGTTCCTGCGCCACTTCAGGAGCTTGGCCGGCACGGATATTAAGGATGAGTTTTTGCGGTCGTTATGGGCGAATAGATTACCTCCATATATTCAAGCGATCATAGCGACTCAGGACAAATTAGCGCTAGATGAAATCGCGCAACTAGCGGATAAGGTCAGTGAAGTCATGCCACCACACCCGCAGAGTCAGGTGGCCGCCACCAGTGCATCATCAGCCAGTAACAATGATATCTCTGACCTCGCTAAGCGAATCACCGACCTCACCAGGCAAGTGGCTGCACTGCAAACATCCCAAGATCGCTCACGATCCAGGTCTCGCGGACGTGGTAACAACAACCGTGATCGTCAGAGGAGCCGATCTGCAAGTGGTTACTGTTGGTACCATGCGACGTTCCAGCAGCGAGCGCACAAATGCCGCCCGCCGTGTGAGTTCCCGAAGGCAGCGGGAAACGAGAAGGACAGTCACTGATGGCGGCGAATGACTGTCACTCCGTAGGCCGTCTGTTCGTGACCGATAGAACTACGTACGTACAATTTTTAGTGGATACAGGTTCGGACGTATGTGTTTATCCAGTGTCGTTGTTAAGGGGACAATACCAACGTCAGAAGTATGTGCTTTATGCCGCTAACGCTACACATATCGCGACTTACGGGCTTATAACGTTATCTCTTAACTTTGGTTTACGACGTGCATTTAACTGGCGCTTTATTATAGCAGATGTGACTAAGCCTATTATTGGAATAGATTTTTTATTTCACTATTCACTTCTTGTTGACGTAAGAAACAAATGCTTAGTCGATAAAACTACTTCGCTAAATGTGCCTGCCTTACCTGTTAACAATGCTTTATCTGTGTGTTCTGTTAAAACAATTTCAGGTAGTTCGGTGTTTCATCAGCTTCTCTCTCAGTACCCTGAATTAACTCGACCTGTGGGAGACTCGACCGAACGCGAAGTCAAACACCAGACGCGTCACTACATACGTACCACGACCGGCCCACCAGTCTTTTCCCGACCTAGACGTTTGGATGCAGACCGGCTTAAGATAGCCAAACAGGAATTCGAGGAGATGTTGCGTGCAGGTATCGTGCGTCCTTCAGACAGTCCTTGGAGCTCTCCCCTCCACATGGTCCCTAAGAAGACCAGTGGATGGAGACCTTGTGGGGATTATAGAGCATTAAATTCACGTACAATCCCCGATCGCTACCCCATTCGGAACATAGCTGACTTTTCTCATAACTTGCATGATTGTACCATATACACGACGCTTGACTTGGTGCGTGCTTATCATTTTATACCTATCAATCCGGACGATATTTGCAAGACGGCGATCACCACCCCCTTTGGAATGTTTGAGTTCGTATACATGGGTTTTGGACTAAGGAATGCGGCTCAAACGTTCCAAAGATTTATCGATGAAATACTCAGAGGCTTAGATTTCGCATTTCCGTACATAGATGATATAATAGTAGCTTCTAAAAATGAGTCTCAGCATTTACAGCACCTCCAGCTGGTTTTCGATCGCTTACGAGAACATGGAGTGTTGATAAATACATCTAAATGTGTTTTTGGTCAGTCGGAGGTATCCTTCTTAGGCTATCAAATTTCAAGCGAAGGCACGAAACCTTTGCCAGAGAAAGTCCAAGCGATACAGGATTTCTCTCAGCCAGATACGATTAAGGATCTTCGACGCTTTCTTGGAATGCTTAATTTTTATCACCGCTTCATTCCAAAATCAGCTCAAGCTCAAGTTCCCCTAAATGCACTATTGGCTGGACATAAAGTCAAAAGCACCACTAAAATTGAGTGGACTAACGAACTGCAAAACGCTTTTCAGCTATGTAAACATCAACTCGCTAATGCTACGCTCTTGGCACATCCTCGTCCTCATGCAGAGATGTCATTAGTGACAGATGCATCTGACACCGCCATAGGAGCCGTCGTTCAGCAGCGAGTCGGAGACGTTTGGGAGCCATTAGGTTTCTTTTCCAGAAAGCTTTCCCCCAGTCAACGTAAGTACAGTCCTTTTGACAGGGAACTCTTGGCCATTTATGAAGCAGTCAAATATTTTCGCTTCATGCTTGAACTAAATTCATTCGTCATATATACAGACCATAAGCCCATCACATTCGCTTTTAAAAAAGCATCTGATACTTGTTCCCCGCGTCAATTTAGATACTTAGACTTTATCAGTCAATTTTCTACCGATATTCGTCATATATCAGGATCGTCCAATGTAGTGGCTGATTGTTTTTCCCGCTCAGTGAATGAGCTTTCTTATGTTGATTTCGATCGTTTAGCGATTTCTCAAGATACAGACACTGAACTGCAGAATTTAATTCGCACTGGTTCGTCTCTGCATCTAAAGAAAATATTTATGCCCGGGTTAT
Organism: Hylaea fasciaria; assembly: GCA_905147375.1. Classification (NCBI taxonomy): domain Eukaryota; kingdom Metazoa; phylum Arthropoda; class Insecta; order Lepidoptera; family Geometridae; genus Hylaea; species Hylaea fasciaria. The sequence continues at coordinate 8,934,103 of LR990202.1, read as the reverse complement.
CAAGGGAGGTGTACTGCGATATATCAAGTACACACGCTCGACCTTATGTGACCCCAGAATTTCGACGTTCTATTTTTGACTCCATTCATGGCCTCAGTCACCCTGGTGGTAAAGCTACAACTAAGCTTGTCACTGCGCGATTTGTTTGGCCTGAAGTTCGAAAGAACTGTCGCGAATGGTGCCGTTCTTGTCTAGAGTGCCAGCGTTCCAAGGTCTCTCGACACGTACACTCTCCGATACACAACTTCACAACGCCGAGTCAGAGATTTACTCATGTTCATATCGATTTGGTAGGTCCTCTTCCCAGTTCGCAAGGTTTTCAATATTGCCTCACAGCAATAGACAGGTTCTCGCGGTGGCCGGAAGCCATACCGATAAACGATATCAGGGCTGAAACAGTCTGTCAAGCTTTCGTGGCTGGTTGGATATCCAGATACGGATGTCCAACTCACGTCACATCAGACAGAGGCCGTCAGTTTGTATCCGACATCTTTACCCGTCTGGCAAAGATGACCGGAACGCATCACATACAGACGACCGCTTATCACCCGGCGGCTAACGGCATCGTCGAGCGCCTACACAGGCAGCTCAAAGCAGCCATCATGGCTCATTCGACTTGTGACTGGGTTGAGGTCCTGCCCTTGGTCCTCCTCGGCATTAGAACGGCGTGGAAGGAAGACGTATCTGCTTCTTCCGCTGAATTAGTGTTTGGCGAAGTTCTTCGTTTGCCCGGAGATTTCTTTGAATCCCCTAAACAAGAAGATTGTGATTATACCGACTTTGTCCATAGGCTTCGCTCCTATATAACTAATCTTAAACCCACACCAGTCAAGCGTCACGGAGACTCAAAAGTTTTCATTCATAAAGACTTAAAAACTTCATCTCACATATTCTTAAGGCAAGATGCTGTACGTCGATCCCTACAACCCCCGTATACTGGTCCGTTTAAGGTCATTGAGCGAGGAGATAAATATTTTAAAATAGTAATCAACAATAAACATGTCAACGTTTCTATTGATAGATTAAAGCCCGCACATATTTTTCCCACGCTCAGTAGCAATGACGATAGCAGCACGCACACACCTCCACCTGCAGTTTTACCTAAACCGACACTAGTAACCGCGCCTGCGCCTACGACGGATAAGAGAACGCGGTCCGGTCGTGTTGTACGTTTTCCTGACTTTTATCGACCCTAGTCAGGGTCTGAAGGGGGGGCTGATGTGGCGAACTACATTTTCTGTTTACTTATATTATAGTTACCATAAACAAATGTATACCTACTTAGTTAAGGTACTTATTGTAACACTGTGCATTTAATAAGACGGCGCGCGCAGCTGATCGGGTGCAGATTACGTAGCAGTTAACGAATGCACCGTTATCTATGCGCATACGCACTCGGTACGAAAGCCCTCGGGCATCTTCGGTTTTCCCTATTTGACACTCCGCTAGCGACTGCGACGCCGACAGGCCGCGCGCTCCGTCCTCTAAAAGTTATTGAAAATACACGCAGAATCTACAAGTGATTGTGTTATTTTATTTAGTTGTGCCTAAAGGGTCCAACAAAATCATTTACGTTGGCATTTAACCAAAACCATGCTAAGCGCGTATGTTATTACTTATAATTATTATTTGTAAATAGATATTTAGAAGATTATTTTTGAGATCCCGCGGCATTACAAATTCAACTCTATCTTTCTTTTTTCTTAATATAATATATAAATAACGCGTCACATTGTTTGTCCGCGATGGACTCTTAAACTACTTAAACGATTTTAATCAAATTTGCACACAATGTGCAGTTTGGTCTAACTTACAAGATAAGATAGCTTACATCTCAATTTATAGTCGCAATAACAAAAACCTTAGCCACAGCAACGCGTGGCCGTGTCTGGTAGTATAAAAAGCTATATATATACTGTAAAAAATATATTAAGACCCCTCAATAACTATACAACAAAAAGGAAGAAACTAGGTATATAAGCGACTAAAACACAGAAATAAATATATGAGCTAATGGCCCGCAATACCTACACTGCATCGCGTGGCTTATAGTAGTGTCCAGAGTTTCAGAATCCAAAAACTATATTAGTTAAATCTAAAATAAGAATCGACCCATATCAAAACATAGTAATCCAACTAACGATCGCTCACATACACTAACGCTTTCGAGCGGTCTGTCAAACAATATGTTTGCCAACAAATTAGCAAACCCACAAACTCGGAGCACATCTGAGTCAATTTGGGTAGTCCTTATTGAATTACAGACCGACACGTTACCGTGTCTGGTCCGTCCTCGTGATGCCACCTTTGTATTTAAGGCAGCTGCGCCCCAATTGAAACCTTATACTGTACAAACGCAAGACACAAAGTCGCTTGGGAACGTCCTCATTACAAACTAAGTGGTTGCGTTGAATTTGCATCCATATGGAGCAAGAGTTAAAGTACATTTTTGGATTGTTGTAGTTCCCCGTTGATCGAAGGGCATGGAACACGTGAGAGGTAAAAGGGGCGCGATGAATGATGTGACGTTCGTAGCCTCTGACTCCGCGGATCTTCGTGCGATCGGCTGCACTGGGGTTGGCGCTTATTCATAGTGCAAGCAGTCGTGACGCAGCGGATAGTATATTTTGTTAATAATGATATTAATATATAGCGTTACGGTCGTTTATTTTAATTATCATTAGGCAGGGAATTGGGACCTACTAGGGCCAATTTCCAGCAAACACTCCGACAAGAGCATCTAAATATAAGTATGTTGGTGGTGCGGTCTGTAGCATTGGAAATTGTATGTAGGTATATTGTTATGTGTTCCAACGTTTCGTTGTTTAATTTTGACAACTTTACTTTGGATAAAATATTTTATATAAATGATGACTATAACTTGTGGATGTTTCAATAGTTACTTACTTGCCATTACCATTCTTAATCAAGTCCACCATCCAGTGTCCTCTATAAGTTAGAAAAATTTAAGCATTATTCACCAGACAAATATTCAACGCGATCACAGACTGTCGTCACAATAGTAATATAAATGAAAGCAAATATGATTGTAATACCCCATCTATAGATTGGACAAGATCGCATCAACCGTGAGACGTAGCAAGCGATGCGCCGACGATTGTGCTAACTAGCCCGCGCATATTATGCCACTTTGTGCACGTTCCTTAGGGCCAACACACACCAGCGGACGGGCCCGGCGGGGGATGTAAACATAAATGGTATGTTTTTTAATAAATATTATTATGTAATCGGAATAAAATTATACAATTAAATGTTTGCAGACCTATCTTGGAGTTTTGCAGCGGATTACCCCGACGGCATTGAAGAGCACAATAAGTAAAATACCGCAGCAAAGGCCTACCTATGCGTTGGTAGAAAGTGCAAAGAGCGAAGTAGCGCAGGCGGCGAATTCTTTAACTTCTGCTAGAGAAACCTACAAAATCTTGTTCAAAACTATTAACAGCTAGTTTTTTTACTACATTGACATTAAAATCAAATAAGTAGCGATAGCGACAAACGATGCGAAATTCCAGTGCACGCTGCGGTGCAGACGTTAACGCTTGCGGTAATTTATGTGCGCTGGCCCTTAAATTTTACAATTGAGTGTAAAATTGACACTAACATAAGTTTACAAGTATTTTGGATTCAAATGCAGCTAGCTGAAAGCGACAAAGTATTGTGATTGATCCATTTCTGTCTGTTGATTGAAAATAAAAACTTATTAAGTATAATATACTTAATTGTTGATCGTTTTCACGTCAATAATATAAGTTTATACGTAGATAAAATCCTAATACAATATCTCACATTTTTCTATTATGAAACGGCTTATTAGCTTGTTGAACCAGGATTGGAGTTTACCTAACTGAATTGTGTGATGATTACGTCATCAAAGACCTAAAACAATACTATGAAGATGCTTATAAAAGCGGTCTAGAAATAGGTTTTCGTAGACTGCCTCTTTACGTAATTATTTATCATAAGAAAAAGTAAAACCAGTAAACCAGCATTACCACAGACCTACTTGAAAAGTTTAGAAATGTTATACCGTCTTTGATAATCTTTTAACACCCACGCACCTATTTTTCATTTAATTTACATACATTGTTTTCTTTCATCCTACCAAAGTCTTAAAATATTATTATACTCATTGTTTTAATATGGAAATGAAGCACGGATCACTTGACAATAGAATTGAAAATGATGCTATTCCATTTGGAACACCCTTTACAATGAACTTAGTCATATCAAAAGGTTAAAATAATGAAAGTATTAGTTAAAGACGAGAAAAGGAATTAGGAGTAAACGTGAATGTATATTTAGGACGTAGGCATTATTTAAAGGCAGCGTCTAAAACGGCCATCGCAAACGCTGGATATATCTATCATCATTAACATTAGAAATGTAACATTACACTATAAAGAATTAGAAAAGCATTGAAAGCGTACTTATTGATTGCAAAACTAAAACTTGATGCTTATTTATTGAGAGAAGAGATACAGACTTGAAGAATAGGTAGTGGTCAAATGTCGATAAAGCATAAAAGGGTTGAAATCGAAGGCGTTAGACTGCCAGGGAAGGAAGGCTGAGAATTTCCATGAAAATTGTAAGCTCGAACCATTAATATACAATCGAATACAAAGCTAAATCTAGGTACGTAGCGTTAGTCCAAACTGCTAACCAACAGCTGTAATCCCAACAAAACATTTCATTTCAAAATGCCGCATCTGCTCACGAAGCATTGTTTTCTTAGAGGCAGTAACTCTGTGAATTTCACTTGAACTATTATGACAGGGAATCCCGAGTTGACCTTGGCTTATTGTTGATGCCTACCAGAGGTTAAGTGTTATAGCGGAGTACTCCCATTTCAAAGTGAAGAGTAAACTCGAGAATGTCAGAGTGAATTTGATGGGTGGCTTGGTAAACCTCTTTGGAGATTCGACTATGTTGATGTGAAAGAGATAATGTATGTACACGGGTGTATTTATCAAGGATACCTACATTGTACCTACTCGTTATCTAGATAGGTAGTATATATAGTATATATTTTAATAAATAACATTGAAATGTCTGTTTGTAATGTCAAAATAACAGCTTTTTTCAAAATTAATATTAAAATGAAAGTAGGAGACTAACACCATTTTTATACGGTTTTTGGCTGTTTTTCTATGTTTGTTTCGGCGTATCTCCGAAACGGCTGGGCCTATTTTGACGAGACATTCACTGGCAAATAACGGATGTTACAAGAAGTACTCGTAACATAGATTATATTTATTTTAGAACCAGTTGCGTCCCGCGGTTCCGGCGGGGAGAAAACCAACGCGGGTGAAACCGCGCGGCACAGTAGGAATATTACCTGTTGTACGAGTATGTAAGGAAAAAACATGCAACTCAACGTTAATTATTGGTTCCAATCAATTATTAAATTAATCATGTCAACAAAAATGAATGTGAAATTTAATAATATTGTCAAAAGTAATTTCCGTCAAAACCATAACACCAATTCATGTAAAAAAAATAATAGAGACATCAATTTATTCGATATAGCTAATAGCCTTTGATAGAACTGATGTTATTTCACTAATGTTAATTCTAAAACCGGTGCTAACGAAAAATATTAAAGAAATGTGACATAAGTTAAATGATTTAACTGTCTATTTGAAGTAACGATCCGTTAAAGTGGTTGTAAATTAGAATTTATGCTAATCTTCTGTAGATTTTACGCCTACGGTAGATGAGGTGGTTTAATGAATCGATGGAAGCAAACAGGTAGTGTTGCTAGTTTAAATCAATCTAAAACATTTAGGAGTTTTCTTCAGCTATTGGAAAGAGTAAAAAATTATGAGTTTCTTATACAGCAAAAAATGATAAAAATAATAAAAAATATAAAAAAATAATAAAAAAAGCGTAAGTGTACCTACACTTTGTCAAACATTTTGGCGATTCAATCAGGGATGAACTTAAAGGATACTTACAGGGATGAATTTCAAAATATATCCAGAAAAGGTGGGAGTGGAAGACGGTTATGAATGCCAAACTAAACTACTACTAAATAAACTAAAGCAAATTGTATGAATTTTTAGAAAAGTCATTAGGAATTTTTGTATTTTACTGAGTGCAAAATAAATGATAACATCTAGAAACATTTTAATTATAGTGAAAGACTTACTAGGTAAGCCTTATATTGTTAAGTTTATACAGTTCTTACAAACCAATCTAGCAACACTGAAAACTACCGTTTATCGATAATATGGTCTGTTTGTAACACCGGCTGGTATTGACTTGGTGTCATTTAAATATCGCATTCCTCATTCAATAGTGTGACCATGTGAATAGTAAATTAGAATTAATGGGGCAAAAAATAGTCATGTTAGCCAAGTATTATATTTCACATTTTGGGTAGGTATACTAAATTTTGTTTGGTTAGGTATACTTAAAAAAAATACATGTTTTGCGAAACTTCAAATAAAATCTAAACAGATATAAAGGTTGTTTGCAATAGTAAAGGACTTAATACAATAACAAACTCGTCAGGAAAGCGTCGAGTTGTGAATGTGCATTCCGAGCTGAGATAAAGGCCTTGATACACAGCACGTGGCGGTCGCGTGCCTGGGATGGCACGGGTTTATATGAGGACACGCAAAAACATGTAGGGTAAAGTATTCTTAAAATTGGGCGACTGTCACACTGATATTAGAAGAAAACAATTTTTATTTTAATAAAAAAGATGGTAATATACAAGATGCGGGCCACCTGTTTGACCTCTTTGTAAGTGGTCACCACTGCCTATGAACAGTTGGACATTCTTAATTCCAACGGCATTGCCGATGTGTTGCCATTGCCACCCCTGTGGAGGGCTCTTCAATGTAATTTTGAAGTGCAGCAAAACCTTTCATACTCTAATAAGGAATTAAATAATAACCAACGCGTTTCTAGAAAGTATTATCATAAATTATAGTACATCATCTTTGATCACCCTAAGGAAGTAACGCGTGGAGCTAATGACAAGCTCTCAAATAAAAATAAAAAACTAAAGTTTTTGATATTATACTTCCTGCCCAATTTTTTAGCAGAATAGGTATGTAGGTGGGACACAAGGCAAGTAGTAGGTACATTACTATACCTTTCTAAACATCCAACATTTCAAGAAAAATGATCAACTCTTAAAATTTCGAAAGGCACTAGACACAAAATATTCTCATTTCTGTTCGGTGTAACAATAAACAGCGTCCAACGGAATCTCGCACGCGTGCCATCCCCAAAAATAAAACTAAAAATAAACCCCCCTATTAGGGAGTTAATGCGTTAACAATGTTCGTAGATTTACGTCGGATTGCACACTTTGACAGTGGCTGTGTGCATACGGGGCCTCGATTGAGGCTCTTGAAACACAGCCGGCCTGATATTGTTCTATAGCACAGGCGCAGTAGGTAATGTTCGTTGAATTTGTTAACATAATACAGGCGACTGTCGCAAATTACTTTAAGTCCCAGCAGTTGTTATTGTTACCTCATTCTTACAAGGACACGCAGCAAGATCACTGAATAAGATAAGCTTGGAACACAGTGTACAAGAACATAGTATGTTTTTTAGTCATGCACGTCTTCTTGAAAAGTCTTCATTGATAACCCTACCAGGCAATAAGCGTTAAAGTGTACGTTGCATGAACTCGGCATTTGTGAGGACTTGAGCTACTGCTCCACTGTCCCCGTAGGATACTCTAGTGCTTTACCTTTTTCACCGTACAGGTGAAAATTGTGGCTCTTTGGTACTCGCTCTGCGGTCGTTTTCATTTTCCGATTGCAGTGCAGTGGACATTTGAAAAAGTCCGATACTCGAAATTGTGGACGCTGAATGAATTGCATTGCAAAAAGAGGCACTCTCTGTTCTGCGATTCGCGTATCCGTTTTTGGCTTTGCTGTAAATTGGCGCAGATCACTTTGAAGGTAGTAAGAGTACTTTTAAGGTTTTATTTCATCAGGAAACGTGAAAAAAGCTGTTATTGCTTTGAACAAAACCTCTCTTTTGCGATGGAAAAGGTACCTAAGTGTTTACTGAGCATTGATCTTAACTGCTAATACAAAACAGAAGAGCATAAGCTCCCGTTTTACAGATAGTTTCTCATTAAATCTGGTTCTGAACTTCTCATGTTTCAAAGCCAAGTAGGTCCAACCCAGCATGAATGAGCCGCGCTATGGTGCGTACAGACTTGAGCATTGAATACATTGAAGATGTTGAACGGTGAACCGTTAGGTCCAATTCAAATGTTTCTATAGTTCTGCACTATAATCTCCTTCTGGAATCTTTTCCTTGACCGTACGTCAGTCAGGCTAATGAAATTTCTCAAGTCAAGTCGGCTTTGTGCTAGTACAAAAGATGCTATACGCTGGTGTTTTTGAATAATTATTAATGAAATACTCGCAACTATGTAAAAACCTTTTATACTTTTTCAAATACGTGTAGTGTTTTTATTTTACATAACGTCATGTGGCTTAAGCTTGAGGTGGTATTATTTAAGTCTATATTAGAAGCAACTAAAAAAATCCAAAATGAATCACTATCTTTTTTAATAGTATTATATATTTTTTTATTGTCATTTGTTATAAAAATTATCTTCAATATCTTTTTGTCCGACACTATTTCTGTATTAAGAATCTTCTAATCTGCACACACCTTTACGCCCGGTGTCATATCAAAACTGTTTGATCGTTTGAGAACGCTTCTTAAGACTCCCGCTTTGATATTTCCCAGATTGGATTTAAGTAGGCGATAAAGAAGGCATAAAATAAAAAATAAGTGGCTGCTTAGAGGTGCGGTGATGCTAAAAACACGGCTTGTTTTGTAAATATCCGATATCAACGGGATTTATTATGATTGGTGAACCGATTTAACATGAAACCTTATTTGGTTGATTTATATTAACTGTGTTGAGCGGGGAAACGAACAAAGTCGTATATTTAAGCCTAAATTGATTAGATACCTTTTTAACGTAAGTAGGATCTCTAAAATTATGATGAGACGTTAAGAGGCAATAAACATTTAAACCTAATTGAACTAGAAAATGGACGAGTGGATGTCTAGAAACTTCCTCGAACCTTTTGTCTAAGTTTCAGTTACATACTCGTATACTAGAATAACTTTTACTTCGATCTTTCGATAGTTATTTATATGGAACCTGTGTTATAGTACCTAGAGGTTTCTACTTTATTAAGGCTCTGTTTTGATAGTCATTGAGCACTATTATAAGCAGTAGAACTAAACGTAGTTTACTGTTGTCTCCCCTTTATAATGGGTTAGTTAATGTACGCTATAAACTAAGTAAATTGGATTAAATGACATAATGTTTTTCATTTTGTAATTTACGATACACCACGGCCAATACGGCCATGTGTTTTGTTTTTGGAGGTATAATATTGTAACAAAATTTACACAATATTATTTTGTTTTATAAATCGATACAATAAGTACTTATTATTATGTCAATTTTTAAAATTAGACAATATTATTCTCATTTGGTAAATCTGCTTTAACGCTATAATACAATTAAATGAATGGTTACAGACTGTGTTGTAGAGACAAAACATTGCGTGTTTACAAAAAAGAATGTTGATATATTTTATATCAATCATGTAGTAGATTGAAACAATAATAGTAGTAATTCAGCCTATAACATATTTATGATATTTAATAGATTGATCACTTCCATTACAATTCATCATTTAATACATTAGCAGTCTATTGTGAATATCCTTTGTGAATTAAACACAGATTTTACAATGCCGTCATCAATAATTCCACAGAAACGTTTACAGTGCGATTTTACACATAAGTATAAAATTCACAGAGCTGTTTATAGTGAATAAGGTTGTCCTCAAATGTGGTATTATTCACAGGGTGCGGTATTATTCGCACATATCGGCTATATATCTGGGACATCTTTTAATTACCGTCAAATACGACCGAATTAACTTTCATTGTATCGAACCGACGCGTGTTTGAGCATAACAAAACGCGAAATATTGTAGAGGGTTTTCAATTCTGCAATATATTTACTAACAGTAATATATCTTCATACATGTTGGCTTATAACATGAATCACGTTTGCTCACTTTTGCATTATATGAGATGTAGTTAATAAAAAACATTGCGCTGTTACCACATAAATAAATAACGAGGTAAAAATAAAATGTAAGGATAAAAACTAATAGTGACATAGAAAATTCAATATTACCAGTCAACAACATTGTGTATCTGTTTCTCATAATAAATCCATGGTTTATTTACTATTGATACTAGTAGGTACTGTATCTTGTGTGATTTTAAACTCCGAAGTTTGAAAATTTCGTGTCACATCTAAGACTAAATGGTTTGTGGGCATAACTTGACGTACTGCATCTCATAATATACTATGCCAACACTATTTATAAAGATCCATTTGGGATTCCACAAACAAAGTTTTATGTTCGGTCATAATCACATCCTTTCGTGTAAAATGTCTCAATTAGGTACGGGAGGATGTGCGGACACGCTTGTGTTTCACATATATCGACGACTCGAATGCGTTTGATGGCCGCCGTTGATTGGCGGCGGTCGTTGATGACTGTATTACCGCAGTGACTGACATCCGATATGCGTTGGGGTTTGGGATGGGGACCAATGGGGGGCGAATGGCTTAGGAATAGTGGTGATACACGTTATTCGAGGTTTAAATCTGCCACCGAGCCAAGGGTTTTAATTTCGGCTGTAGTCTTTGAGTTCAATTCGTAACTTGAGTCTTGACGTGAGTTTACCACCTTTGATACTAAAAGGATTGAGTGTGGTCAGAAAATAAACAACTATAGCAAAAGTAATATCTTTAATTATTTTAACGGATTAAAAAATTACGTCCCGTAAGGACCGCCTCAAAAATATGAGTGTTCGTAATCCTAAAGTCAGTCTCAAAGGATTTTGGAGTGCTGCAAAACTTTTGTATTTCAACAGACAAAAATAGTCCAATGGAGAAAACGTATTTTGTTTGTCGTTAAGGGTTCCCTGACCAACCTCGTTATAAACACAAGTGAAGTGAAGAATCCCCCTTTTCGACAACGGATGTAGAAATCTTAACGATCACCACTCTAGTTCCAGACACGTGCCGTTTCTAATGATGCTTGCCTGTGGAACGATACAGTATTTTAAAAGCTTTAATATCTACAAAATTAAAGCCGCTAATTTATCAGGCAAATGATCTGCTAGCTAGGAAATTCAAAACTTCAATTCGAAAACGTTTTTACATCAATTGTTTAATTTTTGTGCGTTTTACGACACTCCACCTGAGAATCCAATTTTTATAATCTACACTAATATTATAAAGAGGATAACTTTGTTTGGTTGTAATGAATAGGCTCCGAAACTACTCATAATTACCGATTTGAAAAATTCTTTCACTGTTGGGAAGCTATGCTATCCCCGGTACACATAGGCTACCTTTTATCCCGTAAAAATTAATGGTTCCCGCGGGATAGTAGTTAACGCGGGTGAAAGCGCGAGGTGCTTCTAGTGTAGGTATAAAATTTATACCTACTTGACAGTATATTGTACTGTCAATTGCAATAGTTACCCATCGAAGAAAATAATTGGATATTCGGAAACTCATCTGCCTCGATAACTGCATTACAGTAGGTATATCTAATAGAATGGTTGACGTCAATGTCGATCTAGAACGACTTCGTTATGTTTATCGTTGATTCGATTAAAATAGAATGGATCGAGTGATATTAAACTGAATCGATCGATATGTCTCCTAATTTAGCTGAAATAAAAGAAAATAAAAATAAGAAGACTTTTAAAGCAATCTCCGAAGCTTCTAAATAACATCAATCATTATCTAAGGATGGCAGTCAGGGATGCCGGTCGCCGGACCCGTCGAATAGGATGAAAATGTAATCCTTTTAAGTAATGAGTGAGTACAGAACATAGAGTTGGGAAAGTATAGACTGTGACAACTTTAATTGAGATTTTCTGGATGTTAGAGGCTTTGAAGTATTATTTAATGGTTTGGAATTATTGAAATGGGAAAGAAAATAAGATTCTTAAGATTTACCATGAACTGTAGATACCAGTGTAGGTAGAACTCCCACTAGATGGCCCGACGACATCAAAAGAGTCGCAGGCGACCGGTGGATTGGCAAGTGGCAAATTGTCGTTCGGTGTGGCGGTCTAAGGGGGAGGCCTATGTTCAGCAGTGGACGTCTTCAAGCTGATGATGATTAAGTTTTAATCCAAACGCATGCCCATAGAGTTACTTTCCCTTTTTTCATTTAATAGTGCCGCGTCTACGCAACCCCAAATCTGTGACCAACACTAGGGCTTATCAATCTAACTCATGATCCATGTATTAAGAGTGATGGGTGCGATCCGGCAGATTTGTCTGAGGTTTAAGCTAACGATAAGGTAGGGGCTGTAGTGGGGTAGTGAGGGGGTGTAGGGGTAGTAATGTGCGGACTACTTAAACTCTGTTCCATCAATGTTGTGCACACAAGAGTGATGGAGTATGACCGGGCAAACATTGCTAACGCAGTGCGCTTTAATTCGGTTTCGTGAGTTTCATCGATTTCATCCTATCTGATTTTAAGATTATAATTATGTGTAAATACATACCTACTAAACCAATCCATCCAGCCGTTACACAGCTACCACATTTACAAACGAGTAGGATAGGATAAGAAAGGGTAAGTTGAACCTAACGAATTACAATGATTTGAATCTCTTCAAATCTTGTCTAAGAGATAAATAACTCTGATTTTATTTTGTCAATGATTGGCACCTCTGTTATGTAATTTCAAAATTGGTAAAGTCTAGAAAAGCGACTGTGTTTTCAGAACTGATGATGTTAGATGGTCCTAGATAGATAAAAGAACAGTGTTATTTATAAGCACCTGATGAATACGCCTCCCATGGTTGTGCAAATTCCTAATACAAAATTAAATGGAAGCTAATAATTAGGTATAGACAACTTTTTCTGTACATTTTAGTAGAAAATACATTTCCACGAGCTCCTACCTAACCTTACTTACCCTTGACGATTGGAAACTAATTTGCTACATAGTTTATACAATAATAATTAATTTACCACTTACCACATTTAATCATTACAAAATCATTTCTAAAATTCCAGCAAAGCAGCGACTATGGCAACTCTACTTTGGATTATTATACGGAGCCAATCATGATAATCCCATGAATGCAAGATAAATTTACCTTTAAATTCCTTGCTTACGTAATCCCATCCAAAGTAAAGAATAAAGAAAAAAAAATTAAGTGTTGCACCTGGACATGTGCGACGTGCGTAAGTCTTATAGATTTTTTGGTAAATATGATGGTTAATTCAATTGAAATGTAATTGACATTTAACTCAGCCAAGGCAACACAAGTAATGCCTTAAATCCCTAGAGGCACAGGATAACTAATAGTAGGCACTAACGTACCAGACCAAGAAACAAATGTGCCTTTCCAACAAAATAAATTAACACAATTTGAAATTAACACAGACTGCTAACTGAGATATATTCGCGGGGCAATGCGATGCACCACAGATACAATATGGCGAGAAAAGATACCGTAAAATAACAAGTTCATAGAGCTTGCAACTGCTGTTTGTGATAAAACGGGAGAATTTACAAACTGCAACATGTCCAAAACTGGGATGGAACCTAAAACTGGGACTATCATACTTTGTATACAGTCCATTACCTACTATTTTGAATACTGTCATGAGCAATCCAGTTGGAAATAAACACGAAGTTTAGCGTCAAATAAGCGCAATTCTCCATTTTCAGACTAACGGCTAACGGTTGAAAATCAAAATGCATCATCCTATTTTCGCAGGATCTGTGCAAGTACTTACATTCTTGTGATATATTCTTGGTTTTCTAAGAAATTTACGATATTTTTTGAGAGCTTATACATTGTAAATATATTTAGCAGTAGAACTGACTTGCATGATGTGAATGTAACATTTTAAGAGTAAACCATCAATACCTAAGCATGCAGGGAACGTTTTGAAACTGGGACCATTTCAGACTGATACATTATTAAAATTGGATTTTTTGTGAGTAAACAATCATGTCTACTTATCTTACGAAAATAGTGTCAAAATGCGTGAGGTTAGGTTAGAAAGTCTCTCAAGAGCTCAAGAACCCTTTTTGCGAGGTAGAGCCCCTCAGGGCCCCACCTTGTCCCCTACTTGTCCCCTAATGAGTTGCCGGTGCACTAGAGTTGTAGGTCTCGTGTTAAAACTCCCCCTGCACTAGAGGGTGCCTTCGTGCGGAAACAGCGGGGTGGATTTTTCCTTTTGCTTTGTTTTCACGGCATTACGGCGAGGAAGTAGGATTATTTATAAATGGAAAACGCTGATGGCAGGTTATTTGGATGTTGAATGTGATACGCTGCAATTTTGGTGTCGTTTCTGCATCGGTCGCACCATTTACCACAGCCTAACGAATTACTCCATGGTATTAGTGTCTTGCGATCAAACGGCTTTATGCAAGACTTATTATAATATAACTAGGTAGGTACTTATCGTTACGCAGTATTATTTTCTTTTTATAATATTCTATGTGTACATCAAATGAATCCAATAAGTGTAATCTTAATCTCCGCGCAACTTATAAAGTCATAGATCAGCTTATACTTACCTCCCGATGTCACACAATAGTTCATCTACCCCGGTAGTAAATAACATCACAGTTCGCCCCCGCACCCGTATCTTATAAGAGTATCTATCGACACCTACGGATGCATTGTGATTGTAATGAATGTATAATGAATCCAATGAACGCCGATAATTCAAATGTATTTCGATAATGGAAGATGCGATCGTCGATTGTCCGAGATTATAGGGCGAGATTGAAATATTTAAAATCGACGGAAATTAAAAAGATAAGAGTGTTTAGTGACGCTGGTTGGATAATCTATTGTATATTTATACTATTTTGAACGTCACGTAGATACAATCTAAAGACGTTGACATTTCAGCTGACCGCGTACACATCAACAGATTTATTGTCAGTCCTTTGCTGATATTAAAACTAATATTTTAACAATATAATTATGATCATAAAAACGTTTGAAACTGAGTAAAATTCTACAGTCAAAAGTAAGACCTATTCCGAGCACTACATAATACACAATACTAGGTATACTTTATTTAGCTGCAATTGTATTCAATACGCAAACATTTAAGAGGAAGAGCTATTTCGGAGGCCGATAATCCACCAACCCTGACTAGGTCCCCGTAGTGGATTATGGCCTAATCCTCCTCACGAAAGTGAGGGGAGGCCTTTGCCTAGCAGTGGGACAGTTACAGGCTGAATTATTGTTATTATTATTATACGCAAATATTAATACTACATCCTACAAAGTAAGACTCGTATCCCGGTCGAATTTAATAACCCAACAAAATCAAATATGCGCGCAAAGCATCGGAATCAGCATTTATGAATATAATGAACCCCAGCCTTTGTCTCCCACGTAGGGCTGAAATAAAGGGACTAATGAGGCCTCGCGGTAACTTATTTAGTACTTGCATTGTACTCGGGATCCCGCAAATGACGTGGTTTGACTCGAGATCGACTGTCATTTGTTTGCGGATTTAATTTTATCGCAATTCGGCGGTTGAAATTGATACGTGCTCTGATGCATTTTTCGAGGGTTGCGAGTGACTTAGTAAGGAAAATCCTATGTTTGTAGTTTATTACGAAAATATACTATAAGTGCAAGAAAAAAACAAAAAAATAACGATAGAAACGTGAAGAAGACAACATAGAGAAGGTAGGGATGAGTGAATTTACCTGAGAGTAAACACGTTACAGCCAGGCATAGCACGCTAATCAATAAACATATTGCAAACTCACACGAAAAAGCACAAACCGCGTCAGAAAACTCCACTATAATTTCGTCCCAAAATACACCCCACAAATATTACCATAACTACCCGAACAGCTGAAAAACGTTAATAGAAAGGAAGAAACCTGCACTTACGACGCGATTTACTAAAAGGTCGTCGGTTAAAAACCGTGATCAAAAACCGTTTCCAAATCGTTTCATTTGTAGGACGCCGAAAAGTATTAATTTAGATACGAGTACGTACTCGTATATACTTTTGTATACTCATTAAGTTTTGGGACAAAAATCCATTATGGACAGGTCCGTAAATACTATCATTACGCCTTAGGACTGTGTGAACTGAACGGAAATTTTATGTAAATTACAATTAATTATGTTTTTAAATGAAATGGTTTGGCTCTTAGTCACAGGATAATGTTTTGGATATTTCAACCTGATGTTTTAAAATGAAAAATAAAGAACAATAAGGAAAAATAAGAAGTATCTACGAAATTTAGGAATATTAGGAAAAACATTAATATTACATTTAACATTAGGAAATCTCCCATGAGTCTGATCGCCCTAGATCTAGCTCGTATGAATAGAATACTCATCCCACCGTAAAAAGTGATCATGTATTTGTTAACCCTCATCAATTTATTAACAGATCAATAATTACTGCCTCTTATACGAAAACAAATACAACAGGCACTAATTCAACAAATAACTTAACTAGCCAATCATGGATTCATATACCAAGGACCCCAAAATCGGTCCAAGAAAAAAACTACCCGATCCCCATACCTGATTGATATTTAATGGTACGCCGTTTATATAAGCATCGGAGCTCGGACACCTTTGACTCACGATAATGTGAACTAATAAAAAATTAAAAGCATTTCAAAAACATAATGGTAACAACGGCGTAATTGCTTAATGGCAACCCAAATTGTGATTCCATATTATTTATTCATGAGCTGGGTTGCCAGATCGTGGTTGAAGTTTGAGATAGTGGGCCTGGAAAGTGAATGAAATGATCGAACATTTTGCTCTATAAAAATATGGTTGAGAGTTGAAATTTAAAAGTACCTAGGTATCGTTAGTTTAATTTTATTTAATGTTTGTTTAGAATTTAATAACCACCGACTATAGCTTTTCTAAGTACCTACCTACTAAATAATTACACAAAGAAAATCCAGATCGTATTACAAATAGACACCTACTTTTTGCAGCACAACGCGTAGACGGAGTGTCGCTTTTTTTCAATTTCAAGTAATAACTGAATAGTTATAAACGTCCAAAGGCAGGGTGCATAAAATCAGAGTCAGTACTTTCAGCATCCCAGTCATAAGGCCTTACTGGCAACATTGCTCATGAGAGTCATGAGCCATGCCAGACTTCACATGCGGCTTGCATCAACCAAAAATTACCTATCCCATTATGTCATCAACCGTTTTATGAATCTAAATTCTTTATTATATAAATTAAGTAGCTTTTTATAATGACTCTGCGTCATGGTTGCTTACACCCTCGTGATTATCCGTAATAAGCGTTTAACTATAAATAAACGGCCGCATAAAGGTCTGTTTTACCATACATTGATGAATGTTATTTAAAGCTGGTCTTTCCATGACGTTGTCTATAACTATTTATACCTATTATAAAGTTAATTATCTTGATTTAGTTAATATTACTTTTGCATTTTTGTTTAAATCTAAAAGGTCTGTATACCGTTTCACTGATAAATATTGTTCAGAAAGTGGATAGCTTAAAAAAATGTTTTTGGTTGGCTTATAGTCGATTTAATTTTGTTATAGTTTCGTTTTCTTTTTATCTATCCAGTAACATGTCTATATCAGAACATTGTAAAACAGCATCTTGGTAAAATAACATTGTATCGTTTAGTTTTAGCTCATCCATTATTATTTTTTAATTTTATTACAAGATATCAATTCCGAGAACATTTAGATTTTGCTCTCCTAAACGAATAATAATTGGGATATCCAAAGGAGTTATCATTATTTTTAGATTAGAGATTTTTCTTATCTCATCGTTAGAATAGGATTATTCAGATATCTGTTTCAAATGTTGTTTAATACAAAAAAGATCAAACAAATTCTGCAAAAACTTTAGTGAAATTCGCAAATAATAATAATAACTTGCTGAGCAAAGGCCTCTCCTCGATTTTGTGAAGAGGACCAACAATAGCAATATACACAATCATTATTATAATTATGATTTTCGTAAAAATAATACAAAGCAAATTGTATTTAACTCAAATATTAAAAAGCTTTTACTACGGTTTGTTAACCAATCCTAATAAAGTTGGTAATTTTTGGGTAGACATTATTCGACATTGAATTGTAAAGAATTTGATATTGCGCAACTATACTTACATCGTGCAAAAAGCTAGCACCATCATCTCATCTTTACATTTCCGTTAAAATCTTAATCAAGTCGCAACTGCTAATTTTCTCAAAATTCGATTACAATCTACATGATATGACCCCATTCGGAGGTCAAATAGATACTTAATGATCTTACCGACATTTCTGAGACAAAGGTAGGTAACATCTAGGACCCGTATTAATATTGAGTCTTCAACGAATTCAAACTTGAGTTTTATCTCAAAGATTGGCCACGCCTCGCCACGGCAGACTAAGTTAATGACCAAGTTACGAGACAGGCTAAAACTCAATGTATTAAATTTAACTCAAGGTACAGCATAATATTTGTTATGGTATAAAATTAGAGTAGCTACTTAAGCATCGAAGTAATATTTAATAATTTAGAAGACCGGAATACAAAGATGATTAAAAATCTAATAAAAACACTTAAAAACTATATATATAAATAAAAGGGCCACCCACTAAAGACTGACTTAAGTTTTCGATAATAGTATTTATTCAAACAAGAGCGATCTTATAAACACAACATAAATAAAAGTCCACAAGTGTTTGGGAACGTATCAAAATCGACGTGAGTCGTCGGTCCGTTAAATTAAATGCTAATAAAAAAATATATTCCGTACATGTTACTAACAACATTATAATGAGGGTACTGGAAATGAGATCGCTTGTAGCGATGACTAATTTCAAGTAATTCGTGAATAGAACGGCTTTTGGGCCGAGTCAATTTGGGGCACGGAATGACGGAGCTGGGAAAGCTATAGTTGGGTATTATTTTGTAGGTTTAAATTGTTTATCACAAAGTTCACAAAATCATAGATACTTTTCGTTCCTGATACTTCTGCGAAAACCAAAAATCTCAAAGATAAATTGATCTTTTTTATGTGACTACGCTCTACAGTTTCAAGTGAATATTTCTTCTTTCTCCAGAATACGTATTGCCTTATTGTTTACTTCAGTAGACACTATTCCAGCAAACACTAACTAAATAGATTCAGTGGTTTGAAATCCGAAGAGACAAAGAACAACAAGGGTTAGTTTTCGACTAGTTAACTGCCATTTGATTTAATCACATATTACCTACAACATAAGTCTAGGAAATTTAGACAAAGTCCCGATATATCCCAATCAAGTGCACAGAGTGTCTGCTCATAGTGCGGAGGGTGCTTATTGGCACCCATTGTCTAGACTTCAAAGCCAATCGTCTGTCTGCGGGACCCTCAAGATGTTCACAAACGGATAGTTGTGAGACTTGGCAACCGGAACGTCTATGCGAAGCTATTGTTTGAAGCCTTTAGAAGACTTGTGATTTGAATTGTACAACTAGTCGGTGTGGTGGGAATTGCGTGGTTGTTATAAAACTATTATTATCCTACAGATACATGATTGATCTTCAGAGGTTAACCAATCTATATTTTAAACTCATTTACTGTTACCATTAGAGCTGACTTTTACGACACAATTTGTGGTTAGTACTTAGGTCCACAATCTTATTGAATATCTTATGACACCCTTTCAGGAATTCCTTTACTATCTTGAAATTTCCAAAGGTAAGCGAAAATCACCATATGACGCCATAAATTGAAAAGGATTCCATATTGTTATGATATAATAAATTTCAGCCATCCATCTCATTACTGTGGAGCCATCCATATAAAACCAAGAAGGACTGAAAACGAGGCGAATTTAACAATATTTTATTTTTAACAAGTTTTGAACTAAGCACGTTATAATATGAAATTGGTTAGATTTAGCATTTTTACAATAAAGATTTGTTACATAATGGCTGCACTTCTTCACTTTGCTATTTAATAATTATGGAATTGGTAATTATGTAAACATTTTCATAAAAACATTTTTTTACCTGCTTGTTGTCGGTTGCTGTTGACGTATACTGTTGTTGTTGTTGTTGCAAACACTGTTTTGTGATGTGTCTGCCCTTTTAGAAACGGGCTTTAGATTTCATAATATCACCAAAAATGTATACCTATTTAAAAGTATTGCTAGCGTGCAGTAAGTTTATGCACTGATATAATTTATGTAAGTATCCTGATAGTCATTAGTTCATAGGCTGGCGATCAGAAATAAACCTAATGGTGTTCTAATATTACGGTGCAATTTATATTGTATACCGATATTTTTCGGTACTTTGGTCCTAGCTGGTGTGGTGCCATTCATAATAAAACCAGCTTATTTGCAATTTTTACGAGACTCTTTTGTCGGACGGCAATAACGAGATATGGGGCCCTTTTGTGTGATAAAGGGTAATACTTCAATTTTATAGTTCATAGTTCATACGTCTCGGATCCAACGCAAAAAGGTTTAAGTTATTGAATGATTTACAGTGCTCATATAAGTCGGATAATCTCGGGACCGTACTTTGGGTTGAGCTTTAAAATACCTAGTTAGTTTGTGTAAGTACTTTGGGAATTTAATTCAGAGATGAAAGTTTACGAGGTGACATGATTTTTGAATAACCCAATTCTGACAAGACGTAGTTTAATGCAAATCATAATAACATAGATATAATTTCAGAACTGTCTTTTTTAGACAACCTAACCAGTCGATCGCGAGTATTTATCAAAGATTTAACATCGGTCTAGATAGTTTCTGCAAGTTAAAATCCACAGAAATTGACAAAGTATGAAATAATTATGGAACATAATCGAGGCTTCTGACTTGCTTTTAACAATAATAATGTAATTATATTTTGATCGTTCTATCCTCAACTGGCATAGTAAAAAATAAACAACTTAGGTGCGAACAAATCTTTAAGCAAATTGTCCGTCAGTCTTGATAGACCAAACCGTAAAAGCCCGCTCATTGTCTTCTGTCTTACTACACAATGCAAACCAGAAACTCTTTCGTTTACTTCAAACCGCACCTGCTAATAAGCCTCAGCATCCTCAACCATAAAGTGGTTTACAGTGATGACTTCGAACGCGCTGTGTATACTGTATAGTCTAAGAGCGGACAGGTTATTTTAAAAACTTATACGAATGAGATAACGTATTGTCAGTGTATAACATGAAATTTAATGCTTGTATTCATCATTATTGCGGAATTTTTAATTTGCTACTCAGTGGCGTTTCATTATACCTAGTCTAATATTTTACGCCCAAACGTCAGCATTACTAAATCTAACCTGTATCGCGTGGGGTAGTAATTAGCCAATTAATGATGCTATTCTGTCGAATTGTAAGTACCTTAAATAATTATTCTGATACATCCTCGACGACGGGTAAGTACAGGAAAGAGAATCATACTAAAACTTTTCTAAAATATGAACACTCCAGACGCAATCTCAAAAATATCTCTCATTCTAAAACCAAATGTAACTTGTAACTTCAACCGTAACTCCTCGAAAATAAGGTTGCTTTCGATAAATTTAAAACATGGCGTACCACAAGGTGTCGTTCTGGGCATATTATGAACTGTCAGCTGAAGACGTGATTGACTGCACATTTCTTGGTAATTGGAAACAGCGAGTTAATAACAAAGTGTCTCGTTTGAACTTTGAAGTACTGCGGCCGGTATGGATGGCTCTCAGTCAGGTTAGAATGTTAATAGGAGGTAAGGAGATAAGACTTCTAGTGAAGATAGGTGAAAATTAGCAGCGGTAGAATATAGAGATATAGGAGAATATTGATAAGTTGGTCTTAATATAACCTGGGCATGTTTGACTCATGAGTGAGTTGCATCTAGGTAAGCGTGCAGCATCGACAATTGCATTAGGCAGGGGGAGTAGCAGTCAAACGCGAACTTACTCTTCAAAGTAAAAAAATAAATGATTAGAAGCAAAAGGAAACACAGTTGAGCTAGCAGCACCACGCGGCTTCATCAGTGTGTAAAATAATTGTATGTATCATTACTGTACCTGAATAACCGAAAAATCCAATCAAAATCTGTTCAGTCGTTTCACAGCGGAGTCATAACAAACACTTATATAATTAGTGGTAGTGAGATTCAAGTTGGTATGATGATGAAGCTTACAGATGGTCATGACGTGAACATTCAAAGCTTGTTCTTAGTTTGTTATAGAATAACACTTACTTTTGTAAAGATTTCAGTTACATAACCATTTAGAAGGAAGCCAAGATCAATTCTAATAAGCAAGATGGAGCGGCCTAACCTAAATTCGTTCTGTTGCGTGTCTGAATCATCAATTAAAAAGTACTTTAGGTCTCTGTACGACCGTTTGCTTCATTAATGCATAATTAATTGCTTTAGTCATACTTTTCACATGTTGTAAAATGATAGGCTGTTGTGGAACTCATCAAAATGCGATTGAGTTTATTTTTGTAGTTTGGTGGACAATGGTCGTGGAAATGAATGGTAGAGTGAGGTTGTATTATTTTATCAAATTTTGTTGTTAAATTAGGAAGAATACTGAACTCGCAAAACTTCGCTGCACGATAATAAAAACGATAAAAAATACCGCATCCATGGTTAGAGTTTGCTGCATATTATGTAGAAGATACAGAATTTGGGAACTATCCAAAGCTAAACCAAACTAAAGTTTATTGAACGCCTAAATCAAACAGAAAACCAAGACCAAATCAAACCAAACCAAACTGCATCCAACCAAACCAAACTTGCTTTGCCTGCAACCAAATTGCATGCACCACATCCCCTGATTAAAATAGCTGTGAAGTTGTGGACCATTATTTCTACAACGCCAGTTTGTGGTAAATCCTGGAAAATGCTTGCAACGTTCTTGCAATATTATGTGGTTAGGTAGGTACTAAGTAAAACCTAGTTCTAGGGTTGAACTATTCTAGATTCCTGTAACGAAACAGGAAGCGCGCTTTGTTTCTAAAAAATATACCAACTTTCAGTTTATCAACACAGTGTATTCTTTCTGATACTTTGTCTTCACAAAACTCGAAGCAAATCACACAATCGCAAAATAGTTTCCCTCGATAAAACAATTTTACGGAATGATTATATATGGAAATAGATATTATTATTATGACATTGAACGTAAGTTGGGTGTATTCACTGAGCTATTTTAAGGCAAAGTGTATCGATTTCCGCTAATAGTTGCATGATAAATAATTGCAAATGCGACTACCACACTTAATTGGATTCAGAGAACAAAACCAATAGAGTTTGTACAGAAAAGGCACCACAATCGAACTAATTACTAACAACTTTTAAAAAGCACAGTTCCGTTCAAACCTTTACAAAACGTTTCGAAAACAAAGCGTCGCTCGTTATAGTGTCGCTATCGCAAACTTCGCTCTTTTCGCTCTTTTGTCTGGCGTGTGTTCCACGAGCGAACCGAATGCTCTGATTAGCGTTTCAGGCGACTTATTTGCTGAGCGTAATGGAAAGTTTGGCTCGGTTGACTTGTGGTGCGCGGATGACACTTCGCTTCGCTCCTTTTTGCGTCGCACTTAAGTAGGTACTTCCGTTTCCAGTCCAATTGTCTCAGTCAATAGAGCATCAACGTCTGCACTAATTTCCTTGCACCTGACTGTATCGTTTATGAATTTATTCTCAAAGACTAGTTGAGCGAACAGTACCTATCATCTCTATTGCAACTGCGCTTCGATGCGTGATTTTAAAAGCTTTAAAGTTTTAGGGAAGAGAGTTAACCGCTCCGCATCTTTCCGCATCATGTCTTCCGTTCCAACGTCACTCATTACACGTCAACGACTGCACTAATTACCTGACACCTGACACCATCCTACCTTCCATAGGAAACTGGGAAGGGAACCAGCTGTGAAATTGTGTCAGTTTATGGCGTTTTTATTATATGTATAAGATAGCACTTTGTAAAACTTTTATTTTGTAATATTTTTTCGAAGGGGGTTTCACCTGTAGTAGGTACATTTTCTCCCAAAAAAACGTCGATCAAACGTTTTGAATATTAGAGCTCTCTATAGTTTGAATTGGTCACATTTAAATAGTTCCTCCTACATTCCAGAGGAGGAAGTCAAAGCTAACCTAATAAATGACATCATAAAATATGATATCAGTAAGTAATTTTAGAAATGTAGCATAACATTTTATAGCCTTACCGTAGGCGTTTAAAACTGTTAATAGAATAATAATCCGGCCCATTCACACGTGCGCTCTAAAAGTGCCTAATGATCGCTATCATTAGCAACGCATCCGTAACTAGGGTTCCGTATTCAATAGAACGCGAATCACTCTCCAAATGTCACCTAAGCGTGCATAACGCGAAAACTCCGACCACATGTTTTGTTCACATCAAATAATAATAGCGGACTGTTCCAATTTTATTCACTACACCCTGATACAGAGTAGAAAACTTCCATACGGAAGCGCGCACCAAAATGTAGAACGTAATTGTTTTGTATGGCACAAAATTACCCGTGGCAGCGTGAAGAGGGTTGGACACGCGTGGAATTAGGGTAAAGGGGTCAATAGTGGGCCAGGGTAAAGATGGGCTGCAACAAATTGTGTGCTCTCTAGCCTTTTGTTAACGGTCCTTGCTGTACTTAATTGTGCTTTTGTCTGCCTTTAGGGGCCGTTCCTGTGATTGGTCATCCGACCCAGGATTTGTGCTGGAATAATACGCACAGAAAATTACTGCCGGTAATAGATTTAGTGCCTACGCTAACGAGAGCTTAGCTCATTTTAACGGCAATTATATTACAAAATGTAGCAACCGTACTACAAAATACTTCACGAAAATAGTTCAAGGGTTTCCCAATTGGCTCAGAGCCTGGATTATTAATTTGCTAACAATTTAACCGTCTAAAATTATCTACCTTCACCAAAATAGAATACTTACTTCATTTCGAAATAAAGATTATGACCAAAATAACCCATACCGTCGGAAACAAACCCCTGCAATCGGACATCATGGAAACGTCCAAGCATGAAACCCGTACTTTGCATACGATTTCATTTTGTCACGTTAAATATCTCAATCAAAACCCTGTCCCTCTTTACCGAAAGATTCAAAACGAGCACGTGAGTGTTATCAGGGCATATCATTCCGCACTTTGCGGCGGACGACAATCGCATTAGCGCACGCCTCAAAAACGAGCTTTTGCCGCGAATCGCCATCCTAAATAAACAATAACAAGGAGGGGGCCGCTGCTTTTAAACGATCTGCAGCGGCTCAGCTGACAGATTAGCTCACCCTATTAGCAAACCTAAAACTTCATCTCATTCCACACTTAATGCTTTGTGTTAAGTCTTACTATGTGCAGAAGTCGCTGCAGATGTAACTTGGTATTCAGATGGGTCTGTCTGATAGGTGCTTATGGAGTTTTTAGGTGGAACAGGGGATGCGATTCGACCACGTGCTAACGTGTCCTGAGGGTCTGTCTTTATGACTGTTATAGTTGCTATTGCTCAGGTTTAACGTATATATACATTTGCATAATATGCCAACACAACAAACATGGTGGAAATTGGAATGTGAAGCAATAAACACAGCCTCACAAACTAAATACAGTTATTGGAAAAAGAACACACCATTATAATTGTGGAAGTTGACTGAAACCGAATATTATCAAGCCCAGATCCACCGTCATGTACCAAAGTACAGAACAAATGCGTTAGTCGTTAAGTTGGCTAGAGCCCCGTGAGACAGCAAGCATATGCGCCCGTTATAATTAGCGTACAATGTTTGGCTTCAGCTAATCCCTTGGCGTAAATTAAGAGATTCTCCGGACTTCGGATCCATTTGCTTTGGGTAAAGGTGTACGGTCACCAGCTCTGAAAACTTGCAGATTTTCAAAGTGTAAACTATTTAATTCCGTACCCATTAAGTTTTGGTACAAACACAATGTTATCGTACAATTCTTGCAGACAAATTGCAAAATGCATAATTATACTAAAATTCGATAAAATTGTGTACTTACCTGAATATATATTTAATGGCGTACAACAGACATGATTTTTTTGCCGTTTTTATAGATAAATCATATGGAACTAACTCTTCGTGCCTCTTTTTGGGTATTATCATTGCACACGCATATTTTGCCCACATTTTGGTTTACAATATCGATTGTTCCACCACTCACTTTTCCGACTAGGTTGTGTTCATATTGTCATTTTAATCCGATCATTCTAAGAACGACCAGCGCATGTTTTAAACCAAAGCACATAGAAATATCGATAGAGAATGTTGCACCATTTATGCCGCAGTATCTCTCTGCCCTTACCCTTAGCTCTCTATCTCACAAATGCTCATATTATTCGTACTTACGTGTCCGTCCGTATTTGCTTGCCCTTGTTACGGATATTAAATCCGTACATTATTTATGTGCATCCTCGACTTGTTTTATTTTTAACGGATAAACTCAGCGTTTCATTCGCTTCAGTTGTAGTGTTAACATGTTCAAAGTCATCTTAAATATTAACGTAGGATTAAAGACCGTGACTAACTTTAGTACCACCTTCTGTTGCAATAATAGTATTGTATTTAAAGTCAGTATAATTATATCAAGACTTAACGGTTTTACCACAAAATATTTAAACAAGAGTTGAACAGATAGATAAGTCTAAACATTTTCTTCACAAATCGACGTCTAACCCTTGCCTTTCTAACTTAATAACAAGCTCACAAGTGAAATAATTAGCAATGCCAGGATTGAATAAGAAAACGTGAGTGAAAGACGTCGATTTTGTGGAACGAAATTTTAGAAACATCTGTTTAACTCTGGTTTTAATCTTTTGTGGTGAGATCGACATATTTTAGGTTCAATTTAGTATGACATAATATAGTCATCTACTCCGTAAATTTACTTGAGCATTAGAGACGTTCATTGTTGGTATACCAAAATCTAAGCCGTTCTTACATAGAAAGTAGCTTTTTTTTACAGGAAAATAAGTACCTACCCACAATAAATATAAAATTGTCGGTGAAAAATATTAGCATGCCACCCATAATTCACCGCTAGTTGCCAGCCAAGTTCGCGTGTTGCATCTACGTTGCGAACACAACTTTTTAATTAGCCTCTAGTAAGTTAAAAATTCATTACTTACCTTAGAATAATAAAAAGTTGAGAAAATTTTGGAAGAACGGTAATGGACGGAGGAAAATAAAAACTTAATTTAAAATAAGCAGTAAAAGAAGAAACGCCATAAAGTTATGACGTCAAAGTCATAAAAGGCCGAGATTTATGTTACCTCCCTATGAATTTATTTTGGGATATTCGTAAATATTTGAAATGGACTTTTAAAGAATCGTCTTGTCCTATTAGCCAAATTCCATCAAAGGGTAAAGAATCGACTTGTTCTTTTGTCGAACTAAAAGGAAAGACAGAATATTTTATATCACAAAGATCTGGGACAGTACTTGAAACAAAAGGCATGGCTTCCCGTCGCACATAATAAGTTATATCTTCTGTTTTCTTCTGTTGTATTTAAACACTCGCTCCGCTCGAGGGAATATGTTTATATAATGTAACATATTCAATTTTGCGTAAATATTACAAGCCCTTTTTAACCTCATTAGATTTACGAATATTAAAATCACTTATGTCAAGGTTGACTCAAGTAAATTTTGTTTGAGCATCATCTCGGTCGGCCATTATTATTTGCATATTTCTATTATCGCTGGGGTCCCCATACCCCGTTCTCGTATTGCTATTGTCATTGGGGCCCACGGAGACCCCGTTCGTAATATCAACACGTGTGTTGTCAGATAGGTCGATGTCAATGAAATTTCGCATAATTGTGTTGATATAACGATACAGGAACGGCAATGCTTCGTATTGTTTCGCATCCGGCTGTAAAAATAGAATTCCTGAATTCATATGTTTTCATGCCGTGAATATAAATCACAATAGAGTACCTATAGTTAAATTATTTTGATTAATGAAACGTAGGTGTGCGATGGTATTGATTTCATTGGCATCATTTTAGGGAGCAATGGTTGAATCATCAACACAAAAACAAATAAGAATATTGTTGAAAAAGTGGTGCTAAGGGCACATTACAAAAGGCAATTTAGACCTTATTACTGTGACACAACTTAACTGGTGTTGATTTTTTTGGTAATGATCGCAAGCGATAAGTCCGTCAATTGTACACTGTACGTACAGCATAATTGTTAAATGTATTTGATTAATTGTTTGTTTTGCAATATACAATTGTTGTATTGTATTTTCTACAGTAACATACTAACTTAATTAGAAGTTAATAAGAACTGCTTCTCAAAATTCCCATAGTACGCTACGGACACGACCCAAAACTAACGATGCTGTCGAATTAATGATTAACGATCCTTTTTCACAAATTGCGCGAACAAATAAAGTACAAGACGGCGATATGTTCATTAACGTGTTTCAGATTCCTGTAAGTCCATTAGCCAGATATTTTAATTGTTTGTCTCGTCGGCTCTCCCTTCTTGAAAGTTTGCAGCTGGTTTAGAGGGCCCACCACGCGGTGCTATTTCAAGACAAATTGCTTTCTGACTGATGGCTATTTCCCTAATACGCTGGGATTTATGTTTAAAAGAAGCTTCTGTTCTGTATGAACTTTAATAACATTATTATTATGAAGAAATGTTTCGTAGGAATTTAATTAATTGAGATTTTTTGGCGTACTGAGTTAACAGCTAAGTTCTTCTTCGTATAAGCTCATGACTTTTAAAATGATTACCAGAACATTTTAAACTTACCCGAATAAAACTTTCTATGTAAATATTTCGATTTGCTAGCTTGATCTTGACAATTAATATATTTACACACATCAGCGGAAACCAATGTACCCTGCATATATTCATCTTCGTCATATTATCACAGATCAAAGCAATAATTCAATTTTTATCTAATCAAACGGACCCTCAACAATTTCACAGCGATTGTCTGAACCCCGAATCTACCATCGCCCCATATAAATCACATATTCAAATGATAATTCAATAGCCGAGTGATTTCTGACCCTGCTTTGGGGTCGCGATAAAATAAATATAATCCTTACAAGCATACAATTATTTCTATACGGCTCACACGGGACAGATTTCTAGTCTCATAATTTATTCTATAGATAAAGTTTAGTGTGGTGAAGAGATTAGTGGATAGAGAATCTATTAGAAAATAGAATTTATGTGTGTTATCTCTAATGCGCTGAGGCGCGTGCCTGAAACAACGATTGAAACTATTCAAATTTGATTAAAGGATATTATGGAATAGAGAAATAGAATATGAGATTACAAAGTCACAGTAAATTTATTACTGCTTATTTAATTTCAAGCCCCAATGTTATGGTAGAAGTGTCCTTTCCTTAATTCAATAATTCAATAAATCAAATTATTTGATTCATGGAACAAACAGGAATATCGGGAACACATCGTCATGTAATGAAATTAAATTTACTACCAAACAAACAGATACCTATACTTTATGAACCGATATAAACATTTAAAATAACATGGTAGCATAATTTTAAAATACGGTCAGAACACTCAAAATTTCGTCGCAAACAATTTCGAGGAACAAAAACAAGCTAAATTTACGTTAGTCCAAACATTTCTGTATTTGTGGACGACGACAAACAAACTGAACTAGGACAAAGCGTTTTGAAGCTTCTGTTTCCTAATATATAGTTACAAGGTAAACACATAACCCATCAAGTTGATGCTCGGGTTACGGTTAAGTGAGTCGACCACCGCAGAATGTTCCATTAAATTGTTTTCTTTGCCGAACACTGTCCGCCTTACACAACACAAATAGTGGTCTGTAGTGGCCAAGGCATGAGAATATGTTTGGGTGAAATTTAACAGTGCGACTACCACGAGAAATCATATTGACGAATGAGTAACCGCATATAAATATCAAGCAGACAAAGAGTACGTTACGAGAGGAAAACGGAACATTGTCAATTGGCAGTGTTGGTGCTATAAGTAAACTATAGGCATAGACAAGCAGAGTTATAATCTAAATTAATACACTAAACATTGATGCTAATATTATAAATGGAAAAGTAACTGAGTTTGTCTGTTTGTTTGTTATCTTTTCACGGCTAAACGGCTGAACCAATTTCATTGAAATTTGATAAAGAGATTGATTTATAGAGAAGGACATCAGAATATTTTTTATCACAATAGAATATATTCCACGTGGACGAAGTCGTGGGCTAGTTCATAATATTTCTGAAAAATATTAACCATTTTTTAAGAATGATTGCATTTCCCTCAACAAAACTATAAATATAAAATTACAAGGAAAAAGGAAACAATGAATCCAAACTTATACCACTCTTCCGCCAGTAAACCCAGAATAGTTTAACGATCGAAGTGGTTTTAATTATTGCTTTCACGAGGATATTGAAACGGCTAACAAACGACTGCGACCACGTCCCCACTATAATGTTGTTGATGGTTGTTGTTGTTAACCTGGTTTACAACAACAACAACAACAACAAACAACCAGATTTAGCATTACTGGTTCTTTCGATTTATAAGCTTTTTTGCTGTGCTGTGTCTACCAGTTTTTATCAAATATTCCTAGCTCGTTCCGCCACCTCTTGCAATATATACTACGATACTCCAAATTTTATAATCCACTACAATATTGAGCAATATGTGACTATAAAAAATATATTATGTATTCGGTAACTATCTAACGCATTAATACCTATCTCGTTACCTTTAATAAGAAATCTATGCCCGTACTTCTGTTCACAGAGATTTCTTTATCTTTTACCATCATCAACATCATTATCTTCATCAGCTTAAATATTTGGTCCACTGCTTGTCGTAGGCCACTCTTAGTGACAACCAATGAGCCTGGGACTAAACTATCGATGATGTCTTTGCCACTCGTACTACAAACTCATAGTGATGGACATGAGTAATGGACGTCTGTGATTGTTTCGCTGATTACTTTCATCGGTTTGTCATTGGGCTGATTTGGCTCATAGGTAATGTAGGCAGCTTCCAACCAATAATGCATTCTACGTTCATTCACATAATGTAATGATCAGCTGACATAGACAAAATGATCTAGCCCTCGATTAAATATTGGTATACAAACCATCATGCAATCAATAATGCAGTCTACATAAACGTATACATAATGTTATTATCAGTTGAGATAGAGAAAATCTTCTAGCTCTGTATTCAATATGGTATACAAACCAACTTAGTGGGAACGAGAACGAGAGCTAACTGAAGATAAAAATAGATGTGATGAACTTACGAGGATCATAAATTATTTTGACACAAATACGAGTTATGAAGCGATAAAAATCATCGCGCATTATGGTTTGAGGGGATAGAAATATGGATGTTTACGAATGTTAACATTTGAAAGTTACAGTCATAAATGATACATAGCTACTATAGGATACAGATATTATATTTCATGAAATTCGTTTGGGTGTTCGTGTTCATACGTGAACTATTAGTAGGTACAATATCTTATTTAAAATTTATTGGAAGCTTGGGATGTTGATATCACGAAGCGCACACATGTTTTTAGCACACTAACGTACTTACTTACATCGAACTCATGTACTTTCATATAGCGTAAATCGGAAATTTATACTTCGAACTAGATATATACAGTCCTTTATCTATGTACACATCACTACCTACATGATACAAGACTGAACCGGCATCGTGAAATAAACCATGTACTAAATAAATCATATGCTCGTCGCACAAAACCTTAGAATAAGAACGCAGTAAAAGTCTGATGTGCATAAGACAACGAACTAATACGAAGTTGTTACTATATATAGCCTGTAATACTGTCATATTGTTCGTCCTATTTCAGCCTCTAGTGTTAAAATGTATGTGGCCACCCAAGGGCCTCTGATAGAGCTTACCGACTGATATCACTCGATAACAACCGGGACTAGGCGTAATGATGGCATGATGTGTATTGTGTAGTCTTTACATTGCGAATCTTGCCCGACACTGCATTGTACAATACATTTATACATCTAAATTTAACAAACTGCATTCTCTGTCACATCCCAATTATGCCCATTACCAATCACCGCTCAAGTGAGACTAATTAATCCTAACCGTATCCTTCCATCAGATACCATATCCACGATCTCGTTGTCAACAAAGATGATCGTTTGAGCGATATTCATTACATCAAAAGGACAATTGGTTCGTTAACTAAAGCAGTCCGGCTAATTGTTGCAAATGGACGGCAGTTTAACATCAGTTTAACGACAATAGGTGAAGCCAGTGGATGCAGCTTGTATCTAGGACATTGTTATTCATCAGCGGTATGGACTGAATTGAGCTAATCAGTTGTGTAGAGAGCAGGACGAGTAATGTTCGTATCGGCATTGGTATGAAGGTAATCCTAGATATTTATTTACAATAAAGTTCGTTTCTTTGTACAATAAAGCCTACCTTATATGTACTTACTTTACTTTAGAGCTCTTACTTAATCCGTTTCTTTGGAACCGCATTTACATTAACGTGTTAAATGTACCTAGGGAATTAAGTATGCGATTACTTTCCCATTTGCATGATAAATTCACAAAAATGGTAATCGCATTAACATTCATTTATCCGTGATACCTACCTGCCTATTTACTGATAGTATTGATGAGCAAAGTTAGACTCGTATGTATAATCTGTTACAAAAAATTGTTCGCTACTTCTTATTATAGCTTCACAATCACATGTCAAAGAAGAGACTAACCAAAAGAGATTTAATATAACACAAGAGCCGTAACAGCATTTAGATGACTTCTTGCGTGGAGCCGGGCTAATAATGCCGTTGAAAATAAACAATCATAATAAAAATTACACGTTCTCATAAGAAATTCTGATTGCGTTCACGGTGAGGTAATTGAAAAAATGTCCCTGGATGTTTGCATCGGGCAGCCGCAGTAATGATGCGAGATTATATCCCTAGGTATATTGCTAAGGACTAAGTGGTGGTTGTAATTTCGAATAATGCGTTTTTGAACCGGTTTTGTGTATTAATCATGTAAAAAATAAAAGTCTTGATGGTAATGCATGGATAGTAGAATCCAGATACGTAGAATATTTTT
The DNA here is from genome assembly GCA_905147375.1 of Hylaea fasciaria. Taxonomy (NCBI): domain Eukaryota; kingdom Metazoa; phylum Arthropoda; class Insecta; order Lepidoptera; family Geometridae; genus Hylaea; species Hylaea fasciaria. Next base: position 8,900,876 of record LR990202.1, on the reverse strand, counting down.
AGGAACAAGTACAAAAAAACACTTTCTTGAATTGACGGAATTATGAGCAGCATTACCTACCTAAAAGTTCTAGGTCCCGGGCAGTAGGCACCAAGTCCTCAATCTGGAGGATCCTCACCCGGAGATATAACTATTTCCAGGAGTTTGAAGACTGGTAAAATAATAAAGGATACACAGATTGCCTTTTTCTTGATGCCTACTGCTTGAAGAAGCTTTTTTATAGTAATGTACCTAAATATTCAGAAGTATTACTTATTGTTTTGCATTGAACTCCCTCCTACGTATTGTCATCATTTAGTTAGAGCTTCAGTATAATAAACGACCAATTTACTTTCACACGAACCACAAACCGATGTTAAAAATAAATCCGAACTAAATCAAATACAAAAACCGATAAAACCCCAAACATAATCTTGGATAATCCAACTATTAATCAGCCAAGTGCGACATCTAGCCGCGAGCGTTTTGAATTGGCGGTATTTAATGTAATAAAGCACGCATATAGAAAGGATTTGTCGAGTTAGAGTAGCCTTTGAGGGAAGGTACTTAGCGTGCCAGATATAAGCACATGCGAAGGATAAAGTTTAAGAGCTGCGGACTTTTTATTGACAGGGAATATTGAAATCTATATCTATAAGTTGCCGTATCTATGTAGACTTACCTAATACTTGAGAGCGGCTCGATTGATTTAGCTGCTTTTTTGTTGTGTTTGTAATTGTTAGGACAAAGTTCGTATATATTTTTTTTTTTTGGAAAATCCAACTAAACTCAGAAGTCACGATAAAACACGAAGGGCATGTACTTATTGGATTCTTTGATTCATTCATTACATTAATTCATTCACTCATTTCATTCATTTCGTACACTCACTCATTTTTAATTTTTTTTCATTCGTTTCATTCATTCTTTACTTATTTAAAAGTGTTGAAACCATTCTATCTTCACGATTACCAATACTTTTAAATTTACGTTCGTCCATAAGACACGATAAATCAGAACTGGCAGCGTTATTCGAAGCTATCTATAATTACTCATATCAACTTCTTTGTGGTTCGAACATGCAAATGTCTCCAGTTATTATTTATAGTGGGATACATAGACTAGGCTGCAGCTGTCACTGCATTAAGTGGAATGTTCTAGTTGGACATTCTGCGAAGTTTTTCCATAATTAGATCAAAGGGAATTGGATCTAATTTAGCTAATTACACTGTTATTTGTCGGTTACAAATGTAGAAATGTATGTATGTGGAATGTTCTTTTTAATTTAGAGTTAATACTATGATAACGCGTCACTATGCCACCTCCAACTCAGTGCCAACTCTATTGCCATAGCCCGTGGAACATACGGATTCAGCTATGTTTGATGTGCTACCCGCACTTTTTAACAAAAAATTTAAAGTTGGCCCTTAGTTATCAAACGTACACCGTTAACTTACTTGAAACCAAAGCTACGAAACGCCGAAACTCTCAACAAAATCCGTCCAGCGGTTTCAGAGTTTTAAGGTAACAAACAAACAAACAAAAAACAATACAACAAAAAACATTTTCTTTTGGGTTTCAGACCTTTAAGGAGTCAACTAAGTTTTCAATTTCTTCAATGTACGTACAGATGGCTCACTTCCAGTTTTATAATGTTAAAATTCTGACTGTATAATTTTTTATAACAGCAAACGCCTTGCGCTTATTCTGACCAAACAAATACCCGTAACCGTTAGCAATAACTTAAACTCAACTGATAGATACTGCAATTGTCAATAACTTCAGGCTTTAATGTCTCGTGGCCATCTCTGGTGCTGGGGCCACACCTATCGTGTTATCCCATTGATTATCCCGTTGTTTGACGTCATTTGACCTTCGCCGTAAGTGTAGCCACATAATCGGGATATGGCATTGACTTTGCCGATGAATATCCCGATTTTTGACGTTCACTTTTTATTTTAGTTTTTTTTTGGATTTGGCTGTGACGATAACGATAGTGTGGTCAGTCAAATTTATAGCGATAAATCATCGGGACAATTTCCGAGTTGTTTACCGTTGGCCGTTGACGATGACGATAGGTGTGGCCCATGCATGGGTGACTATTCGTAGAGTGCAGGCCCCAGACTATAGGGTGTCCCGTGTTTATTGCAGGAAACAAGCAGTGCGACGACTCCATGCTTTACGATAACTCGTAATTAATGTCGCTGCATGTTGCTTTATTGTGCTGGAGTTTGTAAGCAAAGTGTAGTTACTGTGGACGGAGCGAGGACTGGGTTAGAGAGGCGAGTTTGAATTTATTGATATTGGGTAACGTGAAACGTAGAATCGTTACCATTAGTCTGGTTGTAGGTACTGGTGGGGCACAGTCACAGAATAACTTCGTACAGTCTTTTCCTAGAGAGTGAGTGAGAGAGAGAGAGAGAGAGAGAGAGAGAGAGAGAGAGATAGGATGTGTGTGCTTGTGCGTAGGCGCATATAGCGCATTTTTAGTAACTTGAAGATTTTGTTACCACATATATTTTTCATTTCATTGATTTGTGAAACTGTTTTGGGAAAATAAACTGCATCTTGATTCATATAATAGTAACAGTGGTCATACTGCAACATACTGCACCTAGGCTAGATCGTAGACTAACTATTGAAATAACATAAATCCGAAAAATCACCAGTCACCGATGTATAGTTTTTGTAATATAAGGCTTCTAAGTTTGAATACATAATGTTGTATGAAAAGTATGTAGGAGACTGGTGATTTTTTGCCCCGACTAACCGTCTACCGCCTGCATATGTACCTGTCGCCGCTCTAAGTTATGGGTCGACGACGTCTCATGCAAGAATCTCCAGATAAATTATATGAAAAATGTGTCAGGCTTAATATTGTTGAATCCGATGTCAGCTCGCATGAGCACTGGGAGATAATTTACTAGTGTGTTAGACAAATCTCAATAATTTTAATATACGAAGTTATTATGAACTATGCGTTCTCGCGGATGAACTATGCTTCGGGATTGTGAACTTACGATTCTTGGTAAGTTATTTATTACCAAGTTTAGTGAAATAATGTACGTTTTTTGAATTGTGTTGTAACTTGAGTTTGATTATAACGCTTTTTCGTGATTAGGATGATTTATTGGTTACGGTGAGAATCTGTTTTTAATTGCTTTTGTAAATTCGTGTTAGGAATGTTGTCATAGACATATAAATAAGGGTAAAGCCAGTAAACGATCAGTGTAAAGAAATTGGTTCTAATATTAACGTAGATAAAGAGATATCTCCTTGTTGACACCAACATTTAAAAAACACCAAAAGTAGGTACCTACATAAATAAATAACTAGGAATTATAAAATGAATACTCTTACCAGTTACGACCAAAACAAAACGAACAACTCCACGGTAGTCCACAGCTTGTTTCACCCAATCAATTTATTTACACGCAGAACAAAACATTTGAACACCGCACATTAAAATCAAATCGCATAAGGTTCTCACAATTTCTTCATCTTCGCAGACAACACGTGTTATAGTAAAGTAGGACATAAACAACAGCTGCCACACAGATGGGTTGTCATAGCAAAATGTTAACTGGTTACCCCAAACAGTGACAATTAATATACGAGTAGATACCTAATACTGTTCAACTGTTTTTGTCGACCTCAATTTAACTCTTTTGCACCATAATTATAGCTAAATTATACGTAGAAATCAAAGATTAAGGGCAGATTCTGACAACTTAAGATTAACCTAAATTTAAAATTGGCTCCAGGCTGGAAAGCAGCTTAAAACGACCGTTTAGTGCCAAGCTTTAAATGTAGCTGCAGTGACATTGAGATTTGAGTTAAGCTGAACTTTGAGTTAGCACTAAATCTCGAAATAACCATAAATGCTACCTATACAATTAATAAAAATTAAGCCTCATCGCGTCAGGTCAAAGTTACTTCTAGGACTTCTCCGATCTTCATCAGTTTTCATGTAATGATTATAAATTTTAGAAATGAAAACTAGTCAGAATTTAGTTCAAAACAAGCGTTCCATCCACTATATAAACTTAAATCAATATAGTTAGCATGGAATAGAGATAATATAATAAATAAAAATAAATAAACGTAAAAAGAAAATAAATTCCACCACGCTCCAACAAACAAATACAATAATAAACAAAGCAAACGAGATAATGCGACAACTCTATATTAAATTTTAACACGTCGAAATTAAATTAATAATCCAACATTAATCTTTTCTATGACTTTTTGATCGGCAAAGATAATTAGCAATTTATATACGTTGGATGGCCTATAAATTGTACGTTTCTCGGTTGTTCGCGCTCGCCCACGCAAAGAAGGTTCGGCGATAGCTTAATGATTGTTAATAGTGCTGTAAACCGAGTTATTTATTTGCATTTTGTTATGGTATTGCGGATTATATTTGAAATTTAAAGAGTTGTTATAATGTCAAACACATCTTCGAATAAATTATTCTGAGGTTTGGCGATTTGCATTATCTTTATTAAACTAATCCTTTTACTACCGGTACTATAATAGATATAATATAAGAGGTTATTGCCTTCTTCTGGTATAACTCTTGATTTAAAAGACAAAGGGGTTTCCCACAAAAGTTATAAACAAGAATTGACAATGCGAGTGTAAGACGTCGATTGCGTAGAACGAAATTTTAGACACATCTGTTCAACGCTCGTTTAAATCTTATGTGGTGAGACGAGAATAGCTTAAAATATACTCCTACATACAATATAATATAAAAGGTTTTTGAAAGTTTGGATCTCACGACCCAAGTAGAGCGAGACAATTATGCCTAGATAACTTTTTGGCTATGATCCAGGAATCACATTTTCTATAGGTACATACATAGAGGTACATTTAATATTATTAAACTTGTTTCAACTGGAGATTCTAAGCTCGTCGTAAAAAGTCCTCTAATTAGGATAACTTTATGTAAATCCCCAGAAATATGTGATCTAGTTCAGCAAAGAAGTATTTTAGTTTCATCTACTTATAAATAATGTATACTTAGCTAATTATGTTAATTTTCAAAAATATATGTATGAAATCTCTTTTCAAACGTACTTATTCCAAAAGTTGCTATGCAAATAGGTACCTTATTTATTACTTCTTTAAATATTATTCCGTCTACATCAGTCATGTCGCGAATGAGAATCTGCATTGCCATCCACACTACTACAATAAATTATAATAATTATTGTAGTATTTCGAAAAAGCCTATTTGAACTTGTACTCGTTTTAGTACTCTGTTCAAAGCATTTTTGCACGTATTAAGTAGGTAGGTACTATAATTTTCTTACAATTAAAACCCTTACCGAAAAAAAATATTCCATCAGTGCAATTGGATTGCTTTCTATAATTATACGTTTTGATACTCAAACTAACGTTCTTTGCCACGTTGGTTCTATTTTGCGACAACTATTAGGTATGCCCAAATCCTATTTGCTTTAACGTTATGCTAATCGGATTAAGGAATATTTATGTCGAGTATTATTTCCGTTTCTCTATTAGTCCCTAATGTCATAATTTAGTTAGTGACTTCGTATTTTCCAAAATTTTCTTTTGTGGAAGTACTTGTGGACAATAAATAATTATTTATTTTCGTTTTTGTGAGAGCTAAGACCTTCTATAAAAATGATATATTTAATTAACATCAATTTCTAAGCTTTCTGTTCTATGGAATTTTTTCAAACGAGTAAGATTTATATATTTTAGATATTTTTAGGTATACATAATATTTACACTATTCACAAAATAATGATTATCGAAAAATACTACTACCATACATGACCATATTATGCTAGTTTGGTCAACATGCTACCAAAGTCAAAAGCTTCAAAATTACATACATTTAGAGTTGTAAATTTTTGCTATAATAAATACTGTATACGTAGAAGCCATTATCCCAATAAAAATTAAAACATGCAGGTCGACTGGTTGATGTTCTACGACAGCCACGGAAAAAAAAAACTTAAAAGTTAACTCGCAAAACGTCTTGTGTGGCACCACAGAGAATAAAAATTAGCCCCCAACAAAATACTTACAAATTGTATAATCCTTCAAAATAAGTAAAAAAAAAACATAAAGGAATAGAAGACATTAATCATTCTTGAAGTGATTAATTTCTTTAAACTCATGATGCTAATGAAGAGAACGCAAAAAAGGACAAAAATGAAATTGCGTTTTGTTGTCATTATGGCTGAAACAACAATAAGCTCAATGATGAGTCACTGCACATTCTATGACGATATCTATCACCTGTTTTATTTTAAAAGTTTTTGTATTTTACGCTACCTTTTTTTACTAGAAACAGGTACTTATAATACTTATTTTTTTAAATTGTAATAAACATTGAATAAGAAGACAGTGACTTTATTCAAACCTGATTAACCCTATGAAGTGATAGAATCAGAATGCCGTAAATTTTAAACTTCTACTTTCATTCAAGTGAAGGGTAAATTTTAATATTTCTGTGTGTGACTCGGTATACGTGATTCATTTTGAACTATTTACCATTGAGGGCAAAGGCCGAACAAACTTACGCATGTATCAATCGGGCAGTATATACGACTTTATATAGGTACAAAAATTGCGTCTGCATATACAAAATATAATCCCAGTCTAGCCTTCGTTTTCAACCACGAGCGCCTTTTCCTTTAACCTTGCTAAAAAACCGCTACAAGAGTAAATATCAAATAAATCTGCTCGGGCGTTGCGATGGAAATTTTAATGATTTTCTTCGTCCATCGAGACGCCGCGCCGGGAGTGAAAAAGAATGGCTAGGAAACGCTGTGAGCTCTGCTTTTTAATTTTCCGTTCGCCGCCGGCTGATGCCTTAATAGTTTGTGGTTAATTCAATCTTTATACGGGCTCTTGTTATATCAAAAACTGGCTGTCTACTTATTTTAGAGTCATTAGACTTTACTAGCACCAGCTGACTGGCATAGGGCTACATGCACGTAAAAGCTTTCTAAAATAAGTGTATTCATATGGTATGATAATGCAACAGCGACGGCTTAATGTAGCACGGTTGTTAGAACCGATATTTGGAACAGCTAAAATGAGGATAACAGTACACTATCAGTGTTTCGAAAACATACCACCTATATTAATATTCAAGTCGAGAATCGAGATTTTACTGGACAAAGAATTCAGCTTCATTATATTTTTGCAATAAAAAAGTAACTCGGTAATTGAATTTTGAACTTGTGATCAAACTATAAAATTAATAAAAATCGCATCACGATCACGCACAGAGAACTTAACCCTTAACTAGGATTCCCTATTCATTATAGAGGGTTAGAAACTACAAGGGCCATGGTTCCACAAACGACCTGGACAGAGAAAATATACTAACTGTAGTTCCCACAAATCTTTGGCATGTGTCGTAATCTCCCCCCACGCTTCGCAGCTTCGGACATAGAATATCGAGTCGAAATGCATATAAGTACATTCCGATCCCACAGACGACGTAAACCGCTGTCCATACAATGCTACTTGTAAGTAGTTCCTAAAACTTCAACAATCTGAACCCCTTCAAGATTCCTGTAGCCAACTCCACATCATGTAAAGGAATCTGTTATCCTCGGGACGAATGTTACCAGTAATGAGATTCCAGAGACGTTATCTTCCTATGATAAAATTAAAGAGACGGGTTACACTGCTACGCACAAAAAATAACTTCCGTAACAGACAGTTAGTAGAGAGTAATGTATTGTTACAGTCGAGATTCAAACTATAGTAGGTACAAAACAAGTAAGACTTCTTGTAGTTTTAACCTGAAGACGATTTCTTCTATTAACTTCGATTAACTTTGGTGTTTAAATACTAGTACTGTCTGTACCGGGTCCATAAAGTTCAGTAGGTACATGAATGCTACATTACGTATCTTCCTTTATATTTCATCAAAGTTATCTTCCCTGACAACGAATCCCCCATTTGTGGTCAGTCAATCTTCTTGGTGGAATTCAATTTCCCAAGTTTACGCTTTTAGTGTTAAAAGTTGAAAGAAAAATAATTTGCGGTAAGAAGTGACGAGTTACGACGACGTTGGCCGTAGTTAGAAGCCCATTTTTGTTTGCAAATCTTCATCGTAAAATCTTGAAATTAATAGGATAATCTTTAATCAAAGCAATCATAATTATTGTGTGAATCTTGAAATCCGGATAGCATAAATTGTCTTTAGTGCAAGCAAGACTAAAGTTTACACCATAAAATTATGTGTATAATTTTGGTGTTAATACAAACCATCTATCATTGTACAAGTACTTACAGTCAGGCTTAGAGATAGTCTTTATTTCCAATTAAATACTCACGCAATTTTATCGAAATATTTTATGCATCGTAAAGTACAGCCGCTTCTGATGTCGACCGTACCTAGCTAACAATCCTAAAAGTTGCCATAAAAATAAACAAAAAGCTTCAGTTCCACCCAACCCGCCTACAACAAATCACACTAAAGCATTTAATTACTTAGAAAAAAACATCGCGAGAATACATCCAATTCTAGCAGAAACAACCGTTCCGAAGCTTTTAGAAAACAAATTTAAATTCACATAGCATTCTAAAAAACGCCTGAAGGCGTGCGGCAACAAAAAATTTACACCTACCTACCTAATTTTATAGTCTCAAAATACCAAACGCTTCCACGTTTCTACCGACTACGACTGGACTATGGAAGTGTTGACGTATACTAATGTCCAATTAATATACCGTTTATTCCGAGTTTCTGTAATTTATCGCGTACAAACTCGGTGTATATCCTCATTAGGTTGACATTCACCGTCTGTTATTAACTGGTCGATCATTAGATGCAGCTGATAATGTGGTCTATCGAAATGAAGATATTGACCTTCTAAATTTGGAAGCTACCGTTTAAGGCGACTTTTTGATTTGATGAAAATTAATGACATTGTGCGTATCTATACTTTAGGTATATTTACCTATTTGTTTGCTTTTTTCAGCCTTTATTGGCCAGTGTTTCACTGATATTGTATTCTTGCTTATATAATTTGTAAGAAGGCTTGAGGATTTATAACGTGAACCATGGAAATTGCAAAGTAGTAGTATCCAGGATTTGTTTTGCCCTTTTGGATGTATGTACATCCAGTTTCTATTGAGTAATTATGGATGCCTGTCTAGTTACGATGACAACACAATTATTATGGTGATCGGTTTGACGATTATACAGAAAGAAGACAACGGAGCTCATTGCCTGCCAATAATAAACTGATGTAGTTTGGAGTCATTTCTCTGGAAATTGTTTCACCAACAACTTGTTTACGCTTCTAATTTTAGACTTGCCGACGACGAGAAGTAATAAAAAGGACGTAGGTACCATGAATATTTTTTCTCACAAAAAATGCCATTAAGCCTTATGCGGCGCTATAAAAATGCATTGATGCTATCCGATCATTAATGACGAGCATGTAAGAGAATAAAGTAATCGATTTTTACGATCCAAGGACCAACTCGTACGTGTCTATCGAGTTCTATAACCGAATAGCGGCAGGAAAGCAATAGAAACAATCGAAAAAGAATCGATATGTGTAGATATTCGAATCGGGAACAGTTTAATTCGAAAATTATTGTGGTAATAAAAAACAACACGGTTCGTAATGTATTCAAACTGTGAGTGTATGGTTGTAGTGGAGTCGATCGAACCTATGTTTATGTTAAACTTAAAGCTTAGAGTCTCCTACACGACATATGTAACTGCGTTGCGGTAACGTTACTTCCGCACGACATTGCTCGTACTCTCCTGTGCGAGCGACTACTTTGTATGCTCAGAGAATTTATTCAGTTGTCTATTTACTTATTCTTGGCAATTAATTATGTTAAAAGTGTTCAAAAGTTATTATATGAGGCTAATAATAAAGAAAAAAGCATCGTTACAATTTGGTAGCGATGCGCTACATAGTTGCATTTCTGTAGCTTCTATGACTTAATAATATAACCTGGCCGCTATATAATGACATAAAGATTTCAAATAGTTGTCGATATTCCCACTTCGCAGTCATTATCGTCTCAGTGTTGTTACTCCAGCATCGGTGTCGTGCTCTTCGCTCAGGTATGCCCAGTGCTTTATTTCCTTATATTGAGATGTTGCGTTTGTTTATGGAGCATTTCGTAGACGCGCGACCATTCCACGGCTTAATTATTACGCTGTCTTAATTATTTTGTGAGGTTGTTGCGGTAATTTATGTCCAATAAAACGGGGTGGAGTAAAAGCTACAGTGAAAGGCCGAATGTAATGTACAGAAATGGGATATCTGTCTCTTTATTTGTATTTCTTTTTATTTATGTACCTACCTTTTATCACACGTACACTGTCCATATTATATGTACGGAGGAGTTTTTATCCTATTACCGTTTTGTGATCTTTTCTTTGATTTTGGTTTTATACCCTGTTATGGCAGACGATCATACTCGTAACTCAGCAGTGGCCGACAAACGATAATTATCTGTAAGATTGTTTACTTTTTCGAATTAAATGTTTTCAATTTAGAAAGTAGCAGAATCATCATCATCATCAGCAGCCTGAAGACGTCCACTGCTGAACATAGGCCTCCCCCTTAGACCGCCACACCGAACGACAATTTGCCACTTGCATCCACCGGTTGTCTGCGATTCTTTTGATGTCGTCGGCCCATCTAGTAGTACAATGCATAAAATATATAAACTAATATCATGTAATAACACTACTGCCATCTACCAAACCATGTTAACGAATGTAATCTAATAAACATGCAGAAATTTAATTAATCGCATCATATTTTAACGAACTTCAAACGAATAATCTCTATTCAAAAACACTATAAATATCTCCTGTCAACGAATTCGCTTTACAATAAACCCAAACAAAGGATACCTAACCTACGTCCCGCGTTTGGGGGTCATTAGAAAAAATCTTTTTTACCACCCAAGATACGCCACAGGAGACTTTTGTAAATTCGTAGTTTCTTTTGCAATATACGGCATGTTCATTCTGCCACTTTCATAGATAGAAGGCGAAACAATGCGCCGGTGTTAGAAAAAAAAACAAAAGAAAAAAAAAGTCCAGTGGCACACTTCCAAAATTTAACACAATAGAGTATTTACTAAGCTAAAATGCAACGCTCGATTGTTTTACTCAGTGGGACCTATTTCTTGGAAGATTGAAATCCCCAGTGGGTATCCCGAGCCTAACATCAGATGTATAATGTGTGGAACAGTAGCTAATCTTCAATTGATTTTTCTGTTTGCTATACGATATAAAGGTACAGTCAGCGTCAGACGTTGCTGAATAATTATGTAACTTCGCATTCAGCTTACCACACTGTAAATGCTAAAATTTAATGTAGAATAGTAAATTTAAAAGTTGGTAGTGCCCAACATCTTTCATCGCGACAACCTTCCAAATTATAAAAACGGGCACACAATAGAGAATACTTATTAAAACTATACTATGTTAAAAAAACTTATCTTGCCGCGTCATACATATTTTTGAAGTAAGTAAAACTTCTTTAGGCGCGACTAGGGAGTAACTCAGATTTTTTTCTGACTGAAGTAACGCTTACTATAGTTTGTGTAGTTTCCGCTATTTAAAAAAGGTTACATTGACATTTCAATGTAGTTTTACTTCAATCGCGCGTAAAGGTTACACGCACACACTTTTTTTTTACCTACGAATATTCAACTCACACCTATTTGTACACGTTAGTTAGTACGAGTATGCGTGAGTTAAATACTATATTATGTATCCAAATAGTTCACTGCTTCCAAATCTACTCGTATTGTGCGGAACCATACGTTTTTATTTCCTTTGTGACGCAACTGTGCCCTTAGCTTCACATTGAAACACGATTTCCTCCTAAATCCGTGTAATGTTCTGTTTCTTACGAACTGTTGAATTTAAACAAAAGATCGTTATTTTTAACAGTATTGTCTTCTTTGAGAAAATTGTCACGGATTTCCGATTTTGTAAGGAATAATGTGAAGCGCCAACGAGAACATAAGAAACGTCTTTACGCTATCACTGAATAATACAATTCTTCAAAAATGATAGTCTAAAATCAGGCGGTAAGGACCTGAAGGAAAAACAAGGTTTTATATCCCGTGTCTAGGTTCTTATGCATTAATAGACAATACGTTAGAGTGTAAGGCGAGTAGGTCACTCTTTTGGTACGTATAATGTTACCCATAACTGTTTTTTTGCCACTAAAACCTTAGCGAATACTTAACAAAGGCCCAATGACACCAATGACCTACGAATATGAAAGCAACTCAGCCCCTTACGAAATAATGACATATTTTTACCCACAATTAGGACTATTTTACTTAATAATCACTTTTATTCAACAAAAGGGTAGGTCAAGTGGGTTACATCGAGAGGTCAGTCTTGAGGTCATTCATTTAAATTCTAGGTCTGCTTTGGAATTAGTATTTTTATCAGTGAGGGTAGTACCAGTAGTAGGTACTTCATAGCGAATGGAAGCGCAGTAAGGACGCTCTGCGGGAAACAAAAAACGTCACTATTAATGAAAGCGTCGCGCCGTATCAGACGGTAGGGGGTGAAGTGGGGATAAATGGGAAGCACACCGCATTCCATTGTCGTGTAACTTACGCACGTCGTTCATCACGTTGACAACCGTTAATCCAGTTTCCGGGGGTGGTACCGCCGGCTTTGATCTCGAATGCAGTTATGCATGTATTTTGCACTGACGATTGTGCTAATGGCACGTGACGCAGTATGCCACAAAGACTGTTCTGAAATAGTTGAAATGCATTTGTAGATTTATTTTTATACCTGATTGATGCGATGAGACGTTCATTTGATGGTAAGCGGTGGGTCTATTTGAATAATTAGGTTTACTAAATTTGTAAGTTACCTATGGTATATAATTATATTCGTCTCAGTTGAAGTGTGAAGGAGTTTAACGTAGGTATTTATTGCCTTCGACCACATTACTTGAAAATTTGATTGGGACAAAATGCCCTCACATAAGTGACTAATTTGCGAAGGTTCGTAGTAGACCCCACATACCACCCCGAATCTCGATGACAAATAGTTGCGTAAATGATAGTGTTCGCCCGCCGCTCCGCCCGTCTACAGTCCTGTTTTTGTTGTTTGATGTATGTCGCCTCTTTGTGCGACATGCGTAACAATAATTACAGTAAGGCCATTCTCTCATTACAATACTCCCAAGATACTATGACACTAGAGACTAGATTTTGACACTAGAGTTGTGTGTGCGTATCTTAATGGGAGAATGGTCAAAGGTACTCAGGTAGAGTTGCTAAATGCACTTTTATACGAGCTGTGTTTTAATGAATGTGCATAATAATACAGTTTCTGCGTCACTGCGTCACCCCGAAACCACCTGCATGCCGGCTTCACACCTACAAACTAGATAGGAAGAGTTCCTTTTACAAAAATGTAACTAGCAATATACCATACATAATAATATTGTATGTTGTTAACTGACATTGTCACTCTGACAGTACTTCAGTGTACTTGACAGGTAGATAGCAAGTTGGATGAGTTAAAGCGTAGGACGAGTAAAGGATTTTTCAGATTGTGGACTGAGATCGCTGGACCAATGCTTGGTAAATATCCCGTTTCCAATGATAATAATATTATTATATACATTGGTATTATTAGGTAGAGTTAATTATCCAGCGTGCCTGGAAAATAAGTTTATGTGGAAGCGTCCTTACTGTCTTTATGTTGCGTTTTTCGAGTACTATCAACTCGTACCATTGTTCACTTAGCGGACATCGCGTGGTTTTTGTGCTTCATTGGTTCAACTATTAGTGGTATGGTTGAAATAGAAAGATTCTAAGCGGTCAAATTATACGATAAATATTTTACATACGGGTAGGGTTTTTTTTTAGTTTATTTTAATTGTAAAACACGTTCTTTAAAAAGTTTTCTTAAATTAGTTGTCTTAAGAAATAATTTCGAAAGGGATGGAATAGGGGTAGAAAGTTTGTATGGGTAACTAATAATTCCTCAAGTTAGTAGGTATTAATGTTATACTTAAGTACCTACAAAATTTATAAAGGATTGGCAATTTTTCTGTCAGTTTTTCCATGTTTTATAGAAAACAGTACACAAACATTTTAGCATGTTGCGTTCACAAAGCTGACTCGGAAGGAAATTCATGTTGAGCGACTATTGCCGTTAACTTTATCACCCCGGATTAAATGTTTGATTTTAGAGTTTTATACTTTGTTTCTCAAACAATGCTTTTTTAGTTGAAAATAAGCTGCTGTTATTAAGGAATTCTTCAATAATAAGCCATTACAACGTAACAAATAAATAGCCAAAAAATAACTAGGCAACGTCTATTTTCCGTGATGTCCATTAAACCCTTTTACGGTGTACAATCAGATAAACAGCACCTGGCTTAAGATTAAACTGTGGGGAGGGCCGGTCACAGTGTAAGAATATAAGCTGTGGGTCAAGTTACTCCTGTTTAAACACGGTTGGTATTTGGGTCACTCAGATTGAAAAGGGAACGCTTTTTTACTTTACTAAAACCAGTAAATCTAACACAAATTTCGGACACACATTAGTGTCCACCGTGAAATAACCTAAATTAGTTAGGTACATTCATTTTAATTAGGTGTTTGTATTTGTTTTTCGTCTCATTATATTGCTTTGCACCACCCGCTTAGTTGATATTACATTCTTTGAATAATATTATGTAGGTACTAAAAACTATTTCATTAATTTCACTTGTTATGTCTTAGACTTAGACTTAGAAACGTCTCAGATTTTCCGCTTGGCTTATAAAATGTAGTGCATGATTATAGTTTTGTGGACAACTTAAAACATCCTACTGCTTGCTTACACTGTGTCTAAACCATGTGGAGGTCCCGATGACATGGACTAAATTACAATAATTAATCATTATTTTCTACCGTACCCTTCTATAAGTGAAGATGGTAACGTAATGACGACTGCCCGCGGGTTCGTTTTTCTATTACCATTCACCATACGTTTCCTGTTTTTGGTTATTAATCAATATACTACAAAGGTAGAGGGCTAAATGTTTTAATATAGAAGACAATGACCGACGACTTTTTTAAAACATAAAAATGCAATTTGGTTGATGTGATTTATTGGTGTAAGCCGCAAGGTGATGCAATGCATAATAAGATTGGAAAAATGTTATAGTCCTATCGTCTCATTATTTGGTTCTATTTGACTAACTTCAAGAAGAGGGTCTTTTCAATTTGTCTGTATCTTTTTATTGTGTGGGGTTTCTCGCATCTTATAATTTCTACTAGATTTTGAAGTTGGTACAGAAAACATGACGACATTTAGTTCGCAAATTTTTTGTACATCACACACACACGCATCCTGCCCCAAATACAAGTCTTTCTATAAACTCGTATAAACCAATGCTCTGTCATGTGAATTCTTTTTTATAGTTTTGACACCCATGTCCTGAACATTTTATGGTATACGCTTGTCAATCGATCAAATTCTTTTTGTGGTAAAATTATTGTGAGCAAGTTTTAGAGACATCAAAATCAAATTGCTTTTTTAAGACCGATTCGTATGCGACACTCGAACCTATCAAATATCCAAGGAAAAAAATTAAGAAACCCGCCCTTAAGGGCTTTCGGATTTCAATTACGGCCCAACATTCGGATCGTGTTTTGCCTTCATTCATTTCAACCGAAATAATCTCTACCGCAAACAACGTTTGTGCAGTTGAATTGTCAAATATAATGCCTCTTTTGTGTGTCCAAAATCGATTATGGCCTTTTTGTTGTCAAAATTGAGGTTCGAAATTCTCGGGTTTCACAATAGTTACGATGTTTATCGCGGCCAGGTGCGTATGGTCCTTAAACGTGTTTTAATTGAGTACAAGGGAGGCTTCTAGCTCAATGAAAATGGTAACGTTTCCAATAATGTTCAAAGTCAGGATGCAAGCCAGTCAGCAAATTATGAAATGCCCTTAGAAAATAAGGTTCCACATTCAATCTAGGTACTTTATACATGTTATACATACCAAAAAATTACAGATTAGAAGACGACGCGTCGACGCGACGTGACGGTAAACGGTACTTACCGCGGGGCTCTTATCATATTCAACATTTATTCGATACACAAGATCACAAGCGAATGCAATCGATTAGGTGTTAAAAGACTATCACCATTACGAGTCGGCCTAATTAAGTTTTAAAAATAAAGCATGTTTGCGTGAAAAAATCTCTTGGTACAAAACTCGACATGGTGTTAAATTAATTACTGGTTGAAGTGGACCAAACGAAACCACCGTTGCCCTATGGGTTAAGATGAGGCTACAATGAAGTGGATAAGCGACAGCGATGGCGATTTATTATCTTCGACGTACCTACTTTTTCTATGCTTGACGTACTAACACACTAAGACCAAAAATAGCACGTCTATAATATCTAAGTTTCCATTTAATGCTCTTCTTCTCCCTTCTTGTTCTTCTGGTTAATTTTGATTATGCGATCCTCTGATCGAAGCGTGTTTTTGATGCTTAGTTTGATCGTTGACTTAGTTTGTAGGTTCATATAACTTATGAATCTATAAATACTATTTTAGTCCACTTCTAGATCTCTAAACATTTTTAATCGATTTGAATTGTTTCAGTGCCCTATAAAACTTGAAACTGAAATAGTTTGCCTACTTAACTTTGAAGTCATTTCTCTAAAAATACCTTAACCAACCACTGTAAAATTATGATGATCGGTTACAAAAAGCAAACATCATCAAACGCTAAGCTCATCAATTTATCCTGGGCTTTATAAAGCCGGTTGCACACACACCGGCCGACGACACGGCCGGGCCGGCCGACAAAGCTGCACCAATTTGCAGATTAGCTGATGCGTAAACTGTTGCATTAGCCATACGTCCACTGGTGAAGGTCCGACCAATTATATCGGTAATACGATATTCTGTAATCGAATGTGTACGCACCTTTACGTCGTTTGTTCTGTTAATGCACCGTGAATTATTAGCATTGTTAACGAGAATATTTTGTGTGTTAACAAATAAGTTGTGTTTGTTTGTATGGAGATTATTGTTAAACGACGTGGACTCTAATAGAAGAGTCAAATATTAAATATTTGCGTACAATTTGAATTACCATACACCACATTGTATTTAAAGGGTTTTACATAAATTGGCATTAATTATGGCTACTGTGGGGATTTAACTATACAGTACTACAAAAAGAAGCAAGAGAAAAAGAAAATAATGAAAAAGTTAAGACTATATCAAATTATTATGGAAACAGAACAAATAAATAATACGAAATAACACTTTTTACTGTACTCTGAAAAGAAATAAAACGGCAAAAGGAAAAATAATAATATTGATATCACAATCACGAAAGACAATGAAAATATCACTAGCTGACACGGCCACGCGTTGCTGTGGCTAAAGGTTTTTGTTATTGCGACTATAAATTGAGATGTCAACTATCCTATCTGTTAAGTTAGATCGAACTGCACTCGTGTGCAAATTTGATTGAAATCGGTTGAGTAGTTTAAGAGTCTATAGCGGACAAACAACGTAAAACGTAATTTAATATATTAAGATTACAATAAACCCCGATCCCCAGAAGAATCACTTATAAAGTTGACAACGCTTGGGTGGCCACCAATTTCCCCGCAACTCACAGTATTTATAACGAACCTAGAAAATCACAACCTAGTAATAAACCACTCAATCACATGATCATGTATTACTCATTCAATCATTGGGTAAAGAAAGATTTACGGATTCCATATATTGGTTACAAGTTTATACGGATTTTAAAGTTATACAGTGCAATAAAATTAAAGTCTTGATTTCATTGGGTAGAACAAGTTAAGTACGTAATAAATGAATTTATTTTTAAATTTTATACCTGCGTAGTTTACAATTATAGGTCTTTATGAATTATACGAGTAGGTATTCTTCGATTATTGGATAAGATGACGAAACTCCAATATCACCAGTCACCAATAGTAGACATAATGGGTAAAACAGAATTAGTTTAGAATTAGAAACAACAATATACCTACAATAGGTTGCTGATAAAGCTAACAATGAAAACTTATTCAAATGAGGTACCTACTAGGTACTAAAATCCAACAACCAACTGTCGCCAGATCATGGGATGTACTGGCAGAAGTTTGAGCCAATTCTATTGTAGGCATAACACTCTAAGGTTCCTTCGACTAGACTACTATTAAATTAAATATTGTCAAGTTTCAATATTGAAATAAATAAAAATGGACTGCGAAATCTCAATATTTCTACGTAGTCTCATCAATACTAGCTCTCCAGTTATCTCGCAGATCAAAGGATTCTATTTGAATCTCTACTCTTTGACTAAGTTCAAGCCATAAGCCGTGATTCCTTAGTAATTTCCTTTAAATTCTAACTTTACATTAAAGATTTTACAAATTCTTATTCTCAAGAGATATCTTTTGTGGTTTAGAAATTGGAAATGGGATATTGCCAATTATAATGAAAGAGTGAAGTGAGGTCTCAAAAGTATCTTCGACAAGTCAGCGTAATGTAATTAAGGGGTCTGTGGCAATGTATGTTTTCACGATGATAAATAATTATACAACTTTGGTACCTACTACTTTCATCGGATAGTTAAAAAACACAAAGTGTTTTTGACAGCCGTAAAAAGTTCGAGAGTAAATCACCAGTTCGGAGGACAAAAACGAAAGTATTCATTCAGTTAGAAAATTTCTTTCTCTCTACCACATTTCACTGGTTCTTGTTAAAGTTTTTAATTATTCGCCGGATGCGCTTCGGCGCCGCTCCGTTTGAGATCAACGCACTGTTGCTGAGTTTGACTGTCTACATTTTTTATAGTCTGTGGTGGAATTCGAAAATGGCATTTATTCTCTTCCCTTGCGTGTTTATTTTTGTGGGGAATGAAATGAAGGCTATGAACGTTAAAAGTAATTCACGGTTGAGTCAGTCTCATACATCTCACAATAACTCTATTCTCTATGCTCACATAGGTTACTCACCACATCATTTTAAAGCACTCTAACGCAGAGAAAGGTAACGAACGGTGGAAGATAAAGATGACATTGACACGAAGTCTTTATTGCTGGAAGTATTCTTTTATAGTACTTATACGACACAGTCTACCGGGATGTTTTGTTTAGGATATCAATTTGGTCTTAGTAACTATGAAAACAATTAACAAAACTATCATCAAGTCGATGTTAACAATTCAATTTTAAAAATTCAATACGGAATTTAATATTTATCACTGTAAAAGGACGTACCTATGGTAAAAAAAACACAAACACCACAGCAAAGATTATGTCATTTCTGTCATTTCCTATTCTATTTTTTTATGGATCACCACTCCGATGCAGTGCACTATGCGGCGCTTTAGTCTGTATACACCTTATAATTATTCAGCCATTGTAATTGATCAAAACTCTAAAATCACTGAACTGTGTAAAAACGATTCGCATCCAATTAAATGAGTGAGCTATTTTAATTAATCAACTTAGGAATTGATTGAGTACCGTATTGACTTATTCTGATGTTCACTTTGTGAAAGCAATTCCGATACAGGCGAAGTTCCGATGTTGATGTTAATTTCACTTTGATTAAGAGTGCCAATTGATTTGAGAATTATTTTATTGTTCTTCGGTTGGGTTGAAAAGTTATTTTATTTAATTATAACTGTGTTTTTATTAGTCCTGAGATTGTTTCATAAATAGGGCTTGAGTGTACCTACATAGAAGTGGAAATATTATTGATGGTAACGTCACCTAGCACGAAATCACAAAAACTATAAAAAATACACTTATGGAAGAATAAACTAACAAATTTGTAAGATTGGAATAAATTACTTACAACATTAGTATCCCGAGAAACTATTTTAAAATTCGTATTTGGTACTGCAAATCGATCTAAACATAGGCAAACTTCATCAGTCAATTAGAGTGCTACTGCATTTACCTTAATATCATCTGGTTCTATCGACTATCAAAAGAATACCTCTTTTAATAGCGACGGGGTAAAAGAATTTTACGACAGATTCAACCTTATAACAAAGTAATTTGGGTATAAATTTACATATCGCGTACGTCTACCTATCATCAACTATCAAGTCCAAGTTTATAAGAAACAAACTAAAGTCCAGGAGTTAGCCCAAGTGATGTTTGCCCAATATAATGGCCTCGATGTTTGCCGACGTGATTGATGCCTTGACTGATGGATCGATACCCGTATCCTTGTTGGACATTGGTTTACAGTTTCTGTTTACTTTGGCTAAAGGTTCTGACTGTGGAATCAAGTCAACCGGCTTTTTAACGACTAACGATCGACTGTTTCTACACCCGTTAACTTATACTTAGATAGGTATAAGTTGCTTTGCTTAGCTATGATTCTTTGCTTACTTCCCTAATATAGCTCAAATTTTACTGTTCAGTAGCTAACATTAGCTAATTCCTGAATAAGCTATCTAAATAATAATGCCAGAAGTAATAAAAGACTAAAGCACTGCCTTTCTTTGAATTTTCGTTTGTATCTATCTATACATGTCAGTCTGAGTAAAATCATTGTATCACATTTATTTGTATCACATACGGTATATTTTCCTTCAAAATTCAGACTGAATATAAAAACAATAATACGGTTGTATCAAGGGAATTAGCGAACTTTTAACAAGCACGCTTGTCAATCACCCCGCTGTTATTTTATTTTAAGCCTCGTATGTGATATTACACATTCATGGTTTTTGTTGTCGAGTAAAAAGTTTGCGACACACCTCACGCGATTTACGAACGTAATTGGTCCACTGAAAATGCTCGTAGTAGCTACTTTGTGGATACACATCTGCTTTGTTGTCTCAAACAATTTCCAAAAACCGTCTCTTCGTTGGTGACGAGGTGGCTTTTAAGCGGGATGGCGCAGGGTTGATTCTCGTGCAGGATAACTTTAATGTTTTGGTTGAACCACAGATATTTGCTTATGGGAGCTGCCATGAATTTTAAGTACTAACCCATTTCTATTGGTTAAACAATATGTCGGAATACAAGATACTTAAGAAAATTGGGCCCGTTAACAACGCCCATCATCTCTTTAAGATTTGTATCGATACAGTGCTTTCCATAATATGTACGTATGTAGAGATACATTACTTTTGCTAGTTAGTGATAAGATGCGAGCTGGGTATAGATAGAGTCCTAGTTTGTGCGCAAATAAGACCCGTTTTTAGCTAGTTCATATGTTTTCTGTTCGCGAAAGTTTAAATACTTCTATAGAGTCCTAAATTCCTAACATTAATATTATCTACGTTTAAATGTATATTTTACATTGCAACATGTTCAAACCATACACGAATCTGAAAACCGAACACAAGATACTGAAAACCCTTCTCAACAAAGATAACGGGAATGGTTTCATACAAAATGTACAATACATTTTGTTATTTTAGGTCGGATATTTACCAACGCACTTACGCATAAAGAGCGCCTTCAGCACATTATTATAAAGGGGTTTCGCTGTAAATAACAATATTATGATAATACCCGTTTATATTCAGCTTTAACGAGATTCCAACGAGTCAGAATCCAACTCAAACTACTCGTTAACATGAAATCAAAATATTTATTATGAATTAATTTGCATAAACAGCCCACGAAATATGCATGCCCTACAAAAATAATAGGGACATCGTGGCACTTGTTCTCTACGTTATTTTTGATTCGGTCTTGCGAATATCGGTATCTGAATAAAACTTTATTTTTATTCAACAGAATAACGAGACGCTTATCGCTGACTGGTGCGTCATTCTCTCTAACCTCTATATAATACATCTCAATTGTAATAAATGCATTTTTACTCTATAACTCATGTGAACAAGGAATTAACCTACTGTAGGTACATTTACATTATTTAATTACCGTCAGTTTAATCCAACAACGTTACGATGCTTTAAAAATTTACAATAAAACTGAATAAAGCTTCAGAGCCAACGTAGATTTGTCTCTACGTATCATAATCTCAAGTAAATACTTATATAACAAAATAATATGTACGCGATTCTATAGTTCATTTTCGTTAACAAATAATGTTTTGAAGAACGCGTGTATGAAGCTGTCAAAAAACCTCAGATACGCGCGTACCGTATAATTATTTCTCTGAATGCAACATTTAAGTTAGAAGAAAGTATTAAATTACATGCCCCAGCTCCGTTTTAAATAGTAGCAATTTAAAGCCAATTACACACTCGCAAGAAAATAGATAAATGAGAATACGAAATTGGATGTTCGGGCGAGAATCTTTATTTCATACATAAGTCAACAAAAGTGATACTGGAAGAACAATCACGATTTTGAGTATTTTGTTTGTTGTTGTATCTACACTTAACCGCTAATCCAAGTCTTAGCAATCATTGACGAGACAATATTATCTCGTATAATGTACGCAAATACGTCTTCGATATTTTCGTTCTACTATTGTCTATAAACATCGTTCAGGATACGCTATCGGTAGTGTGGTACTTATTCAGCGAGTTAACAGTTCTAAAGACAATCATAAAGGCCATTCCGTGCTTCCAAACTTCACTTCGTATCGCATAAAGCACTTAACAGTTGACAAACGATAAATTTGACTAGTTGCATTTCGCTGACAATGTAAACCAAGCTTAACTATACGATTTTCACACGATAACCTTTATTCTCTATTCAAATGACTAACGTCTTCATTGTTTCAAATAAGACAACAATTAAGTTGGATGTAATTTGTAGGTTCATTAGTGAAACAAAAATATTCAAATGAGATATGCGAGTGGCGTTAGAAAATAAACATTTATGACAGTAAAAAACATGAGTTAAATTTAATACAGAACATTTAGACTTGTATGTTTATGAATATTTTAAGCTTAAAATAAAATTAACTCTGTCATTCTGGATTTGAATATTATGATTAAGATTTTATAGTAAGGACAAACACCATTAGAATATAAATAAGCCCTGTGTAATGTGAAACCTTAATTCCATGATATTAGCGTTTGATCTATCTCACCTTGTGGTCAAAGCTGTTTTAAGTCCAGAATGTAACTGCCTCATTAAGACTGCTAGAGCGATATATTTTGTACTTATAGATAGTAGCTATGTGTATATTATAATGAGGCAGATATTATATCACGCCCTGAGATAAGACAGCTAAACACTCAGTATTGCAAACGTACCCTTAGGAACCTTTCTCGATTAAGTTACAAAATAATGGACAACAAAATGAATTGTAGGTATGTGATAGCCATTGCCTGACTGCTCACAGACGGCCATTACCGGCTCGTCACTAAACCACACAAATTTCTTTTCATACCCAAACCACCTTAAAACATATTAAAAATTATCCTCCCAAGTCCAAAGCGAAGCAAACGACCAGTAATAAAAACTCAAACAGACAATGATAACAAAGTTTACGGGAACGAGAATAATTTTACGGCGTAAAAATGGGTCATGTCACAGAGTGAGATGTAGGGGCGGGCTTTATTTGCCCATTGTCAACGGCCTGTTTGAACTGTGACTTTCACCATTCTACCTGGAATCAAGGAAGAGGGCTATATTTCACCCAAGTGTGGACATCCCGACACGATACGCTTTTTATATTATGTTAAGAATGACTTATCGTTTGGACGCACCTGCTATGTTGACACCCCACGCTCTTAAACAGAGGGGCACTGTTTTAAAAGAGTTGCTGTGATAATAATCAGGTACTTAACAACATTACTTTTTTCATTGTACTCAACTTTCTTTAGTTGAAAAGAACCTGGCAATCAACGAACAAGCTTACTTACCTATTTGAAGAGTAATATGAAATGTATTGATAGTAGATAGTGTTAAGAAGAACTGATAGCAAATATGGTAGGCAAGTTCGAAACTGGAGACCGCATTTAGATTTAACAAACGCCGGCAGTGAAGCAACGACTTGCGTAAACCGTTGGTAATTAATGGATGAGAAGAACCGAAAATCGGGCTCAATGGCTTACACTACTAATAACTAATGACGGCACGTTTGGTGTAGTGGCTGAGCAATTGGACTGCTGCGCTTGGTTTTACGGGTTCGATTGCCGCCTGGAACAAATATTTGTGCGATCCACAAATGTTTGTTTCTGGTCTGGGTGTGATGTATACATGTGTAATTATATGTCTGTAAGCGGTACCGACGATACAGGTGCAATCCTAGTGTGGGGCTAAGTTAAAAAAAAAACTAGAAGAAGCTTAAGTCGAGCTGGGTACTAATTATAGGCTAATGGTGATGGTTAGGTTTTTAAAACGAAAGGGTTGGTACTTGATTAGTCTAAACAACTGCCATTACGATGAATAAAATACAACGTAAGTCGGAGTGTACGGTATTGCTTCCGCAATAGCGGGATTTCCGAGAAAAGCAGTAGAATTAACGATGTCGCCAAAACATTGTTTGGAGACAAAATTTTCTGGTAGTTTGTCCTTAATTACTATAATAGAATTCACGCTCCTATCCTGGGCACGTATTATTTCGTTTCACGGCTAGTTGAGCGTCTTTATTGGTAGCATTATTTGCCAACTAATTGTCATTGTGCGAAATTCCATTTGCTTGTTCGTGATACGGTCGTGAACATAAATATTTGTCGAAAGCTTTTTGTCAAACACTGCGACTTTTTATCGCTACCTGCTGATGTCTCGATGGTAAATAGGATCGTTGTCTTTATTTGCAAATTTTTACGACACAATAAACACAGTGTAGCATCCGCACGAAGCCGAAATAGGACTGGCTTACTACTACACTGGGACAATACGTTTATGATAAAAATCGATGTACAAAAATTCGACGTAGGCCGCAGCGAATACAATGCACACACGTACCTTGGACCGCTGCAAGCGATCGATGAGCCTCCACCTGCGATCGGTCACCAGCCGGCTAGTTAAATATTGTTTGTAGGGACTCACCTGGTTGTATGTATATGGTATGTAGCACACGCGAAAAAGCAGGAAGATTCGTTTCCCACAGGAATTAACCGATATACGACACGTCGCGCGCGGCGTTAGCTTTCTAACTCTGCGTGAGCTCCATTTTTCTACAAGCGCGCGGTGCATCGGTAGTCGTTTTGCAACTACCCTCCACTGCTGCTCTCGAGAATGCTTTCGAGAATTGAACATCGATAGAAATAACTAAGTATATTTAGCGATATGATAACGAACCACACAGTAAGTCGCTAGAACAAAAGTTTAATGTTCAATGTTCAGTGTCAAACATTTTAAAAAGCTACTTTTTATAACTTTGTGTCCAATTTCTAATGTGAAATATTCCATAACTATATGTAGCTGAACATGGTGCGATAGGAATTACACATAGTACATAAGTATATTATACTTATACATATCGATCCTACTCATGTATTTTGTTAGGTCCCTTTCTGTAACAATGTAATGATAGGGTTAGCTTACTAACGAAGGCTTGTTTAGAGAGAAAGCCGACATTTCTCTTAATTGGATTTTAAGTTTTGTTTTGCCAGTGCTTAGCCTTTCATTAGACGTATTTATTTAATTTTCTTTTCAAGTAACGTTCTAGATTTTAAAGTTTGTAATTAGTACTTGTAAATGTACCTAATTATAGCTTTGTGTTTCATTGGAGCGTGTATTTATGAAAGGATTGCTACTTCAAGTAGTTTAATTTTGAATAATGTTCTATAATGGTTGGTAAAAACCTTTAGATAGCCGCGATTAGATGGCATTAAATACAGTATTAGATGATTTTCTATAAGTGCCTCTCTAGCAGCGACGTACTAAAATCGGTTTTAATATTTTGACCATTTACCTACTTACTCAAATTAAAGATGATTTTAATTATGTATCAACAATATTATAGTTTTGAAAATATATCGCTGTCATTACTTACTTACAACTACCGGATTATATTATAAGCTATTATGTAATTTGAATTTTAAGGAGTTTTAACAAAACACCTCAGCTATTTCAATCACTTTGAACAAGCAATAACTAACATCGCAAATCAACATTGGAGTTCCTCACATCACAGCCCTATTTATAACTCTGCAGCGGAAGACATTTAATTTAATATAACAGATGCCCCCATCTGAGGCCACGCCTCGCAGACAATCCTTTGAGTTTGTCACGGACTATGAAAAGAAAAGCCAAGGATTGTTACTCGAAGTGTGTACAGAGTTGTACAAACAAGTTTGACAATTGAAACTTTGAACAGATGCAAAAATAGTCCTTCTGACATTATTAAGAACGCTCTGGCAGTCGAGTAGATCTGTGTGTCTGCTTTTGAAGTCTAACTACATAAATATTAACTAGCTAAAAATGGGTCTAATTCGCGCACAAATATCAAAATATATAATTTTGACATACCTCGACGTTAGGTTAGGTTAGACCCGTTTTTAGCTAGTTAATATGTTTCCTGTTCGCGAAAGTTGTCTTCTAACTACATAATTTAGATAAATGTTTGATTTCTATTTTTCATCGTCAAGCAAAGTCCATTGCTATGAAAATGTTTTGATCATAGCCCCAAAATAAGCTCTAAAACTATTCCCATATCTCCCAATCCGGTTCACCTTTCTCCAATACCGTCTACGTCGTAATGAATTCCGTTCATATCGTTTTAGTTCAATAAACAAATCGGATAATTGAAATCCGAACTGACCGACAATCCGAGATAGAGCCCAGAGCGATGCCAAAGGACTCTTGTTTAAAACTATTTTCTATTTGGCGTTCATTGCGGGCTTGCGAGCTAGTGACCGTACAATCGTACATTGCGAAAGGGTTGCCATGATGGAGGTAAATGAAAAAATAAAAGGTTTTTAATGACAGATAAAAATTGGACTGATAGATGGCGCTCAACTTAGCAGCTGTAACTAAATTAGTCAAAAAAATATTATAGAATTACTTTCTCGATTAAATACTGTAGAAGTTTTTTTTAGAAATTACTCCCGCAAAATTGCTGCACTAGTTAACTATTTATTTTCTGAAATGATCAACTTAATTGTCATGACTATTAAACGGTTAATTAATTAAAACTTATCATAGCAATCTGTCGGATCTTTCATGGCTTCAGTACCAAAATACTTATCAATTCACGAAAACAATCCATCGCGAGCAAAAGTATGTATGAAATCGTTTCTATGACGTGAAAAGACTCACCACATACGCCAATTACACACATACATACTAAGTACACGAACAGATACTGTCCGATTTAAAAAGCACGTGTGACCACCCCACACGGGTGCAAACAATGTAAAACTCGACTGACCCACTTGCCGTGGAGTAGAAATTGTTAAAGGAATTTTTAATAAAAAGTCATGACGCGTAACTCTGTTTATGAATACGTTCCATGTATATTTATGTACATGTAGTGTGTTGACGTCATGAGGTTTATTTTTGACATTGTCAAAAGAAGGAATGTGCAAACATGTTTACTATAATAGCTACGACCCTTAGGTACTTACTTTATTTTCCATTCGTTACCTCTTAGGTTATGTATGTATACCTA
Source organism: Hylaea fasciaria (assembly GCA_905147375.1). Lineage (NCBI taxonomy): Eukaryota > Metazoa > Arthropoda > Insecta > Lepidoptera > Geometridae > Hylaea > Hylaea fasciaria. The sequence continues at coordinate 8,873,374 of LR990202.1, read as the reverse complement.
CCTACTTTTTTTCCTTTTACTGCCAGGGTCTTTTACAAGTAGGTGACTGCGATTGATAGGAGTTAAGCCTTCTCTGAAAAAGTTAGAGCCAAGACCCTAATCCATACTAATATTATAAATCTGAAAGTAACTCTGTTTATCTGTTTATCGGTTTATCTGTTTATCTGTATATCTGTTTGTCTGTTTGTTTGTTACCTTTTCACGGCTAAACGGCTGAACCGATTTCGATGATATTTGGTATAGGGGTAGATTGGACCTATGAGACGGACATAGGCTATCTTTTGTCTCAAAAAACAATCTTAAAGGGATGAAATAGGGGTTGAAAAAAAGAAAGAAAGAAAGAAAGTTTGTATGGGGAATCCATCATTCTTCAAGTTAGGGATCTGAAAATTCGTATTTAGGCTTTTGGTAAGAATAAATAAATACGGGTTGCCGCCTTTTTGCTAAATCATCCCTAAAGGGGGAAAATCAAGGGGGTTGAAATTATGAGGTATTGTTTAGATGCACCCCCAACGCACCACAATAAATGGCTGAACGGATCGTAATTTAAAGGGGGAGAGTGCGATCGGAGGAGAGGGGGAGAGTGCGGGGGAAGAGAGGGGGAGAGTGGGGGGAAAATGGGAGAGTGGGGGGAAAAGGGGAGAGTGGGGGGAAAAGGGGAGGGTGGGGGGAAAAGGGGAGAGTGGGGGGAAAGAGGGGAGTAGATGGTAGAGTGGAGGGAAAGAGGGTAGAGTGGGGGGAAAGAAAGGGGGGCGCGGGGAGAAAGAGGGGAGAGTGGGGGAGAAGGAGGAGTGGGGGGCGAAAGAGGGGAGAGTGGGGGGGGGAGAGAGGAGAGTGGGGTGAGAAAGAGGGGAGAGTGGGGGGAGAAATAGAGGAGAGTGGGGTAAGATATAGGGGAGAGTGGGGTGAGAAAGAGGGGAGAGTGGGGTGAGAAAGAGGGGAGAGTGAGGGGAGAAAAAGAGGAGAGTGGGGTGAGAAAGAGGGGAGAGTGGGGTAAGGAAGAGGGGAGGGTGGGGGGAGAAAGAGGGTAGAGTGGGGAGAAAGAGAGAGGAGTGCGGGGAGAAAAAGGGGAGAGTGGGGGAGAAAGAGGGGAGCGTTTGGGGAGAAAGAGGGGAGTCCTGGGAGAAAAAGGTGATAGTGGGGGAGAAAGAGGGGAGCGTGGGGGGAGAAAGAGGGGAGAGTAGGGGAGAAAGAGGGGAGAGTGGGGAGAAAGAGCAGGGAGTAAGTGGGGATAGTAGGGAGAGAATTAGGGGAGAGTGGGGGAGAAACAGGGGAGCGTGGGGGGAGAAAGAGGGGAGAGTGGGGGGAGAAAGAGAGGAGAGTGGGGGGAGACAGGGGAGAGTGGGGGGAGAAAGAGCGGAGAGTGGGGGGAGAAAGAGGGGTGAGTGGGGTGAGAAAGAGAGTAGAGTGGGGAGAAAGAGAGGGGAGAGTGGAGGGAGAAAGAGGGGAGAGTGGGGGTAGAATGAGGGGAGAGTGGGGAGAAATAGGGGAGAGTGGGGGGAGAATAAGAGATTGAGTGCGAAATATATAGAAATAGAGGGAGAGGGAGTGAGCGAAGGAGGGAAAGGGAGAGATATAGACTGAGAGGGTGAGGGAAATAAATATAATGGATGAGATGGACAGGGAGAGAGAAGGCGAGAGATTGAGAGTGGAGAGGGATATTAATAATAGAAAGATAGGGAAAGATATAGAGATATAAGGAGAGGGAAAGAGATAGAGGTAGAGGAAGAGGGAAAGAAATAGCGAAAGAAGTAGAAAGATAGAAAGAGAGCCAGAGAGGGAGAAAGATAGAGGAAAAAGGAGAGAGAAAGAGACAGATATATTCTTACCTAGCTGTTACTTGCGACATCAATTGATTTTTTAAACAGTTTACTATTTATATAAAAAAGCGAACTGTTATACCCGTGACCAGTAAGGGATGGTGCTGACGATTCATGCTGTGTCAGCCCCCATCTTGGCCTCTTAGTCGGAAACCTGCTGTCCAGTGCTAGTCTCGGTTTGACATTCGTAACGACTGGTTGTCCACGGGTCGTAATTAAATCATTGTTAAATAACCTATTTAACGATTATCCTAATAAATAGGTTTTAAAGTAAATAATCTTTTTTTAAAAAGACATTTAACAAACGTCCTATAACATTTGGTGGCAGCGGTGGGATGCGAAAATCCCCAGTGTCCTTAAAACGTTATAAAGTGTCCTTAACGTTTAAAAGAAGTGTAAAGTCAACCGGACTCAATTCTAAATCTATCCTGTGTAATTCCTGTGATATCGTGAATGTTAAGTGGAAGTGCATACTTACCATGCGTGTGTGCCCTATAGTGCAAGCATAATATTTGGTCATCCTAAGTGTGCTGCACGAATCTCGTGTATCCTGAAAGAGAAGCTTATAAGCTATCCTGGACTAAAGCTACTTACCTTCGGCTGCCGTGGCATTGAGCTGCTGCTGCAACTGCGAGAGTCGGCTCCTGCAAATACTTACGTCGTGATCATCATCATCGATCACCTGCATCCTGCATCCTTTGACATCCTGTGTGTCACGCCGTGGTACCCTGCATCGAGTTCCATGGTCAATAATTTAATTTATTGACCTTACATCGAGTCAAGAATCGTCGCCGTCGTCTCGCCGAAGCGCATCGCCTTATCATTGCGGAATGCAGTTCGCGGAATCGGCCGCCATCGCCTACGCATTATTTGTACTGTGAGTCTTTGGTCATTGCTTATAATTTAGGGTTCAGTGAGTAGGTAAATAAAATCCTTTTCCATTTTAATGTACACATTTAACTTTTGCGATTGACTTCATTATCCTAATATGCCAAAAGTGCCCAAGGGAGAGGAACTTAAATTAACCGTTACTATCCCGGAATCAGTCCCTCCCAGTGACGTTAAGTCACCTGTCAGTTCTCCACGACTCACGAGATCCGTAGTCGCGGCTGCTGTAATGGCAGAACTCGACCTCAACACGCTCTTTAAATTTATCAAACCTTATGATGGTAGTCGAGAAACAGTAAATTCTTTTATCATAAACTGTAATAACGCATCCGAATTGGCTTCAGAAACGCAGAAGCCTATTCTTTTCAAATATATCCTTAGCCAATTAAGTGGCAAAGCGGAGCTCGCCTGCTCGATTAAGGAGTTCACATCCTGGGACCAACTCAGAGAGTTTCTGAAAACTCAGTTCAGTGAGCGCAAACACTACGCTCACCTCCTGACCGACCTGCAAGAGAGCAGGCAAGGCCCGCAAGATAACGTTAGCCAATTTTCACTTCGTGTAGAGACCTACCTCTCGCAATTACTCACGGAAATCACCCTTTCCAACACGAAAGTGAAGGAATTAGCAGGTCGTTGTGCCGCAATGGAAGATCTTGCTCTCCATCACTTCCTCTTGGGGCTTCACCCTCGGATTTCCAACATTGTGAGATGTAGGTCCCCCAAGAATTTAAACGAAGCCATTAATATGGCAATCTCTGAAGAACGTATCCAACAGAGTCTTTACAAACGTCCTCCAATGGAGAATAAATTTGTTGCTAAGCCTAAGCCAGGTCCTTCAAGGCCAAACGTAACACCCAATTCGTCCAACGCGAATCAAACAAGGACCGGAAACGACGCCCTATTCTGTCGTTATTGCAAGGGTGCTGGTCACGACATCAAAGATTGTAAGAAACGAGAATTTTACAATAACAAATATAGTAGGCCGGGTCAACAAACAAATAGCAATGGTTTTCGCGGCAACAGAATAAACCACATTCGGGAAACATCCGAGGAGGAAACTGTTGAAACGTCTGATTATGAAGACAATTTAAACGAAGTTTCGTCTCGCGACGGTGCCGCCCGGGACAATCAGTAGAAAGCGGCACCTCCGACAATCATAGTATCCCGACTAACCGACAGGGTAACCAGCCCCAAACTGACAGTCGACACCACAGTATCCAGACTAACGGACAGGGTAACCAGCCCCAAACTGACAGTCTAAATCTATCCACTATCCAGACTAACCGACAGGGTAACCAGCCCCAAACTGACAGTCGGCATCATAATATCCAGACTAACCGACAAGGTAACCAGCCCCAAACTGACAGTCTAAATCTATCCAGTATCCAGACTAACCGACAGGGTAACCAGCCCCAAACCGACAGTCGACATCATAATATCCAGACTAACCGACAGGGTAACCAGCCCCAAACTGACAGTCTAAATCTATCCAGTATCCAGACTAACCGACAGGGTAGCCAGCCCCAAACTGACAGTCTATATTCATCCAGTATCCAGACTAACCGACAGGGTAACCAGCCCCAAACTGACAGTCGTAAAACTACTGAACCGATTTCTCATGACACTGAGAACCCTAAGGTCTCCTCCGTATCCAACGAGAACCGCATCTATGAGGTGAATATAGACACCACGAAAAGGCTTTTACCTCATGTGTTATTAGATTCGCAAGCCTCAAATATCCCATTATCACTACTGGTTGATTCTGGCTCCGCTATATGCTTACTGAAGGAATCCAGTATTCATAATACTCAGAAACTCATCAAAGAATCTATTAAACTTAAGGGCATTGACCCTTCTGACGAACCGACTCCAACTGAAGGTCATTTCCAACTCAGGTTAAGACTAACTGAGAGTAAATCCATTCCCTTCAAATTCCATGTTATCCGAGACATCAATTTGCCTTACGATGGTATCATAGGAACTGATTTCCTGACCGCTTTTGGTTGTAAAATCGACTACACACACGATATCCTAAAGATAGGAAAACTAGATATCAAGCTTTACTTTTCCGAACCTTTCTACATCATTCCACCTCGTACTGAGGCAGTCATTGAATGTTCAATTCAAAGGACAAACCTCAAAGAAGGTATCATTATAGATCAACATCTCTCCGATAACCTATTAATATCCAACTGCATCGTGAAAATCAAAGATAACAAACGCGTGAATCTGACTATTGTCAATACATCCGAATCACCCGCAAACATCAATTCCAATCTGAATCTTAAGCTTGAACCTTTAAATTCATGTGCCATTCAAATCAAAAATGATTCGCGTAATGCATCTGACCGTACTAATGCTGTCATTAAATCTTTGAGGTCCGAACATCTGAACCGAGAAGAGTCTGACGCTCTCTTGGAACTTTGTTCCCAATACTCTGATATTTTCCACCTGCCAGACGAGCAGTTGTCCTATACTGATGTCTTGAAACATGAAATTAAGACAAATAGCGATATTCCAATTCATACTAAGTCTTATCGTTTCCCGGAATTCCATAAAAAGGAGGTTGAAACGCAAATCAACAAAATGCTTGATGACAAAATCATCCAACCATCATCCTCTCCTTGGAGTTCTCCAATATGGATAGTCCCTAAAAAGGTTGACTCACAGGGAAATCGGAAGTGGCGGATAGTAATCGACTACCGCAAATTGAACGACATCACAATTGGGGAAATATACCCTATCCCGCAAATATCCGAGATCTTAGACGAACTAGGTAAAAGTAAATACTTTTCCACTTTAGACCTTGCGTCAGGCTTCCATCAGATCCTCGTATCACCAGACGACGCACCCAAAACGGCATTCTCAGTACCTCAGGGTCATTTTCAATTCACAAGGATGCCGTTTGGTCTAAAAAACGCTCCTTCCACTTTTCAAAGGCTCATGAATACATGCCTTACAGGGCTCCAAGGCACCCGATGCTTTGTGTACCTTGATGACATAGTCATCTATTCGTTTGACCTCCCTTCGCACATCTCAAACCTTAAAGCTGTGTTCGACAGACTTCGAAATTTCCAGCTCAGATTACAGCCTGAGAAGTGTGAATTTCTCCGAAAGGAAGTCGCCTATCTAGGGCACATCATCAGTGAAGAGGGAGTCAAAACCAACCCTGAAAAGACGAAAGCTGTAGCCGAATACCCTGTCCCGGAATCGCCAAGGGACATTAAGTCATTCCTAGGGCTAGTATCCTACTATAGACGTTTCATATCCGATTTTGCCAAGCTGGCAAAGCCATTGACGTCTCTTCTGAAGAAGGACGTCCCTTTCATATGGCAGAACGAGCAACAACTCGCTTTCGAAACTCTGAAAGACAGACTCGTTTCCGCTCCAGTTCTCGCCTATCCTGATTATTCACAGCCTTTTAATTTGACATGCGACGCGTCGAACTACGCAATATCCGCGATATTATCCCAGGGCCCAATAGGTCAAGATCGTCCTATTGCCTACATGTCCCGCACGCTCAGCAAAGCTGAGATCAACTACAGTGTGACCGAGAAAGAATGTCTCGCCATTGTCTTCGGAACAAAAATGTTTCGACCTTACATTTACGGTCACAAGATCGTAATCCTATCAGATCACAGACCATTACAATGGCTGTTTAATTGTAAGGACCCGGGTTCAAGACTCGTTAGATGGCGTCTAAAACTCGAAGAGTTTGAATATGACATCCGATATAAGAAGGGCAAAATCAACACAAATGCTGATGCTTTATCACGGTTCCCGGTTAATCCTGTCCAACCGGAAGAACCAACTACATCTGATCCTAGTAACGAAAGGGAAGCTAATCGAGAGTTAGACGGAGATCTCATGGATCTCCTAATATCCCCACCTTCTTTTAACCCTGATGATGGTATCCTTCAGAATCCGGATTTTATAGACCCTTACGAAGATATCTTGCCTTTACCTAATATCGACTTACCAGATAACATCCCTAATATCTTGAGAGATCAGATCGAGAACGAGGCCAACTTTCCAAGATCCGTTCAAGAACTTCCACCTTTCATTGCGCCTCCACCTCAACTTGATCCAAAACCATCCACGAGTGCAAATCCAGATGCACCAACTGATGATTATCCCACTTTCTTAAAAGTCGTGTCAGAGAAAGATAGAACTTTTAACACAGAAATCACAGAACATAATGAGAGTCTCATGAAATGTCTCGCGAAAATCATCTTAGTCCCTACCTCCATTGATCTGGATGAGTCCAATCCATACATCCCAGAAGTCTTGAGCGATCCCGAAATACATGCCAACGCATGCGACTCTGAAAAAGAACTTCTTATGTTTGAGAAATTTGACTTAAACAACAAAACATACTACTTACTTTACTACAAAGTCCATCATTTTGACCAAGCGTCATATCCTGAAATATTTGAGTCTCTGAAAAGGGTAAGAAATGAATTAGTAACTATAGGCGGTATAAACGAGATTGGTATACCTGACCTGAAGAATCCTTTTGAAAAGCACTCGTTCATAAAAATCTACAATATCCTGACTTACCTTTTCCATGACACTGGAATTAAAATCAGTGTATACCATAACAGCATTATATATCCAGTCCCGTCTGAAATCAAAAAGATTTTACACGACAACCATGATATCCCTATAGCGGGTCACCTGGGGTCGGCCCGTATGTATAGCAGACTTAAGCAATCGTATTACTGGAAAGGAATGCGAAGCGACATAGAATCATACGTAAAGCAATGCAAATCCTGTCAAGAGAATAAAGCACTTAGGAAGGTCAATCGAGCACCCATGCAGATTACCAGCACTTCTTCCGAACCTGGTCAGCGTCTCTCCATCGATGTCGTTGGTCCGCTTCCCGAAGCAGGCCCTGCAAAATTAAAATTTATATTAACATTCCAAGATGACCTAACTAAGTTCTCGTCTGCATACCCTATGCGTAGCACCACGGCAGAGGAAACAAGCGAGTGCCTCCTTCACTATATTTCCATATTTGGAATTCCTAAAATAATCCTCACCGATCAAGGCACTAACTTTACGTCAAGTCTATTTAAAGAAACATGCGCTTTCCTTAAAATCAAAAATCTGTGGTCTTCTCCTTATCATCCACAAACTCAGGGAGCCCTGGAGAGAAGCCACTCTACCTTGAAAGAGTATCTCAAATCATACACGAACGCGGAACAAACCAACTGGCCTCGCTATGTGTATACGGCCATGTTAGCCTACAATACGTCTGTCCATACGACAACACATTTCACGCCCTATGAATTAATGTTTGGTAATAAACCATACATTCCTAATTCTGTCTACGACGAGTCCCTAGGGGCCACATACTCCGATTATGTCCAAATGCTCCAGAACCGATTGAAATATTCTCGGGAAAAAGCAATCGAGTATATTAGGAAATCTAAGGAGAATTCTAAAAATTATTACGACACCCACACTCGCCCAGTCTCATATAAAGTCGGTGATTACGTTTACCTCAAAAATCATCTGAGGTTACGAAGAGCTCTCTCTCCTCTTTGGAAGGGACCCTACAAGGTGGTGAAAATAAATGGAAATAATACACTTACCTTACTAATAAACCGACGGCATGTGACTCACCATTATGACCAGGTAAAACCTGCCGACGATATCAGGAACCCGCAACCTGAAACTTAAAGTTAGTTTAGTTAATAGTTAGTATGTAGAAAAAATAATATACATATATTTTACATCTCTATTTAGATTATATTTTATGCCTTTACTTTACGTTCTACCATAAAACATCAGAATGATAATTAAGTTAAGTAACTTACCTAAATGTATTCCTCAGTTTTATTATTAAATTGCAGGGCTTCGGTACGGGGCCAATCGTATGAGGGATACCTCCAACCGATAACATCGAGCTCGGGCCTCTACTTTGAATACCTAGGTACTCTTAAAGCTAGTAATGGTTACCTTAAAATATTAATACCATTAGATATTTCTCATTTTGGCCCACACATACGAAACATCAAGGCCGCCCTTGAAACCACCAGATACTTATGTAATCAAACCCGAATAGTGGAAATCGATTCTGTATGGCATGATAGACTTCAACCTTTGACGGTGCGTCACCAAGACCTAAGTACCGAGTTCGAATCAATTTCACACTTAATAGAAAGCCGTACCAAACGGGCTTGGATCGGAGGTATAGGATCTGTACTCAAACAGATATTTGGAACTTTAGACGAGGACGATGCCCTTAAGTATAACGATGCCATAGAATACATACAAAGTAACGAAAAACATATGGCCTCATTAATGAAGGAAAATATTTTAATCACCACATCAATTATTACATCCTATAATAAAACTTTGAGCAAAATTATGGATAATGAAGTTAGTTTAAATGAAGCTATCGACAAACTCTCGTCTAACCTTAAAAATATTTCTGCACAGACAAATGGATTACATGCACTTTATGAAGCTAACCAGATTTTTAACCGTTTAGAAACCTCAATACTCACGTTATCTTTTCAATTAGAGGACGTAATAAACGCTATCTTATTCAGTAGTCAAAACATTATGCACCCGGCGATTATGACGTCATCACAACTATACCGAGAGCTTGCCGATAACTACAGACACCTATCTAGACACCTACAACTACCTATAGTTTTAGATATGAACAATATGCATTATATTTTAAGTATCTCAGAATTAGTTTGTTATTATATAGATTATAAGCTTATGTTTGTTTTACAAGTCCCATTGGTTAGCACTAAGGAATACACGCTGTTCCACAACATAGCTCTACCTACACCCTATAATTATAAAGAACCAAACAAATTCAGTTTAATTATTCCTAGCAGTAAGTTTATCGCAATGACCAAAGATAGATCCCAGTATTGCAACTTCGACGATTTGAGTGAATGTAAAATTGTAAGTCCAGGTACCTATATCTGTGACATCACGAATGTTTATACGGCCGACGCTATCCCCACCTGTGAAAGTGAACTCTTATCTAAAGTGATTAATACAATACCCAAACAGTGCGACACTAAGTTTATTTACGGAAGATTAGACATTTGGAAACCATTAGTTAATAACAAGTGGATATATGTACAATCAGAACCCAACAAAATTTCTATAGATTGCTTAAACTCTAAACTCTATGAAACAACTATTCTAGCTACAGGAATACTCACCTTACCTAACGAATGCACTGCTCGCTGTAAAAGTACTACACTAATACCTAAATATGTCTTAAATATTACCTCACCTGTTAATAGCATACCGAACTTTAATCTTATTAATGATTCCTGTTGCAACATTGTAAAGTTCAACACCCTTATCCAAGATGTATCGCCCACTCACTTACAAAATATTGATCTGGATGAGTTAAAGTCTAGCAAAATTGCATTAGACTCAGTATTAGACAACATAGAGAAAATCGATAACAGCCCGCACATTGTAAAATATGGGACTCATTATTCTTTTTTTTAATTATATTAATTTTGTGTATAATCCTTTTATATTATTTTTATTTAGTAGCCCTAAGATGTTTTTGTAAGCCCGGAGACAACCAACCTTCTAAATTCAAGCTTAAATATAACTTACCTTTTCGGTCCTCCCTCAGAAGACCAGATAAACAAGATTCCGATGTAGAATTGAGTCACGTTGCCCCCACTAGAAGTCAAACCTAAAACTTGGAACTTTGGTAGGAAACAACCCCAAAGTATCCTCTTAAAGGGGAGGTGTTATACCCGTGACCAGTAAGGGATGGTGCTGACGATTCATGCTGTGTCAGCCCCCATCTTGGCCTCTTAGTCGGAAACCTGCTGTCCAGTGCTAGTCTCGGTTTGACATTCGTAACGACTGGTTGTCCACGGGTCGTAATTAAATCATTGTTAAATAACCTATTTAACGATTATCCTAATAAATAGGTTTTAAAGTAAATAATCTTTTTTTAAAAAGACATTTAACAAACGTCCTATAACAGAACGAAGTTCCGGGTATCAGCTAGTAATATATAATTAATCAATAATTACAAAGCCTAGCCCAGAACAGTGAAAACTAATTAGCAGACTAGTTCTTCAACGACGGACAAAGAGTCCCAAAAAGACACCTAAAATTAAATCCGTTACTTCAAAGAATATGCCACCCTAAGTACGTTACCTATCAAGTCCCACAGGAAAAAGTTCCTAATATAATAAATAATTAACCACTAGCGTTTCACTGATGCTCAACACATAAAACGTACCAAAATACCAACGGAAAACACAATAGCATACATTTCTAATAACATTACCATAACCTCCGAGTCAATAAGTCACATTCGTGTCAAAACGTCACTATTACGTAACACAACAGAGTTCATTACGAAAAGAACCGAGTGAGTGACAATTTAATGAAGTGTTGCCCCATTGTGTAATTAAAGTGTTCAATAAAAGCCTTAGCTCTTTGACTAATGAATGAATGCGTGATTACGCCGTAGTGCGGGAGATGCTGACTGGGTGAATATTAATTAAATAATTTCATACATTAATTTCCTATTCTGTCATGTAAATTTTATTACCTAAATTCTTTATTTATTCGTTTTTGCTACAACAACTACATATATTATATTAATTTTAGTAACATGCATTTTTTAAGAATAATAACTACTTATCGACGTCATATTATCATCGTTGATACAGATCGCGCGGCGAGAGTTTGGCTTTGACCTTCGGGTGGAGGGGATTACTGCGCATGGTGTGTAGGCGCATGCGGTGCTCTGATTGGATTGCTCTGATTGTGTGCGTGACAGTACCCATGCGCAGTAATCCCCTCCACCCGAAGGTCAAAGCCAAACTCTCGCCGCGCGATCTGTAACAACATGTCAAAGTTTCTTTTAGAGTATAATATTTGCGGTGATAATCAGAAGTAGTAAGCTAGTAATTTAATAAAAAATGTCACTGTCCAAAACTCCAAACCCAAAGACACTCTTACTCCATTACTTTGCCACTGTCAAAGATTTTGAATCAAATATTCACTCATAACTTTAGTAACTTAATAAGTCAGCGGCCCCTGTCCCAAAAGTTTCGAAATCGAAAATGAAGATATTGATGAGTTTAAATCGAATTCCAATAGTGTAATGAAGAAGCTTTAATTATTGATAATATTGAACCACAGACTTGGGCTACTAAACAACAATGGATTAGCTACTGAGGTCACGATTATGAGACGGTTATATAAGTAGACAATAACAAAAGAAACCAGAGAGAAATCAATGAAAGTGAATCGGTGGGCAATCAAGACCGATCGGGTTACGTAAAATTTTAATCAGGGGTTATAACAAAGGTACTGATTGGCATTTGGCAGATGAATCGAGTGTCGGTTACGTAATTGCAGTTAGTTTGGATGACAATGCCAAATATATATAATACCAAATCAATGATTCCAATGGGGATCTCTAAAATCGAAGAAACCATTATTCTAACTACTTTCTTTTAATAAAATATTTTTAATACTTCAATCGATATTTAAACAACATATTTGATATTACTATATCAGTATAATTTCATAGAACGGAATTGTTTTTTGGAAAGTTATAGAGAACAAGAAAGCCGTATAAAAAGTTAGATTAAAAAATACTTTTCTCCAAAATATATATCACAACAGCTAACAATGGATAAAACAGAGGTAGAGATAGCGCTTCGGACAACGGCATCGTTCAAGCCAACAAATTAATAAACTTAATCGATAAACAAGAAGCAATTCATTATATTCTGATCTCAATGCATGGTTAGAAACTGAAATTCGTGACGATTACATTGGCTCCGAGTCGTGAAATTAATTTACTGAGCATAGAGCCTCCATTGTTGATACGAGAATTACAAACACAGGAGTCTTGGTACTTACGCTGGTTGAACAGTACATAAGCTCGAACGGTTCCTCACCATTGGACAGGGTATTCACCATTACATTTAAGAATTCACATTGGCCCGAAGAGGGCATTAATGAAAGTTAGCCAACTGCCACCGACTGTACAATAATATAAATAAATTCGAAAAGAATTGTACAAGAAACGCGATTACAAACTTGAATAAAAAGCCTGTGATGTAAGAGCTTATCAGGTTGCCTTTGGCGTAAGCCATGCCGGAATGCTATCGTTCGATAACGGTAATAATCATCGTAATGGTAATCGATATGGTAGGTGTATCTATTGGGAGCCTTTGGTAAGTGAAACTGTAACGCTTTCTCGAAGGATGCGATAAGTAAATAAATAACAGTTGGAGTAGTGAGTATGGGAAATCCACTCATAATTCAATCGGTGAGGGTTTCAAGTCCAGCCTTGGGTTGCAAATCGTACAAATTACGGTTAAGTCATGACGACTTATTGTAAGGCACTGTACTGAGTATCAGTTATATTGTAATAGAAACGTTAACGTTTAGTTCAATTGCTCATTCCAAATTTCTCATTAGATAGTTGTAATCAATCAGTGTTGTTTGTAGATGAATATATCTTGTCTTGAAAATCCTTGAATGGTCCCGTAATACTGGATCTGTGATTAATATCCAGCATTAATCTATTTGTGACAAAATGTGGTTATAATTATGCGGCCTTGGGTAAACTAAACGTGGGATGTAAGCGATTTGAATTTGAGTAATTACGGGGTATCAAACGATGCCGCAGTATTCCGTATTATTTGCCGATAGGTTATTTTGGTGAAACACTGAGTAGGCGGTATTTAATATAGCTACGTGCATAGGCTTTCAGTAATGTTCGATAATACGCCGCCTACTTACCTAGTCAGCCTGAAAAAGTTAAGGAGTGTGATCTCAGCAGATGCGTTACATAAATGTGTACGAGATTATATTGAAGGTGGGAAAAATGACCACATGTGATGTGGTCATTTTATTAAGCAGTCTTCCCACAAAAGATTTAAACCAGAGCTGAACTGATGAGTCTAAATATTTCCTCCACAAATCGACGTTTAACCCTAGCTTTTTCTAACTCAATAATAAATTTATAAGTAGAATAATCAGGAATGCAAGGATTGAATAACGCGAATGATAGACGTCGATTGTGTCGTACGAAATTTTAGAAACTTCTGTTTAACTCTGGTCTAAACTTTTGTGGTATGACGGTAAGTGAAACGATGATGGTAGCCTAGACACTAGACACCCTTGGCTGCGCATACTAAGTCCAGAACAAACCAACACTTGCGTGAACCAGATGTATTGTATATCTTTGGAGTTTTTGATCACCTTGATACAGTGAATCTTTTTCAGAGGTAAATCAAGTATATGATAGTGACACGTTACTATTAGTATTCTTTAGGATGGTCTCTACAGACAAAACAAAAATAAATATGTCTACCATAAGACATGCAACATAAACAACAAAGTAAGCACAGAACTTCTGTTTTGGCTGATATTTACTGTGCAAAAAATGTAACAAAAGAGTCGAAGTACCTATAGCTTATTCTACTTGGCTTTAAACCGTTTTATTACCCTCTTGTATTTATGTCAATAGGCACTAACAATGACTCATAAAGCCTCATTGCGTGGTGTTTTATGATCTTCAGCTTTGGGTTCTAGGAAAGCTACCGGTGTTGGAATTTTCAAATAACAATGAATTTTTTTTGGCGTCCTGTCTGTCGTTAACTGTTTCATTGGATAGATCACAAAACTACTATTACTATCACTGAATCCGGTACTAATTTTAATGTAAATCCCTGTTTTATAAAACAAGCTGTATTGAAAGTCGTGTCAAAAATGGATGAGAAAATGAATATCATTTTCCGTAAGTATATTTTTCTCATGTGTCAATCTGCTATTCGGAGTGGAGACGAATCTAACAAAGCAAAGATCATGAACTTCGGTCCAGCCGGCTTTGTTTTATGCATATAATAAATTAAAGTTTCGTTTTCTGGCTTTGACTCCGGACTTGCATACTTTCAAAATCCAGTTTAACCATATAACGTCCAACCGCTGACCAATCTTCAAGAGTAGCTTTCAAAACAGTCTGTGGGTGTCGTTGATTGCGTCTAATAGACGAAAATTGGCAGTGTTATGAAAATAACAAACGTCAAATACATGTGGGCGGTACTGCAATGCAATTGATGTAACGTCTTCAGCTGTGGGCGTCGGGGTGGGATACTAAACATCAAAACTCGCCGCAATGATATCGAACGTTATTGCGTTGTTATTAAGTACTCCAGTGATGTAGGCGTAGACATAAGAAATAGTAAGTGCCGTATTCTGTTCTATAAAGCTAAAGCCTATACGGGATGTCTCAAGCTTGTTTTTCAGACTCTTTTTATACAGTAAGTACGAGTACGTTACGAAGCTCAAAATTTTGTTTCTTTTTTAAGTGTATTTTTTTCATAAGGTGAGTTAGCTAGGCGTAATTATTATTACAAAAAGGTTATTAACCTTAAGTCCCAAAAACAGCTGACCAGTTCCGTTTAGATGAGAAGATTTACTAAACTATGAGCGTTCCATGCAAAGTTCTCGACATAATCCATTTTGATGCCACTTTACCAGCGGTAGAGTCTGATTTTGCATAACAAGAGTCGTAGAGTGCCTCCAATTAGATCCCTCAATGCTAATCTGCTGTTGACCGACTGAACGAAATAAATGGGCCGTGAGATACTCTATATTGGGTTCTCTTAATGGGTCTATGAACAACTAGAGTTAGTAATAGAGCGATAGTTACTCGTAATAGGGCGATTTATGGCACAAAAAGTAGAGTTGGTGCAGAAATTCACGTCGTATGGATAAAAATATTTCATTAAAAATGTTTTAGCATAGCATTATTGCTCAGGGTATAGTTGTTAAGGAATAAAATAACCTCTATAGGAGTAGAATGGAAACCTAGCTGTTGCCCGCGACGTTACCTCTTAGGCTCTCGTAGTAGGTATAGTTGGGAACAACAACGACCGTATTTCCACCACTCCCACACACTAATTTAAACTTGATTGCCATCTGTCTAAGGCCTAAGATGACACTATCTGTATTATTCAGGCCGTATGTACTAACTATCGAATAATCTGTGCCGTGGGATCATTCCATTTCCGAGGCGTATGAATCATAGGTTAGTATTTCAACAATTTTATGGTGGAGTTTGACATCGTAAACATTATTTATGATAAGGACTATAAAATGACGACTCTAATTAATGAGTTTGAGTCAATGATTCACTTCCTCTTGACGTAGGTACCAAATAATGTTAAGTTTTAGAATTTCCATGTTTGTTCCCACAGAAGCAGCTGCTAAACAACCAAATTCACAGGGATCATTAAAGGAATCCGACGAAAGAATCCTGTGTCCTATAATAAGAGTTTTGAGCCTAATATGGGTGCATCATAAACAAATATTCACTAGCAGTCATTACCTATTACAAAATAATATTTAAATGAAAGGTGGCGAGTCGACCACGCGGGCGAAATTTACTGCGGTCGAGTTAACAACGAACTCCATAATAATGTTTTACCTAATTTTTTTTTTAACAAGCATATTATTATGTCTTACGCCGTTGTCGTTTTCATATAAGAATACTTCAAGTAGAAAATACGTCGCTAAACTCCTATCGGGATGATCCGAATGCGATTCTTGAGAACCCATCCCGCTTTAGGTTTAATATTAATACTAGTGGTACCTAGTATTATACTCCACTCCTACCAGACCAGGTGAGATAGTGGTGAAATGACCCTAAAAAGTATAAAAAATAAGTGTTTTTTTGCTAAAAATAGCATAGCAAAATTTTGAATCGGTGGTCATATCGCAATGTCGCGTTGAATTATTCAAAATATCTTCCAAAAAGAAAACTTTGGAAGCAAAAATTACCTTTATCAGATTACCTGCTTCAAGATCCATCGGTGTCATTTTGCAGGCGGTTTCTTTGTGGACAGTAAAGAAAGTAAAATTTGAAATTCCCTCGGCGACTCTACTTCGAGATTATGATAGGTATAGAGCTAGGCGAAGAGCCTGGTGACAGTTTTGTTACATGTCAACTTACAGATTGTAGTTTATTGGATGTAATAATCATAATTCAATTGAATAAGAAAGATATTTTAAAAAAGTTGCTATGTAATGCCTATTTTTGTTCAATCAAATCATGATTTGTTTCTGTTCTCTCTACATTACCTTAGAAAATGTCGTTTAAATTTTGGCGGTAGGGCACTAGAATATCATTAAGTATCCCTCTGACTACCGGTCATAATCTTTCAAGCAATAATGTATTAGTCATCTGTTAGACGTCAAAATTTAGATATTCCGTACTTGATATACCTACTTATACCTAAATATTTATAGATAGCGCACAATAAATTTAAATTTCAAATAACCAAAAAATGCTAAGGTCTAGTAAATACTTACCTCGCGGTCGTTACCAAACAATCCGTAGGCTCCCGAACTTCTCGCAGGATGACCACAATTCTGGTCACGTAAATCCTCCGGTGCTTTGTCAGATTTAGTTGGTGCAGGTAGAAGCCTTTTTTCATAATCCCTAGCTTGGGCCGCGCTCGCACCAGAGGTTGATTTTGTAAAATTAATATTTAGAGTGGCGCAAAGTTACTGAGAATTTTGTTTTCCGTTATAACATCCCTGGCTTGGAGTAAATGTGTTTTATAATGCCTCCTTACTAGCTGGGCCTATCCAGACTGTATCTGTATTAGTCGTATGTTGACAACTTACTTCTCAGCTTACTCTCTGTTGTATCTTGTCAAAATTGGTCCAGCCATTTGGGAACGAGAACAATTAAAATAAAAACAAATTTTCACAAATACTTAGGTCGTTTTGAAACACCTTCAACTGGACGACCCTTTATTCAAATATTTATTTACCTTGCATAATTATATTGAAGTAGTCACAAAAATTTTTATTTGAATGTTATTCAGGTTTTGTATGCTTTAGAGAATTAAGGGGTTAGATCGATGTTAAGCCCTTAATTCTCTAGAGCATACATTTGGGCTATAAATATGTTCAAAATAATTTTAGACATTCCTACATAAATATAAAAAAAAAAATTGTAGGTAGATCGATGATGGGTATTTAAATTGAAATAAATTTTAATTATTCATGCCACTGACATGTGCCTACACATAATTTGATTAGACAAACTTTTTTGATCTTTATGACAAAATAGAAGCGCCTCGCGGTTTCACCCGCATTACTATCCCGCGGGAACCGTTAATTTTTATGGGATTAAAAGTAGTCTATGTTACCCGCAGATAGTTTAACTTCCCAACAGTGAAAGAATTATCCAAATCCATTCAGTAGTTTTGGAGACTATTCAATGCAAACAAACGAACCAACAATCAAATCTTTCCTCTTGATAATATTATTAGTATTAATAAGTATAGATGTGATTCTTTTTTCAGAGTCGTTTGCGTTTGCGTCGTGTCTTTCTATTAACTAAAGATGCTAATTTAATTTAAAATGCAGGTATAATAATACTATGTGTAGATAGATAAGCTCAAAACTGAAACGGAACCTAACCATCCAGCCATCAATCTATATCAAAAGAGGCACTGCTTCTGGTATTCGCTAAAATGTCATTATGTATCAAGCATAATACATTAGTAGTCTAGGTGTTTTAGTTGAAGGCAAATGTAATATAGTTGTTAGTTATTTCAATTATATTCTGGCCCTTAACGAAACAAGTAGAGCAATTGAAATGTCATTAGTAATTGACCTTGACCTAGGATTGTGTGTTTATCCAATTACGTTTAAAACTTTGGCTTACGATACTAAATGTACTTCTATATTAATTCTACTTTCTATATCTGGGTATGTTGCTATTAAGTCGTATATTGCTTGGCTTAGTAGAAGGCCACTATTTAGTGCTATTTAGTGTTCAGTAGTCTATTTAGTGACTAATTCAACTACCCTTACTAGAAAATCTGCCACCAAACCTCCACAAATCAACCACCAGATGATATTTTACCTATAATATAGATTATGTCTGAGGTTGGGTGTTTCAGTAGTAATCCGCGAGAGCCAGTCCGCATCTAGGCTGAGCATCTTCATCACCTTTGACCACGTCATAACTTAAGATCAAGTTAAATAGTAGTCAAATACTAGCCTGTAGTACCTACTTACTACTAAATTTAAGGGTTTCAAAATGAAAAATAGATTATGCAAAAATTATCACAATGGCTTTATTAAAGTACATAAATAGTATACTCGTGACTTATATGGACATCTATTTACATTTTCTATATACAAAATTCACATATTACTACAACAGTCTTATTAGAATGTATTTACACCAACATACGTAAACGCCTTTGTAAGGGCGAAGGATTACAAAAATAGATTAAAATCTTAACTATTTGGTAAAGCGCGCGTTGCGGTTAAACAATATTCACATGAAGCTTTGACTAAATGATTTTAAATTATCGGTAGAGAAGCAAAAAGACTAGACCAGGTACGCTTGGCCTGAGGATTGCGTATCGATTAGTGGCGGCGGGGGAGGCCAGTGTCTAAAGTTCGGTCTTCTATTCGGATTATTCCCACCTAACTCTAAAGACGAATAGTCGGAATCTATCGACGAGTATATATGATCGGATGGAGGTCTACCGTCAGGTCCATACCCAGAAGTCTGGACCTGTTGCGACCTACATTCCGCGAACTCCGGCGAACCACTCACACCGTCAGCGGATCCTCTGACCTTCTCCGTAAATGAAAACGATCTCATCGTACCATTCTGCACACCACTTCTCATTGTATACGAATTTATGTTATTTCTATACGCTGACTTTTTGGATTTACATCTATTGTCTGGCATCGCATATCGTAACTTGTCCCAAAACTTGTTTTGGCCCCATCTTATCCGCGAGCTCGTCTTCAAGTACGGCCTCAGATCTGGATCACATTCGGCCTCTGGGAGCACAGAATGCTCCTCTATTAAAACTAAAGTGTAAATTCGGGACTTAATAATTTCATGCAACGCTTGCCGAAATTCGAAACGTGACCATTCGGTTTCGATAAAATTTCTGGTCAATACTATAATGATGCGCTTCGACGCTTCCGCGGCTTCAGGTAAAGGCAACGTGCACTGCATGTATGCCACATTATGTTGCGGTATGTCTCTATAATGTAAACAGAGGTGATACGAAGGACTCCCATTTTCCAACTCAGCGGCTAATGTTTGAATAACAAAGTCGTCATCCTTTGGGCTGTAGCAAACATAGGCATCGTATAATTTATCAGTGTCGTTGAACGCACCAGTGAATGGGAACAATCTTATGCCGAAGCTTGTATAAAACCATATGCGAATCGTGTCTCTGAATAAGAAAATCACGAGGATGACAAGCATAATCAACATAAAGCCGGAGAGCGTAGTCACCATCATGGGCATGTAATTTGAGACCAACATATTATCTATAACAGAATCTCCAGCGTAATAGTCGCTACAAATTGTACCATTCAGGTTGAGCTCTTTCTTTTGTGATGTTTTACGGTCCGTGTTCCAACACCAGACGTCGGCAACGTCAGTAATTTTGGGTACATTATCGGAGATGTATGTTGTCAATCTTTGTAAATACCTGCACTTACACGACCACATGTTGTTGCCTAACGCTACCGCATTCAAATTCATATTAGAGTTCAAACTCCAAACTGCAAAATCTACTAACCTATTACCATCTAGCCGCAACACCCTCAGAGAATGCAGTGTCATAAACGTAGAGTTCGCAATGTGGCTGATGAAGTTGTCTTGCAAATATAACTCGTTAAGCTGTGTCAGATGCTCAAACTCATACCCGTTCAAATGTTTCAGTTTATTGTTTCCAAGATGCAGTAAAACAAGGGAGGATAAACCGGCGAAAGTTCTGTTTTGTATGTCCTCAACTTCGCTCGAATTAACATAAAGAGATCTCATATTTTTTCGGCCTATGAATGCATAATTTTGCAATTCTTTGAAGTCGTTCCCATCTAAATACACTTCGGTTGCGTCCATGGGTATTTTTTCTGGTATTTCTATAGCGCGCTGGCTGGAACAATCTACTACGTTTTTGTTCCACGTTGGGTCGTGGTAGCACGAACAATTGTATGGGCATGTCATTTGGCAATCGCATGCGACGTAATCGCAGCATCGGCATAAAGTGAAACAGTGAGTTTCGTATGTACACAAGAAATCTGTCGACTTCAAATTGCTAAGTGGAATGTGCGTAACGCCTCTAGTGTGCGTCATCTTGCACAATACGTTCTCGAGGTCCATTATTCTAGGGTGTTGTCTCATGGCAGTCATATTGTTTATCAAAGGCAACCATTCCATGGAGCAATCGCAGTCAAACGGATTTCCTCCGATGTAGAACTCTGGCAAGGACTTGTTGGAAGGCACCGGCGCCAACCGGAGGCTGTTGATGTCTAAATGCGAAATCTCGTTTGCGTAGATATCAACTCGAGTTAGATTACGCTTACCCATGAAAGTGTTCACTTGTATGCTGTTTATGTGGTTATTGTTTATGAACAGCAGCTCCACGCTATTTGGAATCGCTAGGGGCGATATTTCAATGATACGGTTATGGCTTACATCCAAAGTTTTTATGCGAATTTCCTCTTGGAGTTTGTAATAATTTCCCAAATGCTCAATAAAGTTGCCGTGTACGTCTAACCATTTTAAATTGCTTGGTACAAAAGCATAGTCGAACCATACGAGATGATTCTCAGACAAATTAAGCCACAAGAGACTAAGGAGTGTTGAAAAAACTCCGTTGATGTCAGATAGAAAATTGCCGTCTAACCTTATGGCTTCCAGTTGCTTATTTCTAAGAAAACTACCTCTTTCTATGGCTTGAATTTTGTTTTTAGCTAAATTTAATACTTGTAAACTTGGCAAATCCCAAAACATACCTTCAGTCAAGTTACCAATCTGATTGTCTATCAGTCGCAGGCCAGTTAACTGATCTAAGTTTTGAAAAGAACCATTTTTTATATCCGTTATCAGATTTTCACCGAGATCTAACGTTTTCAACAAAGATAACTCCCAAATGGCGGTGGGAACATCACTTAACTGATTAGAACTCAAGTCTAATTCTTTTAAATCAGAACAATTCTTAAAAGCCTTAGGGTCTATGTTTATCAATAAGTTATTATTTAGATTTAACTTACTAAGTACAAACAATCCATTGAACAGGTGTTCTTCCACAGTATGCAAACGATTCTCAGCCAAATTCAATGTGTGTAGATTGTACAAAGGCAGAAAAGTATTTTCTTCAACGTAACCAATTGAATTATTCTTTAAATCTAATATCTGTAGAAAGAATAGATCCTTAAACGTTTTACCGTCTATCCTCGTCAGAGCGTTATTGGATAAGTTCAGAATGACTAAGCGTATAAGGCCAATAAACGTCCCTCCGTCAATATGCGCGCTAGAGAGCAGATTATTCGATAAATCTAAGACAAGCAGCTGTTCTAATCGGTGGAACACGCCCGTGGCAAACTCAAATAGCAAGTTATTATTCAAATATACCTCTCGCAACTCTTTTGTGCTAGCAAACGTGCCCTCCGGTATGAACTGAAGGTTGTTGTAGGAAATGTTTAGTATTCGTAACGAAATGAGTCCATTCAACGTTTCACTTGAAATGTCTGTAATATTGTTGTGCTGCAGCTTCAGCTCTTGCAGCCTCTTCAATCCCGTGACTTCTGACTCCTCAGAAATTGATTTGAGCTCATTATGACTCAAGTCTAAGCTGAGCAGGCTGGAACCACAGTTTTTCCCAAATCCAATGCGGTCAATACTTTTAATTCGATTGCATGTCAGATTTAGAACTTGCAAATTATCTAGAGGGCAGAACACGTCAGACGGTATTACTTTCAAATTGTTTTGGCCCAGGTCTAGAGACTGCAGTTCCCGCAATCCATTGAAAGTGCCGAGCGAGAGCTCCAAGTTTTTATTTGAGCTCCAATCGTAGTTTTTAGATCGCACCAACAACTTTTTTAGTTCACGTAAGCCTTCGAACGCGTTGCCTGGTATCCTCAGGAGTTTGCAGTTTCGAAGTGTTAGTTCGGCGAGCGCAGGGAATCTTTGAAAGTAGTTCGCTTCTAGGAAACTTTCAAAAAGTAGTAGCTCATTGCACTCGACGTTGAGCCTCTTAGTGATCTCCGTGGGAGCCGATGCCAGGCTGGCTCCGTCTGCGTCGAGTGTCCGCACCCGGCACAAGGTGCCCTCGTCACCTTTAGCCAGGCGACTGCAGTTGTCCACGCCACTCGGAGCGTAAGCCGCGTTAACACCGAAAGTCACAAACAAAAGTGTCAGCAGTTGAAACATTTTCCAAACACATTTGTCTTTATCGCTTGATAAAACCGTGGTTGATAACGTTCACTGAACTCGAGTCAATATTTTACGCGGACTAAGATTGTTGTCACTTAACTTCACAGGTCATTGTTTACGTCTCGCGGAGCGCGTAGTTGCGATGGGCGAGAAGACACAGACGCGTGTCAGCCTCATCGTGGCTCGTGCGCGACTGGCGAAGCGGCCGGTTCGTCAGTTTGGCGAGAGTGGTGGCGCTCATAGCCGCCCCTCTGGCCTCCCCCCGCGCACCCTGTCACCCCACTCACCCCTACATAGTTACACGTTCCCTCGCACGGCGCCACTTGCGCGCCCGACAGCTCGCACAATTATGTAATGTTTTCTTAATCGAGCCACCGCATCGAGTTAAAAAGGAAACCTGCGCTCTGCCTCAGAAATTATGATAATAGACGAGCAATCAGCTTTCCGCGCATGATGAACGAGAAAAGGAGAATTCTTTATGAGCGGCAATTCTGGTGACTTCATTATGTGGTACGACGGCGCTGCCGCTCCATTTTCAAATGAGTTATGCGATTACGATGACCCATTTCATTTCTCTTTGAATACAAAGTTGTGTAACCTTCGTACGTATGAGACAAAGGAAACTTGAAATTGAGAACGGGAACAAAGTGCATGTTTCTGCGGGCGCCCTTAATTCTTTTTCTGTCACTTATTGAATTCCCAACTCGCATACTTTGGTGAAGATACCCAATAAAGCTTGTTTGGCGTCGCGTGCCCCCTCACATATATTTTTTTGTCCAAGAGAAGTACAGAATTTTCAAATAGAGGGCGGCTACCGTATCGGGCAACAAATTCCAGTATCTCGTACGAGTTGGAAGAGGTGCGAAGTTGGTGGGAGTTGATAATTTGATTTCCTTGTTCAACACGTAAAGTCGTTTACGGGTCTAACTGGAAGTTAGTTACAGAATACGGCGCAAGTTTTGGAAGCAAGCGCGGGAATAAAGATACGGAACGTGTTTCGGCCCGATATACTCGTATTTGGTTTGATACGGTTATTAAGTTGTCTTGTTCTTCTTTGGGAATCTTTATAACGAAATGGAGCTTTGGGGAAACAGAAGCTACAAACGTTTTGGTGCTACTAATATTTTTCTGCTGTAATTGCTATCCTTCCTCAATTTTGCGCGCATTTATTAGTTTTACAGAATAGTTAATGGCATATTTTCAACTATCTGTAAGCTAATGACTGTGCAAGAATGATAATAGTTTGGACCACACTATTTAGTAATTTTGATTAACCGTATCTAGATACTATACTAATAGTGCACTAGGACACAGCTACTTATTCAAATATTATACAATAAATACTTTTTTTAATTATTATCAGACACAGTGTAAGCAAATTTTATAATAATTATACAGTATTTAAAATGACTGTATGAGTAAAAAGAACACAGTAGCTTATCTCTATCCAAGTCATCGTTATCCACCAGATCTTGTCAACAAACTTGAGCCTTCAACACAAAAATATAGAGTTCATTATTCAGGTCGCCATCTTCACGTCACGAAAACTCAAGCAAACTTCTTTCAGCTTAAGTGATAAAACACTCTGTGGACATCAAAAAAGAGCTTCCGATGCCATGATATCCTTATTATTAATGTCTAGTGCCACCGTATCCTGTATCAAAAGTTCTTTCCGTCGAGAGTTCTTAACGCTCGCTTGATAAATGACTTTTCTCAGTTGTGTCGTAGTGGGACAGTGAGCTAGCTCTAAATGACACCACTGGTTTAGTTACGCACACTAACGCAAGGGTTTTCATATTTCACTGAATTAGATGTGCATTATTTGGTTCATAGTGCAGTTACAAGCTTCTTTGCTATAAAAGACTATTTCAGTCCTGATCGTCTTTTGTTTCATAAAATGCTAACAGTACGTGGTATTCTTACGTAATTATGACTAAGCAACTGAATCACAATTTTCGGGTCGAAACTTTGAAGTACTTTCTAAGCAATCAGAACTATTCGTTTATTAGAATCAGCTGTTGGCGGACAAGTTGAGGATTCAAACTTGTGTGGATGAAAGGACTATACAATCATGTGATCTGTAGTACTGTCGAGATGACTGCTGTGATTATGGGGAAAGTTTTTTTCTATATGTCAAGCTGTGCTCAGCGGCCGACGGGCCAGTGCAAAACGTGATGCGACTGACGATGATGTTTTGCTAACGCGACCTTTTATTATCTCGTTGGATTATTTGGATTCCTTTTGTTTTGGAGATGTTCTTACAAAAACTTCATTGTCGGCGTGTAGGGCATACTTTTGCATAGTTATACTTTTGGAGGAAATTAGAATTGGAATTGTGATCCGTAATCCGATTCTTCAGTAAACGATAACATCCAAATTGGAAGTAGTGCAAATAAAAATTCAAGTTCCTGCGTCTTCAAGCAATAACTACGTAAGCTGAGTTTTGCTAAATATACGTAGGCATTTATTTAGTAACCTAACTAAGATTAAGATTGGCACTTAAA
The DNA here is from genome assembly GCA_905147375.1 of Hylaea fasciaria. NCBI lineage: Eukaryota > Metazoa > Arthropoda > Insecta > Lepidoptera > Geometridae > Hylaea > Hylaea fasciaria. The sequence continues at coordinate 8,847,905 of LR990202.1, read as the reverse complement.
AATTTAAAATGGGCACTCTTTTACCTAACCATACAGAAACAATAGATAGGCCTAAACAGCGACCATTTCTAACTTCCTGAATCACACAATACACTATCTAGCGCAATCACGAAAACTCAAAACGGCAAAATAATCGTTTAGGACTTTATCTGATTCATTAAGAATAACGACACTGCTCCTAGCATAAATTTCAGAAGCTAGGAAGTGTAATTAAAATGCACGTTTTGCTCAGCCTAAGGCGCAGTTATGTTACGGCTTTGCAGTGACTTAGTTCAATTGGTTTGGAGGTTGGATGAGACATGCAGCCACCAAAAAGTAGGTGGATCAAGCGACAGACCAACTTGATGATTTCGTTGAGGTGTCAACATGCTGTTATAATTTTAAAGCGCTTTTTTTCGCGCTGCGTTTCATCGCTGGTGTATCATATTGAAACCTAGCAGCCCGGCTTTAGTGGTAGGTATTGTACGAGTCACATGAGCAGAATTCACCAGTAGAGATGGCTCAGGATCTCCTGAGATTAAGCGCTACATTAAGAAACCGTGTATGCGTGTGTGAAAAGGCACTTCTGTACTAATATAATAAAGAGGCAAGATTTGGTTGTTTTTTTGCATTGAATAGGCTCCGGAACTACGGAACGGATTTGAACAATTCTGTCACTGTTGGGAAGCTACACTATCCCCGGGTGACATAGGCTACTTTTTATCCCGTAAAAATTAACGGTTCCCGCGGGATAGTAGTTAATGCGGGTGAAATCGCGAAGCGCTTCCAGTATTATATAAACTCGCATGTTTGTGTGCGTAAGACACTTTCTTTCAAGTTACGTCACCAATTCACCACGCTACAGTTTCAGAAAGCTCAAGGCGCTACTTATTCCATTGTTATCTGCTATCGAGAGAATATGTCTGGGAGGTTGTTATTGGTAGGCGTTATCTGTGGAATATTTAGCGCTTTGCCACTGTACAATGTACATCAGGTGTTTCCCGAGATTGCTTATTGCAGAAGGGAACTCCTTATTCGTGAAGTTTGGAAGGCAGTACCTTGTTTTGGAAGCATTGTGCTGTGTTCGAAGTAAGAAACTGTTATTATGTTGTAAGTATTTAAGTAGTAGAGTAGTCCTCAGTTTTTATTAATTGTTTGTCAATAAGTTACATAGGTAATTTACTTTGTCTCTAATAATATTCCAACAAATCTTAGAAGTGCTTGGTGATGATGTTTAAATTGTTGACCTGTCGACTGGAAGTTAAGTAGGTATTTAACGTTGTAGATTTTGCTTTTCTTACATAAATAATATGAGGAAATAAAGTGGCAAGAACTTTTTATCTAGTTTCAACTTTACTAAAATCTTTGTAACTTTGCCAGTTCTTACCTACTATCCCATAGAGACGCGCATGCTCTATCTATTGCAAGATCTGTTCTAATCCCCACCTGAGGCCCATTCCGGTATCGACGACACTGCCCTATACCATGTTCCATTTAAATGTGCTCTTAGAATATTCTACTGTTATTTCCTATGCTGTGCGTACATTTTGTATACACATCTTCACCTTCAATAGCTGTGTCTAACTTTATTCTAGGTGGTATTTTATTTTATATCTGAAAGTTTTCAAGCTATAGCTGTGTTCTATGCAACCATGCTCCACTGTCGACCGCACCGTCGCTTTCCATCAGGTAGTCTGGCGTTTGACACCATTTTATTCATTTACAAATTATTAGCAAAACTTACACGTTTATACGTGTACAGCTGTGAAAATATTAGATGGACAAAATATAATAATATACTCTTTAGAATGATCTCACTTACATATATCACCGCTGAAAATAAATCGTTCAATACCTACTTGTTTTCATAGAAATGCCGTTCAAAATAGTTTTTCAATATTTTTCGACGAAGATTACGCTACAAATCATAAATCAAACAACTGAAATAAGATCTTGCGAAAACATGTTCATAAAATCTTTCAGCTGTAACTTTTAACGTTAAACCGAACGGCCTTCTAGCCTCAGTACCTCACTAGCACAAGAATAATACGAAACGTATCCCACTTTGCTATTACACCTAAGACTAATGTGAAATACCTATTTGTTTATTGCCTTTAAAAATACGCGTGATTTATCTTCCAACGTGGAACATAACAACGGCAATTCTGTAAAAGAAACCACTATAAATTAGTTTTATGTTGAAAACTAATGCCTTGACCTACTTGTAACGAGTCTAGTAGTTTCTGGTGCAAAAGAAAACCAACGCGAGGATTGTTGTTTGTGTGTCGTTAGTTGACTCATGAGTCGTGAAGCAGTGGCGGCCTCTAGTGGCAGAGTTCGCCAGGCTGCCATACCTAATGCTTCTCAATGACAACCTGGATCCGCATCACAGGGAGGTATCAAAATCCACACAAAAAATTAGAATCGTGCCCGGCCGAGGTTTCAAACCTGGTGTCGTTGTTTGTAAGGCGCATAGATTACCACTCAACTACTACCGCTCAACAACGATACAAAAGACCAAGAACTTTCAGAATAAAAAAGCTTACTTTGATATCATATGAGAACAGTCTAGGTACCTAGGACCTACCATACGCCGTCCACTTAGATCAACGGATACCTTTTGGTAGGTACCAACGGCGGCTATTTTTTCAGATAGGGCTTCACCAAAACCGCTAACAACCAACCAATCCTTTATTTTTTCTTTCAAGTAGATGCCCTAAGTTATTGTAATGACACATTTTTCAGGGCCGACACTGACGTCACTGACCGCCTGTAGACTCTCACGGACTACTTTCTGCCCTGAACACTACTTATATAAATGGAATTTCATTCCAAAGCAGCATAGATAATGATTACGGTATGTTTCTTTTGTTTGAAGCAAAATGCATGCAAAATATCCAAATATCAAACTCAGTGTACGAGTATGTTAGCTTTAACATACACTGAGTTTGATATTTGGATATTTTGCAGAACATATCCAAACAGCACCGATTACTGCACAAACATATCAATAAAAAAAATAAGTTTTATGTTAGCCCATACAATCATTAATTTATGTTATAGAATATTGGGGCGCAAGTGGCGCAACGGTCCTCATTTCCGACAGACTTTGAGCGCTCGTATCAAAGGTTGAAAGACTTACAGAGACTGTAAGAACGAGGGAAATTTATTGGCTGACATCTGAATCAGATAAAAGTTTTTACAGGAAAACTTGGAAAACGTTGGCTGTCGTGACGTCCTTCAGACCAACACATGCCGCCCTCTTTTACGACCCGAAAACAGTTCTCTAAAAAGCCAGCTGTATAATATAACTTTATAAAAACCTGATTTTATTACCGGAGTAAATGGAAAAGCTGCTATTAAAATAAAAAATTAAATCACGTTCATCATAGATGGAACTGAACTTTGCATGTGAATAGAATCGGTCAAAACTGGGGTCTACTGTTGTTGTTTGTCGAATGAGGTAGTAGGTACCTTTAGTATTTTACCAGAGTTTGTCTGGCAGTTTATAGTGCAAGAGCTCTGCTACGGCTGTCAATGGAGTCAATGAACAAGGCGAGTCATATTTTGTGTGGCGAGTGTGATTATACTATGGGACTGACGATCAAACCCAGTATCATTCGATGGCAAAACGCACAAGCTATAACCAATATGTCGCTTATTGATTGACGCCTTAAAACAAATGTTAATCGGGATCAAAACCAAGAGAATCACAACATAAACTACTTTTAACTCCAAGCATAGAATAGCTTGACACATTAATAAAACAGATGCCTAACAATCTAGGAACGTTCGATAACTCAATAAAAGGTCTTTGTTTAAATCAAGCAAACTTCCACTACATGAGGAAATTAAAGGCGCTAGCGTATTGTAATTGAGTTCTCGCGAAGGATATTAGTCGAAGATTGCTCGTCAGTCGGTGTTCTCGGCTCGAATAGTTCCAATCCGGGGGCGTTGATTAAACAGAATCGGTTCAGTGGGACACTGGTGACGTCACTACGACTGTATACGTACAATTTGAAACGATCAATGGAATATAGCCAAATACAGGGTGCAAACAGATGCCTCTAGATTTCCGTGACGCTAAATCGATTGGTTATGTAAAGTCCGTCTTGTACCTGGTATATAGTCTGGAAATACTAGCACAAAACGAAAAATATGTATTATATGAATTATGGTTTCGTTTTCAATCAAAGACTCATTTAAAAATAATGGCTATAAAGTTATTTTTAAGAACTCTCAGCTTTCTTAGAAATAATTAACGGAGCAAACTTATTCGTTGCCTAAATGTAAACATATTCAAAGTTAAACTGTAACTAAAGAGCTCATGAAACTTGGTTCCCAATCAAGGTTCAGGCGTCAATGTAAATGGTGTTTATGTTACCCCGCATATTTGAGTTCATGGGTTCATTAAAACTTGGGACGAAAGTTCTAATGGTATCACATTCGATACTACCGTCTTATTTGTAGACCGGATAATTTTCCTGTAATTATATTATATTATGGAATGGTTAAAATATAGCAATTTAACGAACGCTTGCACAGAGCTTTGATACTCTAGACTGACAGTGTGGCAAATTGAAAAATGACATCCCCGTAGAGTTTCTTGGTGCCGTCTTCTTTAACGGGCGTATTCCGAAGCACTGGTTAGAGTCAACGGTGTTTCCCTTTCCTGTCCTAGATTCAATCTTGGATCAGCGCTTGAAAGGGAAACATCCCTTTTCAAACTGAAACCATAATCAATTATTACTGTTTGATTTAATTTATCATTTTTATGCTTTATGGTTCCCTTTGTTAATGAGATTTAGTTGATTGACTTGTAAAAGCGCGATTTTAATATGGCCTATGTACAATCAATGCTTTGACTTTGGCAAAAAATCCGTTCCGCTGCATTCTGCAATTGTTACTGGTCTGCCTCTTCCCATTAGATGTAAGACCTAATCAATCTAATCATCTTGTTACTATATTTAATTCCCATCCTTTCTTGTTTTTCAATTTTTCGTTTCTATTGGGCCCTTGCTGCATGGTTAGTAGGCCTGTATAGCTTGTATGGAAGAGTTTTCCATACAAGCTTTCCGTTCTATTTCGTCCAGCATCATTTTAGCTCCAGAGTTATTTATTAAGCAAACCGTCTGTTCCAGATACAGAATGTAATTATTATTTGCACGCAACTTTAACCAATGTTTGAGTTGACAGTGACACTGCAGTGTTTGCTATTAATTACGTTAATAGACTGCGGTATACCCGTCTCGATTGATCTAATTAAACTGTAGAGTAATAGCAAATGTTGAGTTAAATTTCAATTGCTAGGGCGATGGAGTTTCCTCCTCAAGGTTTGAGGATTTTTTTTTACCGCCGTTTTTTTTGTTATAACACTGGACAGTGGACAGCCTATTACTTAAAGTGACCGTTGTAGTTAAATTTGTTGTATTGTATAATTTACGGTTGGTTTTTAATCAGGAGAAAAAAACAATTGTACGCTATGGAGATAGAGGCGTGAGAGGGGCGTGGTTGATGTCTAAGTGTTATTAATAGTTAATTAAGATAAATATTGTATACGTGACTTTCTACGCCATTTACGCCATTATCATTAACTGCATTAAGTTTCTGAAATTGGAAAGACGTTACTTTAAGTCAGTTCTAGTAAAACTGTCACCAAACCACTCAGTCACTCAGGTTCTTACTTCAACTAACAGCGCATAAAGACTAATTAAGTCACTTGATCGCAACTCCAACTGGATCAAAGGATGACACTAGGGACCTTGATAATGGCCAATCCTGAGACTACTGTAGTAACTCACAAACAGGACAGATTCGGTTATACTTAGTAAGGGACAAACGAGGTTCTATATTTCGCAATGACAGTTGTTTTGTTAAAATCATGTGACAACAAAGTTCAACAAAAATAAGTTTAATACACACTATTAAATCTAGAACTTTAATTCTCCGCCAATCAAAAAAATTAAACACGGCGCAAGACGATTTTACTGAAGAAACTTTATAGCGATTAGGTATGTTAAATGTCTCATACGGTGCAACGTGGTGAATAATGGACTATTCTAGTAGTAGTAGTAATGGAAAATAAGCTTGTTTAAATGCAGCAAGAACGTTACAGGCTGAAGCTCTATATTACAGGCTGAAGCCATACTGCTCAAATAATATTTTAACAATTTTTTTTTGCATCGACTTCCTAAGTATCGAAAACCAAATCTTAGATACTGTCTCTACAGATACTGTAATGGAGTTCTGTATGATATCAGGATCAGAAATTAGGAGTAACTTGTAAATTCGGAGGGTTAACCCGAGTAGTGGATTAAATTTTCGGCGCATGGTTGCGCCATTAAGGCTGGAGTTCACCAACATTTGATCCATAGTTAAACTAGAGTTAACGGGATATTGTGAAACATTTTCCACTGGTACCTAGCGTCTTATTAGATTAGGTGTGCTTGGTTTTAGTTTTTATTTTAATTGTCTTTATTTGTTTGTATTTTTTTTTAAATATATAACCCAGTTTCTAAGTAAACTGTGTTTAACAATGTTTAAATATTAGTAAAATCCAGTCTCAAAGTTCTAGAACTTGCAAGATGGCATCGTCAGGTGTTTAGGTGTTATAGTATATTAAGAAGCTTGTATATGTATGTATAATTAGACTCGCAGTATATTTTTATCAGTTACAATAATTATCACACAAGATGTTTTGCAGTTGCGTATATCATTAAATGGCTCCATCATATTATTTTATGCTCTCCAGTACTTACCTACTATACAAAAATAAATGACAATCCAAAAATAGTCACCAATAAATATCGAGCTTCACCAAAACACGTATTTCCTGGAACATGTTCTAAGAAATTACTGAGAACTTTTAGGTTTTCCCAAATGTCAGACGAGGGCTTTGGCGTTGCTCTTTCACGTAGTTTCTCTCTTTTTCATAGGTGACGTTAGACGAATTAAATACCTTTTCTGACCATGCTACGGACTAGAGGCTCCAGCCGACGCGTCACCACCAGTCAGGCAGCCCAAGACAACGCGTAATGTTATCATAAAAACTGGTATTAAACAAATGTTCTAAACTTAAAGTTTCAGCATCAGTATGCTTATTTCAATTACAGTTTAATCTAAACGACTATGCAACATCTAATCTCCCTTTATTGGTATTTGAAACACAATTTGCGCACTAAACAAAATTTACTAAATCAACAATATCATACAGTTTAAAGCTAACTTTAACAATGTTTTGTACATAACTAGTCCAATTACGTGTAACTTTCCACTAATACTGCTAATTTTGGCAAACATAAATTTGCGGTCCCCGAAATTACTTTAACATGCAATTACAACGGAGGTTTCTATGATGTCAAGTTTAGGGAGGGCAAGATTAAATTTGTCGGAAAATTATCTCGATCACGCATAACATAATCAGTGTACAGTTATAAATAAAATGAGGTAGTATGTTATATATAGACGTGGTTGTAAATAGATGGTTATTTACGAGGTTAAAGGTAACTTTCAAAGTTATCTGAGATACGTGCCTCAATTATGTGCTAACAATAATATTCTATACATCCTTGTATTACGCCTTAACTAATATTAAGTTATTTGCTCTGTTATTATTTTGTACATAATATTTGTACGTAAATTATCCACGTGTATTTTATTCGCTGTATTACGTAATTATTATTGCAGTATAACCATTTAGTTTAACCAATTGAAAAAAAACGCCACAAACACTCCACTCCTTCCGCAGTGTCAGTTGTCCGCCGTATCAATGACGTTACGCGGTGACCGGCTGCATAATATGGCGATGAAATATTGAACGAGAACTAAACAAATCCACTCGGGACCTGCCCTAACTATAACGTTACTTTTTACGTTACGTTACACCACGCTCCTATTAAAAACTAACTATTTTTATATCCAACCGCTCAAGCGGGTTACGCGCGCGCAATTGTTTGAAAAAGAACTGCAATCGCGCTTGGAAAACAATTTACGTACTGCCAACATTTTTCGCAGTTTTGTTCACACTTAGAGATAAAAAATTAAAAAAATAATTGATTAAATTTCAACGTTATGCCATATCGTTTACAAACAAAGATACAATATTATAATGTGATATGAACGCAGCTACCCAAAAACCAGTATTGACATAAAACCGTGTCATAATATATCTCAGTTACAGGGGCTCTCGGTAAAGTGTGAAATATACGGATGTTCAATATTTATAGGATTTTTATTTGTGTTATTTATTCACCAGGCACGTTTTGTCGTCGAGACAAAAGGAGAGTCCGCCTCCGTATCTTATTTTTCGTTAGTATCTGCATTCGTTTTGGTCATGTTAGGCCGTATAAATAATGCATTACCACGCGTCGGGTCTCTCCTCGAGCGGTCAGAGGGAATAAAATTATTCACAGGAATCTTAGCACTTATAAAACAACACGATTCATTGTTGTATCTTTAACTCAAAATAATACATTGAAAATGGCCACCGAAACGGAAATATTGAAATCAATCTCATACTTTATTCATACGTATATTTGTATGTAAGATAAATTTTAATAAACTCGTAGCGTTTCGGAATGTCCGCAAGCGCAATCATTTTGAATGTCCTAACTTAATAAACACATTACCATTGACTGCGGAGAGTGGATCTCGAAGGGAAATGTTAGCTTACAGAAACAAAAACTCTTTTCGGAGCAAATACCGGTGTCTTGTTTTAATTAGAATGCAAATTTAATAGCCTAGAGGGATTTACATGTCAATGGTTGCCTAAATAACGAGAACTGAGACACAAAGGCCGGGGCCGATCCAGCGCAGTCTGCTTACTGGCTTTCGCATATTGATCTCTAGGTTTATGAAGCATCAAGCGCCTATGAATACCAATAAGTGCTTCGAGAAATTTGAATTGCGTTTCTGAATAGTTTTCGGTTGAATTTGCATGTATACCTACAAATTGTGTTGCCGCCGTCGGGGGATGTTTCGTTGGTCTTTTTCAGTCAAGTTCTATATTTCATTTATGTCTATACTAATAAATATTATAAAGAGGAAAGATTTGATTGTTTGTTTGTTTGCATGAAAGACTCCAAAACTGCTGAACCGATTTGAACAATTATTTCACTGTTGGGAAGCGACACTATCCCCGGGTGATATAGGCTACTTTTTATCCCGTAAAAATTAACGGTTCCCGCGGGATAGTAGTTAACGCGGGTGAAACCGCGAGGCGCTTCTAGTTAATGATAAAATAATTGATAGTAAGTACGTTTTGTACGGTACCTCTGACAACTTCACGTAGTATTATCAGTGACAATTTCATGGAACATCACTGGTAAGTTTCCCAGGTTTCCCAGGCAATATTGAAAACCATCTGGCATCGTCTCTTTTAACTTGGGCATAAGTTTGAGTCTACTCATTGACGTCACGCTCTATTCCATAATGAGATTCCCGTCACCAGTGCTCATCGCGTTTGATACACCTGCCATAATCCTGTTTAAAACTAATACCACTAATGGCGTTCGCATGTCTTTATTTATATGGCGTCTCGTAAACGCGACGTAATTTATTACAGCGCTGTATTGTTTTAATTTTTATCTGTAAAGCACGCAGTTTTATTTCTGTGTAATGATCTTAAAATATGTATATGGTCTATAAATTAATTGACAGAACATTTAAGTATCGTGTTGAAAAATACTTTGTTTTCCAGATTAACTTACAAGTTACAATTTTCGGTATTGCAAGCCTCATTTTCACCACAAAACGAGGCCAAAAATATAATGTAAGATAATAAATCAAACAATCTACTTCTCATCAACTCTAGACACATTGTATTATACTGTAATGACATTGAAATATAAATAAAAGCTTGTTATAAAAATTCAATAAATAAGACGAATAATATGTGTTTTTGAAATGACACTCAGTATTAAAATCTGAACAACTTTTTGGTAATTAAGACAATCGAGTTTTTATAAGAGTTATTCAATAACAAATTTACACCTACTTAGTCTATATAAAAAAGGGTCTCAGACTGTGACACCGTATTTTATTATAGCCACAGTTTTTATCAAAGAGAGTGTGAAGGAATTGATTTATTGATCGAAGAGATTTACCGTCTATAAATCCATAATTGATAGCACAGGTAATGGGCCGAAGAATGAAACTTTTATTGCAGTTGATACTTATCAGTCTATGTCTATTAGCAGGAATAAAAGAAGTAGAGTACTGATGAACTCTTCCAAACTTTAAATTAATTCGAAATAATACATTTTAGATACTTATGGTGTAGTTCATACAGGAGAAAAGGTTTACGAGGTAATTCTTATGCCAGTCTATCCGCTACCTAAATTGCTAACTTACTAACTACTTACTAACTACCTGAATTGCTAACTTACTAACTACTTACTAACTACCTAAATTGCTAACTTACTAACTAAATTGCTAACTTACTAACTACTTACTAACTACCTAAATTGCTAACTTACTAACTAAATTGCTAACTTACTAACTACTTACTAACTACCTGAATTGCTAACTTACTAACTAAATTGCTAACTTACTAACTACTTACTAACTACCTAAATTGCTAACTTACTAACTAAATTGCTAACTTACTAACTACTTACTAACTACCTAAATTGCTAACTTACTAACTAAATTGCTAACTTACTAACTACTTACTAACTACCTAAATTGCTAACTTACTAACTAAATTGCTAACTTACGTAAGTACTAGCTAACATAATGTTACAAGATAATATTAATTTATAACATAACTACTGGTTTATACAAGAAAGTGCCCACAAGGCTGCCAGTATCAAACAATAACGACTATGGACAAACTTAACAGAACTTATACAGCCCTAAAAAGTTAGATACTTACCTAAAAATATTTCACAGATTTCAAACACACCATAATTTGTACTAACTAAACACAATAATTAAATGAAAAGTGAATAAAGATGGATGTTATAACCAACTTGTCCTTACACCGAATCCTAAGCGCTCAGTATACCACTAAATGAGCGGGTGCATTTCCTGCAATTTTTCCTGAAAAACTGCAAGCGCACTCAAAGTCATACAAACTTGAATGGCACGATATTCAGCTCACTCCAATTACAGCAATAGGGTTCGAGTGGAAGGAAAAATTCATGGCAAAAAGAGAAATTAACTAAGCCAGGGGTGACGGAAAATGTAAACGTCGGGTTCCACGAGTCTAAAGTTGGATATAACATTGTAGGTGAGGTTTTCTGGATTTTATACATTTTCGATTGTTCGTATTTTGTGCCCATATATTTTAAGGCACCTAACTGAACACAATTAGGCAGGAATCTTCATAAATATTTAAATACAATTAGTACGTAATTATGCCTTGTAATGCACCAAGACTAAAACAAAAAAGTTATATAACCCACACAAAAAAAAAATTACCTATAATAATTAATTTCACCTTTTCAAAAAATATACGAGTACCTATAACGTTACTGAGCATAACATTCAGTAGTAAACCTACCAGTTTAAAATTATGATATCGTTGGTACAAAGCACAGTTCAAGACACAAATTCAAGTAAAGTTTCGAAGTTTGCTCAGGGAACCCCAAAAGCAAGAAAAAATACCGAGGGTTGCGGAGGGTAGCACGTGACGTCACGGCCCGTTGCAACAGAGCCTAATAGGAAACGCGATCGTTGTCTTTAATCGAATCTGGGCTGCGATCGTAAGCGCGGAGGTGTAAGCCAAATCAAGCCAATAGAACTGACAGAATAAGGATATTTTTTACTTAGCAGATTTTACAGTGACAGGTTTTCAGTTCTTTTAAGGCGTACATCACGAACTATTTATAATAATACTAGAAGAAACGGCCACGCGTTGCTGTGGCTAAGGTTTTTGTTATTGCGACTATACATAGAAATATTAGCTATCCTATCTTTTAAGTTAGACCAAATTGCACACGGTGTGCAAATTTGATTAAAATCGGTTCAGTAGTTTAGGAGTCCATCGCGTTCAAACAACGTGATGCGTAATTTATATATATTAAGATATTCAAACACAGTATAACTGCAGTATGACCAGCCAAAATCTGTACATTTCAGTTTGTACGTGCAAAAATTAGTTATTTTTAGGAACTGTCCCGAAAATTCAACGGCATAAAATCGCTATAATCTCGGCTCATTTCGGTACACAACTGTATAACGTTACGCCACATTAATACGTTTTACAACCTAAATTACTGCCTAACATAGTCTTGAGGCACTTACTCGGCATACAATGTAACGAGAAAATTAAAATAATACACGCTTCTCGAAGCGTGGTCTTGGGCGACAACGCGTGGTGATAAAGGAACTGACGCACTGGCACCGATTTAGTTGTTACGTGACTGAAAACGACGCATAAATCTGAAACATTTAATACCACCTATCTTTTGTGACTGAATAGGCAAGCAATTGAGCACGGTCTCATCTGATAGTTTGAGATACTTTGTGAGGGATTGAGACATTGATAAATATAGATGAGATATTTCTAAATCGCTCATTTTTATTTTTGTAAAGACGATTTAAAAATTACTCGATCATTTGTTCAGTGACTGTACTAATAGAGTTGACAATAAATCATAGTATACAATAGATAAGTATAAGAAGCAGCAATTTAGAAAACATTGCCCATTTTTTCTAAATTGCAAGTTATAATGTCTTCTGTAATTTATTAAAACATCGTCCCCTGTGAGTGAAAACTTCACGCGGCTCCCCAGATAAGCTCGAGCAAAAAGATTTAGAATTATACGTCCTCATATCGTGTTATTACAACTGTGGAAACGCTCATTTCGATTGTCACGATATAGGTTGTCGTATGTGGCTTTCCTCGGTTCGGCTAATATTTTCACTATATTTTTATATGGTTAAAATATTACATTCTTACACATTATTTTAAAACAGTCAAGCTGTATCGCAATGAGTCTAGATGTAGAAGTTTTTAATTGTAATAACCATTGTTTTTCATTTCTTTTAACGGTAACGGTCTAGCAAAAGTCAATGTGATAAAGTAATTAATCGGGAGTACCTACACTTTATGATAAACTTACAAAACACTTTAAAACTACAAATTCAGTCACAGTGAAATTGCATGAGATAAGTAAAGAAACACACATTCAGACTAAATTTAAAACAATGGCTTCTAGAAAAGCACTGCTATGAATTGAACGTATTTTTAAATTTATTAATTTAAAGTTGTAATGTATTTTGAGACATGTAGCAGTTCTACCAATAAATTTTACAATTATTATTCTTTTTCATATTTTTTTATTGAAAAAGTCATGAATCTTCAATAAAATAAACTTGAGCTGAACCACTACAAGAAATGTCGCAACTCTACGAAAATATCACAATTCTTGATTCAACCCCAACATGAAACCTACGACCATACTGATCACGAGTCGAAGTCGCTATACGATACGGCCCATCTCAATCGCGTCTCGAGAGCCGCAATCTATCTTTGACGGAAACTCGAAGAGTACTTGTAACCTCAACCATGCGTGACGTTGGATGATCGATTGACCGAAAAAATATGTCGTTTCATTGATATAAGTGGCACAGAGCCTTTATGTAAGAGTTGAAAGGATTTGGGATATATTTCGGAGAAATGATCTTCGTACCTAATTTGCGGGTGGGTTGGGACGGTAATGAATTGGTTTATGATTTTCCACAGGAGCTATTGAGTAAATGAAATCATACTTTTAAGGTATCAGTGAGAGTATTACATTATTATGTGACAGGAGCCATTAATAATAATTAATTTAACAGTTTTGTCAGCTCTGATCCTAAACTTTAGCTGAGTAAAAATCATGAAAAAATATTTATAATAGTCTCTCAAAAGGTTATTGCATAGAAAATAGTTATTATTGATACAAAAAAAAACAATGGGATGCAAGTAAAAAAAATATTATTGTAATTTATACATTTCCTCATTACAATCTAATAAAACACCTTGTTTTCTTCCAGTATTTATCCTTACCTGATTGATCGAGAAACAGTATCCAATACCCAAATGCATATACCCCATTCCTCTCTACCACAATCAAAGTTTCAAGACCCAAGAAGCTTACCTCCTAGGTTTATGCAAGGCTCGGTAATGAATATAAATTAACTTCCACCGTATCCTCCTTGTGTAGATAGTAATGGCATTCTAGTCTAGGCGACTTGAAATGTGGCTGTGTTAAAATTGCATGCTGTTGATACCGATTATGTCTTAAGCCAGTTTTCATAAACTATAAACTAGGTAACGCCTAATGAATTGTTGCCTGCTGATAGGAAAAGCCTAACATATTTTGTAGCAAATCAGTCATTTATGTCATTTAATAGTATTTAAGCAATTTCAACAAATGAATTGACGCAAAATCTTCTTCAAGATCCGGATGGCACTTATCATTGGGTAAGCAAACTACATACTCGTCTACATCAGATCATGAGCCTTGTCTACAACATGTTTTAGTACGAACTGCTCGATGTTTGTAGAATTTACCAAGTCTGTGTAGATAAATAATTTTGTCTGAGCTCAGCTCCCAAGAGCAAACGTAATGAATATAAACATCTCACCCGACGTCTACGCGGTTGCTTGAGCTTGCGTTGAAACAAAAGGGGTTAATACCATAATGAACGCTTTTACTTCTAGTGTACCTAGTAGTAAAAATGCAATTGGTGAGTAATCTTTGTGTTTGTTCAATCTATGTTCTTTGTTTTGTTAGTTCCTTCCTCCGCAATTTCTTCCGCGTGAGACGCCTAGATGTTGACAGAGAAGTCATTGCAATTATTGACGTAGACGTCGGAGCCGGTGCAACTGCTGATGCAGTAGAGGGTGTTGCATTCAAAATCTTGTAAAATAATTAAATTTTGATACGTATTTGTTAGATTTCGTGAATAAAACCAGATTTTCTTTTGAGATGTACGGCGTATTTATTGCGAGCTCAATGGTCAGGCAAAAAGTGATAGTATAACACATCCGTCAAAACAAGCAATCAGTCATGATGACTGACACCAGACAGTAGGACATTGACATTGACGTAAGAAACAGAGTAAACAATTAACACTAGAGAAGGCGCTAATATTTAAATATTACAACACTCTGACCAAATTTAAGCCTTCTAGCTAACATTACTTAATTTTTACTTAGGGTACATACCTGCCTATACATACAAACAATATAGAACTAAACATAGCAAGGTATGTATACAAGTCAACGTCTCTGACCTAATTTTTAAGACTAAACAACTTACAAAAATTTTAACAACTCATTCTACTACTAACTGCACTAACGAAATTACATAAACTTACAAAACATAGTAACAGTACATAACTAGTAGTAGTACTAAACATAATGAGAAACATAAGCTTATTTCTACTTAAGCAAATCAGATCTTTATGAGATAGTTTCACATTACTAGTAAGCTGTAAAATATACATAGCAAAGTATATAAAACTTATCTTTCTATTTTACATACACCAAGCTTTGCTCTCAAATATTGAAATCTTTCTTTAGACAGAGCTTTTGTAAAAATATCAGCATTTTGTTCATTAGTACAGATATAATTTAAATCAATTTGTTTGTTTACATACTTTTCCTTAATAAAATTATATCTTACTTCAATATGTTTACATCTTTTATGATAATCTACATTTTTAATTACACAAATTGCACTTTGATTATCAATATTCAAACAAATAGAGTTCTGATTATATTCACCAATGTCTTTCAGTAACTGTTGAATCCACATAGCTTCCTTGGTCGCAGCACAGGCAGCCATAAACTCCGCCTCTGTGGTGGACAAGGCAACACTTGCCTGTCTCTGACTGGCCCACGTCACAGCTGCACCATTCTTCATGAACACGTACCCTGTCATTGAGCGTCTCGTACTTGTGTCGTTGGCATAGTCCGCATCACTGTATCCAACCACAGGATTCTGCAGTGTGCTTGTATACTTGAGCCCGTAGTCCTTGGTTTCTTTCAAGTACTTCAGGATCTTCTTAACAACGGCATAGTGAGTATGGTCATAGCAGTTGAGGTAGCGACTGACCAAGCTGACTCCATACATGATATCTGGCCGACTGACGATGGCCAGGTGCATCAGAGAGCCAACAGCTTCCCGGTATGGAATATTTTTATCCTCCGGCTGCTCAGCCCTCTCCAACTTCGTGTGTGGGTCAACTGGAATTTGACTTGAATTAGCATTACACAAATCAAATTTTACAAGTACCTGTTCAATATATTTTTGTTGATGAATGAATAGATTCCCATCTACTCTTTCTATTTGTACTCCTACAAAATTATGTGGTTCACATAATTTTATCTCAAAGTCCTCTTTGAGACTTTTGATGATCCTGTTCAAAATGGTAACATCATCTGAAATTAAAAGTCCATCATCGACAAACAATAACAAATATGTCTTCTTCTCATTTATCCAAGCTGTGTACACACATCGGTCTGCATGGCTGTTGACAAAACCATATTGTTTCAGTGTAGAGTCAAATTTGTGATTCCAGCATCGTGGGGATTGTTTCAGCCCATAAAGCGATCTGTTCAGTTTACAGACATTGGTCTCAGGAACTTTCAGACCTTCTGGTGGTTTCATGTAGATGTTTTCCTGAATATCGCCATACAAAAATGCAGTTTTTATGTCAAATTGGACCATTTTTAGGTTATGTTGAGCTACTTCTGAGAGAACCATACGAATTGAATCATACCTTACTGTGGGAGAGAATGTCTCATTGTAATCAATGCCTTTTTTCTGAGCACAGCCTTTTGCACATAGTCTGGCTTTGTAAAGAGTACCTGATTTCTGTTCCTTGGTGCGAAATACCCATTTACATCCAATTATTTTTGTTTCAGATGGTTTCTCCACCAGCTCCCATGTTTTGTTCTTCTCATGCGCTTTCAGCTCTTCCTCAATTGACTGTTTCCATTCACTGGCCTCTGGTGAATTTACTGCTTCATTATATGTCTCTGGAATCAAAACTGTATTCACATATGAACAAAAATATGAGTCCTCATTCTTCATATTAATTTTCCTTGACCTCGTTGTGACATTTGGATGTGGTTCCTCTGACCTTTTAGAAGGTGAACCATTTTCTGAATAAAATGTTTCATCAGAATCATTAGAACTGGAGTGTCTGACTCTTTCATTTTCTGAACTAAGTTGTTCCTGAACAACTTCCTCTGATTTTGAATCAATTTCATAGTCTGATATTATTTCTGATATAGGTACTGTTGCAAAGTTTCTTTTTACTGAACTCTCAAGAAAGACAACATCTCTACTTCTAGTGGCTGTTCTAGTTTTAGGGTCTATGACTTTATACCCTTTTGTATTTTCACAATAGCCAATAAAAATCATTTTATGTGCTTTTGAGTCCCATTTCTTTGATTTTTCTTTGGGAACATGCACCATTACTTCACAACCAAAGATTTTTAAGTGACTTACATCAGGCTTCTTTCCGGACCACATTTCCTCTGGAGTTGAAAAGTTCAGTGTGCGTGTCGGTGAGCGATTCATAAGATAAGCTGCAGTTGACACAGCTTCTGCCCAGTACTGCTTCTGTAACTTTGCATTTATTAGCATACATCGAGCCTTTTCAACTAAAGTGCGATTAGCACGCTCCGCCAACCCATTTTGCTCTGGAGTATATGGGTATATGGGTTTGTGGTTTGATGTAAAATACCTGAGTCTTTCAGAATGTTTGAAAAATTTTTACTTGTATATTCAGTTCCATTATCTGACCGGAAAATTTTAATCTTTGCATTTAACTGATTTTCTACATTACTTTTGAACTCTTTAAATTTTTCAATCATATCAGACTTATTTTTCATGAAATAGATGTATACTTTCCTTGAAAAATCATCGATGAAGGTGACAAAGTACCTTGCCCCTCCAATTGACTTTACTTCCATGGGGCCACATATATCAGAGTGTACTGTCTGCAGTAGTCCATCGGCTCTCGATCCTTCACTCGGGAACTTCTGTCTGGTCTGTTTCCCTTCAAGGCATGATACACATATCATTTTGTCAACCTTGTCACTCAGTGCTATACCTTCAGCACATCCAGGTAGTTTCTTTAGATCTGAGAAGTTCAGATGGCCCATTCTTTGGTGCCATAAATAAGAATCATTTTCATTTATTTCTGATATGTATGCAACACTGCTTGTAGTGTTTAGCCTGTACATATTATTACTGAGTTTGGCTGTAGCCACTTCTTTATTCTGCGCGTTGATTATCTTACAACCGTGGCTATCAAACTTGACATGGCATCCTTTACTCATCATCTGGCTCACGGACAAAAGATTTGTAGCTAGTTCAGGAACATACAGTACATTTGTTACCTTCAGTTTCCCTCCATTGGAAATTTGTATGTCGACACTTCCTGAACTCTGCACCGGAAGGACTTTGTCATTTGCTACTCGAATACTGCTCACCGGAGGACATGTTTCATCGTATAGCCACTCCCTGTGCTTTGTCATGTGCATGGAGGCGCCCGAGTCGATGAACCAGCCATCGTGATTCTGTTGAGTAGCTGAAAGCACGGCAATGAAATTTGCATTATCTTGTGATTTATTACCTGCTCTTTTAGATTTACAGTGCTTTGCAATATGGCCATGTTTATTGCATGCATAACATCTAGGTCCTTTAGTCTTTTGTTTCTGATCTTTCTTATTATTTGTATATAATGCCACTGTGTCTGTTTTGACTTCTTGCAACAACTTTGTCTTAATCAAATCAGCTGAGACCGCTACACCGGAACTTTCCAAAGCCATTATCATCGGTTTATAGATATCGGGCAGGCCGGCCAATAATAGTGTACCTAACCACTCATCATCTACTTTGAAATTGATGTTTCTGAGTTTGTGTGCAGTGCTCATTATCTTTGATACCATCACCTGATATCTTTGATACACCTACATCGATACTCCTCGATGTTTTGACACCCGTCGAGGTTTGTCGTTATCAGGTCTCGCAATAAACCAACTTTCCTAGTTAGCCCTGAGTCATCAAATGCTTTTGTTAGGTTATTCCACACTTCTTGTGCGGTTTTGGCCTCCTCTATGTGTACATAAACTGATGAATCACATAGTAAAATAAGTTTTGACTTAGCTTTTAGAATCTTCTTCTTGTTGGTTTCAACGCCGGTTACACATTCCCAGAGCTCCTCATGCTCCAAGTATGTTTGGATAGCAAACTTCCAAGTTGCAAAGTTGGATCGTCCCACCAACTTCTCAATCTGCATTCCGTGTACATTGCTATTTGTGATAGACATCGTTAGAATTGCTGAAAAGCTGTTAAAAAGATGCTGGAATGCCGGGGCGCCTGAGTGCACGCGCACATGCGCGATTGATTTTTCGCAAACTTGAAAATAACTCGGAAATATTTTCACAGATTATTCACTATGGCCTTTAGCGTGATTATAAATAATTTCTGAGCCCATGACCTGTTAGATTTCGTGAATAAAACCAGATTTTCTTTTGAGATGTACGGCGTATTTATTGCGAGCTCAATGGTCAGGCAAAAAGTGATAGTATAACACATCCGTCAAAACAAGCAATCAGTCATGATGACTGACACCAGACAGTAGGACATTGACATTGACGTAAGAAACAGAGTAAACAATTAACACTAGAGAAGGCGCTAATATTTAAATATTACAACAGTATTCATATTTTGATTTTCTTTTTTATCTAACAGAGTGCCGTTACGGGAACTTCTCTAACCCTGACTGCTGTTTCTCTGCCAATATTCGAAGCGATGTCTATTGACTAGTCTCGATACCATACTAGTTTTATTATATCAGTACATAAACTATGCTTATTTCTAATTTAATGTTAACTAGCTGAACCCACGTGGGCAATTTAAAAGAGTACGTACAAAATGTATAACGAACTATTACGGAAATCAGTGATAAAAACCATACTTACGTACAATGTACATACATCCAACGCCCATAAGTACATTCACATTTCAAGATCGAATATGGATAGAAAGGAATCTTTAAAGTAAGCTAACACAAGATATTACGGGAAATAAACTTTCTGCAAATGTGAGTAGATATCAAAAAAAGCATACTTCGAAGTAATCACAGAATAGTGGTGGGCTAAATACGAGCTTCAAGCAAAGTTCGTTTGAAAAGCAATGTTATTTCAGGGAGGATTATTCACTGTGTTCTATTTCTACTGCGTCACAGCTGCGGAAGGTTCCGTCCGTATTCACTTTGTCGCCCATTGATCTTCGGTGCTGCCGTCGTCTGGTGTTGGCTGGTTTGTTTGCTTATTTCCATAGTCTAGACGAGCATCCATTTTTTTTTATAAACCTTTTAGTTAGTTTTTTTATGGTTTTATTTGTTTAATTAGTTTATTAGATTGAAGTGTTTGACTTGTAAAAGTGCGATTGCTATTTGATTTTGTTTGATTGCTATTTGATTGATTTTATTGCCTATTTACTATAAAAGATTTGACTTTGACTTTGACTAACATATAATATAACACATATAACAATAATTATATTTTTGGTACGGACCGAGTAACAGTTCTCTCGGCAGCAAATGGCTCAAGGATGATGCAAAAATCAATTAGTGTTACATTTATTACACTTTTTAGTTAGTCTTTAGAGTTCCGTACCGAAATGGTAAAACGGGTACAAAATATTACTAAGACTCCGCTGTCTGTCCGTCTGTCACCAGGCTGTATCTCATGAACCGTGATATTATGACAGTTGAAATTTTCACGGATGACGTATTTCTATTGCCGCCATAACAACAAATAATAAAAAACATAATAAAATAAATATTTAAGGGGCTCCCATACAAAAAACGTGATTTTTGCCGTTTTTATATATAATGGCACGGAACCTTTCGTACGTGAGTCTGGCTCGCACTTGTCCGGTTTTTAGAAACCCTACCGTTTTCTTGGTAGAGACTAACTATGAAACACTTTGTGCAAACTATAATCTCATATCTATATCACTAACATAAACACACAAAGCAGCTGGCTAAGTTTTTTTAATATAAGGTTTTTAAAAGAAGCTTACTTCTCGGAAGTCAGTCAGACGTACAAAAACCAATACGGTCATTTGCGCCAAATAAAATCCACATTATGCCTGCAAAAATGCAGTCGGGAAACGCAGACGGTGAACAACCAGTACAACAATACATTACTCAGGGATGTAGGCTGTAGAGGCACGGTCAACCTATCTAAGGTGTATATTATCTAAAGCTATCATGGTCTGCATTATTTTGACTGTGATGATGAGTACAAGAAGTACGGCGGGCAAAGAGAGTCAACTGTCAACGCAATCAATTTCTATTGCATACGTTGCATGGTTTCTTACAGAAAATTTAATGTCATGAAAAAAATCACGATACTTCCAACACCCATCTCGTTCCGGTTTACATCTTCCAACACTGTTTTGCTCCCCACTTTTCATGCCGTACTAAAACATTTCGCTCATAGTAACCATCGCCTCTCTTCCTACAACGGCGAGAAACTCCCCGATGTTTGCGCACCGCGTCTGCTGGTACGCATTAAAAGAAAATTAACGGAATTTGATGCATGGATTATGCAAATCGATGCATATCCGCTCCCGTTCTTTGTTATCACGTACACTAAATGAGTTTTAATAGCGTTGCTGACGACACAGCGTAATGTTGCACGGAAACAGGTGGGGTAGAATGGCTGTAATATCAGAACAAAGAGTTACTATTACTGCGGGTCTGTTAACCCGTACTTATAATCTACAAACAACAAACAACATTTATCCTTACCTAAAGCAATTACTGTCGCGCTTACTGATCAATTGCATTGAGTACTAAATGTTATTTTACTATTTTACTTAATATTTGGTTTCCTTTCTTCCTAGGCTATCAAATTTCCTGATAAAGTTTTTTTTTATGCATGGTGCGCCTTCTCCAACACAAGATTTAATATGTTTGACACCTAGGTGATTCGGCAACAGAGTTTTTAAACCACATTCTTCCTTCTCTCCACCATTCGTCTCTTTCTCTTCTTTACTCAGGGTAGGACCAAAATATAATTTGACACGTAAAGTAGACTAGACCATTCTACCTTCAATTAATTCATCATTCGAGCAAGCAGCATATTCAGTGTTTTGCGTCTGCTAATTAATTCCGAGCTGTGGGTATTCGGTAATTCTGTGTAAACAGTCTTGGTGTTTACAGTAGCTCCCGTCGTCTTTCAGCTTAAAAGGATTCGGGTTGTGTGTGTTTGGGTTATGTAAAAAGTTGGTGTGGTAAAATAACAAAATGTTATTTTCTTTGTAAGGAATAAAGTTAAATACTACTATGCCCAATACCGTTTTCCAAGCAAAATCAGTAGTTCTTGCCGATAAATTCTATAAGTGCCAACAGTAGCTGCAGCTGCGTAAGTACATACGAGTAATAACATCGTTATTTCATCCCTGAATGATAAAAGTGAGTTCCTGTTGTTTTTCTACATCGTACATTTAGTTTGACTATCCGTTATTTTTTACTAGGAACTTTTATTCGGTCCCCTCTAAACAAAATTATAGTATCATAAAACAATGATTTAGACTTTCGATACCTAACTCATTTTTCCATTATTGTAGGGGAGAATGAACAGACATGCAACTTTTATCTAACTTGGTATCTATAGGTCCGTACAGTTCATATCAGTATGGGATATTATACTAAGTGGATTGGTTGACAATAATTTAAATTGCTTATTGTTTCGCTATGGCTTATGCAATAGTGCATGGGCTCTTACGTCATCTATATCTACTTTGAAAGAAAACTTACGTTTGTTTATTTTGTGTCTTTTGCGGGTATGTTAATGACATGCTTTAATATTATTTGGCTTAAAACGTATAGAACAAACAGTTATTACTGATAGAAGAGAAGACAATAATGTGGTTGTAAATTTTCATCACTAAACTTATTTATGGAACTTTTGCCTCTAATTTGTGCTAGCAATAGTTCTACAAACACACAAGTTAAGAAAACACCTACTCGTAGGTATAATGAGTTCTTTGACTTCACCTAAAACGCGTGCTTAGCTGAAATTAACCGAGTCCCATACTGTTTTATCATTGTATAACGTATCTATAACGTGATTTGATAATAATAACTTCGAGACGGGAAATGTGGAAATGAGGGGGTGAATCGTAGGGCGTGAAAATGTTTATACACTTTCATAATTTTGAAGGGATGATATCGGATCCGCAACAACGAGGGTTGGGGCTAGGAAAGGGCTTTCAACAAAATACTTAATACGGAAAATACGAGGTAGAAAACCTGGTTATTTCTAGAGGTGGTAGTTATTATTTGCGCGCGGTTCTATAAGCCAAGATTTGGTTGAAGTGGGGGAAAACGAGGCGGTTGTTAATTTCTGAGAGTTTTCGTTTGGGGCATGGACTTTAATGTTATTATTTTACAATGCTTAGCAGACCACTGCAAAAACATAAATGCAACAAGAAAACAATTATTTTCTACCCCAAAAAGAATGAATACCACTGAGTTTGGATCGTCAATATTACAGAATTTGTTTTCATATAATATTGAGTGAATAATCGAGTTATTGGTGTAGATACACTTCTGTTCATTTTGATAACTTAATTTTGTGTTTTACGTACATTTTAAGCCTTATTGGTCAGTGAATAAGTAAGGGAATCTATCAAGTGGTTCGAGGGGCCCAAATCTTATGGAGTGACCCAGAATTTGGGTCAAATTCTTTGGAAGTCGGACCTTAAAAAATTGGTTTTATTCAGTCCGTATGCTCAAGGTATTGGAGTAAATACGGAGAACGAGATTTGTAACTTGTGTGATGAATTCTTTTGACTTTGTAGGTAAAAAGAGGCTAATAGATTGGATCGTGGTATTGAATAAAACATTTTTGGTAAATAAACCTTGTGTTCTAGTTATGTGGAATATGTATATTTTTTCATACTCTAGATTGAACCACGGTAGAGTCCATATCATTTGGTGCCGTGACCAGAATATAAATAAGTGTTCAGTTTAAGTGCTTTATATATCTCTACAAACTATATTGTGGTTTCAAACACATTTTATTAATAGGAAAATTCTTAAAGAAATTAGCATTTACCTACGAGAGCACAATACATTACACCAAAATTCAACGAAATGCTTCACTTCCCCGTAATCAGTCAGCATTGTGTATAATATTGCTCATCCCTCTTTCTGAGAAAATACTTATCAAAATAATGCTCTACTTAAACACAATTGACTACTCGGGCAGGATTTATAAAAGAACATCTTCAAAATCCTTACTTAAGGAATCCACATAAAAAGCAAACGAAATCATTTACTCCTCCAAAAGGACATTGTTTCACCGCTTAAGCCATAGCTTTCCATTAACTTCTCCTAGTGTAATTTCAGAGGGTGATTCGCGGCCGCAGGATTACCTTATACGGTGAAGTGGTTACGTATCTTGGATCTCCAGGCTTCCACGGACCCGAGTGTGGATACTCAACGGTTTTATTGCGGTAGTAAAACATAAGGGTTTTCACGTTAAAGCTTGTACGGAATGACACGTCTCCGATTCATATGCTGACTTGCAGAGCTATTAGGAAAGAGTATTTGGGTGGAGGCTGAGCAGTCGAATATTGATGGGTTCTGAAAAATGTGAGTGTTAAAGATATAGCCGCGATAACGATTTTTTTCTTACGACTATTTTTCTGAGTTGGTTACTCACATCAAAGTGGTCGTACTACACGTAGGTTAGAGTTTCATTTTTAATAACCTTTGTTCATGTATTTTGACACGATTTTCTACTGGCAGACTTAGGTATGTTTCGCTACGGTCACATTTGAATAAGTGCTCATTTCAAAAAGTGTGCTGCAAAATAATAGCACCAGCGTAAGTATAACCGCTTGCGTTACCGATGTACGTTTTTATAGTTTTAAAATAATTATATGAATCTAGTATTCACACCCCTAAGCCGAAGCAGACCATAAAGGTCGAAAGTCCAGACATCTAATAACGGAAAGGCTAAAAACAATTTTTCCAATCTCTTTGCGCGGCTGGCGGAGGTCCGGCGATAAATTTTATGACAAATTGAACCTTTGGATTTGGCCATATTACGTTTGGTTGTAAGTTGGTAAGTACGTACGTTGAGAGAGACAATGTAGGGATCACAATTTTGGCGGAAAATTTAAGTAGGTTTGATTTCATTTCTATATTAACATAATATATAAAATACTAGAACGATTTCATTTCAAGATTCTGTTTAGAAGTAGAGTAACTAAACATTTCATTAGAGTTCTATAAATGTATTACAAATAATGTTGATACTCGTAGGCCGGGAGCTACCAGTATAAGTATATTATAACTAATAAAAAAGCTGTGAACTGAAAGTGTCTAAGTCATTTATAATTAGGTTTTCTCCATCAACTGCCAATTAATAGGTCATTATATTTCCGTTGTACCTACCTTTTTCAAGGGGGACGGGGAACGGGGTCTAAAATGTGTTATGTAATTTAGGTCACTCTAGGTTGGTAGCTCTCAGTCTATTTACTCCAGACTGTTGATCATGTCTACGTATGACTTTAATTAACTTTATTAAAGGTCGCGACGCTTTGTTGTTCTTAGAATCGGTTGATTGCTATCTCAAATCGAGTCTAGGATAAATTAAATGTTATTGCTTTAGCTGAAACTTTTCATTAGTTAATTTTGATGATCTTGGAATTATTCAATATTAGTTTTCTTTGGGTTTCATGTTAGTATTTCGGTGTGTAAATACATAAGTGTTTATTTTTTATATTATACACTGTCTACGAAACTTTATAAAACACTTTTAACAACTGGCATTTTACCCACAACGTCCTTTACCTCAACACTATGACGGCAAACAACTCAATGCACTCAAGTAATAGTTACCCCAACATCTTCTTGGACGCTTCTAATGCAAATTTTATTTATTCATGTAAATTAATATCTTTTCTCCGCGACGCTCAGTGAGGCGAGAAATTGAGTACGTGCAAAAATACAGCTACAGAGTATACCCGAGCTTATGCAAACTGCGTGTCGCCCCACCGGCTACCAATTAGATTGGCTGGTCTAGAATGTTTGTAGTCCACGGTCGGTATTGCCAGTTGGATACTGTGATTTCCTTTTAAGTTTGGAAAACATATAGACTCGTGCTACTTAGATACATAGATTTTTACACAATATTACTCAATTTAGTTTTTTAATTCCACTTGTTTTGCTTCTTATTTTAAAGTGGTTACCCAATTTACCCAAAAACATAACTCTGTTTACATTACCATGGTAAAGTGACAATCAAATGCATATGAAAAACTAAACATAAGAATATAAAATTGGAATGAAGTTTTATTGCGATTTAATATAAGCTGTACAAGTAAATGAATAAACAAAATGGATAAATAGCAGGTGTCTAAAAGGCGACAACCAATTTAACAAGAAATTAGAACACCAAATACCTAC
The DNA here is from genome assembly GCA_905147375.1 of Hylaea fasciaria. Lineage (NCBI taxonomy): Eukaryota > Metazoa > Arthropoda > Insecta > Lepidoptera > Geometridae > Hylaea > Hylaea fasciaria. Next base: position 8,821,475 of record LR990202.1, on the reverse strand, counting down.
ACTTTTTGTAAACAGTCTTGGGGAATCTCGTGAACTGGCAATTCTGGCCGAGTGCGTAAGTACCTTCGTGGTGACGTAGTGAAGAGATCACTATAGTATTGACTAATGACAATTGAACCATTGGACGCCTTGAACCACTGTGCGTGCGGTGCCTTTGCTGCAACCTATTTGACGACCTGGTTTGGATACCTCAGTATTAGCAGTTTGCTTTGGTGCGGCTCGCTTCAATTACGCTGTACAAATAAGACAGATCCCGGTCGAATTCAAACTTTGGCGGAGAAACTCGTGCAGTTCAATCATTCATGGCTTGTGCTGACGTGGCTTTTGATTGCTCTGGGTAAAATATGGTTTGTATATGTGGCATCGTGACTTGGTCAATCTTAGCTATGATTCAAGAATTATGTTCAACCGTTTCAAGATTATTGTATCAAAGGTCTTTTTTTTTTATGCAATTAAATGCAGTGTGCTTTTCAAAGTTCATGCTCATTCATCATTTTGATAGGTACTGTAATTTATGAACTGTTCCTGATATAGTGGCAGGTGTGGTGTTTCCTACCAAAAAAGTACTAGCACGTGTATTTGCTTTCATAGCAGGCACAACCAGGAAAAATAAAAAAGATTTGCATAATCTCTGCCAAAACTACATGAAAGTGGTATGACACAGCGGAAAACTTCTGAGAAGTTTCTTTTCGGACCATTTACCCCGAAAGGGAAGGCAAAAAGGGTTGAGAATTAATTGTGATGTCACTGTCAACCATAATAGTGAGCATTGTTGATGGCAAAAGTTGTAATATTATCAGATTTTAAACGTACACAAAAACTGAACATTATACATGTTCATCATAATATATTATGTTAACTTCATACATGTTCAGAATTATATTCATTATACTCGTACATATATATCATCAGAGTACCAAACTTCGCTGTTCCTTTTTATTGGAAATATATTGAAAAAGATTTTTATGTACTTATTATTGTATTCACGAATTTAGGCAATGAAATAGCACTAGGTATTCGAACAAACTTATTTTAAGGTTATCAATATTTTCCTACCACAAGCCAAAATTTCAAATATCAATGTTGGTATTACAGAAAGACTAAAGGTAGGATAGCTTATTTCGCAAAAGTATTTTTTTATTGATTACTCATAAGACACATATCGAAAGCTGTGCATAAGAAAGAATAAACAGTTAAAACATCACGGCAATGACATAACCAAGTTTACTCGAGGAAAGGTTGCGGAACTGTGTTTGCTGACAAACATTGAAATATCCAAGACACTACCTATGTAATGTTTGTCTCACATAAATACATTTTTGACGTGAGAAAGAACTAAAAAGATGTTACATGCATTCCCCAGGAAAATTTTATTCTAGTAGAGCTTCAGACTCTTTTGATAAAATTAGTATCTCTAGTAATGAATAAAATTGTTGAGTTTAGGCGAAAATTTGATCTAGTTATTTTTTAAGTAGCATTTTCAGCTGTTTTGCTCATCCTGCATAAATATAAAAATAGCAAGTCTACTCACTAATACATACAAGACGTTATACCTATATAAAACTTTGTTTTACCACATCTTACTAAATCAAGCGTAGGTATTTCCAAAAGCCCACTCATCGCCGCATCTTCAAAAAATAATAAAAACGTTGTTACTAAATTTGAATAATGTATTCTCCCGAATGCTATCGTATTTCACACTTCCATTAGGCCCCCTTGTGGCATCTACGTCCATTATATAAGCTTTATTCCAGTGGAGTAGAGTTGGAAATTGCTGTGGAGTAATATGTTGTTATGGTGTGGTGTATATCAAATTATCAGTTGTTGTGAGTGCGCTATTAGGATAGCTGCTGTATTTTCAGTAGTATTGCAATTTATTTGCGGGGAAGGGTTGACAAGAATTGGAGAATGTTAATACTGATTGTCTGTTAAATAAAAGATAATCCCATAAGCAAACTCTTGTCTTTTACGATTCTGGATTTTAGAGAGCTGGATGAAGACACAAGAGATTGTTAAGAACCGATGACTGAAAGGACTTCATTTGACAGGATTCTGTGATATACGTATGTATCTCTTGCTCTATTCAATTCAGAGGCATTATGAGTCCACTTATGAGTGTCATAGTAAATAGCTGGTAGGCTTTTCTGCGAAAGTACCTTTATGAAGTACGAGTATATTTAGGCACTAGGTACCTTTTGGTCGCGACTTTGTGCGCGTGAACGATGTGTGACGTCAAAGTATGATATTGCAACGTTCCTAATCTTAAGTAAGTAAAACACTCAATCTAAATATATATAAACGCATCAACAAGCTCATCACAAAAACCTCATGACAAGAACGCTGCGCCATAGCAGGTTTGTAAAGCAAATAAGTTCCTACATTTGCAATTCGGTGGGCATGTTTGTTCCATTTTCTAACGAATCCCTTGTGGAATTATCTCGTTAATGACTACAGCATGGTACAACGGGTTCCAATGTCATTTTGAAAACAAGTACTGCTGGAATTTGAACCTTATTTATTAGCGACAGAGAGGTGTGGGAAAGATGCGGTTGGAAGATGAGAGGTTTATTATAATGAGTGTTTTGTTATGTGGTCTAATAAGGTAATACTTACGGGAAATAAGATGAGACAGCATTTGAGATCGGAGAAAGAAGCCGTGAAAATGACGCGATAGTGATGAAGCTGTAAAAGAAATAGGGGACTGTTGGATCAGTGAAAAAAATACAATAGTTATATGAATCAGCAGACTAGACCTTCTATATACATTTATAGGTAGATCCTACCCTATAATAACATTATATGTGTAAAAGGAGTCAGAAACTATTAAAACCATAACCCTGTAATCAGCCAGACTCAAAGCCATTGGATTTGAAATTGACAACACAGTGATTGGTGCAGTGTTTATCTTTCCTGATAGCCAGGATATAAGCAAAATCATCGAAAACGGTATAATACAATAGGTACTTACCTACGTAACGTAAACGTAAGTGACCATAATATTGAGTAGGTTTTATTTAAAATCGGTCCAGATTGTTCATTGATTTTCCTAGCACTGTGTTCCGTATATATAATTTAGTTTGTCATGACCGCTCTCATTCCCCATAGCAAACATGCATTGGCAAGTGTTAATGGTATGCCATTACGAGTGTTTGCTAACGTGTGCAAATTTTGCATTAACTGTTGCTTTAAATTTAAATGTGTGATAGTCGGGTGTGAGCTTGTAAACCTCTTTGTTATTTAAGGGATGAATTTTCTATTTTAAGCAAATTAAAAACTATGTAGGTATTCGCAAGTCTAAATGGGGTTCGTTGTTTACATATTAGCATATTGTTTATAAGAGCTATAAATATAAACATCCTATTTATATAGCAACAATCATGATCATGTTTCAAAACAGGAGATAGGTAAAAAATAAGAGTAAAAAAAAGCTGTTTAGATTCCTATTTGAAAATATAAGGACAACTACTTCTTAAAAGCCACATACGAAGTATTCCATAACAATGATAAAAAAGTATTAACTGATTCCATATTACCATACCAAAGTAACCACAGGGTTTGCTATCAAAAGATCTTATGAAAACAATAGGAGAACTGCAATTTTCTTATTGGCAACACCGCAATATCAATGCCGTGTGCACAACGAATCTGATTAGATGGTTCGATAAGTAGGGATGTCGGTAAATCGATAGTTTTGCAATGCTCTATATAATTTTCATCGATTATGATCTCCATCATTTGCACGTTATTTATACCTTTGACGGTGATGAGAAAGCTCCTCTTAATCCAAGTTTTTTCTAAACCCAAATATTCCAATGTTTATGAAAGTTAAGTTTTAAATTATATACTATTTATGTCTTAGCTACGACAGCAAATTTTATTGCTTTGCATTGGATCAAGTTTTATGAAACTTTTTTGCTATGCCTCTTCCCGAGGAGACTCTATCGTCAGATTCTATCTCTCAGCTACATTTTTGATAATTTTATAATTATTTTTATCGACTATCTACAACTTATGTTTTGACATCCCTGCTGACTAGAACCATTTTGCACCAGGTTCACATGAAACATTGTGGTTAGTTTATTGTTTACCATACAGTGAGATTGTTTAGTAATCAATTGCGATATCATTCCGTTTTCGCAATATCGAATTTGGAAATAGTAGATGCAACGAGGTGTTACGATTGTATCTATGTACGAGCTAATTCCTCATCTTGATTTAATATGGCACAGGCTCTTCACACCTGCTATGAAGTTTGAATCTGTTTTAATTATGAAACTGCTTACACCATTATTTTTTTCAACTGATTAGTTTTTATCTCTTTAGAGACATCAGAAAGATAGATAAATTATGATGTTTCTGCAAATCAAAGATACTTCTTTGATTTCAATATTAATATTCTCGCTGGTGAAGTAATATGAAAAAGCGAGCCAAGATTGAAAAAAAAAACAGCTAGTAGCAGACTACGCAAAGGAAGACCATTTATTTGTTTTAACGATACCAACGTGATCACAGATATCATCACTAACATTAACAATGTAGCTAATGCCCCATTTACAATTTGACTCACAGCGAATTCTGGAATCCGAATGGAAATCAAAAGGAATACATTTTGTTTCGATTGCGACATCGGCCGCCCATCGAGCCGACGAAATATTTACCGCGGTAGTAATGGACGATTTCGCTCGTTAATACGAACGTGATTTTCCTCAAATCTCGCTAATTGTGTGCTGTAAATCATTTTGTGAAGGTACCATGTTTTACGGCGATTATTGTGACATGTTTTAGAATGGACGTCTTTAATTTATGACTTGCTATAACTATGGCGAAACGAATGGATAAAGTTTTAGTGAGATGCTAATTGTAGCTATCAAAGATTTTACAGACAGTTAATTTTTATTTCATGAAGATTGTTTCAGCTGAAGAAGATACCCAGTGGAAAGCACTCCAAAGTTCAATTCTAACAATAAAAACTAACTTCCCAAATGTGACAATATAAACGTATAAAAAGAAATGCATGCAGTAAAAACAGTAGATAAAATCGAATAGAGCGCCAATGAAAAACAATACGAACTATTCTCAAATTCAATAACAATAAAGCGTCACATCATAAAAATGTATAAAAAAAGTTAAAACAGTTTAAATTTCAAAGGAAATACGAGCGTGTGACTATTGCTACATAATATTACGAGAGAAACTCCATAGGAAATTGAATTCGTAAATAAGGCGTTAACAGTAACAGCAAATTCTGTTAGTCAGTCATTCCGTGTCATTAGACAGCTTCATAAGAGTTGGTTTCTTAAGTCCCGGATGATATAATGTGCCACATGGGACGTTGAGGCAATGGGAGACAGTAACTTGGCTTCGTACAAAAGAGTTGGTATGGTAGGCCTAGAGAAAACGAGGCGAGTGATTAGACCAAAATTTTTCGCAAGCACTTGCCACTTATGTATGGTTTATAGTCAAGTTACTAGTAAGCTAGTCTAGTTAAGTTGCACACACATAATTATATGCTATCTAAATCCAATCCGGTTTGCCATTCCAGTGGTGTAGGTAGTGGCATGAAATTTTGCACTACATCAGTTTATCTAAACTTCGTTCCATTAACATGTAATTTTGCTATATTGCGTATTACTTCAATAATTAGGAATTGAGAATAACACTGACTTCGAGTAGGTATACTAAAAAATAGTAATACATTCTGCGCTTCATGTAAAGTGATTAGATTTTCTAATCGCAAAACCTAATTTTGATTAAGGAGGTGATGGTAGTTAGATAATTTTCAAGTAAAAACATACCTACATCATTTTGATACAAAAAATGCAGGAGCTTATGAACTATCTACACAAAAAGTACTGTATTTTTACGGCTCAGCTGTAAAAGTATATGTCGTCTTAAATGAGACATAAACACAGGGACGTGTAAACGAATGTCGCACATTTATTTTATTGGCGTCATTAATTCCTTCGCTCTCGACGCGTCCGAAACGGACGTTGATGAGACGCGGTTGTTAATTGTTTCTAGTATAACTGCAAACCTTTCATGATTGCCTGGTACTTTGGTAGCTTTTTATTAAAGTTCCGTAGTCCTTTAGTAAATAAATCCATAGTTTCTTCTTCTAGGTAAGTACTTGTTCAACGGTAAGTAAGTCATAATAATTTTTAGTATATTTATAAAAGTAAAATATAAAGATTCCGCCCGTTCGAACACTAATTATGTTTGTTTCTGTACTAAGTAGTCTTGAGTTTTTCTTTTGTTTGTTATATGTGTTAGATTTTTGTTCTAATGTTAATTTTTTTTATCTGTGGTGTTCGTAGAGTTTATCTATCTATAACCGACCGACCTTTTTATTATGTGTATCCCGGTAAATAAAGTTTAATATTTCAGTCATAGTACCTACGACTTGGTCTGTATTGAACATCGAGATAGTTTTCAATTCAATTGGATATTGTTTGAAAGTCTCAGAATAATTCAATTTCCAGAATCGTCCATAAGTGAAAATCGAATCTATAAAGACAAGAGCTGATACTGCAAATGCACAGTCTGAAGTGCACTTGTGGACAACTTTTTCTGTCGGCTGAAATCAACGACCGGCAAACGTGTTTGTATTTCTTGGAAAGAATTTTCTTTTTCACGATAAAATATCCAGAAAATACTTAATGAAATCTTATGACTGCCTTTGGTTATGAAATGGGTACTTACTTGTGTGGCGAACCTCATCCGCCACACTAGAAAAAACGGACGTAGCGGGAATTCACGGAACTATCCTGCATCGCGCAAACGATATTCGCGCGGCGCGGACGTATACGTAGAAGTTTCAACGAGGAACAATCGGACAGTTGTCCTGGACATCACCTGGCTCGGTCGGAACACTTCCCGAGATGTTGGAGGCGCTTCTGATGTGCATCATCATGAACACGATCCACTCCAAAGCTTTGACCTCCACACTTGCTTAAAAAACTTCAAATCAAAACCAGAGGAAGAAATGGCGGTTGGGCAGTTGGTAGTATGCCTATAAATTGTAACACGAAAACTTGGTTGAATATTGGACAATCACGTAAATTTAAAACCAGGTAATGTTAAACCAGGTATTTTGTATTGTCATTGAGTTGGGAGACAACTTGGAAGTTTCAGCCGGGTACTTTTATTTGACGGATTTACGCAAAATACATTTTTCGTATTCTTCTTTGCAAACAAAAACTCACAAGAGAATACGTGAAATATTTCGGATGAAATAATACGAGTAAGCTGTTATTAGTTGAACTAGGTCATACGTATTCTTTATTCATAAAGTAATATAGGTTCTGGTTCTTTTTATTTCATATTAATACGTAACAATGGATTGGGGTCGTCTGTGGTTGATTTTATTATTCCATTACAAATTGCAAGCCTATCGTGTCAATTGGTATGGATGGGTGGTTCAAGTCAAATCTTGCCAGCAATTTGTGACCCAATTTCCATTATTCAATTGAATTGAATTTTTGCAAGTTTGTTAAGTTCCAATGACAATACTAAATATGGCGACAACGAGCTGATCTGGCGATAGAAAGGAAAACAGGCAATGCAACTTGCAGCGTCGACCGTATTTGATAAAAATAAATAATTCAAGAAATAAATAATAAGAAGAAATATACAAAATTAAAGAAACTTAACAATTATATTGCAAAAGAAAAAAGTTCACAAATAAACGTACCTAAAGTCTTACTTTAAAAAAATACCATTACGCATCATACATTTAACAATTGCACCTGAATGGAATAAAAAGTAGAGTCAAACATATCAACCACACCTCAATCGCGATTGCGCTAAGGCCGCGTCATAAAACTACCATAATTAAAGGAATTAATTGCGTGAACTTCAACGTCTTTATTGTTTTGTTTTACTGCTTTGTTTATACTCACCACTCAACGTCCGAAAATAATTTACGCTTTCATTATCACGTCGTAAAGCGGTATCAAAGTTGGGAATAACAAATATAAGGGGTGAGGTTGGTAACAAAGCTTGCGTGTCGGCTCTTTCGAACATTGTGAGATGGTGATGCCAGACAGTCGTAAGAAACAATCCGATTAAAAAAACTCATACATAATTATGTTTCCATGCAAGCTTCTGTACAATACGCTTTCGGCACTGTAAGCTGATCAAAAAGAGCCGAAATACCATCAATATACTGTTATTATCGTCACCAAGGAGATCCATTGTCTTGCACTAGGTATTAGTATAATCAGATCAGTTCTCTGACACCATAATATTGTATTGTCATCAAAGCTTGACAGGCATACGAAATTTCAAATCAATTGAACAACAGAAACTGTATCAAAATTGATGTATAACATAATTAAAATTTGATCTAAATAAACCTCAGGGTTCTACTACCCATAGTGTTGTTTATGGACAAAACCCAGAAGCATTGCCCTCGAATGACGACTCCGTACTCAGTCAGTAGACCTATATAATAAATTACTTTTAATATATCTTTAATATGTATTACTAACAAATACTTATTTCGTGAAGGAAAACCCAACTATGGCAACAGCCTGGCGTGTTTCACGAAATATAGGCAACCGAATTCAATCGGCAAGCCCGTGAGTTCCGGCTCATACGTAGGCTTAAAAAATAAAATATTTACGTGAATAAATAAACGTACACGTGCCGTAGTCTATTCTGATTTTAAATGGCAGGTATTATTTATCACTGCAGCACGCATGCGGAGTTATTGCTTTGGATATGGAAATATTTAATGTATTCACATTTCACTAAGTTGGTAATGTCAATAGCAAAGCGGGACTAGCGCACTAGTCAATAGCACTAGGGAGGTGAACTAACCCATTGATTTATAGCGTTAAATATCAACGTCAAATTTACCACTACAAATGTAAAATTTGTCGAATTTATTAGGCTAAAATATTTCTAGGCTATAAAACAGTAATTTATTTTATTTTGCGTCTATAGAAGCCTAAATTAGGGGTATGTTATGTAACGACGAGTTAAGCACATAAAAACGTAAAAAAGTCAAGCAAAGTTTGCAAGGAAATCTGACCCTTACTGCAAAACACAAATTATTTATATCGCTATAAATATTGCAATGTGCACTAATGCGTCAACCTCAAATGATTTGTTATTAATTAAAATATGTGTAGAGGTGGCTTTGCAAAGCTTTGCCTAGGAAAGTACTAAAGCCAATCCAGGGTGTCGTTTTGGAGTAAAGTAGAATAACGATACTGGCTTGTTAGGCGGAGAAACAACTGGTGGAGTTACTCAACCGATCAATGCTTTCATTGTATAGGAGCGAAATTTTCCTGTAAATAGGTAATGCAAAAGATTTTCTATTATCACGTAATTTTGAATAGACATCTTACCCTAACCTTAAGTGAAGGTGCAACATTAATACAACTCAAAGCAGGAAATTATTTCATCAATGTATAAAAACTAAAAGTCACCATTATTATTGCATTACACGCAGTAATATTGTCGGGAAATATGACGCGTGATATATTAGTAGCGCACCCTACTCTGGATCGGGTGTGGCGCTACATACAGCGGGAAGAGGTTAGTGCTTTCACTTTTTCATATCAGTTCTAATAAACAGCCACAGTCAGAAGATCACATGACACGTCATTAGCACACTAAAGCATAATAGACGATGGGTTTATACAGATTCGGAAGTTTACCGGCGGGGGTTTTTTTTCGGGTTTATTTTAATTTCTCACCCTGTTTGTAATATTAAATAGACCATAATATTAGTCTAAGACATTATAACATATACATCACCACATATATAACAACATCATCATCACCAAGCGCTATCAAGCAATACCCAGCACACTAAGCACAACTTGACGTTACTTCAACAAATTTATTCCCTCTCACAATGGTTGACAATTCATCAAAGGAGTGTTCATAAAAAAAAATCGCTAATCGCAAACAGAGCGCCCTAGCACCAACCCATCCCTTACAGTAGACTCGCTTGCATCAGCTAAGCCTGGCTTATTTTTCACCATCATTAGCTCCATCACAATGTGAAAGGTTAAAGCATTATTTGCAGTAACATGATAATGTGTTATAACGTACCTACGGGGAAAAAAATACCTGCATATACGGAGGGAGAAATGAGAATTCATTTTAGATGTAAAATACGATGATAAAAGAAGCACTTTAAAGTTATTATCTTGTGCTATGGACTGATTATTTTGACTATTTTTAGAGGTAACTTACGAATGCATGAAATATTTGTACCTATTGTTCGACTAATCGGCCACGTATCATACGCGGTCATTTTTACGCGAGACATGCAATGAATTAAATCCATAAACACAATGCAATCATAAATAATCATAAACTATAATACAGCCGTGGTGTATTATGAAACATCTAATGAACTTATAAACGCGTTGGTAAAGGTCATCCACCCGCTGGCTTGCGTGACTTAGCTTGATTCTAAAGCCGCCGGTGAACACGTGAAAAGCCAAAAATAGTCACAAAATAGTGCAAGACTTGGTATAAAAATGTCACCTTAACATGCTACTGCATAGGTCGTGCAAATAATGTGGTGCCAAAATATACGATTTACAATAGTTGGTACAATTTAGTCAGTGACCTCAATGTAGCTTGCAAAGATCCAGTTATTTACTCAAACTAGTGCCTATTTCGGCTATTTAGTGGCAGGCCACTTCTGCAAGATTTTTCTTACCTTTGCCAGGTATTCATTCACCAAGCAGTAATGTAAGTATTGGGCAAAATATTACCCTGATCCATATCTTTAAGGATCACTCCACACGGACATATCACAAACTATGATTACCCAATGCTAAGCACGGATCTCGCCTCACTTTCGTGTGGAGGATTAAGACATAATCCACCATGGGGGCCCGGTCCAAATTGGTTAGTCACATACCGAGCATGTGGGTTTCATCGCGATGTTTTCCTTCACCGAAAAGCAGCGTATAATTACGTATTATATGTTTTTACGAGACATAATTAAGTTTTACACACACTGATCGCAATGCGATCCAGTAACAATTGTTACTGTTCAAATAAATACTACCTAGATCTAGCAACTGGATTAGCCAAAACTAACCATTGCTTGGTGATATTTCACTTTCTTCGTAGATGCTTATCGTGCCATAGACTTATAAATTTTATCGTCTGAATCGAACAAAGACTGTGAAATAATGGCGTGTCTTTTTTTGTCTGGGCTTTGCAATTTTGATGTTGCTAAAATTCCATTTAGGTGAGAGTTTATTTTACCACAAATATTTTCGTTGGTGTAGGACTATGTAGGAACAAGATTTACATGATAATAACTTATACAGTTACAAATTATAATGTACAAAAACATATTGTCTGCCCGAAAAAAACTCATTATATAACATTTTTGACATCTTTAAAATATCACTTTTAAGATGAGTAACAAACAGTCTGTTTCAATAAAATATAAAAATACATTTTCACAAAACACTGTTTAAATTCATGTTCTCATATTTTGATCTAAATGAAAAAGCTTTTTAATGAGTTCAAAGACACCAAACACTAATAGAAATAAAACAAAGTGAAACGTTATCTGCCTTGCTCGTAGTATTTGGTTATGGTCCTATAAAATTTTACTACCTATACGTAGGTAAATGCCTCAGAAATTTTGAATACCATCGCACATTAACAACATCGAGTCGGTAGCTTATTTTATAGATATTATAATTAGCTATTTATATAATTTTTCTGTCATAAGTATAATTTATTATAATTCTAAATACTACTCCCAGTGGAAAACTATCGCAGGCTGCTCACAAATTCACTACCATCATGTTACATCATCATGTTAAATATTGTACAATAGATTGTACATTGTACAATAGACGTACGTACATACATACAGCCTTCGCTATACATTATAGTGTATATATTATAGAAATGCAGGGGTGCGTCAAGAGTGTCCCTCACAGCCATTCATTATAACGGCGGACTTATTCTGGTACAGGACCTATTTTTGTCAAAAGTCAGTTTTTAAATGTAAGATTTTGTCTAAAAATAGTGTATCGAAATCGTCCATGGTACCTATTGTAGACTTCAAATTTAATAGTGCACACTTTAGTTGTCAATCTACACTAATATTATAAAGAGGAAAACTTTGTTTGTTTGGTTGTAATGAATAGGCTCCGAAACTACTGAACCGATTTGAAAAAATATTTCACTGTTGGGAAGCTATGCTATCCCCGGGTGACATAGGTTACCTTTTATCCCGTAAAAAATAATGGTTCCCGCGGGATAGTAGCTAACGCGGGTGAAACCGCGAGGTGCTTCTAGTATCTTATAAAAGCTGTTAATACAAGATAGGTGTTATATATTTGGTGCACTATTGCTTAAAATAACGCAAGTAATTAGGTAGCGAATAAGGTATAAGGTTTCTTATAAGGGCCACCATTTTAAAAACCCAGTTCCCGATGATAAATAGAAATCAAAACTCGTGCCGACGTTCCTTATTGACTAATCATTTAAGGGCATTGGCATTATTTACATTTTACGCTGCCATTTTGTCAGTATGCTTGTCAATGTAGTACATGTCACAATGCATCGGTCGATTTATTATCTTCCTTGGTGGCATTTTGAGTAATTTAAATATTTATTTTTGGTTATTACAAGAAACTAATTCATGTAAAGGAATAAATAACACCTAGGCGTGGATTGTGAAGTTATGTTATCGAAAGCACGATTTTGTATGTCGATTTTTATTGGTTTTCTGCGGGATGCCGAAATGCCTAAGAAAGTCCACCTCCTTGTCGCCAATTAAAGGCCGGACCTTATAAGGTCTATGAATACTGTAAACTACTTGCTAGTCTTGTTATTACTAAATTTAACTACTTACTACCACATTTTTTTTTATTTACTTTATTACGTTGTAGGAAATGCTATGGTTAAAAAAAATCCATAAAATTAATACCCAATAAAAAAATTTTGAACCCGAATAAAATATGGAAACTCTAAAAATGAGCTAGAATGAAGGAATATCAACATAGACATTTACGAAGTAGAAATGTCACTGATTTTCCTGAATTTGTTCAGTTCATTTACATAATACATCATGTTATTATTTGATTGTCAATATAAGGTCCACTGCCAAAAATGTGATTTCTCTGCACTTAATAAGGCCCAAGAGCTATGGCTGACAATATACCTAAATCGTATTATTTTAAGCTGATAATTATTTCAGTTAATACATAACAATACAAAACTAAACTGTATTTTATTGAAATACATAATTTAATGTTGTTATACTGCATTTACGTTTTTATAGTCTTAATAAAGACCACCACTTCAATTTTTATTAATTTATAGATTAATCTTTCAGGAATGATAAAAATAACTGTAACTGTATTTCACAAAATAAAATAAAATAATAAAGTAAAGTCGTTTTAGAAATAATTGCAGTAAAGAAATGGGCCTTATTGAGATCACCTGTTTTTAATAAGGACCATTAACAAGTTTTTTTGAAATGTTTTTCTCATTAATTTACTTCTGATAAATGATTTTTGTCCAATGTTTTTACTACAAATATGAGCAATTTCTATATTTTAGATGTTTTTTCAGTTGAAACGCTTCTAAAATCAGATTTATAGGGATTTGTAAAAACGTGGTCCTTATTAGGTGAACCTACCTTACTACATATTATGGAAAGTAGCGTTGCAAATGAACACTTATTTATTTTAACAAAAACATTCCGCACACATTATTACCGTTCCTGAAACCATTTACTACACACGCACTTCTAAACTAAGTGACTCACATTCTAAAAATTGAAACTATAATAGGTACAGTTCTAAAATTTTCCAGAATACGGCTCCAAAGACGTTGCTTACACATTGCCAAGAGACTGCATTCATTAACTAATGTATAGACTTACAAAATATTTGCACATAAATTTCGCTAAGGGAAGGGAAAAAGTTGGGTGTGCCGTTCAGTCTAACGAATGGTGAAAGAAGGCAGTGATCGTTGTTTTATGCTCTTGAAGTGTACAGAAATGGCTTTTGGCTTTTATCATTTTTGAAATGTTGAAACTTTATACGGAGCCCATGCGGCTATTGTTTTTTTTTGTTTATAGTGATTTAACTTATTGCATTATTTGTTTATAGTGATTTAATTTATTGCAAAAAAATATTTATGTCAATCCTTAACACATTAGTCATAGTCAAAATAAAAATCTTGACATAATGCGTTCTTTTATTTTCTGTAAAAAATATGTTAAATAAGATGAAATAAATACGATAAAATTATAACAAAAACTGGCGTTTCTTGTTTTATTCACTTTTTTTACTAACTAACCTAGGTAGATCTAACTTCAAACGAAGTAAAGAAAATAATTATGCGTTTTAAAATCTAGTACCAACTCTCGGCACCAAAAAGTCTCCCATTAAAAGAACCACTAACATGCACGTTTCGCATTCACATTCAACTGCATTTTCTAAAGAAAATTCTTTTGACGCGCCGTCTTCGAGTAATTCACAGTAATTCGTGTTATTCCTCATGAATTGCTTTAAATGGTGCCGTCACGGGCACAAAGACAAGCTTTAACGCGGTTTTAACTTGGGCAAAGTCGTTTAGAGCGCACATTTTAAAACTACATTAATAACCCGGTAGATGGAGCCACAATCTCGAAGGAGAAAGTTGCGGACGCGGTTGGAAAGATACTGAATGTGGCTTTTTGGAACTCGAGTCTGTTAATTTCTAGGATGTAATAGGAGTTATATATTTAAGCCGTGATATTGGTGGTCATCTATGGATCTCTGGGAACAATAAATTCCATCAATTTGGATTTTTTTCAAAATACGTAATAATACATAGTATATTTTGTTAGTAGTATGTTAAGTAAAGGCACTACCCCGACAAAATTACATTATTCCCCTAAGAAAATCCTAATCATGACGTTCCAAATAGCTTCCTAAACCAACACAAATAAACCAACACATACCTACATGAATTATTTACATAACACCGGAACAACATAGATTTAATTTCCCATCTCCACTTTAATGCAACAGCATTTGCACACGGACAAAGCGAAATCACAGTCACAAAGCAATTTCTTAGCTATTGCTCAACAATAGATTTAACCCTTGCAGGGCCGCCACATCCCGGTCTTTATTTCCCTGGCTGAGTGTCGCGACAGACCAAGTCTAATATCTCAGGATGTCGGGACAGCGCGCGCAATCACGGTCATGTCTCTAAAGTGTCAGACACTCGGAGCGCAGTTGCTGCCCCCTGACGTTTCTTGTTTGCCTTCTGCGGCTTCTAGTTTGGAACTAGTCTGTCGTTATTCTTTGATTATTGCCTTGTGAATAGATAGGGCAAAACGGTGAACATTTATAATCAAGTTTGGTCTCTGCAAAGTAGTTTTTATTGGGCTAGTGTAAAATTTTACTTATGCAGTGTTTGCATGCAAGCGTTAAAAGTGTAAGGTAGATTTGTGTAGGAATTTAATGTGACATAATAAGTCAGTTAACTTAACATAAAAAATACAAGTTTAATTTAAATTATAACCAAAAACAACAGTTGTTTCACAAGTTTCCTCATATTACTGTTAAAATAACCTATTCATTATTTTAAATTAACCAAATTATTAAGGGCAAGGTGATACTTAATGCTAACAATCTGTCGCGTAACTGATACCTTCTTGTCATAACCATTAATGCCGTCACATCCAACCCAGTCATTAACGTGTTATTCACGTCATGTTATAACGTCACAACACGTTTTGTATAGTGATAATAATTTATGTCTGTAATATCGATGGGTTAATACTATGAAAGTATGTTTTACCCTAAGCTTTCAACATAGAGTCCACGGAATCATAATCAAAATCAAATTGATTTGGATCCGTAGCAAAAACTGAGATAATAATTCTCATAAAGCGCAGGTTGGAGCCCAATAATAAAAAGGTCTAATTCACAGTTAAATAAATAGACGACGGAATAATATTCAGTATTCACACGTTTGTTATGCACAATACATTCCAGCTTTCCATTTCAATGGAAACCAAACGTAAATGGTCCACATTTTGCATTCAACAAACGAAATATTCTAATAGAGTAACATTTCAATCCCATGTAAAAAGCTTTATCTTTTCTCAGTCGAATAACCCTTAAACGCGGCCGCGGGTGAAATCCGTCGGTGGATGAACGCAAGTGGCGGGCAGTCAGAGTGGTCGTATTGTCCGTCAGTCCGAACGTACGCGCGTTCTCGACGTCACTGAGGCGCCGCGCCGACGTCCACGGACGTTATTTAGAGCTTCATTGTGTCACGACCGCTCAGACCGTCGCGATTTGACTCTTGATAAACGTCGATTGTTTCGACTGATGAGCTTCACCTTAAGTATTTTATTTAAATTGATTTGGTTGGAACGCTTCATTTGAATACAATGTTTTTGTACGATTGAAGCGCTCGAAATAGTTACACGAGTGCGTGTAATTTGACAGCACGGGTATCGTTAATTACCTTTTATCTTTCATACAAGTTCACTAATCACTTTTTAAGTAACGTTTACGAGCCGTTTGTTATGATGATGAGACATCGGTAACTCCATCGCATACGTTTAGTGTCAAATTAAACGAAACACATCATCGCAACAAAATTGATTTTCAGGCTCATTCATCAATCTTTTTGACTTATTGATTGATGATAACGCGTCACATTGACGGAGAGTAATTAAAAAAACACGCACTCGTATCAAGTTTTCTTATGATGCCCATCATTGTCCAGGTAAGACTGATCCACCTCGTCGATGGAGGGTTAAACAAGCGAAGCGGAGCTCTTAAAGAATCAGAGACCTCAGGAAGCTGGTGAAGCGAATCGTTTGAGTCAAATTATTTTATTATCATGGTGTACAATCGCGCAACTCCTGTGTTGTTAAGCCATTTCATATTGCTTAGACAGGTTATTTATTTTATTCAGAACACAATTACAAGTTTGACACTAAAGGGTCTCGCAAAAGAAAGCGGACGAACTTTTGAGGTTGTGAAACACTGTGGGAGGAACACCTAATAACTCGAGTATTTTCTTGTTAAACTAATTTAAGTTCAATCGAATCAGAAGAAATTTAAACTTGCCAGACTGGCGCGAACTTTTAACGATTTTAATTGACAAACGACAAGTCCAACTTGAGTCTTTGACGCGTGTTAGAAAATGAAAAAAAGTATCATTTTAATTCTTGATGTTGAATTTTTAATTGTGGATTTTGGTGAAGTTTAATGATGCGACGCTCTTAATTATCCAAGTTTTTATTCAAAGGTCTGTCGGTTCGTCTGTTGTAACTTTATGTTGAGATTTTCTTTCTTCTTCATTTGATGATTTGAGTTCTGCACTGGGTTCCCTGACCTACTTTAGAAAATTGTAATATCTGTAAAGCAGAATAAAGTATGTATGATTTATCTTGCGCGTCCACTTAAAACGTAAATAAAAGGAAAATAACCTAGATCTATAATTATGATATCCATACGTAGAAGCCAACTGAGAATTCATAAATAAAAAAAAATCATTTTATGAAAGAGATGGTTATTTTATTTTAATTAAATTGGTAATCTAAATATCAAAGTTTTTTCTTTCAATTTAATCTAGAGCAAATTTTTCATTTTGAAGATAGAAATATCATCACACTTTGTTTTCAATCCTGCGTATCCACCGGATTTAATTAACCACGAACTGGACCGAGAATTTCTATCAATCCCGTCATTTTTCAATTTCAGTAAAATTAGGTATTCCTATTGTAATAAAAAGTGGTCGAGATTGCTATTTAGCTACTAACAATGAGCAGTTAGTTAGAGATGTTACATAGCGAAAATAGTCCGTTAATTTTAGATCGATAACCGGCTAATCCGGCCAAATTACTATCACTGTAGGTTGGCCATCAACTCCGACATTCTCTCTTTTTCTTAGCAAAGGAACCAGCTCAGTCCTACTATCGACTCTAGCTTACTCGCAGAAATTCGTCGACCAAGAATTAAATTAAAGTAATTCTCAGTTGTTGCGAATTATAATCACGATCAAGTTGGCACCAAATATAACTCATTATCATACATAGGATTGTATTGGTTTGTTATAATGGGAAAGAAGTCCGTGAAAACTCAACCGGACGTTCGACTATCCGCTAAAAACTAACTGGTCACTACACTAGATAACGATTCGATTCATTCGAATGATAAAATACCTTAAATTGGCTCTGAAATAGAAACGAGATCTATTATCGTCGAGTTTAATCGATGATTTGAACAATGCGAATCGGTCTTGTTATAGTCTAGTTTCCAAGGAAATTGGCCACTTAATTTCATATTAGGTTACTGGCTGTATCGATTCAATAAGTCGTAATTATAGGACAGCTCTGCTTAAAGTTGCAATAAAAAGATTTTGTTTAAAATTTTAAAAAACCTTAGTGGTTAGGCTTAGGGAGTTAGAGGATATTATTCAAGTCAGACCGCACTTTATAAAGTTATATAATGTACCTATACATAGTCATTTCTTTATAGACAACATATTTCTACATGCTATGATCCTGACACACCTCTGTCGCTTCTTCCACTTTCATAAGCCCTTTCAAATATGCTTACAGATTAGGTACTTTGGACTTGGTCTTTCTTTAGGGCGTCATAGATTTGCTTGTGATCGATTTATAGACTGATCTTTTTTTTTAACGTAGCACCACACTAGGTTTGCTCTTGTATCGTAGGTACCGTTGACAGGCATATTTTATAATTTCACTTATACAAGTTACGTTTTTACAAGAAACACATATTTTGGTGTGTGGAATGGAATTTCACCTCTCATCCTTCTTTTTGGAAGGCGGATGTTTTCCAACTAGGCTTTGACTAGTTTAGTAATGTTAGATTTTCAAAACATCGATTTCTGTTGCTTGACTAGGTTCATCGTTTTGTTCCACCTTCACAGTGGCACACAGTTGACGACACCGAAATCGATTACACTGAATTCGATTGAATCGAAATAGTGGAACGTAAAACTTTATCTTTCAAAGAAAGTAAGTGGGATCGTCTGAGTGGCCATTGAAAAACTTTTTATGGAAAGTTTCAGACAAAATTTATAGTCGCTTCACCTTCTGTCCCTATAATAGGACGCGAATTTATATCTATTTTATATTAAACCTATGCCACAAATCCGATATAATAATTTATATTCCCATTTCATCATATCTGGGGTAGCAATAAAAACGGTTGTTCAGAAAAAGGTAACGACATTGGCTTTAACGGTAGCTCTATTGGACTTATCTCGCTGTAATTTCATTTCAGCCATTCTTCGCTTTAATGTCGGCTGGTGTTTCAATCTACTTCTTCTTCAAAAGATACATTTTGTGGATGTTGTTTGAAATTTCAATACACTCGTGGTCTCAGTCGCCTCTGTGACTATACCTAAGTGAGTCCACACAACCAATCGAAGATTCTGATATCATAATTGTCATTTTTACCACCTTCAACCATAATAAATGGTCGTCACAAAACACGAGAATGATCAAACACAGTCTATTACCGCAGTGAAAAACCTTCATTTTATTGCCGTATCAATCAATAATAATTCAACCAATATTCATTTAAACTTGGGCTAGTTTCATTTATATGAACAGTACCTAATAAACCACCAGAGAAATGTCTGCAAATTGCTCTAGTTTATTGTCCCAATGCCGCAGTAATGTTTCACTACCTTATTTAGAATTCTCCATGGCAAGTTATACAGAAAATATGT
The DNA here is from genome assembly GCA_905147375.1 of Hylaea fasciaria. Taxonomy (NCBI): domain Eukaryota; kingdom Metazoa; phylum Arthropoda; class Insecta; order Lepidoptera; family Geometridae; genus Hylaea; species Hylaea fasciaria. The sequence goes on along the minus strand of LR990202.1, from coordinate 8,801,750 downwards.
CATGGAAAAATGATAAGAGAAACCTAAATAAAACATACAAATGTCGTTAAAAGGGCACATAAAATTCAACCCTACTGGAATACTGTATTCGGCCCACGTCGAGCGATATCTTGAAGACACTTTTTATGTCTCCCTTAGGTTATGAGACGTTGGTCCAGAACGCATGTATTTATTCATGAATTGCTTGGGTCAAAGGCTTGGTACTATTTTGAGATGACAAATATTATGGCATGTGCAAGAGGGAAGGCGGTTAACAGTCGTTTGCAAATACGTAAGGTTACTGGTACAAACGTAGAAACTAGCAATGTTACAAATGTAATGTTATTGTATGAATCTAATATACGAAATGGGACTTGAGTTTTGAAATTCAACGTTCATTGCATAATATAGTTACGGTATGTCTAGTGTTTTTTTTAATGTTAGCTAATGGTGGTAAGAAAGCCAGTTTTGTAAGAGTCCGCTAGAGAAGCAGCTACAACACCGTTGCCTGATATTCATCTTTATATTCTTAATTACGTTAGGGGTTAACATCACCCTTTCTGTTTCAAGCTAAATAACTAGACAGATTATGAGATCTAAGAACCAATGTCTAATAATGACGAGGGTAGGTACCTACCATATTTATCAAATCGAAGCTCAGAGACGGAAACATACGGTGCGAGCGATCGTAGATATATGGTAGGACGAGTCTGCGAGCTGTTACATCCTTACTTTAGTATAGACAAAGTGCATAGTTGGCACCTTATTTCCAAGTAGTAGGTTACTATTGTATTAGAAAAGTTCAGTCTTCCCATAGGTAATCGTCGAACAAGATACTCGTCTTTTTTGCATCCAAAATTAAAAAGTGTTTTTTCTATTTCCTTTTTTTTTAAACCTATCACCCATTCACCGTATAACATAGCGAATCCTCCCCCTGATTAATATATAATTGTCTACCAGGTCGCGGTATTCCTCTACCAAAACTAGCGCGTGTTCGAGCTGCAGCAGCTTGGGACATATGCGTCACATGACGCAAAACAAAAGCTAACTAAAAACCAAACTCCACTGGTTGAGTAAGTCAGAAATGTCTGTATAATTGTGGTAGGGGCCATCAGTGTCTAACAAAATACATGACAGTAATTTATCTAAAACTTCCGTAACGACATTCAAACTAAATTGAAGATAATGGCTTCTAGAAAAGCCCTGCTATGTGTTTAATTAATCTTGAAATTTATTAATTTAAGATAATATTTTAGACACGTAGGACCAATAAATTTATCATTTTCATGAAAAAAAGCTAGTTTCACAAAAAAATAGTTCTTTTATCTGTAAGGAAAATGTAATACTCGTGTCTATATAGCCCAAACATTCTGCTTTATACCTCACACGTGTTTAAACCCAAGTTGAATATTACGCCGGCACAAAGTGCAAATGCGAAAAGCAATTTCTACCCCCTGAAAACACGGCGAAACTTATGGCTTTTCCTTACGTTAGGGTTAAAAAACTATCCCTTTATCATAAAACGTTTGCATCAGGGAAGTGGGTGGCACTAAGGGTGAAATATGCGAGGGGCGTTGACCCCGCGAAATCCATGGGACAAATTCCATGCTATTTGTTGTGATTTATATCTGTAGTTATCTAGTTTTTGCGGAAACGGTGTAGCGTTTGAACGCCCATATCGTCCTTCCTAGGGATATAAAAATACCAATTGGAAACGTAATGTATTGCAACGTTTATTATGTTATTGAGATTGGGTAGCAGTACAATATTCATTCACTCATTCATTCATTCATCTTTAATTATCTAGGCAAGGATTAGGCAGATTTTTAAAAAATAGTTTAGGGTAGGTTGATAATTGTATAGAAAAATTATAGAAAAATCCGCCTCCGCGTACTGCCGTCTGGGATTCGCTGAAAAGTACTGACACATCATATTTACATATATATGCTACCCACATACATTGTAATAAACCGAACTTCACCTTTCCAAAGCCACTATATCAATTTCCCTCGCGTGTTTCCAACCCAGACAACATCCATCTTTCTTTGCGTACGGAATGACGTCAAAATTACAAATTCAAATATTATTTCAAGCGAAAACTTTTACAAATCCACTTTGCATGAAAGCGTTCTTTATGTCACGCCATAACACCTTTCAGGGGAGGCACCGTGTATGATCCAACCAACGTGTAGCTATAAACAGTAACTTTAACTTGATCAAACGATAGGAAATAGACTAACCCCCAGTTTCTGAAACGTCAGTCAACGTTGACAACAGATTAGTTCTATTGCCATCCTTGTCATTTGTGTATAGTCAGATAGAGGCAACGATAGTTTTAATCTACTGCCAACGCTAACAAACGTTCTAAAAACCGGGGGTAGGTGTCAGGCTTCTTACAGCCTTAATTTGGGAACGACTCTGTTTTATTCCCTTAAATAAAAATTCGCTCAGAGGGTTACACAGTCCTCATGCCGGAAGATGATAGCAGCATAGTGTGATTAAGCCTAGAAGAAGTAACTTAGGTGAGTGGTTAGTGAGTAACTTAAGTAACAAAGCGGTTAAAAACTGGCGTAAACGCATGAAACTTTGTTTTTGAGGGGGCTGCTTTGAAAACTTTTTTACTGCGTTAGCTTTCTCCTTGAAAATAAGCTAATGTTGCCGATGTCACACGACCTTTTTATGCCATTATTGGAAGCTGCCACATTATGCAAAGTTATTGTTTGCCTCAAACTGCTCTACTGCTAGCTCTCTTGTAGTGACACACCCGTAGTTTTCAATATAAATATAAACACTCTGTATAATTTCCTTTTGTTGACGGCTCTAGACAAGTTTTCCGTGAAAGTTTTTGCTGTAGATGAGGCATATAAAATTAGTTTTATTATTCTTAGAAACTGATAACGTAAGTGTACCTACTCTTTTTTTTTATGGGGTGTTCACGAAAACATAAGTGTTAGGTATAGTGTAGTTTGGTATAATGCTAACTGTAACCACGATTTTTCCCCGATGGTACAATATCAAGAGTGGACAGTAATTTTTCCATTGTAGACTTTAATGTAGTTAGATAAAACTGTAGGTATCAATATACTGCAGAATAAAGACAATTTAAAAATATATAAGACAACCTAATCAATAGCTTGGTTAGGTTGTCTTATATATTTTTAGCCAGCTTACATATTCATTCGAATAGTGGATCAAGTTGCTCACGTTTAAAAATATCATTGCACCAGAGATAACTTACAGATTTTTCACGTATCGTTAAAATAACAACATTCGTTATTTCATAGAAACAAAACCTACATTTTCAATACAGTCCGTTTCTATTTCAGTCAGCACTTTTTATTTTCAATTTGTGAAGTAAAAGGCGACTCTTTGTGTTGCTCCCTTTAGGTTGGGGCTTCCACTTTGACACGACCGGCTTCATGCCTCTGATTGTTCAATATCGTTGCGTTATTGCGATTTTATGAAGAAAGGTGAGCTTTACTCGTATTGCTATTTGCGCATGAAGGTAATGAACAGAATCGCTTGGAATATGTCTCCATTCTACAAGTTAGGAAGCAAGATATATAAAACACAAGACGCGCCAAAACAGTGTTTGAACTTATCATACTAAAAGTGTTTTTGAACATTAGCTATTACTTTTTAGCGGCTTGGGGAAACTTTAATTTACTCTATTTTAGTACGAAAGTAGAATTACATAATAATATGCAGACTATAAAACATTTGAATCTTCATAGTCCATATTTTAATGATGCTTTGTTCAAATTGACAGAAATAGTACGTGTCAATTATGAAAATTTTTGCTTGGTTTGGGTCTAAACTCTTTAAGAAATATCATACAATACGTAATGCACAAGCCTTGTCAAATATAAATCCTAGTTCACAAGATTGGATGCAGTGCAACTTAGCGATACAATAGTCGATCCAATAGTATATTTCTGCATTGCCTTATAATAAAGAAAGCACAATACAAAGACCTCTATCTCCACAGCTCAATCTCACTAAATCCATTACACGTCTTCCACTTTATAGTCGACGTTGGCTCATGAAATGCATGTAATGAGCCTTCGGATGCAAAAATAAACAATCACGTGAGAATGTAGGAACGTTAAAGGTTTAGTACAACCGGTATACGTGAAACCGGTATAAGAACCTGCAGTGCCATCTCAGAAGATGTAAAAAAAAATATATTTTGAAACTGAAATAAATAACTAGCGTTGACCACGGTCAGCGCTCATAGGAATGACATGTAATGGAAGAAAATACGACGATTATGCTCGCTCAGACTTGCGCCCATGGGAAACTTAGTTTCACAGCAACTGTTTGTCCCCATTCAATTCTACGGAGTTTTACGTTCGTCTAACAATAATAATATAGATGTATCATTTTTATAAAAAAAAAATCGTTACGCACAAGTTCACTCTTATCATTATCGTTGTGGTTTTGATCACTGACGGATCGACGATATTACCTGGATTTATAAAATTAGCAAAGTAAAAAGGAAATGCGTCCTTTGCCATGCAAAAATAAACGATCACGTGAGAGCGCATGAACGTTTCGCCGACTTCGCTTACGTGCGAGGTGCAAACTGTTCGGAGGCGTTGGGGTGTCAACTTTAATTGGTGCTGTATTTCAAGCCAAACCGAAGGTTCGTGCTTGTGTGTATCCGGATTTAGGTGCGGTTCTGGCGATGGCGGGGTTTTACTAGAAGTGTTGGGTTCTTACCAATCACTTTCTTAGTTCGTTTGCTACCGTCTTGGTTTGCTCGCAGCCTTGATACCAACGCTCTGTTCAATAAATTTGTAGTCGCTTAAAATGAAGAAAAAATATCATTATTATAGAGGTATAACTAACTGAGCACTACAATTAATATCACTGCAATTTTTTTTTAGATTAGGTAAGATTTTGTGTTTTTAGTAAACTTAAATCGCGCTTTGTATGGTCACGCCCGATTAGAGAATTTCGATATCGAGGGTTCCATTGTCTTTTTTATTTGCAAGTATCTCTAATTGGATGGGCTAGAGACGAGAATAGGGTTTTACCCTGTCATTTCTACACTTTTCAAACTCATTTAAAACAGTGGAAAGGCACGTTATGATGAGTCTCGATATATATTTCTATCATTAATATTAAAACTGGATTTAGAATATTTTATGAATTAAAATACAAGTAAACTATTTCAAACCCTATTAAGGCTGGGCAACACATTGTTAACTATCTGTAAAGGCTCCAAGTTTGATTAAACAGACTTGCAGGTCAGTCAATGTCAAAATTCCTTAATTTGCTAACAGGCGCCCAAAAATCGTGGTTCGGATAACTTATATTAGCGTAACAATATTCGACTTTTTGATAAGAGAATCTGAATTGAATATAGAACTTACATTTTACCAAATAGAGCTGAAAATTCATTGTAAAATTTCAAATATAAAACACAAAGAAATCCGTAAGCATGTTTGTAGGCTAGCTACCAAAGAAGACAGTGACCTAGTTCTTAATTAAATACTAAAAGTGATGTATGCAAATCGTAATTTTGGTTTATAATAAACAAGAATTTGTACAGAATAAAACTCAAAAAGTCTTTGAACACGGATTGCTCATAGTCTTTGTATTGCCTACTTGACAGCTGTTGACCCAGGTCATAATAATATGGGCGGGTCTGGGTTTATCCGTCACTGACGCGTAAACCCGGGCCCTCCGTACCCATCCCGCGATGGGTGCGGAGGCGTCGGTCTTGAGGGAGAGCGCAAGTCGTGATGATCCTCAAGGCAAGTCCAGGGTAATCCTTCACGTGGTTGCTGCCTGTTATTGGTCTGGTCCCCTCTGGAACAGACGTAACTAAAACCCTGGGCGCCGCGGTAGCCGGGGTGAAGATTGTCGCAAAGCTTGCTTTGCGGCGGTCTTCACACCGGATCATTATGTATTGATATGTATGTTTATTTATTACTCTATGTATCTATTGATCATCTTCATCTTCATCCTTTCCATTACCATCTCATCCCCACGTATTTTTCTTCCTCTTTCTTTTCATTTTTCCGTCTATTTTCATGTATCATTCATTTCTTGTGTTTGCATTTGTGTCTTTTAACTCTTCTTATTTCAGATATCTTCTTCTCCCATGGAGGGGGGGCCCGGGCGCTTGGCGCAGGCTCGAGGAGGTGGGGTCGTGGCGCGCGGCGCCGACTCGAGGAGGTGGGGCCCGGGCGCTTTGGCGCAGGCTCGAGGAGGGGGGGCCCGAGCACAGTCGTGCGGGCTCGAGGAGGTGAGGGGAAGGCGCAAGCCGACCCGAGGCGGAGTCCGCTCCCGGACAACTGCCATACGGTGGATCGTGGTCAGGTTCGGGAGCTGGACGTCGATGGGGGGGGCCCGGGCGCTTCGGCGCTTAGGCCCGAGGAGGTGGGGGGGGGGGGCGCGCTGTATGTTCCAGTGCGTCTCTCCGCGGAGGCGGGTTTGCCCTCGGGCGAACGAGGCTAGGGCGGGGTTGCGGAGAAATGCGACAGCGGTCCCGCGACCCTGCTCGCATGGCCAGCAGGAGAGAACATCCCGGGGTTTTAGTGGGTATACCCGTCCTCTTCAAGGGCGGGGGAGTCCCACATAACCACCCCGCCCGCCTCCCCTTCGGGGGGGAGGGGCGGGGTGGTATGCGTAAAGCATTTCCCCGGGTCAAAAAAAAAAAAAAAAAAAAGGTCATAATAATATAAGAGCAAAGTAATATCACTACCTATTATTTGTGTTCCTTAACTTTTTAGTCTAAATCATTATAAGAACCCAAAATGTACAACAAGAGATATAAATCTAAACATCTGTTGCTAACGTAAATTCGATATCGTTTGCTCAACGGGCTCTGCCATTCTTTTCTTAAGTTAAAAAAAAATGTTATGATTTTCTACTGTAATTCAGTATTTCAGGGTTTGGATTGGTATAATAAAATAATCATTAGCGAAAGAAACTTTTTAAAATATAATCATTTTGTTCTTTTATTTAGAGTTGTCTCAATTCTCTACAGCTTGTTGGGTGAGCATTTTTTGTAATTATTGTCTAGCGCTGACCCTTATTTATAGGAATCTGACATAGGCTCGTTTTGAGTAATATGTAGTGGTGGTGTTGGTCAAATACGAATATTTGACTATTATCTCACCTGATGCTAAGTGACGATGCAGTCTAAATGGTACACGGTTACCAAAATGGTTTGCTGCTCTAAGGTGGCCAAAGGGTAGTGTTGCCATACCTTCACTAGTTACTTAGATAAATGGAATAAGTTGTGACTTGAGGTGACACCAATTATGATTATCGAACGTTATTTATTTATCAAATCCACAAGTGTTTTTTTAACACTGACCTAGTTCAAAAGTCATAGAAAAATATCGGTCAACGTTTTGTCCACTTTCAGATGCATGCTTTTCCTCTTTAGGTGTGGTAGTTTTCAGCACTAACAATGACGCTAAATTGGGTCAAGCGACAATAGGGCGTCAGGCGCGACGGGGTTTCGGCGTCGCGTCGGTAGGTACTCAGCTCGTCCATTTGTCTATTCCAATTACAGTTATATTTATGGGTATTGGATGACGTCAATGTATTTCTTGGGCGTCACTGGTCAGTATTGGTAGTCAATATTGTTTTGTCATAAAATTGGATGGGATAATCGGTCCAGGCTGGTTATTATTGGGAGAGGCAGTAATGGCATTGGTATAGTTTAGAGCCATCTGAATTCGGCGGCAGTGACAAGATGAATAGGAATGGATGATTAAAGCAAGAGTGACAATAGGCTGGAAGCAATGAACAAAGTTACAAATATATTGTAATAAAAATGAACGATAATTTCTATTGTGTTTTTAATCGTTAATAGATTTCCTACAGTTTAACGCTGCCATAAAGGCAATGCCTAAAAGCCATAAAAAAATGTACGTGTTCAAAACAAAAGGAATTCTTTCGATGACTCTGAGTAAGAATTAAAATATTGCCCACGCTTTGCCTGCAGACATACTACCATATTGTGGCTACTAAATATTGTTTGGAAGAAAGAGTGACTTGGCTTTAAACATATTATGATTTATTATTATGATTAAACATAAAAAATTTACAATAACGATTTAACTACAACTAAGAATCCTGTTACTAAGAGACCTACAGTAATTTATTGGTTACTATTAAAACGCAATCGGTATTAAGCTTGAGTACTGTTTAAATCATTGTACAGTGGTACAGATATTGAAGAATAGAAATTTACGGGTAGTCATGCGCCGTTTGCTCTGATTTATTTTCTATACCGCTAAACTTCGCAGTCTGTAGTGATTTTAAATGGGTTATAATATAACCTACGGAGTTTTGGCGGGAATCCGATAGTGAGACGTTGTTGGTTTTGTATTATTAGCTCAAACTTGTGTTTCTTCGAGTGTTAATGTGTAATATTGGTGGAATATTAACCATTAAGTGTTCGTTAACGTGCACGAGTGTAGGCGAATGATATAGACTCAAAAAACGTGTCATTTCGCATTTTTTCCAAAACTCCCAGGAAGGTTCAGTAAAGCATCCACTACTTTACTGAATCGTGACTTTGACGCTGTAAATAACTGACTTGACTACTTGACCACGATTGCTATATTGCTGTGACTTTCTTAATGTGAAATTAAGTAATACTTATAATAATAAAATACTTGACACTGGCTATATGCACAAACCGTGCGAAGCCAAGACTAAAACAAAAAAAAAATATAACCTACTTTTCTGTGCCAATAAATTATGTGGACGAGGTTTGCACTTATAGTATCAATAAAACTTACCGATATATCTTCGCGAACCGAAGCGATTATCGAAGTTGAATGTTTTTTTGCAAATAATCTACATCTATGAATACTCGAAAGTATAGAAAAATAAAAACTGACATACTTAATCCCGTTGCGTCTTCATGGTCTGACTGGCTGACCAAGTTATCGTTTTACAAAAATAAGAACGCAAAAGTGTATAGCCATTCGTATCATTGTCAGTAATTATAACCTTCAATAAAAGTAATCGATTCCCTTCAAAGAATATCGATTACTCAAGAACATTGGACAAAAACAGTTATTCGAGTCGACATTTACGATCTCGTAATCACAGTTTGCGCCGATCTTACATCTGGAGTAATTAGGTTAAAGGAAGGAACTAAACCGGTATCAATATCGGTATAAACATAGAGCAATTATTTAAAGCATTTCCGATGCGAGTTTAAATTTTTAAATTACCAAAATAAGAATGTGCTGTTGTGTCGTGCTAAACAGGTATCATATAACATTTCAGTACTTTGGAGGGCACTCTGTCCTGCTCACTGATTGAGAGCAGTCTTCATGCTCACATCAGAAGCCGTTTTGAACGACTTGACAATCTCTAACAGAGTATGACGACCAGATTTATCTTGTGTTCATTTGAAGACCGTGTTTTTGGAAGACAGCTTATCATGTACCGCTACCCGAAAATAATGACGTCATTATTATTAAATTTATGTACCCATATACTTGAGTTATTCGGTCCTCGTTCTTAGAACAGCCTTCGAGCGACATAAAAATGATATATTAGTCATTATAGGCATTTGCGATGGCGGAGTCATCACTCAGGAAGTTGTGATGGGCACGACCAGCAATTTGCATCCGAAATAAACGGCTTTAAATATGAGCTACAGATTCAAAAGTCTGTCATCAATAATGTCGATTTAGTGGACGGTTAACGAGGAAAGTGGGGCATTGTGTGCATTGTTTGGTTTAATCTTTTTTGTGCCATTTTTTTAAGATGTTGTTAGCTTAGACTACATTCTAAAATGTCAAGAATTTGACTAAAGCGATGCCCGTAGCTTGCAACCTCTGGATCAAGATACATTAAATATAAAGAAAAGCCGTAGAGTTATAGGAAATACTCCGTAATAATTTCGCTTCCAAAACTATAACCGCACTTGTTCGTGCAATTACGTAAGTCAGACGTTATTCTTTCGGCGCAAAGTGTCCATTGTTTCTAACAAATTGTGATGTTGTGCAATTTGCACCTTTATTGTTATGTTGCTGTCAAGTTGTTGTTAAGCAATTATCGTATCAATTGTTGTTTTGTTACGATTCAAAAATTATGATGAATGGGCTGTTTATTTGTAACGTTTTTTTGAATTCCGTACCCAAAGGGTAAAACGGGACCCTATTAGTAAGACTTCGCTGTCCGTCTATTTGTATGTTCGTCCGTCCGTCTGTCTGTCTGTTCGTCTGTCACCAGGCTGTATCTCATGAACCGTGGTAGTTATACAGTTGAAACTTTAACAGATGATGTATTTCTGTTGCCGCTTTAACAATAAATACTAAAAACCAAAATAAAACAAATATTAAAGGGGGCTCCCGTACAACAAACGTGATATTTTTGCTGTTTTTATTGATACCTAATGGTACGGAGCCCTTCGTCCGCGAGTCCGACTCGCACTTGGCCGGTTTTTATTCAAACTATATTATAATATAACTAAGTTCTCGAATTAATTTACATCTTTAGTACAAACTAACAGATATTTTTTGTTCCATTATTAAATTTTAAGATAAATTTTGCCGTCATGATTATTTTGATCCCGACTTTCTCAATGTTATAAAGCTATCAAATTTTAGACTCGAAGGACCGTTGATTTAACAAAAGCAATTACTTGGCGTCAGTTACCGGTGTTGCAGCCTGCAGGCAAAGGGGCTTGTTCTTTAACGTGACAGACGCCACTCTAGATTAATTGCCCCCATTTATTAGTGGAAGGGAAACATTAGGGGACGTTCTGAGAGAATTGTATGACGAACTCTGGAGCTGTTCTAAGGTCTCTTTATTATTTTTAAGTGTAAGCATAATATGATAATATGTAATAGCATAGCAAAAAGCATAATATGTAAGCATGATATTTGATGAGTTTTCATACTTGTTTGCAGTATCACCCAGTACTTTGCTTGGCTAAACTTGTGTGGCCCTGCATTAGCTCGTCACCTTGATACATTCGTGCTTAAGCCTCATCGGTCTTACCATAATGGTTTAAACTAAAGTTGAACAGTTGAGTCTAAATATTTTCTCCACGAATCGACCACTAACTCTCGCTTTTCTAACTCAATAACATATTCACATGTAAAATAATTAGAAATGCCAGGATTAAGTAAGATAACGCGAGTGATAGACGTCGATTTTGTCGAACGAAATTTTAGAAACAACTGTTGTACTCTGTAGGGCAATTCTGGTAATTTAATATGTTCAAAATCTAGTTCCGATCAACTTATAATCTCATTAAAGTCTAAAAATGGTATTCTCGTAACTTGAAAAGTGACATTTAACGTTCGCTTGATCGAAATGATATCGTAATGTAACCGAACGCTAAAATGGTATTCTAGTAACAAAAATGAGTTGAAGTTATATGTCATAGACAATGGGTTGACTTAACTGTAACTAGATCGTAAGTTGATTATACCGAGATGAAGTTGTAAATTTATGGGAGCAGAATACCAATTCTCAGTCTAGTCATAATCCAATCACATTTCGGTCAACTTTCGTTCAACTTATTGTGTAATTACGAGAATTGACACCCTGGTCTAAACTTTTGTGGTAAGGCGGCATATGTCTATGTATTATAAATTATAGTTTCTGGAAACAATCCCTTTAATACTGTAGCACAGTTGCACGCTAATGCTTGGTGGACAAACTTCCTATAGATATGGACTCTTGCAGAAGCCGCTTAAAACTTACTGACTATATACAAATTTGAACCAACTCATAAGCCATTAGATTAGATACAATTATTGAGTCGTATCCTACCTCTAAAAAAATCTTTCTGACTCATCCCATTTTGACATTTCCATTTTGTGGGTACAATCATTATATTATGCCTCAAGAGGAAATATTATACCCAGACTCCCCCTGATGGGGTATAATGTGTCCTCTACATTAGTCTGTATACCTAATAAAGCCGCCACACAAAATGCCTAAAGACAACTTTCGGTAGGGGAATGCAATGATACGATTATAGAGTTGAAGCAATTTATTATGTGAAAGTGGGTTGTAATGTGATAATGTGTGACGACGAATTTCACTGTCGTTAGTGAAAGGGAAATTTTCGTTTGTTCAGCTTTGCCTTGAATGCTAGCTGTGGCTAATTTAATTTGATTCGGAAGTGCTGAGTGTTTGCCGTTATAATGTTTTTGATTAACTCCTTTGGAAAGCGTTTCTAGTTTTTTTGCATCAATATCGTTTTGTATCACGTTTTTGTTTTATCAAAACATCATTGCAATATAAAACTGTATAAGTTTCAATTTTAAATGTCAAAATAGGTTGGGAATTCTATGATAAAATTTTATTAACTCCATAATGTCTGACCCAGAAGTTATAAGGCACTACAAAATTGTAAAGTTATCATGAAAGTAATCGAAATGTTAAATCGAATTTCAGTACTTTTTCCTTGCATATCTCTTTTAATATTGTAAAGAAAATTCTCTAAACTGACTTTGCAACTTCAATATCAAACATTGAAAAGTAGATTTAGGCAATAAAAGTCTTAACATAAATATTTGTTCAGGGCCTAAACCAACATTCTGTCTTAATCTTGAGCGCACACACAAAGAAATAAACTCGTCTATAAGAAGAGTCCATAAAGTATTTAATATTATTAAGGATAAATGTTATTACTGCTATATTTTAAAAATAATATAACGCATATGAAAAATTCCTTAAGCGTAGGGGAGAGCTGTACAGTGTTTTGGCCAAATAGTCATACATGAAGTAGCTATGATACATTTTTATACTTAAATGATTAAAATGATGATTATACAAAAATAGGCATGTCTTATTGTGAAAACATACTAAAATTGTAACGATGCATGGCGCCGGTAAAAGTTGCCGCTTCAGGTTTTTACGTGTTACTCATTTGAATAATTTGCATTTAATAAGTATTGTAAGAATTATTTTATACAGTTTAGAGGTCCTTATTAGATTATGAAAATTGAATACAACACTTCAGAAATAAAACTTCGTTCAAGAATTAGATCTCAATCCTATTGAAGTTATAAGAGATCATTATATTATTTAAATACATACCTAATGTTCAGTTTTTACTTCCGGCTTTAAAAACAAGAAGTAATAAACAAATTTGGCCGGAAGTTGCGCACATCTCTACTGTAGCTTGAATATAAATTTTTCTTTTACCCATAACTGTGAGGGGTGTATTCATAATTTCGTTTTCATTGAGACAAATATCCATATAAGAGGGGCTTTATGTATGCGTGTCGAGTGCGTGGGGCAGCGGTGAGTTAGTGAAAATTTCGCATTCAATTATGGAAATGGGCGAGTGAGTTATGACGGTGGTTGAATGAACGAACATGGAGAATTTTTCTTCATTCAATTGCGTTAACTCGGCGACATATGAAATAAAAAAAAAGTATCAACATACGAGGCGAGAAGTTTTTCAAATATTCCCATTACTCTTAGATTTCTTAATTATTTGCCAAACCTCTTACATCTTTGTGAAGGTGTAAATACCTCATTCTCAGCCGATTGTTGTTAGGCATTTCGTAGACTAGCAATACTAGCATGATGGCCTGCTATCATTTTAATTTAATCTATACCTTTCGCACAGCATAAAATAAATCGTAAAACAGTTATACAGACGCTAAGTACTTACAAACAAGCTTAAAACTAATGTACCGGTGGGTGGGTTCATCGTTACCAGTCGTCACTTCCAATCAACTTTTCTCCAGATCGTTATCATTACGCAAACCCCGTCATATTTTTCCATTTCTCTATAAATCCCCCCATTAGGTACCTTCCACACTCCATCACGATTAGACTCCCCCTATACTAATCCGCGACCTCACAAAAACTTAATTAACCGAAATATATGTGGGAGTGTATAAACAAACAGCCGCAAAGTCACTCCCCCTCCCTGGGGGGTTGGTACGGTGATACTATTTCGTGTAATGATTCCAGAATGAGGGTATAGCTACCCGCAATATACGGCGTACGTGTGCGTATGGAGGACGTAGGAAAGCAGGAAGTACCTTCGATAATTTGCGAGACTTTTAGAAACAGTCATGTATTTCACGACGTATTTTGGTTTATTATACTTGTACCTAACATGAATGACTTAAAATTGCAAGCTGTGTCATTATGTAGAACAAAATACGAAGCGTCAAAATGTTATAGGTATTGAACTTATGTTCACAAGTCAATAAAATTCGAAAGAGACTAAAGAAAAGAAAGTAAAATTTTCATGAAGTGCCCTTGCTCCTTTTTAAACGGAGGATTTAATAAACATTTTTTTTGTAATCGTTTTCAACAAACTCAGTATATACGAATCTGGTCATGAGGTATGGAGTTATAAGATAGTATACAATAGTCATAAAAATATATATTTTCACAAATTTAAAGCCCAACCCCCAGATTAAAATAGCTTTATCCTTCGCTTTACCCGAAGCGCGAATCCAGCCCTTTCCCTCCTTATGATGATCAGATCTGTACAACCAGTCTCCACGGGAGTATTTCTCTTGCCACTTCCACGATCTCTACATCAAGGCTTCTTTATCCACGGGAGCTCCTTAATTCATACACGTCACGTCTACAGGAGGCGTCGAGCGTCTAGCGGATGGAGTGAAACGAAATAAACGCGGTATTAAAGTATTGCCGCATTTCCATGACTTCATATTAGGAGTCTTGTTACAGGAAGATTAGTCTGAGTTATTATTTTCGGGTCCAATGACTTAAATTTTATACATTAATACAATACTATGATTATTTATTGAACACCATAGGTACAATGAAGTCGGCTGTACAATTATCGGCTTTTAAGTTTTTTTTAAGAAGCTTTTTAGAGGCAACTATGGAATAGACAGGAATATCAACGAAATGTTACCGATGCTTAAAAAATATGAAAAACCATAAAACCGATGATTTACAAACCACAAAAAATCATCTTATAAATTAAATGCTTACTTTAACGCAATATAAGAGCTCAATTTAGCCGTGCCTACCTACCTACGTAATTAGAGAGTTTTGTGTAACAGATTGAACATCAAAGACCGCTTAATTAAACCTTAGAAGGGCAATAAATAGGGCAAAGTAGCGCTGAAATATTTACTTAGCCTCCCTAACGTTTTAATTGAGTCTTAGAATAATTTCACTGTTGCGACTTTTCGATGTTGCGATATTTGTGAAGCCTGCAACGCGACTTTTCGATGTTGCGATATTTGTGAAGCATACTGCAACGCGACTTTTCGATGTTGCGATATTTGTGAAGCATACCACAATGTGACTTTTCGATGTTGCGATATTTGTGAAGCATACTGCAACGCGACTTTTCGATGTTGCGATATTTGTGAAGCATACTGCAACGCGACTTTTCGATGTTGCGATATTTGTGAAGCATACTGCAACGCGACTTTTCGATGTTGCGATATTTGTGAAGCATACCACAACGTGACTTTTCGATGTTGCGATATTTGTGAAGCATACCACAACGCGACTTTTCGATGTTGCGATTTTTTTGACACGTATCGCGTTGCGACATTTCAATACCTACGATATTTAAGCTAAAATTAGTGAAAATGTACAATGGACAATACAGTGTAAAATAGTACGTCATTCAGTAATTTGATATGTATTATGCAAGAGATTTCATCGCATAATTGATAAAGAAAGAGAGGTAGACAGACAGGTGGTGTCGAGTTTTTTGTAGTCTTCAGATAAATATTCTATTGCTATTATGGCAAAGTCCCTACTGCAGTGTCACGAATTCTGTTGCCAAAGACCGCCACGATGAAAACAATTTATTTTTTCGTTATTCGCACTGGTTTATTGAGTCGAACCTCAGCTTAACATCAAAATAACGTTAACGAAATCGAATGACACACAGATTAATAATTAATTTGTAGGGTAATTCCAGGATAGATGCCCGGCTCGGATAGATGCCTCAAATTCAAAAACTATGATTTCCCGGCTTGTTTTTGCTGTCGTTGATATTGCCAAGCGAGAGACATCCCCGCACCTACCCGGTACCCCCCGCCAGGTAGCCCCTCACCCGTCGTGCATTCCATCTATACTCAATGAAAGATTTGGTGCGACGAAAAAATTGCTAATTCTTTTTCTACAACCTTTTTGAGGTGCTGGAACTTTTTACATGGTGACTAAATAATTTATATTTTGTATCTAAATGTTACAGTGGACTGTATACTAACACTAAAATCAGTTTTTTTTAGAATATTTATTGAATACACATTCATGAATATAAAAGGCATCTATCCTCTACGAAAAGGATAGACGCCTCGATTTATTTTCGCCTATGTTTAACCATACAAAACAAATAATTCCCATTATTTTCAAACGATGTAACTACATTAGGGTATAGATGCCTCAGGAAGGAAACTTATTTTGTGAGGCTTCTATACCCTAATATGATTATAAAGAAAATACACTTTTTACGAACATGTTTAATTAATATCTGTGTTTAGATTTTACTTCCCATCACGAATACCTAATTTCAAACTGAAAAATTGTTTTTTTATCAATGAGACATGTATCCCATAACTGGTTTTGACTCATGGAGCAACTATCCGCTATAGGGCATCTATACTTCCAAAAATAGAGGTCTGGGAAAATCGATATAGATTAGTAAATATCAACACTGATGTTTTCTTTTTCCTTCAAAGTGGTAGTCGAAAGACCAATCTATTAACATGTGTGACAATCATTCAGATCCATTAATTAAAATGGGAAATATAAAGCGTTTTCAAAAAGTATGGCAACTATCCTGGACTTACCCTATAAACCTACCTAAACCTGTAGGTATAGATTGGTGACGCAATTAATTATGAAATTACAGTTAATTCATGATATTTGACAGTTAGGACGTCTTAAAGGCTCTTGAAAGTCTTGATACTTTTTGATTTTGCTTCATGTTTTTTGATTTTGCTTGATATTTTGAATGACTAGGTAGATGTTTTGCCATCAGCGCTTGAAAGGATTACTTAGAGAAATGCATTATTTGATATTAATACTAGTACCTTTGAGTTAAAGACTAAAAACACATTAAGTTAAAATATGATAATATTTTCTTGCCTTGTCTTGTCTTTACCGACAAATTCTTAGAGAAATTGAACTGACAAGTGCAAAACTCGCAAAAGTATTTCTACGCGATGAAATGCCCAATAAATCATCGTAAATATGACGTCTACTAACATGGAAGTCTCAAAGACATCAATTGAAGCGATGAACTCGGAGAAGTTGTTACTATAAAGCTAAATGATAGCATATAGAGTCTGTATCTAACTGCCCGAGGCATTTGGAATTTTATTAAAACTTCTCCCCTTTGAGATAACTTGTGTTTGATAGAAGCCAGAAGGGAGGCAAGCGACCTCCCCCCACCTCCCCCTTTCCCCAACATCCCGACAATTAATGCCACCATTTACGAAAATTTTATTTCATTTGCGAATGCGAACTCCCGTTATTTGATTATTAA
Organism: Hylaea fasciaria; assembly: GCA_905147375.1. Classification (NCBI taxonomy): domain Eukaryota; kingdom Metazoa; phylum Arthropoda; class Insecta; order Lepidoptera; family Geometridae; genus Hylaea; species Hylaea fasciaria. The sequence goes on along the minus strand of LR990202.1, from coordinate 8,784,313 downwards.
TAAAATGAGTTTTATTTTGTTGCCCATTTGCATAATTGTTTCATTTTCACTTTCGTCGGCTGAATTCGATAATGTCCAAGCCTGGGAAATCTCTTAAAAAGAAATTAAACTCGAGTTTGGTACTTTGGTGAGACGGGCGGGGGTTTTTAGTGTTTTCTGACAGAATTTAATTTCTGACGCGCTCCTCGCGCACGGAAAATGTGTTGGTACGCATCGCAATTTGCCTAAAGTTAAAGGACTTGATTTTCGGTTTATCTGAGAGGTCTCAGTTTTATCTGCCTACTTTATATTGGGATCATGGTGTAATAGGTAATTTCATTACCTTCAGAAGCTTGGAAATTAAATAAGGGCAAAAAATAAAAATCCTAAGGAAAATTCACGGAAGAGTCAATTACTGATGCTTAGTACAAATAGCCCAGATAGTTCCTTTTATATTACAAAAGCTTCTCTAATCAAATAAAGACTAAATGAGCAAAAACTATTTACCTGTATTTGTAGACAGCTATTCAGAAAATAAAGATGACGAACGCACTGCAGTTTCTAACAAGGTTTTGTAATGCCAAATACGAAGTGTGAAAGAGTGAAAGTGAAGTGTGAGAGAGTGAAAGAGTCAAAGTGTAGTGTGAGAGAGTGAAAGAGAAGTGAGAAAGAGTGTTATGGACAGGCATAGCGCTTACCATCAGCTCTATACCTAAAGTGGAGTGTGAAAGAATGCAAGTGAAGTGTGAAAGAGTGTTTTGGACGCTACCATCAGGTATACCTGCTAGTCTTGTAACTAGTATAACCAGATAACAATTATTGCTCAACGTAGACATTAAACAGAGGAATGTGAATCGAACTAAAACTGTCATACCACTATTGCGTAGTGCTTGTAACAAGGCCGTTTGGTTACGAATAGTATTGGCTAGTCCGACAAGTGAAATAACTCAAGCGATAATATTATCTTATATTATGCTCCAATTAATTCAGATTTTGGACAGTGGACACACATTTTTCCAAAGGATCCCACATTCTATTGTCGATTCTAATTTTAGGTTAAATTCTCATCGGAAAAGAACGATGGCTTATGTAAAATGTTGGAAAGTTCTATCGTCTTGTCTTAACGAAGTCACACAAATCAATCAATCAGTGAATTTGATAGTTAAGTCTCCACACGAGTATCATATTAACAATATGTATAAAAAAATCAATGAGATAGCCTTGTCTTGAGGTCAGAGATCTGCCATTTTCAATGCTATAATCATAACCATAAGTATTCGATTCCAAAATAAAGACATCATCAGTGTTTATGTTGTAATTTATACAGAATTTGCTACTGTATATTATTGCCTTCGGAATATTATTCTAAGGTACAAAGACAAATGTTTTGGCATGGCGGGGGGTATTGTAGAAAGTGTAAATAGAAATGTTAGACTTAGCTTACGCGCTGGACTGGACAGGTTTTACATTTGCTAACACTAATGTGCCTTCACATTTATTTATAACTAAATATAAAGACAAATCTACCCTTTTATTTATACAAATGAGAAGTACAGAACAATACGCTTCGATGATCATCATTATCATCACAACCCAACTGCTGGACGAGGGTCTTACCTCATCAGAGAAAGATTGGACCATAACATAATCCATCTCAGTAGGACGCCGATACCTCTATCGAGAAAGTATTCGATACGTCAACTGTCAAATTTGTTTTAGATTTGATCAGCGCCTTGAAATATCGACAAGACGCGTATGCGAAAAGATACCTTGATCGATACGTTAACGATACAAACCCTTAAAATTTTCGTGTTTTACCCTATTTTTGGAGTACTGATGAAATCTAAAACAAATTTCACAGTTTGCGTATGGAATACTTTCTGGATAGAGGTTCCTGCTCGCCCTACAGTCCGGATTGGAGGATCATATACCTCCCAAATAATTCTCGGGTATGTGGGTTTCCTCATGATGCATAGGTAGGAGTGATAACTATGTGGAATAAATAAGAAGAAAAGTATCAAACGCAGCTTGCGCGCTATCGCATCGATGTAGGTACTTGTACATACGTACTGGTAGGTACGCTTAGGTGCTATTGTAAAGTTCCTGTAATTCAGGTGGTTCAAGAATCAACTGGTTACGTCTCCGCTAGATCTACGACTTGAATATATCTGATAGCAAACGGAACCTGCTGATAAAAGCAAGTTGCAATAATTTTGTAACCGGTTTCAGGTACATAACAGCTGCATTTGCTGTGTGAATTAAAGGGTACACGACGTTTTGCAATGCGACCACCTGAGTACATTGAATAATGCATTATGAAATTGTGGACGGGTTTCACAGCCTTCTGATAAAACTATATCAAGTCTTTAGTAAGTCAAATCTTTCGTGATTGTATTTCTATTTGCTGTCTGGTTTACAAGCACTATTTCAGTGCACCAAGTGTGAGATTTAAGGACTAAATCTCTGGGTGACAAGCTCATTGAAGTTACGCTGATAATGTTATATTAAACTAAAGTTATGAACACCACTGCTGCAAGTTTTTTCACCGAGATTTACAAAACAAAAAAGACATGATTATAATAGTAATAAATAATACATAATTTATTTCAGACTAGCTGCGTCCCGCGGTTTCACCCGCGTTCGGATAATATATCTATATTAATTGTAGCCTATGTGTTATTCTGATATGTAAGCTACATTACTGTGAAGTTTCATCAAAATCCATTCAGTAGTTTTTGCGTGAAAGAGTAACAAACATCCAATACTTACAAACTTTCGCGTTTATAATATTAGTAGGATTTGCAAAGATCCATATTATTATTGTGTTAGCTGCAAAACGTTATAGATAATTACCCAACTATGAGCGTATAATGTATATAATAATGTACATAAGTGTTAGTGTATCTGTATAATAGTAACTTTAAACTATCTCCCAAATAGTATTTATTTGAGAAGGTGAAATTATGGCCCATTCAAGTAATTTACTCCAAACTTATAAAGTAGAAGTACAATAAACAATGGTGGTGCTCAAGCACTGAGCTTCAAGTGTCTCCATAAAGTTGAGAAACACTGTCTGTAGGGTATGTTACTGTGCAACCCCGATTTTAAGCCATATTAGTTATGCCTAGGCTTAACTTGTTCAAGCAACGAGCAGGAAAAGCTAAATTAGCATTATGACCTGAAACATTTGCATGTCACCAGCTGTATTGTTGTCAAAATTAAAATGAAATTAGTAACACTTACACCCGGTTTCTGAAACGTCAGTCAACTTTGCCTACAGATTAATTATGTTGCCATCCTTGTCATTTGTTTAGTGTTAGATACAGACAACGATAGTTTTAATCTACTGTCAACGCCAACAAACGTTCTATAAACTGGGGGTAAGTATCTGCTGGATTATGATGAAAAATAGATTGAAGTAGGTAGTGAATGTTTTTTATTTCATTTTTTTTGGTTTCCTAAGAGTTTTCCTAATAAGTTTGGCCAAGTTAAAACTAGTTTTTGCCGAAGTAGTTTGACCTAGGCAAAATCAATCTGGTCTTAAATTGGTGGCTGGTAACAGTGATAGTCTGAAACAGGTGTTCCCTTATTTAAGTCATTATTAGGTATTGTCTGGCAAGTTTCAAGTACATTTTACAAGAAACTATAAAATTATTCTGTTTGCGCTGAAAGTTTAGTAGAGATAGGTTCATAATTTAAATCACTTGTAGAAACCTACCTACTGACATCAATTTTTTAGACTATTGGAGGTAGGCTTTATAAACAAATACAAAGACAAACTAAAACTTTTGGGTAAGTTTTAGTTTCTCTTTGTATTTGTTTATTAATCGCTGTTTGTCCTATTAGACTTTCAGCAACTGTGTCAAATACTATATTCATTGAAACATATTTTATGAACAGCTTAATTAAAATAACCGTAATAGTTTATTAATATTTTGTGGCGATTACGTATCCTTGTTGGAATCGATGTCATTCAAAACTGATTATAAATCGACCACTGAAAATATTTTTAACTACCTTTTGGCAGTTAATATTGCAGTTAGTTGATTGAATTTGTTTGCTGCACACTTTACGAAATCAACCTATAGGCAAAATTGTAGCCAACCGCTATTCGTTAAAAAGTACATAATATCTGCCTAATGTGTTGATGAATGAATGAGACGATGTTGCATTGGCCTAGAATGGGAATGGCTATTGTAAAATTCCGAAAAGGAAAAGCTTGGAAACTGAAACAAGAATTATAAGAACAACTTCTAAGCTAATCTGACGACACGTTTGGCGTAGTGGCTGAGCAATCGGACTGCAGCGCTTGGTGTCGCGGGTTCGATTCCCGCCCGGAACAAATATTTCCGCGATCCACAAATATTTGTTTCTGGTCTGGGTTTGGTGTGCATGTGAAATTATATGTCTGTAAACGGTCCCACGATACAGGAGCAATCGTAGTGTGAGACAACATTATTAAAGAAAAAAAATCCTACCTACCTATCAAATACATGATTAAAAATAAAAATAAAACTCACGAAAATAGTGTTAATTTAATATTAGTTCTAATAAAACGTTCACAGATAAAACATCACCTATCTCCGAAAAGGTTAGAGATAAACATTCCATTACGCATTCACTTGCTATTGGCGAGTCACCCTTACCTCATTATAGGTCCGCCGCACACTTGGTTATAGGCCGGACGCGAGTGTGGAATTGAATCGCATTCACGTTTAATAGATGCTGTACACCGCTCCAATTCTGTATTATCTGAAAGGGACTTTCCGATACCGAATATGTTTATAGAGCTGTTGATACTTAAAAAAAATAACCGTCACTAAAGGTTTTTCGGTCAGTCAATGACGTCAGTGAGGTGCGTGCCTCACGTGCGTTTTACGCACGGGAAACCTTCGATGTCAAAGAGCCGCCTTTATTAAAATATAATTTTATATTAGAAACGGGTTTTATGTTATGCTGATTAAGGCGCTTGCAACAGGGCTTAAATAGTAAAAGTCGAGAAAAATATTTATATAGATAGTTTATACGTTTCAAATTTAACTTTCTTGATGATGTGTGTTGGGTATTTTTCACCACCTATCGTCGTTGATAACCTGAAAGTTAAGAATGGATCTTAAACTAAGTCGCGAAATATCCCAAAGCTCCCAAAAGGTTTTAATTCAGTTGTAGTTGTAGCTATGTCCATATAAGTCCAATACTAAAAGGTTTAATCTTACTTACGTTCATGGGTCAGTCTTGTCGGATCACGCGGTTTTGTGTCACCAACCAACCTGTGTTAACAACTCTATACAAATATCCATCATTAAGCCTCCAACTCGGTATGCTGCCTTCGGTTGTTAACCCGTACCACAGTTTACATCTGATATCTGATACTGCGTATCTTTGTCTATCTGCTACCCGACTAATGCCTTCTGTATTATAATGAGAACACTCGCGATTGGTGAAATATGGAGGTGCTTAGCATACGCCTACGCGGCAACTGGTTTGCGACGCATTCGGATAGTTTTTAAGTGACTAATTAGTAACGCGGTTGATTGATTCAGGGTTAAGGGTGTAGAAGGCTTCTTTTATTTACACACCTCACCAAGGAAAAAAGTGTATTTGCAGTAAAGCCCTTTGTACAATACGTCAGGAAGCCAGTATCTTGGTCGAGTTTTGGTGCAAAGTAAGAACGCGACTGAACGATATTTTTGTGACAGCTGCGGACGAAAACCTTTTCTTTTGCCACATACCTACTCAAGAATATTTTTTAGTAGGTGGTAAAAAAAAGTATTTCGTCTTATTCAATAGTAAAAAATTACTCGCAACATTCCCTACCCAAAATGAGTGAGAGGTAACAAAAAGTATCAAAAAATGTTTGTTCAACTATGTTTTTTTCGTTAAAAAATCTTACTAATAATTACTTAGTAAAGTATCGCGCCGCTTAGCATACGCCTACAAAAGAACGGGTTTCAAGCTTTCTGTGACTAATTAGGAATACGGATTAGTAACAAATCACATATACCTAAATGGAGACCGGGAATTAAAATGAGTTGTGGTATTCTGTAGATTCTTGGAAAATGAAGCGGAATTTTAATATTAGGTAGGGTAATTCCAGGATAGATGCCCGGCTCGGATAGATGCCTCAAATTCAAAAACTATGGTTTCCCGACTTGTTTTTGCTGTCGTTGATATTGCCAAAAGAAAGTCATCCCCGCACCTACCCGGTGCCCCCCGCGAGGTAACCCCTGACCCGTCGTGCATTCATCTATACGCAATGAAAGATTTGGTGCGACGAAAAAATAGCTAATTGTTTTTCTACAGCCTTTTTGAGGTGCTGGAACTTTTTACATGGTGACTAAATAATTTATATTTTGTATTTAAATGTTACAGTGGACTGTATACTAACACTAAAATCAGTTTTTCTTGAATATTTATTGAATACACATTCCTGAATATAAAAGGCATCTATCCTCTACGAAAAGGATAGACGCCTCGATTTATTTTCGCCTATGTTTAACCATACAAAACAAATAATTCCCATTATTTTCAAACGATGTAACTACATTAGGGTATTAGATGCCTCAGGAAGGAAACTTCTTTCATGAGGCATCTATACCCTAATATGATTATAAAGAAAATACACTTTTTTACGAACATTTTTCATTAATGTCTGTGTTTAGATTTTACTTCCCATCACGAATAACTAATTTTCAAACTGAAAAAGTGTTTTTTATCTATGAAGCATGTATCCCATAACTGGTTTTGACAAATGGAGCAACTATCCGCCATAGGGCATCTATACTTCCAAAAATAGAGGTCTGGGAAAATCGATATAGATTAGTAAGTATCAACAGTTATGTTTTATTTTTCATTCTAAGTGCTAGTCGAAAGACCAATCTATTAACATGTGTGACAAACATTCAGATCCATTAATTAAAATGGGAAATATAAAGCGTTTTCAAAAAGTATGGCAACTATCCTGGACTTACCCTATACTACCTAGCCCTTTTTAGAAAGTTTGAATGATCGCCACTTTTATTATTCACGGTGTTGCTTCATAATTACCTATATTCTCAAAAATTGTATACTAAAACTTATATTGATTGTTTTTTCTAGGAATTATACTTGAAGTGTGTTTTTTAAAAGAGTGTTACTAATTAAATATAATTACTAAACGGTCTCGCAAACAAAGGATGGGCAGTTTCCTGGTGCGCTTTGCAATCAAACTATACAACGAGTTCGATTTTCAGCCCCTCACCGATGGATTATCGTATGCTATGTATGCGGATTTCCATCCATCGCTCTATGACTCACTTGAACATGTTGTTGCGTCCACTTTGTCACCACTTTCTATGCCGTGACATTGTGGTTACGTTACCTCGTCTAAACAGATTAACCTAATTAAGATTCATCATAAATGTTTCTAAGAAATAAATCCTTGAGTCACACGAAATGGGATAATACAGCTAACTGATTCTTATCTTGATTAGTCAACAGACAAAAAATAAAACAAATATGGGAGGAAATAAATGTTAAGACAACGTCCGATAAATGCAGAGGTACCTAAGTTTTTGGAATTTTTTTGGGAAATGATTCAAACCTAAAATGTGACCTTTCGTATTTTTTTCTAAACACTGATAATTTCAGTAAAGCATCCATCCATTTGTTTACTAAATCGTGACGATACGGCTGCCTCTTGATATATTTTGAACTATATCATAAAAAAATGATTTACAATTTTACCATACTGACACTGCTAATTTACAATTCGTGAGAGATACATTTTACTGTTTACTTTTTTGGTCAAATGTAAGGTACTAACTCTTTTAAAGCCTGTGGAGTACATTCTAAGGCTGGGCAAAGGTAAAGAATGCATCTTAGCGTTACGCTTTCCATTTTAGTTATGTGGTAATTAATAATAAACGTAGTTATGTATAAAGGTAGATTGCTGAAGTGGCAATAGGCACTGGACAGGCTCGTAGAACTGACAACCGATGGGGAAGAAAGGTTCTAGAGTGGCGACCACGGCCTGGAAGACGCAGTGTAGGTAGGCTTCCCACTATACCGGCCGACGACATCAAAAGAGTCGCAGGCAACCGGTGGATGCAAGTGGCAAATTGTCGTTCGGTGTGGCGCTCTAAGGGGGAGGCCTATGTTCAGCAGTGGACGTCTTCAGGCTGATGATCATGATGATGATGATGATGGATGTAAAAAGGTAATCATATACCTAAACGTCTAAAAATAATATAAATTAGAGAATGAAAATGAATAGGACGATCTTGTGTGTTGGCGTAAATAATTGTTTATTTTTACGAATAAATATTCACTAAAATTCTTTGTATGACTCACAACTCACTAGTCATCCGATACCAACCGCAAAGTCGCCACACTTCAAGATTACGACCGTACACCGAACAGAGGCAAATAAAGCGTAGCAGGCTTTAAGTTTTAATTATAAAGGGTGGGTAATTAGACACGCTCACTGGATATGTTAATTAATCCACGGGTTAATTTTTCAAAACACTGCCATTGTGTTTTACATCGTAAAAAGTCCGGCGAAGCATTTGTGTGGAAACGGCCGTCCGGGCTCTTTGGGCTGGTATTATATCCTTAATGTTGCTAGACAATTTTAATATTTTAGAGTGTTTTCCGAGATTGTCAAAGCAATACAATGATTGTACCTGTAATAAATAAACAGTTGAATTTTGAATCGTGAAGTTTATTTCATTTTATTCAGCATCATGGCTTTCTCGGTCGGAACAATCCAATAATTAAAAAAATATTGAAAATTGGTTATAGTTCCCGACTCCCTTGATACTAAATACATGAAAATATCAGAGTGTGTTCAGGTGATCTTGATGCGTTATTTGTCGACGAACTGGTGCAGTTACGGGAGGTGCTAGATGTAAACATCTCGTTACCAACCAGGTGATGTGGCATACTATGGAAGAAGCTTAGGTTCAGCAGTGGAATCTTTCACCTGATGAGCGGATAATGCTGGTATTTACTTCAGTAGAATAATAATAGTCTCTTCGTTAATTAATTACTTAGATGTACTTATTCGTTAATTAAATAAACAAATAAATAGATTGCAACTAACATAATATAATACCATACCATATCGAGCGTACAGTGCAAAAGTTACAAAAATAAATAAATAATAGTTGCAGAAATCCACTCAAAACTTTCGTCCGGCGTCATAAAGCGCAAGCTACAGGCTACAAGTCTTGCTTCAAAGACCCATTACTGATTGAATTTTGTTTGTTATTTTGGTCCGTTTGCGAAACATTAGCTCCTTTTGTTTGCGATATAACCTCGACTTCGATAATTAAGAACACTCTCACACTTGGGCTAAAAGTAAGGAATTGAAACGGAAAAGGAACGGAGGTATGTTTCAATTAAGGCTTTATAGCTTTGATTAATGAACGAGCCTTTTGAGTTATGGAACTGTGTAAGTTTGAAATTGAACTGGAGTTTTTTTTTTGCTCCTTTTTTGTCGTTTTACTTTGGAGTTGTTAAGTTTGTGACTGTGTTTTATTATTATTTGATAGATATTTAAGGTTCTATAAGTAATATCCTTGAAAACAAGACATTAATTTTGTTTTATATTAATATAATATCGTAAACTCAAAACACACACAGCCCCATGTGTTTCCAATGTTAAGGTATATTCATTGGTGACATATTCCAATGGTTCATGATCTTGATAATTTTCATAAATTAAATAATACTTTTAGCAATAAGTCTGTCTATATTTTCAATGCGTTACTTCTTTCATGCAAAGATTATATTACCACTTAAAGCGATTCGTGTTTGTTCATATTTTTTTTGACAATTAATTGCACTAGCATAATTACAAGGCCCCAAAATTTGCTACAAGCAGTCTAAAATATTGTTTAAAACTAGACGATGAATCATCAGAACCCTGAAAACAGCCTTCAGTTTATTAAGACGCTTTAAGTGACACTTTTCACTTGGGACTAGTCAGACGAGCCTAATGTAACTGCCTGTTAAACCCCAGACTGTTTCGCTATATTATTCATAAGTTTACTAAGTAGACGGCATGGTTATTATCTAAGCAATGCAAAGCGGAGAGAGCTGGGACAGTACCTTGACAGGCTCTTTGTTGATATCGATGATTATGATTCATCGAACTGGTTCAACGGTATGCAGTGTTGCAAGGTTGGTAATTAACAAATGGGAATTCAAAAAGGTCTTAAATGTGCAAGCACAGTGTCCGTAAGTACTGGTAGACATTTTTTAATTTTATTGCCAGTCTTACGAAAAGCTTGAGTGTGCCAATTACGTATAACCTAATTAAAAACATAATAGTAAATACAAGCGCTAGTCTATATATACGAGTAGAATAGGATACACCCTGTCAATAACATATCAGCTGCCAAGATAGTGTTGGTAGATTATCTTATGTACTCATTGCTTATTCGACTATTTCGCAACAAGAACATGTGATATCGATAAAATCCATTCTCAATCTACCTTCCCTATTCGTGAGCAACTAAATTCAGCTACACATCGACAGATAGAGCGTATTTCGGCTATACGTATAAGTGGGCGTATCTGATCTAATTAATTCGACGTTGATTGATACTAATGTAGCCACGGTACGTCAGAGCCTTTGAGTAATTGATTGTCACAACATGATGTATTCAGTAAGAATCCATGTAATAATATTGGGAGTTGCTTGGGCATTAACATATCGACTGTCGGGGATAAAAATTTGGGAGTAAAATGTGTAGGAGGTAAGTTTTGTGTCTTCCTTCAGATTGTTATGACGTGATTTCTACTTGTTTGCTAGTTGATGCTTTTGAAAGGGCCTGAATGAATTCCTTCGAGTATCTTTGTATGGAAAATTGGTTACCTCGAAAATTCATGTAAGTATATTTCTTTTGTAAAGTACACCATGTTCAAAATATTTCTGTGGAAAGTGTGGAAAGTTAAGGCTCAATTTAGTCAAGATTCTAATATTACATCTAATTAGGTATTGTATATTTGTATACAGGGTAGTGTAGTCTAAATTAAACCGGTCGAAGGCCATAACTATTTCCAATTTCATAGGCAAGAACTGCCAACGCGAAAGCTGTTTCCTATACCTTCCCAGTACCCTCTCAATTTTCAATTCAATTAACTTTGAAAGTAAGCCTTCAATTTCGCGTTTATTCGATTCTATTCGGCGTGGGTGGGTGCCGTAAACTGCGATAGTTATTGGGTCAGATTAACAGACATTAAATTGTGAGGGACACCTTATTGCAGTACTAAAATACTATGGTAATGAAACGAGACTATTTCACAATCGGGTGAGAAACAATGGTCACCATAAAGTATTGGAGTCATTATTTTTTGTTCATAAATTCTGCAGTCAAAATGGAGGCTTTTGTTCACCGATGTATATTCATTATATGAAACTTCTGTTAAAATATTAGCGAATAATTAGGAAGAGTAAGCCGCATATTCGTTGAATATACGCTTCATGAAAAAAGTAATGACACAGATTAAACTTATTTATTTTAGTAACAGTTATTTTTTCTTGTACAATATTTGCCTAAGATTATTCAAAGGCTTTAAACCAAACGTGTCACATTTACTTAAATCTTGACAAAACACCTCGTCTTCACTGAAGATAACATTCAAACACGAAATCTAAACACATTGGCCACATATTGAATCAACAAATATTATATTGACCAGAGAGTGTCCTTTCACAAATCTTACAAGCCGGGCTTACAAGTGCCCATATCCTTATTTTTGAGATTGAAAATCTTTTGAGAGCTTTAAACCAGAAAATTCATATAAAAAAATACTTATACTATGTTTTGCAGCGAGAAAGATCTAAGCAGTAAGCATGACATACCTACCTACATAAAAATCAACGAAATTCTGTCGATCACGCAATACCTACTACTTGTCATACAAGACTTGTATTTTTACAACAGCCAGACTCATGGTATATTGATATTGTAAGTGAGCATAGAGCAAACGCACGCTTACGGGTGCATGTGAGCATTTTAAAGCTAATATTGTAAGTAAATACCGATTTCTTTCGGTTTTGAACTCGATAGTAGGTACCATTTTTTGTTATCGATCGATATCATTGTTAGGTTTATGATATAACCATTTTAACAACATAACTTTTTTGTGTGATTTTACGATAATGTTTTAATATCGCTCATCAGGATTGAAAATACAAAGATGATAAGTACGTCCTTGTACGTAAACATACGGAAATGCAAAGTTCAATCAAAAGCAATTTCATAAAATAAGTGTATACCTAACTACCTGGTTGGTGTGTGTACCTCCCAGCAAAACCACAGAAAAAATCGACCTCCCTATTATAACATTTATAACAATGACCTCTTAAGAGAGAACAACTGAGCGGAAATGAAAATAATAGCCCGCAAATTTCCATCTTTTGAGACCATGTACACCGCCTAAGGCATTTATTTACCGTACCACCTTTAAACACGGTCATAAGTGACACAGTTGGCTTTCGTTACGCAAACTGGAGCTATGCCTAAAGCATTGTGTGGGCAGAATCAGAACTTCATACGCGATCACTGGTACGGTCCACTCACACATACATATTCGTTTATAGGGCTAGACGTGTGAGTAAACTATCGCTTGAGTCTGATTCAAGTTTTGCTGCCAGTATCATCGAGCGATGATGGCTGAACGGTAACTTGTACGCTTTGCAACCTAACCACACCGGGTTCAATCGGACTTGTATGATATAATGACTTAGCTACAAACATTTATACAAAATATGTTATGCCCTGTGATATTACTTGCTTCGTTTTCCATTTAAATTTAGACAACCAATTTAATCTTTTTATTTGGTAGATTATTAGAATTAAATATCTTTAAAATACGACCATAAATAATTACAGTCTACTTTTGTACCGGATCTCATTCAATCCATACAATAATTTTGCCGTGTCACAAACAAAAGCAAAAGCTCCTATTCGCTGACTTCCAGCTTAATAGCGTTGGAAAAATTCAAACTCCCATCAATGACAATTTCAAAGCAACTGTCATTGCATCACAAGCGTAAAGTGCACAAACTTGACTACTGCGTCCATTCTCTCTGCGCCTAAGGCTCACTCATTAGTCCACCAATTACTTGCCCCAAAATGTCCGATGATTACAGAGAGCTACAGGCTACGGCAAGAGATAGGTACCTTACGTTCTCTGCTCCAAGTACGCTGTGGAATCTGAAATTGTACGTCATTTTGGGTAAGGCAGATGTCCGCACATCATGACACTCGTCCTACTTAGATTTTGGGTCTTAACACAAAACATTTGAACTAGAGTCGAACAGATGTGTCTAAATATTTTCTCCACAAATCAACGTCTAACCCTCGCTTTTTCTAAATCAATAACAAATCCACAAGTCAAATAATTAGGAATGATAGGTTTGAGTCACAAAACGCGAGTGATAGATCGATTTTGTGGAACGCAATTTTAGTAACATCTGTATAACTGGTCTCTTTTGTGGTAGGACGGTTTTTGTTTTGCCGATTAAGGTAAAGCCAGCGTCTATCGTTACTTTATCAGGTTGCCCAAGAGCCTCCGATGTGGTTGTGCGACTGCTATCAATAAGTAATACCTGCATGGAACCGTAGCCTCCGAAGCTTTCATTCTAGCCAGCTAAGCATGTTCACCAGATTCGATCAAATCGTCGCTTAAGACCAGGAAAGATAGTGGTCATGCCAATGCTTATAAATTATTAACCTTTTGATGATAATGGCTTGCGAAATGTTTTGTTATTAAAGACCATTAATCATTTACGGATACTATAAATAAAATTACTTGCTTCTTACTTCATGATCACAGCTCTCACGACATTCTATTCTCGAATTCCCAAACAATATTTCACGAGTTTCGACACCAATTTCAATCGTAATTAAAATAACTAATCAATACAACAACTGACAGCAGCAAAAATCAAATTAAGAAGCCGATAGTTTGTGAACATCATTGACCTAAATACTTTGATGTTTCTCAAACGATTAATGATGGTCGATAATTAATATATCGGCAATATCGATTCTTTGATGCAGTAGCTTTGTTAAGGGGAGTTACGCTGCAGCGACCGTCGGACGCACTTCGATCACTTTGCTAACGATACTTCAAAATATAAAATTGTATAAAACAAGACCTGTGCAGTTGAAAATTAGTTTTCGGATAGAAAAATACGTCTACAATCTAAGTTAAAAAATATAAGTTTAAAAGTTAGGCGTTAATTATCTATATATAACAATGCATCTTGAAACAACGTGAGCTGTAATGAAAACGCAGGATAATAAAAATTCGCAATCAGAAAAATATCTCTTTCACATACCTACTCTGAAGTCGGAAATAGTCAAACCCAACCTTAACCAACACTTGAAAGTGAACTGACCATGCAATTATTTCAGACACGTGTACAAAAGAACCGACAATTTTGTCCTCATCAAATTGCAATAAGTAGTTATGGGGCAAAATTATACAGTCTGCGAACTATTACGTAAAAGCAAAAGTGGTGCTATTGTTATGTGGAATTTAGCAATAGAATTAGGCTTTCAATACACTGTTACAAAATCAAATTGGTAGGTTCGGAGACGGGCATTGTGATTGATTTTTGCGAAGTTAGATTGCGTCTATTAACATTATTTTACGCTTGCTAAAAATTATTTTAGCATTATTTCATTTTAGCATGCAGGGGCATGACCGTCACGTAACAGTACGCAATGACAGTGTTAAGAAATTACATATTTTAATATTATAAATAAACATAATGAAACTTTACCTCATGGTTTTAATACCAAAATGACTGTGGTACAGTAAATATTCCCAGATCTTGTTATTCGTAAAAACGGTTACTTAAATTACATTTCATTCGTTCTCTTCATTACAGTCATAAAACTCCTAAAAAAGGTAGGTATAACAGTCAATGAACAAATAGACCAAAGCAAATTACCATAAAAGCCTAAAAATCTTCAGAGTCTAGCTATTTCCTGTAATGTTGAAGATATTCGATCCGTTCCTAGTCTAGAAACATGGCCCGATGTGGGTGTTAGCATGTTCCGAATTTGTCACCCCTTTATAATGTCAGTTTTATAGACTAGCCTTGTTACCTGGCTAAGTTCCTTGTAAGGGCCTAGAGAAAAGACACGCATATATATTATTATGTTTCCTTTGCCAGCTTTTATATTCACTATGTTAATAAAATAACTGTAGATGAGTTTGGGTGAAACCTTGTCAGTCAATTTTAAACACAGTTTCCATTTTTCATTTGCTTCATAATTTTGCAGGACTCGAAGTGATCAGGTGGTAATGTTAGTAAAGACGGATATTGATTAACAAAATTGTCAGTCTACAGTAGTAGATAAATTGATAGGGTTATAGACGCCAAAGCAATACCAAAAACATTTTTCAAAAATTAAGATTGCACTATAAATCGACGACAACAAATCGATGACAAACACGAATCTATGGAAACCCGCACAGAACTTAACAGAAAATCATTGGTGCGGGGTTGTTCGTGGCTTTGAATTAAATCCAATGCTGTTGGGTTGCAACACACACAAGTTACCGTACAGCTCTCGTAGCCTATAGTAATCAAATACGACGAAACCATAACTTCTCGGTACAGTTCCACTCTAAAACGAGACCGTAGTAACTGCCACAATTAAGCAACACTCACGTGGTGTGTTTATCTTAAGTCTCACTCTACCTTTCCGACCAGTTTCATACATCAACAATGGCCGCGGGCTGTCCACTTCTTTATTACTTTGGATGTTGTTATGGAATAAGAGACTAGCGATTTGTCTACGATTTTGATTTACATCCACCCACTCTATTGCTCCAGTTTGCGTTAGTTCGTGTTCTCGTATTTTGAGGTTCAAAATCAAGCCGGTTTCCTTGCGATGTTTTCGAGCAATTTCATTTTGAGGTTCAAAATCAAGCCGGTTTCCTTGCGATGTTTTCGAGCAATTTCATTAAAAACTGAATTTCATATCTTCATAGCTTTACAGAGGTAAACCCCTGAAATGAAACAGCGATCAAATTTTGCATAATAAAGCCAGAGTTTCTAAAGCTTCAGACAGTGTTTTTGCAAATCTGAAGTTAACTCTTATACAATTGAAGATCAAATTAACTCATCACCACAGCCAATCATATGAACCTCAAAATCATTGTTAACTTCACCAACCTCTCAAGTCCTGTCACTTGTAACCGGACCGTCACGCAATCCGGAACCATTTGGTAGTGCCTTTATGTCCTCACAAACATTTGAAGCTTTGTATCGCCGCGTTATAACGGCCACAACGTCCGTGAGACCGGGTGACACATGTTTTTGGGGAAAGGCTTTGTTGAAATTGTGGGAAAAATCAACTTGGGGTTGTTGCTTAATCTGAACTTACTGGAAATGGAAACGTATATTATTATAATAAAACAAGCAGACACGGCCACGCGTTGTTTGGTTTAAGGTGTTTGTTATTGCGACTATAAATTGAGATGTAAGCTATCCTATCTTTTAAGTTAGATCAAACTGCACACGGTGTGAAAATTTGATGAAATTCAGTAACGTAGTTTAGGAGTCCATCGCGGACAAACAACGTGACGTGTAATTTATAAAGAAGATATTATCAGTTTGTGTAAATTTTACCACTCAGTTTTGTAACAACTCTTGATTAAGATTCTCTACGTCCTTTATTACTAGGCATACTCGTAGATAGGGTATTATATCCAAAGAAATTACTAGATATAAATCGAACTTATCTAACGAAATTGCTACGCAAACAACAGTTTCTTGCTGAATAATGAACTTCTACAGCGTTTGGACGTTGTAAATAATTAATTAAGAAGAAGAAGAAGAAATAATGATGTTTTTATTAAAGGCGAAGAAGCATAAAATGGCTTTTTTATATTGAAGGTGTAGTTAGCAACAGTCAAAAGAGTCCTCTTCAGTAGGGATAGTCAACGTTGACTATCGTGCCTAGGCGTTGCTAGCAAATGTACCTACTCACGTATATCAGGTGGCCCGAAGATTGTTTCTGTATTAAAAAAAAAGGTTACCTAATTAACTTTAGACCATTTTCTCATTAGAACCTTCTTTAAAAACAATAAGAGCACGTCACAATCTTGTTATAAATAGAAACCTGACCTGACCCTTAAGTTAAGGACAACTCTTACCGTCTTACCACAAAATATTTAAACAACAATTGAACAGATGCGTCTAAATATTTTCTCCACAAATTGACGTCTAACCCTCGCTTAAAATGCCAGGATTGAGTAAGACAACGCGAGTGATAGACGTCGATTTTGTCGAACGATATTTTAGAAACATGTGTTTCACTCTAGTCTAAACTTTGTGGTAAGACGGGCATAGCTTAGATTTAACGCGCCTCATCAATGTATATTACAGACAAAGAAAAAAGATACACAAGGAAATGTAATTCGAGTCCGTAGCAGCAACGTTCATTACGTGAAACTTTTCATTGGTTGCTTAACCCAACTTGTGCTTGGTTAAGTTGAAACGAGGTTCTATGAATTTGTCAAGGAAGGTCTATGAATTGAAAGCAAGTACTGGTTAAAACTTTGCCGACGCGGCGCCCACCACTCCGGTAGTTTTTGAGCACTGTAATTTTGTATTGGGGCTGTATATTGTTGGGGAGTAATTACTAATTCTGTTAAAAAACGTTTAATTAAACGTAAGTTTGTCCGTGACTTAAAAGTAACGATATGTTGTTGCTATTGCACTGCTCTGCTGCTGTGCGACAAAGAAATGTAATTTACTTACCTACAATTATTAACGATTTAGCGTCACTGTAAAATAAGGTTTTCACCTTCTAAATATATTTTTTTTGTTTCAAATTCATATACTATAGAATATAATCTACGCTTAGGTACATACCGATAGGTTTTGTTTAATAAAAAAATACAATATTGGTTTCGTAATAAAAACTATATCGTCATGATTTCAACACAACATAATCGTCTTTTTGGGTGCTTATAAAATATTACGAAATTTTAATAAGACATTATCCTAATACAAGTCTAGTTTTAATGGTTTAGGTAACATAATATAGAAGAATATCAAAATCTGATAATAATAAGGATGTGAAACCGCGATCTCTTTTTGTATGGAGAAAAAGTCGGTAAGTCTAAAAAAGTCTAGTCTTAACAGGTGCAACTATTTAATTCGTTAGATTTGTAGATCTGTATCACTGAATACCTATTAATATTACAGTTATTAGTCTGTATTACACTTCATTTGTTTCGCCAATATCGACGAGAAGGTCATCAATCAGTCTGCTAAGCTTGTCCCGTTTTTCTTTGGCTGCATTATGTATAAACTGTATTATGTCAGACAGAAAAATAATAATCCTTTGTTCGACACCAATTACAGAGATGTTACTGCAATTTAAAATTAAAAACTAAAGGTCACATTGGGGGCCTTTTATCCTTTATCCCTTATTTTAATAGTGAACGATTTTGTTTAATTGTCTCGCAGTGCAGTTTATCTGCCGTAAAAAGTTGTGATATCGCATGTAAAGAACGAAAGAACGAAAGAACGCAAGAACGAAAAATGAAAGAACGAAAGAATAAAAAATTAAAGAACAAAAGAACTAAAGAACGAAAGAACTAAAGATCGAAAGAACGAAAGAATAAAAGAACGAAAAATGAAAGACTGAAAGAACGAACGCACTACCGTGTCCCCAGATAGTACGGCCGTGCCTTTTGTTTTGCTCGACTTGGCGGGGCACTACCGTGCCCCCAGATGTATTGCCCAACGAACGTATACTAGTGGCAGTTCCAATTTAAATCTAAACTCAACTTCTATCGATTCCTCTCACTTAGATTAGGTACCTTCGGAACGACATTTCAATTCGATCAACAATATGCAAATGATCAGCCTAACAAAATGTCACCGATTCGTAATCCTATACAAGACGTCTACCGTCTTGTTTCAATGCACAAGTTAGGTTCGAAGCTACTGACATAAATATTTTGTCTTCTCCAGTAAAATATTTATCTTGTCCAGTAAAAAAAATAATGTATGCATTAAACACTGATTTATTTAATATTAGGATGAAATGTAAAAGCAAGCTTTGAATTTGATCAGCCTTATTCTTTCTTGACCTTAAACACTTTAGTATAAATTATAATGAGTTCATTTGCCGTCGTCACAATTATTGTAAAGATCATGGAAAATGTATATCCAATAGTATCAACTATTTGGCATCACTAAAGTCTTCTTTGAGTAATTAAGTCATTCAAAGGCTCCGAATCTAAAGTGGTTACTGTCGCAATAGATACCGCTCTATTTAAAATGTGTCTCAAAGCTAAATCACGTTTGCGCAATAGATCAAAGTAAAGATACCTATAATATGAAACGGGCGCATGGCGATTGCAATAGGTAGATAAATGATTAATCACTTTGAAAGTTCCTGTTAAAAGTCCCTGAAAGTCTTAAGGTGACAATCACACTTTGGCAATAGTACAAAAGATACAATCTGTAGCTATACGTAAGGCCAAAGAGAATACAAACGCTATGCTATACGTAAGGCTGCCTCCTACAGTTATCAGCGTAACAATTGCAGAATTGTATGCCAGTTAGCGTTTGAAATCGTGATGAAATCCCGATACACGCGCTATATCGAAAGTGCATGAGTTCGATGTACGTTAGATCGAAAGTATGAAAGTTCGATGTACGCTATAATATCGAAAGTACTAGAGTTCGATGTACGTTACAATATAATCAATCAACACTCGAAAGCTTCAGGTATTACAGTAGATAAATATTCCTAAAAATATGTAATTCAGCATATTTTACGACAGCTACTATCATTTATTGGTGTGGCACGCCTTGAATATTGCCATTTCATTAATTATAAGCTTTTAATTAATCATATCAAATTCTCGGAGGCCGGTTCGTAATTAATGAGCTTTTTATTTGATCATAGCTTCGAAATTAACATCGAATTACGAATTACAAATTTAGTTTGTTAAATATTTTTCTTTCATTCATATTTTAATAAGTTTGTGCTTGATTATGCAGAAAGAAATTGATGTTGTAGTCAATTAACTAATTGTCAATACTGGCAGCTCAAGATTTTTAGCGCAACATAAAACTAACAAATCAGAATGGTGAATGAATGATTTTGCTTTGAAGAGTAGCTCGAGGTGCTTTTTGAACGATTCATTTTAATCTATCACACTATAGTTCATAAATCATAAGTAAAATTAAACATCTACATCGAAATAAAACCTGCTTGCTTGTGTTTTATTTGCACTCCGCTAAAATAGGCACAATGGAGACTTTATTCCATATCCCGTATCAAGTTTCCGAATGGTCCGAGTATAAACTAAGTATGTCCCGCGTCCGAAGATGTCGTCCGCGATTTATGCATTACCCCTCCGTGAGACCTCGGTGATATATTGACGTCAGATTGAAGATGTGGGGTTAATGGATGACCATTGACTATTGGCGAATACAACCTATTGTCGTATCTGTACTAAGCAACTTAGTAATCTGTGCTTATGTGTCTATGTCGCAAGAGGTGACTGCAGTCACCAAAAATCTTTTGTGAGTTTTGACGTCTTCTAATCTAATACTGGATTAAATCTAATCTGAATTATCGGAGTTTCTTTGCGCGATAAAATCCGGAACGAAGATATTTGCCAAAGAACGAATGTTTACGACTAAGCTCTCAGGGTTTGCAAGCTGAAGTGGCAATGGGCAGGCCACATCGCTCGTAGAACTGACAACCGATGGGAAGGAAAGGTTCTAGAGTAGCGACCACGGACTGGAAGACGCAGTGTACTACTAGATGGGCCGACGACATCAAAAGAATCGCAGGCAACCGGTGGATGCAAGTAGCAAATTATTGTCATTCAGTGTGGCTGCAGTGGACGTCTTCAGGCTGATGATAACTGGATTAAAAAGCTCATCTACACTGTTTGCAGACCACGAAAGACACAGACAAGAGTCTCTCTCTTTCGTGTTGCAGACTGTGTGCGCAGGATTTTGGTTGGTGTGCAGCTGATTTGTAGTTTGTGAGCGCAATTCAACAACTACGATCATCGATATACGTTCGTCAGTCGTCACCCAGGCATTTTTTAGCACTGCCGTTCATCGAACATGCATTCTTTAGCACTAGCGTTCATCGGTCATTTGTAATTCGAACTAAAATTACGCACTCACTTCAGATAGCAGTCGTACGCCGCGTCAATGGCTCTTTGGCGGCTTGCTTACTCTGACGCGAGAGTCTGGCGTCATTTCATTTAATAAACAAACAACAAGTATGATTCAGTGTATAACATCTTAGCAGCATCACCATTTTCAGAAATCCCATTATCGAAGCAACCATGAAAGAAAAACATAAATAATGTTTCTCATAACTCATTGCAATTACTTTTAAAATCTAATTAAGATGTTAATGTTCCAAGTCATGTATCAACCTAATGTGAAGATTGTCCCGCTCGATGCATAAAAATGAAAAACCTACACATTCGTCTCACATCATAATTACCGTGCTATAGACCCTTCACGCTAATATAACTAATCGTTATTCCCGTTACTTTTACTAACACCCACACGTCCGTAGAATTACAATCCAAAGCATCAGACACAAAACTAAAATGTCTGCCGTCGTCTAAGGTCTGAATTTATAGCATTGTTAGGCGGCCGCCTAGCCGCTCCGACAGTTATCACATGGAAACGCTGGTCGAACCGTGTTTTCATATTGTTGGTACGCTCGCAATTTATGTTGTGTAAGCTTTAAATAGTTGTAATAGCTGAACAGGTTGGATTAAAGTTTATTGATAGCGACAAGGGAACGGTTCTCTCATATATGGACGAGAATTAAACGTGGTAGGACGAGAATTACGGCCGTCATAAATATTGAAGTTTTACGAAGTCACCTTATTTATAATCTACTTTTGGGAGTGTTTAGAATCGGAGGCGTAACTACTTGTTAATCTATTCTGAAAAACGTTTTATAAATGGAGACTGATGGTTACTACAATCATCACTTTGTAAATCTACTTTCAAACACATAACAATATATATTTATTTTTGACTCGATCTCAATTTCTGGTTTACTTAGAAACTGAGATACAGTACCTAATGCTGAGGCGTGTGACTATATATTGCACTTATAACACAGTAACTACTCATGAACGTCTTATAAGTAAGAAAACAGAAAACAATTATTATCAACTTCAATATCTATTTTTATGTGGCTTCGGCGGGCATAAAGAAATTATACGATTTATCTAAGTTTTAGTACATAGTACTTAGACTATTTGACAAATATCACTCGCTTTTCAGTGAAGGAAAACATCATGAGGAAACCAACGTGTCTGAGAATTATTTCGGAGGCATGTTATACATCAACCCGGACTCCCCCGTGGTGGATTATGGCCTAACCCCACGCAAGTGAGGGGAGGCCTTTGCCCAGCAGTGGAACGGTTACAGGCTGAATGATGATAGACTATTTAGCGCATAATTATTATAGATATAATAAAAACATGACACAATTCAACATCTTCTCCAGCACCAACAACGTAATACCCTCAGGTGATCGCAATACGTCAGATACCTTCACAACTTCTTAGAAATATAAAACCACAAATAGCCCTGACTAATATTCAGATGGGCTACAAAGATAACTCGGAAATAGCGTAGTGGCTACATTATTGACAATTGTATTAATTACCTATAATGCAGGCAAATTACATCCTTCGGAGATTCAAGTTTTTATTCACAGTGACTAGTGTAAAAATTTGGATGGTCGATGCAAAAAGTTGTCGGTGATTTCTTATAGTTAGTGGCTAATGAGTCACTTGAGAATTATTATTGTGCTTTGAAAGATAATGATGCAAATTTTACAAAAGTGTTGGTGCATGTTATTACGGAAACTAACCGAAATGCAAACATGTATTTATTCACTACATCCAAACAGTCGAAGGTGTTTCTGCGAGGTATTTAAGTATTGTGAACATTGATGTACCAATTTTAGAGTAAATATCACTATTTACTCAAAAATTGGTACATACTCTCACAGAGTATGCTTGCCAAATAAGTGGGGGGTTATTGGTGGGTTAGCCGCGATTATCCCCGTTTGCGTTTGTCTCTGTCAATCATGATTTCGGATTTTCTTCAACCATTTTAAAGGTATGCACAATTTCAAAATTTGTGTTCTAAAAATATGTAGGTATCGTAATAGAGTAGCAAAATACTAAATTTTCTATTTCATATCATTGTTATAGAAAGTAAATTAAAGTTAGTTGAATGGACATTGTTACGAAAATCGTTTTGAATAACCTATTTTTCAGACCATCCATCATTTGGACAATCCAAGCTTTGGACACACCACGACTCTATATTAGTTGTTTAATTATTTTTTCACAACATAAAAAATTATAATTATAAGGTTTTCAAGCCAGTGTATCATTATAACATCAAGCTAGGACTCAAGTGTCTTTAATTTCTCTCAGCTGTATTGTGCCAGATTCCTACCGACCAGTTATAAGGTCAGTTATTGCCCAACAAAGAATTATTATTATGATTGTAATTATAATATCTGTGACAGTTTTGATTTGCCCAGAGGTTAGGTTTTAATAGCATTATTAAAATTCAAATTGAAAGGTGATGATTGATCGGAATGGAATTTAGTGGCTGTCAATATCTAGGCCGTATGAAGAAATATTAGCCTACGTTATATGTACGACTTTTATTAGCTAAGAAGATTAAAAGTGAATAATAATATAATGATAAAAATAATTGAACGCAATGTAGCTTTGTGTTGTTTGACATTGCTTGATTATTCATTTCTTTTCACCACGGCCACTTTCTTGTTTGTTTGCCTGTCAATCCGGGTGGCATCTTGCAACTCAAATTTCGAGCTTTTCCCGATTAGTTCTCCGGCTGAAACTTTCAGCGTAGTTCACAGCTGGATGACAATTCTTGGAAACGTGGTTTTCAATGAAATGATTGAATCCCTATTGATTATTTTTTACATTTCAATCACTCTATTATACATAATACAGAAAGAGGCACGACCATGCCTATTGCAAACTTCTTAATTGGACTTGCATAACATCCAACAATGGTATCAGTTACGCAATTATTGATCTCGATAGTACCAAACAAATAGACCGAGATAAACGACAAAAGCGAGACAAAGATTTTATCTTCCAGCAGCCTGATGGTAATTAGGTAAGAAACATGTATATTGAACAACAAATTGACAATGATTGAACCTTATGGCTTTAGATATAAGATCGATACAAACCATGGCTGCTACTGACTTACATAATATGTGGTGGACAAATCGGAGACCTTGGGTTATTATTGGTTCATTAAATTATATGGTTAGATCTTTCGGTGTACTATTAGAAAGCAAGGTCGAGGTATCTATAATAATTTTACTTTGCTATAAGCGGTACTTGTTATAAAAGCGACGGCGTTTTCTGGTTAGTTTCATGAGTTAGACAGTTGACTTACTACATATTAATAGTCAAGTGGTAGGGTTCCTACTACAAGGAAACCCCTGGGAATGTATGCTTTGCCAAATAGTCAACCACTAAGTAAAGTGCAAACAGTATACAGAATTCCGGTTAGAAGAGCATTATAGGCATGTTAGACTTAAGAATATCTGAAAGTGATGAGCGCAGTGCAGTGCCGCGTATGATTTTGCAACAAAAGTCTTTTGGCACTGTAAACTGGCATTGCTAAATGACAATAAAACGTACTAATATGTAGATACTGATTATAGATTTTCGGGAACAGTCAGTGGGTTTGACAAATAATCATTTTATGAGAACTCGTGATTATAATTTCCAAAGTTCAACAGGCAAGACTATATTTGAAACCTCTCATTGGCTACTTTAGCAGCTTTATCCAAAGAGCAGAAATGAAATGTTTGAACGAGATATATGTCTGCCACTTGTCCCTTAGACCACAGTTCAGCTACTCTACCACGGTAGCTGCATGTGATCCAGATAGAGTCAAGTCACAAAGAGGCTGGCGACAAAGCTTGGGAACTAGAGCGGTTACCGGTAGGAGAGTTCGCATTTGTCTCGAGCAATTCCGTGGTATTCTTCTCTGGCACGTTAAAACTTTTCGCAATGTAAGCTTACACTCATGTCTCAGATAGAGCTGTCTGTGTCTGGTTTTTAAACTCTTGGTGTTAAGTTCGTTAACTGCTACGGTTTGTATGCTTCGCTGTTGTGGTTGTTTAGTTTGGTGTGATTTGCTGTTGTGGTTTTGTGGTTTGTTGTTGCTAACATTTTACTAATGATACTGGCTTTAGTATTTGGCCAAGCCGAGATCTCTTTTTGGACTCGAGCAAATGGGATTAAGTTTTCTCTGTATAATAATATGTCCTAATAACTATCGAACTGTTGATTTAATAAAGGCTAATAGAGCGACCGTTATCACGAGGAGACTGGAGTAAATGGGTATCACCGTCGAGAACAGCAGGTTACTTACCTGTTGTTGTTTTATCTTAACACATAGAAAAATCTTTGCATGTCCAGATGACGGAATAACAAGCGTTACATTTTTTGACTTTATCTATCTATCTGGGCACTAGTTAAGTGTCTAGCCGAGTCCAGTTGGTGAATGACCTGTTGTTCTGGCAATGTCTTGTATAATCAACCCTACTTGTATTAAGTCTATATCAATTGATAATAGCTCCGAGCGTGCCTAATATCCGTCGATTACGCAACAACAATATTAACTCGAGTGTCGCTCGTTACCGTAACAGGATTACGAATCCTACGTCGCATGCTTCTGTAGGATTACTATTCATATCTCTTCCGATTTATGTCTAACATAGGAATTCATAGTCAAGAGACAAACAATCTCCGAAATGTGCCGTGCCACAGTAATATTAGAAATCTACGTCACTTGTTTACAACATGAACATTAGTAAATCAATATTTTGATGTAGAGTATTTCGCAAATTATAAATTGTTTTAGTTTAATTGACAGACAGGCTGGTGTATGTGGGTGCACTTGTTCAATTTAAGTTGCAAAACATTATGCAAACAAAGGCGCTAATTAGAATTAGGATTGCTAAACAAATCTCAGAACCGGGTTGTATAGAGTTGCACAATGAACAAGTTAGTGTCAAGTACCATTGCATTGTGGTATTGACGGTGCCTAATAATTTATAAAAAAGAAATAAAATACGGGAAAAGATTATACACACACTTTCAAAAGTGGTTTATGATTGTCCGATTTGAAAACCGATAGTATACCTACCTATTACGTTTATATAAATGTACTGAAAAGAAACCAAGCTTTTTATAAGACTTTGTACGTATATCGGCTGGAATAGGCCACCGGTTTGTGTATTACATGTATTT
The DNA here is from genome assembly GCA_905147375.1 of Hylaea fasciaria. Lineage (NCBI taxonomy): Eukaryota > Metazoa > Arthropoda > Insecta > Lepidoptera > Geometridae > Hylaea > Hylaea fasciaria. Next base: position 8,757,973 of record LR990202.1, on the reverse strand, counting down.
CGATGTGTATATATTATTTTAGTACGACGAAGTATTCCCTGCTTCATAGAAAACCAAATTGTTTAGCCAATAATAAAATTGTAGGTCATCGATACGACGAAGAGGTAGCCATTGGTGCCACTTTTATTTACATTATTACCCAAAACTTGAAAGGTTTCCCTGGTATCCTCTCACAGAATTCAACGTTATATTTCGCTACCATTTTCACTTTAACGTAAACATTGCGAGTTGGAGTCACCAAGAACTCGCATTGAGTTGTGACAACTCTCCTCAACTCCAATGAAAACTCGAATATTCCCGTGAACATGTGCCCAGATTACACGCGTTGGCCCAACATGCCAATGTTGCAATCTACTGCAATTAAAACTTGTGCCAAGTTTGTTTACGAGTGCACCTTTCGGCCAAAATTCGCAGATTTGCCCTAGTTCGGAGTTTGTTCGGCGTTTATCACAATAGAGGTGGAAGTTCGACGCTTCGAGGCGTCTTGCTCAATATTGTTCGAAAGTTCTAGAAATAATGTGTCATGGGAAGTTGGGATGGTCGAGAGCTTTGTGGTGTACCTCGTTAATTGGAAGCGCGAGGGCTTGGAACTGACTTTTTAAGAGAGTTGGTGAGTGGAGTTTCGGATGTCAGTAGGAATTAATATTGTTTAACCTTCAACCATCAGGCGGTCTAAACTCCAGTTAACTTATGTCTTACTAGCGACCAAGCAATCCAATTTGGAGAATCTATTACCGCAAATTTTTTTTTTTTTTCAGTGCTCATTCTATAGAATAGTAAAAATTACCATGTCCATATCCAGGCCAGTTCTTTTAATCGCAAAAAAGTTATTCATACGATCATTTCACTTTATAAATCGGCTGCTACGTCAACTGAGCCCACTCCAAACTGAGTCCGCAGGATCAGTTGACCTAATCAATATTTGAATCGGTCAACTGAGCCCATCAACAAAATTTTCAATATATACAGTCACGTCTAGTAGTTACAGTTTTTGCAGTATGAAGTTATGTCACAAGGGCCCTTTTGACAGCATTCTGGACTACCTAGTTAGGTAGACACCTTGTCTTTATCACATTCCAAATCATATTGATATTCCTAATTGCCATTAACTAGTAAATAGTAAATACACGCCGCAGCATTACCTCTAGTTTTAAAGTTAAACACACGTTCCATCTCATTTCATATCGAAACACAAATTCAGCAGATAATTTAACTTCAGAACCAACAGAGTTCAAACTATGATTGATCTCAGCGTTCCTTCACAAACATTGAACTACTAATAGTTGAAACAGTTGCTAAAATTACTCAGGCAATTAATATGGACTCCTAAAGCCCTCTCGGAGAGTACGAAGTTTCTCTTAACAATGCACTTATAATAAACTACTTAGAGTATCACTCCATTTGGCTAAGTTCTTGAGCTCTTGTGGGACTAAAGAGTGGCTTGATATTGCTTTTAAAGTTATGAAATATTATCTCGTACATTGTCTACACTTGTGCCAACCCTGTTCAGACTTTAGGGATTTATTCAAAGTACTAGGTACGTTCTGAATTTCAAAGTAATCGTATTGGATTTTATGGTAATATTTCGTTTATGATATTGGATTTCTTATTGAAAAAAGTTAACTTTTTAAAGCATATGAATCAGGTTTATGGCCGAAGACATTTTTATGATGATACCTACTGAAGGTTTTGTAAAGGACGAACACACAGGTCGGTTTAGGGTTCCGTACCCACCGTTTGGGTAAAAACAGGCCACTATTACTAAGACTTCGCTGCCCGTCTGTCTGTCTGTAAGGCTGTCACCAGGCTGTATCCCATGAACCGGGATAGTGACAGTTGAAATTTTCATAGATGATGTATTTCTGTTGCCACTTTAAGAACACATACTAAAAACAGAATAAAATAAATATTTAAGGGGGCTCCCATACACCAAACGTGATTTTTTGCAGTTTTTATATATAATGGTATGGAACCCTTCGTGCGCGAGTCCGACTCGCACTTGGCCGGTTTTATCTTTATACATGCCTCTAACTTATGTCTATCTACACGTATTAGAAATAATTTGTTTAAGATAAAATGGAATCGATAAGATTTTTGCAACTTCTTGGACAACGCATAATATATTTCAGGTATGGCCACGCCCCTTTACGTACACCAATTTGTATCCTTAGTTTTCTAATAAGGTTCAAATTTGCATACAATAGGCCATTTCTCTAAACGCAAGCCTTAGCGTCAATAACGTAAAGTTCAAAATGGTATATGCATAAGCATCATCCATCTAATAACCCGACCAGGCTTTTTATGATCGTGATGTAGGGTGCCGTCCTCAAACAAATTAACAAAATTGCTTGGGAATTAACAAGTTCCAATTTTGACAGTTCCAATTTTGACCACGTTCGAAATCTTTAGCACGAATACCATTGATTGATTGGCCAGCCCTACGTGTTATTGGAAACCGTTCAATTATATAACACACACCTGCTCTTCCACACGGAAGTTTCATTTCGTTATTAAATGCAGTGTTTTGTGTGAGAGTGAAAAAGTGGATTTTTATTGCTATAATTGCATCAATAATTATGGTCAATTTTGTATTATGATCTTTTTTGAGAATCGATGTTAAGCACTATACAATTAAAGTTAAGTCAAGTTTCGACATTTTAATATTAGTCCGGCTTGCTTGTCTTGGTCTAGTCTGGTCTTGGTATATTGGTATGTCATAATAATTATCACGAATTGATATTGAATCAAGCCAGAGGTGGCTACTGGCTAGTGGCCTTAAGGGTATCAGCGGTTCACTTGACCATTAATTAATGGGACTTTGCAAAGTAACCTCCAGGGCGAAAACGAAAAGTCTACAGAGGCAAACCGCGGGCACTATAGTGCTTATTGGGTGAATCAACTTTTTTACCCACACTTTAGATCACTTTCGGAACATAAAATGAAAAATAAATCACTATACATTTTCGATATTCTGAATGAGCCAATCTATTAGGAATATCATCTACTATCATGGTTTCGAAGGGCCACGAAGATAATGGATTGTATAAGTCAATATTTTAAAATAACTGCACACACACCCGATAAACTGTATTTTGCGTTACCTACATTCAATGTTTATTATATCGATAATTAAACAAGTTAAAATTATTGTATTTTATATATTTATTTTTCAAACACTGTTTACTCTTTTGGTACAATCAGTCTTTGCGATTAAACATTTTTAAATATAGAAATAAGCAACATTTTGTCTTTAGCGTTACCGACGTACATTGAAAGAAGGGCTACTTTTAAATGAAACATGGTCACAAACTAATAAAAACAAAATATACATAGTGCACTATGCTTAACAAGTAATAGTATTTAGTACTGCTGAAATTATGGCAAATAATTAAGAATTGAGCATGCTACTACTGAAAAACTGATTCAAAATTTGGGGACAAGCAGTAACTCCAGAGACAAATTTGGGTAACGCCTAAGACATTAAATAAGAATCTAAACAATAAGATGACATAGATCTGAAAAACACTTAAAGTTATCGTGTAAAATAATTATAATAATATAACAATCAAGTTAAGAGTTATGAGATCTCAATATTTTAATCAACTATAGCAGAACCTTCCAGTTTATTTTTCAAAAATTTCATTCGAAGCTTTGAAAAGGTACGTATTGGTCATTTTCCGAAATGCCAGGTATTGGCAAGATTTTAATGATATCTTCGTGATTGACGTAGCTAAATCTTTCTTATCAAGGCGGAATATCTCTTTTTTATCGGAATATGTCTTTTAACTTTATGGTAGTGGTCGCGGTGTTTTATTTTAGCTTCTTCATAAATTTTTCAGTGTTTTGTTTTAGTCTCTCCCTGTACCTTTTTTTTTTTCAGCCACGGTTAGCCGCTCCATTGTGTAAAATAATTTATCTGAAAAAATAATAGTCACATTAAATATAATTTTAAGTATTTCTAATTAGTTTTATTATACGATTAACGATGTATATTTATAGCACCGTGCGACCTAAGCCCGCACTTAGGTCACGCTTTGCGCTGTTCAAAGTAGCACATTTTTAAACGGCCTGATGTTGACTAACTTCACACCGTTTAAGAATATAGCCATCGTTGCGAGCGTAGTACTGAACCAAAGCTAATCAATCATACATTTTTACACCACTCACAAACTCATAGTAAGCAAGAGAAGATACGTATAACTTGTAACGTGTGGGACCGAAACGCCAATGTCTTTTGCGCCATATTTCTGCATGTTTTCATTTTGGTCTTCGTCGGACAATATTACGTGAAAACGCTATACCTAAGTTAGGGCTATTAACCGTACACTGTACCTTTTATTCAATTTCTAATCCGATTATATAATTATTGAAACATAAGAATACTTACTTGATTTAGAAATGTTGCGGTTTTTGTTGTTTACATAAAATGTAACCGACACATGAATTATTTTCACTGAATACACACACTTTCAATTATTATACACCATATTATATAATATAGTCTCATTGTGAATACATTTATGCACAAACCAGATTAATCACAGATTCCTTTATTGAGTAGGTATTCACGTTACGATAAAGATTTGGTTACAAAAAGAAGCGCTACAATATTGATATTTTTCACTGTTTTTTAGTTGAAACCTGTTTGACTATTATTTAAACTGAACAATATTAAATCTGAAATAATATCACATTAAGCAATCCACAAACAATAAATATGCATCCAAAAATACTAATAACCTAAAAAAACTAATCTAGAAATGATTCGGGTAGGTGTAAATTGTGTTTTCCCGTTCTCTACTGGTGGAATGCCAACCTACCCTCATTAAAATTTGTGTGTTTATTACTAAGAGTCAAATGAACATCTTATCATTACATTGATTAGAAGATTATTTTAAAATAAATTAAATAGATGGCGGGTTTATGTCGCACGTGCTATAAAATAGTATACGATACTCGCTGCGTTAGTAAGTATATTAAATACACGGCGGTTAGCACCCTCGCTTCGCTCGGGCGCTAACTTCACGCCGCCGTGTATTGATATACTACTTAGACAGCTTGTATCGTAATGTACTATTAAAGTAAAGTACTAAATGTCTCTGGAGTTGCCAATAATGTCTATGGAGTTACCCACATAGTAACACAGTATACTGGTATCTCAGCAGACAATTGATTTACTTTTATCAAAACCACACACAGAATGTTAGATAAAGTAACTAACAGATGGTTCGGTCAATAACCTTAGCTATTTACTATAAATTAAGCCTATTATTATTAATCAATAAATTACTTACTTCGAGAAAAAGCGGTCACTTAGTAGACTGCACAAAAAGGTACACACTCCCTTCGAACGTTGGTCGCAGACTGGCCGCTCGTCGAACACGATCAAAAGATTCGCCGCCCGCGCGATGTGAAAACCAATCGTAATGTAAAGCTGCTATGGCAAGCAGAGCCATCTATGTGTTACTTAACGCATTACTTGAACGTAACTCAGCATACGCGGAAGAAAGTAGCTTAACGGGGGACAGAAACTTAACAATTTTTTTTGGAAAAAGCTGTTGATTTATTTTTATGCTTTATTGATCAAGATAAATATAATAATATCATCATTTTCTACAATTAAAATTGACCTATGGTTTCATTGATAAAAAATCTTTGCAATGAAATATTCACCGATCATACAGCTCTCAGGACACGAACTTTTTGTATGGAGTGTTTTTTTTGTATGCGGAGTTACTATAAAAAAATATATAAATATAAACTTTTCCGACACATAAACAGTGTTTTAACAATGCCTTATGATTTGAAATACGTTTGGAATAGTATTTAACTATGGATTTATTGTAAATTTGCGTATTTTTAGCAAACACTTGCGGGGACAGCAAAGTGTGGGTATTTTAGTTGATTCACCCTATTAACTAGCTTAAAACGGGTCTAATTCGCGCACAAACAAATATTAAAATATACAATATTGACATACCTCGACGTTTCGACCGAGTTACATCGGCCGTGGTCACGAGAAGACTGGTGAAAGCGGGTATCACCGTCCGGAGCGGCGGGTGTTGTTTCCAACTACCCGCGTTTGATCTTGCAAAATATATAGGTACTAACTATAGTGCTTACTGTTACAAAATACTTTTAATATCATAGAGTACCTGCACTATATTCATTCGTGAATTATTTCTTGTGTCACCTTTCACGACGTCCTATCTATCACTATCACTTGTTCAAGGCAATATTGTGCAAACTAGGTCAACTAAATGGAATTGACAATAATATACAGACAGACCGTCAAATTTATCATAAATCAACGACAGGAATCTATTACGATAAGGTGCTATTTATTCAAACGCTTTTCGTTGTGACGTTTTCGATAAACGTGTCATTTTGTTTAAACTTATTTATACCGACTTTATACCCGACTAATTTCGATGCCAGTTGTCTGTCGCATGTAAGAAGCGGTGTGGAGTAAAATATGAGAAGAGTTCTTAATTTTTAGTTAACATCAGAAATAAATCCCTGTATTATTTAACCTAAGGTTTATTAGTAAGGTAGGAAATAAGGATTTCCTATGGTAATTTCGTACTTACTTTCATTGGCATTCAATAGAATTGTCAGAACCTTTATCAGAGGTAGCTGTAGAGATTCTAACCTTAGATCTTGTAGGTAACTAAATACCAAAGCAAAGGTGTTGCAATGCATCCACGTGACAAATAAAATGCCAGCTGGGATCGGTATTGCCATTTACCTCTCACTTTTTAACCGATGGAAATGGGTTATGGACCGTTGTTTAGTCCATAGTTAAGTAACCAGGAGTTAAGTAAAGTAATGGTTACTTTGATTTTTTTATGTGTGTGAATCCCTATATATTAATTGAACCGTTGTTTAACCGCAGTTTTAGTGATCGCATTGTAGCATTTAGGGTAATTTCAGGATAGATGCCCGGCGCGGATAGATGCCTCAAATTCAAAAACTATGATTTCCCGGCTTGTTTTTGCCGTCGTTGATATTGCCAAACGAGAGACATCCCCGCACCTACCCGGTACCCCCCGCGAAGTAACCGCTGACCCGTCGTGCATTCCATCTATACTCAATGAAAGATTTGGTGCGACGAAAAAATTGCTAATTCTTTTTCTACAGTCTTTTTGAGGTGCTGGAACTTTTTACATGGTGACTAAATAATTTATATTTTGTATCTAAATGTTACAGTGGACTGTATATTAACACTAAAATCAGTTTTTTTAGAATATTTATTGAATACACATTTATGAATATACGAGTAAAAGGCATCTATCCTCTACGAAAAGGATAGACGCCTCGATTTATTTTCGCCTAGGTTTAACCATACAAAACAAATAATTCCCATTATTTTCAAACGATGTAACTAAATTAGGGTATAGATGCCTCAGGAAGTAAACTTATTTTGTGAGGCATCTATACCCTAATACGATTATAAAGAAAATACACTTTTTACGAACATTTTTAATTAACGTCTGTGTTTAGATATTACTTCCCATGACGAATACCTTATTTCAAACTGAAAAAATGTTTTTTTATCAATGAGGCATGTATCCCATAGCTGGTTTTTACGCATGGAGCAACTATCCGCTATAAGGCATCTATACTTCCAAAAATAGAGGTCTGGGAAAATCGATATAGATTAGTAAATATCAACACTGATGTTTTCTTTTTCCTTCAAAGTGGTAGTCGAAAGACCAATCTATTAACATGTGTGACAATCATTCAGATCCATTAATTAAAATGGGAAATATAGAGCGTTTTCAAAAAGTATGGCAACTATCCTGGACTTACCCTATAGTAGAAGAGTTGTAATTGTGTTTAAGTATCATAAGAAAGCTATCCATTGTAGCTATGTTCATATTCATTCAGTTCCACCAAGTCTTTAAAAAAATCGATCTATAAAATTAGCAGTAAAATAGGTAAAGTTCAAACTAAAACCTAAATCATATGCCACAAAAGCAATATCGCTACAATTCAGTGCAAAGAACCGTTTAGACGCAGGTGTGTATTCGTCTGGTTAGAGTGTGCCAACTATTTGGCCACTCACCATATTTGCTCACTATAGTACATATTATATATATTATTATATAATTATACCTATATATATAATTCCTACTTTCGCAAAAATAAATTATATGATTTGAATTCCCAAAATGCAGCTAGGCGGGTGAAGGCATGCCCAAATTTATTGAACTTACTAGTAGTTATTTACAAGTCCATTTGATTTCAATTATTTCGTCAAATATTCTACGTATTGATCAACAAATGTTACGAGAAGACCTTGACTATACCGTAAAATAATTTATAAAGATTTAAATTAACCATAATTACCTTCTGTGGTTCATTCATACAGGATGTAGATAGCAATTACTTTGGACACTTATTACTTTATTAACTAGATTTAAACGGGTCTAATTTGAGCACAAACTTATATTTGGAAAGGGAAACATCCTTTTTGAAACTCGAACCATAATCAAAATAATTATATTTTGTATTCTTTTATGGTTCTATTTGTTAATTAGATTGAAGTATTTGGTTTATAAAAGTGTGATTTTATTACCTATTTACATATAATGATTTGACTTTGACTTTGATCAAAACATAAAATGTTGGTATACCTCGACGTTTCGGCAGAGTTACATCGACCGTGGTCACGAGACAACGCGGGTATCACCGTCTGGAGCGACAGATGTTGTTTCCAACTACCCGCGTTTGGTCTTGCAAAACAAGGCTGACCAAATCAGACCCGTTTAAATCTAGTTAATGGTTTTCTATTCGCGTAAGTTTAAGAACTTAACTTTATGAAAATTCTTTGCAAAAATCAACTGAATGCTAGTCACGAGTATAATGAGCATATTTCAAAAAAAAGGTATTATTGTCTGCCATGTTTATAGCGGTTCAAGTCTGTTTTACGAGTATATCTTGGGGCGAAAAGAGTTAAAGACTTGGTAATGACAGAAGTCGTTGTTTAATTACCAAAAACAGAAAAATAACTCCTTACACCTCACACGTCAGCGGATTTTGATCATAGTGACGTTGGTTTAGAGCTTATTTTCTTTTGCGTTGTTGTTTAAGTCTTAACACTAGCAGATGCGGGTGTAAAACCTGTTAATTATAAAGTACCAATGCAATAGGTAAGTTCAATGATTGCTTGAGGGCGCTCGACAGTGTCGGAAAAAACTATATAAAACAATGTCGCCTGTCTTGATGAGGAACTTGTTGATTGAGAGAATAAAAAAATGTAGACCCGTAGAAGAGATGGTTGAAAAATATCTTTATGAAATACCTCATGATAAAACTTTATGAAAAAAGAATAGTTACAGCTCGATGGAATATACAATCGATATCGATTAATAATATAATATATTCAAACCCTGAAGAATTTATTTTATAATATTCATTCATTTTATAAAATAGAGGAAACCATCGAATTATCTCTTCAAAATTGTATTTAAGCACACGACATGTAATCCTTTTATGACAACAGATGTTACAAAAGCCCTTATTAGTATAATTACAAAAATTACTCTCTGTAATAATATGAGAACAACCGCAAAAGCACAAATGCTCAACCCTGTAGGCTTTATTAAGTGACTTGAAAGTGTCACATCTGCACATCGCATTCTGTGGCCTACAATGAGCGCTGAGCGCCGTCATTCGTCAGCTGCCCACAAGGACAGCAAAATGTATCGGTGCCATGTTCATACCAGCAGAAAATTATTACGCCTTACAGAAACCAAAAAAATCTTGGACTACTGAGGCTTGGAGCGCAGAAACAAATGAAGCGCGTTCGCGTTAGACCGCGGTTTTTGCTTACGTTAAAAATTACCATTTTCTCATCTTTTTCCATAAATATAATTTTGTAGGTAAGGTAATGGGCAAGGTTACTGAACATGATTCTGACGCGCTAGCAAACAAGTTTTTGAATTGTCTACGATAGTACACCGCAATTTTGAAAATTGGTACCTTGGTTAATTAGACATTACGCAAATATCTCTCCTTTAACTGTGGTAGGAGTTCAAGTTGAAATGGTCAGTGCACAATAATTATAGCCCATAGAACAAACAACGAGCTGCGAGCCGTGACGCGACTTTGCTAAATTACGTAAGTATATGAGTACTCGCAACAGGAAGGTTAGAAATTAATTCTGCCGTCAAAAGTGGACAAAATACTCCACGTAGTACGAACACGATTATCAAGTTGAATATTCCGTAGGTACTGTTTCATGACGAAAATACATTGACAAAACATAGCGGCAGGATCGCGTTCTATATATGGATTTGGTCTACTTTCAAAAACCTTATACTTATTATGCACACTATATTATTATAATGTATGCAAGTGATAGAAATTAACTAACCGACAAGTGCAAAAATAACAAATAAACGACGGTAACTAACTTAACCGGATATCCTTAACAGACCACTTCTGGTGAGATAGCCTAAGGCTAGTCTATCTTATTTTAATACATAGTATATGTAAATTACGCGTGACGTTTTTTTCCGCAATGGACTCCCTAAACTACTAACCGAATTTTAATAAAATTTGCACGCCGTGTGCAGTTTAATCTAACTTGAAAGATAAGATAGCTCACATCTCACTGTATAGTCGCAATAACAAAAACCTTAGCCACAGCAACGCGTGGCCGTGTCTGCTAGTACCTAAAGTATAAAAAATAGCCAATCATTATACATCACGATGTAGTTATGCCAGTTAATACAAAACTTATTAATGCCCGTATTCAAGAACAATACGCTTGTTTACTAAATATTTCCTATCCTTAAATAATTACGAGTAGATACTAATTAGTTGGAACCTTTAAACAGCTACTGCATAAAATAAGGTTACAATAAAAACTAAAACACGTGTGCAATAACCACCCCACTCATATTAATGTAATGAATAGACAGATGTACTGTGGGTGTAGGCTCAGGTGAAGTCCACATAGCGTACAACCTGCTTCATACTATTTATAGACGTCGCGTTATCTCACCCAACGACAAATAATTCCTCTCATAACACAGCAATCGCAAAAAATCATAGCGATAGAATTAAATTCAGAATCTGCTCTTAATCACCTGCCGTTGTAAACAATTTATTTTTTGCTACCTATGTTGCAATGTCACTCGTTTTACAGTATTTGTGATAATTATTTTACTATTTCTTCATAATGCTGAATTGAATAATTAGCTAAAAACAGTTTTATTCGCGCACAAACTAATATCAAAATATACGTGGTCACGAAAAGTCTTTCCGTGACCACGGACTATGTAACTCGGCCGAAACTTCGCGGTATGTCGAAATTATATATTTTGATATTAGTTTGTGCGCGAATTAGACCCGTTTTTAGCTAGTTAATAATATTATGTTTTCTGTTCGCGAAAGTTTAAGAATTTCTAATGCTGAATTTATTATTAAGTTGTCAAGGTTACAGATACTGTAACATAAACGTTGATATTCCTAAATTGTGTTCTAATCGTGTACGTAGTATCTAGTGAAAATACTTGCCCACAATATTCTACCACTGTGTAAGCTTGTGTGCAATACAGTATTAAACAAATCACTTAATAAAATGTATGGTATCTATTTTTGCCAGATTGTGTTAATTGATACTATAACAGCTATGCAGGAAAACTGTTCAAATCGATGACTTTGTCAGCAATTACGCGGTACAATAACTAAGTCTTGAACATGCTTTAAGCTCTCAGTTTAAGCTCAACTTTCATGTCGTGTAGTAACTTTTTCTAATGTCAATGTCATCAAAACGATTAAAGTCATCAAACCACTTAATGGCTGCATAATCGAATACCAGATAAACTAGTATCACGACCCTGGCAGCTGCCAGTTAAAAATAGATCAGAAAATGTCAGTAATTGCAGCGAGGGCGCGCATTAATTTCCTCCGGAGCAAATTAATCTAAAAGCTGTCGCATGTCATCCGCCGACAAGTTTCAACTTGGTCGTATCAACGGTATCAAGAGAATATCAACGGCAAACTCTAATTGGTCGTATTAAAACGAAGATCTTTATAGTTAAGTTTTACTTTTACGTAGACAAATTTGCGGCAAAAATTAACACATTAGAGCTCTAGAGAGAGTCAAGATTAAAGGATAAATCGAATCGAAGAGATTGACACGATTTTTTTTTATGCCATTCAATAGTTTAATTATTGTTAGGGTAAAAAATAATTTTGATTATACTCGTAGCAATAGAGTAAACGATGGTACTCGTAAGAGAGCTTAGCATAGTGTCGCATAAATAAATAGCGACATTTACGTAGTATGCTTGTTGCAATCCGATATTTAGGTTACAGCTAAACCGAGTCTATTGTGCAAAGTGAACCGTTGCCGTTTAACGTATGGGATAAGTGTTAAGGGCTTAGAAGAAAATACCTAGAGTTTCATCGACAAAACAGCTTATCGCGGCAAGTACTAGATCCTTTAATATTATCCATGAAATGTCACTTTTCGCTAACTATATTGTATCGATTACCCTAATGTATACTTACCCATTTCTATTTTTGGAGAAGCCTAAGTTGAGTTTTTGCTGAAAAAATAATGCCAAAAGTAACTACTGAATTCAACGAAAACCTGACGTAACGGAGCTAAATACGTTCTTCCTTTGAGTTACCACTTTGTGACGTTTATCAGTCTCAACCTAAGCCTACGCCAAAAAAACCAGTTGTGATAAAACGCTATAGCTTGTATGAAAATAGTGGCATAACAATGTTTTATTCAGACGCTAGACTCGTTAACGTCGCGTATTGTGGCCGCTAAACAAACCGTCAGCCGCTCTCAATGCGCGCTGATTTTTGTATAGAATGTCACTGCAGGAGTAACTTATCCGTTTGCCTTGGGTTGGGCCGAAGAATGCCGTGATAATAAGTAAGTTAGTTTAACTTTTATTGGGTTGGAGAATCTCATGGGTTAGAATTACAACCCTAAACATTAAACTTTGTAGAGTTTCTTAGTAAACCAATGGGCCAAAAAACGTGATTGACGTTATTTAAGTTTGCCTATACTAGTTTAGACGCCTATTGGTTGTTGAATTCGATAGTTTTGTACCATACCAATGAAAATTATCCGTACTGATAAATGTATTTATATACTCCTAGCTCCGTGAAATAATGGGTACAAGATAGAGTCAAAATTTCTCATGCAACTTAGAATAACTCCCCATTACGTAATTTTGTTCAATGAAAACTGATTGTAAACGACAGTTTCGCGAATCGATTGATTGAAATTGATCGCAAGTGAGTTATGTATCTGGTCGATCGATCAGTTGTGATTCATTATATGGGTTGGAAATGAGCTTGACAGACTAATGTTTAAAATCGCGTTGCATAATGATTGCATCATTATTTTAACCATGAATAACTTCAATGTTATCTAAATGTTTCCATAGTAAGCACTAAAAGCCACGCCCCTATATATTTTAGTGGAGTAACGAACCGTCAGCTCTATTCGAACGCCTGTAACGTACTTAATAATAGACACGTATAGACACCACCTGTCATTTAACTACTTTTAAATAACCCTTTCCCCTTGGGAATTACAGTTTTGACACCTTATCACTTCCACACCCAGCGTACGCTAACTCGCCCCTGGTTATTATAATTTTCAACAGAACGCAATACGTGTCTAGTTTTCTTTTATTGTTTTCTGCATAAAGCCCTACTTAATTTCGTTTTTTGCGATGTAAAAGTAATAGGGTTCATTTATAGTGTAGTATAAAATTTGAGTCAGTCCTCTACAAAATAATTTCTAGCATAGTTTAATATATTTCTTTACAAGATTTCATATAATATTGTGAATAGAGATTATATTGTAAAAAGTAAATATTAACTCCTAAGTATTCCATAATCATCAATTTTTATTCGATTAAAGAAAACTAGTTAAATTTAAGATTTCATAGTGAATTATTATAGTCCCGTGTGAATTAATATTGTCATGATAGACAGTTCCATTTTAAAATATTCACCTTCAAAAATCGTTGTCCGTTTTCCACACATTCTCCTGCACATTTCATTTCTGCACAGTTGGACGATTCTAAAGAACGTCCGACTAATTACATTGTATTACAGGTAATTTGCGTATCTGTTCGTCAATAACTGGTATTTAGGTCTCCAACGTTTTTATTGAAGTCGTCGGCTATTATTCTGAAATCAGTAGGTACTCTGTTTTGAGGGCTTAGTTGACAAACGGAGCGGATGGGAATTCTTACGAGAGCATTTTTATTATTCAAAGGTTAAAGTAATAACACAATCTAAATCTACAATAATAATACCGTAGCTTAAAATATGTAGATTTCAATTTATCTAATGGAAGCATATATCAGTTTGGGGGCTTGAAAATGTTGGCTGGCAGTTCGTAGATCTTTCAATAGATGGCGTTACACGCCCCATAAGCGTATAAAAAGAAATCGGGAGTGGGATTTGGAACTTCCTATGGTAGCTAGTTTTTTAAGAGCATAATGTATGGCGGATAGAGGCATCGTTCGTCGCGGGTACAAATATCGACCGTAGCAACATTTTCTTATGTATATGTCCAAATATGAAACTTCGTTAGCTGGCTCTACCCCAAAATCAAATCAAGCTAAAACAATGTTTAGAAGAAATTACACAAACATTTCCGAAAAGTTAGTCAATAGACCTTCACTAAACGCTGGAACCTCAACAAAATAATTAACAAACATTCAACGCCCATCAAATTAAAGAATTTCAATTTCATTCCACTTCGAACACAATACAAAATTAACTGTCATTACGCAACATCTAAATATTGATTTACTAATATCCCACACAACAATTTGACTGTCAATCGGTTATGTAAGGTCATTTTCTGTAATACAAAACGTACGAAATCCACTTATAATTATTATATCTCAATAGCGCTTATTACATCGGCCTTGTCAAAGTATGAAACGGTAGCCCGTATACAATAAGCTAATCATACGGTTGCAAAAGGTCGGTGTAAATATCAACTACATACAGCTGTTAAGATTGGCAAACCTATAAAAAAAGTATGACTTATCAATACACTGGCACCTCGTTGGCTCGTCGTATTGGCATTGCAATTGGACGGGGCAATGCCTGTAGCATGCCGGGTGCGCTGCCAACGAATACAGGGTTAGTGTAATGGTTTGTATGTAGGTTATCCAACTGTTGTATTTAGGAATTCTTTAGTTCTCCGCTTAGGCAGGTAGTTAGTTATTAGTGCCCAAAGACATTAATTATACGGTACCTAAGTTAGAGTTTAACCAACTAGGACAGACATTGTATCCAGCTCTCAGTATCTAGGAGTGTGAACTTAGTTGTTCTTATACGGTAGTTACCTTGGCTTTGCCATCACCACCTCTCATTTATTTTCAGAATTGTATAATAATAAAATCTTATAACACTCAGAACTCTGATTAATTCATAGAGTCGGCGAAATTATGCTGATACTACATTAATACATTTCATATTAGCCTTAAAATTACACTAGACCAAATGGATGCTTTGAATTGTATACAATTATTCCTCAAACGCTCAAAAACATTCCAATGAAGCTGAATGTTGTTGATGAACAAGCTTCACAAGATGCCAAAGAGACGTGTTTTAACAATAAACAGCTGTCGAAGGACCAGTTACTCAACAAAAGGTATTTAACCTCGATTGATTCGCAAAAACAGTACTTTAACAAATGAATCGAATCCAGTTGATCTGGTTGAAATCGTTCGAATGGTTGCGATGTGTTTTTGAGTCTGGATGCTAAAATAGAACTGACCAAACCAATCAAGATATCATGTATCAGTGTACTTACTACATATTACACGACTGTATTAATATAAATCTAGGGATCGTGGCTGATGTTAATTTAAATCAAGTCTAAAAGCATAATGATAATGACTTGACTGAATACTTCGACGATTGTGTTTTAGCTCTACCCACAAAATAGACTTGAAAAAATTGTACTTGCACTTTGTTTGTTGTTCACATTCTGCGCCCGTGTGTATCAAAGCGATGGAAGATTGGATTCAGAAGATTGGACGAACGGGCGTTCTATTCACGCGGTATTTCAATATTATCAAGAGCCACGTCAGGTGAACAATGGGTCGAAAGTTAAAGATGAAGTGGAATCGTTAGTCAGAAAAACCGCAAAGAACTCGCTACTTTTACATCTTTATTGCTATGAAATAAAGTTAATATTTGCGTGGAAGGGCTAATGGAATTAGGAGTAAACTAAAAGCTCAGTGGAGCAAGTTGACAGAGATGGAGCTTTATACAAATCAGTCTAAACAATTATTGAGTTATGTTCCTAATATCTCTTGATGTTGTGATTTGTATTAAAGTTTGAGCGATACGCAGCCACAAAACAATAATTAGGTTATCGCGTTAAACTAACTAAACTAAAAAAACAAAACTAAACTTGCTAAAAAACTAAACTAGTAGGTACTAAACTTCTGTACACAGAAATTAATTATTAATTAGATTAGATATTACAGTAGTAAAACAACGCATATACTATTAAGAACATTACCAACGCATTTTAAGCTGAAAAAGGTTATGTTTAATGCATAATTATGTTTTGTAAGTTAGAGCTGCTGCTCTCATGATTGTATAGTTCTAGCTTCTTTGAATTTTTGTTGTATACCTCTAACTGTCATTGCTCTGGTATATGAAGCTACTAGCTGCGCCCCGCGGTTTCACCCGCGTTTGGATAATATACAATGATATATCTTTATGAATTATAGCCTATGAGTTATTCTGATATGTGAGCTATTTTATTGTGAAGTTTCATCAAAATCCATTCAGTAGTTTTTGCATGAAAGAGTAACAAACATCCATCCATCCACAAACTTTCGCGTTTATAATATTGAGTAGGATTCCTTCTAAAAGCGCATAAGCCAAGCAACTGTCTTCTATCTACATTTGGAAAGGTTAGAGTGAGCGATATAAAGGACAATTGTGTCAAGGATAGAGGCAAGTGTTGTGTGATAAATGCCCAGCCTTGGTCAGTAGCAAGCCTTTTGTTTAGTTGATTAAGATACTACTGTGTGTTATTAAGATGGATGTTGGCTAATTCACTGCTCTGCTACCGATGTGAGCAGCAATTTGCCTTGAAACTAAATGGTCCAATTGACGGAAGATAAACTGCATTGTGAACTATTAAGGAGTTTACTTTAAAAAAATAAATTATATTCCGTTAAAATTTTAGTTCTCTCACTTGTGTTTTTGCCATATTTTATTTAAATATATATACGAAATATGTTACAAAGTAACTAACAAACTTATGTGGTTTGTCCTGGGTATCCAGTAATCCAGTCTTGAAATAGTTTTAGGTCGATATAGGAGCATTCAATTCATAAAATGAATAGAATCGAAAATCCTTTGTTGTATCTACCTTTTACCACATCAAAAAGATACAAACATCAGTATAATATAAGAAGAGATGGTACAATGGGCGGTCTTATCGAATTGAGAACTGTTTTGTTAATTTTTGCGTTACGTATTGATAAGAAAAAGCTTTGAAGATTTTGTAGGCAAAAGTAGAAAATGCGAAAACGTTCCTAGGTAACTCTTTGACAGTGGTGAATAAATTGCAAGCAATAAAACTTGGTAGGTACTATTTCACGAAGTGGATTAAACAACGTGTATGATACCTAAGGGAGGTGTTTAACTGACGTATCTACGTAGTTTGGTATTTTATGTACCTATCTGGGGAAACCGAAACGAGACAAAGTATGGGCAAATTAATTCACCGAGTTCAAAGGAGTTCTTTTATAATGATTTTTTTTCAATTGTTTTTTGTTCCGATTTGAAGTAGTAACATAATTACGTATTTTTTTACCAAACACATATTCAATACTAATTTCAGCAGTATGCCTAATGACACACAATAATAGGATAAATACACGGGTTTCTTTAAAAAAATGTCAAGTAGTAGGTATTTGGCAAAGAAAAAAATACTGCATGATATTATAATCATTATTTTACAATCAAAATACAACTTATATTCAAAGATAATGTGGCATAAAGTAGATTATTATACGTATTATACTGCACCCTAACAATTTTCCACATTTTCTTCGCTCACGGGCAAAATTTCCATCGCGCTTGTTACGTCATGGCGTTTTGTTGTAACAGAACCACTAAAACCAGCTTACGCTGACCTGCCTGGCCCCCTTCTTAATGAGCCTAATGGGTGTAATAAGAGGAATGTGGAAAGCAGCGGCGAGTCTCGCCAAATTGGTCATGCTATACGTGAGAGCACGGTTCATTTGCTCGTGGCTGCAGGCGCCAACGCCCGACCCATTGTTTTTAGAACAGCCAATTATGTCTTTACAACAAATTTCTTATACTTTACGGTATATTTCTTAATAATACACTGCTGTGGCGGAATATTGCTGTTGCCGCAGCCATTTAGTGGAATTGCAAACCTTTACACTAACATTTTGTTTGTATCTTTAATCCAGCTTTTAGGATCTTTCGTTATATAATGCATTCCATTCACGCTCATCTCTATTTTAATCATTATTGGGTCAGCTGTAGTAGCTGTCAAAATTGTTGATACCCGAGTCTAGAGGTATTCTTAAATGCTTTAATGATCAAGCATATTAGTTATATAAAGTAATTGTCACAAGCAAATTTATAGTTATTATTATTCATAAACGCTAACGTCATTTCAGCTTCATAAAGTTGCACCTGTATGGATAAATTGATATGGGCTTATAATAAGTGGGGATCAAAGATATAAGACCAAAACCCTTAACATAGGCAAAATAACCTGTTCAAACTGTGAGCCTTTCAGATGGCTTGTGAAAAATTAAGGAAATGTATCCGCGCCTATCTGTTGGATACCTACCTACTTATATTCTTACCCTGCCTTACTATGGACGCTTCAAAGAAAATGTTTGAGCATACCAACAAAGTATATTAATAATATAAGTATGCCTAGTAATTTTGCTAAAAACCAAGCAATACGTTGTGGTATACTTCCCCAGACCTATTCTGCATCTCTCCGTTGGTTTTTCATAACATATCGGGTGTAAGAACCGACTGTATGCACGAAGCTTAAAAAACAAGTCGTACTTTGTGCAATAATAATGCAGTAGTAGGTTCATTAAAAATTCTTCTGCGTGTCATTCGCTGTGGCGAACACTTCAACATTAGCTACAGAAAGAAAAGCTTCGGGCAGATCATTATGCTAAAGCAAGTTTTAAAGAACCGAGAACATGGCTTTTAACGCTGCATTGTTTTTGTAGCTTTATTGGTTACCATTCAACAACTAGGTGTTAAGTGATTACGTTTTCTGATGCGGTTAACATATTAGCCTAGAATGGGACTAAATATAAGATTATAAAGATTTAAACTTATCATTATCATCATCTTAATTTATATCCGCCCCCTGTTGAACACGGCTCTCATATTATGGTACATTTATGGGTTTAATGTAAGTAGGTACTCTTTTAATTTGCAACACAACCTTTTTAAGTTAAAACTCTTCTACTGCTTCTAAACCTGCTACGTCTCTAAACACCAGTAATCACAGAATACCGTACAACAACAACATGCATCGGCTCGAGTATTTTGTTATTTCTAAAATACTAGTATTTAATCAGGACAAGTACCTACTCTAAAACGGACACCATAACATTAAGGCCACATTACACCTCTTCAAGTTTCGAATACCTCACTGGGTGCCTGAAGCGGGTAGGATCTAAATGCGTGTTCCGAAGAGAGCTTGCGGGGACAATTTGCTCCAATGTGATTGTTACTATAGCAGATTATAAGTTACCGGCACGGGTGCGAGTACTGGGGCACGTAATGATGGGTAGGGATGGGAAAAGCTCGAGATTGCTGTGGATTACTTTTTAAAGGGAACTTATGAGCGCAGCAACAACAGTTTTTTTAGCGCCTGCAACTTATAACGGTTTAAATACATATTTTCAAGATGAGAATGACATTTTAAATAGGCAGCCTTCATTAGCACCCTTTATAATATACCTAGGCTATATTTATTTGGATAAGGTTGAATTTTACCTATTTCTCTATGGAGTTACAAATCTATCTTGCGCCTTACATGATTTATTACGGCTCACGATGCTAGTTACACATCTTGTTATAAATTCACCTCAGTTTATGATGTGACTTCAGCATATAAATCTATGAAAATCTTCTTGTACACAATGACTTTTATATTTGCCATTATTTTACTACATACTAATAGAGATTGGAATAAAAATACAAAATGAACAAAATAAAAGTAACATTATACCCTGCTTTTATAGTGCGGCATGAAACTCAAAACGAGTTTTCCCAACACTAGTCTGTAAGTTGAAGCATATTCAAGCAGTTTTGTTTTCTCTCTTTATATTCACTTTTGATTATTATGTAACAGACTGTTTAATGTGTAGGTACTTATGTTTTTATTTATGAAAAGGAGCCAGTAATTTACTTAATAATGAGCACGTTATGGGAATTTATCGACTTATTATTAAATTCCATTTATGGAATAAGATTTTATGAGAAACTGTAATGAAATTCTAAGGGAAAATTCTGTTTTTACATAGGTTCTTATTTTAACATACTCGTTGTTATTAAAATTTACAATCGTTGATTTAGCTTTAAGTGTCCTGTATGGAGGGTAATGAGCATTTTGCCCCACGGCCAGTTTGCGACACGGTAGGAAACGACCCCAGTACTCAATACGACTAATTAAAAAAGAGAAAACGCCAATTCTCACCGCCAAAGTATTAAAATGTGGTTTGAACTGAACATACGTACCTATTTTATCACATTTATTACAGCCTGGAAGTTTGTAAGTCACGTATTAATAGGCTAGTTTTAAGAAACCATCGTCGACCACGCAATACCATCAAGTGAGTAGTCAAACGCGAACATAATATTTATTAGAGGACAAGGTGTTCAATGAATATTTTTCGCTATCATTTACACACAGATACTACTCAAATCTAGGTCACCAATATCCCGTTCCGTTGCCGAATAAATCGGGGACTGAAAGCGAACCCGCTGCGTAGGATATCGTAAATTACTTCACGTCATGTGAACGAAACGCTGACAAATGACATGCGTTTCGTCCTACAGTTTAAAGGCTATACCCGACTGCTGTGTTTTTATCGATCGATAAAATCGCAGGGTCCCATAATCACATTTTGTATGAGGATGCACGCGTTCAGCTACACACTAGGGCGTATTGCGTTTTCGCGATACACGACAGGACGCAAAACAAAACGTCAAACGACGTTTACCAACAACTGTGTGTGGAAGTCGCGCGATGCAAAAACGCAATTTCGTAATATTGTAAAACGCATGTGTGGGGTATGGCGGTGGCGCTTTATTATTGCAGCGCGATAGAAAAGTGTTTGTGTGTCGAAAAGTGAAACGCTGTGTTTGTGTGTCTAGCATTTTTAATATTTATTCTGATTATACGTACTTACCTACCAAATTTAGTGGGGGCCATTATTGGAATCATTAGTATCGGTACGCTACCGCGTAGCGCTTATGTGGAAGTGGATTTATTTTAAAACTTCGCAACCTTTTTTATACACTTCAAGTCGTTGAACTTTCTAAGTTAAAGGGGAGTGATATTTATATAATTCAAAGAAAATAAAGAGTGCTAACTGAACTAAATTATTCAGATAATAGTTTGTTGAAATTCTATTTTAATATTATATCTACCCCAGGCTATTTATTAACATTTTTGCCACAAAATAATGATCGTAATGAGCAGACATACTTAAATGTTTACTTATAATTATGTTTAAGTACGTTAAATTAATTAATCCGTTACAACAGCTATTTTACACAATAACAGAATTATTATCCATCATATTAATGTGAGTAGCTCCACTAAGCGTATAATATTCGTAATAACTCTGATAAAGACATATTTTTTTTTGTTACACATAGTTTTTATAGGCAAATTAATGACAACCAATATATTTTGACCTGTGCCCTTACACAAATCATCAAGAATGCTGATATTTCAAAAGATCAAGTTATATTGGACGATACCTAAGATAATTTGCTTCATAGCTTTAGGCTACAGATCTCATGATTGTAGATCATCAGGATATAAATTTATTTTAGTATGAATCATTAAATCGTTCCAAGAATTACAAAACTCATGTGATTCACACAATATTATTATGTTAAACAGATCAAATATGCAAAAAAAAACGTTTTATATACTAATCAAACTATTTGATTGAAGTTGGTAAGAAGGCAATAAAGAAAAAGAAAAACAGAAACTAGAATTAGGTAGGACTCTAAAATTGTAAATTATTATAATAGTTTGAGTTTCAAAGCTAGGTACGTTCTTTTCATGTAACCTACAGATTGGTGGCTTAATTTTGCATAGGAAAAAGAAATCTGAAATAAAGCCGTTGAGAGTAAAGATTAATATTTATAATTATATGAATGCAGAGCCACAGTCTTATAAATCTTTACACTGTTTTTACTATAAAACTATGCGTAATGTAATTTTTAAGGCGTTTTATTATCGAATTGCTGATTTTACCCCGTCCTACCTCCTCGGAGTGAATCAAGACCAGTACTCAGCAGTGGATATTGTGCTTATTCATCATCATCATCATCAATTCATCATCACCATAATCGTCATCACCATCATCATCTTCGACCGTGTCATGTCAAACCACTGTTGGGTATACCTAGGCTTTCTCTCCTTCACGCCACTTATTACGGTGTCTTAAATGTATTCACCATTGATCAGTTGTTGATAATTAACGAGAACTTTTTATTATATTCTTACTAGCGGCGCCCCGCGGTTTCACCCGCGTTTCACATTATAACACACGGTGGCTGTTAAATACGACTTGTAACATTGTGTCAGAGAAAAATACTGAAGTTAGGTAGTTTTTCACAGTTATTATCACACTGCGATGGACAGTGAAATAGTGATGATGATAATGACATTTGTTCGGGCAAATCCTGACTAGTTCAGTCTACGTTTAATTTTTAATTTTAATTTAGAAACTTTTTTTAATTTTTGTATGGCAACTCTGCGGCCACTTGTGCTGGGGTGAAAAAATAAACCAACATGGCGAAATTGCTTGAATTTTATTAATTGCATCATCCCACCTAAAACACTGAAGCCCGACTGCAACCTGAAGATCCTGCAGTGGAATCCACACTACGGTAACTCCGCAACATGGTCCACGTCGAGCCGGATGAAAATCGAAGAACATAACTTTCATTGGAGTAATAATTGGAGGGCCTAGTTCTAAAAGTCACTTAGTCCATTCTGTCATTTTTTGGGTATGGACGTTTTAGTGACAAATTGTGTGTATTTACGTGAAAATTCTTGTTAAAATATTTGGATAAAAATGACAAACAGTTCTTAGGACACTGTTTAATGTATCAAACTCCAAAGTACAATAACATTTATATTATTGCATAACATAATTATTATAACTATGGACTTATCGCAAAATCACTGGAGTTGAATACTTTTAGCAAAATTCTTTGGATTTAGTGACATTTTTCAAAAATCATCTCTTGACAATATCTATAGTTAACATTAAATAATCATCTAAAATCGCTTTACCACACCATTTCTCCCGTTTGCTCATCTAATCTCAATGCTTTATTACTATTTTGTTCGATCGGATTATTGTCTTCTATTGTTTATTCATCCTGCAAACTAATATACTTAAAAACTCTTTTCAATGCATAAAACTATCTGCACTATATTTATTTATGTGTATCTCTCTCTGTCTATCTCTCTCTCTCTGTCTGTCTATCTCTCTCTCTCTCTCTCCATCTCTTATTTTACTATATTGTCATACATCTTTATCAAATCCCTAACTTCAGAAAATAGGGATTGTCCATACAACATTTCAACCCCTATTGCACCCTCTTTAAGATTATTTTATTGTGAAAAAAGGTAGCCTAGGCCTGTCTGCTAGATCCATTAGATCTTTATACAAAATTTCATCGAGACCGGTTCAGCCGATTAGCTGTGAAAAGGTAACAAACAGCAAATGGATAGTTAGGTATGTATAATTTTAGTGTGGAAGTACTTTCCGTTGAAGTTTATGCTCGTTTATGGTCATTATACTTGAAATCGGCACATTTAAAGTTATTACTTTTCACCAAATATTGACGAATAAATAAAACAACCTTGTTGCACAAAGTTTCTGTCGCAGGTAATATTAACAGTGAAAAAACGGCCACTAATGAAGCCAGGACATAGACTAAAAATGTATGAACTTAGTTACTTTTAAGTGAAAAATAAGTAACATAGTTACTTTTTGCTCCGAATTTAGATTCTGCTTTGTACTTAGTTACGTTATGAACCGAACTGAATGGAGTTAGAGATTTTAGGCACTGGGAAAAACGCACTTAGAGTCACTTTAGAGAAACAAGAGTAAGACCAAACGAAAGAGGACGAAAAGTAAAATTTTTTGAACTGGTAATATAAAAACAGCAAAATTGGGACTTAGTGACTTTTAGAACTAAGCCATCCAATTGGATTCGCCTGCGGCAGCCAGCGGCATGCAAGCACCGGGATTCTGGACATCGAGAAGGAGTTCGTGTTCAGACCAATAGATGTTCTAAGCCCAATACCCGGGTCAGGTAGCATTATTTTAATAAAATCAGCAAATGGTTGTATGTTCAGAATAAGAGGTTATAACAAAACCACGTGCAGGTACGTAATTGTTATAAAAATCTAAGCAGAAACCTAGGTATGCATCTGTAAAAGGGTTTAATTATCACTCGCAATACCTATTAACTTGTTTCCTTAGAATTATTTAGTATAATCCTCTAACAGTCAAAGAAATTATCACCTTACTTATAGCCATCCTGTCCAAGTTTATTTGTCAACATTGGTGGTACTTATTATACCTTAAACTTCAGTGAAAAAGCAACTAGTTAGAGATTGAATTGTATCCTAACATCAGAATTAAGTTATATGTAGGTAACTAAATTTCACCCACACTGGTTATTCATTAACAGTATATTTGGTTGTTAAATTAAACTCTAATTTCCTACTTAGCAGTTAATATAGACAACATACCTAAAGGCAAATTGTATCAGTTCCAGGTGTTGACCAGTTACTCATAAATCACCAAAATGACTGAAGATAAAGAATTAATAAAAAAGCGAGCAAGCTACAAGGGACGCCTGACAACTTTTGCCAAGTTCCTGAGCGACTTGAATGAAACCTTGAGCCCGCTTCAGGTAACCGAACTACAGCTGAGATTAGGTAAGATTGAAGATTTATATCAACAATATGATGAGGTGCAATTGAAACTAGAATGCGTAGTCAGTGATATGAATCTGCAAATTGAGGAACGCAATGATTTTGAATCTACTTATTTCCAAAATTTGGCTAAAGCTAAGGAATTATTATTGCGTAACAATAAATGCCAAAATGCAACAGTAAGTGAGGACCACAGTTCAAATGGAAAGTCACATGTGAATCACACACATGTAAAATTACCAATAATTCAGTTACCAAAATACAACGGGTCATATGAGAACTGGTTGGAATTTCGTGATACTTTTACCAGCCTCATACATTCGAACGAAGACATCAACGACATAAATAAGTTCCACTATCTGCGAGCCTCTCTGGAAGGCACTGCGGCTTTAGTCATTCATTCAATTGAGTTCTCGTCTATGAATTATGAGGTAGCATGGAAGTTACTATGTGAGCGGTTTGACAATAAAAGATTATTAATACAAAATCATGTGAATGCACTATTCAACATGGAGTCAGTAAAATTCGAATCATCTTCGAACATAAAAAAGTTAATTGATCAATTCAATAAAAATCTTCGGGCCTTAGAGCCGCTTGGTGAACCCATTTTGCATTGGGACACACTTCTCATTCATATTGTCACCATGAAGCTTGATCCAAAAACATTTAGAGAATGGGAAGAGAGTAAGGGTCGATTTGATAAAACTGAGAAACTGACATTAACAAAATTTCTAGAATTTTTGAGAAACAGATCAGACTTGCTTGAAACAATAGATATGAATCGCACATCTAAGGGTCAACAACCGTCGAATTCGAGTATAAAACTTAAAACTATGGTTTCAGTTGACCAGTCGGGGTCAACCAATCCTAATCAACAAACAAATAAACCATGCCCAAAATGTTCAGGTGCACATCCGTTATATAGTTGTTCTGAGTTTCTTAGTCTCAACGGTAAGCAAAGGTTGGAGTTAGTGCCTAAGTACAAAATCTGCTTCAACTGTTTGCAAGCAGGTCATTATTCAAATTCTTGTAAAAAGAATGGTTGCAAAATTTGTAAACGTAAACACAACACATTGCTTCATGTTACAGAATTTAGAAAATCACTGAATAACACATCAGGGACTGAGGAATCCGGTAAACCATCGCCGGCATCATCCCTTCAAGACCACGCACCGACAAATGTGACCTTGACCACATGCATGAATGCTTCACTGGAAACTGAACAAGATGTTTTACTTTCAACTGCTCTGGTGAAAGTCTCAGACAGGCATGGTCAAGAGCACATTGTCCGTGCATTGTTGGACTGTGCAAGCTCTTCTTGCATAATGACCGAGAAATTGAGCTGTCAATTAGACTTGCCTTTAGTGGATGTAGATAAGCCGATATATGGCATCAATAATACTAAGACACATACATCCCGAGTCTGTCGAGTCAATATGCAGTCATTGAGTGAAGATTATTCACGGCGTCTATCATGCTACGTTTTACCAGCAATCACAGATCAGATACCCTGTCGACGAGTAAATTTAAAGAATCTCAACATACCTACTGACCTACATTTAGCGGATCCTCAGTTTCATGAGCCATCTGACATTGACTTAGTCATAGGTAGCAATGTATTTTGGGACCTGTTAGGATCACAAAAAATTAAACTTGGAAATAATAATCCAATACTCTGGGAAACTAGATTAGGCTGGTTGGTATCCGGTCCGGTTAATAGTGGTCATCCTTCACCTTCTATTCTATGTCATTTACAAAGATGGACTCAGTTCAGAGTGACCATCAAACTGATGACTGTCAAAACGTTTTAGCTCAGTTCTGGCAACTTGAAGAGGTTGATCATAAGTCATCACTTTCAAAAGATGAACAGCTTTGTGAAGAACACTTTGTAAAAAATACAACTCGGTTAGATAATGGTCAGTTTTGTGTCAGGATACCCCTTAAGCAATCACCTGAAGTGCTTGGTGACTCATTGGGGCGAGCTAAACATTGCCTCACTTCGTTAGAGCGTAAATTTAAAGTTAATCCAGAATTCCATAAAATGTATGTGGATTTCATGTCGGAATATATTTCTTTGGGTCACATGTCCGAGTGCCCAGTCAACCTGAACCCTAATCCATATTTTGTGCCGCACCACGGGATAATTCGTGAATGCAGTTCTACTACGAAAATGCGCGCAGTATTCAATGCAAGTTGCCCCACTACTTCACAAATTTCATGTAATGATATACAGATGGTAGGTCCAACTGTGCAGGATGACTTGTTATCGATACTCATCAGATTTAGACTACATAAATATGTTTTGGCCGCAGACGTAGAGAAAATGTATCGGCAGGTGATTGTGCACCCTGCAGATAGGCATCTACAACAGATAGTTTGGCGCAATTGTCCGTCTGAGCCCATCAAGTCGTACCAATTAAACACGGTCACCTATGGAACCGCTAGCGCACCATTCTTGGCAACAAGATGTATTAAACAAATAGGTCTTGAGTGCACTAATAATAAAATATCTGAAATAATAATACATGATATGTATGTCGATGATCTTCTGACAGGAGACGATAGCTTCGCTGGAGCTCTAGATATAAAACATAGAGTTACCGACAGTTTGGCTGCAGCTGGCATGCATTTACGAAAATGGAAATCCAATTGCACGGAGTTAGTGTCAGAAGCAACGTCAGCTAACAACTCATCTGTTGATTTCACAATCGGGAATCAGCATAACAAAACGCTAGGATTAGGTTGGCTAACTTCGTCAGATGAGCTATGCTTTTCAATAAACATTTCACTTCCAACGGAATTGACCAAGCGTGGAATTCTCTCAGTAATTGGAAAAATCTTTGATCCAATGGGACTTTTAGCTCCCTGTGTAATCTCGTTAAAGATGCTCATGCAACGACTATGGTTACTTAAATTATCTTGGGACGACCAGTTACCCTCAGATATCATACAAACGTGGTGTGCGTTTGTTGAGTGTTTGCCACATCTAAATGACTTGCGGATTCCTCGGTTAGTTATGTATAAACAAGATGGTTTGGAAATTCACATATTCTCAGATGCGTCTCAGTCTGCTTATGGAGCGTGTTTGTATATCAGAAGTACCAACATGCAAGGCGAGGTCCGCGTACGATTATTAATGGCAAAGAGTAGGGTTGCTCCTATTAAACCCATAACGATCCCTCGACTCGAACTGTGTGGAGCATTAGTAGGAATGCGCTTGTACGAAAAAGCGGTTGCGTCTATACCTCACTATATCAGAGCCACTACATTTTGGACAGATTCCACCATCGTTCTTGGATGGTTAAAGATGGTTCCAAGCAAGCTTCAGCCATTTGTTAGAAATCGCGTTGGTGAAATAATTGAACAAACTAGCAACTGTAACTGGAGATATGTTCCCACACAGCAAAATCCTGCTGATCTAATTTCTCGCGGTGTCACTATCAACGATATCCCGTCACTTGATTTGTGGTGGACAGGACCTACATTCCTCAGCAAAGATATGTCAAATTGGCCTACTAGTCCTGCCACGTCACAGGTAGAACAGCTACCAGAAGTTCGTACTGAAGTGTCGTTGCACGCTTCATTAATTAATGTGAGCAAATTCATTGACTTTAATCGTTTTTCAAACCTTTTGAGACTTAAGCGTACCGTCGCGTTCATACTGCGATTTGTTGACCGTTGCAGGAACCAGTCAACTGAAATCAATTTTATCACCAATGATGAACTGAAAACCGCATTAACTCTAATTACAAGAATTTCTCAAAAAGATTCGTTTCCTGAATATGATCTGTTAGTAAAGACCCAACCAATTCCAAAACGAAGTAGGTTGTTCAAGCTAAATGTGTTCTTAGATGACAATAAATTAATTCGAATCAAGGGTCGTCTAGGCAATGCATTATTCGCATATGATAAGAAATATCCTATACTTATACAGTCCACTCATCGCTTTGCGAAATTATTATTTGCAGCGGAGCATATTAGGCTTATGCACGCTGGCCCACAACTATTATTAGCCACCGTTCGAGACACGTACTGGCCAGTAGGAGGGCGTAACTTGGCAAAAGCCACTTACCATCGTTGTGTACGCTGTACTCGCATGAAAGGAAAAGTTTTAGAACCCCTAATGGGTGATTTGCCCCAGTCACGACTAAATTCCAGTGGTTATCCGTTCGAATGTGTGGGAGTTGACTATGCTGGACCAATCTCATGTGCTAGTCGTCAGGGACGTGGTTGTAGATTGGTCAAGGTATGGATTGCCGTGTTCGTGTGTTTCACTACAAAGGCTATCCATATTGAACTGGTGGGTGACTTAACCAGTAATAACTTTTTGTCAGCGTTACGCCGATTCATATCTCGCAGGGGTAAACCCCGAGACTTGTATTCAGACAATGGCACCTCGTTTGTTGGGGCTTATAATGATCTTGGTAAGTTCTTGAAGAACAGCTGTGGTTCGTTAGCTGAAAGCGCAGCTCATGACGGAATTAATTTCCACTTCATTCCTCCATACTCTCCGCATTTTGGTGGTCTGTGGGAAGCTGGCGTAAAGTCAATAAAATTTCATCTCTTTCGGGTATTGGGGAATTGTAACCTAACGTACGAAGAGCTGAACACTGTACTGGTGCAAATTGAAGCAATCCTCAATTCTCGTCCAATCTCTTCATTGTCGTCGGAACCGGACGATGTGCTGCCGCTTACCGCTGGACACTTCTTAATTGGGAGGCCTCTGGTCGCGCTGCCTGCACCAGATCTCACGAAGGCGAACTCCAACCGTCTCACTCGGTATCAAAGAATCGAATTTCTTCGACAACATTTTTGGTCCAGATGGAGTAAAGAATACATCAGTGAATTACAGCAACGAAGTAAATGGAGATCCACCCAAGACTCCTTAAAGAAGGATACTGTCGTTCTAATCAAGGAAGACAACCTCCCGCCTCTGAAATGGCGACTGGGCCGAATTGTTAATGTCTACCCAGGCTCTGATGGAATAAGTAGAGTTGCAGATATTAAGACACCTACCGGAGTAATTCGACGTGCATTCAATAGAATTTGCCCGTTGAATGAAGACACAGGTGAACTGCCCTAGCGTCCACCGGCCCGGGGGCATGTTCGGGCAAATCCTGACTAGTTCAGTCTACGTTTAATTTTTAATTTTAATTTAGAAACTTTTTTTAATTTTTGTATGGCAACTCTGCGGCCACTTGTGCTGGGGTGAAAAAATAAACCAACATGGCGAAATTGCTTGAATTTTATTAATTGCATCATCCCACCTAAAACACTGAAGCCCGACTGCAACCTGAAGATCCTGCAGTGGAATCCACACTACGGTAACTCCGCAACAACATTGTAGCCTATATTGTGTGTCTTAATTATCTGCTTACAACATATCATGCAAATTAAGGTCTATCTACTTTTTAAGTTTTCGTTCCACTGTGTGTTAAGGGTTGGTTGTTTAAACTAATGCCAAATTTAATGCAAATGGGGTAGTTTTTCATAGTTTTTATTACATTATGGAAAACGTTTATGTTTATGATGATGACTTATACTCGTAGCCTATGTCCAAAATTGGGAGATAACCTATCTGCGTACCAAATTGAACTAATTTAATGATTTGAAGAACTAACAAACATACACACATACATACATACAAACTCTCAAACTTTCGGCTTTATAAGATTAGTAAATTCGCTCTATCTCTCGTTCTCTCCCTCTCCCTCTATCTCTCGCTGTCTCCCTCTCCCTCTATCTCTCGCTCCCTCCCTCTATCTCTCGCTCCCTCCCTCTATGTCCCGCTCTCTCCCTCTATCTCTCGCTCCCTCCCTCCATCTCTCGCTCTCTCCCTCTATCTCTCGCTCCCTCCCTCTATTTCTCGCTCTCTCCCTTTCCCTTTATCGCTCGCTCTCTTCCTCTCCCTCTATCTCTCGCTCTCTATCTCCCTCTATCTCTTTCCCTTTCCCTTTATCTCTCTATTTATGTTCATATATACTTCTCCGTCTATCTCTTTCCCTCTAACTCTATCTCTCTCCCTCTCCCTCTCCCTCTTTCTTTAACTTGTATCCATTATTATCTATCTCCTTGCCAAATTGCACTACCATTTGCCGTCCGTAGGGGATGCAACTAAAGAATACCTCATAATTTCAACCCCTTACTTTGTCCCCTTTAGGGATGATTTTGCAAGAAAGCTGAGACCCGTATTTCTTTATTTCCTACCAAAAGCCTAAATTTAAATTTTCAGATTCCTAACTTGAAGAATTATTAATTACCCATACAAACTTTCAACCCCTATTTCATCCCCTTCGAGATTATTTTTTGAGACAAAAGATAGCCTATGTCCGTCTCATAGGTCCAATCTACCCCTATACCAAATTTCATCGAAAACGGTCCAGCCGTTTGAGCGTGAAGAGCTAACAAACATACACACATACACACACACACACACACACACTCACAAACTTTCGGCTTTATAATATTAGTAAGATTTCTAGTTACTCCAATATTCCAAGCCGCTACAGCCCCTCGAAATTTTTGCTAAACGCTCATTACCTCTGTCCTGAGTTTCACTAAAAGCTTAATAAATAATTAATTAGACGATTTTCTGAACTCTTTGGCAAAAAACGAACGCTCTTGAAGTTTAATGTTATTCGTGATTCCACTTGGCAAAATAAATATTCAAAACGCAATTTGAAATGTTTTATCTGACGGTGACACAGCCATAGAGGAAATGGATACGGCAACTTATTGCCATCGTTTGTGACAAATTGTATTTACACATTATTTGGTTAATATAAGTAGGTAGGCATAGTTATTTGATCATATTATATATTATAATTAGATATATAATATAAGAGCAGATTCGAGATTCAATAGCGATTGAAATTGTGTTATTTTGGCGTTTGACAGACCGAATTTACAACTAAGTACATTAGTTTTCAACTGTGGATTAAGCTTGTATGAAAAAAAAAAATTAAAATCCTAACTTCATGGGCACTTTTACAGATGTGGGAATATCATGCTTTTATAAAGGTATTTAATTCGATTTGCAGTTAAAATAAACTAAAACAGCCGCACAACATATAGACGAAATAAGCCTACGTAGCAATATAATTATTAACATCAATAAACATCAATAAGAATTGATGATATATTTTTTATACCAATCTATTCCTTTTATATCTGTGGGCGAGACAAATTTTTAGGCAAATGGATCCTAATTCTGATGTAGCAAATGGAACTGCTGATTGAATTCTTTTCAGGTAAATAAACATTTCAAATGTTTGCTACTGGATGAAGCATTATCGTTCTCATTATCATAAAATGTATGCATTATTTTCTATCAAGATGATAGCGGCATATGATACCTATTATGAAACTTACGTGCTTACACAGAATTAGCTACAGCCGTAAAAATAAATATTTTTAAATATAATCCAGTGATTTTTAGACTGCATACAAGTATTTTGTTAAAATCCCCTATGTCAATATAAGTAGCCTATCAAAATGGCTGAATTTGACATGGTTAAACAATTGTTCTGGAAACCAATACTCAATCCGGAAAAATGTTAAAAATACAGGTTAACTTTTTATCCCAAGACATTCTAAGTGAAATCGCGGTCAAAACCTTGCCCCTCATGAAATGCGTCCAACATTAGGCCGGTGCCACACCGGTCAGTTGTCCATCACCGCCGCGCCGCCGCCTACATTTCACGGAATAAAGCTGGGGTCATACCGGGTGGGATGACTGATGTTGACGCGCGTCGCCTTTGACTCCGAGTCGCTCAAATCGAGACGCGGTTCGTTATGCACTATAGTTTGTGTCGAGGAAGTTCATAGTGTACAAAAAATGTGTACGTACAAGGTCAATAGATATTGTGATTACATTGTACTGTTCACTACACTAGTCTCATAAGTTGTAATGTGGTTGTAGGACCACTACCTACAACACTCACTATGGCTACCGATCGTCCATGTCGCTATGGTGTCTAAAAATATTTTTAGTTATTGTCATAAAACAATGCAAAGAAAATTATTACCGAATCATTGTGGTCTTCCTTTTATTTCTGACACTATGTTATTTAGAAAAAAATATCCTTACTATGAAGCCTTTCGATCGGTATGATAAAACTACAGGTTGATTATTTTTCTCGTGTAACGGGTTCGATTCCCGGTTTAAACATGTAGTTTTTTAAATATCTATGAATGCAGTTTAAATTGTCTTTTAACCCTAGAAAGATAACCTACGTCGCAGAGGCGCCTGCGAGAAAAATATATTGCTGTATCTTTTTATTAGACGCATGTATCGACTTGTGTTTTTAAGCCAACTCCGTCGTCGGTGAACTCTACCACAGGACGACTGTATCTTTGCGGTAAGTACAATACTTTAGTAATTATGACAGGTTGGTGCGCTCGAGAGGCGTATGTTTATCTTTTAAGTGACTTTTAGAGTTAGAAGGCAACTATGATTTCTTGATGTAAAGTCTATTTATAATTGTGTATGTTTTGATTTTAGGTTTTAACCTTTAGGCAGTAGTCAAAGCAAGTAGGCAAATAGCAAAGGATGCTGGGAGAAGACGAAATATGGACTATTTTGAACGAAGACGGGGAAAATGAAGGAGATCTATCTCTGGAGAGTGACAGCGAGATAGATCATCTGAACCAAGACAACCTGCAGAGTGACATGAACAGGAGTTTGAAGATAACGTTATAATATAACGTATCGGTAGTCGCATCCAATGATTATAATTGGTCTCAGTCTGCTTCGGAACCTCCTGCATCTTCAGTGCGTGACGTTTGTCATGACTGTCTATAAAGCCTACTCTTATGGTGTGGTTTATTATATTCAGACTGATTATACAATTATGTAACTAGATAGTAATAAAAACAACCTGATTTCAATGATAATTTACGGAAATTGTCCCGATAAACAGAACACCGTTGATTTTTTGTTATTTTTTTAGAGGTCTACGTATTTTGTTATAAATCACTTTTAATAAACAAAGTGAACTATTACTGTATTTTATTTCGAAAGCTATAATATAATCTTTAAAACGGCGTAGTTACTTAAAATATACCTCACGTAATATTTGAGATAGATGCGTTTAAATATCTAGCGCCTCTGAAGCGCATGGTTATCTTTTACGTCTCTCGCAATATGGTTATCTATCTAGGGTTAAATTAAAATAATGTCTTCTTTCAGTAAAATGTTCCATTTACAATAAATATTCAAGGTACTTTCCCTTCATGTGGGATACCGTGAGACGCCCTGTATAAGAAGTACTTACTGTAAAAAAAATCATTAAGTACTTATATTTATTTACTTTCCACTTATGGGTTAAAACGGAGTAAATTTGGGAATAAAAAAAGATCGGGATTTCGTATGACATATTTTGAGCATGTTGTCTCTCTCTTCCGTGGGTTTAAGTACCTTTTGAGTAGGGTACCTACTCAGGGTCAGGGTAGACACCCAGGGCCGATATTAGAATTCGTTAAGACTGCTCTAAATAAATATATAAAGCAATGAGATTGACAGTAGGTAGACATCATATTATTTACCTACTTTAGGGAAAATGGTAGGTAAGTAGGTACCTACATTAAAAAAAAATAAAACAATTTTACAACGAAAACACGAGTAAAATCTAAACAACAGCATAAAAAATAGCTTCCTTTTTCACCTGAAAAAGTCGTTTAAATATTACCCAGCGACAACAACTCCGCAACAAATCGTCCCCATAGGACCCCGCGTCATTGTCACCGAGTCTTGTTAGACGTTGCCAACATTTTTACCGAAAAATAAAAGTCAATTTATCGTAAGGCCGGCCGACTATAAATCGTGCTTCGGCCGCGTCCGACGGCTGCCGACCATAATGATTCATTAAGTGCCTCCGCGGGATTACCTTTTTGTAATTGACCGATGATGCGAGAGCCATATCACTGCTTCTCTTTTAGTTTGGATTTAAGAAGTGAGATTATAGCGGTTTGGATATCAAAATATAACAGTTTTATGCTTGTTTCTGATTTATTTTTGTAACAAGCATAACTATATTATTCGACCGTTACATATTTTTCGGGTCTCAGTCAGTGTTATGCCCCAAGACCCAGGAACGAATGTTACAGCTTAATCATTTTACCTTCGTTTAAAGTGGTCAGTAATGTAACACTGAGAGATTTCAGGACATTCTACGATTATTGTGAGAGCTTCCAAAACCTTTCCATAAACTTAAAAAGTAAATTACTTGTAGGAAACCTGCTGAAATGTATAAACTATTTATATCGCCGCTACTGTCAGAATTTATAAGGCCGTTCAAGGGCTTCTAATTAAAAATATCTAAATCGCTTTCGTTTGTAACTTATGTCGACATATCTTCGTACATTGACCATGACAGTCCATGACTTTTATAACGCGCTGTGTGTGATGGAAATAGCGAAAATGTTGAATAACCCTGACTATTAATTTGACAGCACGTGTCAAGTTTTTGTATGGTATCAACATAAATGTGGTAATAGATAACTCGTTAATGATTTTCCTTATTAACTCAAGGCAATTTTGATGAATGTTTTTTTTGTACTTATCTGTCGTGTTTTGTTTTTGTAAGCTTAAAATCTTTTTTCTTGTAACTTTATCTTCGAGCTTTTAATAAAGGACATCAGAAATGTTGCAGTTTTTAACATTTATTCGAACATGTGGTGTGAGAATGACTTAAGATATTTTATATTATTTCTTTTTTTACTGCATATGACATTAAAATTTTCAGGTCCTCAAATAATTATTACTATCTATTTTGTTATTTAGCAACGGTTAAACTTAATTAAAGTTGAATAAAATTTAAAATATAGTTACAAATTATTTAAAGCTACTAAAACCTTTATTATAAATTCCAAGCATCTACTTACAACACATCTCTATTTAACAGTAATTCATA
Source organism: Hylaea fasciaria (assembly GCA_905147375.1). Taxonomy (NCBI): domain Eukaryota; kingdom Metazoa; phylum Arthropoda; class Insecta; order Lepidoptera; family Geometridae; genus Hylaea; species Hylaea fasciaria. Next base: position 8,721,811 of record LR990202.1, on the reverse strand, counting down.
AACCATGTCGATGTTCAATTTGCCTCGGGCTACCATATTATAATGCACAAAACAAAGAAGTATACCCTGTTCGTCTGTTCGTTCATCGTCCCCAGTTTTATTACCATGATACGTCGAATATAATTTGACAGAATCACAACAATCATTAAAAATATCGAAGGTTCACTAGGATCTGTTTCAGATTTGATTTTAAATATTGATTTCTGAAGTTATTATTTTATTGCCGGAGACAGTTATAAAATTTCACTGTGATTTCTTGGCTTGTTTACTTTTAATTTCATAAAAGATTCGAAATTCACCACAAAATAATAATATGTTAAGGATGCATACGTACATTTAAAGCCGATTTTTCGGATGCTTAATTAGAGTCAAAACCGAGTCATTATTAATTATTTAAGGCTTGAAGTTGAGTCACTATTAAAAATCAACTTCATTAAGATCGTTTAATAAACCAGAACACCGAGCAGGACTTATTTTCTTTAAAAAGGTCATACTTTAATGAGCGTTCGGAATACCTAAGCAAATAAAATTTTCTCGTATTTTTATCTTTGTGTATACCTGAACTTAAATCTCTCGGTACACCTAAACGACTAGCGTGACCGTGTATGAAAAATACACTACCCACTACGGTTTGTGTAGCAGAACATTCACAACAAACTTATATTTTGGTTACCTAACAAAATGTATAACCATCAAATTACCCATGCTAATAATTATAGATGTTAAGTCGCATTTGGTAAGAGGTTTCTTACACTTGTTCGTTATAATCTCAAAAAAATGTCCCTTAATGGTAGAGTAAGTATTCTGATGACGTTGCTGTTAAGTTCAACTTAAGAGACTATGGCTTTAACTGTCTTTAAAAAAAATGTAGAGCTTATGTTGTAATCTTACTTTTTCATCTCAATTACTACATTACGTACGGATAATGTTGATCAATTGACATACAATATTTAAGTATGTATTTTTATTCGTTCTACAACCTGTAACTCAGTATGCAATGACGTTTAGGTGTAGTGCCCCAATAATGACTTTAGAACTTATGATTGTAGAATGCGTTGGTCTAGCGATGGAAATTTTTAGTTCACAGTCGCGCAAATTGCTCAGGTATGTCTAAAGTATAAAGATTCAGAGTAATTATTCCGTAATGCGGTGGGATCGTAAAAATCGTATTTGAAAGCGATGCGTGAATTGGCCTTTACTAATTGAGACATTTTGACGATATGTTGGTACAAGTAACTGTTTAGAGGCACCAAAAGCGGCGAGTGTGTTAACAGCTTTACGATACACCTCAAATTTGATCTTTATTGCTGCTACAATTTGAGGATTTGTCTTAATTTGTTCATCTCATCTCAGTGCCATGTAAATTTGTTTATTTTTTTTTAATACGAGTACATTTTTGTGGCTACATGCTTCCTGTATTACCGGACCGTTATTACTCGTATTACATTGTATCTGCTCAACTAGACCATAATATTATGATAATTACAGTAACGAGCTCTATTTCGAAAAAATCTTGATCTCTGGCCGAAGCTTTAGTATTTTTTTAAATGATACGCATAGAACTATAGTAGGTAAGTTTCTTCTATACTTTCCAGTGTCTATGCATAAAATAAAAAGGAATATTAGTTGCATATAAATTGACCGGTAAATACCGACTCGCGCAGGCCGTGTCGTTTATGAATTTGTCACGCCGCGAGACGACACGCTGCGTTACTTGGATGTGTGTGTACGAGTATAAACTTCTTTACAGTAAAGTTTTGTTTTATGTTTATAGATTGTGGAGTTGTTAATTTTACCGATGCTTGCAATCATATTTATCGTTATTTTTTCAAATAATTAAATAGCATAGCATGATTTTCCGGAATCACGGGTTAGAAGAAACATTACAGTCCCACAAACACTTCGGATTCCAAATTCTAGGTTAGGTACACACAACATTATATCGGTTGCACAACAAACTCTATACGTTTCATATTCAGTTACGAACAATTTTATTATCATGGTTTTGTTACTTACAGTAAATATTAGTATATTTTTTCATTTGTATCTTATATTTCAATATATCTTATATATATAAGATATATTAATATCTTATTTATATATAATATCTTATATATACCAGTCATGTGCCTACTTACTTATTTCATTTTAAGAAGCGTAGGGCTAGATAATATACCTTTATGTACTTACGTATAATGTAGATAATAACATAGAATCTGTGCATTCCTTCAGCTAGATACCACATTTTCGACGAACACAAAGGCTATTGTTACAAAGTCTTTAACGAAGTAACACATTACCTAGACATAATCTCTCCTTGCGTTACAACATTTTTTATATGAAATAAGTAACATTTATACCGGCCATAAATAAAGAGAAACCAGGCATTTCACCATCAAAAGTACCAACAAACGGCGAATTGATCGGCCTTTACAAGCCCGTAAACAGAGAGTTACCATTTTACGACCAAAATTTAATCGCATCTATTCATAATAGAATTCTCCTTAAAAACCGTTTCTTTAATTTTATAGATATTAAAGAAGTAATGTATCGTAAAATTTTATTAGACGAATATTTAGAATTACTCGCTTTTTGTACGCGACGTGTTTGATGTTAGTATCGGTGGGATTAGTGAGACTATGGACAATGCCGGTCTTACCGCCGCCGCTTCGTCTCTAATGGTCATCTATACCTTTACTACTGCGATATTCTCGATTAACACAACTGAGTCGTACAGCATCGCAACAAAGTTCAATTTCGCCTGACACTTTCTGTGTAAACGTAGAATAAAACTTGCGGCCGAGTATTATAAAATTATACGAGCGGCTGTTTGAAAACATACTTCGGAATCGTTACGTCATTGTCGTCCTGTTGGGCAATACTCGTATAAATTTAATACCCTTATTAGGTTAGCTTTCAAAACACGTAAACAGGAGTTGAATGTTTTATGGCTGTTGTAAATTTGTGACTTTTTGCATTGTAACGGGCTTAAATGCTTAGCTTACTCGTCGACTAATTTGTAGTCGTAAAGAAAGATCTTGAGTAGGTTATCAGAGTTTAGCTATTTTGGGTTGAGGGCGATATTTGTCTATGTAGCCGTTTGCTCTACTAAAATACTTACGACGTTATTATTTAGTAATTTGAGTTAGCTCCTGCAACTAATTCTTACGTGTAACAAAAAAAGACATATTAATATATGTACTTACTTAATTGAAAACTTATTTTACTCAAATTCAGCTTAATTATAGGTAATGTAAGCGGCTGCAAGTCACTGGACCTTATCAAAGTTATATTTTAGCATTCTACATGAAATTTGAGCATCTTGCGTGCGTAAAACTAAATTACAGCTAAGGGCATCATCAATCGCTTCTGTCACCGACTGTACCTAAGAATAGGGGTTTAGGTTTGAAAGGTTACATTGATATGTCAATGTAACCTTTTTTAAACAGCGGAAACTCGGAAACTACACAGACTAGTAAGCGTCATGTCAATGTAACCTTTTTAGGGTAATTCCAGGATAGATGCCCGGCTCGGATAGATGCCTCAAATTCAAAAACTATGATTTCCCGGCTAGTTTTTGTTGTCGTTGATATTGCCAAACGAGAGACATCCCCGCACCTACCCGGTACCCCCCGCGAGGTAACCCCTGACCCGTCGTGCATTCCATCTATACTCAATGAAAGATTTGGTGCGACGAAAAAATTGCTAATTCTTTTTCTACAGCATTTTTGAGGAGCTAGAACTTTTTAAATGGTGACTAAATAATTTATATTTTGTATCCAAATGTTACATTGGACTGTATACTAACACTAAAAACATTTTTTTTTTAATATTTATTGAATACACATTCCTGAATATAAAAGGCGTCTATCCTCTACGAAAAGGATAGACGCCTCGATTTATTTTCGCCTGTGTTTAACCATACAAAACAAATCATTCCCATTATTTTCAAACGATGTAACTACATTAGGGTATAGATGCCTCGGCAAGGAAACTTCTTTCGTGAGGCGTCTATACCCTAATATGATTATAAAGAAAATACACTTTTTACGAACATTTTTAATTAATGTCTGTGTTTAGATTTTACTTCCCATCACGAATACCTAATTTTAAACTGAAAAAGTGTTTTATTATCAATGAGGCATGTATCCCATAACTGGTTTTGACGCATAGAGCAACTATCCGCCATAGGGCATCTATACTTTCAAAAATAGAGGTCTGGGAAAATCGATATAGATTAGTAAATATCAACAGTGATGTTTTCTTTTTCCTTCAAAGTAGTAGTCGAAAGACCAATTTATTAATATGTGTGATAAAAGTTCAGATCCGTTAATTAAAATGGGAAATATAAAGCGTTTTCAAAAAGTATGGCAACTATCCTGGACTTACCCTAAACAGCGGAAACTCGGAAACTACACAGACTATAGTAAGCCTTACTTCCGTCAGAAAAAAATCTGAGTTACTCCCTAGTCGCGCCTAAAGAAGTTTTACTTCAAGTCAATGTAACCTTTTTTAAACAGCGGAAACTCGGAAACTACACAGTCTATAGTAAGCGTTATGTCAATGTAACCTTTTTTAAACAGCGGAAACTCGGAAACTACACATGCTATAGTAAGCGTTACTTCCGTTAGAAAAAAATCTGAGTTACTCCCTAGTCGAGCCTAAAGAAGTTTTACTTAAAATAAAAACTAAAACAAACTGGTCGTGGTTCTAAATGTAGCTTTCCTAATCAAATACCGATACAAGTCATTATAATCGAATTACAATACAGTGATCTGATTTAATTTATTTCGCCTGAAATAGATCTTGACTGTGATTGATAAAGGTCTGGGTGGAAAAGAAAGAAACCCTACCTAAGGGCTCTAGGAGTTGGTAACCTTTTAAGAGGTTGTTTATCCCGGTATACTCTCATCAATATTCTCTAGGGATAATGAACAATTATCATAGTTGATTTTTAGAAAATAAAAATGATAAAAGATTAATTTCTTGACAAAACTAGACAATTTACAAAATCATATACGCTATCTACATTTTCAGTTTTCAGTAGGGTAAGTCCAGGATAGTTGCCATACTTTTTGAAAACGATGTATATTTCCCATTTTAATTAATGGATCTGAATGTTTGTCACACATGTTAATAGATTGGTCTTTCGACTACCGCTTTGAAGGAAAAATAAAACATAACTGTTGATATTTGCTAATCTATATCGATTTTCCCAGACCTCTATTTTTGGAAGTATAGATGCCCTATGGCGGATAGTTGCTCCATGTGTCAAAACCAGTTATGGGATACATGCCTCATTGATAAAAAAACACTTTTTCAGTTTGAAAATTAGTTATTCGTGATGGGAAGTAAAATCTAAACACAGACATTAATGAAAAATCTTCGTACAAAAGTGTATTTTCTTTATAATCATATTAGGGTATAGATGCCTCATGAAAGAAGTTTCCTTCCTGAGGCATCTATACCCTAATGTAGTTACATCGTTTGAAAATAATGGGAATTATTTGTTTTGTATGGTTAAACATAGGCGAAAATAAATCGAGGCGTCTATCCTATTCGTAGAGGATAGATGCCTTTTATATTCAGGAATGTGTATTCAATAAATATTAAAAAAAAACTGATTTTAGTGTTAGTATACAGTCCACTGTAACATTTAGATACAAAATATAAATTATTTAGTCACCATGTAAAAAGTTCCAGCACCTCAAAAAGGCTGTAGAAAAACAATTTGCAATTTTTTCGTCGCACCAAATCTTTCATTGCGTATAGATGGAATGCACGACGGGTCAGGGGTTACCTCGCGGGGGGTACCGGGTAGGTGCGGGGATGGCTTTCGTTTGGCAATATCAACGACAGCAAAAACAAGTCGGGAAACCATAGTTTTTGAATTTGAGGCATCTATCCGAGCCGGGCATCTATCCTGGAATTACCCTACTACTTTTATACTCTGTGTTGCGTGAGTAGCTCTTTTTTTGGCTTTTCTAACATGCATAATATATTTTGGAGAGCAATGTATTAAACTTACACTGCTAATTTAAGCCAGTGTAAAATCTAGTCTAAAAAATAGACATTATAAATAATAACAGAAAGTAGATTTTCTATGTATAGTGGGCTAGTTAAAATAGTATTAAGTAATATCACAATCATTACAGAAGACAAACAATAGTGCAGAGTAATTTTAACAAACACATAAAGTTCAGAATATATGAACCAATCGCGTGCTGTCATTCCATCGGTCGTCCCAAGCGAGAAGGCCCAGAAAACTTATTGAAAGCTAAACTTGTATAGAGAAGATTCCACTTAATCTCCCGTACTTAATCCCTTATTTCTCGGGCAATTAAACTCGCGATTTATGGCAAATCGAAAAACAGTATAGAGTTCCCTACAGGATAGTAATATGCAGTAACTATTGATTCGCCATTTAGTTTGCCGCTGGCAAATAAACTTGGTGCTGCACGTGTCTTGACTTGGAGTGTTTGGGAACTTGTCTTTATCTATATGTATATATTTGCACTTATTTCTAGATGTTTTTATAAATCATACAGAGTTATTTTATGAAGAAAACTTTTTATCGTCAATTTATTAATGGGGATATTGAAAGTGACAGAAAGTTTGAAAGCTGCTTTTCTGGCAGTTTTGGAGAGCACACGAAATGAGACTCATTTTAGCCTACGTCACCACCTCATCTTGTGATATAAAAGTACATAAAATATATATCACAAAAAAGAGTAATCAACATCAAATATACCGTGTCGGGTGTCAAGCAGACCATTTAAACACATGTGCGACTACGGGCTTAAAACCACTTTGTACTACATCAGGCGACTTTTCATATGCTACAAAAACTCCTAATCGAATAACCGAACGATTCCCAGGGGACGATTAAACGTACACCAGACCATCAGTATTGTGAGCCTGCTTATTCTGACTGACAGCATCAATTAGAACTTGACGGGCGGTATCGCGTTACAAAAGACGAAAGTAGAAGCTTACTGTAATGGACTATCAATATTAAAATAGCTTTTATTTAATAACGTTGATTTAAGCGACGTATTTTAATCGATGGAATCTGCTGAACACGATATTTGGATTAAGTTTAATCGTCTTTGCTCAAAATTTGATGTTTAAATTTCACACTGAAGAAGGTATAAAAATAGTCGGCTGAAAATATTAGAAGATTTTACACTTTACAAGTGTAATATTATTTACTAACTAAGTTTTTACAAGTTGTTACACTTTCAGCCAACGTCATCAGATCAGTTCGAATCTTCATAATTATCACAATCAACATACTAAGTTCAGATCTACAATAATCTACATGTCTCAAATGTCTGAATATTCCGTGATAGTAAGTGAAATGTGTAGATACCGGGTAATAACAAAAATAATCCCCACCCAACGACTGGCGACAAAAGATGCTTTTAGATGGTTTAATAAAACAAAATACTCGGTAATGTCATGTCCATTTCAATCGCAGTAATTAACTAAATATTAAAAACACTGTACGCAAACACATTGCTGTAGTAAAAATCATTGAACGCACAGATGCAAGCCAAATCCTTTGTTCAATTTTTCCAGTCAATCATAATTCTAATTAACCGAATTCCGGGTTCAAGAAAACAAAAGTCGCTAACGTCAGGAATAAATCAATTCTGTTGCGTGCTATACGCCGTCACGCAATGAAAGTTAAAATATTTTATTTGTTAGAAGGAATTCAGGTGAAATATTTTAGGTGGTTGGGTGGAGAGGTCGCCCGCGATAACCGACGTCTAAACATTGCACACCAAATTGTCGGTTAGTAGACGAGCGTTTGTAACTCAAATAGAAACTCGAGAAGGTACAAAAATGATAAAAGATGGAATTGTTTATTATTATTGTTCTAGCTTTTATGTTTTATGGGCAATCTTATTCTCATTCTCACTCTTTCTGATGATGCCATCATCATGATAAAATGTAATATTGTTTTTATAAGTAGGTATGTTTTGTACATGTACCTAAGTTTTAAAACATACCTACGAGTTTGGTACCGTAGAACCTTGCAACATTGCCCGCTTTTTTACTATTTTTTAAGATAGCACAAAAAGGATTAGCTTCATTCAAAATGTAAATATGCAGTTATACAAAGCGCAATTAAAGGAATGTATATATCCAAACAAATAGTCATTATGTTAAATATATACGGATAAAATTACGGTCAAAGAGGCGGGCAACTTTATCAGCCATTTCTTACAACATTGCTCACCTTGAATATTCGAGAAACCGTAAGCTCTATTGCTCTGATAATAAAATATATCTTGAGGAATGGTGTAAAGATGAAAACCCAGTTGACAACAAGCTAAAATACCTTATAGTTTTTTTTTAAATGAGGTGGGCAACTTTGTACTACCCTCCAGATCTACTTTCATACAAAGTGATGTGAGGTGCTAGGGCTGCTACAAAAGAAAAATCTTAATATTATATTTTTGTAGATTTATTTAAATTTATTATTACAAACAATGAAAAAAATATATTAAATAAGTAGGTAGGTAACTAGGTAGTACCTACCTATCAAGATATTACGTAGGTATCAATTTATACAATTATGAAAATAAAGAACAAAACTAAACTTGCACCTTGGTATGCCAAACTTATTATACCTAGTTATCTCTTTGTTCCTACTTAGTTAGGAATTGTAAATACAATTCAAAGCAATAGCTTAGGAAGTTATTGAGGTACCATAGGTACTTACCTACCTACTTAATATATTTTAGACTGCCACCATATTCTTCTCAAATTAAGTTAATACCTGGGTAGGTACCTATTATGTAATAATTACCTATTATTTATTATTATAATTAGTATGTACTTATGCAGAATTTTCAATTTCTAAAAGTGTCAACCCTAACACCATTTTTGCGGTGGGCAATGTTTCAAACTCTTTGCTGCGGAATGTCTCACTACTTTGCCCAGTTAAATTTCTTCGTAATAAAGCGACCTACAGCACAGAATAAGGAATTAAACTCATCGCCAATAAAGCGTTTTTAAGCACATGCAACTTGACTCATCTGAAACAAGTATTTTGGGAATAGCACGGTAAAATCTGCGACACGGAATTGACACCACCTTCGACTACCCCTACTTTGATGGCCGCTGTCAGGAAATTCAGCGAAGTTAGGAACAGAACTAATAGCTTGTATTGCCTTAAATATGTCTGAGATTTACCCAAACACTCAAAACTGTTGCTATCTTATAAACTAAATTTACCACGACAACTTTTGTTTATTTTTCGGGTTTTGGCAAAGTTGTACTGCAAAGGCAATGTTGTAAGGTTCTACGGTAATTCAAACATTTACAAAATTATTTACAATTATTGACTCCAGTGGATTTTTACAGGAATTATTATCTAACTACCGATGACCGCATCCAATGATTTGATCGCATCAGTTTTCTGTCACTAAAAATAATCGTTTTGTCACCGGAGCTTGACAGGCAATCAGACATGCAAAATTTCAACTCAATCGAGGTTATAACACTGTACTTATTACTAGTTATTACAATTGTTTTTCATCTAGCAATTTGCTTGTCACCTCATAAACTTCTTTTCCGCTATTTTGTTCCGATATATTGTTCCGCTATTTAAAAAAGGTTTTTTTAAACAGCGTAAACTACACAGACTATAGTAGTAAGCGTTACTTCCGTCAGAAATAAAATCTGAGTTACTCCCTAGTCGCGCCTAAAGAAGTTTTACTTCAAAAAAAAAACAAACAAACCTACATCAAGATAAAGTTTTATGACTAATTCCACACATAGCGTAGGTACATTAGCAGTAGGTAGCTACTATACAAGTCGGTAATTGGAAACTTGTCGATGTAAAACCCACTTAAACCTCAGATGTGACAATTTTTACGGGCGTAATACTCAGGAACTATGCGAATGTATTTTTACACAGAGTCAAGATATAAGTAAAGATTGCCTTTATTGGAAGTTGCTTGTTTCTGTGGAATGGTGTTGAGTCAGGTTAGATGCTACTGAGTCATTTTTAGGGTGCCGTAGCCAAAAGCAAAAAACGGAACCCTTATAGATTCGTCATGTCTGTATGTCTGTCTGTCCGTCCGTCCGTCCGCATGTCACAGCGACTTTTTACCGAAACTATAAGAGCTATACTGTTGAACTTTGTAAATAGATGTATTCTGTGAACCGCATTAAGATTTTCACACAAAAAAATAATAAATTGGAGGTCCCCATACTTAGAACAACTCAGAAAATGATCACTTTATATTTGCGGTGCGAAAGGACCAATACAGAATGAGTAGGTATTGGCCATGGGACGAAACGTCACTACCTAACTAAATGCGAGCATTACCTTATTTGTTACTCTCTGACACATAGTGAAAGAGATTTAACACAGTTCCATTAAAAAAAACAGTTTAAATAAAAATAGAGTACTGAGATTGAGGCTTTGAAAGCCTGGAAATTAGCTTAATTAGCCGCAGCCATTTAACGCAATTCGTTGAGCCACGCACGCTCGTCTACCGCGCCGGCAACCACAAGGGGGCCAAACTCTAGAACAGATTAAAACTTGTGATGAATCGCTATTTTCGTTACCCGCACACCAACTTCTAGATGGATACGAGAAATTTACTTTATGTGTGAAAATGTAAATACGTCGAGAACTTCGACGCTTTGCTAAGGAAATCGCGTTCGTCAAGTGTTGACAGAGACTTGACGGCTTTTCAGACTGGATTATTTGAAGGATTTGCTTAATACTCTATGCTTGCTTGTGCTAAGGATTAACAAATGTTTGGTTTCGCTACTACAACACGATGTTTTGGCCGTTTTTGTTTTTGCAGGCAAATTGCTTAGGCGGGTAGCCTTCCGAGTGATTAATGAATTGAACGATGGTGGACGGCAAATTGAATGGATAATAAATGTCAGGTTGCCAGCGAAAGGTCAGGTGGTAATCTTTGCGCATATTGATACTGCCCTGGAGTAACCTAATGATGCCATGAGTAAGCAAAAACAACCAACTTGTAAAGCTTAATGACTAAGCCCACGTTGCTTAAGAACGTAGGAGTTCTTCAATTTAGTTCAAAACGATACTGTTGTTAAAAGGAGCAAAAATATGAATTGTAAAGTTAATCAAGCTAAAGAACAAGACAAGCATTATCCAATTGCATTGTCCATGCCATCGGTTGATAGTTAAATTGACAGTAATGTACAGCGAACTATTTTGCTTACAATACCACATTCTTATTACCGGGGGCGGTTCGCCGGACATTAAATAGCACAAAGATACAATAACATGTAATTGCAAATGATGCAGTGTCTCACATATTGTACCTTCGTTTCACTACCATTTAAGTCGTCCCACGCTCTAGAGCTATACTAACAGTCCACCTTAGTTCGTGTATTACCGTAATCTCGATTCATATTTTCGTTTGTTTATAGCTTTCGAGGCGCGCATTTATCGGGTTACCATTTTATATTGTGCGGTGGGAGTTTTATTTTGAACTTGTTTTTATTATTTAGGATTTTTACGTCCTCGTTTATTGTTCGGCCGTGAAGATAAGCCAACACGGTTTTGGTTTCTTCATAGGAATTTTATTAATACAAATGCTGTATTATGGCACATTTTAATTCTGCCTTATCTTTCGATTTGTTATATTATATTGCTTCAACGATTTTCAATGTATCTTTAACATCAATCTATGGTTGTTTGGGAAGAAACAAATATATTCGTTATAGATTCTACAGGCTTCCAAAATAGCTACCTGTCTCCCATATCAAGCTCGTCTTCAATTGAAGCACCAAATAAATGGTGTCCGTTGTAATCCGGAGCTTTCCCATGAATCGTGCTACCAGTTAAGGCTTGGCCCACACACATTGGGTTAAATACCTTATTTATAGCGCACTTGTGCTGACCTTTAATGTGAAGTGGGTAAACAAAAATGGTGCAACTGAAGAATAGATAGAAATGATTGAGATGATGTATATTTTTGTACATCGAAAGTTCTTTGTGTTATCTTTTAAAGTGTTCGAATCATTTTCTGTCATTCAAATTCACTTTACTAACATTTAACCATATAGATTTCTGTTTTTTTTTGCGATATCATTGCTGGTTGTAGTTACTACCAAAATTAATTACACCTCTAATTAGAATTTAATTAGCTCGTCTTTTAACATAGTCTGATCAAAATCAATTTACACGTAGTGTTTAAAAAACATCACAAAAATATGTCTTGAACGCAAGTTACACTTAAAACAATGTAACGGAAAACCAAGTAACCTTTCAGTAACCCTTTCATATTTACATTATCTAAAGCAAAATTACAACCAGAATTTGCATACCTATTTGTCCCTCCTACATTTCCGTGCTCATAACCTCTCTCCCACAAGTGGCCTATACCAAACACGGCATCGCCCGATCTTCAGTATTTATCGATGTAGTTTCCGATATTTCGTTTGCCCTGACCATGCCTGTAACGGATGTTAGCTCCATATTAATAGCAAGAAAGCAACGTAACCGTAGAATATCTCATGGTGTGATCACCATTGCTGATGCAAGTCCTCGTATTATGTTAACTGATACTGATTTGGAATCTACTAAAAGCTACATAATATTATAATCGCAACAACATACCTAGTAAAGATGTTACGAATAACAAAATGTAACAAAGATTTTGTAGATAAATTAATGAAAGCGATATTACTAAAATTATAGTAACCAATAGGAAAAAGTAGCTAAAAGTTTAGTCCAAACTCAACGACGTATTTAGTGTTGCCAGAACAAAAATAAAAATAAATAGGAATGGAAATAATATAGTAGCAATATCAATTCGAAATTAGTGTCCGTTAGGACTAATCGTAAACCATCCCATAAAATGAAGGAGACCGTTAAAGGAAGCTTTACGTAAAGTATAACCTTTCAGTGTAATAGTGCCGCATTTTTCTCCACCTCTTAACTGGATCATAAAACTTTAATGAGTCACGCCTATTTTTATACTCAATTTTTGTCAAAGACATCAAAGTGGACCCATCCTATCCCACTCACTTTAAGTAACGTCACATCTCATGGGGCGAGTGTACTCTGATAGGTAAAGTTTTACGACGTAGCCGAACTGTTACCTGCTATTTAAAAGCTATAAAAGCGCTTTTTAGACACTCAATTTCAAATATTGGTCGCGTGAAAATATGTACTTTTAATAGTTGATTATTACTAAAACATCGGTTCAATAACCAGGGGGCATCAATACACTTTAATGGGCCGCGTGCCTTTCCATTTCCGTCCAAATCGCTTTATAAAAATCGAGATGGTTAATTCGAGTAATGTCAAAATGAATCCGGTAGAGAGACCGGTAACCTTTCCAAATTATATGACGGTTAACATACTCTGGAATGGGGTTAACAAATTAATGGTAATTACGTATTTGTCGATAAAGATGATTGATCGAGTTGAGAATTCTGTAACCCGTATAGCATTATGTTTATGTTCACAGATTTGTACGGGTCAATGGTCTAACGGCACAAGCCCGTATAAGGACGAGTGCTACCTATACAAAATAGAAAAACGCTATAAACAAAACTGTACAAAATAGACAAGCACGATGATAAAAGTACGACCATTTGCAATAAAAAAACATCATACATACAAGAACAAGATTCGAATAACAGATTACGTGTCGAAAAAAGGCGAGTCAACTTAGCAGTGAAATTCTAAAGACCTGCCACAAAAAGACAACTCCAACAGTTTCATAATAACCAATCGATTCGACCTTGACTTGTGCCAGTCCAACAACCATTTCAAAACAAAGGAATTCCACGATCAAATCAAACGATGACGATTGTGCTCCGAGCGGATAGGCTTATGAAACTGTATCGTCTGATCATGATACATTTCGGCATCATGAAGAGGAATTAGATGATCCACCGACTCACGGTGATTCAGCACCATCGATGCATTTAATTGCTGTGTGATACCACTAATGCACCTGTCAAGGAAACAAAGCCTGCTAGATAAGGCCGAATTGAAGCACGTTTCTTGACCGCTGGACGGTTCAAATGTAAATGTTTATACTCTCTCGTTTGTTGGACGCCAGATTCGGATCTCGGATGATATGAGACTGCCAGTCATTTGTCATGCGTATGGGTGGAGTGTTTGAGATATTTTGTTTTTGATGTCGCAACAGAGTGGAACTGAAACAAGCATAGTATTTTATAGGTTTGACTGTAAAGTGTTTATCTTTTCTGTTGTGGTGACCCATTAGATGCGATCGAGTGTTGGGTAAATACACACTTTCGGTTGTTGAACATTCGTCTACTTACAATTAGTTAGGTACCTACTCGTACTATCAACACCTATGCCAAAGATATTACATAATATGTTCTCGAACAAGTTTGAAAGTACGTACAACCCACGTAATAAGTACAACTGAATCTATGGCTGGAATGATAAATTATAGATATTGGAGTGTTACCATGATAGGTAATTATGGCATTACACACCCGTTTGGACCACGCTACTATCAAATATCAGTATTCAATTAAGTACCTACTCCAAATTCGTATAATTATCTACAATCAAATTGTAGTAACGAACCGAAACTACTACTTTTAATATCTAGGGTTACAAAGGTAAAAGCAGCCAACCATCTCATTTTAAAACTGTAGCAAAATATTTCACAGTGAATAAAATACGCGTTCAATGCATATCAGATAGCACACGTATAATATTATTAATAGCTTGTGCGCAGATAGGGTATTCGCTTAACGATCGCAGCTATAGCGTTTTACCGGGAGTCTGTAGGTAACGAAGTAATAGTTCCTTACAATGCTATCTACCGTGCCTGGATACCAGTTATGATCCATTATCAGATCTTATGCCCGAGGTGGCATTAAAATGTCGGCTGGAGCCTGCTTTGTTTATTAAATTATGTCCACCGCAGCTATAAATATCGTTTGAGAAGCGTTCATTTAGTGAAATACCGATCTGAGCCGCGATAGTGTATGAGTAATGTGGTGTCCTTAAGAAAAATGTCTTAAAACAGTATAAACAAGGTGAAGGCAAGAAAAATGGAAGGCAATCTAGATGTTGTTGAAGGTTATGGGCTACTAGAATTATAGGCTTTTGTTTCGAATTTTATGTTACTAAATTAAAATGCACTCATAGCTTTAGGCAGATCTTTGATAGTGCATTCAATGGGAACTACGAGTATACTACATCAGGTAGTCATTTAATGTTTGTCTTTAAAAATATTGTCTATTGTGGAAATACATACTAATTTGAAATAGCTGTTGAATAAGAATATTTTTTATGAGGATATTGACGTCGAAACTCGGGTAAAAACAACAACAGTAAGTACTGATATCGAAGTGAAATCCAGTCTAATTCTTGAGTTGGCTTTAATTTCGATGCTTTAATAATCAAACGCAAACTTCACAGGTAACTAACTAACACAAAATATAAATAAAACTACAAAAAGAAAACGAAAACTACTGGACCACAAATGACTGTAGTTAGGTATGAACATATTTTATAAAAGTCATTATTTGAATTATAATAATCAGCAATTGACGACACAAACAAATCCACCGATCACATTAATCTCAAAGACAAACAATATCATCTGAAACGATAACAATCGCATAAAAAAGTAATTGAATCAAAAACAAACGACGTTCGCGGCCGGGATCAGAGCAAAGCGGAATAAAAAGCGGAAGAAACCTGATGTAATGACGGAGATAGGTCTGAACCAATTACAGGGTGGGTGCTGCATCGGCAAAAAGGAATGGACTCGCTCGGAAATATGCAATGGAAGCGTAACTTCGTAAGGAAGGGGAGAATTTTCTTGGTGAGAATTACTTTATTGATCAATTGCTGATTAGTTGATTTGAATTGGATTTTATGACAGTGGTGTAGTCAAAATATTAGGTAAGTAACAGAAATAAAAGGATACCATGACACGTGGTTCCAAAACAGTATACTATCAAACAATTACCTAGATTTTTCGTTGCTCGTCTTCGGGGTCCAATGCCAATTCTTGTACTGCATCGATGGAATTTTCACCCTTTACAGGTTGAAATTTCAAAAACTGATTTCTATGGGTATTATAACATTGAACCTAAACTGTTTACCAAAAAAGAATATTAAAGCAATTTTTCGCTTAAAAAAATTGGTAGCGCATTTCCATCCATTAAAAAATTTGTTCTAAGAATGTTAACTCCGGGGCCCATTATCCTTATTGCAAGTGTCTATAGTTCCATAGTGGCCTTGAGTTATCATCTCTGCCAGTGAATCAGTACAACTCTCACTTTTATTAATATTGTAATCAAACAATTCATGATCTCTTATTTCACATTCATAACCGAACGAAATACATTTATGGCCATGACATTTGTCACAAAACGACCCATATGTCGTGGGGAGTCATGATTGAATTCAAACGCCCTTTGCCTCTGATATCGTAACTGCTCTAGATCTGAACAACTTGACCTTTTCGATGATTCAAATTGTGCGATAGAGCAGTTTTGAAACGGAACTGTTAGAATGTTCCATATAAATACTAGAAAAAAAAAACAGTATAAAGCCGGCAAAATTCAATTAAAAGTCAAAGTATTTTTTTTTTACCGTATAAGAAAACAAAATATAATAAAATGATTATGGTTACAGCTTGAAAAAGGATGTTTCCCTTTCAAGCACTGATCCAAGATTGCGTCTCGGACAGGAAAAGGAAACTCCGTTGACTCTACCAGTGCTTCAGAACACGCACGGAGAAGACAGCACCAAGAAACTAAAATTAATTAATTAATTACGCGTAAAGATACGTTAACCAAGATCAAAGTAGTTCGGAACCGGCTTCGTTACCATGTACATTGTACAATCGTGTACGCTGCCAGCCGCCAACGCATTCTCGTTCCATTCTTTAGCCTACAAGACCGTACGCGACCGTACAGGACAACATATCGGAAATTAGTCCCCTAATTAGCCCGACTTTGTGAAACAAAGTGCACATACGTCGAGAGCACAATAAAACAACCCGTACACAATTAATTGACACGCATTCATGTACATACATGTGCACACAATCGCATAATTAAGATCGGCGTGGGCGGACGTGATTCGCAAACCGATGGCTTCAATATCTCAATACACAGACTATAAAAATATCTCTCAACACAAAAAGCTCAAACGCGCCGTTTGTAAGACAACCGCTCTGCCATTCTGTAGTATGTCGTTTTGCATTTGTACATTCTCGATTGTCGTTTCGAATTCTCTCCGTGTAGGCTGAGTTATAAAGGTTGCCGATAACCTGGGGTGGGCTTGCATTAATTAAATAATTATGACATATTGTCCGAACTTCACAATGGAAGGGTTCTGTGATAAGCAACAATGGGCATGGAAAGGTTCATTATTAATTCCGCACGGCTGTTTGGATTATATCTATACCTACCTACGTTAGTATCTAATAATAAATAGATAGTAAAACGTACATTATAAAATTAATAACGTGTAATACCTACGTATAGCATGCGGGAAGACTTTTTACAATGTCAGTGTAATGTGTGCACATCATTATAATATGCACCGGTAAAGTCTTCAGAGTAGGGTAGTTATCTTCACCTTAAAGTTGTCTTCAAGGCTTCATTATAACACGTAGGTATTAGACTTTTTTATTTTGTCTAAGTATGTAGGTTTTGGATTCACTTTCTGTGCAGCAATAATTATAATAATTATTATACTCGTACTTGCACAGAATTAAAACGCAGAATAAAATTGGGTGTATTTTTATAAACAGATATTCATGTAGGCAACGGCCTTTCCAAGCGTTTAAATTTGCATTCTTTACCATAGAAATTGTCTTATACTACCGTTGATCACTTTAAGAGATAACGAATTACTAATTTATTCCACGTCCTGATGTCATATATTTTCAACTTCTATGCTATTAAATAAATTATTATGAATATTAACCAACGGCGGTGAGAGATCAAGATCACAGTCATTTAGACTAGGATTTTGTAATATCGTAATGATTGTGTCCCGCGGTCTGTTTCCATTTTTATAGATGCTAGAATTGAGCGTCATTTTGAAGAATAACATTTTACGTAATCATCATCAGGAAGGTATCATCAGCATACTCGTTCACAACTGAGCCTGATCTTTGACTCTCCTCACTTCTCTCTCTTCCTCTTTCTCTCTCTCTCCTCACTTCTCTCTTCCCCTTTCTCTCTCTCTTTCTTACTCTCTCTTTCTCTTTCTCTCTCTCCTCACTTCTCTCTTCCCCTTTCTCTCTCTCTTTCTTACTCTCTCTTTCTCTCTCTCTCTTTCTCTCTCTCTCTCTCTCTTTTTCTCACTCTCTTCCAGCCGTTTTCCTAACTCACCTAACCCCGTAATTACTAAAGCCAAAAAAGCGACACTTATCATTTGTTTCATTCTATTCTGAACATAGCTTATCTATACCTTCCACTTAAAACATAGCTACTATAATTTTATCAAGCTACCTTATCGCTATCAAATAACTATTCCTAGAAGTTTTATTTCAAATCTGTGTTATCTTAATTGTGAGTTCAGTAGCAGAGTCATTATTGTAATATTTATTAGGGCTGATGCTCACTATAGCCAAAATTCTGTGTTCTGTGATAATATTACCGAAAGTCGCTTCTATACTTGTTCAAGGTATAGATTCGGTTACACGCCGCTATCGTAGAAATCTTGTATTCAAGAAGTTTCTAATGAAATTCTTTGCATAATTAGCAGATGAAAATAAGTTATGATTGAAGTGATTAAGAAGAAATCTATGATGTGTATAGGTTCTATAATAATCTACACCTTATAAATATTAAGAGAGCATTATTATTACTTTGTAATTTTGAATATGGGAAAAATTAAGGCGGTCGCGTCTAGCTATAGCATTTATAGAGATACCAAGCTTTTTTTTGGAGTACAATGAAAATCGACGTATAGAATCCAAACTTTGCGGATAATCAGTACAAGCTAATGTACAATAATAAGCGGTGGTAGCCTAGTGGGCGAACGTCCGCCTTCGAAAACGGAGGTGGCGAGTTCAAATCCCAGTGCGGTCACGTACCAATGTGTTTCTTGTTAAAACATATGTACGTAATTATCACTCGCTTTTCGGTGAAGGAAAACATCGTGAGATAACCAACATGCCCGAGAATTAATTCGGAGGCATGTTATCCACCAATCCGGACTAGGCCCCCGTGGTGGATTATGGCCTAACCCTCCTCACGATAGTGAGGGGAGGCCTTTGCCCAGCAGTGGGACAGTTACAGGCTGAATTATTATTATTATTATTATTATAATGGAGGCTTAAACGGAAGTTAACGCAACTAGATGTTTAGGTTTGGTTTGATTTTAATATTTTAAATCTAACCATGCTGGTATACATTTCTGTAGAAACGTTATGTATTTAGTTGAGCCTAGCGGAACAAATGTGGCACCTGTGTATAATCGTCCTAAAGAAATAGGATATAAATTATATCACTTATTTATCTGTGAATTATCTTAATATCCGTCGAAATTTTATTGGTCTCCCGTTGAGCTATATTAAAATCAATTTGCAATTTTAAGTCTACCTTTTGATCACGTTTGATTTAATTATATAGTGTATTTATCAGATCTTTTTGTGATAGTAAAATAATTGCATAGTATCAGTATGGATGGTCATGTAAAGTGAATCGCATCAACCCATAATCTACCCACCGTCCACATCTGTTTTCATTTTCTTGAGTCTTAGTCCAGAATCATCCACGGATACTCGATTGGTAGATTTAACCTTAGTTTAGAATTTGAGTAGGGATTATTTATTAAAATTTGTGTAACCAACTGAACTAATTTCGAAGAAACACAAATAATAACGAATAAAGTTGGAGTTTGCTATTTAATTCTAATGCATGTAGGTATTATCAGTCCTCGATTTAGTTTGATAATTTTGACTGGTGCCGCTGACATTGTATGAAGTGCTCATACTGGTCAGTATTATACATTATGTCCAATTTGGGATGAAAACTAACCTTATCTTTATGATGCGCTATTTTTAGAAGGCCTTTGTTTATTTTGGATTTACATCGGCAATCATACTAATTTCAATAAAATCAGAGATTGGTTTTAATTGGCGGAATTCTGTTAATTTTCTTAGTATGGTGATAATTGGATGCGTAGCGTAGGTGTAACCGTTAATTAAGCCATGGATGGTTTTTATCTAAATTATTAGTAAGGAAACTATTAATTTTAGTTTTGTTATAAAACTAAATAATTATTAGGCTTTTTTAAATAAAACATGCGTAATTAAACTCTAAATCTTGCAACATGCAAGTAAATTTTTACTTAATTTTCGTTGGAAGTTGCAAGAGCTGAGTGAAGCTTGTGATAAAAATTAACATTAGTACCTAAGTAGATACTAAGTAGGTAACTACGTTTTCGAGCCTAAGTACCTAAGTGGGTACTTAGGTACTAAAGCGTAGTAAGTACCTAAGTAGGTACATAGGTACTAAAGCATAGTACGAGAACCGCCGCACAATTACTGTTCAGTTCAGTTATTTAAATGAAGCAATTTTAATTGATGGAACTACACCTAATCAACTTACAAAACTTACAGGATGCAACATACACGTTACCAAGCTATTATATTTTACCACCATTTATCATCGATGCTGTCCGAATTTACGTGACGTATATTAATCGTGCACGCGGCTGCAATTGTGGTTGCGGTCGATGGTGTTTTTAACTAAAATCCGAATTCGCACGTTTTTATCGAACTTTAAGTTAGTTATTTGGTGTCATAGTCGTGTTAAAAATTTATTAGGTTGGTACTTTGTTCATTTTATATATTTTAAGGACTAGATACTTAAGTACAAATATAATAAAATTGTTTTGGTCTATTACATTAAGTGCCCACTCCAGATACAAAGACGTGTAAAACTACATAGTACTTACAATAAAACAGAATACAATTTAGTACAAACAAGAGCTTGCACAGCCACTTTACAAATATCTCAAGATTTTATTTACGTTTCCTAAGCTTTTTTAAGAGCATCAAAAAAGAAATAAACCCTAGCCCTAGGAGACAATCTTTTTTTCTTGTTTAAGGAGCTTTTAAACTACATTTTACTGAAAACTTAATTACTTTTGTTCAAACATAAATAAGTCCGAAACGTATTTTTTCAGTTGACTGGACATTAAATTGTTTTAGGTAGGTATGTGAATGAATATTAATCAACATCAGCTTTGTTGTCGGCGTTTGCGTCAGCATCTGTATTGTTATCTGCGTTGACATCGGTGTCTGCATTGGCTACAATTATATACGACTAAATCAGACGATTGGTAGATATGTATATTTTATTTTCGTTTAAATTAAGTTTCAGTTTCCAAAATTTTTATTACTCAAAGTTTTGTAAACATATTTGCCAACATCTCCATTGTACACAGATAACTGATGAGAGTTGTTTCTTCTCTTACATTTTATCTAATAAAATGATGTCTAACAACATTGTGCTAAGCGCTTCCAGAAGGGTTATTCCCAGAGTACTCCATTCTTTTGTTCTCAAAACCTTTTTATCCCATACATTCATTCCCAATTTACTCCACAGAATTATTATAATAAAAATATTATTTAAAATACCTAATTTTTAGTTCCATCGTACTCCATAGGTATCTGGCTTTATTCCCGATTTACTCCACGCACACTACTACATTTAAATATTATTGAGTAAATCGAATAATTAAGTTTCATTCTACTCCAAGCGATGACGACGTACAGTCAGTCGCAGTATGTATTATGCACCCAAACCGTACCTACATAATATTATTATAGAGCGCCTTGCTGCACTTTTACGTCGAGGTCTCTAATGTCAAGCTTTTTGTTATTATGCAGTGCCACTATCACTAACGTTGCTACTATCGTACCATCTCGTTCGCACGTGAACCGCATGCAATTTGATTAGAGAGAGAGGTTAGAGCATGTTATCTTTGTTGAAGAAAAGTGTTATTTTACTTGTGCTCTTTGGTAACGAAATAATTATTTTGTACTATTATTTTTTGTCACCTAATTCGTTCTCAAACAAAGCTATCCGTATTAGTTTATTTATAAGAAATGAATTTAAAGGTTACTATGTTATATGTTATTACATCCTAAATAAGAAGGTGGCTGACGTAGGGGAAACCGGGGACGAAATAAACAATTTTACTGTAGTTTACAAGTGAAGTACCTGTAGTAGCTAGATACTTCATTTTATACCATTATCTGGCTACTAAAAAACAATATCTTGTGCTCTATCTGAAACAGGTATTAATTTATTCAGAATTGTTTGAGTTGTTTCAATCGCGACGTGATTGTTCCCTGTCTACTACTTAACTGTCAGGTATAAAACTTCGAGTTATAATAATATGTTTCACTGTGAGGAAATTTTTAAATAAAATACAGGAACAGATTTGTTATTTCTTATAATTTATTATTACTAAATATCAACATACATTATTTATTAAAACGACCGATGCGTACATTTATATAATGTTTCTTTTTATTTAAAGGTTTTAAATTTAGAGTTCACTAAAATTGTAAAGTAATATTGATAAATGCATAAAGCCTAACGTGGTAGCAAAAAAAATTAAACGAGAACAATAAAATACAGCAAATACAAACAAAATCATAATCGAAATTACTTAAAATAATTAGAAATATGCTAATAAGATAAATGAGTATCTGAATTCAAAAGCCTAGTACGTTGGCTAACATTAAACATTTAAAAAAGTTATTTAGCCAATACCAACAATAAAAATCATCAAACTTAACAGTAAAAATAAAGTTTCATTTTAACCTTTTTATCTACATAATAGGAATTTGACTAAAAGTGATATAATCAGCTAATGAGTAAAGTAACACACTCTAAAGAAAAAACATCACCCTCGTGAAAAACACTGAAACAGAAATGAAAAAGACTCTGACCACCATGTCAGAGGGACGAGAGTTAAAAAAAAAAACCAAAAAAAATATTGATATCAGACAATATTATCTAAATAATTTGCTGATTTCGAATAGTGTTTGTAGCACTGTTATTTTTTTTTCTCTATACTGCTTCACTATTAACTCAATTTCAGGTCCCTGTTTATACACTGCCGGCGTCTGTTTTCGGTAGGATTGTAACGATAACGTTCAAAGTAAAGAGCTTCATCTTTGATAGTTTCTATAAAGTTAAGCAGGCGTGGTTTTTTAGATGACACATTATTTAATCTTTTGTGCCACGATTCAACCAAATTTTTGGTTCTGTGTCGTTGCCCTTCGCAATTCCATAAGTCTACTGTAAAAGACGCACTATCGAGACAAGTGGAAACAAAATAGTTGTTAAATTGTATGACACTTTCGCTGTTGGGTGCTTCTTCCATTATCGCAAACCAACCATCCTCAACTAACTCAACTGGAATATGCGCTAAAGCACCACATTTACTGGTTTGGGTGCATAATACATACTGCGACTAACTGTACGTCGTCATCGCTTGGAGTAGAATGAAACTTAATTTCTTGATTTATTGAATAATATTTAGATGTAGTAGTGTGCGTGGAGTACTTTGGGAACATTTTTATATTGCGTGGAGTAAAATGAAACTAAATTTATAAAATATTTTTTTCATAAATTTTTCGTGGAGTAGATTGGGAAATTTTCTTGGAGTAAACTGGGAATAAACCTTCCAGGGGTTATTCCCAGAGTACTCCATTCTTTTGTTCTCAAAACCTTTTTATCCCATACATTCATTCCCAATTTACTCCACAGAATTATTATAATAAAAATATTATTTAAAATACCTAATTTTTAGTTCCATCGTACTCCATAGGTATCTGGCTTTATTCCCGATTTACTCCACGCACACTACTACATTTAAATATTATTGAGTAAATCGAATAATTAAGTTTCATTCTACTCCAAGCGATGACGACGTACAGTCAGTCGCAGTATGTATTATGCACCCAAACCGTACCTACATAATATTATTATAGAGCGCCTTGCTGCACTTTTACGTCGAGGTCTCTAATGTCAAGCTTTTTGTTATTATGCAGTGCCACTATCACTAACGTTGCTACTATCGTACCATCTCGTTCGCACGTGAACCGCATGCAATTTGATTAGAGAGAGAGGTTAGAGCATGTTATCTTTGTTGAAGAAAAGTGTTATTTTACTTGTGCTCTTTGGTAACGAAATAATTATTTTGTACTATTATTTTTTGTCACCTAATTCGTTCTCAAACAAAGCTATCCGTATTAGTTTATTTATAAGAAATGAATTTAAAGGTTACTATGTTATATGTTATTACATCCTAAATAAGAAGGTGGCTGACGTAGGCGAAACCGGGGACGAAATAAACAATTTTACTGTAGTTTACAAGTGAAGTACCTGTAGTAGCTAGATACTTCATTTTATACCATTATCTGGCTACTAAAAAACAATATCTGGTGCTCTATCTGAAACAGGTATTAATTTATTCAGAATTGTTTGAGTTGTTTCAATCGCGACGTGATTGTTCCCTGTCTACTACTTAACTGTCAGGTATAAAACTTCGAGTTATAATAATATGTTTCACTGTGAGGAAATTTTTAAATAAAATACAGGAACAGATTTGTTATTTCTTATAATTTATTATTACTAAATATCAACATACATTATTTATTAAAACGACCGATGCGTACATTTATATAATGTTTCTTTTTATTTAAAGGTTTTAAATTTAGAGTTCACTAAAATTGTAAAGTAATATTGATAAATGCATAAAGCCTAACGTGGTAGCAAAAAAAATTAAACGAGAACAATAAAATACAGCAAATACAAACAAAATCATAATCGAAATTACTTAAAATAATTAGAAATATGCTAATAAGATAAATGAGTATCTGAATTCAAAAGCCTAGTACGTTGGCTAACATTAAACATTTAAAAAAGTTATTTAGCCAATACCAACAATAAAAATCATCAAACTTAACAGTAAAAATAAAGTTTCATTTTAACCTTTTTATCTACATAATAGGAATTTGACTAAAAGTGATATAATCAGCTAATGAGTAAAGTAACACACTCTAAAGAAAAAACATCACCCTCGTGAAAAACACTGAAACAGAAATGAAAAAGACTCTGACCACCATGTCAGAGGGACGAGAGTTAAAAAAAAAAAACCAAAAAAAATATTGATATCAGACAATATTATCTAAATAATTTGCTGATTTCGAATAGTGTTTGTAGCACTGTTATTTTTTTTTCTCTATACTGCTTCACTATTAACTCAATTTCAGGTCCCTGTTTATACACTGCCGGCGTCTGTTTTCGGTAGGATTGTAACGATAACGTTCAAAGTAAAGAGCTTCATCTTTGATAGTTTCTATAAAGTTAAGCAGGCGTGGTTTTTTAGATGACACATTATTTAATCTTTTGTGCCACGATTCAACCAAATTTTTGGTTCTGTGTCGTTGCCCTTCGCAATTCCATAAGTCTACTGTAAAAGACGCACTATCGAGACAAGTGGAAACAAAATAGTTGTTAAATTGTATGACACTTTCGCTGTTGGGTGCTTCTTCCATTATCGCAAACCAACCATCCTCAACTAACTCAACTGGAATATGCGCTAAAGCACCACATTTACTGGTTTGGGTGCATAATACATACTGCGACTAACTGTACGTCGTCATCGCTTGGAGTAGAATGAAACTTAATTTCTTGATTTATTGAATAATATTTAGATGTAGTAGTGTGCGTGGAGTACTTTGGGAACATTTTTATATTGCGTGGAGTAAAATGAAACTAAATTTATAAAATATTTTTTTCATAAATTTTTCGTGGAGTAGATTGGGAAATTTTCTTGGAGTAAACTGGGAATAACCCTTCCAGAATACATTGTACTCGTATTCTCAGTAATCTTCTTAGTAGATTGATTGTCATTGTATAACGTAACAACACACGATCGCCTTAAGCACTCTGTTATGAAAAAATCCTAATAAACAATATTTATACATTTCAACTGTGGACTGTACGACTACGTGTACGTACGTAGACAGCTCTATAATATTATTTGCCTTAAAAATTGTCACATATTTTACCTCGCCCGATAACATCACAACAGTTTTTATCTCTCAAGTGAATAAATTATCGGGCGCGAAAATATATGGTACAGGGCACGATATATTTCAAAGGTTTAATGATTTACAGCTTGCACTACGCCGCCTTTTCGATATCGTAGTATCGGACAGTATTTAAAAAGGAAAAAGAACGACAAAAGCACGAAATCCTTTGTTCTTTGTCACCCCTTATATGCAAATATGGTCTGTCTCGCGCCTGATTTAGGACCCTGGTATAAAATATAAAAAAAACAATCGAAAGTGCATTATTGCAGTTTTTGAAGTCTGTGATCTTTGCAAACCAAAAACCGGGTTCTAAACCTCGACTTGCCGTCGGTTGTTAAGCCGGCCGTCTCAGTTAAATATCATTTGCGTCTGAGCCACAGAAAGGCTAGAAAACTGTCATCAGAAGATGCCTCATTCAACAAACAACAACTATTCCTTCTAGGAAAACTGTCAAGGTCGACAACTTTAGCAGTGTTGCCACGATGACGCGGTTCAAATGCTAACATAGGTCCCGGTACTACTCCTTATATCATTTCACCTCACAACTTGGTATTGTGTCAAGAAATTACTAGATTAAAAATTGTTGTAACATTGTGGGAAAAATCACACAACAAAGACCGTCTGGCACGCCACAAGTTTCCAACGGAACAAACGATTCGCAATACTGGCATCATTAATTTCATCCTAGCACTGACATGTTTACATAAGACCTATCTTGATGTTGGCCTATTTTGGACTTTATGTCTTGGCAATAGCGGCTGTGTGGTAATGTTGTTGGAGCGTAGAACAAATGATCCTGCTATGTTCACTTTTCATGCGTTTATTACATCTTGGCACGGTACGAGAGCACTATTGATTCGGTTTTATCGGGTTGCTAAGTAGTGTTAGGGCTTGGTTATAAAGACTTTCGGTTTTAAATTACAACTGGCTGGAAATTAAAAAAAAACGGTTTGCCGCTCAATATTTTGTAGAGCTAAGATAATAATTATGCATTATGCAGCAGTCGCTTGTGGCAATGTCGATCTCACGTGCGTCGACTCAGCGATTTTCGAGAGGATGTAACTCGAACGCACATACATTCGACAGGATAATCATCAACATTCTCAATTTAAAACTACAAGCACAATTTAAAAGAACGATCTGCTTGCTTCTTTACTTAGTTGAGTTCAAATCTCTGTTTTTCCTATTATGGAGATAAAAAAAATAATTCTATTATGAATAACTACGACCACTCGTATTTTGCAAACGCTACTCGTATATAACACAGCTGCAAAGCTTGTTATACGATGTATTTAAAAAATGTGACAATTTTAAGCTTCCTTTAAAATAACGAACAGCGAGATTTTACTTTAAATTGACCGAAACATCGAAATTTTACTAAAGCCATCCAATTTCACGCCAAACTACTTTTATAGCCAAATTGGAGCAAACACGGCGAAAAATAGTCAAATGATTGTCAATTTATTAGTATAGGATTTTCGATAGACGAATGTATAACTATGGCACTAAGTACTCATTAATGTCAATGATTTTAATTGACTTAATATTATGGTCTACTTTATTGAGCACATAAATTGTGAATCCAGTATATTTCGTTATGTACTCACAGATGATAATTTATGTAAAATTGGTAACCAATATGAAAATAAATAGAAGTTCGGTCTTTAAGGTTTCCAATTTTGTTTTGGATGACATAGTAGATATAGCTACATAGATAGATATAGTTTGATAACTTTAAAACCAAACAACGGGTAATAAGATCTAACATAACGTCTATACAAATATAAATCGAATTGAATTGTCTGTTTGTAATGTCAAAATAATAGCTTTTTACTAAATGCATAATAATATTAATATTATTATAGTGTATGGTATAGTATAGTGGTATTTATGACAAAAACACACTTTTGAATTATTTGTGTTCCTGTTTGTTCCGGCTAATCTTCGAAACGGCTGGACCAATTTAGACGAGATTTTCACTGGCAGATAGATTATGTTGTAAAGACTAACTTAAAACATTTATTTTAGACTTACCTTATAGTCAACGCGGGTGAAACCGCGAGACACAGCTAATCTTAATTACATTTTGAGGATGAGTCCCTACCGGTTTGTCGGATTTTCGTTTCGAAGAAACAAATATGAGAAATATTAAAATGATTTAAATAACCAAGAAACGATGATTCAAGCCGGACCGCGAATCACAAAACGGATTGGAAAGAGTTACGACTTATCCCTTTGGCCTTTAAAAATGTATGAATCATACATACCACCGGAAATATCGTAGCATTGATATAACTAAAAATTGAAAAACTAATTTTAAGTATTTTCGTTCACATCATCAAATCCAATGTTATACTCCTTACCACTTATGCATATTTTAATCACACCTCCGCAAAATTGAAGATGAAGAAAATATTGTACATGTGAAACAGAATAATTAGAATAAATACAATGGACACATGAGATTTTAAAAATAAACTTTAATTTTTTGTAGTTTATTGTACCTTCTTGTATAAACGGTACAACTATTTGACAGACGAACAAACAGATTAAACTAGTAGGCTTATTCATAGGGTTTCGGAGACCCATTGCGTA
Source organism: Hylaea fasciaria (assembly GCA_905147375.1). Lineage (NCBI taxonomy): Eukaryota > Metazoa > Arthropoda > Insecta > Lepidoptera > Geometridae > Hylaea > Hylaea fasciaria. The sequence continues at coordinate 8,693,117 of LR990202.1, read as the reverse complement.
ATTACTATTATTAAATAAACCAACCCCCAATAATTATTTATTATCCGAAATCCTAATAATTAGTACTTATTTATTACATGAAACCCCAACAATTTATTATGAAACCCTAATAATCAGAGTATTTGAACGATTTACATAATTATAAGATTGAAACGCAGTGTGCCCTCCTCCGAATACTCCTTTACCTTTGATTTATCGCGTTCGGCCGTGCATGCATGCAAGTTTGAGCGATAACAGATGAATCTTCAGAGCTCTCTTATCAAGCTGCATTATGTTGGCAAATGGTTCGTAGCTTCGAAAGACAAATGGATGGTGAGTACTGGGTATACTGGTTTTTGCGAACGTATCAAATGATACATTGGTCATAAAGATCCAATGTTGGTTGGTCATAAAGTTGGCATGCTGCGTTATCGTTTGGTATTTTGGAAGTGAGGAGGAAGTATTTTATTTATTTAACATTTTGTTTGTAGAAAAGTAGGTACGTATCCTAGTGTGTTACGTGTTTTTGTAAAACACGTAATTATCGCTAGCTTTTCGGTGAAGGAAAACAATGTGAAGAAAACCCACATACCCGAAAATTATATCGGAGGAATTCAATCCACCAACTTACAAGTGGAGCGACGTGGGCTAACGCAATATTAGTTACTATCTTCCATGAATTAAATTTTTTTCATACCGTGCCTATTTGGTATACCATTAACCTACTGTTAAATTCTATTTAAACATTTACACAAAACAACATGGCTGTTGTCGGAAGATTATTTATACTTGAAAGTAACTAGAAAATTTGGCGGAGAGATAATTTGTAATTCGAACTAAAAATACGCACTCGAAGTGCCATCCATATTTTATTTGTGACATCTTCGCAAACATCCATGTTACCCCTTAATTATATTTTATGAAATCGTGCCAAATGCTGACGTAATAAAATTAAAGAAATAGTAACATAATTTATAATCTGCACCGTAATCAAGTCCCTCTTTTGGCAGTCCTCAATATCTACTATCAATTCCGTTTCATCACCAAGTTCTGTACTCGGCCTATATTTGTTTTAGCACGAACAAGGTTTACGTACAATATTTGCGTGTTACCCGAACATCTGCTAGGGGAAAAATACATACAAACTTCAAGGGCGTTGTCAATTGTCGAGACCTGGAATTATTAGCATAACGCAACCACAAGTACACTGCCGGTTGACGGTAATAACAAATTAGGGTAACTGTTCCTACGTCGGACGTTGATGGGCTGAATGCGAAGTATAGCATAGAGTCAGTAGCGAAGGTTGAGCGGTTTAAATTTGTTGGTAGGTACCAATTTCACAATGTCAATAGCACGGACTTTTACCGAGGTCATTGTGCAGCTTCTGCATGATACTAATCTACATAATTATCAACAAGTGATAAGTTCAAAAACTTTTATATTTTTTATTGCCACGTTGTAAAAGTTTGCATTCATTTCCTTAGGTACCTACATTATTATCAGTCAAATGAAAGCCATCCAAATCTTGACTGCATAACTCCGATCATGATCCGAACATGATCGATCCGATCTGCTAATAGGTATGTTAGTCTGTCTGCATGGTTATATTTTGCATGAAAGATACTATCACACGAAAGATACATAAATAGGTACACGAGTACGGAAAACGAGTAGTTTAATTTTTTTGTGATAAATAAACGAGATAAACCAATTGTTCGCAACATGGTAGTTCACAGTAGTTGCAGTATAGCAAGCTATATGGCATAACTTTACACAAAGTTCTGAAGCACCCCGCATTCGGTAGCAATGTAGATCACTGACTTACACAGTGGTAATGTGGCAAACGTCGTTCACAGATAGGGTAAATTTGCCAAATGTGGCTTGTGCCACGACCGCTATTGTGAACTCGCCCCTTGTACTGTGGCAGCTATTTCTGTTTTTGTTTGGTTTATAATGTCTGAATATCAGTTTTGATTTTTGTTTAAATTTTTATGATATTGGAATAATCCTGACATAAAAACGCTTAAAAGCTTATTAAATTGTTCATACCTGCTATTTTTTTAATTAGTTGTATAATAAATTCGTCAACTGATGCCCATTTAATTTAAGTTTTTATATTAAACTCTTATAATGTAATATTACGTGAGTGAATACGAAAGCAAGCCAATTTGATATTTTCTTTTTTCCAATTTTATATTAAGTACAAAATATGAAATATGTGCGTTTGGAAATAAATACTTCACCATAATATATTTATTAAACAATCTTCTTCAGTGCAAAATATTTTTAACTATACATGTTCGATCTCAATATTACCAATCGGGAATTTGGGGCTATCTTGTAATGTAGCCCATATGGCAAAGCGTTAACAATAGAATTAGTCGCCATTCACACTGGCAGGGTAAATTCACGAATCTGAATAAAGTGTGGCAAGTGCACTCGTGTCGCGTAGGTGACACTTTGAGCCCTACCGATAGTGACATTGTGACAACATGAAGCTAGGGTCGACACAATGGACGATTATGGGTACATCTACCCTATTCATACGCGTTGGTGTCACACTTTTCGTAGGTTTAGAATTTTGGTTTTAATTTTTTTGAAAGAAATTAGTTGTTTTTCTGTCTTGGTCTATAAAATATTTTGGCACTGAAATGACTCAGAGAGGTGGTACAGAACTTACAAAAAAGCATGTCTGCATGTGCGATGGGATTGATAGTAGTTTAGTTAATAAAAATAACGATTAAAACTTTAATTAAATCTGTTGGGTGTATCGCATAATGTGTAATATGTATGTATGATTGGATTTTAGGTTACAATGAGCTGTAAATATACCTATGGGGACAATGCGATCACAAACTGGCAACCTATTTTTTATAGATGTGATATTCGTCACCAATATTAAATCATTATTCCAATTAATTAAAACACAAATGAATCGGAAAAGAAAACGAAAACTGTTGACATTCCAACTCGCACATAGAGAGCGGGGAAGGAAATAAATTCACCCACGAGGCTCGGCTTCAAAATATTCAATGAAGAGATTTTATGAAGAAAAAAAGTGTCATTTGCATCTCAAAAGCGGCGCGAGTTAATGGGGCCGTTCCAAATGCGGGGCACGTCGTTTCCTATTCGTCTGCGACAGCCCTTATGCGGCACTTTGGAGTTATATAGGTGCATCATACTTAAGGGTCAGTTACGCAAGGAAGTTACGCGAGCGGCAGTTTCTTGCTATGCAAAAATCTTATTAATAACCTAGTAACAAAAGGGGTGATTTTCGCCTCTCGAAAGCAATAATTATCACCCTCTAAACTGTCCTCTACTAGCGCGTGTATAAACAAATCGTACGAGTTTTATCCTAATGTACCTAATTGTAAACCACACGAGAGAATTGCAAGGCGAGTACTACACGCAGCTTTATATCAGTGGACTACACACTAAAACTCGTCACACACGAGAGGATAATATGTGGTCCTCCGATAAATAGCGTAATTCAATTAATTGTGTTATCATAATTAATTATTCTGTAATCGTGACGCCTGATTTGATATAGGTAATTGATGGTCAGTTGTTACAAGCATGATTGTATGTATACCGATTAGATACCTAAGAAATCACTGATCTATGTGTTTTTTTTTTTTAAACGTAGCCTCACACTAGGATCGCTCCTGTATCGTGGGTACCGCTTACATACATATAATTTCACAAACACATCATACCCAGACCAGAAATGAATATTTGTGGATCGCACAAATATTTGTCCCAGGCGGGAGTCGAACCCGCAACCCCCAGCGCAGCAGTCCGATTGCTCAGCCACTACACCAAACGAGCCCTCATTGGATGTTGGAAGTATTTATATGGCTTCAAAATTTATGTTAATGCGGTTTCAAAATTCATGGAGAAAAATATGAAACAAAAATATCAGCGGAAGGGTTATGTATTTATACTCGTATTTACATACCTACCTATGTCTTGTAAAATTCGCATAATATATACGTTTCTTGCATTACTGCATCTTGCTTTGTCAAATGAGTTACCGATAGCCACTTATTAGTTTTGAGTGACTTAACAGTTGCTATCGGTTGGCTTAACGTGATCTCCGAAGCAAGCAGAAATCTGCACATACGATACGAAAAGTCATCGGTCACGAATCGAAAGCGAAGCGATGCGAAGTGTATGTATCTACAAGGTACCGTTGAGTCACCATCATCTTTTAGTTTTTACATAAATATGCCTCATAACATTACTGCTTATCTACTACAAGCTTTGGGAAGCCGAATCACAGCCGAATTTCCATACAAAGTCCAAAGGTTATGTCAAAAGGCAACGATATTCCAAACTGTTTTAGAAGTAACAGCCTCGCTCTTAAATACTACTTCAAGAAACAAGTTTATTTTCTTGAGTATCATAAACTTTACCATAATCTCGTTGGGCATCGCTCCTGTATTCACTAGAAGATATTCCATCAAGTTATAATGATATTCCTGATAGTGATAAGTACCTAAGTACTTGGTATGTCGTATGCACATTACATAAGTAACCGCAGTAAAATATTTGACTAACTCGAATTATTTGTCGTAAAAAGTTTTAGATGTTAAAAATTAAATTATTAGTATATGCCTGTAATTTTTTCTAATCGATTTTTTTTGTAGCGTCTAACAAGAAACTGTCACTGCTATAACCAAAATCCCTTTGTCATCCGGTTTCATTAGCTTCATGAAACGTCCTAAATTTTTAAGTTTAAATAAAAAGTTACATAACTAATTTATTTATTTTTTATACGTAGCCCCACACTAGGATTTCTTCTGTCGTGGGTACCGTTTACAGACATAATTTCACGTACACAGAACACCCAGCCCAGAAACAAATATCTGTGGATCACACAAATATATGTTCCGGGTGGGAATGGAACCCGCGACACCAAGCGCAGCAGTCCGAGTACTCTACGCCACTACGCCAAACGTGTGGGCATCTATCACTTTACTACTATTATGCCTTAGAATGGTCTCACTACGAGGATAACGAAGTTAAATAATATAAGAGCGCCTTTTTACAAAAAACTAAGCTTCGTTTTATTCAAAGTCATCTCAGAAAAATATCCTATACGGATTGAAGATTTAAAAATATCCATCATGAAATTACAGCACATAAATGGAATGTAGTCACAAAAGCAATTATAATTAGAGAATATTTCTAATATTATAATATTCTCTAATTATAGAGAATATTATAATTAACGTCTTATTTGATGATCAAAAAAATTACACAAAATTGGCATTAAAAAGGACTGTGGGCATAAGATCAGATGAATATCACTAAAGTTTATAACCAGAGCCGATTGAATTATGCTATGCATATGCAAAGCTTCCTCGAATAAAGCAACCGTAAACCATAATTACGTAACGTACGATACGATCGCAATCGATATCGACGATCGCACGATCGCGATCCGATTCCGAACGAGCGCGACCAATTTTATTCACGAAACATTTAGCTTTAGATAAAATCTCACGGCGCGCTCCGTAATAGCCTTGGCTGATTTGAAAACAATAAAATGCAAAGCCGAATAAGTGCGATTGTTAGTGTGAATCAGATAAGTAGACTAGATACGATAGAAACGGTTTGGGTTTATTTAAAAATTATACAGTGTTTGTTTTATCAGAACGATTGTGAATCGATTCAAAATTTATTGAACGATTGTAGAGTCGATTCCGAAGCGTTATCGTTTCGATCGCGCAGTTAATATCAATACTGATTATTGATTCAATTGTTGGAGACATGAACTGGATGGGAATGAAGAAAGAGTTACGAAGTTTAACGATCGTCCGTATTTTGTTTTGATTTCAGAGAAGTTTTTAATTATGCTTCGATGTTACATTTAATTCATCCAAAGTTCGGAAGTTGAAGTAATTGAAGGCGATGTATCTTTCGAGATTGCTACCTCGGCGGCTCCGATAACCGTTTCGCAGAATCGATAATCAGAAAGAAGATTTATCTTAGAAAGTTAAAAATCTTGAATCGCCCGTCAAAAATCTGAGGCGAGTTCCAATTATTAAAAATCTTATGCGATAAAATCGAGTTAATGAAGAACGGTACTCAATATCTCGATCGGGTGGGTACTAACTCTGAAATTGATTTCATTCCGACGACGCGCGTCGATTGATATCATTTTGCGGAAGTATTTCGATTCAGACTGATAGGTACCCGATCGTTACTTTGTTACTGCTTCATTGAGTTTATTTTATTCCACTAACTTAAATAATACTATTGCCAACCCACAAGGCTTCGCTCGTACAAGCCACATCTTATTCTGGTAATTACTACGTATCCATGTCGAACTGTTTGTTCCGTCTGTAAATATCTGTTATCTTAAAAGTAAGTTATAATGAGTAAGTACCAAATCTCTTAGAAAAACGTAAATTATTAAAGTTTTTGTCAAGTCTTTGACATATTTCTAATTTAAATGAGTACCTGCCTTACATTGTATTATGGAGTATCCCCAATGGAGTTAAAAAGATTTTGTCTGATATTATTCTGCTGAAATCTATCATTTTCAATAGAACTTCAAGGTTATCTAAATATACTTTATTAAAATCCTGGAATCTTAAATATTTTGTAAACTAAGATTCCGTCGACTGTGAATTCTGATGAGATTATTTATAATATCTCGTCAATTTATTGGACAATTTGACTCTTAATTAGACATCATTGAATGATCACCAGTGAATATAGAATAGAAGAGAACAGAGACTCCTCTCATATACCTTATCGTTTTCTGTCTCTCGTCTATTCATCATTTCTAACCATTTGCTGTTGCCATGACAACAGCACCTAATGCTCTTCGGGGAATTCTTGGAGAGCCACTTGACTACGGACGCTACTGTAAGTACGAGAACAAGGTAAAATGACAACAAACATAGACAACAAACAAAACGGATTACATCCAAAATATTAACTCGAAAGTAAATAAACGGCCGAAGCTACATAACGTACCGCGTATATCGATTTTCCAATCACACATTCAATTTATCGTCCCTCGACAGTCGGCGTGTCAATAATAATTCAGTAACTGTATATTGTTGAATAAAATGATTAACCTACGCGCGAGAGACCGATTTTGTTACCAATGGCATTGTGTAGTGGTAGACAGTAGCCAATCTTTGCATAGTCTTTGCCTGTCCTAGAGTGGTGCTTCTGTTGTTTAGAATATTTGGGATTTAATATTTAGATACAGATAGTCAATGGAAATCAATTAATTGTTGTTGTTGTGCATTCTTATTTTAATAAATTATCGTCGTCGTAATTTATTGCCGTGTTGCTGTCTGGTCTTGTCAGCAATTTCTCGTACTGCGGACATTAAAATTTGTACGCTTTTTGAGGCCGAAACATGTTAAATATAATCTTCGAGCACTAATAAAATGCTCGGCTATCCTTTATAAGTTTAATTGGTACTTACAACTTGTATAAAGATGATGTACTGAATACAAGTATACCACGGACCGGGTTAGCTAACAGTTACCATTTCGGTGCCTACAGGGTGGTTTTAGTTCCTCACGCTAACTCTTCATTTGTCAAACACGATATCTTTGTTAAGCTTGAAAGCAATTAAGCCAGGATATTGGGCTTTAACTGTGAAAAATTGTTAAGTAAAGTTTTTAATGGGTTACTTTGAACAACATCGAATAAAGGAACTTATAGTAAATTTGTAGCGTAATCTTTAACTGGAGGATTTGTTTATGACCATTGTATTGGTTGTATGTGAAAAGAAATTGTGAATGTCATTTCATATCAACTTTTATACATTCATCATCATCACCATCATCAGCCTGAAGATGTCCACAGGTGAACATAGGCGTCCCCCTTAGACCGCCTCACCGAACGACAATTTGCCACTTGCATCCACCGGTTGCCTCTTTTAATGTCGTCAGCCCATCTAGTGGGAGGCCTACCTACATTGCTTCGTTAAAATATATAGAATGAGATCGAAACCTTTTCAAGATAAATTAAGTCCTACATCAATGTTTAAATTCAAATTAAATTTATCAGCAGATTAGATACAATTCGCCCGATTAACCCGAATTAATTAACCCGACCACATTGTACGCCCTAAAATTTCTAATTATGAGCAGCTTGTTATAAATAGAAAAACAAATACTAAAAAAACAAATACTAATAATATAAAGAAGTACAAATAAATACTTTTTAAAAGTGTGAACTATAAAATGATATGTAATTTTTTCTTTAAAAATTCTTAATTATAAGTATGATAAAGAAAGTTGTATTCGAAACTCAAACCATAACTAATTACTAATACTAGAATTAAAAAAAAGAACAGAACCCAATAGAAAAAAAAATACAGAGCTCTTCGCCACGAAGCGGGATTTATGTTAGAGATATTTTTTACAAAATGGACAACCCATTCAAGGAAATCCGTCCGAGTAGGTATAACATTAACTTAAGCAAACATCCCATGATCATCGTTTTTTTTTAACAAAGAAATCACGTAATCCCGTAGATGACAAGGAAAATCTTTTGTTTCCTCGGAACATAATGAATCTGCGACATTTTCCTCGAAACAATATCCAAAATTGCCAATTTACCAACCTTTCGGCGACATTTGATTCGAAAGCCAAATATCATGAAACACAATGGAGCAGCCTGTATTGTTTAATATAAATGTCAACATTGAACTTGGACGGTATTTCGGGATGCGACATAAATTTTACGTTTGCCCTTGTGCCGATGTGGGGGTGAGGAATAAAGACCATATGTATTCCGGGTCGTGTTACGTGGGTCTCTGCTACTAATTTCATGGTAGGGGGCAAGTGAAGGCAGATAGCGGTTTGGTTATAATAGCAATCAAAATGTTAGGTGAAATAATGGAAGAATTAAATTGGTTAAATACATAACGTTTTATTATTTTTTAAGATGTCCACTGTCCCACTGTCTGATAATAAAATGTTTGGTTATTGACTTGCTCTAATGTTGGCCTTTCCGACTATATTAAAAACACAGAACAGAGCCATTTAATTTTATTAGCACAATCATTTTACTACTCCACTATCAGTATCAGTAGGACAAAAAAAAAGAAAAGCGTCTACCTAAATATTTCCCACCCGCTACCGCTCATTACATAAAACGTTACCTACCAAAATACAATGTCAGATATCGAAAGCTCACCCCGCGATTGTCACTGACATTGTGTGACAGCACGTATAGTGGCAGTCATTACGGCGTATTGTTCATTTATGTTGCTCGCATATTGCCCACCACGCGCGATTATGCCCCGGATTGCCCCGTCAAAGCTCGGGCCACTTGTCGGTTTTTTCAACTTGTTTTTATGGAGGGGCAAATGGAACAGATTGATGGCAATTGTTGGAAACGTAAAACTGCGTTTAAGCGAGCTGTCGTTGGATTTTAGGCTGTTAATACTGTCAGAATTATTTAATATTCGGACAAAAATTACGAATGGCGATGATGATGTGAGTGTATCACGAATAGAAATTATCTCACTCATAATTCAAACTACAATAAGTACTGTAATTTTATTAGGAATCTCACGAGATTTCAAATTAACAAAGACAGTACAGCTTCAAGTACAAGTATGCAATAATCGTAATGAGCAAACCAATGCTAAAAAGGTACCTATACCAATATCACGTAGGTACTTTTATAATAATATTTCTAATGTTAGTTTTTTTTTTTAATAAATAAAAACAATGCCACGATGCCTTCCAAGAGGTATGGCAGGAGTATACTGGGGGCCGAGATGTATGGAAGAAGATGAGGGAGACCGTTGCCAACAGTGGGGCAGTAAAAAAACAAGATTAATAAAAAAAAACACAAATGAAGCCCGTAAAAACAAATGAACTCTGACATGGCGACAATAACGTTTAATTAGCACTCGTTCGTCAGCGAGGCCGCTCATTATCTGCAAATTGAATGGTTGATTACGGATCGGAAATAACGATTAATGCACTAAATGCTGGTTTAAATTCGATAAGCTGTACAACTCAACAAAAGGAAAGCTGAAATTGTGAAAATATCGTTGTATCATTTCAACAACATGGATGTATGTACCTACTACCACGATGGACGACCCACATCAGATTCCCTTGGACGGCCAGGAGGCTTACCATGACGTCTTACTGCGATCCAATTGTGGACCTCTATCAGCTCATACGACCAACAAACATACAACAATACAACCAACAAACATACATCAATATGGACAACCTTATACGACCAACAAACATACAACAACATGGACTTACATACCAAATTTGAACATTTATTATTTTTGAATTATAATAAATAGGCTTCTGAAACTTTTGCCCTGCCTGATAAATAAAAGCATCGAGAATTTTGTATTACTCAATCCAAAAGTCCCAAGAACAACATCAAGAGAACATGCAAATTGTGTTTATCAATAAACTTGCGTTCCAGCCCCCGTAATAATATCGTAACAATTTGCATAAATAAATAAAACAAAATCAAAATTGAGTTTAACTACGTCGTGCATAAAAGACGGTATCAAGCAGTGTCGAAGATTGACACAAATAAAATGCTACTAAATGTCTCAGAGTGACTAAGTGTCACGCAAGATGTCAACTTAAAATACGATACTTTTGTGAGTCTAAAAACAATAGGCATTGTAATAGATTGGAACTGTTTATTACAAGGAATAGGTAGATATTTTCAATAAAAAGACAATATAAAACCATCCTTCAATAATTACATTATTGGCACTGTAATTAGTTTATGAATCGACCTTTAGACCAAAACCACTACAAAAAGGATGCCACAGAAAGTCAGAAGACGCCGTGACAGACCCAGAAAGAGATGGCGGAGTGAGCGTAACTGTCCTACAAAGACTGAATCACAAAACCTAGCAACCGCGAGGACTGAAAAGACATTACACTTTATAACAGCTCATGAAATTAACCAATCAGTGAATCACAGCGACCCAAGTAGGTACTTTTATATATTAAAATATTTCAGTTTGGAGCAAGTAGGATTACAAAATGAAGCTTTGTAAGCGGATAAGAATTACACAGAAGACAGTAAATTAGTACGAAAGTTAAATGTCATATTTTGTTCATTAAAGCTTTGCAAAGTTAACGTTCTGAAGTGCAGGATGCATTATGACATAATACGAGTATACAAATACATAGAGTTAGAATGTATTATGTACAGTACAAAACTAAAAAGTCTTTTGGACATAAAATAAGCAACATTACCTACTGCCGACATTAATTTCCCATGGATAAACCCTATGAGAGAACTGTCAGCTGCAAAGTTCGATGAGCTTGCAACCATTTAACAAACTGTAAGTGCGTCCGGGTATTAATTTGCAATACAAATGAGAAATCTATATAATAGCATGTTCGATCAGAATTCATTCTCGTTTTGTTGTATTGTATACATACCTGTATTTCATTCTTATATAATATACATTTTAGATAACGACCTACTGAGTAACGAAATGCTCAAAATGAATAACTCTCCGGAACGAACTTTACGGAATTAGTAGGATGAGTTTAGCAGTCTTCGTGAAATAGAATAATATGCTTGTGAAAAAATGTATATTATATATCTATTAGCATAAAATCATATCTTATGAGTGTATGCTTGTCTAATTCTGCGTTCAATGTATTAAATCTATACGTAATAATAATCACTGTGGTACATTCATTTCATTATTTATTGGGCGCAGATGAACAAGCGTTATTTTGTTCAAAACTAGAGTTATTTGGTCCTAGAATCACGTTCCAAGTTGGCATTGCATACCCCTATACAGTTCCCGTTTTCCTCCTTCATAACATCTCCAAACTTAATCCACGTACCGTGCTTGTTTTTAATTTATCGTCAACGAACTTGCCGGACTATAAAGTCAGACTACACAATCCCACACTCAAAACATAAAGTAAAAGTAAGAGAAACGAAGATAAAAGAGAAAATGTATCAAATAATGAACTCATATTAAAGTTAACTGGCAGCGCATTCTTTGCCAATAATATAAATTTTATAGACGCCATTTTGACTTCCTTCACGAGATTTATTATACATAACGACGTGTTTATTTCTATTAAAAAGTGATCGATAGAAGCTGAAATTAATTAATTTCACATCATAAACAACTTTTATTATCAACAATGGTAGCCGATACCAGTTGTATTGGCGAGTTCAATTTTGTTTTATGCCCACTCTTTGTTATGCGGAATGATTTATGTGTCAAAATTTTAATTAATATCAATGGCTTGTGAACTCCGATTGGGGAACATGGAAAATATTTATTCTATCATAATGTTTTATCATGTATAATATTGTACAACTAATATATAATTACTGTAGTTGGTAACTATCTACCACAACACAATTACCACGTCTATTATATTTTGGATGTCATGGTACAATATAAGATTTACTGAATGTCATGAGCACTGGTAGTGTAATGACAGTTTGACACTAAGATCCTCCCCTGATACACCCCTGAAGATGATTCTTGCTTCTTTTCAATCTTCTGCAAGCCATTTTGTCGGAGGGTTTCTGTACTACGTTCACAGAGTCGAGGTTCTACTAGTTTTTCATTTGACCCTATTTTTAAATACATTATTGGAAGTCCCTAGAGTCATTATCTACCCAATGTCAACCCCGATCACCCATGTTACCTCCACACAACTTTATCTAAATGTGATATCTCGGCTTCACATGGAGATTCAATTTATTATCATTACCTATTTGCCTGTACCCGGCTCATCCGAATAAGCCTTTCTACACCCACGGAGCTCGAAAATAAAGTAATATCAAAGAAACTCACCGCTTTGAGCGTATTCTGCCGTTTCCATCACGATTCGTATGACGAGTAATTTTATTACGTTTTCTTCCTGAGTGTACCTCAACGTTTATTGGGTTGGATATTAATTTTGGGAATTCTGGAACTTCGACATTTATATTATATGAATCCTTAGTCTTTGCAAGTTTTGTATTAAGCTGTGGTGTTTGCTGAGATTTCATATTAAAATTGGATTTACAGATGATTAGAAAGGCAAGTAGGTTAAGGTCAGTGTGCCCTTCAAAGTTTTCTTTTCCGTGTTGATTTGATAAATGTAAATTGAAAAACTTTGATAAACTTTGTTTTTTTTTTATCTAATGTAACATATCAAAAATCTATTTTTCATTGGAGTAAAAACTGCTGTTACTTTATAAATGCAAAAATCTGTCCTGCAAGTATGCTTGTTACCACTCAGCTCCGCACAGGCTGGATAGTTTTTTATTAATGTTTACATAACTCAAATACAATTTTATCATTGTCTACGTAAATAAATGACACCACAAAGGGATTGATCAAGTTCAGTGGAGTTTTCTTGTTGGAACTACAAACTAACACCAAGGTCTACTTACTTTTTATTGCAAAGCCAAACAAGTATATTTCAAACACAAAAGGACTTGTATTAATTTAAATTATAATGAACATTTTAGCCTTATGAAAAGTATTATGAGGCAATCAAGCACAAAATATAAGCTCTAATTAATATTCTAAGCATTACCTTAGGATTGAATAACCCCACTTGTAATCCCCATATCGTATACATGCTGGATATATCAATTCCCTTTATATCATACATCTGCTAAAACTATGCTTTGATTACACGTAACCAGTACAGCGGCGAGCAGCAAAATGTCACTAGGTCGAAGGAGTAATGCGGGAGAGTGGGTGTTTATTTACGAGTTTCACAAAATTGTGGCGGGCCAGTAAACCAGTGCGAATTAAAACCCAATATCAAATAAAAATAAAAGGCGTATTCAGGAGTGGCGAGTAGGCTAGCGAGTGTGGAGAAGCGGGAGAGTGTGGCATTTAGCCTAGTCAGTGCAAGTGGCTCTCTTGCTCTTCTACTATCCCAAGCGCTCGGCCAAGCACTGTCTAGCCAATGCGGTACTCGTTACGTGTAATGAAGGCATTAATCTGCTGCTACCTCCAATGCACTGCGGTCATTAATCTCTAACAGGCGATGTGCTAATCTATGATAGGTAATTGACTAATGGCTTTGCTCTATAGACATAATAGTTGGTGTACTCTAGAATGGTATGAATGAGTACCTACAGTTAAACCAGTGAAACAGGGTTTTATGTTAATGAAACCAACTTATAATTATTTAAAATGGATTGCTCACGTTACGTTCAACATAATGTTTAGCGGATTTTACTGAAGCCTGCCAAACTAGGCAGTCGATTTCGATTCCAATTCCATACTTATTATTAGGAATCGCAGGACCGTTGTTTGCCAAAATTGAACTCTGTACTTTCAACATAGTAAACCCTCTATTTCGCAGTAATAAACGTGAGATCACACCTACATGTGACACACGCTTGATTTCCCATGACGAAAGCTACCCCTTGTAGTACAATGAAACGCGTTGTCGGTAACGCTTGTCGCAAAGATAAACCGACGTACAGATTGAGGCTAGTTGTGTCAAGCTCAAGATCACAACATTTTTTGTTGAAGGTTAATAAATAATCGGATAAATAGTTGATATAAGGGCTCTTAATAAGGACGGCACTTTACTGTTGACAGGGTTAACGCCAAATCAACAGCCGTCATCGATATCAGATGCCGTTACGCGGACAGCTGCCGTTTGCTGACGGCAACTCCTAGTCTCTAAGACCTAAAGTATCGACAGCAGATATAAAATATACGAGTAACATAGATATCCGATATTTTGATATTTATAATAAATATCGGATATTTTCGAACCCTCGTCCTTAAACCATCCGGGTATTCCGCCGAGCCATCTACTCAATCTGTGAGATCCACTATTTACTCTACCAATATATTATCCACTATCATCATCATCATCTATCTATCTATATTATACAGGTAGTTAAAATAATATTATATTTTTGTGAAGCTTGTCCCTTAATAATGTCGAAATATTTCTTCACTACTTTGGAAAAAGCTTTTCAACTAGATGAAAACTTTTTTCATTTGTTGTCTATCTTTACCGTGAGCATAACCACAAAATGTAGTTCTCACTTTGCACATAGACAACGCCGCGTCGCGTCGTTTCAAATATGCGACAGATTCTACTTCGAAACATGCAGCCGTGACATGCCGTGAAATGACTGACAGAAATCTACTGCCCTCATATTTGTATCTATTGGAAAGGGTGCAACAATAATAGGTAGTATATCGAGTTTCAAAATAGATATGAGTACCTACTAGGTTACGAACATCCTCTTATCATGACTATTCCTATTGTGCGTCCATGCATTGTGTCTGATTTCAATTTTAATATCTCTTTATTATAAATATAATGATTTAAATATTAAACAAAATATCGGTAATAATTATCATCCGTTCGCTACGCAGATTTATAAATAAAGTTCACTATGCACCTATATGTACCTATAATAAGGTACTGTCAAGCAAAACACAATATTAATTATGTATACTTAGATAACAAAATTATACATCAGAAGCGCCTCAACTAACGACGCCAATTATTATTTGCGAACAAAACAAATACACACATTGAAATATAGAAATACTCGTAGGTATTCAATAAACCGTCACATAGTCCTTAATTCCTTATCTCTCCCTCAGTATTAGCATAAGAGCATTTCAATCGAAATGATCTCTCTCTAGAAAACTGAAGTTATAAAGCCGATATTGGTTTCAGATAGGAGTTTATCGAAAACGAAGTTAGCGGAGAGCTGGCGGTGGCGTTCGTAATTTGCAAAGTAACTGCATTTTTATTAAACCCAAACTAAACATCTAGCGGTGATATTTACTTTTTACATAACATAATTTTGTTAAGTAAATATTTTTGTTAATTTTGGATATTGGAGAAGATTGTGTCTAGAAGTAGGTATGCCTATGTGTATTACCTATGCTAATGCAAAGTAGAAAAGCTTTGATTTTTCTTATTAAGATCAAAGAACAATTTTGAATAAAAATGCTCAAAATCTATTTGAGTTCTTTATTTTAATAACGTACGCCCCATGCCTATAATACTGATTGAAATTGCAAAGTCGCGCCTACTTGCGGAATCGCACGCCCTAGACAAGTTAAATTGATTTTTTTCTGAGACTCGCGTGTCGGTCTTGCTACTTTCGTTACCGGCTCCTAGCTCCCCGACTAGGCGTCGGCAGAGGAGGCGGTGTCAAAGCCCCTGGCGATATCAAAAAATTATATCAGAACTTTATCGACAGTGTAGCCGACCGAATACGCTTTCGCCGCGAACTCGCGCCTAATGACAAAATCGATCACTTACTCTGCGTTATGCAATATCTGAATTCAAGTTCTTATGCTCACATTCTTTAAGCCCAAAGATTCCACGTTCTGTATAACAGTTAAAGGCAGATTACCATCAGCTGTCTGGCCTGCTTGGGTCTTAATTTGTCCGCCATTCTCCGAAAGGATGTTCTATAGTTATCTGTAAGTTTTCAAAATGTATTCGATAGTTGGATATGGCATGGCTTAATTACAGCTAGTTATGCTAAATACTAACAAGGAAAAGCTTGCACACTTTAACAACCTGCTCCAGTATGTTCCACGTCACATACACCCTGTATCTAAACGCTGGATATAAATTACCAGCAAGTAAGCAGCCAGCATATCACTACATTGCAGCACATCCTATGTTATACCGCCTGATACTCGGTGTTTTGCCGACTCGGTTTTTCCCTTGGATTCGTTTGTCTCTACTGATTGTATCAAATTAAAATTAAAATTCATTAATTTCAGGCAACTTGACTCATAAAACATTCAATTCACAATACAAATAACAATGGGTAATAAAAATATTCACACCAAATTAAATTTTAAATAATACATTTTAAATGATATAAAATATTAATTAATATAAATTAATTTACATTACATTACATTGAATGAAACATAGGAAATAAAACTATTACATACTTTCTACGACTTTGATTTAACGTATATCTAGATGTTTAATAATGTTGCAAGTATTGATAATGGGAAAAAACATGGAGCTTAAAGTAACTGAGTTAAAGATCTGCAGATTATGCGTGTTTCCTCACTCAAACAGTACAGACACACAAACTTGCAAAAACTTTACTCTTACAATATTCCTAAGGACACAACACGCAAGTAGCGGAGGTGAGGTGTGTAATGAAATGCAAATATTCGTGCTTGTACGGAACCACTTTGCGGCGCGAGGGTAAATAACTGGCGACTTCGTGATAATGTAGACCGGGAATTTTGACTGTATAACTAGTACCCAACTTATAAGGCG
Source organism: Hylaea fasciaria (assembly GCA_905147375.1). Taxonomy (NCBI): domain Eukaryota; kingdom Metazoa; phylum Arthropoda; class Insecta; order Lepidoptera; family Geometridae; genus Hylaea; species Hylaea fasciaria. The sequence goes on along the minus strand of LR990202.1, from coordinate 8,675,877 downwards.
CGTCGTGAATCTTCGTTCGCGCAGAAAAGAAAGTATGGTCCGAAGATTAACGAAAGAATGCTTAAAACTTACAATCAACCTAAGATCACTATTAAAAGGTTCATAATACACTGCAGCTGTTAGTTCCATCTCACTCTAAGCTCGCTAAGATGGCGGCGGCTGCCGACCAATAGCGGTCTCGATAGCAGTTCCCGCGCTTTGAAAATTCATCTTCTGCGCAGGTACATCGGTAAGCCATATCAGTTGGGTACTACTATACTTGGTAGAATAAGAGTGGTATAATATTTCGTAAGAACGGGGTTATGCAAAATGTTGGACGTCCGCCAATGCGATGATTGAGGAAAAATTGACGAGGCTAGTAGACTGTAAGTTCTAAGAGCGTGACTTATATAGCTAAAAAGCTGTATAATAGTGTAACGAGAGGTTAAGAAGCTGTATAATAGTTTAAAGGTTTTTATTTATAGCAATAACTGTTAAAACCCCGTATCTTCACAGTTCACTGGCACGTAACTCTTTTGTTATGCAAAGCAAACAAAACATGGCTACTGTTTTGGTTATATTTGGATAGACGCATAACGACGGAATCTAATGAATTTAACTTTTTACTTCAAGATCAACGAATGCTTTGATATCTATGAGCATTACTGATGAAAACTTCGAGCGTCGTATCAGATGTTTGTCGGCTTTCGTTCAACGTCTCAAAGAAATTAACATCTCAAATGCGTCCATTTCCTTTATCCAGCTTAGAGGCCATAAAACGGCAAATGCAGGCCTGCCGTTATTTCTGCATAGAAACTAAGCAGAAACAAGCCGATTCTGTTTGTGTGGTCTTGTTTCAACGCCGAACGTTGATACTTTTCTGTCCGCATAAATTACACCTTCATTATGTAAGCGAATGTTTTATGTGCCAGGATGTCGTGATGAAGGAACACTATTTAAATACTACTGAGGTTCTGCGGATAGTCAAACGAAACGGTCTTGAGACAATGCTTACACGCAAACAATGTGAGCAACAAATCATATTCATCCCCTCCGTGCATGGGAGCGTACAAGTACTTACATGTTAAAATTTGGTGCTTTTACAACAAGCACCAAGTATGTACAATGTACATGTAAAAATTTTGTGCTTTTAAAACAAGCACATGAGCTTATCGCTTTGTCAGTTTTGGCCCTGACAACCTGACATTCGAACCCGCCCGTGGCTTTGCATGCGTCCTAATACAGACCAATTTGTCAGTAATTATGCTGTTATATTTGACTGATGCAATCAAAACCGACATCATCAACACAAAAATATGAGAGACTCATTAATTCATTTCTCAACAGCGACCCACTTTGACTAGGTCTTAGAAAACAATATCATGATTAACGAAAACAAGCGTTTCGTTTGTTATTGTTATGCGTATTTTTATGCGTTATTGTTATTATAATTGCGACTTAATACTAAAAGTATTTTCGACCGTCAACCATGAATAAAAAAGAGAGGGCGGTGTAGGAGTGCATCACAATTGGTTTGCCTTTTTTTGTCTTTTTTCTCATTTGAAATTTTGCCAATATCAAGACTGCTTGGTCGTAGTATATGCAGGACCTAGACAGTTTTTTCCAGTACTGTAGTACTAATGTTGCAGTGCGCGCGAATAGCTCGTTTTCTTCAATTCTCTTTGAATAAATTAAGTTAGAATATTTTTTTCTACTTCCAGTTTGCAATTTATTCGTAGCTTTCAAAGGAATAAACTGATTTCGTTTGCTTTCCAACGATATTTAAATGAAACGGTACGTTTCTTTGAAAGTATTGCATGCAAGCTTTTATGAAGAAATAATTTTCATTACGAAATAATTTTCATTACGAATATAATAATTACTTTCCTGTGTTTACGTTTCTTTATAGGTCTAATTTGAGATGTTTCAAGACCAGACAAAGTGAACGTATATCATATAGGCATACTCATTTCATCTCCAATCAAATTTTCTTAGACGTCTCAAGTCCAATGTTACATAATAAGTTAATCATTTGTATTAATAGCCATATTCAATTATAAAGTAGTCTAATAATTATTAGCCTTCGTAATAGTTCGCCCCTTTATGAGACTTCGCGATGGACCTCCTGATATCTCAAAACTGATGGATATTCGACGTATTGCGAATCTGATACAGCTATTTAGTTCCTTTTATGGCACTTTCATTTCCTATTATATATATAGAGCTGGGTCAATCCTAAACCAGCCTCGTTATTTTACACGATCGCAACCAACAATGTCGGCGTTCAGGAAATGCGCCGGCGCAGCACACGCTTTACGGGCGCATTTGTTTTTATTACGAACCGTTGACATTGAATTGAAAATGGGATCGTTATTAGAAACAATTGGATTTCTATGAGAATCGAAGTGATTTTCTTGTTTCTTAGTGAAATAACGAGGTTTCTTGCAGACATACAAATTAGTAAATTAGGAATGGTAGAACGTTATCCTCACCGACGACCCTATCGCCCCAATAAGGGGGAAACTTACCTCCTACAAAATCTAGTTACGTTTATTACTTTTAATAACTCTACTTAGGCACCCGAAGCTGAACAACAACAACAACTCTACCGACAAGGCAATATGCAAATTAACCATTATTAACATTTCTCTAGCACATCCCTACAATTTTACTCAAGACAGGTTTATTACACGATCTAACACAGATACCACCCGGACTACAAAAACTTGCAGCAAAAAGGCGCAAGTAGGGAACACCATATTTCCATCTACTTGCGCCGTTTTTGCTTTACCACAGGCGATGTTATCTCTACTCGTTACATTGTCCATCAAGGAAAATAGCCTGTTTTTGTGCACTCTTATACGGAACAAAATAGAGCCCACTTTCGTGTACATCTTTACCGACCTATGCATCGTTGACGCGGTCGCGCCGATCTAAACTGATAACCTAAGATATTTTGACGTGTGAAAGAAAAAAACCAAGGAACATATGTAGGTGAGATGGGAGATAACATCTCGCCGGCTTTAATGAAGCCAATTAAATATTTGTTGAGAAAATGAGAATGGACAGTACGTTAATGATAGGCGGTTGGGTTTGATCAGCTGTTTTAATTGACGTTGATTAAATTGAATAGTCGATTAATTAAATATTTTTAGAGAGTTTGTGTCCCGGTTTCATAAGGCGTCTTCTATGTTATTCAAATTAGAAGAGTGGTAAGTACAGGTAGCCATATAGCTACTGAATGTCTGACACTCTTCAAACTCGTCCGGAATTAGAGTGGCGTAAGTATTATTGATCCTATCCTTGTCTAACTTCCCTTTGTTACCCATCATTACCTACCTATTATAATTCCTATCGGATCATACTAAGTAGGTATAAATTCTTAAGTGTGTATTATTAATTTTAATAACCTAATTAGATTATTACTTTGTATCATAACAGTATAAACGAATTTTGATCACAATCATCATCATCATCAGCCTGAAGACGTCCACTGCTGAACACAGGCCTCCTCCTTAGACCACCACACCGAACGCCAATTTGCCGCTTGCATCCACCGGTTGCCTGCGACTCTTTTGATGTCGTCGGCCCATCTAGTGGGAAGCCTACCTACACTACGTCTTCCAGTCCGTGGTCGCCACTCTAGAACCTTTCGTCCCCATCGGTAGTCAGTTCTACGAGCGATGTAGCCTGCCCATTGCCATTTTAGCTTTGAAACCTTGAGAACAATGTCGTAACACAATAATACGATTATAATCAGCAAGTGAAGCCTTGAGGCGCAACTACAGCAACAACAGACATCACAACAGTCAAGTCATTAGTAACTATAGTTACTCATACTGTATCATTAATGTTAAGATTAAATGAAACCCGAGATTATAAGAGTCGTGGTTAGATACCTACATTCCTTAATAATAGGTGCTTTGTTGAAACAAGAGAACTAAATTAGAATTATAAGCATAATTAAAGTAAATTAACTATCAGCTTTAGTAATTACCTATCCACCCTCTAAATCAACCCTTGAGTAAACACGTCACCTCCCGAGGTGTCACAGACCGGGGGTGGTTATTGCCACAATATTAATTTGCAACTTGTTGATGATCGTGGAGCTTAGTGGACCCCCGCACATTAATCACGTGACCTCACCTCTTTCGGTCATAGATTAGGTGGGGCAGATGAGTCAGTATTGCATTTTACTGTTCCAAATTTATACAACTATTTTAGGTGACCGAAATTTGTTGCGTAGGATCACAAGCACGAATAATGTTGTTTCACAATAATGTTGGACTATTATTTTACAACAAAATTGGTACGTAATGTAAATGGCTACTTCAACTTCATACTAAGTAGGTATGAACCTAGGTACGTACGAATACATAGTTGTACTTCTTTGCAAGTGGCAAAAATATGTTCAAATTATTTGTAAGAAAAAAATATAGCTTGAACAAACGGAGTTCTTTAAAAACAAATCTGATGAGCTGCTCTCAGTTCACCGATGCACATTGTACCTAATGGAAAAAGTATTCAGTACCCCTAGTGTGATTTTTTACTAGCTTGACATAGTACTCGTCAACTAGCTCTTTGTATGAAGATTTTTCGTTCATAAACGCGCCGGTAGGGGCGCTGTAAAGGACCTTTATACAACAGCGCTAGTTGACGCGTACTATGTCGAGCTAGTAAAAACTCATACTTGGGGTACAGTTTGACATTTGGACCATTCTAAAACCTGTTAAGGAAGACGATTGTGCTATTTGACACTCCAATTTGTGTTCGCGGTCAGCCCGCATATTCTAGTAAAGTAAAACAATTAAATTGTCCATTCTCAATCCCCATCTTTGCCCACCCACAACTACCCGTGAGACGCGTCGGCTTATTAGGGGAGACTAGAACTTTGGGGTCTACTTTAGTTTATTAGGCGACTTGGAATATGTTTACTTCGTCCAGCCACCGACATTACGTACCTGTACCGTTCCTAGCATGACTGTATCCCTCTCTATCGTTAGTAAGGGATTGGAAAGAGATGAAGGAGTCTACGAGCCTTCGACATATGTTTGATTCAGAAAGGGATTACCGTGAAACTGCCTGGGGCTCAGGGGAAATATAAGTTGGCCCCATAAGTGGGGGTGAATCGTCAATCAGTATTAAAATTCAAAGGGAAGCCACGGTATGCCGCGGGCGTTTCAATTTGTTTAATGCCGGAGCGTATGTACGTGGCATTCTGAGTTGTTTATTTGCATTTTTATAGGATTTAGTTTTCTATTCATAAGTTAATATATTTTTCATTGAATAATTGTGAAAAGTGGATTGGGAACAAAAACGAGTGAACTTATTTACAATTTTCAAAGGTATTGTTTGAGTTTAACTTTAAAATATATTTGAAGTTATCTAAATCACTTTTTGAAGTCGCATAGGAGAAGATTGTGGTAACCATACCCTTTACACAAAACAGGATAAAACCGTTCGTTAAAGCTGTAACATCATTTAATTTTATGCCTGAAAGTTACAGAAGTTTGATGAAAGAAGTGATACATTATTTCTTTCAAGATTTCCGCGACGGTAGCCACCTTCGTAAACTAATTAGCTGGATGATTTAATTTCGGTCCGACCTAACATTTTCTTATTTTCATGTAATAAGATTATGTGAAATACCAAAATTCACCATCATACCTAACATATTCTGATCATATTGAACACAGATTATAATATAACCACAGTACCTAGTACCTACCTACAATTGTAGAACAATGACCTTGCCTAAAGTAGGTAGCACGACCGAACAACACAAAAATAAATCAAAAACTACATTTTCTTTTATACTTGACTGTACTTTGGTAGACCAGTGTACAAAAATATATACTAGCACTTGATATACACACCTACACGGGAAACAAACTAATCCATCCCGAATAATACTGAAACAGCTTGTACCCGATTCGTAAACCGCCCAATCCCGAAATACACGGACCATTAGCTCCAACATTATAGATGAGGTGGTATTAATATCCTATCATTGTTATTACATCGCCGATGGAAGATAATTTCACACCAACTATGGAAATATTGGCAAACTGAAGATTCGGCTTTGTTTTCGGCAACAAAGGAAGCCGGAAGCCGAAAATGCACCATATTTCGGTATTAGTTAATTGTGGAGTTGTGTAAATATAATGTAAGAACTAAATAACAATAAGGTTAACATGATAACTTTTAAATTATACGATTTTATGAACATTTATAAAATAACATCCTTCAAATCTAACGTATGTAAATCAGTCAAACATTAAATGTGATGCTACGGAGCCATTTCCCAAAAAATTTGGAGTTTATGTACTTTCTGCCTATAACCTAACTATGATAAAAATCTGTTTCGGTTTGGCGTAACCGAATGTTGCCGAAAATTCGGTTCAACCGCATAATCTTATTTCAGTCGGAAGTTGGAACTATACTGAGCATCACTAAGGTTAATAAATCAAATGTTCCGTAATGCTAGCTTGCAATATGTCCGAACTTTGATTGCCGCTTCTGGACTATTTAGTCTTTGACTTTGATCTCGGAAGCCATAATTTAGTTTGACAGAATCTTGTTGGATTACCTGTTTATAGAAATACAATAAATTAGTCGATATTTTTAGATTTTAGACAGTAAATGGTTTGCTTTGCCCTTTGCTTACTAATCCAAAGAACTGAAATATACCTAAGCTATCCATGTAGTTTGTATGACTGCATTGAGTTACGGAACTTCGAAATTGATATTTGTGATGCTTCTATCAAATTAGTTTGTATGCTTGGGGACCCACTTGTTTGCACGTTTGATTTAGATGATGTTTACAACTTTCTATGTTTGGATGTTTGTGACTTTGGGTGATTGTGATATCGGATGTATGTTATCCAATTACGCTATAACGGCTGAACGATTTGGATGAATATAAATACATACTATAATGAGGATGACCTAGAATAAACAAAAAAAAAAGATAATCATAATACTACGGCTTATGCCGGAAAATGCAATGCAAGAAAATGGGTACCTACATTGCCGTAAAGCGGGCAGGTTGGCTACGAGATATGATTTACACCTCTGCCAAAACAATACTCTTATTTTACGATTGCACATTGTTTGTAGAAAACCATGACTGAATTTTGAAATCTAATTTAATGCACATTTTTATTGCCACCCTAATAGCCTACAATTTTGAGCCATACCCACCTTTACGACTCGACTCGTAAACTAAAAGGGGCTTTTTCCTTCGGGAATTTCTATAGAAAATCAAAATTTCCCTAGTCATTATTTTGCAATTCTAATTGCCACTAAAGCATACTGAATTTAAGCGTCTAATTATAGTACATACAACGTGTATTTACCCACAGGATTGTTTGTATCGAGTTTCCTACAGGGTAATAAAACTTTAACCTCTTTTAACTATAACAATACTAGCTGTTTCCCGCGACTTTTTCCAACCGGATTACATCTATTGCGATAAAAAGTATTCTATATCCTTCTTTAAGATCCTTCTATCACTACACCAAATTTCATCGAGATCTGTTCAGCCCTTTAGGCGTGAAAGGGTAACAAACAAACAAAGTTACTTTCCCATAATGTATAATATTAGTATAGATGGGAATTCGTATAAATAGGAAGGTCCAGTATCATCATAATAAATGTACCTACTCACTTTCCTCAAATTATATTTATTACTTATTTATCAAAGAGTGCGTAATTTTAAGTTGGTTGGTGTGCTGGTATTGAAAGTCGAGTAAGATCGAGGCTTTGAATGGAAATTTTCTTCTAATTTTGCTATAAAATTACGCTGTAAAAGAAGTCACGGGAACAGTGTTATGACATTACTATTAGCAGGATTATGTGAGTAATTAGAGGGTTGTTTCTTTATATTACGTAACTCGTTTATGGAAAAAACTGTATGAATAGCTTGTTAGCGTTTTCCAGTTGGTATCAAGAGTGCGGGTGTGAAGTCGTTAAGGGTATGAGGAGGTTACTAAAGCGGAGGCGGAGAGCGGTTCACGTCCGCTTGTCACCTGGGAAGGAGCTGATATCAGCCCTGTATTTCTTTTATCTCAGGCGTTTTTGCGTAACCACATATATATTTTGAGTACATTTTGTATTGGAGCTCGTTCGTGCTTACCCACTCAGAAGGTAGGATGCCAAAAAAAATACGGCGCGCTGTTTTTGCGTTCTAACGATATTTTGTTTTCAGTGCATTTTGGTGCTACTATCATTTCTCAAGTAAGATCTTTTTCTGTACTTGGAAATATGAATAAAAATGTAAGTAGGTACTTGGTAAGAGTTTCTATGTCTCCACCTTACGGGAGGTCATAATTTTCGATCGTGTCACCGAAGGGGAGTCTACACAGCAAGGGAGCGACTTCAGCAATTGGTCTCGTGCGATAAGGCATATATTTTTTCGTAATGTCAAATAGTTGGAGGGTAATACTGTGACATTTCCGCTGTTTGTGAGCACGGGGGCAGTAAACCAAGTACCTACAGTCTTACCTAAAAATATTTAAACCAAGTTAAACAGCTGAGTCGAAATATTTTCAACATACAATAATCCACAAGTAAAATAATTAGGAATGCCAGGATTGAGTAAGAATACGCGAGTGAGAGACGTCGATTTTGTCGAACGATTTTTTTGAAAACATCTGTTTAAATCTGGTCTAAACTTTTGTGGTGAGACGGCTAATGTTTACCATGGTCTTAGAAGCGCAGTCAAAATCAGCATCAGTCAAAATCTGGTGAGATATTTTTTTATACGGCTGAGCTACGAGCATAGCTGATTCAGGTGATGATAGTGCAACTTCTCGCCGCCCAAAACTTTAGATTACAAAATCTTGCACACTTGACACCACGGGTGGACACTCCGGTACTCAAAAGGTCCTCAAACCCAGATAGAGAAAAAACACGCTCATATGTCATACAAAACCCCGATAACGTTATCTAACTTTAATTGAGAGTGCCCCTTCTAGGGTATTTATGTAGTGGAAGAAAAGTTGAGATACAGGTAGATCCTCGTGTGGTGCTACGCATAGGACATCATCACAGCTACATCATGACGTCGGTGTGGTGCTACGCCTATGACGTCATCAGCTACGCCATGACGTCAGTGCTGCGCCATAGCCAGCCATCCCAGCGCTACGCGAGGGGAAGATGCAAGAAAGGACGGCATTCCTATTCGAGCTTTCCTTTTGAATGAACGTGTGGCGATGGTCAATCTAATCACAATTGATTAGAAACCATTACTACCCCACTCACTCACAACGCTTAAACCAAATTATTAATGCAAACAACGCATGTGTTAGTCTGAACTTTTTTTTGTTAGGTATAATATATAATATACATATTATACAAACGTCGCGAGTGTGAAAATACGAGATAGCATTATTAATTGGTCAGGCGGAGTTAAAACTGGAGTCCATTAGTTCCAAGCGTAAAAATTAAATATGTTAACTGACACATTACTTTTGATGTCCGTCATAATTTTCTTTAAAACAACTGCGACATCGGAAAGTATCATTCAAGCTGTTCCCAATAATGAGCTCGACTGATTCAATGTTATGGACATCACTACGATACCCGCATATTAACTTGACCTTTCATACAGTCAGTTTCTTTCTAGATTCAATACTTTAATTGTTTTGGTTAGGTTCTAGTTATTCTGGTTTATGTTTGGTAATTATTAAGCAAAAATTATGCTTGGGATTACGGATTTAGACGTTATGTAGGAAGAATGCTAATGTAATTGTTTTATTTTCACTCTAAGGTCTTAATTGATCATGTAGTCCAATGTCCACTTCTTATTCAATGGACCTATGAATTTGAATAGGCTTATTACGCCAAATTGTGTTTATTTTTATTTAGGATTTGTAACTCTAACTTTGTAACGTTATAACCAGTTTCAGAAATAAACCTGTCATACTTATTCAACATATTTACACCCGGTTTCTGAAACGTCAACCAACTTTGACTGCAGATTAATTATATTGCCGTCCTTGTCATTTGCTTAGGGTCAGATAGAGACAACGATAGTTTTAATCTACTGTCGAAGCTAACAACCGTTCTAGAAACTGGGGGTAAGTTTCATCATCACTCCCGGATACTAACTATAAAATGGTTTATTCTAAAATACTAAATTCTTCACTTCAATACTGAATTTCAAAAACAGATGCATAAATGGACAAGCGTAACTCCTACGATAAATACTTTGCAAATGTTGGGAATTGAAGAAATAAATTTCGCTGCTCGTTTTAGGCCAATTAAAATATACATTGGAATTTAGTAGAATGTAAATTAATTCGTTTTCAATTACAAACACTAAGTATTACAAGTTATACCTAAAACAAACGTACGCCGCAGGTGTCGTTAGCGACATAATGTCAAATCGGTCACACTCGTCCCGTTGCGCGTGAATCGAATTTATTTAGGGATCCGTAGGGGATAATTTGATTAATGGAACAGGTGCCTTGTGGGAAGAACTATATTATTTTGATACAGATATTGCCTACTGTCAATTTATTTTGACATTTTAGTTACCTATTTCAGCAATTATGTTATCATCGCAAACATTTTATGAGTTTTGCCCCCGGTTTCTAGAACGCTAGTTGGCTTTGACAGTAGATTAAAACTATCGTTGTCTCTATCTAACACTAAACAAATGACAAGGATGGCAATAGAATTAATCTGATGTCAACGTTGACTGACGTTTCAGAAACTGGGATGTTGGTATTATACTTTTTTGCGCTTTCAAACTTTGTAGCTTTTTCGAACATAATTGAGATTTTTTTTTACACAGAATGGGGGTTTTCGGAAGCTAATCAAATTGAACGTCATTTAACGTAGCATAGAAGTCATGTGATCGAAGCCGTGGCACGAACACAAAGCAGAAAAAGCCACGAACGCCCACTTTCATCCTTAGCCGCCGTGTCAGTGATGTTGTTCGTATCACGGAACCATATTGAGTTACACCAGCCACCCGCTTCTCCTCTTCTTTTTGTAGTACGCTTCCACAGTCACCACCTGCCGGGTGGCCATTAGAGCCGGAACCGAATTCACGACTATCACTTCAAATAAATATAATTTTATTTTGATTGCTCTCTCTCTAATGCTTGCATAACGGTAACTCGGAGCTGTTTAATTTTATTATGCAGATGGTGACACTTTCAGTTACGTAGTTTCATAGGTGGTGTGTACTGTACTAAGTATTTATAAGTTGCTTGCACACGGTGTTATTGGAATAAATATATAAAGTGGTTGGTAGCGCTGTTGATTGAAAAAATATAACTAAGAATTATAATGAATAAATTGATACACAAATATAAACTCTAATGACAATATAAGGCGCAGTCACATCGAATGAGGGATTATTCCAAACGCAGGCGTAGACATCTCTTTTTTACTATACACGGAATAATAATTTAAGCTAAACTTATGCAATCCATATTATGCTAAAAATTGCGTGACACTTTTATGAGTTGACTTCAATTTAATAATTTAATACTATACCTAAAGTATTGTATGTGCGAATTAGTATAGATAAAGCGTATTTCATTTTGGAAACTCTGCAACGTTTCTAATATTACGTTCCACAAAATCGACGTCTAACACTCGCGTTTTCCAACTCAATCCTGGCGTTCTTAATTATTTTACTTGTAAATTTGTTATTGAGTTAGAAAAACCGAGGGTTAGACGTCGATTTGTGGAGAAAATATTTACACGCAGCTGTTCAACTCTTGTTTATATCTTTTGTGGTAAGAACAAAATTATTCTCAATCTAGTATTTTACGCCGGCCTGTAATTATGGCGCCAGTGGTTCTTTCACCATCGCCTTATCAAGACAATTTATCTTGTATATCTACTTCTGTACTGTTTGTATGCTAATGGTGGCAGTGAAGTCATTTTGGTCTTTTATTAATCGGAGTTTTAAATGTAGATTGCATGAGATGAAATTATTGCTCGCAAAGATGTGAGAAAATGTTTTGAGTTTTAAATTATAACTACCCACCTATATTCACACAGTTTGAGTTATTTTATCAACGTCCATTTTGTATAAAATTTTACATAGATACGCCTTTATTTCGTCGAATTTATGAAAAAAGTACTCGTATTACAAAATAATTACAGTTTACGCATACAATTATTATTGTATCCTATACGGTTCTATACAAATAACGTGCATAAAGAAATAAATTGTGAAGCTCAATAATTATAAAAAAGAAGGTGCAAATTACCATTGTGCTATAATTATTTAACATTTAGAGGATCCAACAAATAATGTTGCCATTCTGTTTCAGATGTAATCTGTTATACATCGTGTTATAGTTTCACTATTTAAGGCATCATACGCAAGCTGTCAGTGCAACACAGCCCTACAATACCAAGCCATATTACCGTAAATGCATTACTGTGCTCCATTACTGTAACATTACACCGTAACTTTCACCTTTACCTCGCGAATGTCAGCCGTCATAACGAGCCAAAGGCGACTCACGACAACGTACTCTCACTTGCCACTATTATCTTATTTTGTGAGATTGCCACCCCGCAACTGTATAGCGCCGGCAGTACTCGAGCTTACGCTTCTTGAGATAACGGTACGATGAGCTTAAGAGGCAGAGTAACTGTATCGACTGCAGTGGACAGAGGCTTTCTGTCACTCTCGCTCGCACGCTCTCTCTCACTCTCTTTCTCTTTCGCACTCTATCTCTCTCTCTCTCTCTCTCTCTCTCTCTCTCTCTCTCTCTAGAGCATATATAATATACATACGTAACAATTAATCCAGTTCATTAAAATATATTCACCCAATTTTAGTACACTTTGAAAAGTTTATGAATTTCAGTATCACTAATTAGTTTTTTATAAGCTATGTTGTTTATTCGTATTTTGAACCTTCATGTCATAAAGGGCAATAACATTAAGTGCATAGGTAGCTCTTAAAACGTTACATAATACTGGAGATATAGAAAGACTTACTCTTCTAACTATTGCTGACAACTACTAAAACCTTTTCAGAAAATAATTGAAACCACTTGCTGATAAATATAAGAAAGAGACTGTTCATAGGATGCTTGGTCACTGTCATACACAGACCTATGCTAGCCTATAATTTGACAAATAGAGAATGAGATGCATTAATGCGCATTTCCTCCGTAATGGGGTACTTCGGTCTTCAGCCGTATAATTTGGCGGCGGTCGCGAAGACGGGCGACATGGCCGCAGAGCTGTTGATGTTTAATAAAAAAAGTTTTAATGGATTCTCATTTGACTTCCATATTTGAATAGTTTGGTTAGACCTGAGGTGGAAGCTGTTCTGACCTATCAAAATTGTCCGTTATAGATCGGCTACTGCGCTGAATCAGAAATTTTCATATCGTGCAAATTTAAGGCTATAATTTTGGGAACTATCATCAAAATCAGCTTTAGCAGCAATCAGCTAAATTATAAGTACTTATCTAGATAAAATCAAAGATGTTAAGTACATAATGTAGTGGAAATAAACGGAAGTCCTGTTTATATTTTCTTTCCTGGATACAGTATTTCATCACATCGCAGCGTTGTCTATCTCGACTGAATTCTTATAAGTTATGTCGAAATTTCCGTTAAACAACTTCAAACGAATCAACGAGAAGAAGAAATTGAATAGAAGCAACAAAGTCTCCGAAAAACGATTCGCAAACAGAATGATCGACGAGTTCTAAACCGACTTTGTACTGTTGCAAAGGTGACATACGGGCTAATAAGTTTACGAGCTTTTGATTTAGCGGACTTGATCGCGGTTCTGCGATGTCAATAATTTTCCTTTACTGTTTGAAATTACTACTTAGAACACACATAGGTTCTGAAATATAATTTCTTGTATAAAGTAAATCAAGAATTACCAAACATGGTCCAAAAACCACCAGTTTCAGAGCAAATACCTGAGGTTCTACCAAGTTGTATTCCTAAGGGAATAATTATTATTGAACCTGCAAACATCACGCTTCACAATCGCCATAATATACGCCACTACACTAATAGGTACCTATGAAGGCATCCCCTGGTGCGCTGACACGTCCTTTTTTACATGTCTGACATTTTTTATAAGCATCAAGCCACTTATCATGCGTAGATGTTTAACGCAAACTTTACTACCCGTCGCCATGGATTGAACCCCTTGGGTGGAAATGACATTTTTCACATGCTATCACTTTCATCTTGTACCCATAGCTGGTACCAATATAAAGGTTGTTTCCAAGCACAAGATCGTTTGACATCGCACTTTAAACAAAAGAGTTAGTCGCGTCGACGTACTTTACGTACGTACTTCAGTGTGCCTAGTGCGAGTTTTGTCAATTTATTTACGCGCTCGGTCCGTTTGGCGTAAACTTGAAATTGTATGGAATAAGAGCAGCGCCATCGTCATCGCCAGCGTCACTGAACCAGTCACTAGATGGCGCTGCTCTTATTCCATACTATTTCAAGTTTACGCCAAACGGACCGAGTGCGTAAATAAATTGACAAAACTCGCACTAGGCACACAGCACGCCATTGTTTACGCCTGTCCGTAACCTACATTATTCACTCCCCATATATCACGCGTCGTAAACCGTTCATTCCCTAATAAAACTCAATTTGTGAGGCGAGATGCTGGAACTTAAAACTATAAGATCGGTTTATAGTTCAATCGTAAACAGACTATGTTTTATGGTGGACTTTGATGTGACTTTATTAGATATGGATTATTGTAACACGAGTTCGCAACATCCTAGTCGTAAATGTTAATGATTGATGTTCGTGTAGAGCGCATTGTATGTAGCAATTGTTGCATATACATTTATACTAGTACCCAACTTATAAGGCGCGTCGTGAATCTTCGTTCGCGCAGAAAAGAAAGTATGGTCCGAAGATTAAACGAAAGAATGCTTAAAACTTACAATCAACCTAAGATCACTTTTATAAGGTTCATAATACACTGCAGCTGTTAGTTCCATCTCACTCTAAGCTCGCTAAGATGGCGGCGGCTGCCGACCAACAGCGGTCAATAGCATTTCCCGCGCTTTGAAAATTCATCTTCTGCGCAGGTACATCGGTAAGCCATATCAGTTGGGTAATACTGTACTTTAGTGATGGAGGTGTTTGTCATTATGGAATGACGTGCCCTAAACCTAATAGCCTTCAATAATTCTAGTCAATTTTAAGTATTTTCAGTAAGTATATAGGTACTTATATAATTAATAAAAATATTTGTGTTCCCCTACAATCATTAACGTTTCAAGAAATTGTGTGTTCTTATTTATAAACAAACTCTAAATTATTGGTTGAGTTAAAAAGTTTTCGAGAAATCCGCAAAAATAAATCGGATCGAGCGTTTGCTGTCAATTAGTGTAGAATTCAACTTAGGGTTGCCACTAACCGTGTTACTTATAAAGATGATGAATACTAGTAAGAAACTAGTATTTTAAAATTTTCCTTTACCTACCTAACCAGCTGGCATTAGGTATGTTAAAAAAAACAACAATACAAAATTTAGAATTCATATATCCAAAACTTGTGCTTAGTAAAAGGAACTATCAATATAACTTAATATTTTCTGCAGTTACTAACAGATTGGGGTTTAAATAACGACCTACTTACACAATATATTTACTTGCAATAAACTAAACGACAAAATTTATTCATTATCCCCAAAAATCTCTACAGTCGCTTCGACAACCCTAACTTCGAAATATTTAATAGCACGTCTCCCAGCATCAAGATGCAGATTCCACGATCTCGATCCTGATACCGTTAAAGGATTATCTTGAGTGATGGAGAGTAACACCCAATTAAACGTGTGATATGTTAAACGCGAACTGGACGCATGAATCACGCCCCATCGCGTGCAGTGGCCATCTGAGAGGGAGAGTATGGCCGTTATGCAGAATCCTTACTTACCACAAAAGTTTAGACCAGAGTTAAACCGATGTTTATAAAATTTCGTTCCACAAAATCGATGTCTACTCGCGTTTACTTACTCAATCCTGGCTGATTGAGTTAGAAAAAGCGAGGGTTACTGAAACGTCAGCCAACTTTGACTACAGATTAATTATATTGCCATCCTTGTCATTTGCTTAGTGTCAGATAGAGACAACGATAGTTTTAATCTACTGTCAACGCCAACAAACGTTCCAGAAACGGGAAAATATTTAGACTCATCTGTTCAACTCCGGTTTAATTTTGTTGCAGTAAGACCGTTAAAGTACCTAAAATAATTATTTTTTTGTTCAAACAAAACAGGAATGAATTGTCACATTAATGCAGCACCTAATTCTATGGAATACCTAATATAAGTACTTATAATTATTATGCTCATACGACAAACAATCAAGTTAAATATTCATACACACTTCATATTAAGCCATTAAATTATAAAAAGATGTCATTATATACATAAAAGCCAATCAAAGCAAAAACGTCACTGTAAATTAAAACTGTTATTATAGAACTCCCAAAAACTTAAAATTTTAGCAACTTTATTATTGAAAGGTGCATTTTGAGAATTATTTTTAACCGTTATTTAAAAATATTTAATCGTTCAACTCTATACTAGTTGCTGCAAAATATCTCAAAATTCAAACAGAACTGGTTACCCCAACTAGAATGACGTGCAACTGAAAGTTTGGTGTTTATACACTGTTAAATTACAAATTAGTGCATTCGCCGGCACTTCAAAGACTGCATTTCAAGTACCTATTAAAATGGTTTGAGAGTGTTACGATGCAGAATGCTTTGCCTGATTACGGCATCGGATATATCAGTGCATAGACTGACGAATTAGTAGATAGATTCGTACTATAAAGGCAGGTTCTACTAACTCATTAATAGAATGAACCTAATTGAAATTCCGGTTAAGCTTGAACTTGCACGACTTCTGCTTAGTATCAAACGACAAATGCATTGTACGTACAGATATAAGTAGATACTGGTGACGTTGAGTTAAGATTGGTTTAGCACTGAATCTCGAATTAACCAATTTTTAGAGATGTTGGTGCAAGTAAGACAGACTGCATAACGAACTTTTCTCAGAGGTGCTAGATAATTTCAAATTCCGCCCCCCGATTTTCAGAGATGTGAAAAGTCGCCGCAGTCAATGGATCAAAATGAACAAAAGTAAATTAGATGAAATTAAAAATGTGCCTACATTTATCATCCCTAAAATAAGTCAAAAGATCGCAATCTTGGACCCGTTTCAGCAAACGCCATTACGCCTGTCGCCGTATCTCAGTTTAAATTTTCCAATTAACCTACGTGTAGGTACTTCTCATTTTACAATACCTACGGTGGTATATGCGTGATACGTACGTACCTATGTATCGTCTCGAATTCGTGTGTCGGTTTTTGTAATGGTTAACTAGAAAACTGTATGAATAATCTCAAGGGTCCCGAGACGGTCAAATGCATTTTTATTCTCATTACTGTTTCTTGTCAATGTTTTACATTAATGACTTATCTGGTTTTGCTGACAGCGTCGTAGGTTCTTTCTAGCGTTATATTACTATGACGTCACTCGCACCTGCATTGTCTGATGAAGTGGAGTCTACATAATATTTCATCGTCTCGCCAAGCTTTCCTAATAAATAATAACAATAATATTAAAACTTTGTTTCGGATGACCAGAGATCAATTTTAGAGAGATTCGGTATACACAAGTAGGTACGCGAACAATATTATTAAAAAATATATATTTACATTAAAATAAACATAAAGGTCATCACTGACCAGTCTCGGTATTAAGTAATACCTATGATCAGCTTAACCCAACCTACTTCAAAATAGGATATTCTTATAGTCTTATTACTAGACTATTAAGATTGCCATCAAGATGAGATTTTAAAGCGAACATTCCAATTCATTACTTTTCAAATCAAAAGAGTGTATATACTTTACAAGTGTTTTTGCCTACACTAGTTCACGATCCCGTAAGTATTCAATTACATTAACTAAAAAAAGCTTACCTATTTAGAAAGGCGTTGTAACGTTTCTTTGGTGACACTTTAAGATTCTGCGGTTAGATCTGACCAATCAAAGTGTAAGTTCGTAATCAAGGTGACTAAAACGAATAATGGTATGTGACATATCCAAGTAATTGACCGCACTTGAACCTGTATTAAATGTTAGCGGATTGAGGTTAACCACTACCACGCCAAGTGGCGGTATTAGATACACTTATTAACTAGCTTAAAACAGATCTAATTCGCGCACAAACTAATATCAAAATATATAATGTTGACATACCTCGACGTTTCGGCCGAGTTGCATCGACCGTGGTCACGAGAAGACTGGAGAATGCGGGTACCACCGTCTGGAGCGGCAGGTGTTGTTTCTAACTACCCGCGTTTGGTCTTGTAACCCATCAACATTAGACCTCAGAAGAACGGTCGGTGTATAAAATATATACCATAGTATAGCTACAACACTAACATAGCATAATATTGCAGTATGCTGTTTAGAACATCGTAACACGAGATTGACTATCCGGCGCATCCACCGCTAACTTTCATCAAATACCAAATTCAAAAGTATTTAAAAAGAAACTTGTCCTAATAATATGTTTCTACTGTGATCATTAGGAACATACTGTGCTTCGTTTCTTCGTTGCAGTTCACATCCACTTAGCACTTAAATTAGCGGTAATAGCGCTTCATAAGCGCTTGGCACTTTTTGCTGGCTGCAAATACCTAGTGCTAGTTAGCTTTAGGCGCTTCTATAATTAAATTCTGGTTTAGTTTAGTTCGACTTAAAACCAAACTAAACGAGACTAAAGAAGAGCCTAGGGAAATAATTATTTATCCTTGACTTTAGTACTTATGACCGTTTAACATTTCATCATGCAGAAGCAAAGCGTACCATAACACGATAGGTAAACAGATATAGAGCAAAGGTAGAAACGTAATACCGTTGCCGGCTGTATTTAGTATAATCCGATTAGTACAACTGCGATTTGACGGACTCAGATATTTAGTTGCGCAAGACGTCATTCCACATCTGTGACCGCAGAGTTGAGGCGGGATAGAACTGTCCAGTTTCACGGTGACCATTTTGTTACAAACATATGATTGTATCTGGCGATTGTATGAGCTAGTCTGTCGGATCAACTGCTATCATTTATTAACAACCCGTACCAACGGAGAGGACAAATTTCGCACATAAGTAGCTTCCGAATTTGGTCATTGGTGGCAAAGCCGAAAGTTCAAATCCGAAGTCATTGAATTTTATGAAATAAATCCTACAAATATAAAGAAAATATTTTCACTAGTATAAAGCTGCGGTATCACTTAGATAAATACTACATTTTATTGTTAAGAGACAGCGTAGTGCAAATAGTTCGCTTTTTTATCAGAAAAGAACCGTTCCAGTGGCTCTAATGTATCTAACTCTACTCCTACTTGGACACAGTACCGCTATAGAGTTATAGCTAAATAACACACGTAAGCGGCTTTACAGATGAGAATTTGTAACGGTTAGTCCGTATTTAAAGTTAAATTTTGTGTATTCAGGCTTATTACGATTCTATAGGCAATTTGATAGAGCTCAGACCTCTGTAGCTCTTAACAAGTCTTTGATACGATTTGTGGTCTCACTTAACGCAGGTTTAGGGCTGTGTTCAAAATAGGCAATACTTTTTGATAGTATATTATAATAATCTCTTGGATAATATTATAATTTATCCAAGGATACTTTTTACACAGTCAGTAGAATAATTTACGTCAGTACAAAATTCAGATACCTATAAGTTTTGATCGTAGTGATCTTGAATGACCAAAATGCTAAGGCTAGGTATCTATTTTTCCTAAAAAGATTTAAAGATTTAAAACCAGAATTTGGTCATGAGTTGAACCTATTAGGTATGTCCTACCGCTAACTCTTTAATTAAAGGTACCTACCCGGTTTCCAATATCTCTAATTGTTAATGAATAATAAATTATTGTTCCTTCATCGCTTAAACTTACTTTCCGAAGCTTTAATTAGCCCACGGAACGTTTCTATTCAAACATTTTTACGGCAAGGTTTTACTTGCCAATTAGTTTACAAAATTCATCTTCTTCTTAATTAAAAAATCTAAAGGAACAATAAATGTTCCAAGCATTCGGTGTAATTTACGGCGTAATTTTACAGATTGTTAGTGTTCGCGTAAAATCTTTTGGAGCCGGATAGGGGAGAGGGGGAGGGGGAAGGGAGTAAGTGTACCGTTTGGTCATTATTTATTTTTAGTTTCCACGATATTAAACTAGAAACGACCATTGAAATTACCGATAAAGAACTGAAACAGTCGTAATGGGCTTCTACAATAGCGGAACCTAGTTTAAATGTTGGCAACATTGCCTTATAAAATAGTTACGAACTAGGTGTGTCCCACGGTTTCACTCGTGTTGACTTTTATCCCGCCGAAACAGGCAAGTAGTTCTAAAATAAAAGTAGCCTAATATCAGGTACTCCTTGTAAAACTGCCAACGAAAGTTCCGTCAAAATCGGTCTTGCCGTTTCAGAGATGACATGAAACAAACAGACAGAAAAACAAAAATTATAAAAAACAATTGATGTTATATTATTATGTAGGTACCTACCTTCCGAATAAACTTTGATAAACATAATAGCAATTTAGTATTAAAAAAGCTGTTATTTCGGCTAAACAAACATACCTACACTTCTATTTTATAATTACTCACTTTGACCGACGTTAAAATAGTGTTCACGTAGATAAAGGGAAGTAGACAATACATAAAAGCCACGATCGCACACCGTTTAAAAATTTATAAATAGGTAATTATTCACTGTAATTTTGATAGTAAATTAAATAAACTAAATGCGACATTTCAACGCGTCTGTTAACATCGAGGTGTTCCATAAAAAATATTAAAGCCACATATGAAATTGAATACGGACAACTGCTACTCATTTGGACTAAGTATAGTTAAGGCATGGTCTCATTGCATGAGCACCTAATATTATGTTCTAAGTATGTATAGTGTAATGTTAATCCCGATTTTATTATATGACCGTAAAATATATCGTAAAATAGATCACGCAGTAAATGGCTTTCGTAAAAAAATATATAAAAATAAAAAACACTAAGTTGTAATCAGAAGTATCATGCAGGCAATACTCAGAAAAAACGTGGAATGGTAACCAAAAGTCGTCAACAATTAATGTGCCACTCAGCACCCCAACTGTATATTTCGTAATGTATTGTATGTAATAGCTTCTGTTAGATAAGTATGTAAACAAAGCAATTTATTTAGTATTTAAGTTATTATGAGCACTGGTAACATTGTACATGATTACCTCTGGTTTACTCTGTATGCTTTTGTTTATGGCTTTGGTCATGGTAGTTTAAATGGCTTTTACGTCAACTGAGCCCACTCCAAACTGAGTCCGCGGGATCAGTTGACCTAATCAATATTTGAATCGGTCAACTGAGCCCATCAACAAAATTTTCAATATTATATACAGTCATTGGTTCTTTCCTGTTCCGTTCTTCTTTTGTTGTTCGAGTTTATGTCGAGACGCGTTGTTTTTGTTATACAATAATATTTATTAATATTATGCAAATCCTAGTGTCATTTTGCTTAAAAACCCATCAGCTTCCAAAGCATGCCTTGGTATTTTATACATGTGTATATTAGTACCCAACTTATAAGGCGCGTCGTGAATCTTCGTTCGCGCAGAAAAGAAAGTATGGTCCGAAGATTAACGAAAGAATGCTTAAAACTTACAATCAACCTAAGATCACTATTATAAGGTTCATAATACACTGCAGCTGTTAGTTCCATCTCACTCTAAGCTCGCTAAGATGGTGGCGCCGGCTGCCGACCAATAGCAATCAATAGCATTTCCCGCGCTTTGAAAATTCGTCTTCTGCGCTGGTACATCGGTTAGCCATCATCAGTTGGGTACTACTATAACATTCTATTCCGTACATTTGCCTCCATGAAAACGTGGCTTAACTCAATGTAACGGGTCACCCGAATCACACGCCTGTCCACTCACATTACCTTACTTAATACATTTATCTGACAACTGAACAGTTGACAAGATTTCACAGTCTAGTGACCAACTTTTAATTAAAGAGCAACCCTCACACGGCTGGTATATAAATTAAAATTATACAAAAAGTTGAGTGCAAAGGCACTGGGGTCTACAGTAGATTATTCTTTGGCAAATTTTTGATTAGTATCATGAAAATGTGAAGTTTGGATCCAGAGAAATGGGTGAGCGAAAGGGATTGCGTCCTAATTGGTCTGTAAATAGAGAAGGCATAATTTTCTTTGATCTCGGTTCTGTGTGTTTTTATACGTATAAAAAATTAAAATGTAATAAAAGTAATTTTCTACGCTTACGTACTTTATTAATTATGTCAATTATGTTTTATTCATCGGCCACCTCGATTTGCTACACTGTTTCGCTGTTTAAAAACTAAAGGATAATCTAGCAGCCTCAAAAACGAACGGGCAAGCAAAAGGTCCAACAAATTGTTAAGGCTCCGACATACGTAATGCGATCTGCCAGCTCGTCCGGAACGCTATTGTAAACCCCCCTTGAATGGGCTTACACCGTTGACACACAGCATTATTGTTTGCCGGACTTATGCAAGTAAAGGGGAGTCAAAGAAATGTCTAGCTGTTACGCCTTTGTGGAACGATTGAGTTACGAAACAATGACACGTCTGAAGGAGTTACAGTGCTTAAACTGAATTGTCAAAGGAATATCTTTAGAGTCGAGTCTTTGTTTGAACAAAGTTTTGAAGCTGCAAAGTTTAACAATCGGTTTATTAAAATCGTTTCATATCAAGGGCTTCTTTATATTGTTTTGGTAACTTACTTAAATGTCAAAACAAAATGATATACTTTTCGGAACGTTGTCAATAACTACTTGTCATTTGACCAAGGGGGTTAGGGTAAAATTTGGTCATAGTGTAATGTTACTATGATTTCGTTTAAAATCTGTTTGTTCACACTCGAATTTTAAATACTACTTGTGATTAAGTAGCATGCATTTCAAGAAAACTATATATTGATCAGCGAGTTGATGTGGGCTATATAATATAATACACCAATACAAAAACATAACATTTCATCCGTTAGTTCAACGCGCCTTGAAGACTAATCGCTAATTACTACCCCCGACAATATATTCAGGTTAAGAGCCCGTGATAGCTAAATTAAAGGCAAGAAACGACGGTTTAATTACAGTTACGACGTGACCGGGCCTTAACTGCGAATCGTATAAAGTCTGACTGCTTTAGTGTGGTGATACTGTGCGATGTGTTTTATTTTTTTTTCATTTTATGAAGCAAAAATGTTTTTTTAATTTCTCAAAGCAACAGTGGGTAGCTACATGAGATGAATGGATGATTGATGCAATTGGTTTCTTCTTGTTTCGTACGCCGAAGGGGTAGGTTTGGAACGAATTGACCGCTAAAAATGTGAATGAGTAAAGAGAACATCGGTAAAAACCATGGTGGTAGGGCGACTTATACCTAGTTATGGACTTGCTAGATTTCTTCAAGTAGAATACCTGTCACCTTTGGGGTGTTCTGATAGCCCGTCCGTAAGCGTACGTCCGTAAACACCATTGTAATAATTATATTAGTCGTGAATTTGCCACCTTGTTCCATATCGTGACAAACAACACCAGATGAGATTATGGTCAAGTGCTAACCTGTAAAGTATGAAAAAAAGACAGCGTCATTGAAAATTATAAAAAAAAAATACTTTTTACTTTTATTTAAAGATCGGCTGAAGAAGTTCGACTGTAAAACCTATTTTAATTCAGTTTTAAATGGCTAATTAATTTCTACTTTTCAGATGCAGTTCGTTTGCAAACGTTTTCTACGGCGTTCTCGAGTCAGATGTGTGTAACAAGTGATCCTATTACTGGAATGAAATGGCCCTTATCGCATAGAGATACTTACCTAGTATAAAATTAGAGCAATTACTTTGATTTTTAGGGGCGTCTTGAAATAGAATGGAAAAGGCTTTATAATGAAAGTACCTACTACTTACACCAGCATCTACCTACAGATAACATAATTATAACAGAACAAACAACGTGTTGACAACTCGTTGTTGTTGTCTTTTTCAGGCACCTTTTGCCGCGATATCTCCATTTCGACGTTTACATGGCCTTTATAAAAATATACAAGAACTAGCTGCGCCCTGCGGTTTCCCCGCGTTTAAGTAATATACAATTATATATCTTAATGAATTGTAGCCTATTCTGATATGTAAGCTATATTATTGTGAAGTTTCATCAAAATCCATTCAGTAGTTTCTGCGTGAAAGAGTAACAAACATCCATCCATCCATACTCACAAACTTTCGCGTTTATAATATTAGTAGGATTAATATACAAGAATTCTCAGAAAATCTTACCGGTTACCACAAAAGGTTTAAACCAGAGTTAAACAGATGAGTTTTAACAGTCTAAATAATTTCTTCACAAATCGACGTGTAATCCTCGCTTTTTCTAACTCACTCTCAGTAACAAATTTACAAGTAAAATAATGAGGAGTACTAGGATTGAGTAAGACAACGCAACTGATATTCGTCAATTATGTGAAACCAAATTTTATAAACATCTGTTTAACTCTAGTCTAAATTTTTGTGGTAAGACAGTATAAGTTTGAATACACCGGAAATTTGAATTAATATAAAATCTTATATCATAAAAGACGGTATCCATAGTAAACCCGGAAAACGGTCGAGGCAGATACTGGGAACTCTATTCGAACGTAATCCTTTCAATTCAAGAGTTAGATGCGAACTTTACTGGCGAGCAAATGAAGTAAATTGGATTTGATTTCCGACGGCTACCGTTCGCGATTCCGCAGTCACGAATCTTTCTATCTACGGAGCTGAAAGTACGGTCATACGTGAACGATTTAGTACGCGATTCCTTTGATGCGATTTATGTAACTACTGGCTGCGCCCCGCGGTGTTGCCCGCTGTTTTTGGAATAAAAAGTAGCCTATGTACTAATCCAGAGTATAAGCTATCTCCATACCAAATTTCATCAAAATTGGTCCAGCTGTTTGAGCGTGAAAAAGTAACAAACATACAGTTACAGACACACAGACTTTTGCCTTTATAATATTAGTAGGATTGATGTATTGATGTAACAGACGGCGTTCTGAGCTCAAATTACAAGAGCAAAAAGGGTCTGAGAAAAAAAAGACACAAACAATAATTACGCTTATTATGTCATCCATCCGTCAAATCGTACTATGTTAGCCCTAGGGGTATTAATAGGTATTCTTACGTGTATGCAATAATCCCACCAATTATAGTAATGTAGCTTACATAATAAAACACTATAAATTAGTTATTTATAAACACAGGAAGCATTGAAGTTGAAATCGATCTTCGGTAGTTACCCAAATTCCAAAGTTTATTTTCACATTTGTGAAACTATGCTCATAAGAAAAGCCAGTCTATTTTGACTAGTGATGGACAACGATTCAAACAAATAAAGTGTTGAATTTCATTTTATGGTTATTTTTACGAACTTTCGCTCTATACTGAAACTCAATCCACATTCTATTTATGTCATAAGATATTGATTACATTGTTATAACACTAAGGAATTGATATTATTGGTTTAGAATACTTATTGTTAGAATAACCTGCCGCTTATAGAATAACCATGATGATTTGTATGTGTACCACAGACACTAGAGACATACGCAAATTATTCTGGGTGATGACGGTTGAAATTATGACCATCTGGCACCCTTTTATATGTTTTATACATCTAGCAATCACAATACAGGGTTATCTTTTTCTATTATTTTTATTTAAGACGCGGGACTACGTCTTAAAAAGACAGTAGGATTTCTCCTGTGTCGTGGGTACCGTTTACATAATTTCACATACACGTAACACCCAGACTAAAAACAAATATTGGTGGATCACACAAATATTTGTTCCGAGCGGGAATCGAACCCGCGGCACCAAGCGCAGCATTCCGATTGCTCATAATGCTCATCACTACGCCAACCACGTCAAATCTATCTTGTGTTCTGTCACGTTTTGACACAATAAACACTTTCCTAGAGGCGTTCGAAGTCATGTCAATAATAGTCTTAACATAATCTTGTCCACACGATGCAACGGTACAAAGTTGCCGAACGTTGAACACACTGAATGAGTATTGATGCGTTTCAGTCGATAAAACGGATCGTGAGTTTTCGAATCTGTGCGACGATTCAAATCGCCATGTTTGTCGTGACAGCGAGACCGCCCCTTAATTAAATACGATCCGCATCGAATCATCGTTACTGGGTTAATGTATTCGATTAGTTTTTGTTTACTTTGCAAATTTTAAGTGCATACATACAATGATTGCATTATGAAAATAACGTTGAGCGTAACCCTATAGTGGCCACAACGTCAGAAAAAAAAGTATGAGAAAAGAGTAAACTTGTTCTTGTACGTCACATAATGCCATTTTATCTTTACTAAAATGACGCAAAGTTAGTGCGATAGAATGCCTGTCCAATGAACGTTAGCACTATTATTTAATTTTACTTATTACTAGCTACGTCCCACGGTTTCACCCGCGTTTGGATAATATACGTAGGTATATCTTTATGAATTGTAGTCTATGTCTTATTCTGATATGTAAGCTATATTATTGTGAACTTTCATCAAAATCCATTCAGTAGTTTTTGCGTGAAAGAGTATCAAACATCCATCCATACTTACAAACTTTCGCGTTTATAATATTAGTAGGATGCACCTACTCAAAGTAAGAAACTTGATTACAAAATGGAATCCTCAAAGTAAACCCGTCCGTATTTCTATCGAGCCACGCGTGAGAGACAAAAGACTCCGCTTAGCGAGCCAGATGGAAAGCAAACGCAAGTTTGATTCACGCAGATTGAAACGGTAGCCTCGTTGAATAGAAAAGTTTTATTGGAATTGGAGTTCCTGCACTTATCGTTGGAACTAGATAGTTTCTGCTTATTTAGAGATAGCTTGCCTATGTGGGACCTTATACAGTGTAGTACGTATCTACATTATTTGATTAAACGAACAGTGTTGGTGTAAGAAGAGCGATGTGTCAGCATGTAGTCTAGTAGTTCATCATCATCATCAACATGACCTTTAACTCAGTTCCAATAAGCATGTAAATCTATAAAGGAAGAATTCAAGAGAGTCCTCTTTAATATGGGTAGACGTAGACGGCCAAGACGTAGACAGGTAAAGAGATTAAAATAAGAAACATGCAAAGGAAAAATGGTTTATCGGTCTAACCACAAAAGATTTAAACAAGAGTTTAACAGATGAGCCTAAATATTTTCTACACTAATCGACGTCTAAACCTTGCTTTTTCTAACTCAATAACATATTCACAAGTAAAATAACTAGGAATGCCAGGATTGAGTAAGACAACGCGAGTGATAGACATCGATTTTGTGAAACGAAATTTTAGAAACATCTGTTTAACTCGGGTTATACTTTTAGCGCCCCTTAAAAATACCATTTTTACTTGATACCTAAACAAAGCAACGAGACAAAAATTACTGAACTTTCATTAATAATTTGTGACTGTTCAAAACCGCGCAAATATCGAATAACTTAGGTACCATATCCTACGTGCTCTGCTCAACTAGATTACAAAGGAGCAATTAAAATTAAAGTTTATGGCCGTATAACATTCATACTAATCTGCCAAAACAGCAAAACCCGGCACGGAAATTTTTGCTTATTAAAAAGTTTCTCGTTATACTGCAGCAAGTTTTTTCAGTCTCAAGTGTAGCATAAGCTCAATGGCTTGCTAACTTTTTTATTTTTCCTCAGTGACGTATTTTAAAACAAAATGGTAACAGCATTTTAAAGTTAACGTTGAGACGGTTCTTATGAATTCAGTTTATGGTCCAGTGGTATCTTCCTCGTTTTTAGGGTTCCGTACCCATTGGGTTAAACGGGGCCCTATTACTAAGACTCAGCTGTTCGTCAGTCTGTCGTCAGACTAAATTTAAATTTTATGAAACGTGATAGTTAATAGTTTAAATTTTCTAATAAAATGATGTATTTCTGTTGCCGCTATAACATCAAATACTAAAAAAAAACAGAATAAATTAAATATTTAAGGAGGCTCCCATACAAAAAACGTGTTTTTTACCGTTTTATAAGTAATGGCAGGCCGGTTTTATGTCACTTTTCCCCCTTTCTACACAACTGTCACATGAGGGTTTCTACTCATGGTTTTATATAAATATTACAAGATAACTCTACGTTATGACATGTATCCTATTCACAGCCATTGTTAAAATATTTCTATTACACAAATAAGCAGAAAAAGAAAGCTTATTTAAAAAACACATATCCAGGTCAGCTCACAATATTTTGCATTCCTCGTACAGAAATGCGTCTGCATATTACGCCATGCTGAAACAATTCCCATAATGTCCGCGGCATTCCTGAGGAATGTTTCGGAATGTTCCGGTGGAAACATTAAAAAGCTGGGGATAATTTTTCAGGAAAGTTACAGTTCTGTTTATTTTTCCCAGAGTTTTAGGTTAGCCAGTAATTTTGTTTGTAGCAGAAAAAGCGTTGAAGTTTTCTTATAGTTTTTATTACCTACTTTATAGGCTATTATTTTGACCTGTGCCCTGAGTATAAGTTTTTACTAGCTCGACATAGTACGCGTCAAATAGCTCTTTGTATGAAGATTTTTCGTTCATAAACGTGCCGGTAGGGGCGCTGTACAGGACCTTCATACAAAAGCGCTAGTTGACGCGTACTATATCGAGATAGTAAAAACTCATACTAGGGCTACATGTCTTAAGCGACGATCTAGTCGAAGGTGGTAAAAATGCTCTGTCTAAAATGGCTGAATAGCATTTAGGCGTATGGTGCCTTCATGGTTATAATTTCTATAATGTTTTTCAAAGAGATATTTTATTAGTAAGTCTTCCACGTAATTATTGGTCCACCTTTCGATTGAGGATTAAACAGCATTTTATTTTGAAAAAGAAACTCATTGATCCCTTCTATCCCTAAAACCGAGCATCAAAGACCGACCGCAATCTACGTTTGTGCATCTAAAATGAGCTCCAAACACAAATTTTCCTACTTTCAATGCGCGACGTTATTTTATTTCACTTTTAAGCACCGAAAGAGGGTTTTAAACAAATATTACATGCAATAACTTTGGTCCCAAACAGTTGTTATTGGTATCGTGGCGTGTTCCGTTGGTACCGGGCTATAAACCTACATGCCTTCTCTAATAGTTGTAAAATGTAATGCCTGGTCCGACTTCCCGCGGCGCCCAGCGTCGTACCCGACTTTATAGCTTAATCTCCTATACGCTATATCGATAAATAAATGTTGAGAAACAATGTAGACAACCCTTTTTCAATAAAGGGACCTGTACAGGTTAATTCAATCGGGTTCTTAATAGCGTGTTGTAAAATTCGAAGCCTTAGCTTCGACCTCTGTTTTTTTTTCTTTTAGTTTTTGAGACATAGTAATATACAACATAGCTTAGAATGTTCAGTATAGGTACCTAGAACAGATATTCTGCCTCGCGTCGTCACTATCTGACTTCTTGGCATGATGTTTGAGCGAATCCTTTTGATGAATCTAGTACCATTATGGGGTTTAAGATCTTACCATGTTTATTGTTTACCACATCTTCACTTCAGTCAGCAGGGTTGGTTAGATAGTACTCAAATGCTGATCTAAATTTTGACAATGTTCTTCTATATGGGTGTGGGTGGTTGGGTGGAAGAAAATGCCTTTAGTATTAATTCTGACCATTGTACTCGTTATGTTATCTTTGCAATTAGTAGTAAAAAATAATTATAATGTTTGTTTACGAATATAACAATAACGTTTCCAACATCTAGCGCACCAATTAATTAGTTAAACGTCCTCACTTTTAACATCAGCTCCATAAAATTTGTATAAATCGGGTTTAGAAATGAACTTTTAAGTCTCAGTTTCAAACACATCTGAATTTCTACTAAAACTAAAATTAATCCTCTGCGTTTCTTAAAACGCATCAAATGCGAGTGATGTTCCAAAAAGTATACCGTCTGTGCAGTCGACAACTTACGAACACAAATTTATTTGTGCACCTTTAAATTTGTGTGGTGTTAATTTTTAAACTCTATTGCGAAGCCATAGGGAATACAATTCCAGTGAGATAGTTTATTAGGAGCATCAGGAAGGTGGTTTAGTTCAAGATGTCACTCATTCAAAGTTTAACGATCGACCTAATACCGTTTTTGAAGCAGTTCCCGAAATCCTTGAAACGTGACTCAACCGTCAACAAATTTAAAAATGAATCTGTCGGATTATTTAATAATGCCCTGGATCAGTCCCTTTGAACTTTACACGATACCTTGAAACGTGCGCCTAATTCGTTCCTGTAGTTACTATAGTCACATTTTTAATTATCTTGGATTGGAAATGGTATTTCAAATGAAAAATGTATTTTTTTTTTATCTAAGTTGATATTAAGTAATATCAGTGTATAGAGCTTGCTTACTTAAAACAATAGTAGGTACCTACCCATTGCAAAAGTTATATTTTTAAGTAGATACTTTAGTCATGTATTTGGACATGAAATTTAATAGTAAGCCTCAAAAAATATTAATATAATAAATGAAAGAAAAAGCACAATGAAAATTTAACTTCAAATCAGCATTAGCTTAACGGCATTTTTTTTAACAATGCACCTAGACCTACTCGTTTCATTAAAGAAAACAAATGCGTGCGACTTTTTTGCAATATGACAAAATAACATCATCATTAAGTTGATTACTTCATTAGAAACGAACAGGGTATTCAACGAACCGTGTATTTCCACGCAAGAATTCACATGATTATGGTATATAGGAACTAGAAAATCTTATACTATTATATTGCAACTATTAATGCCTATGTTTTATTCTCCAGAAAACACAAAAACTGAATTGATGTTATATAGATATTTTTATTAATTATGATTATATCGTCTATTGGTTTTGAATTGAACCCTTAATTAGGTACAATATTATTGTGATGATTATGAAATAATCAGTAATTATAAAATAAACAATACCTACTATTGTTTTCTCTTGAATTTGCAAAGCAATACCGTCAACTACTGTGCAATCTTGTCCAAAAGTTAAGTTTTCACTTGGGGCTAAAAGCTCTGAGATTTTAATTAAGTAATATCTAGAAACACATCAGCCCTCCTTTGCTTTTGACGGAAAATGATATTGAATGATTGAATTATTTTATTTGTTTTTTTTTAATTAAAATTGCACTAATTCTTTTCTTACAATATTATTGTACCCTATCAAATGAAACCATTAATCAAAGCTGACCTAAAATTATCTGTTTACCAATTAAATAAAAGCAATAAACTTCGCATTTTAGTGTCAAAAAATATTATTCGTACATGTCATAGGTACATTTTTATTCAAGTTTCAAAGTACACAAGGTAATCCCATGAGTTTAATCTACAGTTTTTCCGTGCATCCGGCATCGAGCAAACAACAAGAATTTAAAGACTAACATTATGACTATGGTATACAATTTCAGCTTAAAAGTGAATCCTTGAACACCGAATAAAACTTGGTATCTGTAAGCTTCTCACTTTAGGGATTAGGCGGGTTCAGGCAGTAAACTTATACGACACGACTATCCACTACACGCAGAATAGTAACACAGTAATGACAGTAAGGAGCGAGTTGATTCAGCTCACGCACACTAGCAAACACATCTAAATACTATCGCACTATTACACATGACAGTAAGAAGCGAGTTGATTCAGCTCACGCACACTAGCAAACACATCTAAATACTATCGCGCTGTTATACAAACTGTTGTAAATTGCATTGTAAGCATTGACCCAATTGCCAACGCTATCCAACCGAGTTTACATACGGATTTCGCCATGCGTTTTGTTAGTCTGTAGCGGTTTGGACCACCATCTTAAAGCACGTTATGAGGGTTTATATGAAAAATGTTGAACGATGGAAAACAAAATATTTCGTATTATTTCAGTTAGATTTGTGTGAAAAAAATATATGAAAATCTAATAAAAAGTTCTGCACAGTATTCCAAGGTAACTTATTTTAGGCAACATAGAAGTGGTCGTTTAACTACAGTGAAAAACATATTACAATTAAAGTTTAAGTAACAACATACCTAATATTAAAAAAAAACCCAAAAGATCTCTGACGGTGAAGTGGAATTATATGAGAAGTGCGTTACTGTTTGTTCCGTATGTTATATCACAAATACTGCTTGAAAGAAATCTCGAGAGACGCGTAACGACTTTATCTCAGCATAATGCCTACTTAAGCACACATCCAACCGGCGCACATTTAACGATATTCAATATATGACGGTAAAGTATCGGCGGGCGACTAAAAATTATAAAGATTCCATTATTTATTGCCTTCCACAACCGCTCCGGACGTAATCCGCTTACCGGCGAACAACTTATTAAGTGTGGGCCTAAATACTGATATATTTTCCCCGTTTACTTTACACCATTCGCGTGTTAAGGAAAGAACGAGTCAACGGCAAAGCTTTACTGTGATTTTGTTGGTGATATTATCATGTTTTTTTCGTGTGAATGTATATACTCTAAATCCCGTGGAAGCGGGCAGTATACGAGATGAGACTTTGCTAGAGAAAGACTCAGTTAACTTGCATGCAAATAAAAATGTTCTGCTATGACATAATTTCTAATCTGAACTATAAAAATATTCAATCTGAATTATTAACACTAATCAACAGATTTCATCGCAATTACAAACTCGACAATCCTCGAACAAGGCTCAAATGCTACGCGCTCAACGAACATAGTCATATAATCTTCAATATCTACACTTAAGTAAACAGCTAGGTTAATTAAGTCTATCAAAGGCTAAACTTTAATGTGTTTTACTGGAACCCATTTCAGATTTAATCCTAGATGTTCTGTGGATTAAAGGCATACCTCACAACAAGTCCTATCTGCAGTCTTGGAGGTGTCGGAGCGAGATCTTGGATCGAATTTGCATTTTATGTGTGTGTACACTTTAGCACTTCATTCTTTTATGGTAATTACTTGATTGGATAAGTTAACAGGTTTGCGTCTACCTGAGAACCAGAAGAAAGAAAATGGATGACAACTTGTTAATATATGACCTTAATTATATGCATTAAGGTCTGATGTGAAGTCTCAAAGACAAGTTTGAAGGTTTCGTCAGTTTAATGAGAAAACTATCCTTAGTAGGTACTAACTAAACCAGCCTATAAAAGTCGTAGTAAAAACTGAACTCTAAAATAATTTTAAAGAAACTTGAAAACTACGCCCAATTTGCTATCACCAAATTAAATCAGCTCAGTTTTATTTTAAGCTTACAGTACGAGTCTCTTCAGAATTAATGTCTTAATCTAAAATATTCAAATTAGTTTCAACATAATAACTGCAGGCGATAATTTCTCCGGAGTTCACGTGATAATGACCCGGCTGATAATGATCAAAACAAAACAGCATACTTCGCTATTTATCAAATACAAACATGACAAATTATAAATATAATTTTGGAAGTAACCTTTAGGTATCGAGTCAAAATCTGACTGCTCATCGTAAGAGATTAATATCTCGTTATAAAAACAGTAAAGGTACTTCGTGCTTTAAATCGGCTGGATTGGACTATCATCAAGAAGTGCTTGCAAACAAGATGAGCGAGCATCAGCTATTATTTCAATTCATGGTCTTTATGATCCTGTATTATTAGCTTCGCAGTCAAAATATGCTTGAGATCTTCTGTTTTATTTTGCTGAGTATTAAAGCTATGGGAATTTGTTTTTGATACAAAATGAATTGTTGTACGTACAGCATTTCAGATTTTACGTCAGCATGCTGTACCGCCCATACTGTTTTTATTCAATTTTGATATCAAGCTTCGATCGTCGTATAAACAAATGATGAAACCGATCGGCCAGCGACCCCAGCTGCCAGATGAACGTTATACTATCTTAAGTCCGACAATAGAAATCTATCCGATGAATAATAACTCATTGTCTTACTTTTTGTGGAACTAATCACTTTATTGTTCCTCTATTATAATCAATTATTCGATTAAGTTTCTTATAAATGACAGTATCGATCTCATCGAATGCATATCGTCATTCATTAACATGCTCCGGCGATATTTTATTTTAGTATCATCGACTCGGCTTTTGTCTATCCAAATTATTAAGTGATGTTGTAACTTTAATCATTAACAATCTTATATTCTTTAATAGACATTCCATTCGATCGCCTACCGAATTTTTATGACCCATGTGTTAATACGTCAACAAATCATTACAGAGAAATGATCGAATGGTTTTCTCAATTCTTAATTAACTTTAAGTTGCCGAGTTTGGGTTTGTTTTGGAGAAGCGTTTGATCTGTTTTCGGATCAGTATAGACTACCCACGTCGTTAATTCGTTTACAACTTACAAGTCTTACAACCTTTCCGCTCATTAACCGCCAATCCTAAGGCGATTAAGTTGTAACGTATTTTAAAAACCCTACTTATATGTACCAATTAAAAGTTACTCCCTCTAAAGACTCTCACGCCTCGCACACAGATACAAATCTTTACGATAGGAAGAATTACTGTATTTGTTATGTTATTGCTGGAAATTCTGTTTATACCGAGATCTTCACTGAGATATTAATATTTCATAAAGTTCTCTATTATTTGAGAATGATTAATGACGATGCCTTTCTCTGCCTTCTAAACAAATTAAGCTGGAACTTGAAAACGTTCTCACAATAATTTATCTTTGTTGGCGATTGATTTGCAAAAAAATGAATATCCGAAATGGTATCTAGTAAGCAGAATTTATGTTTGGGTATTCCTTATAGCAACCAAGATAAGCCTTTCAGTCAGGTCACTGAATCAGATTAGTTTTTATGTGTTATTGCTTCGGCGCAAGGGTCAGGTTTGTTTGGAAATGCTTGTTCGTGAGCTGTACGAAGATGCGAGGTTCAAAAAAGTGTCAAATTGATCATGCAGTACGATCACGTTCCGGCCGGCCGGTCAGGGATCGGAAGTCGGTTCTGTGTAACTAAACCAATCAAGCAGCCATTGTCTCAGATCGCATAGCGTGTATCGGTTTTCTGTTATGTATTATGTACTTATATACTATTGGTATTTGTTAGGGTGTATTGTGATTATAGTGTTGTGGTATGCGTAACTGATTTGGTCCTATAGTTCGCAGATGCTTTTTAAAGCTCTTGCAAGACCATGGGACAGAAATGATAATACATAATAATAATGAAGTGATACATTAAAATATGTAGTCTTATAAAATCCTCTTTAAAACTCATAATTAACACAAAAATAACACATAGCTAAGGTCTAAATTCCACAGAACTAAACTGCTGCTTCCTTACTTGCTGTTTAGCATAAAATCTTTGCAAGGTTTTTTTGTGTGTTCATCATCATCATCATCAGCCTGAAGACGTCCACTGCTGAACATAGGCTTCCCCCTTACATAGGCCTCCCCCTTTTGTGTGTTAAGTTAAATTAAATAAACTACTAAACTGCACCTTATAGCTACATTTCAAAGCAACCACCAGAGTACGTGATTAGAGCAGAGCTATCTTCCTCTAGAATCTTCACGTTTTAGAACTGAAACAAGTGCTGTCAAATTTTCAGAACCATAATATGCTCTATACAAAGCATAAACGTCGATAATTCGGAGAATATTCTCCTACTAAACGACACTAACATAATTTTATGTGTTCATTTCTGGAGGCATGAAGGTAGATTTTGAAGGTGATCCATAGCAAAATTTTGTTTTTTTAATGTACGATTCATGTTTTTATTGAAACTGTTGGTTTAGGTCCGGTCAGTTTTGGCAGACCAAAAGAAAACGCAAAAGAGAATGAGAGTGGCGTAGAGTATATAGATGGCACTACACACAATACACTAATGTAGTGTAAAAGTCAATATTGAGCCCTGTTGATGCTCTAATGAAAAATCAGAGCTTAAAAAGACACATTGCAGTTTTATGGACAGTTCGAACACAAACTTTATCATGTAAGCTTTAAAATTGTTCCCACAAAAGCGAACACTACCTTTCCGATTTTTTACTGTCACTTGGGCTTTTTCGTAGTCGTATCAATACATTTAACGACAGTCGCGAAACATAGTGGAAAATATGACGTCATTAAACCATCTAACGTCTGTAATGTTGGTTTTATGGCACGGGGAGCAACGCTAAGGGACCGCGTATTTGTAGAGGCCCATAAAGATTTCCATCTATATTATGTTGTGCTTGCGGCGGTTCGGTACTTTTATTTCGGACCTTGATGTTGTGTTCAAATCACAGTTCATTGTTATGTTATTGTGTGATGTTGGTTTATTCTCCGCTTTATTAGTATCGAGCTAAAGTTCGATATTCGATGTGCTTTATGGTATGGGCTAGAATTCATCATATCCAAGGCTATTACATAGTTATAGTCACTTCAGTTTTCAACTGATGGTTCTTTGCCAACATAATCTACGTAAAAAAAACTTTTCAAAAATACCAATTTTGAAAGATCTAGATATTTTCACATAATATATAAATATATTATATATAATTAAATATAAATTCTATTGTAGAAGTTTTCAAAAATAATTTATAATATATCGTATTATTGCTTATGGTGATTTTGAGGCTGAGCGAAACGAACCCAAACGGTTTAAACTTAGATTTCTGTTCCTCATAGAGTTGCTTTATCTATCACCATCACATCAACAAGCTGTCACCATACATACTATAGTACCGTCTCATGAAATAAACAAAAAGACGCAGCAAACGACAGAACGAACAAGTTGCCTTCCTCAGAGCCAACCCAACTCATTCCTTTAAAATATAATCTTCTGCAAAGATTGCAACCACAAAAATAAAGAGGCAGAAGGCGAGCAAGCACAAAATATCAATAAACAACTACCGGCAAATAGTGCGATTTCCCTCGCGGAGTTTACCTAAGTGTCGGCCTGTAACCACGGTGGGGTCTGTAAGGATGTTTATAGGTCACGACAAATACGAGCAAAGGTCGAATTCGAAATTGCAAAAGTTTTTTTGGTTGGAGATTCCAAACACACATTTATACATATAGATCCAACTATGGACTTGATAGATAGCGTTGAACCAAATTTCGTTTACAGGAATAATGGATAGATCCCTTTGGTAAACCGTATAATATTAGACTTAAAGTCAAAAGCGCATTGAGTAAACAGTTCTGTAAATCATTCAGTACTGAATATTTATGTCTAAGGCGAGTCATCCTCACTCAAGTCAAATTTGATTTCTAATTGTTTTTGTTAATATTTGATTTAAGTTAGATATTATGTTCGTTCATCAATTTTACCGCGGTATGTACAACATTATAGTTGCACTTATTGTAAAAATTCTCCTGTCCGTCTTCTAATAATTGTATAACACTTCAAAATGTAATTACAAACTGCCAATAAAAATTATTTTCGTTAAGAAACTATTTTGATTACGACTATAAAGCTGCGGCAGTAAACCATTTCAACACGATAGGTGTCAAATGAGGCGTTTCACAGTTTCACATATCAACTCCAATTTGTCGGACTGACAATTGGAGTGTGAAGTGTTGTGACATTCCGGGGGCCTACTGTTACAAATCTGTACGGCGTATTTTTAAATTATTTGTTTCTTTTTGGCTTCGGCGTGCAAAGAAAATAATAGAATAGAAAATACTTCATTGCACACCAGATAAAAAAAAACACTGCACAGTCTGCACATTGTGCCATTTTGAATACATTTGATACTCAAATACTTGCTTTCTTATAATTGTAATCTTTCTTTATATTCTATTAAGTCTAGTTTAGGTTGTTTTAGTTCATCTAGTCGAATACACAGTTCTTCACTTGTGTGAATTACAGGTCGTTACTTTGAGAATCGGGAAATACGGAAATTATATTACCTATATAGTGCTATTAACTCCCTGACTCCAAGTTAAAGCTCACGATTTACTATGTATATCGAGATGCTTTCCACACTTTGTTCCATTATCTACGTTTACTTACGTTGTTTTCTTCGGAATCATTGCGCCTATATCGGAATCTCTAAAACTTTCGGAAGCACTTGCATCGAATGTGGCTACGTACTGTAAATATCGGGCACGACCAGCGCCTCCGGTCTAAATTTGTACCATTCCGAAATACGCTTACTCCAACACATTATCTCAGTTTATTACCTATAAAAGTCAGAAGAAACGTACTACATTTGCGCCGCACAGCCCTTATTTTCAGAACCTAATAGCTTGCTCTTTATAGGCTCCGTGTCCTTATATTTTATAGCATTAACCATGCATAGATTTTTTTCGCGATCACCGTATATTACCGCTATACAATAAAAATGGTGTTTATGTTGATATTTTATTACAAGCGCGTGATATTTCGCTAATACGGCAGTTTTTATTATAATTCATAAAAGATTTATCGGCTCTTAAATTTTAATGTTCGCAGGTGATGATCAAAGTATCAAAATATAGCTTTTGTGATTCCATAAGAATGTGTTTTTGTTCTGTTCTATTTTTGACTGTTTCCATACCTACCAAATAATAATCACAATAGTCACAATGTTGGACCAAAACAGTTTTTGTCATAAAAGATGGCTAATAGTGCCCTATTATGATATTAATAATATCATACTTTAAAATCTACAAGAATATTACATCAAGTCGTAAGGACGTAATTTATGGATATGCCAATAATGACATATCCATAACTATGAAGTTTTTTTCCGTGACTTCGTCCACGTTTTAGTATTTGTTCAAACGGATAAAATGATGCGCGAACGCATTTCAAACAAAACATTTCTGATACACCTTGCACACACGTATTGTAAGTTAATATACTATGCCAGAAAGCTTCACTCAACTGCCAAAAACAACAGCTTTACAACGTGTCAACTCAATCGGGATAAGATGCGCAAACGCATATAAGACGAACAAACATTAAAATTGTATGTGCAATATTTTTGTTACATTTATATTTTGCAATTGCTGAGATGAATAAGAATTCAAAACCAGCTACTATAAATATTCTTATAGAATGCATAAATTGCAGATCCACTTAATATTAAGTTACTGTAGAATCCCTAAATTATAGATCTTCTTAATGTTGTGTTAATGAAATACGTTATGTTTTAAACTATGATACGTGTCGGTATTATCTTTTGTGTCTGTATTTATCAAAAGAGGAACCTAGCCGTTTTGCCGATTTGGGTCCTTCCGACCAAAGGAATGCCGTCCAAACGGTCCAGCTCAGTCCATTCGATTGTCCCTATTATTGTGTGAGGCAACTCACCCGATACTTCAGATACACGGTAAATATTTATCCGTCAAAGTACTCGTAGGTTACACCTCTGTTGCCACCGGATTCATGAAACCTAAACCTTATTGTTCACCTGTTTACACCGTTAAGTAGCCATCTGTCTTTCCCCAGCCATTTTGTAATTTAATTAGCAGCTTTTTGCCGGTTTTTCGTCGGATTCCTATGGACCACATAAAATCTGGACCATATGTGAGATTTCATATTCATTCACAAGAAAGGAAGTGAAGTAGTGAATTAGAATCACATGCCGTAAGTTGCGTTGTGTGGTTGTCTTTGTTTACACCTTATTTGTTAATTTGTAGGATCCTTGAATGGGTAGCTTTTGTTTGGTTCTGCCTTCTTAGCATGTTTTTTACCAACTTCAAAAACAAAGGAGGCTCTGAATTCGACTGCATGTTTATTTTATTTAGATTTTTCTAGAAGTTATCTACGTTGCTCTTTTGTTTGTATTTATTTTTTCCATTAAGAAACAATAATGCCGTTTGTTTAATTAGGTACCTAAAAACACTTTTTCTTCCCAACTTTCCTAACTTTTTCATACTGCAGAGTAACGGAACGAGCAGCTTATTACCCTAATGGTAAGCACCCGCTTGCTTAACAACATTTGTTGTGTCACCCAGTACACTACATTGAAAATGTTGAGCACCGCTGCACTCGTCAATATAACTTTTACCAAGTTGAACACTGTTCAGTGGTAAGAACATCGTTAAAGATAATGAACTTAATTCATCCATCACTTATCCTTCTTGGCTCACAAGCACCAAACCCGAAACTTACTGTCAGTCTTAAAAGTTCAACGTTAATTTAAAAATCACTTTTAATAAAGCGATTACCGTAACTTATGCTCTTAAATTTTAACCCTTCAACTACCGTGGGAATGCAAAAAGTTTTAGACACCCTAAACGCTCAGGCCACCTGATTCATTCGCAACTTCCTGCACGCAAAGAAACCGCATAAGCACTACCCGCCGTCGTGTGAGATCCCGAAACGGACCAGTAAGGTCTCTCTCATTTCATCTGCTGTTATTTCATTTTGCACGTTGCATTTTCTTTCTCCAACTCAAGATTAGTCAGAATAAAATAGAGTATAGAGTCACGTTTGCAGAAAAAAAAACTTAATCTAAGGTGCAATGGGTGGAATTATCGCTAAAAGCGATTTCTTTCAGTCTACCTTTGAGTGATTGTTGGAGTAAAATAATTGAGCGATAGAAATATTTTAACGCTTCAGGAAAGAAGCAAAAGACAGTGGGAGAATAGAAAAAGGTGTGTCAGGATCTTTTCCAAGAGCATTTGGAAAGAATAGTCTTTGCCTACCCCAACGGAAAAAAGGCGTGAATGTATGTTTGTATGTGTATAACCTAGTATGCCACACTCTCTGGCTAGAAATCCAGTTTGAGGACTATCTTAGCTACTGCATTTGGGTTTAGAAGTCGAACGGACGCGTGTTGCGCATTTCGTGTTCCAAATTATACTGTGTTCTCTTGTTTATCTGTATCGCCCGACACTAGTGTGCGTAAGTTTCGTCAGATGTTGTTAGTGAAACACCCTTACTGTTACGTTGTGAATGGGTTTGGACCGGGATAACTTTTTGTGTGAATTTTTTCAATGTTTTGATATGGTCCAGAATACCGGGAGCGGAACTTGAGGGTTATCTTAATCTATGATTTTACGTTACTTTGTATGGTCACTTAGTCTTAACTTTGTTTGTTTGGGTTCTGTTTTTTATTTTATGAAGCTATGTATTTTGCTGCAAAAATGTATAATTAAATACTATCTAAATATTACGAAACAGGTATTGCGAATGTTTAAGAAATTCAAAGACTTCTACAGAACAATTAATTCACTAACGGCTTCTTTGAATAATTGAAATGCTACCTAAATTGAAAACATTCATGAAATCACTGAAAATTCGAAATGTTTGAAGCAGCTAGTCTAGGGTTCACGAATTAGGCCAACAGATTACAATACGGCTACAAACCGTCTACAGCTGAAAACCACATGGTTGGATACAAAGATATATAATTATGTATTTACCTATGTCTTAAAAAAGAAAAACCATACATCAAACACTGTTTTGAAGCCATTTTAGTTAATGGTTAGTTAAAATACTTGTCGTTGCAGTAATTTATAAAAATAAGTATTTGTTTTCGGTTTTTACATTTAATTATATTCAATAAAACACCTACCTAGGGATTACTTTCTTTCTAACAGCACTGCCCTCCCGCAGTTA
Source organism: Hylaea fasciaria (assembly GCA_905147375.1). Lineage (NCBI taxonomy): Eukaryota > Metazoa > Arthropoda > Insecta > Lepidoptera > Geometridae > Hylaea > Hylaea fasciaria. The sequence continues at coordinate 8,634,294 of LR990202.1, read as the reverse complement.
AAAAGATTGTAATTTTTTCACGTCTAAATCATGACAAAAACCACAAATATCAATTAAACTCTGTTGTTTCGCCATCAAACTCCAACTTTTTCATTAACACGTAAAAGCTTAAGCCCCCTAAACGAATTAAGAATATCCCCCCTCAGGGGACGTATGAAATTAACTGCAGAGATTTACCATCTTGAAAGAAAATACATTTTTGGATTTGGTCTTTGTTTACAAATAATTAAAATAAAGATTATTGTTGAGTATCTACGGTTTACGATTTTAGGAGTTTGTTTTATTTTTGGAACCAGCTTTTACCTACTGTTACTTCACTTCAGTTCCGTTCATGACTATTGAATTAATTAATTTCCGTTTTTATAGTGGTACGGAACCCTTCGTGCGCGAGTCCGACTCACACTTTACCGGTTTTTAAGCAGTGATTACATTGCTCAGTTCAAAATTATCGGGGTTCTTGAAATTTCTGTCATTTTATATTTCTGTCATATTCGTGTACTTATAGATAAAACATTTTGATTATCAAATAAAATTTGCAGTCTGATAAAATCTGACATCCAGATGCCAGCACTATCTAACTCATCAAAACAAACAACAAAGATTATTAAACAAGAGATAATAGTAAAATTGGCCGTCAAAATTTTTTTTAATAAGATATTCATATTAATTTCACGATAACTTATTTGAACTAGAACAATAAGCATTAAATTACATCTGTGGGCGCTAAGTAAAGTTCGGTGTTTATTTGAAAACCGAAAAAATATGCGGAGCGTAAACAAGGTTTAATTTGTTGCCATTAATAATCATGATGAGAATGTATTACCCTCAGAGGTGGATTCGGTCCTATCCTTACTGTTGTATATAATTTTATATTTTTTAAGGGAAGTTTTTCTTGGCAAACTTATGAAATTATAATACAGATTAATACTTACTATAGGAATGAAAGAATTTATGTTTCGAACTAGAGAAATAGTCAACATTTGTTTTAATTAGGTATGTCATATTACTTACTCTACCTAATTACTTTTTTCTTTTAAATAGGAATGTTTATTAACTAGAGAAAAAGAGAGGCACTTATACGTTAAAACTTTATGCTCGTATTATGTCTTGACTAATTGTAGAAAATTATAAAAGCTTTGCCTTTTTAAGCTAACTTAGAAAAGTGACATTCCGATAAGCTCTGAAAAATTAGTATCCACCAAAAACCTTCGTCTGAAGCCCTGAAAATAGTACACCCTATTATTTAGTGTCTAAGCTCTACCACAATTTTTTAAAACCTTACCGCAATAAATGTTCAGTCAGGTTATTCACAATTTAGACACACGTCGCCAAATTATCATTTAGGTAAAGTAGCAAAGCGTGCGTTTTTGTTCAGCCATTCGACTCTACCTAGAGCCTGGTTATCAACGAAAACGCAATAAAATAAGCACCACCGCGCACCATTCCTCTGGAAATTGATAGACATGGAGTTATCATTTGACAGTGTGCGTGCCGTACTGTTTCGTCACGCGACTCTGTTTGCCGTGCCCAAGTTAGCATAGAATAATGATGAGGGACGGAGTAGATGTGCAAGTTTGAAGAAATCGAAGCTGAGTTTGCCTAAGGGTTTCCAGTGGATTACTGTCTAAATGGCCGTAACTTGAGATGTAAGGTAAGGTCGTATATTTTGGTAATTTTACTTTGTATGTTTATTTGTAGTATATGTCATAATGAAACCCAATTTATTTATTTATTGATTTGTTAACAAGAAGAACGGCATGTCAATTACACTTATTGTCAGAATAAGTCAAAGTAAGTAATTAATACAATAATTATAAAAACAAAAAAACAAAAACAAAGTATGAAATCAGGATTGCTGACAAAATGTCAATATTAAATTAATAATTGCATACAAAATGTCAAAATATCAGAGTGCAACAAACAGTGGTCTTACGGATCTTGATTCACTATATGACAGAGGTATGGAGAATAGTTTTGTCCAACCCAGTTTTGTCGCACCTAATTGCTCCGTGCTTTGAAAGTGCTGGTTGTTATCTGTAAAAATCAGCCATTAAGCCATGTAAGGAGCATTTAGGCGGCCTTACGAAATACTAACACCACAGGCCGCCATTACCTCATTCGGCGGAAGGTAGGTAAACGCGGCCATTCCCTTACCACCATCTGTTGGCAATTCAACATTCTTTGCCTTGCCTAGTAGTATTTTACGCCCTATCCGTCACCTTGTCGTATATAATAAAACTTGTTGTGACCGTCATCGGGCAAGGACCCTACTTTTATGTTTTTTATGTTTTCTACTCGCTCGCACCCCTTTGGTTAAAAAAAACTAAAGAAACCTAAAGATTCCTTATCTTTATTTTAGTGAGAGCATTTTGAAAAACTTGTATAAACGGTGTTCTTGTCATGTGTAGCCATTACGTTTTATCTGTCAGTGGAATCAGCTAAATATAGTGCGTGATGGTATGACTCGTTTGTTTTTTGAATAAAAATTATGTTTTTAAGACGAATATGGTAGACATAAAAAAACATTATTCAGTTTTCCTTGTGTCACCAAAAAGTTATGGCATGTAAACTTTTTGACAATGGTTTCCATAAAGACAGTTAATTAACGCATTGTTTTTCTACAAACAATGATATTATCGTATTATACTATATTTACCTTATATACTTTTTATGAATAATACAGTCGTCATTAATAAAATAAACAAATTTTCATAAATGTTATTATTTGAACTTTGAATCGTTCATTCAATAGTTTTATTCCGAACAAGTCTACACCGTCGTGTATCGCTATTTTTAATAACCGGAGAGCATTTATGAAGCAAATCTCGAAAGTAGAAGAAGCGAAAAAGGTGTGTCAGGATCAGTAGCATGTGGAAAGATGTAGTCTCTGCCTACCCCAACGGGGAAAAGGCGTGACTGTATGCATGTATGTATGTATGTATTTGTTAAAAGAATGCCTACTTAAATTTTAACACGACTCATTTTAAAACCTTTAGAAACGTTTATAAAACATAACGCCCATTCAGTTAACGGCGGCACCGGCTGCTATATTTTAAGTAATTAAGCATCGGCACTGTCACCAAGAACAGTCACGCCAATGTGCGTGATCGTAATTCACCAATTAGGTTTGCCTTCTTGGAGAAATACTCCGGTTTAAATGTATGGATTTATTGGATGGCACGAAGGAAGTTTTTTCTGCAGTTATGTTGAAGTTGCCATCAGGAAATTGTTTCTAACTAGCTGTGATGTGAGCGAGGCAGAAAAAAGTTTAGAAGCGAGCTTTGAAATAAGTACGTGGTTCGTGCATGCTGTACTTACTTAGTTTGGTAAATCTGTTGATTTTTTAGAAGACTTCATACTGTAGCGTAATTTTTGTACAGTCCTACTTATAATACATTTTAATTGAATTTTGCAACGTTATTTGCTTTTCAGATCTAGTGCCGATCTCTGCTATCAGGTGCCTTAATAGCTTGTGACGTGGCTGAACGAATTCATCTCATCTCATCTTTCATATTTTTTTTATTTAAAACGTAGCCCACACTATGATTTCTCCTGTGTCGTGGGTACCGTTTACAGTCACATACACATAACACCCAGACCAGAAACAAATATTATGTGAATCACACAAATATTTATTCCAGACGTGAATCGAACCCGCGACCCAAGCGCGCAGCAGTCCGATTGCTCAGCCACTACGCCAAATGCGTCGTCAAAAATTACTGTTATCAATCGAAAACAAGCGGGACCAACGCTTTAACGTGCGAAGCAGGGAAGCTTCGAGCGCTCCCGGGCTATCTAGGCGGTCATGTTCATTGTTCACTATCGGTATCAGTAGAAAATCAGAACCCCATAAAAAATAAACTTTCCAGAAGTTATTAAAAATGCCAAAAGCTATAGTGCGTAAGAAAGACTCTAAAGATATAGCACCTCAAGAATATTGAAAATAAAAATGGCGAACACAAGCGCATAACAGAATCGGAACTCCAGTCGGCACATTAATATCGATTTCACTATAAAACATACCTTCACGTGCCATTTAGATGCCGATAACATGTAAAACAGGATATACAAATATTCCGAAATAAGCGTACCGCGACAGACTTTACCCACATTATTTTTTCACCGACGCGCTCATGGGGAGATTTCGACTCGTTTCCTTTTAACGCATTCCAAAAAAACCCCTATAGGCGCAAATAAAAACACGAATAACCCTTTAGAACGCGGCGCTCCCGTTGTTTCTATTATCATTGCCTTTCGAGGGGCACTGGCGTTTTTTTTTGCGCTGGAAAAATAAGCAAGTGCCGGATATGGGAGCCGTTCTCCATCTGTTTTATTAAAACTGCGATATTGATCTCGATCGCCGTTTGAGCGGAATCGACGCGTTTTAATTGAATGATTCGATTTGAATCAATGGAAACTCGATTGTACAATGTTTGGGTTGAATCGATTTATCGCATGTTACTCATGATGTAACGCCTCTTCGCTTTCCGCGATGATTGGATTTGTTTATCGCTGTATCGATCCGTTATCAGAATGGGGATTTTTGTTTTTATTGGGAATTCGGTGTGATAAGAATATAAATCTTGAAAGAGGCGGGCTCTCAAGTATTTGTACACTTCAGTCAACACAGTAAAAATCGTAACTGTTTACTTAATCAATTCAGTTCGTTGAATATTTAAGGCTTCGTTCGATTCGTCAGCTTTCAATTGGAGCCCTTATAAGTACCGAATGAAAATTCTCAAAAAACATTTTTACTCCAATCGCCAGTATGAATAAAACACAAAAACTCAGTGCCGCCTCTCGTTTTTGTCTACAAAAAGTGGACAGACCTAAATGGCGTGTATATTTTTTGAACGAACAATGAACGAGAAAAAGATTCGAGTAAATATAATGTTTATTTACAGTGAATTCAATCAATTACGGCGACCATCAGTGGTCACCCACCGAATATATGGGCTCTCGACGTGCCGTGATGAGTTCGGAGTTAGCAAAAAATTCAGTTCGTCGTTTGCTAGAGATAAAAACTCTTTGGACAAGTCGGACGGTCAAGCATGGCAAAAACCGTGGATGTCCGAGCACCGAAGCTTGGGAATGCGATGAAAAACTCCACCATTGATTGGATACGGCATTTTGCAATGACTATGGTATTTAAGTTTTTACATTACAGGCTGTAGGATTAAATGCTTCAGGACGAGATACAATTAGAAGCGGTACACTCTGTTTAGTTAACAAGAAATGCTGTTATTCAAAACAGTATTTTTATGGTTTAATTGTTGTGATTCTTATTATTCCCATAAAATTGATCTATGTCAGCCTAAATTCAAATAACTGTGAACCACGAACTACATTTTGAGAGCAAATTAATTTGCAATGGCAAGTTAGATATGCTCCCGTAACCGCTTTCGTAGTAACATTGAGTAATTCAATGTTACTAAAGTGATGAAACTTTATAAGTAACGTTATTTTGTATGTTGCAATTCGATTCTGTTCTAGTTTCAGTATATTGCAGTAGTTTGGAACCATGACTTGGGTATTCCTGTTAAGTTCAGTCTCTCAAAAAAATTACCTTAGGTATTTTTGGGTTTACCAATATTGATCACACTGTCTTTTTCTGCGTCGATATAATTGTATTACATTACGTGGCTTAGTATTACTACTTCTGCAATGCCGAACACTTCTAAAGCAACACTGCGTCTTCGCATTAAACCACAACTTTGACCAACGAAACCTTTGCATCATTTTCTCTGTAAGCTCCTAAATATTTTCGCACATCCTCAGTATTGCTAATGAAATCGTGTCGATGTAGAAAACAAGCGGCGGCGATCGCATCAGAAAGCGCTTACAGCGCTGACCGCTTTTTGCCACTAATCGTAACTTATACGAAGACTTGAGCACCCACTGCAACTAGTTTGTGAGGGAATTGAATGACAGTGGTAACGACGGGCTGGACGTGTGAATTGGTGATTAAATCCAATATGGTTTCTCAAATAGAATTCGTGACATCTTTTATTTTTTGCGTGGGGTGATCGTGATTGGAAAGAGTTTTACTTAATAAAAAGGTCTTTCATCGTTTCTCAGTTACTTTGGTCACAAGAAGGTATTTGATTATACAAGCGACAATTTAGTCACTACCATCTTGAAGAAAATGCTTATTATATACGGTTTTGGGTTTATTGTACCAAACGTCATATTTTATAATAATTATCTATAGAAAAAATGAATTTTGACCTCTAGATGTTGCCATTTCAAATATTCGTCAATTAGTATCGAATCACAAGTTTTATGCAAGACTCTTGTTCTAATAAGGATCCAAATACAATTAAAAAGCCTCTTTTAAAGTATATAGACAGATCTAACAGTTACACTGAAACGTTATTGTAGGTATAAGTTTCTCAATATAGGTCAGCAATCGATAGCTTCTTTAGCTATCTATATAAACTTCAGAAATTAAGTGTTCAGAATTCCACCACACCCAACTTTGTCTCGGTCAATCATAAATCAAACCACCAAAATTCTCTATTCACGACATGATTTGGTAAACTATGTTATTCAACAAATTGTAAACTTATAAAACCTTCAAAATAAGTACTTCAAGACTTTACTGATTGCCTACTATATATACTTTAAAATTCTTGTTTTTTTAACCGAAATCTGTTACAGAAGGCTTTCGCTTCACTGGGTCTTTGATGGCTAAAACTTTGTGCTCGGCATTTTTCTTAGCTCCGTAACGGAAGTATAAACAAGGGACAGCAGACTACAAAAATATGTAAGCGCTCAAGCACCTTGTCACACTAAAGTATTCTCAAGATTCCTTCAAGCGCAATCGAAACTGAAGTGTTCTCATCGTGATAGGGTACAAGTTACATTTTATCTTTGTAGTTGACTCGACAAGAAATAAAAGGAAGCTAAATTGAACGTCTACGTAGTTCTGTTACAAAACTTGGTAAATTTCTGATGTTTTTCTTAATACAAAGATATTGTTTTACTAGGGTGAACTTTTGTAACTGTGACAACGGCTAATATGAAAGCTTCAGCAAATCTAGTGAAGTAAAAACACGATATCACAACGCAGGCCACCAAACGACTAACACCAACAATTACACAGTTTAACATTCGAAGAAACATTCATTAAACCAGAGTTAGCTCGAGACTTTGACAACTTGTAAAAGGGGGCTACTCAAAACTTCCATCCATTACAATTCACAGTTACGCAATATCGTAGTATCGCAACTATCGCAAGGTCACAGCAATGCGTGGCGCGTGCGAGCAATCGACCATTCTACAATAGAACTGCAGGCACATTGATATTGTTTCGACGCACGATTTACCACTACGGGTTATTTGCCGCGCACCGGGATAGCTCTGACGATGGTGTAGAGAAAGAATTAATAGTTAGAAAGGAAAGTAATGCAAAGTTTTGCTACGTTTTGGTTTCATACATTTTGAGATAACTTGAATTTAATAACTTGAATTTAATAACTTGTTTTACTAATAAAATTAGAAAATACAAGGTAAGGATTGAACCGTTCCAATATTTCATATTGAGAACATTTTATAGTGTCATGACTCATTATTAAGATTGCATTAACTTAGCCATTACTTTGTTTTATTTTGTACTTAATGGCAAATATTCATTGAGATAAGTACGTAGATTTAAAAGTATTGATGATTATCAAAATAAATATATTATTGTATAAACATAGTGCATAAAATAAAGTTTCCCCTCTACCATTTGCTTATACTGTGACTGTGTTCTCTCTTGCTGGCGGATCTCTCTTGACTTTTGTTTTAGTATCGCGTCGACGTCGATATGAGTTTTGTGGTAGCCCCCTCGGATGCACGCACGATAGATCTTGAGATGGATGTTTTGCGCTCAGTTTATTTAGTATTAGTTCTGGGTAATTTGTCGATCTGTCGTTACTCGTAATACTTGGTCAATATTCTTGCTAAGGATGGGAATTATTATTATTTATTAGGCCATGACAAAATCAATCCCACAGGGGCTGTGAAATTCGTGACGTTTAATTCCTTAGATGGTCAATTAAAAGTTCTGTCTTTCAGCCGAAAGATTACAATTAATCAAAAATGATAAGCACTAAGTTGCATCCGTCCACGCAAAAAATAACATAAAGCAGAGGCGGCAAACCGTTGAATTTGTAAATTTATTACCCTAAATTGTACACTTTATTGTTAGGTTTGTTTTCGCGATATAATACTCTCCAGGGGTCCAGAATGCGATGATAACTTAAAATTAATATTCTGTCAGTGTATGCGATTTTTGGATCTGTATTTTATGTTGATACGATCGCGATATTCAACCGATTTTGAGTGTAACGCAAACAATTATTATTTGTCTTCAGTTTGGAGGCGTATTTGTTTTGCGCGTGATATTGCATCGGGGATCAAAGTTTTGAAAGGTAGCAGGTAATATATTTTATTACTCGGTTCTTTAACTGGTTAAAAGGTAAATTTAAATTTACATAATAATTCATTTATGGCGGTAAGCACATCCTTTTAACAACAAAAGAAGTGAATAAAATTAAAACTGAATGTTTTTTTTCGTTGACCAGCTTGAGTACATCGGCCAGAAAATAAATATTACTTGTGAGGTAACGTGTTTGTTAAAATCACACTTTCCTACTTCCTTATCTGAAATAAGACCATTCAATAAAAATGAATACCTAAATCGATTTGGCCAATCGAATGAGTATGATTCAATTATTATAAGTATTATAGCTTAGATACATAATATATTTAATTTTCTACATAATAAATAATATTTTTCTACAGTGAGAGAAATGTGTTGGTACGTAAAATGGCAGCCATCCGTTGGTACAGTATGAAAAAAATGCATGAACCCCCCAAACCTCCGAAGAAGAAAAAACCGCAAACCAAAATCTATAACATGAACAATATTTTGATGCATAGATGGATTAGAATCTAATAAAATAGAAAGCCCTTTATTCTTACACCAAAAGGAAACACACTACAGAAAACCAACAATACTTCAAGTAATCGTTGTACATAAATCAATCAATTTCTATTAAGTCTTTCACATCACTTTTAGCAATAAAGTTTCTAATAGCCTAATTGCTACTTATCAAAAGAAGTACCTCCACTTCTATTCAAGTTATTTTTACACTAGATAGCGATCGATATCAGAAGCTACCCGCATTAGCTACGAGGTCGTTTTTGTCTATAATTAAATTACTAATGTCTCCCAATCACGTCATTCAACGCACTACTTTTCTTTTCAATTATTCAGGAGGCTTCATTTGGTATAGAACTTGGCGTATTTTCATTACATAATCTGTTTGAAATATTTTTTGTTGCCAATTCAGTCATGTTCAATTATTTTTTTATCCATAGAGTCTCTTATTGGATAATTAATTGATTCTAACGTGCCTATATTTGCTGTTCCACTGTAGAAACAGCCTAATAAGACTTCCTTGACTGATTTTATTTCAATCATCCAGTTATTTGGGACGAGGCTTCTCTCAAAAGCGGGCCATTATATTAATTCAAGGACTAATTAATATTTTAATTAGTATTTAAACGGGTCTAATTCGCGCACAAACTAATATCAAAATATATAATTTTGACATACCTCGACGTTTCGACCAAGTTACATCGGCCGTGGTCACGAGAAGACGAAGAGACTAAGAGTCTTCTCGTGACCACGGCCGATGTAACTTGGTCGAAACGTCGAGGTATGTCAAAATTATATATTTTGATATTAGTTTGTGCGCGAATTAGACCCGTTTAAATACTAATTAACATGTATTCAGTTCGCGAAAGTTTAAGAACTTCTAATTAATATTCTCATCAGATTTTTTGCCTCGCATAAACCTCAGCTTAACAAAGTATCAATAAAACTGTCTCACATGACATGTCCCGATAACGTTAAGACGATCTTAAAATATGCGATTCATTCTCTTCAAGATTTCGCTGTATCTGCAATATTAAAATTCATTTGGGAAGTTGCCGTCAGCCTTAAACTGATGTATCGAGATAAGGAACAACGATATATTTTTTTCAACATAGCGACTTTCTTAGAAGCCTGCGCCCAGTGTGAACATCGCTGGTTTTTGTAAAGATAACCGTGGCGTGAGAATATCTTTGTCTTTCCAAAGAATTAAGTCGGGTAATTCAATACCTGCTTGCAGTTTTAATTAATTCAGATAGAATCGGCGCAATTATTCCCTAATTTTACGAGGTGTTATAGTTTGCATTTTCTTTAAGTCTCATTAAGTTCATTTCTTATTTGAGCTTCCGAGTCTGGAGCACTTATCGGGTACAATTTGTTCGAACAAATTGGAACAGTTTTTATAGTGAAATTGTTAGCTTTAGTGGACATTTGCGCGTGTTTATGAACCTGAGTATTAAAGTTTACTGTTTCCAATTGGACGGTGGCTAGTATTTTGTGGCCTATAACATTTTTATTTACATATCTTGAAGTAGTTTTTGTGTATGCTCTGCAAATACTAGTGTAGACTTTTAAAATTGCGGGACTTAGGACAACTCTAGCCTTTTATTTCGTATACACTTGCTACTCGCGATGTAGGTAGGTACTATCGTTTATGCAGTAGTTGGAGGTTATAGATGTTAGTAATATAATGTGATACACTGTCTATAACCGATGGGGAAGAAAGGTTCTAGAGTGGCGACCACGGACTGGAAGACGCAGTGTAGGACGGCCTCCCACTAGATGGGTCGACGACATCAAAAGAGTCGCAGGCAACCGGTGGATGCAAGTGGCAAATTGTCGTTCGGTGTAGCGGTCTAAGGGGGAGGCCTATGTTCAGCAGTGGACGTCTTCAGGCTGATGATGACGATGATGACACTATCTATAACACATAACATACATACACACATAGCCACCCCGTATTCCCGTCGGGATGGTCAAAGACTACATTTCCTCATGTTGCGATCTTGACACACTCTTACGTATCTTCCACTTTCATGAATCCTTGTATACAAATGCTCGCCGGATATAGGATGTCTATAATATTTTTAGTATTACGTCCACCACACTGTACTACTTAACTAGTTTTGTGTGCAATAAAGTATTACATAAATAACATTATAAATTTAATAGTTAACAGCGGTTCTTTCGGAACCAAAGCATAGTTAAAATATCATCTTACCTATAGTCTGTATTAAGCAATCAAAACACAAAAATATGTCACGGCATCCCGCAGCGTGACATATGATATTATGCGTTCCTTGAAACAGAACATTTGGAAAACTAACCATGCAGTCCGCGGAGGAAGTGGGCGGTAGACCCTCCAAGATCGCTAGTTAGATAAAACCGAAGTAATAATTAAAAGCTCTGACGTAGCACTTAGTAGCAACAACGCTATATTTGTGCTACTTCGATTGGATACGAATTTACGTATATACATAAATACAATAGTTAATTCGAAGAGTGGACAGGACAAAAGCACTCTTAGAGGTATTCTGTTAAAGCATCATTTTAAGTAACGAAATGTGATTATTGTAACCATACGAGATTCCTACTAATGAAAAAATAATGTGAAAACTAAAGCGAAAACTAACATAACCATAACGGGTTGAAATTTTATCTGTTTTTGCTAAATCTTAATATTAATGTCATAAAACAAATATTCAATGCATTAAATAAATTGAACCGAAACGTAGGCAAGTCGTTTGTCCATTAAGCACAATCTTTCGACATTATCGCATTCACACCATTTGCATTTTGTCCTAATTCCAATTTAAATTAAATAGGGATCGCAATATGTTACGGATTATCGGAGTTAACCGAAATCTTCTGTGAAGTTATTACGAGACAAACGGACACAAACCTTTCCTAATCTCTGAGAAATTCTATTGTTCTCCTTTAATAATAATGGAAGGCCACGTGGCCATTCAAATCCTGTAGTGCTTTACTTTACCTTTAATATGTGTATGAACACAGAATTATTTACAAAAAAAAATTATAAAACTTTCAAAAACTACGTATCTTAATCATTAGGTACAATATTAATTCATTTTATAATGCTGACTCTAATTTGTTGCAAATTTGTCTAATTTGCATGTGTGGCTGAGTGTCACCCCTGTCAAAAATAGGTAATTTTAAATGGGAACGGTTCAGCCGTTCGGACGACACTCTTTTGGTCGGGATGACCCCCAACCCTACTTTTAAATGTCGCCTCTTTTAGGTAACGACTCTCTTAGCTAAGTTTTAATGAACTGTCTTGGCGTAAACTACCTTTGTATCACACCTTAACACTCCAGTTTGCCATTCATATTTATAATAATCTTATTTGTTTGATTTTGTATCTCATTATCACATCTTTGATTTTTTTTAATACATTGGTGTTACGACATTCAAAGCGGAAGCAGACAAATTATCATCGAATGAATCTGTTCTCAATTTTACTAATACCTTTAATTTGAACAAAATGTGACCTGACTCAAAGAAACCGTGCCCTAAAGGTGGGGGGACTTGGGGACAAACCTTTGGCTCGTTTCATTAATGCGGTGAGATCTAATTTGTTATTAAATGGGGCATTATGCCCTTATTTACAGTCCGGTAGAGGGTGCCATTCGGAATCCAATGTATTTTAACTGTCATTGGTCGAATTTAATATGTAAAAGGGGGTTTTCGGCTTCCGGTACTGTTATCGTTTGGGTTTTTTGGAATGCGTTTTTTAGAGAACCTTAATTTCTGTTGTGATATGAACATTCATGAGATCCACTGGCACGTCGATCAGTATAATATCTCATTCATCGTAATACAGGATAGATGTCATGTCTGGGATTGTGATATCTGCTAATGCTGTTTCATAGGCCTCTTTGACTTTAATTTGTGATGAGATGCGGGCTCGATATCCGCACAGGTTATATTATTATATTTGTGTACACCACCGGTTTTGCGCTGAATCTTGATGGTTGGAAAGCCTAGTCTTCGGGGTTATTGATTCCTTAGACAAAATAATTCCTGAATTAAGAATATTCATGTAATCGTAACAGCAATTTTATTCGTTTATTTTTAATCCATTTTTGTTGCTAACTGTACATTCTGTACAAGAGACTGGCCAAGAGCAAGGGAACTATTGTTCGCGCTTCTACATTTACTATAAAGGTTCTAAAGGTAGGAACAGTATTTAAAATCCAACTCCCCAGTTAATAAGTTAACTACTGTGTACTTACACTGTCGCCACACAAACATTATCTGTGGCCGCATCATAGTGAGATTAAGGCTGTAGCGGAGGTGAATGCAGCGTCATGCCTCTGTATGTTTGGTGTTTATCATAAGAGATCGATCTGTTTAACTGCCGGTTTCTGAAACGTCAGCCAACTTTGACTACAGATTAATTTTATTGCTATCCTTGTAATTAGCTTAGTGTCAGATAGAGACAACGATAGTTTTAATTTACAGTCAAAGCCAACAAACGTTCCAGATACTGGCCGTTAGTGATATCGTGACGGTCTGTGGTTTCAGAGGTGCTAAGGCCTCTGACGTTGCTTATCAATTGCTAGCAATAGCTGTCTACCAAAACGTAGGAACCCTGCAAAGCATGGAGCGATGGAAAATTGGTGCAAGGCGTTGATCTTATCCGGCGTCGGTTAGAGTTAAATAAGTTTATCTGGAGCAAAGAAACGTTAACTCAAGTAGCGTAAGATGGATGAAGCTTGCCCTGCAGTTGGCGGAGCTATCTATAAATGATAGGAATTTGTGTTGTGTGCCGTTTAAGCCGCCGGTAGCTCGTCGTTTGGACCTCACTCATAAGATGCTCTAAGCCTCAGGGAATAGACAAAATAAAAATGAACAGTCCTTGTTGGCTTATCGGAGTAGATTACTTTTTCGAAATTTCCTCTAGGGGTCGGTCCGATAAGCGAGTTTTTTTTTATAAATCGTTAAATTTCAAGACAGATTTGTCGAGCCTTTTCTGTTTCACAGCCAAATTCGAGGGGTACTATTAAGTGATCGCTGAGTAAGGATTTCTGTCCGAGGTCAAATGAAGTGCTTAGCATGACGATTTTCCTTCGTTAAAACACCGTGTTTTCTCTGCATGTATTCCTTTTGTGAGGCACGTTCGTTGGTTTGCGTGTGGGCGCGTTAAAGCATAATAACCACTTTTACAAATGCCTTTTAACATTGCCTACCGCACGCAGTGAGAAGTCATATTTTGAAGTATCAACCAAGGTTATTTTAATACCAATCGGGTTTAGGCCATTGTTTTCTTTGGGACATATTTATTTTTGTAGCCACGGCTTGTTTTCTTTGGTGGGTATTGTTTTACTGGTCTACTCTTTGTTTTGTTGAATAACTTTGTTAACATTAAACGTTGCTAGCTCGGTGCTACCGACCTGTATAATTTGACAATTCATTTTGAAATTCTAAATACTTTTATTGAAAACAAATGTACTTATGTAAGTAGTGTTAGCTCAGAGAGTAGTCTCTTATTACCGGAGGCCAAGACTCATATTGATAATTTGAATTTGAACTTAATTTGGTTCAATATTTGATAAAATTTTATGATGACCGCAAAATTTAATTAATAGAAAGTTTCTTTTTACAATCACGTGAAGATCTACCAACAGATTTAGTTTAAAAAACAAATTGAATAGCGAATCTTAATTGCGAACTGTTAAGTTTTTCACGCCATATGTTGATAGAAATGTGATAGCTTCATTTGTTGTATCACTCATTTATACAGTTTTGTCTCATTATAATTCGCCATGGGCGCCGGCTCGGGATTGTCTATTACATCTGAACAATGGGCCTACTAAGTTGTTTTAATAGACCCGACATGGAAACATTATACAGTACGTTAGCTCTAAACAAGTAAGGAACTTCGAGCCACACACACTGATAGGCTGCAAAACGCATCTACGAGTATTATTGGAAGTGGAATAAGGTCTATCTGGCTCTAAATAAATGACAAAGGCAGCAATAACTTATCCGTTGGTCAAAGTTATGAAAGAAGAGGTTCACAGACTGGAGGTAAGAAGTTTTGTGCCAATAGCTGATTAAAATCTACTAATTAAAATACTCTATCTAAATATATTTATCCCCACATCCGGCCCGCGACTACATCCGCAGCTGATAGGTACAGATATTTGATTTGCTCGTTTTGATCACATACATTGCAGTAGGTGCCGATTAAGTTTTATTATTTTAATATTAGAACCTAAATACTATTCAACAAAAACGTAAATATAATTCAACCTACTAAAAGTTTAGGTACTGCCGTATAGCTGTAACCTCAAAATTATTCCATGGACCCCGCAGAATTTTGAGAGTCATTACGCATTGTGCGGTAGAGAGCTATCATCCCTAATATGTATAACACCTGGTATCATAGATGGTTATCAGAAGTGCTTTAATTAAAAACATATGAGTATGTCGATCGGGTGTCGATTATTAGATCGATAAACTTTCGAATCTAATACATAGGATCGATTTAAGTGCACATTTGTTTTGAGGTAGCACAGTCATTGTAGTAGTTTCAGCTATAAACTTAAGTATGCATGAATTAAAAGATATTTGTAGGAATTTATGAAATGGTTAGTACCTACCTATTATCCGCACGGTATTAAGGGAATCAGATATAAGTACATAATTATCTAGGGTTAATTTTTAACAACGGTTTCTTACTAAGTATTCACTACAAATAATCAAGTAAATAATAAATACCTAGTCCTAAATCTTGTGGCATAGATACAAGTAGCATCATAGGGGAGGCTTCCGTCGATTGGGACCGCTAGGTATGGGGGCTGCGGTCCCATCCGCCGGATTGATTGGGTCCTGCATAAAACAGCAGTTTATTTTAATTGTTAGCCGAGTGGGTGAACGTTCGCCTGCCAAAACGGAGGTGACTAGTTCAAATCCCAGTACGACCACGTATCAATGTGTTTTTTGTTAGACACATGTACGTTATTAACACTCGCTTTTCGGTGAAGGAAAATATTGTGAGGAAACCAACATGCCTGAGAATTATTTCGGAGGTATGTTATCCACTAATAGGGACTAGGCCCTCGTAGTGGATTATGGCCTAACCCTCCTTCTGGGGGGAGGCCTTTGCCCAGCAGTGGAACAGTTACAGGCTGCATTATATGTATATAATTATTTTAGATATATCATAAACAAATCCAAAAATGTTAGCAAAAGATTGAAACCGCCAAATTTAATATAAAAAATACAAAGTTTCTCATTACACAAAGAAAATACAGGTCACTGACCCGGGTCGTGAGTTTCCTCAATGCAATTACGGAGAGAGGAAACCACCAACATGATTAAGGACAGCGGTTAGCGAGTGATAGAACTGCACCCGCCAAATAATATAAAATTTACCGAGGAAGTTCCTTGGCGGTTGGTAGAAAGCCAAACAATTTAATCATACTCTTTAGCGTAAGGCAGTTTGCTTTTGAAAAAAAAAAGAAAAACAAAAAGACAAGGACGTTCTTTACCAAGAACATAGAAATCCTTCCGTGTGTGCAAGTTTTAGTTATTTGTGGAATATTCGAACAACAACGTAAAGCTTTAGAATCTTCCGTCAAAATAAAGTCCGAAATCGGTGAACCAAAATCCACATACGAGGTTTTCCTTCGACACTATAAAGTCTAATGTATCTCTCAAAGAAAGCGGCTTACCTGACTTGAGGCAATTTCTCTGCCCACTGGTTACGAGCAAAGGGACGTAAGCCCCCACTAAGTCTTTGTACTGCCTCCCAGAGCTTGTAATACTCTACGGCAAATGAATGGCCGTATAGATATTGGTATAGGGAATTTGGTAAGACATGGTTTGAAGGCAGGTCGCCCGCGCGTCCAAATTTAGAAGCCTCATTGCAAGAGAGAAATATTCCTCCACGTCAACGCGGTTACTTGGTCCATATGGATAAAAAAGAAACAAAATCTTTGGTACCTACGAGTATATCCGTACTTTTGGGTTAGTTTGTTGTTGCCATTTTGAAACGGATGCCTCTACAACTATAACATTTGTACAGGCACAGAAAATAACAAGATGAAGCGATGAGCGTCCTTGTTTTTTTTCTTCGATACTGATCTCTAGTTGTATTCCCTAGACACAAGGAATCAGAAACTACGAGAATTATGGTCTTATAACCTAGACGCAGAATAAATACTTGTGCTTCTTACAAATATTTGTCTTGTATCGAACCTGCATCTTCATACTAGTCGGTTCATTATGGTCACCATCGCTTAGACACAATGTCTGATCTCAAAACATATAAATCGATAACAATAGTAAAAACAAAGGATAGAGCTTGTGCTTAGGACAGTCATGGCTAAAAATACCAGTAACATCCTAGCAACAAAGAAGTAACACATCATTATACGAACACTGGCATCAACACTATCTATTTCCATTGGGATAGATAAGTGGCATTCTTTATTTCAGTTGTCAACAACAAATCTCGCGGACCCACCCCCGTGTCTGCCATGTGTCGAGGAGTCACATGTTACGTAGTCGCCTATGCTATTACATGCTGATGTACTGACACCTTTAGAGCATGAGCTGATAGCGAGAAACAGGAATTTGATGATATGGGTGGAGTAGGTGGTAATCTAGTATTGAACTTCACAAGATCTCGAGTCATATTTTACAGAACTGAAATGACGAATTGTGGATAATTATTGATGGTAGTCAAGTTTGATTGTAACAACAGAAGTGCAAACATCAGATGCCAACTCCAGCTCATGCTGGATTGAAGACTTAACAAGTATTTCTAGTTTCACAATATTCAGAGTTCATAGTCTATACCTGCTCAGTAACATAGAAACATTTTCAAATTTAAACTTAAAAGAACATCAAAATACCTACTTAATTTATAACAATTTAAGTTAAAAGAGACCTAATTATAAACAACTATAAGACATTCTTTTCCACTATAGACTTATGGAGCAATGCAACCTGCTCGCTACCTCTCCTACCTTACACCTAGTATCGGTATGACGTTGTTCTATAAATAGGTCCATTCGATGAGACAATACGATCCAATCCACTGAGAACAATGTGGGTATTCAAATGGTGAGGATGGTCCAGACTGGATGTCTTGTTTGTCTCAGTGCCTTGTGTGAATTAAATTCCGCTACTAGATAATACGTAACTCGTCTCGTTCCAAAAAAATAATCATCGTCTTTATTAAAAGTAGGATACCCAACTCCATTTTGAAGAACTTTCCTTCGCATTTTATTTATCAGATGATATGATACTTATTTAGATATTGTGTTCCACAAAATCGGCGTCTATCACTCGCGTTATCTTACTCAATCCGGGCATTCCTAATTATTGTTTGTGCTTATGAATTTGGTATTGAGTTAGAAAAAGCGAAGTTTAACGTCGATTTTGTGGAACGAAATTTTAGAAACATCTGTTTAACTCTAGTCTAAACTTTTGTGGTAAGACGGTTCATGTTTTTGGTTAATAGCAAAATTGGTGTCTCATGTAATAATGAAAGCTTTGCTTGGCAAGACTAAACAGTTTAAAATTCAAACATTAAATAACATTAAAACTTGGAATAGCTAATACGGCCATCACACCACGACTAAGCGGATTATAAGACATTCAAAAAGATAATAATATTAAGTTTAACCTTTATACCAGTATGGTATTTATGAATTTACATAGGGTGTTAGTGTCAACAAAAATAGGTTGTCAGACCCCCATCACGTACTGTCACGAGCATAAGTTCTGCCACCCTCAAAACGTTTGTTTGATCTTATAATTTTTTCTTTGACTATACCATTTTACATGGGAAAGGTTTTGAATAATCGTGTAATACTAAGCTTGCAACAGGAATAAGAAAGTAAACTACTCTGTTGTTTATAGAAAGAAAGTCATAGTTAGTCAGTAGAGTAAGCTTGTTTCTTTTGTAGAATGAGGTAGTGCCTGCCTCTGGTGTCAGAGTTTATCAATCGATATTATACGGAACCCGTTGTACGGATGCCAATGTAAGTTGCTCATCATCAACCCTTCAAATCTTGAAGGTCACCACATATTCACTTTGACAAAGTTGTTGGTTTATAAAGTTTCCTATACATATCGTTCATTGGCATCGAATTAAAAACCATTACAGAAAACTAGATCACGTAAGTATACACCTACGATGAAGTTAAGTACGGAGGAGCAATCATATCTAACGACCATGGACAAGCTTCGTATGACATGGTTGATCTTTGAATTATTGATGACGGTTACCATAAAATTAGTATGGGATAGTGAAGTGCCATTAAAACTAAAAGGCTCGAGGGTGAGTTATTATGTCAAGAATTTTCCGTTCTGGAATGTGTTTTTTATTTAGGATAAGCAGTTGTTATGGGATAGACTTATTTCTGCCGCCGGACTACAAATGAGCCGACTACCCGACTGTATTAAAACTGCGTAATAATGTTAATACATATTTCAGACATCAAAAATAAGTAAATCACTTGCTACAGAGAGAATTAGAGAGAGAGAGAGAAAGATCAGTGGATGGAGATTGGAGACTTGGTCCAGCAGCGTTAGATATGTTAAGCATAAATCAAATTCATGGTAATGATTACTATTTTTAACGATGATGAATATTATTATTCTGATGGCAGACTTTTTCAGAACGCCAAAGACTTATTTACTCATAATATGGCTTAAATAACGACTGCAATGCTATAATTTATTTAATAAGTAAAAGCAATAAAACATCTTAGTTTTTTATATAATAAAAACTTTGGTGTCTAATAGAATAAAAAACGCCTAAATCTTAAAAATATCGGGATAAGTTGAAAACACCACTATTTTTGCAAAAGTTTCAAGCGCAAAAATAAATTTCGACTCTAACTTAAGTTTTCAACTGTCAAAGTTACAGAAACTTTAGAGCTTTGCTATTCATTCACTGCAAAAGTTTACTTTACAATAAAAAAAAATACTCAGTTGCTTGGATTGGAAGCATTATTAAATTTTGTATCTAGGTATTAGTAGGTAATAGAATAAATAACACAAAAAACATATTTTATAACAGTTTATTATTGTTATTACTTAACAAGCTAGTTTATAGCTATATTGCCATTCCAATATTCTAAAATGTAATTTACATTTTTAATTTTGAACACCTTTTTGGAAAACAAAGTAACCAAAATATTATGGCACGTAACACTAACAGTTACAGCTAAGACCAGACAAAGTAACATTATAAACAGCCAAGAGCAAACAACACTGATTGCCATACAAAATTGTTTATACGATTTCACTGTTCATAAAACAGATTCAATAAAGGTAATGTGCATAAAACACGAATAAAAGGCGGAACAAATGTGTGTTTTGATTGATTCAGGTGCACTTACACGACTATGTGGGTGGAATAATTTGTAACTTGCGCGCTCCTGGGATAGGAAAGCGTCCATCGGCCGTTGGAATCATGTGGACGTTACCGGCTGACGTGATTTGACTAACATAATGTTTTAACAGAGTGATTCATCCTCTCATCAGAAATATCTAAAGAAATAATTTTGATCCTTCTAAGAAGTAATCAAAAATGTTGAATATTAAAAGGAAGCCTTACCATCACGAAGTATTCATAGAGAAAAGATCCGGACCATTTCATGCTAATGATATCCTTATTGCTTGATGTAACAAGATAATATAATTATGTAAATTTTACTCTCAAACGGTAGGTGCTTAGGTAGACTTGCGTTTACCGGAGCTTTAAATAACTCCGATCAAATTAGTCACCCTGTCTATTTACTAGCGATTATAAACTCTAAGCATTTCATTCCGAGTTACAGAATTCATTAAAGCTACTTAAATAGATAAATAAAACTAGATTTTAAATGCGTTTTAAATATTTTTTTCATTATGATTGTAGTTTTATTTTGCCAACTAGTAGGAGATGTCTGTTTTTCCTTCTATATATTACCCCAATATGTGTAGCTCAACATACTTTATTATATTTTCGACAGTCATATTGCGCCTATCAATATCAACATCAGCATCATCAACCATACAGCTCTCTATCCTTGGTTCAGTATTATGCCTAGTCATCTCTCGAGCCTTCACCAAGACAGGTTTACATTATTCAAATGCATACATTTCTACTGCACTGACGCTTTTGGGAACGCCAAATTTTGTTCTCATTCTCCTTATAGCTTCAGTGGTAAGGTTAAAAATTGCATGCGTTTCGGTAGTGGTATCAGAAGTGTGATTTTATGATATGTTTCGGTCATGACCGGTAACGAAGCTAAGCTATGGTGAAACAAAGAGCATCAGGAAGACTGTTACGGTCTGGGATATGGTAATGTTCATTGCAGTATTGTGAAGATCTAGCTAATGTTCGTTTGTTTTTAGTTAATTACCTTTTAATTATTATTCTACCAAATTATTTTCGTGTATGATTTGTGTATGGTTATGTCAACTAAGTACATATTTGACATTTTTAATGAACGAAACAAAATGGCAATCAATCATTGTGCGTGCAAAAAAAAGTCCCTTTTTTTATATTGATCGACAGGTATCGCTCTCCCAGAACTAAAGCTATTCCCTATTACAAAAGCAAACTGGCAATTACCTACTTATTAATGTTTCAAAGCATTTTAATTGAATAAAATCAATAAAATAAAACTCTTATTTTATTGCTTTCACATTTGATTTCCCTAAATTTGCCTTCAACGATATTTTTTAATTAGAATAATTAGATGCATCCCGTAATGAGCCCCATCGTTTTATTTGCTTTTAATTAAGCGATATTGTCACTACTATAAATACAAGCGGCAATATACTTCTCCCTAACACTTTCATTATCAACATTTTGTTCCTCTAATAACCAAATTAAAGTATTTAAAATCGTCCAGATAAAATTCAATAGACATAAAACAGATAAAGCTAGCTAAAGGAACATTTAGTTTCCAATTTAAAACGTTTAATAGTAAACCCCTGACCGGTTTCTAATAATGTCTGTTTGGTTTAAAAGCTTTAGTCTTAATTACTATGGATAGAAACTGTAGTCTTAGGTATATTCGATTTGATTACACGTAATTGCATACGGGGGGATTCTAATTAGTTCTTCGTTGGGTGAGTTTCAAATCTCAATTTGATTATGCTAGGCTGATTACTCTATATAATATTAGCATTTTGGATTTAAATGATTACGAAATATATTTTTAAATTGCAGCAATAAAACTTTTGGGTTTTATTTATTCCAAACATGACCTGTTCAAGTTTGGCTAGAAAAAGTGGGCACGTGGCCACGTGTCAAGCGAATAATGTCTATGGTGTCTTTTAGGGCGATTTTTTTTCTTGGATTCTGACTAAATAGCCAGTGTCAAGTATAATATAAGTAATATATTTCAAATTTTACTTTCAAAACAGGAAAGTCCAACAAGAACCTCGTGGTCAAGTATTCAAGTCAATTTACAGTCAAAGTTACGATTCAGTAAAATGGTGGATGCTTTACTGAAAATTCCTGGGAGTTTTAGAAAAAATGCCATATGAAACGATTGGGTTTATATCATTTGCCCACACTTGTTACACTCGCACGTTAACGAACTCGCAATAATATTAAAACTAAAACTCGAAGAAACACAAGTTTGAGAAGAAATACAAAAGCAACGTCTCTTTTTCGGATTACCGCCAAAACTCATAGGGAGCAATTAAAAACAGAAACAGTACCACAGAAGGCAGCAGGTAACACAAACTTCAGTAGGCCGAAACACATAAAAAGTAAAACAATAGCTATCGTTTTTAATAAGATATATATTTTCGTATTGGAAACACGCGAGCGATAAACCGATGACAGTGGCCGCCACCGCAGAATACTAATCGACAGATTTGCCGCGACCGCAAACTGTTGGTGGTGCCTCAACAGTGCCCACTCTTAACTCATTTCCACCTGGTATTTGTGGACTGACCGTTTTGAATCATTTTATTTGGACAAGAAACTTTCATTATTTAACGAATTTCGTCTTATGTTATGTTGAATTGTTTCTAAAATTGAAATCAATAATTCACTCATCTTTTGTTTGCAAATCTAGTCCGTTAAAGCTGTGGTATTTTTCGAAGTTTATTTTTGTATAAGAATTACTGAGAACCGAGATGGTCACTCGATTCACTGAAGTCAAAATAAAAACACTGAATTTAGATTATACGACTTTTTCATCAATTGTTATAAGCTATGGCGATTTGTCGTTATGAGTTTTCGATGTGAAAAATGATAATGATCTATTACACAATAGACATAGTACCATCTCGTTCCTTACTTTGGGACGATGTCACAAAAACTACCTAATCTACCTATGTCCTACTCCCTTTTTAATATGATACTTTTGCCACGATTACATAAATACTTTGTCTTTCACATTCATCCAACATTATAACCAGAATGACAAAGCAGAATGTTCAAAACAACAAAAAATAAAAGCATTGCCACAAACAATATCGGAAGATTAAAATAGAAGAAAATATAAGAACCACATCGAAGCCATTATACTAAATGTGGGATATGATCAGATAAGTGTCTCACAATAGAACTTCGACATAAAGACATCATATAATTCTTCGACAATAAATTTCGAAAGGCAGTTTAGTATAACATAAAGGTTGAGGTTTTTGGTATGAAACCCGTTTTTTTTCCAGTTCATTTTGGAGTTATCCCACGTCCCTTTTTGTACAATGGGGGCAGGAGTGAACATAATAGTGAAGTTTATAGTTTTTGTTTGCAAAACGTCAATTGTATCAATAAAAACATGGTTGACATTTTAGGGTATTTTGTGGTGATCCATTTTGGCGAACTACCTATTTTTGTCTAATTATGACATTTCGGTTTTTGTTTTCATTTATTAGTGTTATACAAAACACTTAATTTTATTCAAAGTCCAAGGGTTATGCAAATAGTAACAAGGTTATACAAATGTATAACCAGCACAATAATTCAAAGGATCTAATAAATATCGAAAGAAGCAACATACTATTATAGGTACTTCGTATAAAAATATGCTATCCATCTTATGGATCTTCCTCGTACAAACCGCTTTATTCGAATGTCAACACTATGACAATAATACAATAAATATCTCTGTCCTAAACATACTACAACCAACAACCAAAAACCAAAGAATTCTTTCAAGCAATTCCAAATAATGTCCAAAGGGGCATGATCAGCGGACGATTATCTCAAAATCTCGACCACATAGACAGATACAGTCGTAGATACTAAAATATTGTGACGGCTTCCCGCGGCGATGCATTTGCCAAAATGTGGGATCTTATCACCTTGGCATCGGCGTATGCAGCTGGTGTCATTGTTCAGTTCATAAACACATTGCACATTTTGTCAACTACAACATTGGAGTTAGACCTCTGCGTCTTTGAATCCGATGCTAGTAGTTTATCATTTTTATTACCAGGGGCATTTTCATTGTCATCTATTATAGTATTGAAGCTATTATAATCTGTGGGCTCACTTTTCACTTTTTAAATGGGCTCATAAAATATTACTACGCTATAAGTTGATTTTTTCGTAAATAAAAGATTGTTCGTGGTATAAACTAAGACTGGTTTAAACTTTATCTCTTCATCACATCAATTGCTTGCGCTTTCATATTTTAAGTTAACACTACAAACATACAAAATAAAACCGAACAAAGTTGATTCAGCGAAGCGACGTGTAAGAATTTCTGCCTAGGGCCACCGATGTCGAGATAAAAAAGCATTATTTATTAAAGCTGTCCCATAACACGCGATCTAGACAAATTAAGCGCGTAACTTGACCGGACGACACGTTGGGAATAAACTTTCGGTACGTATTAAGTTCTTAGAAGTGAATTAATATGCGATATCGTTAGTGAAACATGATATTTTTTTGAAAGGTTGGATTAATTAAAAACATTAATCTAGGACGATCCCAAATCTCGATGAACTCGAGTCCAATGGTTATCATAATCATAACCATACAGTGAGCGTAACAACTTCACTGTAGATAAAGTTGATGATATGAGTCTGTATACAAGGGAACTCTTTAAAATTTATTGGATGCCGCTTCAGAGAAATAATAAAAACAGTAAGGCACGTGCAGCCACTTCCATAGATATTTGTGTTACTGTTAAACAAACATTGCTCATAATTTCCATGCATAAATAATCATAAAGAACGATGCACAGCGAGCACTGTACATTCTTCTAAACAAGCGTTCGCCCGAAGTAGCCACAATCGCTCTCCAATTTCCACTTACCTCACTCGAGCGCCGAGCAAAAACTGAATACACGGCTCGAGTGTACTTGAGTGACGAGAAAAAACCAGCCAGGTGCCTACCGAAAGCTTTTTCATTGTTCCTACCGACGAGAAAGATTAATAAATCTTTGCAGAGAGGAGTATATCTGAGGCCGATCTCGCGGGATGTGAGCTGCGCCAGGACGTGTTATTGCAAGCCCATTCACATGCCACAGTTGAGGCAAAACAGCCCCTTTGTCATGACAAAGGTGTCGTGCAAAGAAAAAGGCTCCCTATCCCTGATCTGCCTTATCAGATTCGGTTCCCTTCCGAGAGGTCTCAATAGGATAGTCTGAGTTTTGAATGCGGCGGATCTAATTCCCCAGACCACAATAACGTACACGAATTCCAATTTAGTCGGGACATAATGTAAGAGATATAAAAAGAGTTTCGGATAAGGATAAGTAATCAAACGTCGTCGCTTGATAGTCGAAGCATTGTGCGGGAATGGCGTTCGTGGTCGGACATTGTTACTTTTAATAGCTATCGATAATGATTCCGCTCTCAATCTCTCTAACGCGAAACGTTAAAGGGAACACAGTCGATTCAATAATATAAAAATATCACTATATTTTTATGACCAAATTGATTTTTATTTGACAGAAACTGCCAATTAATAATTCAGCCGTCATCTCTAATCACAAAACATTTTGATTGATGCCCACACGTTCGGTGAAGCTAATTGCTTGAATTTTCAATTTGTAACTCAACAAAATAGAGGCAATCAATACGTTGAATACGTAAAAACGGCTGTCATTCAAAGTAGGTACACGAGCGCAAAAAGCAACGACACGGACACACCCGAGTAGATCTCGTTAGGCATTCGATTTTCCATTGATCATCCACGCGTCTAAAATCGCTGAATTAGACGAAAATGAAATGACGTCTCACATGATTGATGTTTGTCCTGTAACCCCACTGCTCTTCATACTTATTAAGTTCGGCCCGTTCTTTTTCTGCTTTAAAAAAATCGACAGTAAACACAATACTAACAATTGGTCCGATCAAACGGAATATTAAGTTCGCTTGTCATTTTAACTATCAGTCTTTCTAGCTTCGTTCCAAATCACATGGTTAGCTCCAACGAACTCTGTGGCTTAAGGTTGAGGTGCTATGACACACTTTCGTTGATTTTGAATATAGGAAGCGTTCCTAGATGGAGGTTATTGTCGGTCTCATTTTATGAGTTATGATTTATGACCGATGACTCCCAACGGGTTTTAGTCTCGTGATAATCTTATTCAGAGGTACCTCTTGTGGGGTTCACAATGCTACCTAAATTAGCTTTAGGCGTATCATGCGCCGTTTTGATGTTTAAAGACGGTTTTGGACTGCGTGTGGCAGCTATGGATACTTGTACGCGTATACAAACAAGGAATGTCGTTATTTTACAATGCCCTCACTTTTTTGGATCTTGCTTATCGTTTCCATACAATAAACAATGGCAGCATGCCTTTAGTTAATGGTTGTTTAATGAAGTTACACGTTGTAAGGGTCGCGTTGGTCGTAACACAAACGTATATAAAGTTATATTTATTTTAGACGTTACTTTTATACATTATTGAGTTTATTTTTGAAAATTTGCACACTTTTCAATGATAATCCCCTTAATTACATCTTTTTTAAATATACAAGAAACACAAGTAATGAAATTAAATTTACGTTACAAAAGAAAAATTCAACTAAAGGCAGGAAGGTCCCAAAACAAAAAGACAATTTCCACACAGATTTCAATAGAATCCCCTTCACAATGTAATAATTCTAATAAAACGCATGAGAAATGATTCAAGCATCCGTATGCCTGTGACAATATTTTTTCCGTGGCAACGGGATCGATCCGTCATACGAGACACGACATTACGTCCCTTGAGGCTGTATGTGAAGATATAAACAGTATGTTAACTTGCGACAAATTGTCACATCTATAGATGACAAAAAATAAGCGGCCTAAGGGGCATTTAAATATCGATTCCACTTATTATATAGATGCCCTATGTGCGCCCTGGGTACGGTGAATAATATAACATGGACACTAAATATAAAACCTACCTCTTTATTTCGTTTTGTTTATCGTTTTGCGTGCATCACCATTAGATAGTAAAGTTTTATTTCCAACTTACAGAAACACAAAATAAAGACTAAAACAATATACCTACCTACTACGAGTAGAAATCTTGATTCGCATTTATTTAGATTTTTTGTGGGCATAGTTAACATAATGCAATGTTAATAGGGTGTAAATTAGAACCCTAAGATTATGTGCCATTAGGTATAGATAAACTACTATGCTGAATAAACTGAATACCAGGATGCAAGCAAAAAGTATCAGAGATTTGTTTTTTATACTTTGATCGCATCGTGAAATAGGAGTTATACAAAATATTCGAGCCCATAAATTAATATACAAAAAGAATTTTTAAAGATGGAACGTGTCTTAAGTTTCCTTACTACTTATATTGATTTAAAGTGCTTGAGGTTTCGTATACCTAAATAAAATAGTAAAAAATTCGTCCTATTATTCAACCCTACTTTACCCTACCATTGTGGTAAAGCAAGTACAGATTAGTCGTCGGGAGAGGGATAAAATCTTAACGATGTGATAGAAGCCATTCTTAGGAGAGATTTTTATTGATAAGGATACAGTCATCTATTATGGAGACGTGCTTGTAGGGATTATGATAGAGGCTCTGTCTGATAAAATGGTTTGGAATTTATAGCTGCTCGGGCAAAGAAAGGACTTTGTCATATCATTAAGGAACTGATTTGGTGATTTTCGCGCGTTGGCTTTTCAGCGGTCACTTCACATAGCAGGTGGTCATCATTTGCTGTAACGACGAGTTATCATCTATCTATATCAGAATTTCTTTGAAATTTTTTTTCGATGCTTAAATTATTATTTTGATTGATAAGTAAATTCCATGTATTTTTGCCAAACATTCAGAATACTAGTCGTATTCTGTTCATTAAAAAACGTACATAGTACGAGTACATACATACTTACGTGCTTATTCAAATACATTCGCGTTTATAATATAGTGCAGGCTTATTTAACCGTAAATTACTAGATGAAAATTAAGATCTCCTAACTCCGCTTTAAACCAACTCAAAGCGCCCGAGCGGATACATTAATACACCGTTAAGCCAATTGATTGTTTTTATAACGTTTATTTGTTAGTTTACGGTTAATTAGGAAGTTTTAATGGACTTTTAACTTGGACCTCATTGGACCCAATGGTCCGCGACGCCGTTGGTGTCTTCGAAAACAAACATCCTGTTTAAATTAATTAGTGGTTGAGAAACATGGGCTTTAACGGATTTAACAAGATATTACCTTTGTTTAATGAACTCTTTATGAGATGTATGCACTGTCTCCAGGTTATGTTATCGGTAGATCTTTCGAATGACATACATAACAGAAGTCACAATAACTATTGGTTATATCCTAGAAATAAAATACCTTGTGAATAAAATGTTTATTCCTTGTGTTTATTTATGTAACTTGCAAACTTTTTGGTATTTTAGTGATTACAAACAAAACGAGCCACTGAATAAAATATTTGAAGCAATTGAAGAACTTCTTTTCCAAAAGTAGGAAGTTTTAATATTTATACTTCGTGAAATCCATCATTAGAATTCGAAAGATAAACAGCAAGGCCTCGAAACTTTGTAGATGGTACAAATAACTTTTATGAACATAAACTTGATTCCATGAAAGAGTTAGTGTAATTTGGACATATATTTTCAGCTTCATACATTGAGTGCAATTTAGTCGCAATATGCCAAGTTTATCGAAATAAATAGATATTATTTTAGTGTAAATTGGTCACACCTAATAGTAAACTTAAATTTTGTTATTTTAGTGTAATTTGGTGACACCATCTTGTACGATCAGTAACAAAATTGCATAGAGTTTATTACACTGAAAATATAAGCTCACAAAATGACTTGATAAAATATCTCTCTGGCACTCAAGATGCAAGGCCTATCCCACAACCGGACATGATTCCACAAACAATCAGAATCAATTGGAAACCAGTACACTATCAACTTTCATACTAATAGAAGAACCGGTAGCGCGCAGCGAGATAAGCAAAGTTATGCTACTTACTCGAATAATTCCAGTCCGCTCCTACGCTCAATTTGCCTCGACAAACCGTTCGGACCTTTCGTTTGTCGGTTATGCGTTTGAACGCTGTTTCGATGTTTGTAAATCAATTTCTACTGTCGGGCCTCTGGTATAACTATCTGTGAACGGAGTGATGTTGATGTTCGCAATGCATATTTTCAACAACAGGGTAGTTGACAAAGGGTTAAGCAAGAGATCATGGGAAATCTTTGGAATTTCGCATGCATTTATGCACTCTTGTTCAAAATTATAGCTATAGACAGCCACATGCATGCACACATTACAGACACATACAAAAGTAACCATTGATCGTCGATCTTTAAAACTGGAATGGTAGGTTCATAAATTTATGTCTATTCATCATCACCATCATCATTTCAGCCCGAAGAAGTCCACTGCTGAACATAGGCCTCCCCTACACCTTTCCAGGAAGAACGATTCTGAGCCCTTTCCATCCATCGACTTCCCGCGATCTTAACAATGTCGTCGGTCCATCTGGTTGGTGGGCGCCCTACGCTTCGTCTTCCGGTTCGTGGTCGCCATTCGAGAACCTTTATTCCCCAACGGTTGTCGGTTCTTCGAGCTATATGGCCTGCCCATTGCCACTTCAACTTACTAACTCTACGAGCTATGTCGGTGACCTTGGTTCTTCTACGGATATCCTCATTTCTGATTCTATCACGTAGTGAAACTCCCAGCATAGCTCTCTCCATAGCTCGTTGCGCGACTTTGAGCTTGTGCACGAGGCCAATAGTTAGCGACCACGTCTCAGTTCCATAAGTCATCACTGGCAACACGCACTGATTATAGACTTTTGTCTTGAGGCTCTGCGGTATCTGCGATGAGAAGATGTGGCGCAGTTTCCCGAACGCTGCCCATCCGAGTTGGATTCGTCGGCTGACCTCTTTACTGAAGTTGGCTCTACCTAATTGGATCGTCTGACCCAAATAAACATAGTGGTCCACAACTTCGATGATATCGCTCCCAACGTGTACCGGCATGGGTGTGACATGAGCATTTGACATGATTTTTGTCTTGCTCATGTTCATATTTAGACCCACCTGTTGGGAAACAATATTGAGGTCTCTAAGCATTGTGCCTAAGTCTTCCAGCGACTCCGCCATTATGACTACGTCGTCGGCAAATCGAAGGTGAGTGATGAATTCGCCATTGATGTTGATGCCATACCTTGTCCAGGACACGAGCTTGAAAATATCCTCCAGTGCCGAGGTGAACAGTTTCGGAGATATTACATCTCCCTGTCTCACCCCTTTTTGCATGTGGATTGGATTTGTACTCTGGTCCTGAAGTCGAATAGACATTGTGGCATTCCTGTAGAGACATTTCAACACTTCGATATACCTATAGTCAATTTGACACCGCTGGAGGGACTGTAGCACTGCCCAGGTTTCGACTGAATCAAAGGCTTTCTCATAGTCCACAAACGCTAAGCAAAGTGGCCGATTATACTCCTCGGTCTTCTGTATAATCTGCCGTAGCGTATGGATGTGGTCTATGGTACTGAAGCCTTTTCGGAACCCGGCTTGTTCGGGAGGCTGAAATTCGTCGAACCTACGAGCGAGACGATTAGTAACTACTCTCGAAAACAGCTTATAAACGTGGGTAAGCAAGGAGATCGGCCTATAATTTTTCAAGAGGGTGTTATCACCTTTCTTGAAAAAAAACACCACTACGCTCTTGCCCCACGCCTCAGGCGTCGTACCTTCGATGATGACAGAATTAAATAGCTTCTGAAGGACCTTAAGTATCGGCGTTCCGCCCGCTTTCAGAAGCTCTGTCGTTATTCCGTCTTCCCCGGGTGCCTTGTTACTTTTAAACTGCTTGAGAGCCGTTCTGATCTCGTATAGGCTGACGTCCGGGATATCTTCTGTGTAGTGTCGGGTTAAACGGGCTCTTGCATCGCTAGTCGTGCTTGTATCAGGACTTTGCGATGAGGTGTATAGTTGTCCATAGAACTTCTCGAGCTCTCTTAAAATTTCCGGCTTCGAGGAAACGATGTTGCCACTATCGGTCTTCAGTTTCGTCAACTGACTTTGCCCAACAGACAGATCTCTAGCGAACACTTTCGAGCCCCTATTGCGTTCTATCGCCTTTTGAATACAATTAGTATTAAAAAGGCGAAGATCGTGTCGCATGGACTTTGAGATCTGTCTATTGAGCAAGCCGTATTTCGACCTGTCCACTGAAGACTGCAACCTCATTTCACTGCGGTCTGCCAGAAGTTTAAGAGTATGCTCAGAGAGTTTCTGAGTTCTATTTTTGCGTTGGGTCTTATAGAACTCTGACCCTACCGCTTGGACAATTTCCACCAGCCCGTTGTTTAGTTCGTCCACTGTTTCGCAATCGGTGAGGCATTGGAAGCGATTTTCGAGCTCCAACTGAAAGCTCTCGGGGTTTTGGATTTGGGCAGGACTTGGGCGAAGAGTAGATTTCACCAAACGAGACCTTTCAAGCTTGACGTTGAGATTCAATGTGCCTCTTACCATGCGGTGATCACTGCCGGTTTTCACCCTGTTGATCACGGAGACATCATTGAATATATGCTTATTCGTCGTTAAAATGAAATCTATTTCGCGTTTGTGTCCACCGGGGTGCAGCCACGTCCATTTCCTGGACGACCGTTTCTTGAAGAAGGAGTTCATCATGAAGAGTCCCTCCTTTTCCATGAAGTCGGCCAATCGCTGACCTCGGTGGTTCCGCTGTCCAAATCCG
Organism: Hylaea fasciaria; assembly: GCA_905147375.1. Taxonomy (NCBI): domain Eukaryota; kingdom Metazoa; phylum Arthropoda; class Insecta; order Lepidoptera; family Geometridae; genus Hylaea; species Hylaea fasciaria. The sequence continues at coordinate 8,602,210 of LR990202.1, read as the reverse complement.
AATTGCCCCACTCTCAATTCATCGCCAATCCTCACGCCTAACCGCGCGTTGAAGTCCCCCATCACCACCGTAAAGTGTGTTTTCGAAGCTTGTATGGCGATTGAAATATCGTCATACATTGCCTCCACTTCATCGTCCGGGCGTTTCGAGTGAGGGGCGTATACCTGTATGACCTTCAGCGAATACCGACTGGTGATTCTGAGTATAAGGTATATAACCCTGTTCGAAACGCTTTCGATCTTTACTATATAGATGTCTATTGGAAAATCAAAGAACATTATAATCTATAAAAAAGTGAAGCACAAGTCATGATGGTTTTTTAAAAAGCATTTTCCCCTCTAAATACAAAATCAGAGTTAGGTATCTCGAAATTATCGGGCATCTAAAACGGGCCACGAATTTGCCCCCTAGCAAAGATTGTATCATCCTTAATGACCTACTGTTGAAAATAATTTTGCTGGCGTCCCTCTTAAATATATAAAAGATGAAGGTCCAGTAAATACCAGGTACCTTAAATTTGTACATCTACTTTAAACGTTTGCATTCTTTGAATAATCTAAACCAAGTTCTGAACTTGCAACATAATCAGATTAGAATTCACGAAACCAGTTGTTTTGGCTCACGTTGTCTGTGAAGGTATTTCGCCAGAAGCGTCTGCCAACATTGCCAACGCTCTTATAAGAAAGCGTAAAGCACACAATCGGACAAATCCAAACCCATAAGACATTTCTCTTGTCCTTTAAATCATGCAGTGTTTATATTAACGTTCAATCTCAGGTTACGCTCCGATCGTCCGATATCTTTTTATTTATTGACATTTTCTAATGTGTCTCGGTGGTTATTCATCATGGCCAGCCGATAGCAACGCGTCTGATAGCACGATGTCAGTGAAGTTAGCAGAACATTTTCCAGCAGATCAAAAATAAAAGTGAGTTCTGTTCGCATGCAGGTGAGTTCTATAGTTCCTGATAACTTTCAGGAATAGTTCTGCCCAAATTCCTGAAAAAATATCAATTGAAATAATGATCTGCCAACTTCCCGTAGCAGATCATTTTGCAAAAAATCAAAAACCAAATGGTTTTTCTTACACCTACTACTGAGTTTCATAGTTCCTGAAACTTTTTAAGAATAGTTCTGTAACTTTCAGCCTGCAAAAAATTTATGAAAAAAATGCCAAAATAAAATATCTCTTCTTTTTTCAATGACATCAATTACTTTCACAGGCTGAAACTTCTCAGAATCCCGTAGACAAATAGCAAAACTCTAACTTAAAGCAAAAAACCTGCCTGGAACTCATACAATAGCATCAGCAGAGCATAGAAGTATGATAGCATATTTTGTGCAAGAAATAAGAATCACAAAATCACATTATAACTCTTCGATACCTGCTAGGATAATATAAGAACTACAACCTGGAGTCCAAAACCTGGCTGGAACTTTCAAGTAACTGCCAGCAGAGCATGGTTGTAGAAATAGATATAATTGTAGAATAAATCTCAAAATTACAAGTTCGTTTTTTTATAATTTTTTGTAAGAAGCAGGGGCTAGAACTCTTCGATTTCAGCTAGGTTAATATTAGAACTACTACCTAGCATCACAAACTTGGCTGGAACTCTTAAAAAACTGCCAGCAGAGCATGGGTGTAGAAATAGATCGGTGAAATAAATTTCAAAATTACACGTTATTTTTTTTATCAATTTGTGTAAAGAGCAGGGGCTAGAACTCCTCGATTTCAGCTAGGTAACTATCAGAACTACTACTTAGTATCAAAAACTCGGCTGGAACTCTTTAAAAACTGCCAGCAGAGCATGCTTGTAGAAATAGATCGGTGAAATAAATCTCAAAATTACAAGTTATTTTTTTTATCAATTTTTGTAAGTAGCAGTGGCTAGAACTCCTCGATTTCAGCTAGGTTACTATCAGAACTACTACCTAGCATCAAAAACTTGGCTGGAACTCTTAAAAATCTTCCAGCAGAGCATGGGTGTACAAATAGATCGGTGAAATAAATCTCAAAATTACAAGTTAGTTTTTTTATCAACTTTTATAAGAAGCAGGGGCTAGAACTCCTCGATTTCAGCTAGGTTACTATCAGAACTACTACCTAGCATCAAAAACTTGGCTGGAACTCTTAAAAATCTTCCAGCAGAGCATAGGTGTAGAAATAGATCGGTGAAATAAATCTCAAAATTACACGTTATTTTTTTTATCAATTTGTGTAAAGAGCAGGGGCTAGAACTCCTCGATTTCAGCTAGGTAACTATCAGAACTACTACCTAGTATCAAAAACTCGGCTGGAACTCTTAAAAAACTGCCAGCAGAGCATGCTTGTAGAAATAGATCGGTGAAATAAATCTCAAAATTAAAAGTTATTTTTTTTATAAATTTTTGTAAGAAGCGGGGGCTAGAACTCCTCGATTTCAGCTAGGTTACTATCAGAACTACTACCTAGCATCAAAAACTTGGCTGGAACTCTTAAAAAACTGCCAGCAGAGCATGCTTGTAGAAATAGATCGGTGAAATAAATCTCAAAATTACAAGTTATTTTTTTTATCAATTTTTGTAAGAAGCGGGGGCTAGAACTCCTCGATTTCAGCTAGGTTACTATCAGAACTACCATCTAGCATCAAAAACTTAGCTGGAACTCTTAAAAATCTTCCAGCAGAGCATGGGTGTAGAAATAGATCGGTGAAATAAATCTCAAAATTACAAGTTAGTTTTTTTATCAACTTTTATAAGAAGCAGGGGCTAGAACTCCTCGATTTCAGCTAGGTTACTATCAGAACTACTACCTAGCATCAAAAACTTGGCTGGAACTCTTAAAAAACTGCCAGCAGAGCATGCTTGTAGAAATAGATCGGTGAAATAAATCTCAAAATTACAAGTTATTTTTTTATCAATTTTTGTAAGAAGCGGGGGCTAGAACTCCTCGATTTCAGCTAGGTTACTATCAGAACTACTATCTAGCATCAAAAACTTGGCTGGAACTCTTAAAAATCTTCCAGCAGAGCATGGGTGTAGAAATAGATCGGTGAAATAAATCTCAAAATTAAAAGTTATTTTTTTTATAAATTTTTGTAAGAAGCGGGGGCTAGAACTCCTCGATTTCAGCTAGGTTACTATCAAAACTACTACCTAGCATCAAAAACTTGGCTGGAACTCTTAAAAAACTGCCAGCAGAGCATGGGTGTAGAAATAGATCGGTGAAATAAATCTCAAAATTACAAGTTATTTTTTTTATAAATTTTTGTAAGAAACGGGGGCTAGAACTCCTCGATTTCAGCTAGGTTACTATCAGAACTACTATCTAGCATCAAAAACTTGGCTGGAACTCTTAAAAATCTTCCAGCAGAGCATGGGTGTAGAAATAGATCGGTGAAATAAATCTCAAAATTACAAGTTAGTTTTTTTATCAACTTTTATAAGAAGCAGAGGCTAGAACTCCTCGATTTCAGCTAGGTTACTATCAGAACTACTACCTAGCATCAAAAACTTGGCTGGAACTCTTAAAAAACTGCCAGCAGAGCATGCTTGTAGAAATAGATCGGTGAAATAAATCTCAACATTACAAGTTATTTTTTTTATCAATTTTTGTAAGAAGCGGGGGCTAGAACTCCTCGATTTCAGCTAGGTTACTATCAGAACTACTATCTAGCATCAAAAACTTGGCTGGAACTCTTAAAAATCTTCCAGCAGAGCATGGGTGTAGAAATAGATCGGTGAAATAAATCTCAAAATTACAAGTTAGTTTTTTTATCAACTTTTATAAGAAGCAGAGGCTAGAACTCCTCGATTTCAGCTAGGTTACTATCAGAACTACTACCTAGCATCAAAAACTTGGCTGGAACTCTTAAAAAACTGCCAGCAGAGCATGCTTGTAGAAATAGATCGGTGAAATAAATCTCAACATTACAAGTTATTTTTTTTATCAATTTTTGTAAGAAGCGGGGGCTAGAACTCCTCGATTTCAGCTAGGTTACTATCAGAACTACTATCTAGCATCAAAAACTTGGCTGGAACTCTTAAAAATCTTCCAGCAGAGCATGGGTGTAGAAATAGATCGGTGAAATAAATCTCAAAATTACAAGTTATTTTTTTTATCAATTTTTGTAAGAAGCGGGGGCTAGAACTCCTCGATTTCAGCTAGGTTACTATCAGAACTACTACCTAGCATCAAAAACTTGGCTCAAACTCTTAAAAAACTGCCAGCAGAGCATGGGTGTAGGAATAGATCGGTGAAATAAATCTCAAAATTATAAATGTTATTTTTTTTATAAATTTTTGTAAGAAGCCGGGGCTAGAACTCCTCGATTTCAGCTAGGTTACAATCAAAACTACTACCTAGCATCAAAAACTTGGCTGGAACTCTTAAAAAACTGCCAGCAGAGCATGGGTGTAGAAATAGATCTGTGAAATAAATCACAAAATTACAAGTTAGTTTTTTTATCAAATTTTGTAAGGAGCAGGGGCTAGAACTCCTCGATTTCAGCTAGGTTACTATCAGAACTACTATCTAGCATCAAAAACTTGGCAGGAACTCTTAAAAATCTTCCAGCAGAGCATGGGTGTAGAAATAGATCGGTGAAATAAATCTCAAAATTACAAGTTAGTTTTTTTATCAACTTTTATAAGAAGCAGGGGCTAGAACTCCTCGATTTCAGCTAGGTTACTATCAGAACTACTACCTAGCATCAAAAACTTGGCTGGAACTCTTAAAAAACTGCCAGCAGAGCATGCTTGTAGAAATAGATCGGTGAAATAAATCTCAAAATTACAAGTTATTTTTTTATCAATTTTTGTAAGAAGCGGGGGCTAGAACTCCTCGATTTCAGCTAGGTTACTATCAGAACTACTATCTAGCATCAAAAACTTGGCTGGAACTCTTAAAAATCTTCCAGCAGAGCATGGGTGTAGAAATAGATCGGTGAAATAAATCTCAAAATTAAAAGTTATTTTTTTTCTAAATTTTTGTAAGAAGCGGGGGCTAGAACTCCTCGATTTCAGCTAGGTTACTATCAAAACTACTACCTAGCATCAAAAACTTGGCTGGAACTCTTAAAAAACTGCCAGCAGAGCATGGGTGTAGAAATAGATCGGTGAAATAAATCTCAAAATTACAAGTAATTTTTTTTATAAATTTTTGTAAGAAACGGGGGCTAGAACTCCTCGATTTCAGCTAGGTTACTATCAAAACTACTACCTAGCATCAAAAACTTGGCTGGAACTCTTAAAAAACTGCCAGCAGAGCATGGGTGTAGAAATAGATCGGTGAAATAAATCTCAAAATTACAAGTAATTTTTTTTATAAATTTTTGTAAGAAACGGGGGCTAGAACTCCTCGATTTCAGCTAGGTTACTATTAGAACTACTACCTAGCATCAAAAACTTGGCTGGAACTCTTAAAAAACTGCCAGCAGAGCATGGGTGTAGAAATAGATCGGTGAAATAAATCTCAAAATTACAAGTTATTTTTTTTATAAATTTTTGTAAGAAGCGGGGGCTAGAACTCCTCGATTTCAGTTAGGTTACTATCAGAACTACTACCTAGCATCAAAAACTTGGCTGGAACTCTTAAAAATCTTCCAGCAGAGCATAGGTGTAGAAATAGATCGGTGAAATAAATCTCAAAATTACACGTTATTTTTTTTATCAATTTGTGTAAAGAGCAGGGGCTAGAACTCCTCGATTTCAGCTAGGTAACTATCAGAACTACTACCTAGTATCAAAAACTCGGCTGGAACTCTTAAAAAACTGCCAGCAGAGCATGCTTGTAGAAATAGATCGGTGAAATAAATCTCAAAATTACAAGTTATTTTTTTTATCAATTTTTGTAAGAAGCGGGGGCTAGAACTCCTCGATTTCAGCTAGGTTACTATCAGAACTACTACCTAGCATCAAAAACTTGGCTCAAACTCTTAAAAAACTGCCAGCAGAGCATGGGTGTAGGAATAGATCGGTGAAATAAATCTCAAAATTATAAATGTTATTTTTTTTATCAATTTTTGTAAGAAGCCGGGGCTAGAACTCCTCGATTTCAGCTAGGTTACAATCAGAACTACTACCTAGCATCAAAAACTTGGCTGGAACTCTTAAAAAACTGCCAGCAGAGCATGGGTGTAGAAATAGATCTGTGAAATAAATCACAAAATTACAAGTTAGTTTTTTTATCAAATTTTGTAAGGAGCAGGGGCTAGAACTCCTCGATTTCAGCTAGGTTACTATCAGAACTACTATCTAGCATCAAAAACTTGGCAGGAACTCTTAAAAATCTTCCAGCAGAGCATGGGTGTAGAAATAGATCGGTGAAATAAATCTCAAAATTACAAGTTAGTTTTTTTATCAACTTTTATAAGAAGCAGGGGCTAGAACTCCTCGATTTCAGCTAGGTTACTATCAGAACTACTACCTAGCATCAAAAACTTGGCTGGAACTCTTAAAAAACTGCCAGCAGAGCATGCTTGTAGAAATAGATCGGTGAAATAAATCTCAAAATTACAAGTTATTTTTTTATCAATTTTTGTAAGAAGCGGGGGCTAGAACTCCTCGATTTCAGCTAGGTTACTATCAGAACTACTATCTAGCATCAAAAACTTGGCTGGAACTCTTAAAAATCTTCCAGCAGAGCATGGGTGTAGAAATAGATCGGTGAAATAAATCTCAAAATTAAAAGTTATTTTTTTTCTAAATTTTTGTAAGAAGCGGGGGCTAGAACTCCTCGATTTCAGCTAGGTTACTATCAAAACTACTACCTAGCATCAAAAACTTGGCTGGAACTCTTAAAAAACTGCCAGCAGAGCATGGGTGTAGAAATAGATCGGTGAAATAAATCTCAAAATTACAAGTAATTTTTTTTATAAATTTTTGTAAGAAACGGGGGCTAGAACTCCTCAATTTCAGCTAGGTTACTATCAGAACTACTATCTAGCATCAAAAACTTGCCTGGAACTCTTAAAAAACTGCCAGCAGAGCATGGGTGTAGATTTATTTCACCGATCTATTTCTACACCCATGCTCTGCTGGCAGTTTTTTAAGAGTTTGAGCCAAGTTTTTGATGCTAGGTAGTAGTTCTGATAGTAACCTAGCTGAAATCGAGGAGTTCTAGCCCCCGCTTCTTACAAAAATTGATAAAAAAAATAACTTGTAATTTTGAGATTTATTTCACCGATCTATTTCTACACCCATGCTCTGCTGGAAGATTTTTAAGAGTTCCAGCCAAGTTTTTGATGCTAGGTAGTAGTTCTAATAGTAACCTAGCTGAAATCGAGGAGTTCTAGCCCCTGCTTCTTATAAAAGTTGATAAAAAAACTAACTTGTAATTTTGAGATTTATTTCACCGATCTATTTCTACACCCATGCTCTGCTGGAAGATTTTTAAGAGTTCCAGCCAAGTTTTTGATGCTAGATAGTAGTTCTGATAGTAACCTAGCTGAAATCGAGGAGTTCTAGCCCCCGCTTCTTACAAAAATTGATAAAAAAAATAACTTGTAATGTTGAGATTTATTTCACCGATCTATTTCTACAAGCATGCTCTGCTGGCAGTTTTTTAAGAGTTCCAGCCAAGTTTTTGATGCTAGATAGTAGTTCTGATAGTAACCTAGCTGAAATCGAGGAGTTCTAGCCCCTGCTCCTTACAAAATTTGATAAAAAAACTAACTTGTAATTTTGTGATTTATTTCACAGATCTATTTCTACACCCATGCTCTGCTGGCAGTTTTTTAAGAGTTCCAGCCAAGTTTTTGATGCTAGATAGTAGTTCTGATAGTAACCTAGCTGAAATCGAGGAGTTCTAGCCCCTGCTTTTTACAAAAGTTGATAAAAAAACTAACTTGTAATTTTGAGATTTATTTCACCGATCTATTTCTACACCCATGCTCTGCTGGAAGATTTTTAAGAGTTCCAGCCAAGTTTTTGATGCTAGGTAGTAGTTCTAATAGTAACCTAGCTGAAATCGAGGAGTTCTAGCCCCTGCTTCTTATAAAAGTTGATAAAAAAACTAACTTGTAATTTTGAGATTTATTTCACCGGTCTATTTCTACACCCATGCTCTGCTGGAAGATTTTTAAGAGTTCCAGCCAAGTTTTTGATGCTAGATAGTAGTTCTGATAGTAACCTAGCTGAAATCGAGGAGTTCTAGCCCCCGCTTCTTACAAAAATTGATAAAAAAAATAACTTGTAATGTTGAGATTTATTTCACCGATCTATTTCTACAAGCATGCTCTGCTGGCAGTTTTTTAAGAGTTCCAGCCAAGTTTTTGATGCTAGGTAGTAGTTCTGATAGTAACCTAGCTGAAATCGAGGAGTTCTAGCCCCTGCTTCTTATAAAAGTTGATAAAAAAACTAACTTGTAATTTTGAGATTTATTTCACCGATCTATTTCTACACCCATGCTCTGCTGGAAGATTTTTAAGAGTTCCAGCCAAGTTTTTGATGCTAGATAGTAGTTCTGATAGTAACCTAGCTGAAATCGAGGAGTTCTAGCCCCCGTTTCTTACAAAAATTTATAAAAAAAATAACTTGTAATTTTGAGATTTATTTCACCGATCTATTTCTACACCCATGCTCTGCTGGCAGTTTTTTAAGAGTTCCAGCCAAGTTTTTGATGCCAGGTAGTAGTTTTGATAGTAACCTAGCTGAAATCGAGGAGTTCTAGCCCCCGCTTCTTACAAAAATTGATAAAAAAAATAACTTGTAATGTTGAGATTTATTTCACCGATCTATTTCTACAAGCATGCTCTGCTGGCAGTTTTTTAAGAGTTCCAGCCAAGTTTTTGATGCTAGGTAGTAGTTCTGATAGTAACCTAGCTGAAATCGAGGAGTTCTAGCCCCTGCTTCTTATAAAAGTTGATAAAAAAACTAACTTGTAATTTTGAGATTTATTTCACCGATCTATTTCTACACCCATGCTCTGCTGGAAGATTTTTAAGAGTTCCAGCCAAGTTTTTGATGCTAGATAGTAGTTCTGATAGTAACCTAGCTGAAATCGAGGAGTTCTAGCCCCCGTTTCTTACAAAAATTTATAAAAAAAATAACTTGTAATTTTGAGATTTATTTCACCGATCTATTTCTACACCCATGCTCTGCTGGCAGTTTTTTAAGAGTTCCAGCCAAGTTTTTGATGCCAGGTAGTAGTTTTGATAGTAACCTAGCTGAAATCGAGGAGTTCTAGCCCCCGCTTCTTACAAAAATTGATAAAAAAAATAACATTTATAATTTTGAGATTTATTTCACCGATCTATTTCTACACCCATGCTCTGCTGGCAGTTTTTTAAGAGTTTGAGCCAAGTTTTTGATGCTAGGTAGTAGTTCTGATAGTAACCTAGCTGAAATCGAGGAGTTCTAGCCCCCGCTTCTTACAAAAATTTATAAAAAAAATAACTTGTAATTTTGAGATTTATTTCACCGATCTATTTCTACACCCATGCTCTGCTGGAAGATTTTTAAGAGTTCCAGCCAAGTTTTTGATGCTAGATAGTAGTTCTGATAGTAACCTAGCTGAAATCGAGGAGTTCTAGCCCCTGCTTCTTATAAAAGTTGATAAAAAAACTAACTTGTAATTTTGAGATTTATTTCACCGATCTATTTCTACACCCATGCTCTGCTGGAAGATTTTTAAGAGTTCCAGCCAAGTTTTTGATGCTAGGTAGTAGTTCTAATAGTAACCTAGCTGAAATCGAGGAGTTCTAGCCCCTGCTTCTTATAAAAGTTGATAAAAAAACTAACTTGTAATTTTGTGATTTATTTCACCGATCTATTTCTACACCCATGCTCTGCTGGAAGATTTTTAAGAGTTCCAGCCAAGTTTTTGATGCTAGATAGTAGTTCTGATAGTAACCTAGCTGAAATCGAGGAGTTCTAGCCCCCGCTTCTTACAAAAATTGATAAAAAAAATAACTTGTAATGTTGAGATTTATTTCACCGATCTATTTCTACAAGCATGCTCTGCTGGCAGTTTTTTAAGAGTTCCAGCCAAGTTTTTGATGCTAAGTAGTAGTTCTGATAGTAACCTAGCTGAAATCGAGGAGTTCTAGCCCCTGCTTCTTATAAAAGTTGATAAAAAAACTAACTTGTAATTTTGAGATTTATTTCACCGATCTATTTCTACACCCATGCTCTGCTGGAAGATTTTTAAGAGTTCCAGCCAAGTTTTTGATGCTAGATAGTAGTTCTGATAGTAACCTAGCTGAAATCGAGGAGTTCTAGCCCCCGTTTCTTACAAAAATTTATAAAAATAATAACATGTAATTTTGAGATTTATTTCACCGATCTATTTCTACACCCATGCTCTGCTGGCAGTTTTTTAAGAGTTCCAGCCAAGTTTTTGATGCCAGGTAGTAGTTTTGATAGTAACCTAGCTGAAATCGAGGAGTTCTAGCCCCCGCTTCTTACAAAAATTGATAAAAAAAATAACTTGTAATGTTGAGATTTATTTCACCGATCTATTTCTACAAGCATGCTCTGCTGGCAGTTTTTTAAGAGTTCCAGCCAAGTTTTTGATGCTAGGTAGTAGTTCTGATAGTAACCTAGCTGAAATCGAGGAGTTCTAGCCCCTGCTTCTTATAAAAGTTGATAAAAAAACTAACTTGTAATTTTGAGATTTATTTCACCGATCTATTTCTACACCCATGCTCTGCTGGAAGATTTTTAAGAGTTCCAGCCAAGTTTTTGATGCTAGATAGTAGTTCTGATAGTAACCTAGCTGAAATCGAGGAGTTCTAGCCCCCGTTTCTTACAAAAATTTATAAAAAAAATAACTTGTAATTTTGAGATTTATTTCACCGATCTATTTCTACACCCATGCTCTGCTGGAAGATTTTTAAGAGTTCCAGCCAAGTTTTTGATGCTAGATAGTAGTTCTGATAGTAACCTAGCTGAAATCGAGGAGTTCTAGCCCCCGCTTCTTACAAAAATTGATAAAAAAATAACTTGTAATTTTGAGATTTATTTCACCGATCTATTTGTACACCCATGCTCTGCTGGAAGATTTTTAAGAGTTCCAGCCAAGTTTTTGATGCTAGGTAGTAGTTCTGATAGTAACCTAGCTGAAATCGAGGAGTTCTAGCCACTGCTACTTACAAAAATTGATAAAAAAAATAACTTGTAATTTTGAGATTTATTTCACCGATCTATTTCTACACCCATGCTCTGCTGGCAGTTTTTTAAGAGTTCCAGCCGAGTTTGTGATGCTAGGTAGTAGTTCTAATATTAACCTAGCTGAAATCGAAGAGTTCTAGCCCCTGCTTCTTACAAAAAATTATAAAAAAACGAACTTGTAATTATGAGATTTATTCTACAATTATATCTATTTCTACAACCATGCTCTGCTGGCAGTTACTTGAAAGTTCCAGCCAGGTTTTGGACTCCAGGTTGTAGTTCTTATATTATCCTAGCAGGTATCGAAGAGTTATAATGTGATTTTGTGATTCTTATTTCTTGCACAAAATATGCTATCATACTTCTATGCTCTGCTGATGCTATTGTATGAGTTCCAGGCAGGTTTTTTGCTTTAAGTTAGAGTTTTGCTATTTGTCTACGGGATTCTGAGAAGTTTCAGCCTGTGAAAGTAATTGATGTCATTGAAAAAAGAAGAGATATTTTATTTTGGCATTTTTTTCATAAATTTTTTGCAGGCTGAAAGTTACAGAACTATTCTTAAAAAGTTTCAGGAACTATGAAACTCAGTAGTAGGTGTAAGAAAAACCATTTGGTTTTTGATTTTTTGCAAAATGATCTGCTACGGGAAGTTGGCAGATCATTATTTCAATTGATATTTTTTCAGGAATTTGGGCAGAACTATTCCTGAAAGTTATCAGGAACTATAGAACTCACCTGCATGCGAACAGAACTCACTTTTATTTTTGATCTGCTGGAAAATGTTCTGCTAACTTCACTGACATGATAGCACGCCTCATTGTTTGCTGTATGCGTAATGGATTATTGATAAAACACGTGGGTGTTCTTAATCTCTCGAGAAACTGACTGGACGGTTGGATCTACCAAAAATAGCCACTGAGGTTCTTAAACTTTTGAGGGGCGTTAGCTTGATGATATATAAGATTATTATTGATAATGCAGATGAAAAGGGCAAGTAAGAATCTGGAGTCGTTTGTGTCTTCTTATCACCAACAAAGGGAAAGATAATTTGATTACAACGTGAGGCTATTGGAACTATTTTACTACCGGTTTTAATTAAAGACAGTATAAACTATGTTGCATTTGTATTCAAGTCACATTTTAAAATTAAAATGCTAGCAACGTAAAGACTTTTTTCATTGCAATTTCGATAAAATTATGGGTAGTATAATGGCACGTAATTTGTAAATAATTGCAGCAAGATGTTGTTGATGGCTAATAGATAGTTATCAAGATTGGCAAAAGACAGGAAGGGGTGGTGGAAAAGGGGACAGGCTCAGTCTAGTGGAGATAATTAAATACCCATAGTGATGATGGTAAAATAAGATTCAAGTAATTTATTGTGATGCTTCCATACTTTGTTGATTAGGATTCAACCGCTGAGTCCAGTGAAACCTTTACACCGGTTTATTTTTTTTGGATTTTGAATTATTATAGAAAGCAAAGTAAGAATTTGTACTTTTCGATGTTTTTCGCCATGGGTGGCAAATGATGATGCTGACGTTGATAACACAAAATTTCTCATGACTTCAAGGTTAAGAACCACAGGACCGAAGTAATGCTTAATGAATGATCACGGCCCGATATTAAGTGGACACGATTTATCGTCTTAATGTAGAAATTTTGATAGAGCAGCAGCCCATTTAAATGGTATAACAGTAATCTCCGATAGTCAGAGCGCGTATGAACACATTAGTCAACGTTACGATAAACTCCTTCTTAGATTAACGAAGAAGCTTGCGCCCAATTTAATTTTTATACACTTTACCAAAGTTCAAAGGTCGTGATTTGTCTTCCAAAAATATTCATCGGAGATAAAACGGAATATCTTTCGTATCGAAGAAATTGATTAGCGCTATTATTCAGAAAGGTCAAATTGCAATTTATTGGTTCTGATAAATGTCGGTTATCTTAAACACGGTTCGTCTGTCAGGGACTGAATTATGTAGCAGTTCTAGCATTCTAGTGTATAAATGGGAATTAACAAGCGTCAAGTTGTCGGGCGTTATCTATATTATTCGCCATAGTTTTCTTCATCTCACATCAACCTAAAACTTAGCCGTTTTCGTCAAGTCTTTTTATGTCTTGACAATCCTGCAACACTTTATCGCAATGCTAGCTTCAAATCCCGTATCGGTTCATAAACGTAAAATTCATTGTTTTCAATAACAACCATCACAACTTGGTTTTCTTTTGTTGTTCACAGACAAATTTCCATTGAATTAGTTCTAAACTGGTACGAAACTCTAAAATAACAATTCAAAAGATCCGATACCGCCAAGTCGAAAGTTTCGAGCGAATCGTCCTAACGATCGCCGATTTCCTCAATTCCCCTCAAGTAATTATCGAAACAATAAACCTGAAATTGGCGCAGAATCCTAGAGCGGCCTGCGGTCACCGATCTGACTTGCCACCAATTACGAGCTCCCGACCTACTTTGCAAAATGGGAATTCATTAAGAACCATTCAAGTTTTTACAATGTGAGTGTTAGCACCCGTTCGTTTTTAATTAATTCGAAAATGGTATTCGAGATTTTATGACTATAGAAAGGAACGAGATCGCAAAAAGTAAATAAAATAAAAGCTGAACAGTTGGTTTTTAATTTTGCTGTATTGTAGGGAAGGGAAGGCCTTGAAGGGAAAACTGTGGGCGAATTCGTGGTGTGACAAAATATTGACCAAGGAAAGTTAAGAGACTGAGAGGTCTAATAATTAGTAACCATAAGTTGATCGAAGAAAGGCAGTAAATTCGGAACCAGATTTTAAATAGTATTTATCTTATTCTCATGGACCAAATCCGGCGTTTGAAGATGTGGACTGATGTTGTATGAAGATGACAAATTGATGAAAAACAAAACTCTTATAACCAACAGAACTTTCAGAAGCAACAAAGTTTCCTGCCGCGTCTTGTTTGATGTTCCAATCTTATTGATGGAATCGCTACTATTCACGTCTCATTTTATTTGAATTTATGTGAAGGCTGGAGCTTCGTAAATAAAGGCGAATGTCAAAACTAGAGTGAGATATAATTTACGCTCGAGCGAGCCCACTGGAGGAAACAAAATCGAAGAAAGCAAAATAAGTGATGAACTTGTTGCTCTACGGAAGACAGCTGTATCTCGTTTTAGTGAACGCTAATATTATGGATTCAGTCATGTTAGAACAATATTATGCGTTGATGGTAGAATGAATAAAACATGAAATAGAACATGAAACATGTCATAGTTTCATCATCATTATCGTCATCATCTATATCCACTCACGGCTGATCACGGGTCTCACTTCACTTTAGTGACGAGAATTAGACCATGACTTTAACATCACGATTTCATGTTTGCAACTAGCATTTCCGATACTATAAGTTAGTTTAGTTGCTCTTCACCTATTTACAGATTCATTAATATATTATGAAACCAAATAAAACTCATCAACAATTTAGATTCAGTACCGTAATCAATTCAGTAGTAAAGCATACATTCACGTAAAAATTGCCTATGCAAATGCGGAAACAGCTCAATCAGCGAAAGCGTATAAAGTTTCCAATTTCAGATATTGAGGTGGTAACAATTTCTAAAATTGGTCTTTCCTGACACAGTGCATTGGTGTATGCAGTACTGAAAGTTGTTACCTATTTGATTAATTATGATATTAAAGTGCGTGTCATATTAAATGAAATCGAATACTAAATAATGGCCATTGGGTTGGTAGTGAAGTTTTAATCACTATTGTAGCATGAAATAGAAACATTGAATTAAACACCCTGAAACTATTATTAATATTTATTACCGAAACAAAAACAAAGATGGATGAGTGAGGCACAAGTAGTTCAAAGTGCTTCGATCAATAATCGTTGAAAATCCACAAACCGATATGATATGTCCGAAATCTAAAAACCGACTTTGGAAATGTTGTATTTTGTATCGTCTTGCTCCACGGGTACGCTGTAAATTTATTCATTGAAGCAAAATGTTTCATTCTACTCCACAAGATGTCGAAGGAGAAGAAAAAGTCTGAAATCATAGCTACAATTTTAATAAGAACTTTAATGAAACCCATTACAAGTCGAACATCAAAACACAATGAGCGCTTAGTTAGACTGTGTGAATGAAATTGCACAACCGCGAACTTTAATCACTGTCTCGCACTGCGCTCCAGATGTTCATGAGCAAATAACTTACAGCGACTAAAATGAACCCTAAATCTTCGCCGGGTGGATGGGTTCGCAGCCAAGAATTGAATTTGCCTCGCATTCTCACATGTTCCGAGTGTGCCCGACTCGAATTTAGTCTGCAACTGTTCTTGGGAATTCGCTCTTGGAGGTACGAAAAACATTAGGAAAATTTGAACGAATCGGGCGGGGCAAATTTCTTTTTTCAATTTCCTGTAAAATATGCCTTTGTACGCTGTTCAAACTTAGAAATAAGTTATTTCGCTGTAAGTTCCACATTTTTTGTTCTATATTTTGTTTGTAAGATGGTACGGAAAATTAGCTTTTTCGTCGGTAATAATCCGACAAAAGTAGTCTTGAAAAACGTCTGGAAAGACAATCGTTGAACCTACTGTTCCATTTTTTTATATTATTTTACTGATATAAAGCACAATATGTACGTACATAATATGATATACACTATTACTGAGTGCTATGTTATGTGCGCTATGTTTTTATACCAGGAAAATGAAGAGTTCTTACGGAAAACGGAAATTAACCGAGTGTTATGCATAAACATAAAAATGCTTGAAGTACCCTACGAGATGCTTACTTAAGTTGCTATCACACTACACGATGCGATATCAAGAGATATCGAAACATCTTCAGTACAGTAATACGTAGTTTCTCTGCATACAGATTTCTATGCAGAAATCCGTGCCACTATTCAAGAAATTTGTAGACTGAACGGCACATAATAGGTGAGGCTTTCTTGTTTTCTATGCTTCCTTAGTAGGTACTTACTTCAAATGTCAATATCAAACTTGACTATGATGCGAAACAACCAATGCAAAGTGAGTACGTACTGCTGAATGCATGAACATTCGCATCGCGGTGAGAACCGAACGTGGTGTAAAACGCCCTATTAAAGAAATAAAAATATATAAAAATATTAAACGAAGTGCATTCCGAAAATTCAAAAAAAATACCAAATTCCAAATGAAAAATGTTTTTAACTCAAATACTTGACACATTAAATTCGCACAACATCGCACCACCTCATGTGTACCCTACTTTATAGACATACTCTTAGTTCTATCTCTTGAATTAAGCACCCTTGCCTATTCAGGAGAGAGGATGTTAATTAAGCCCCTGAAAGCATTAGTAAAAAGCTTCCAGTCTTTGAATGAGATCAGTTGCAGTATGTAGGGGCTACATGCTTTAAATTGACGAAGGAGACTTTCAGAAATTTTTAGAGTATATTTTATAGCGAGTAGGTGGTGGTAAAATTTTGTAACGAACAGAAAGTAAGAAGATAAGAGGAGCTTGCAAAATGTTTTTTGTCTTTTATACCTACTTTATAGACACTAGACAGGCGCATTAAAATTTGACCATTATCTCACTAGTGGTAAATTATTTGATCAAAGACGACAAACATGGATGACAATTAAAAAAAGTCGGTTGCAGACTTGTACCCGCGACCAATAACACTACGCGGCATATCTAACTGAGTTACCATAAAAATATCAACACATTCCGAAAGCTTTAACCGGCGTTACTGCTAAAAACCATTAAGTGGAATCATACTAGTGAAACACTCTACTATAATAATATACGCACATTTAAATCATTGTATTTCTCACGACTGTAAGTAGGTACAATAATCTCCAACGTGGAGTACGTTACGCCATTATGTGACGATAAACAAAGACGAAATCGTAGTACACCCCACCACAATAAATCATATAAAAAACAAAATTAAACTAGAAGACAAAGCTAGGGAAGCCGAATTATGAGCTCAAAATAACGTTTCCAGATAAATTAGTTTCACTTGTCTTGAACGCAACTCGTTCATTAGCGTTAAAATAAATTCATTAATAAACCTTCTTAGAGACAAGCAGTCAACGCGCATACCTATAAATCAAATAGTGAGGGAGTGTCACAAACACAGGGACGATAGCTTGATGCTGCGTAGAATGGGATACTGGTGACTCACGGCTTATAAGTCTGATGAACAGCGGCGAATGTGTCTGAAGAGTAAGCTCGTAGGCCTAAAGACTGTCCAGGTATACGACAAAAAATAAATTTTGTTAAATTGAGGCTCTACTTACTAGAACTGCGCTGTAATGTACATGTATAAAGCCCGATATTTTTTTTTCATAAATTAATGTATCCCGAATAGGCTTACTTACTTGTGTGGGAATTGTTTTGGTAGTATTAGAAATGTTATTTCTAACACATTCATTATACCTACTCTATTATTTAAAAATAGTAGAAGTTTTGGTGTTTAAGACTTCAATTAATTGATCTGGGGGCACGGCAGTGCCCCCGCCAAGTCGAGCAAAACAAAAGGCACGGCCGTACTATCCTTTTCTCGAAGCGATTCGGGCCATTTTCGAACCCCTGTAACTTCGTTATGGATAAAACTAGAAGCGTAAATTTTTATTGACCAAGAGGGCATCACGTCTACAGATAATAATCCAAGTTACATCAAATTAGAACCAGTAGTTTAAGAATTATTGCAAGTCAAAGTTCCTTAATTTTGCTGCCCACTGACTGACTGACTGACTGACTGACTGACTCACCGATCATCAAAATTCTAAGGTACTTCTAGCCGTCCCACAAGTTTCAAATTTTGAATATAGCTATTGTTTAGCCTATAAACCATGGAAAAATTCTGACATTCCATAATTTTCATCCCGTTTTCTAGATATATGATCTGCATAAATAACTTTGTATTCCCATATAAATCCTATGAAATTGTATGTGATTACAAAGTTACTTTTACAGTTCATAATTAGACTTCATTGAAATTGAATGAAATGGGTAACAGGGGTTAAAAATGAGAAATGGCTTCGAAAAATTCGACATATGACCGCTTTTTAAAAACTTCCACGATAGATAGAGAGATCCAAATCCCTATAAGTACTATACCTACCTACACTTTTATATATCGAACAATTTTCGTTACCTAGGTACATAAAAATAGGTACCTAGGTACCTTATACCTTATACGCATCTGTGGAGACGCAAAGACACTCGTTCATGATAATCTATGAGCATGACCTATGTCGCAAGGGGCCCCGGCCGCACATGCGCCGGGCACGCGTTGATGCGTGTTTTGCAAAAAAACGAAATAAAGAAAGAAAACCTACAAAAAGAAATGAGATCCCATCAAAAACATTACATGTATAAAAATGCACAAGTCTCGCAACGCAGTTTATCTGCCGTAAAAAGTTTTGAGATCGAATGTAAACCAAGTCGGTTAATTTCAATACCTACCTATAGGTACCTATCTATGGGAGCAGTTAAATCTTTATTTCTTTAATAAATAGAGTGTCTTGGCGATTGTACACGGCAGCATAATCTACTAGGCAATCTAAATATAGTTTTCCGTATAGGTGTACTTTCAAACAAATACAAGCACAAAGCGCTTAACATAGATTTATGTTGCCGTGTGCAATTGCCAAGTCACTCTATTTACTAAAGAAATAAAGATATAACTGCTCCCATAGATAGGTACCTATAGGTAGGTATTGAAATTAACCGACTTGGTTTACATTCGATCTCACAACTTTTTACGGCAGATAAACTGCGTTGCGAGACTTGTGCATTTTTGTACATGTAATGTTTTTGATGGGATTCAATTTGTTTGTACGCCTAAGATCATCAGCTGTAAAATTAATCTTGATGACAGCAAAGTCGCAAGGTTGCTAGCCCCGTTACTCGCCAACTCTTCCACCCGTGCCTCCCCCATTTCACTCCATTTCCAAAGTCTGTTCCCACAAAGATCTTTCCTCACATCGATGCGGCGCGCACATTAATCTACTTGTACCTAACGGTCGGCAACACCGACGCCCTCACATAGCACACCATTGTTGAGTACTTGACAACTTTATAGTTTTGTCTTGTCGATTTATGTGCCGCTTGTGGGCCGCTAATATTAATGACTGCGCAATAGGTTGTCGGAGAAGGTGCTGGAAGGCAATGCCTGGAAATTGAATTATTGCGTTTATTACCACTTACTCTAACCAATTAGTTTCTCTGCGGTGAAACTGTTGGCGTATGAATAATCGGATTTTTAAAGGTCGCGGTTGAACAATAATTACAGTACTTACAATATAAATACCTTTAAGAAAACGATAAACAATTGAGAATACAATAATTGGCGTTCGTATCGCTGAAGAACAATTACTTCTAGACAAACTTAGAATGGAGATTGGAGAACTATAGAGGGAGAAATAACATAACGAAACTAAAAAATGTTACAAGGGTTTGTCACACGCACGACATTTATAGATAGATTATATTTCAACATAATAAAAATATACAAAATTGAAATCAAGTTATAAACATTATTTGTTTTAAATCTCGCCCAGCAAAGAATTGCCGCATCGCCAAACCCTCCAACAAAAATATCGACATTACCAATTTTCACCCAAAATCATATCGCCTTTGAAACTTCCTTTTGACTCGCACACACCGAAAGAAAATCACCTTTACCTACCTTTAACCCTAAACTGATTCCGTGGAGGTCGTTAAGGAAGGCAATGTACCGGTGCCTTCCGACCGATTTATCGAAGTTAGCACCGCTGTATACGGCAGCGGCTAAGCTTCAACGTTTTCCGCGAAATATCTGAAACCTGATGTGGGTGTGTCTGGGAATTCTATTGAAAGTATAGTCTATATGAAAAAAATGCTGTATGTAAAACAATGCTGCGATTTACACTGACATTAAGCTACGTACCGTATGTGTACATGTAATGGTAAGCTATTTAAATCTGAATCACACCGTCCCTTTTAACATAAAATGAAATAGCCAATAACACATTAAATTAATTTTACTTACCGTCCTTTTTTACTTAATATACTGCAATCACTCGCATCAAATGTAATATTCCAAAGAAGCATTAAATGAATGCTTTCAAAATCCTTACGATATACATATCTGTATATTACGAAAATTATGTTTGTTTATGATAAAAGTAAGTATGTTATTCAATTAAAGTTGTAAAAAAATGCTTGTCTATAAAGTCGGATTACGGAAGATAATTTTACGTAATAACGTCATAACTCTACCGTTATGACGATACCAAAGACATTGTAGACATCGTAGAAGCTTACGTACTGTGCACATTACCATTGTGTACGATTTATCAGCGTTACCGCCGCCGCAACGCCATCTATCGCGCGTTAAAAATGACAGCTCCGTGTTTTTTTCCTCGCGACACATTGAATATCGGGTCTCGTTTACATATTTTTCAATTTATGAACGCGATCGTACAGCGCAGCGGCTGTAAATAAAGCTTTAAAAGATTTGTGAGGCACTGAGAGCGGTATAAGTCTAGTAGGCTCAGTCGCCAGCGTGGCGAATAAGTGATTTTATAGGTCATATCGTGCTGGAGCAGGTGCTGTGGATTAATATTAATGTGCAATTAAGTGCTTTCATAGGCTGAAAATGTGTTTAAGGCTTCAATTATTAAAAATGTAAGGTAAAAACCGGGTATTTCCTTCCCTGATGTGCATTTCATATTCGACCATCGGCACTAAACTTTTTCTACTTTCACACGTAACAAAGAATAGGATTTCGAAGAATGGTCGCTTTAGTGGGAAACAGTCACTGTTAAAACGAAGTAAATGTTGTCGTTTCAAGAGCGCAGCTAATCCGTACTCTTTGGGATTAGCTCTCCATTCTCGTGGCTAGAGCTTGAAAGGATATGACTTGGGTCTTTGTGGTGCTGATGCTAAAGATAGGTTTGAATAGAGTTAAGTAAACATTGCTTTTCTCTGCAATAGTGTAAGAGCTATGATGCAAGCAGCTTCTGAAACTCTCTAACGTTATCTATTTTCTCTTACACCGATTGCATAACATTTGGTCACTATTCTTTTTGAAACCGTTACATACAACTCAGCAATAAACGATTTTGTATTCTTATAAAGTTCCATTACAGCACGAGTTATCGGGAACCGCCGACCAGCCGGACTTATCTTAACTCCATCTTGTCACGACCCTAACAAGGAAATCATTGCAGAACACTTCGAAAACCAATAACTTGACGTGTTTACAGATATTGTGTACGATATCTATATTTTACGTAACAGTTTTCACGAGACGGTCTCGTGTCGAGTCTTTGTTGTTCGAACGTGATATAGAAAGTGAGTTTCGTGAAATTCTTTTTGTCGAGGTGATGTTGCCAGTTCGCTGTGTCTACTCTGAAGTGGGTGACATTTTTCAGTTTTATTTGAATTATTGTAACTGTAGGTATAAAATCAAAAAGGAACCCGTAGTCTGAAATGCTAAGAAATCATGATGAATTTTCATAATAGCTTGAAAACCAGAAACTGTCGACTGAGTACAGATCATCGCGGTGTAATTTTAACATTTCACATAATGACGAAAAAATGTAGTGTTCTATCAGAGTTGTTAATATACCCGCAACGAGTAAACTTTATCTCAATAAAAATACGAGAAAAAAAAAGAGAAATGAATTGAAGAGAAGTCTCTTTTGCTTTTAGTCAAAATACGTAATATTTTACCTAGCTGGATTGAGAAATATCTGATAAGAGAACAGTTACAAATGTAACGTTGCAAAAATACTAAGAAACTAGAAAAACGTTGCATTTAGCAAACCAATTTAACCACACGTAATGACGACTCTTTTGTTACAAAGAACGTTGTTTTTGATGAATGAAATCGAGAGTCAATGAACGAAAACGTGGTTATTTGTGACCGTTCCAATTTCATTGGACTAGACTGCCATCACGTTCTGATCTCGGTGCTCGTGCGTAGTGAAAGTAGCTTTTAACCAGCATTCAGTGCAATTTTCATGCAAATTATATAGACCTGATGAAATGTTACAACTCAATCAACTACGGCAGAAAAATAGAAACCATTTGCGAATGGTCAGTCATTGCTCTAGTTTACAAACGTTTATTTACTCTGCTAGTGGATCGGGTGAGCAGTTTTTTAGAGTTGTCGCACGAGCCTCAGTAGTCAGTGGTTCTCCGCTTTCGGGGCAAAATAACTTCATTGGTTTTAGTCCTACGCTATCTATTGCAGTATTATTTTGTATTCCTTTTCACATTATTATCGAATAATATTTTGCCGTGCTTTATCCAATTACTTAATGTCCGCGAAAGAACACAAATAAGTAATTAGTAGTATATAAAAAAATTACAATCATTATTCTGCATTGATTCACCTAAGAAAAACAACATTCACCAATCGGTTGCCGAAACCAAAATAAGCCGGTAACGGAAAAGAACATTGCCTCCAAACAGTAAAAAAGTTAGTTCACATTATAAACAAGAGGCCCCGTAATGAATAGGCTGTCACTTCGCGACGAGAAGTTACTTCGATTCGACGAAGTTTTACTCTGGCAATTGTGTTTTAGCGGTGGCTGTATTTGGAACTTCGTAAGTTCCTGATATATTATTTGATGTCAATGTATGTTAATGTTACAGAATATGTAGCAACGTTGCAACCAAAACAAAAAGGATCAAAACAAAATTGCCACAGTATACTCTTCTCAAACAGTAGGTACGTTACTTATTTAGTAATCTGTGACGTTACTTTATCGCGGTAGATATTTTGTACTTTTTATCACAGTATGTGATTTACAACACACGTTCGTAGACCCTATTGGCAACTACGGCATCCAGAGGTCTTCTTGCGCCTCCATGATTTATACTGTGAACTCAAAAGAGGTTCCGCACTCCAGTTTAATATCTTTGATTTATGATAGAAACTACGCGTTTAAGTGCCAGTTCCCCGATGATATGTTGCTCGACTGTTACGATTCACTCGTTTTTTTGTTTGGAGAATAATGACATAGTGTAGTCGTTTTAATAACCGGGCCGTGGTTTGCCGCGGTAGCCGCCAGCGCAAATTTTACAAGTGGTCATTTTGTAATGCATTTTAGTCGATCGAATTGAGTGCTAATGTTGATGTAGATGTAGCGAATGGGTTGATTTGTTGTGTGTAATTTTAAGACTTTCAAAAGTCTTAAAAACTTTCTATAAAAAACTCGATTTTTTTAGTTACAATATTTTTCCTCAATATTTTCTTGTTATTATAGTTTAAGTTTGTTTTTCAAACTTCCATGTATGAGGGTAAGATGTGAAATGATTTTTCTGTTCGAAAAACCAAATCACTTTCCACCTAACTTCAGGAAAACTATTTTTTACTGAAAATTACAAACATTCGGTACATAAAAGCAAAATATAATGCGAACTCAATCTCCCGTAGTATGAATGTACCACAACGAAACAAAGAAGTTCGACTACAACATAAATTTAAAATGGAAACTAAAGAAAATCCTTTCAGATGCGATAAGATACATAACAGAATACACTCGCTACAGACATGAACCTGTGTTGCAAGGGGATTACGCAATAACTCATACTGTAGAAAGTCACGAGTTATTTCAAAGACAAATAGTTCTGATGTCGACGAGAGAGGGAGCCATCGATTGAAGAGCTTACCATGTGTTTGTAATCTTCTTCAAAGACAAACATAAGAAAAACAAGCTTACTACATACATCGTGTGCCCTATCATCCACAAATTTCAATTAAGACAATTCGAACTCTAATACCTTGTAAGTAAAACACAAAATATTATAACAATAACGGGGACAGATTTACCAAAGAGCTGGTTAAGTACATGACGGATAGAATTTAAAACGCTACGTCGTTACCAAAGATCAGGGAACGAAGTTGCTTTATAAGCACTTGAAATAATAACCCACGATTCGAAAACCTCAAAACCGTGTTTACTTTAGCAAAGCCAGTTTGAGAATGTGTCAATCTAAATACAAAGGCCAATCTGCAAGGGTTGTTTACACAAGTAACGTTTCCTTTGCGAATGGTTTCGTCCGATTGAATTTAGACTAAACCGTGTACAAAAGATAGTGTTTATCCAGAAGTGGCGGGGTGCAGCTAAAGAAATAAGACGTATGGATAGACAAATCTAACAATGCAGTTGGAGAACGTCTAGCATTTCCTTATCGCATAGGCGGTAAGTTCAAATTAGTAACAAATTTTATTTTGGAGTTTTAAGATATGGTTGTTGGTAGAGACACGTAATCCTTTTTGTCATTTTGTGATGCTTGTCAAACTAACTAATTGTTTACAGGTCTTTTCTTTATAAAGCCGTAAACGACAATCTTTTGTGTTAAGTCTCTGTAAAAGTTAAACATCATAAATTATTTGACGATCACAGCCCAGCTTTGTCAGCGCTAAAAGGCCACACAAAGCTTTGTGAAGACAATGGCGATATTGAAAAGATTCTATGTAGCTGTTGCGTTAATGCGGATATGAATATTGAAACGGATTAAGAACCTACTATTACAATTTCTTCGTAATCAATCCAGAACAATGTTGCAAATAATTGAACAGTAAGAAAAACATAGGTAGTAGATGTTATTTCAGACTTTTTTGAGGTATAAATATAAAAAAGAACAATGTAATCTATGAAACATTTGGGGCAAAAGAAGAAAGTTATAGAAAGCGTGAGCAGAAAATGGTTTGTTTACATAATATTGGTTCCTTGAAATTATTTGATAAAACTGTGAAATCAGTTGATTTTATTTCAAAGATCTTACAAAACGTAATAAAGACGCGAAGGTAAAGTAATTATATTTTGCTAAATACCTGATTACATCCTTGGAATATAAGAGTTGTCAATGGATTTTTTTTTTAATTCTGAAAGTAAATTGCAATGTTTATATCATAATCTTTTCGGAACTCAATAAAATATCTCCATAATAATACTTAATAATATAATAATAAAGACTAGCTGTTGGCCGCATCTCGTTGGCAAACCCTATGGCAATGAGAACAGTGTTTTGTGAAATAATTTTTAAAATCATATCAGTAGTTCCAGATAATACTGAAAATTGGAACTATACTTAAATATATCATACCTACAGTGTAGATAAAATAGCTTACCATACAAAAAGTGAACGCATTCCCGATTCAGCCCGAGGCGTGCTAGCCGGGAATGAATGATGACCGTAATCCGCTTGTGGAAACCTTAAAGGAAGGGCTAAGGCTCCTGCAAGCTATAACTCTGTATTTATTGGGGCCAGCTTGAGCAATCCGAGCAAATCCGCAAACTGAATGGAAGCAGAAACGACGGCAATGAAGCTGATCTGGTTAGCAACGGTTGCAACTGCTATTAGGCCACCAAAGCTCCTTTGATATCTCATGCTACTGTTAGCGGAGATGAAGGTATTTCTGGAAAGCTGACAGACACAAGTACTAACAAGTAGTAATGGCTTCCAACAAACGCGACAATACATTATTGTACAAACATAGGACAAAAACAATTCACAAAAGATGACGTGACGGTTACGGCTTTTGACTCCACAGTTATTAGGAATTATAGTCTATCAAGTTATCTAGGGATTCGGACATTGGTTTTTCTGCAATACTTATTTTAGGCTATTATAAACCACTACTTTCATTACATTATACTCTTCAATAAATGAAAACCATAATGCAATTTAGAATTAGTAAAACCGAATTTCATTTCGTTGTGTTGTTTGTTAACTATTTATAACAAAGATAAATTTATTACTGATGAGTACATTGTGAACCGTAATAAAGAGGAGCAACAAGCTGAAACTTAAAATTCCTTCAGAACTGTTACTATAATTAAAGCTACTTGAAACGAAGGGGTAAAGTTTCAGACGGATTAGTATAGCTAGTTACAAAACCACGCGGTATAAACTTTACTAATAAATTATTTGAGTAACCTACATTCTGTCTTGGGAACATATTGTATCAAACTTATAAACGATGCGAAAGTTTTGGTAACTGTTCAACTTCGTTCCACTTTTGTTTTAACTTTTTGAAGACAATACGTTATAATATTATTACAATATTATATACTTTTTATATACCTACCAAATCAGAATAAAATCACAAATGTTTGTAACTTTTAGAACCAAGTGCAGACGATCCATATTAATTTATTGTTTTAATGCCATAACTTGCATTATTAATAGCATTTGGTAGAATTATTCAACATCGGTTGTCTGTTTATTGTAACCATAACCATAACCACTAGAAACTCGCTTTTAGATCCAAAATCTAACCTAACCAAAATCTCAAGAAAATTCCGACAAATGTTTTCAGTTTTTTATCGAAATATATACCTACTATTTTCATAACAACAAACAATTTAAAGAGCCCAAACAACACATTCTTAGTAACCGAAATCTTCCACATACCGACAATTTGTTAAAACCGGCATTGATTAATAAACCTCCTTTTATTATTCCGATCGAGTTAATTTTACTCGAGACCGAATAAATAAGATGTAGCGCGGCGTTTGTCATTTTGAAAGATCGCTATCTGATTCAGTAGTTCTGGCAGAGATGACTCAATAGTTCTTTTACGGGCACAGTGTGAAGTAAAACCAGTAAGATATCGTAATTGCAAACAAAAGTGTGTCATGGAAGCACACTGATATTATAGTGACAGTGGTTTAACGTAGGTAGCCACTAGGTATCCTACCGCATCTATTTACTCTTGGTTATCTGGATGATTGTTTATGTTTGGTTTTGATTCCTATTTGAACTGACGTGCATCGTGCTCTTGTAGTTTCGATATAGCGTACATCGAACTCGCGTACCTTCGAACTAACGTACTCGTATATCCTACTACATACTTCGAACTAGATAAATATATTCATGGTCGAACTTTCGAGTTAGTCTGTTTAGCCATAAACATAAGCGCCTTCTGCAGAACCCAGACGATGCTCGTATGTATTAATGTTTCTGCTAAATTGATATCATTAGTCTACCACCATAATCCGTTATAATTTACTACCTATCTCTATTTAGATTACCTAACTCACAGGAAAAAGTAGACTTACTTATTTCAATTATGTGTTCTCAATCCGTTAGTTTAGCGTCTGCATTTCTTATACTGTGGCATAGATGTAGTATTGAGTTGGCAAACAGATAAAACTTTTCTCTCAAGACTTTTGAAAACCAGCGACAACTTTGCTCTTTAGGTCCAGGATATAGCAAAAGAAAAGAGTATGTTGTTGTTTGTTGTGAAACAAGATAGTGGAACTAATGCTTGTACAAAAGCTATTGGCACCAAGTGTAATTTAACTTTCTTATACAATATACATATAAGTTTTTCGTTAAGTATTCTATATTCTTAAAATATATAACTGAGATACCTGTATGCCCAGTTGCCCCCCCCCCCCCATCCGTGTATCGCAAATTGTTTTAGGGCTGAATACTTATTATTTACTTATACTTAGGTAATAGGTAATATTTAGTTATATTAGTCATAGGTAAATTAGTCATCATTTTTAATCTATGATGACTAGTCATCTTTACTTAAAAATGATGACTTTTCTGAATTGAAGTTCTATAATTGTTTTAGAACAATTATAGAACTTCAATTAATTATTAAATGTAATAAAGTAACAATCAACGAAACCGAGTCAATTATGATTATGAGTAGTAAATACTTATTTCAAATATAGGAAGAACTTTAATTCGTGAACACCATTACTGTGAATTGGATTACCCACGCCCTTATCAATAAAATGAAATAGTACTAAAGTAAACGTGTTATGTAACGGTCATCGTAGGTGGCATGTTATTAAAGGAAACCTTTTAAGTTTCATATTTATAGCCACGAATGGAAACAAAAGTTTATAGAGACGGCTTCAAAAGTGTCACGAACGGAACGTTACAGCTATTTTTGGGTATTATGATATTCTATTCCGGGACTATGTCGATAGTAAATGTTTATTTACTAGTACTAGGTTTGAATCGAATTGACTGTCTTTATCAACGCCCTGAGTACCGCGTTTACACGTGGGAAACACGGGCGACATGTTTATTAAATCATTAGCCTCTTTGAGGGCCATGAAAAAGCACTTAAAATAATAATCATCATCATCATCAGCCTGAAGACGTCCACTGCTGAACATAAGCCTCCCCCTTAGACCGCCACACCGAACGACTATTTGCCACTCACATCCACCGGCTGCCTGCGACTCTCTTGATGTCGTCGGCCCATCTAGTGCGTCTTCCAGTCCGTGGCCACCACTCTAGAACCTTTCTTCCCCATCGGTTACCAGTTCTACGAGCGATGTGGCCTGCCCATTGACACTTCAGCTTGCAAACCCTGAGAGCTATGTCGTAAACTTTAGTTCTTTGGTGAATATCCTCGTTAATATGAATAATAATAAAAAGCAATTAAACGTATGAAAAGTAGATGATAAATAATTGAAGCACAATGTTAAATTTAGAAGGCTAAGCACCGCTCATACTCCACGGTCTTAAGTGATAACTGTGGAGTGAGAGCTAAGTACTGATTTTTTTCTCTAAAACATGATGACTCATCACGACTAGTCCTACGAACATGACGATGCTCATATTATAGTGGAAATTCAAAATTGTATATAAGCATTCAAAAACATATAATTTCTTAGTTCAGAATTTAGAAAGATTTTCTAAGAAAACATTAAGTTAAAGTCTCTAAGCTGGTGATAAAAGACGTGGATCCAATTGATCTATCGAAACAATGCGGACACGCTGGGAACGCGACCGCGGCCCTTAAATCACGTCCCGCCGATGTCATCTATAAATTCCCATTCTAATTATTTTAGAACGATATGCTGACAAATAAAATAACACCGCTTCGAGCGCTCGAGAATTGAACCATTTCAACTTTATTAAACCCCAAATTAATTTATCGGAGAATTCGGAGACGGGAACGCAATTAACATCTCCTTTTTTATTCCGTGAAATTTTATTCAACCCTTGAATTATAACAAAGCAATAATTCAAGAGGTAAAAGAATAAGCGGAATTGTTACAGTAAAGGAAGAATTAATTTCTGGCTATTATTATTTTAATGGAAAAAAATAAATACTACAGTAGGTATGGACTGTAAAGTCAAGAGCAGAATTTTATCCGCAAGCGTTTCGACTCAGCGTTTAATTTGTACACCATTGTATCCGAGACGAGGACGGCAGAAATTAATTACCGTTTGCTTATTTTTTTATTAAAATTAGATGTTATGAAACTGGCTCGCCTTAATCCTTAATATTTTACGAAGGATGGAAATTTTTAGTGGCGCCATATTGTGAGAAAGGCATCCATTTCAGCGATATTTTGCATCACTAAGTGGATTTATCCGGTGGTTCATTCGACTTACTTTATTCACATTTCATGACTTCACATAAAACTTTTAATAATCCAAACTGAATCTTATATAGGTAGTACAGTGTTTTGAACACACGAAACCTTTACCCGTTGATAAATATTCTTATCGGGGTCTTATTTAAATCGGTTCTAATCAAAATGAATATCTCAATTCCATTGATTTTTTTTTCCTTCCATCAAGCAATTTGTAAACATTGGGTCGGTCCGAGTTCGAATTCAAACCACGCGGACGCATCGGAAACCCAATCACTTAGTAGGTCATATTGGTTCTTTGGTATCGTCTGAATTAACATATTTTCCTTTATCGTCAAATATGGGGGTCCGAGCGCGCTTATCAAAGAAGCTTCGACTGAATATATACAAGGGCAAGGTATATCTCGATTCTCGGCGAACAAATGCGTCTACGCCCACGAGAATAGAGATTACGGCATGTTTAGGGATAAATCTTAAGAGACAGTTACGTACATTTTGTGGCTACAAATACGAGTAAATGTCGTTGTTGATGCTCCTTAGCACCATATAAAACCAGTAACTTGCAATTCGATTTACTCAAACACTAACGCGCGCTTTAGACTAATTTGCTTAGCTCATCGTGTCTAGTTCTAGTGTTAAATATATTTTTGTACAGTGTGTCTATGAAAAAAGATTTGAGTAGAAACCTATGATATTCTAAGCTTGTCTTAGCTTTTATCTTATCTTAGACTAAGGTATCAACGTACACATTTTACAATCACACCAGCTATCCCAGTTTTCTTCTGATCAGGTGTACGCATTATGCTTCGTTCACGAATTAGCGGTTCTTAGAAAATATGGTAGATAAAATGTAACAAGGAGTTATACAATCGCAGAAAAACTTATAAAACCTAACTAAAGCAAAAACAGCCTCCAAATACTAAACAGAAAATGATCTTATCATCATATTTAGCTTCGAAATAGATCAGGAACACAGTAAATCCAAAGTAAAAAATTTGAATATGAAAATT
This sequence comes from Hylaea fasciaria, assembly GCA_905147375.1. Lineage (NCBI taxonomy): Eukaryota > Metazoa > Arthropoda > Insecta > Lepidoptera > Geometridae > Hylaea > Hylaea fasciaria. Next base: position 8,571,749 of record LR990202.1, on the reverse strand, counting down.
AGTTATATGACCATACTGTTTCTGTATAATATGTATTGTACCCTCCAAGTCTGGTTTTGGCCAACCACACCCCTAAAACAGCGGTTCGACGTTTGATTGCACAAAACCATTTGTAAAACATTCCTTTGCTCACTCTAGATTGTTCATAAATATATTAGAGATGAGCTAACAGACCATTCGAATAGCAAACTTTATTAGCAACAGCGTTGCGGTAATTTTATAACCATTCGATTCTTTATCTATTACGCATAGTTTTTATTATTAGGTGGGAAGGCATGAGTCCTAAGTTTTAAAATTTGGTGTTCATCTCTGCTGTGGTATTCTCCTATTTCTTTCTTTACTCTGCGTTTCTTTGTTGCTATACATTTATTTGTTTTAGTAGGCTGCGTCGAACTTCAAGTATCATAGCTTTCGCGTGAGTGCCCACTTATCTAATCCACTGAAAACTGGATGAGTTGTCTCAAGTCTGTTAAACTGTGACCAGCTCACTTCATATCAACCACATCATAACATTCCTCCTTATCCAGTTGTCACACAATGGTCGTAACACCATTATGGGCATCAAAAAAACTTTTATCATACTACTAGGGCGACCAGCTTTTGATTTATGTGTCTGTCCCCAGTCGAAGATTACTTATCTGTACACTCGTATAATAGCTTATTTATCAAGGATACGTACAGTTGTGGACGAAAACAAATCAAGAGCAATAAAAAGAGGTGCTGTCTGTATTAGTTTATGGTGTTTTGATGTTGCTTTTTCAGTTGCGTACAGAGATTTAAGTTTGTTTGAAGTTACATTTGAAGTCAGAAGGCAGAAAACAGTTTGCTCTATTTTCTTTTGAACCATATGATTACAAAAGGGCGTCATTATGATGTCTACAATATACTAACTGGGCCGGGAAACTTTGTTTGGATACTTTTTATTATAAGTATCTACTTTATGAAATATTATAAATTTTGCTTCTTTATTAATGATTTTTCCAACAATTTTAATATTGATTTTTATAGGCCTCTGTTAAACTGTTATAATCCAATAGAAATGTGCAATCTGGTTGCAAAAAAGGGAACAAATGTAATGGCGTCAGTGAAATATTTTTCGAACTTTTGGCCGATATTGTTCCAGTTTTACAGTACGTAGCCTGATTCTTGAGAAAGGTGTAAAGCACTTCGGAAAGCATAGAAAGAGGCACTTATCTACCTATTGTTGCGGAACTCCCAAAAAATTTTTTTTTTAATTATTTATAGGCTAGCATTTGTCCACTACCTCACCTGGTCTTAAGTGATGAAGTGGTCGAAGCTTGTAAGCATGCTCAGCCCAGACAGGAACTTATTCTCAAGGAACCGTTGCTTAAACACAGTGATATGGGGGTTTTGTGACAAATTTTCTACTTAAAGGTGGTAGCTCAGAAGGTCAAGCTCATTTTTACCGATCAGCTATTTTCAAACACACACCTTCCAGCTTGTGATCCGAGGACGGATTCAACTGAGCTATTATTGCTTCAAAATTCATATTCCCATAAACTAGCAACCCCAGTAACATAAATACCACAAAGCTTCAGTATCTCAATCGACGCCGCCGTCTGGCTCGCCCGCAGACTTCCACAATGATGTTATTATTGAATAGTTATCATAGAGTAATTTTGTTGCGGCCAATGCAATTACAGTTCCGTTTTGGGACCAAAGTAAACTGAACCAGTAGCTAAGCTCTTGACAACCCTTTGTGTGGTGGGTGTTTATTTAATATCTTTACATCTTGTATCTTTAAATCTACATTTTATTTAACGTTTATTATAAAAACAAATAGTAATACTATTGTTTTCAAATACAAATTTCAAATACAATTCAAATTATTATTGTTCAATGTGCTATGTTATATAACATTGTACCATTTTTTACGGTTAAGTATTTACTGAGATCTCGTAATAAATAGACATGGGCACCTAATAATAACTCTCATTTTTATTATTCGTGGTATTAAGAACATCTTAGTAATTATTATTCTTATAAAACTGTTACTCATGTCTGTACATTGAACATATTTTGGAAAAGCTGAATGGGATTGAAAACGTTAAAGGCCACTGAACCAAGAAAGTGAATTTTAAATTTTTCTGTCAAAAAGAATTACGTATTGGCTACTGCAGGCACATTTTTGTGGGGCTCTTGGTCACTGTGTCAAAGTATACACTAGTTTCATCCCCAAATCTCATTGGCGATGATTGCATCAATTGTGTGGCATGCGGGCTCGTTGATCCTGATATAAATTGTTATGAAATTATGGAATTGTCATATGGGAGGTGATAATGTGTGATTTCTTATCTAAATTGGATTTAACGAGCGTCTATTTTTGTAAAGAAACAGTTTTCCTTTTCATGATTCACCAATATAGAAAGTGACATAAAATTACCATAACATTCTAAAACAATGTTGTTTTAAAATAGCAGAACGTTTTATTTCCACTATGACAGTGGTAAGGGAACTAAATTTTAATGTGTTTAATGTCAAAGAGAAATAACGTTGTCAATATATATTTGTAACCCTAAAAATACCGGAAAGGTCAACTGGTAGACGTTGAAAAACTCTAATTCGAAAATAATTGAAATATTTCTCGCATCCTAATGGATTAATGCTAAAAATGTCTCAGCGGCTTATCAAATGACGGGGGTCTCTCCAAATGAAATGTGCTCGACTTAATGCACAAAATTAGAATATTTCCATCCCACTCTGACTAACTAAAGAAATGGCGTTAGAACGAGACCCAAAATAATTTGAAGAAAAACATAATGCAGGGTTGAAAGCGACGGGATTCGTGTCAACTCGCAGGTAGATCAATAAAATGGCTGTTTCATTAACTTCGTGGCAGACAGCACTTATAAAGACATTAAAACCCCCAAAATGGACACCCATTTCGTTCCCAAAGTCACAAACCTCTCCACAATTTTCCTTTTTTATCCCAACTTGTAGTTTCGGTTTAGAAATCTCTAACAAATTAACAAGACAAAATTACAGCTACTAATGAAATAGCTTTTATAGCCAAGCTCAGATCAGACGATACCGATCTAAACGCGAAATATTCCTTCGTTAGAACGTACCTATTTAATTAACAATAAATTAATTCAAAGTAAACAAAGAAACCATTCGGATGTCTTATAGGCATTTGAGAGCGTTATCAGGGAAATACTGAAGCTAGATTAGATAGGGAATGTAGAGCTCCGAATGTATACCCTAATGAGAACGGAGCGAGTATAAACTCCGCTAAGTAATGGGACTTTGTCGAGGCGCAATAAATATGATCGAACAAAACATGGAATGGCGGAAGTGGTACATTGCATAGATAAACGATCTCCCTTGAGCTCATAAACATGGGAGCTCGTATACAAAATTGATTGGAGCGTTCGCGTGTTCGAGCCACGTTACCTTGGTAATTGGCATTCTTACGAGCTCCGCTCTCTGTCACTAATCCGCAACTGGCATTGTTTCAAAGAACTCTTTGTGAGTGAAGAGGTATCTCTTCTTGAGATGTTGAGAGTCTACGCTTCTGTTGAATGATGAATGGCTTGGACGTGAAGCACTCTCACGCCTATTTATATAATGTCTTTTGTTATAAGTGCCTGTTTAAGGTGGATAAGGTTAGTTTGTGAACTTACTATTTACTGTATCTATTTTTTTATCTAAATTAGTACCTAACTGTTAATTTGGACAAAAAAGTGTTCCATACACTCTATCGAATGTGGTATCTTAGATGTTTGTTTGTATTTATTTGCTACGCAAATCGCGTCTATAATAATAGTATGAAATATGTAGTTGCACCTACTCGTACGTAACCTAAAACTTCCCTAATCCTCCCTAATCTTCAGGTTTATTATATGAAAAAAAACAGAGTGAAATAGGGGGACGCCGCTAGTACAAATAAATCTCGCAAAACTATAATCTTCAATATATTAGGCACACCAAGATAATCTGTTTAACACCGAATTAAAACCGCTTTAGGACGCCTCGGTGAGATCCATAATTCTTCGAAAAAGATATAGACTACACAATAAAGCTAAATTATTAGGACTGATATCATCTCTCCAAAGAAATATGTAAAATTACACTACAATTTAGATATTATGGCTACAATTTGAATAAATACCTAAGCCTTTTCGAGTATGACTATTAATTAAGATCAAGTTCGGCTAAATCTCAAGCTACGGCCATTATGGTATAAATCTAAAAAAATAATTTGTGCTTTATGAAAAGCTCTTGAATATTTAACATATTTATACACTTCTGCATCTATATCTACATCTACTTTAATGTTATAAAGAGGTATAGTTAGTCTGTAAGTTAAGAGGAGGTAATCTCCTCACCGGCTGCTCTGATTTTGTAAATTCATTCACTAATAACAATCTAGCTGCAGTAAAAGAAATACCACAGATATTAGAATGTGGTACTCGTTTGGAATTGGTCGCAATATCCCTTAACAGTGTCGGCTACGTTAGAAAGGGATTACCTACAGCTGGCGTAGTTTTTAGATTCATGTTTCTTTTTATTGATATAAATGTATATCTTTTTCACTGACTGTACTTTGTTCGTGCGGTCGAGTTCATCACTACTAAAATTAAAGGTGGTGACTCGACTGCATGGGCGAGTTGATTGCGATCGAGATAACAACCAACTCAGGAAACAACAAAGAGCTACGCGGGTGAAACCGCAGGGAGCAGCTAGTATGTTAAACTTATATTTTCAAATTAATGCTATGTTCAAACCAAGTAAATTTGCATGGAATGTGCAACAATTGTACTTACTACTAAAATGAAAATCATACAATTTTGTAATTAAATCCAATTATTAATTAAACTTATTTACACTTTATGTAGCTTTGTAGTCTTATCTTATGTGTCCCATTCTTTAAATGTACAATACATAGGTACATGTATGTAAATCCAAATAATTATAACATTTAGTTGACACCTACTTTTATTTCAGTTTTCACAATAACTTGATGACATTAATATTGTGTCAAAGTATTGTCGTTTATACATTATTTCGTAACAGTCACTCAATCTCTGATAACGTGTAGTTCCCTATCTCAACAAAGAATATAGCTTTCTTTCAACCATCTTTAAACAAAGGGACGATATTTTTTGATTGCGATAAGGTGAGTGGCATTATTTAAATCGGGTGTCGCGTTGGTACTTGGTACGTTCGCGTCAAGATCCAACGCAGTAAATCAAGCAAGGATATCGTGTAATGGACACCGAGGACCGTCCCGGAGGAGACATAAATTTGTTTCTGTACGGTTTTTTACTAAATCATTTTGTTGCTGTAACGCGAGTACCGCCGACAACGTATCGGTGACTAAATGAGGTAATGCTGTTTTGTTTTCGCCTTTGTTTCGTGGAATTATATGAGTTTTGATTGCAAAAATGTTTATTCATTTGTTTTGGGGATTCCACAAACATTTCTTCTGTATTGTTCTTCCAGACAGTTTGTAGAGTAGCGAATTTTTTAATTTACGTCATAGAGTTACACAGGCGTCTTTGTTTTTGTTATAAATCATCAGATAATATGTAAATTAAAGTGACTATGTTTATGGGCATCATCTTTTTTATCAGTCTATTATACCCTCGCCTTAAAACGCCACTGCACAAAAAGCAACGCCTTTGGAAGATTTTCACTCAGTTATGCAAAAAAGGTCTAATTTGTCTTTTCACTTCACATAATCCACGCTTTTTAGACGTCGCTTGCCTAAAACGCATTTACCTAACAGCAAAGCTTACGTTGCATTTGTTCGAAAAATATTGTTGGGTACTTGACTCTATCATACGTAGGTACTAATGACAATGTTAAGAATCCCATTTGACAAGTTTTTATAACATAAACTGCGGAGGGCTGCGTCACGTCGGATAACATATGCCGCTAATTTAACAACACAATGTATATAATTTACCAACAAGTCTTAGCACTTGTGGCATAATAATAGGTACTGTGGATTAGACAGACCGAATCGCAACACGCCATATGTTTTACACCCTGATGTCACCTACTAATTCGACTTCGATAAATAGGTCGTGCATTATAGGTCGACTAATGCTGTAGACCCTACGGCAAGTTCTATTCTCACCTTAACCTCGAACGCAGAAACTATTTGAAACTCGACAGGAAAAAAATTCTTGGTAGTAATTTGTAATGCCGTGAACGGATTATTGCAAAACATTATTAGTAGTAATCGTTTTCCAGACGCTTCCATAATGTAATGACTGTCGTGTAATATGATATTACATATCTATACAAAAAATATTTTAGTACTATTTACATCCGAATACCAATTTTATAAGCAAACAACACGGAATGGCTTCATTTCAAAGAGGTATAAATGCAGATTACCATCGTTTCGTGCTTCGGAAGCCGTCGGTCTCGATTGTTATCAATTGATACCACGTCAGAGGCCCTTGGGCGGCCTCCCTTGCTCTGATACCTACCAGGGGCCGGCACCAAAGAGGCGTACATGATACGACCTCATTCGAAAAAAAAAAACAAATCGTAACGTACATTTACGACCGATTGAAGTAAAACAAAAAGTAACGTTACTAACCGCAAGCATCACGAAGCTTCATAGTAGGGGTCTATAATGTAGTATCCACCCATGCACCATATGCTTAATGTTACGCTGATCTTCAATTGATTGACGTGACGTTAGCCTGCAGTCAAGTGCCAACGGGTTGTTTGTTTGTAGCCATGAGTAATTTAACAGCTAATAAAACGCTATAATCTGTACGGTCGGTATTATTAATGATGGTTGAGTTAGAATAGTTTATAGGCCAATACGTGTTTTGAGAAATTGGATGTCTGTGGCCTACTGAAAAATTAACAACGTTAAGTTGGCTGGTAAAATATAATGATGCAATAATGAAACAATGAGAAATGTACGAAAAAAAAATTACGGCTAAAATAGTCATACAGGTTATATGGTGCCTCTACAATGACATGCTTTTTTTGACAAGGCAAATCTCGGGACAATGAAGTGAGCGTTTCTAATGCGTTAGTTACACAAACTGAACATCAACGATTTCCATCTCGAACGCATCAAAATGTCAAACAAAATCACTCATTCACACTAATCTAATCACAAAGCCGGCTTCCGTAACATTCCCACAGACACCGCATTACATCGGGTAGTCAGGACGATACAGTTGTTACAGTACTTAAACTTATACTAACTCATGGAAATCTAGTCCACAACATACTAATGCGTGTCGCGTGATTTCGAAAGTGCGAAAGTTTCCTGAGTGCTGTTGAATCCGGTTAAGCTCAGATGCGGCTCTAACTGCTTGCTTAAGTTGATTGCCATAATGACACCTGTCTAGTCTATCCTTCCTACTAATATTATAAACGCGAAAGTTTGTAAGTATGGATGGATGTTTGTTACTCTTTCACGTAAAAACTACTGAATGGATTTTAATGAAACTTTACAATAATATAGCTTATACATCAGAATAACACATAGGCTACAATTCATAAAGATATATCGTATATTATCCAAACGCGGGTGAAACCGCGGGGCGTAGCTAGTAGGTATATAATATTAATCAGCTCTGCGAGCCGAAATCAAAAGATCAGGTGGTCTTGTTACTTTGTTCATACTCATAAAAAATTAAAATTAAAACAATCTACCTTTTACACTACCTTACAAATTAAAAATGTGCATCCTACTAATACCTATTATAAACGCGAAAGTTTGTTAGTATGGATGGATGGATGGATGGATGGATGTTTGTTACTATTTCACGTAAAAGCTACTGAATGGAATTTAATGAAACTTTACAATAATATAGCTTATACACCAGAATAACACATAGGCTACAGTTTATAAAGATATTGTGTGAATTGTCCAAAATATGACCATAATTATATCAAGTAAGAGGGATAAAATCTACCATCTGCGAGCTATTCTGGCGTGCGCTGTCAAAACCGCTAGAGTTACACATAATTTAATGTATGATGGAAATGTTTATCTTAAATGGTCCTACAAAAAAGCGCGCCACAGTTTGTGTCTATATCTTATGTGTAAGCCATTATAGCCAAAATCGCTACTCGAAATACTAATCCTGCGCAGACGAAGTCGCGGTCACCAACTAGTTATATAATATGATTCAACGTTACTATTACGCATAAAATAACTTAGGTATAACTCGCCGATGACTATTTTTATTTAGATATCTGGTTTTTAAGTCCAATCACGAGTAATAATCTGTGGTATTAGTCCTTCCTCCTAGTAACCTAAATGAAAAGCGTAGAAAGCCAAGTCACTGGTTAACACTGCATAGCGAGGCAGTCAGTCAATACAATGGTGCATACAAGTGTTCCAATGTGGGTGGTCGTGCACCTTGCATAATGCTTCGCTCATAATCATAACCAACCTCTTTATTCGGAACGCAACGAGGCGAGGGATTATAACATTTGATGATAACATTTGACTCGTTAAATACCTTTGGGCATGGATCTAGCTAGATGATTAATCTGAGCCATTAGGTGATATAAACAAGGTTCTTCTAACTACTAGAAGGTTTGTTCTGATCTCTTTTATTTCATCTAATGGCCACATAACATTGATAGACAATATTGATATTATGACAATATTATGACATAATAATGATAGACCCAGATTTCTGAATCCAGGAAATTAGATGAAGACTATTAGACTTTGGAAGACTACATTTTCCCACAAATAAACTTAGCAGTGAGACACTAGAATTGATACCGCGACCTTTAAGTGCTTTATAAACCTACATAACAGCACAATGGGAACTGTCTATATAGGTGTGAGAATTATTTATTTTTCTGTGACTTGATTTTGTCAGACAGTATACGCATGAGAAGTAAATTTTGCCGCCGCATCGTCATTATCGGTAATCTTTCTAACGCGTTAAGTAAGGAAATAGGCAAAAACTCGTTCGAAAAGATTACGCAGATAAGAAGTGAGAACTTTTTTTGCACCAGCTGTCTGGGAAATTATAATTTCTTTGTTTCTGGCTACCTATTGTTAGGTGTTGCACATGCATTACGTTGTTCAGTTCCTCTTCCGTTCGATTAATCTGATGAAAGTCACAAAAAATATTTTTGTTGTTTGTCCCAGCTCTTCAACCTGGCTAAATACTTACCTCAGTTTTTTTTAAACCATCGACGTTTATTCTGTCTTATAACTTTGAAGCAATATGTTTTTTTTTCTTATAGTTTATTCAGGGTATTATATTGGATTAGTTAAGACACTTTCTTGCGCACTAAGGTTAATTGCATATGTACCTAAGTTAAACTTAAATTACTCTCATTCAGAACTATTAAGGTGCAACAGCTAAATCCTTTGTTCAAACACTCATTATCGCATTCCATTTAGGGTCCTTGTACACAATAATGTCTGGCCGTTTTTGTCTTCCGTTTTGGCGCCACCAGACCATCCGGCTATAAAATATTCTCGCAACGTCTCCCATATTCCTTAGAACAACAAAACACATTTTACATGTCTCGCAGCAATAGAATGCATTATGCTAATCCACCGATTTCCTTTAAATCTGAATAGGTCAGATAAATTCTTTGCGTGAATCTGATTGTTTCAAATCGACGCTTTTCGAAATCGTTCTCGGAAGATCAGAACCAAATAGCGTAAAATTTGCATGAGAGATTTATCGCCCGAAGATTAGAGATGGCATTTTTCGCTCCTATGTCAAAATATAATTTAGATAGGTGCTTGCTTTATGGAGACATTATTGTAATTTAGTAGGGATTCTAAGAATGTATATTCTGGCCGATGATTTAGAGATATTAAAAAATTCTATGGCCGCTGCGGCGTTGCGTGGATTCCCTTAATCCTTTCTTAGTCATTAATAGGTTTCGGACTCTTAATCATTCTTGAGACATTTTGTATTGAACTTTAATTAGTCGTGGTATTTATATCTTCCGTTTCTAGAACTGTATGATTCATAATATTTAAGAGGTTTAATTTAGGTTTATTGTTCAAAGAAAAATATACACGACCGTAACAAATTTCAACCAAATGGTTGTTTGTGTCTCACGTTTTTACCATCATAATATTTTCAATGTTACATGTATGTGTTACTTAAGTTTCTGGATTTGAATTCTGTTACCCTCCAGTATTATTAAAATAATATTTTGTAATGAAAACTGTATTCTCGATAATATAGACATTTTATGTGAAAAATCTTCACATAAATACGTTGCCGGCTGTACCAGCTCCACAATTACAAGAAGATCGATTCTTACGACGCTTGAGTCACAGTTACTTTGCAAAAAGCATAAAATAACTGAACTAGATCGCACTAGAGAGCGTTAGAATGTAAATCTTCGTCATTTACTGCACGCGCTTCCTGTTTCCAACCTGTTTCTCCATAGCTACTATCTTTGAATACGTTGTGTTGAACATTTCTTTAAAACTGTTCTGCACAACGGTTGTTGTAAATCCACTTCAAGCAAATCTGGTGCCAAATTTAAGGTCAGAAAAAAATTGTTTATTTGCGTTGTTAATAAGTTTTCGCCCGTCATAGATAGATCGTTAGAGCTTTATCAACTTACTTTGGCGCTAAGTTAGATTTTGCTGACTGTGGCTGATGATAAATATGACTCAAATGCGTAGCTTAGTAAGAGGAAGATAGGTACTCTTTCCAAAAATCATTTCCGTTAACTTTGTGACTAATGCGCGAAGAAAATCACACTTCAACGTCATGTCGCGCGCCACGCGACCTATTCATCACGGCGGCGAAGCTTATTTTTCGGAACCAACAAAGGCTTTGACGTTAAACACTTCCATTATTAACTCTGAAACAGACAAAGCAACTTTGTCCTAGACAAAAGAGGCGAATAAAAGGTTGTCGCCATTAGTTTTTAGACTTCTGACATTTGTAACGGTGCATCTTTTGTTGGAGCTATGTTCTATGGATAACTTGTTCCGTGGAGAACAAAATTGGAAGAATTAGCGCACAGCATGCGAGCTCCAAACATTCTTAGTGAACGATACAAAAGAATTTGTTTCATTTACACGTTTCGCTCTCCGTGATCATAGACTTTTTTGTTGAATCCAAGTCAAATTAGTGACGCTGTAGTGTCGCCTGAGTCGAAAGGTAAGGACCTCACACAACAAATGCGTATTTTGGCCCCCGACTAAGAACGACAACACAATAATATATTGTTCGCTTTAGAACCCACGGGGCCGTGTGAGACCCACCACGGTACTTCTATGCCCATGCCTCATTTTATAATTGTGAGATATGGCGTTTTTGTAATTATTTACGAGCTTAATATTTTGAAGACGTAACGCACGACCGTGGAACATAAGTTAATGTCGTAGAAAAACTTAAAACTGGCGTCAAGATAAAGATTATGAATAGGTAACCCGAGTATTATATTTCTTATTATTCATGATTAACTGTGCCTCGTGGCTTCGCCCGTAATGACTATGATAATAATGATGGCTTTGGCATCATCCAGATGTTGATGAAAAGTATCCTATGTTATTTGTCTAAAGTACCTACCTATGTAAAATGTCATTAAAACCTATGAAACCGTTTTATCGGTGACTAGCAACAAACATGCACAAAGAATAACTAATCTGCTACTGAAAAAAAAAAACTATTGCCCATAGTAAAACAACACAATAACTTAGTAACATACTAAATAAAATATGTAAGTATTTTCAGTGCTCTACTAAAGTTTCCTAAACAAGCAGGTCAGGCGAAACTCTTCTCATTATTAAATTGTAGCACTTGTTCTTACAACTTTCCTACATAATTTAGCAGTAACCTAACAAGTCCAGCACTTTATGAGGTGCCACACTTCAACACGACCTAGTCTGGCTCCGCTATTCACCACTCGTAACTATCTAACTACCACCTGAACGAGGGCTTTGCACGAAATGCAGAAACTAAGTCTCCTACAATTTACCTGCCAACTCGCTTTCCAAGTGAAAGTCTGGGTTAGCGCTAAATTCTTTTGGAATTTCTGTCTTTTGGATAAACTTATCATTAAAATTCCACTCTCATGATTATAATGAGACTTTAGAACAGTGCTGTGAAATCTGTGGAAAATGTCATCTTAATTAATGTACTTACTTAGTTTAGGATTAGTCAATGTCTTTTTGTCGTACTGAGTATCCAAACTTAAGTATAAGCGAATTCGGAAGTTTGGAGATGTTGAAGACAGTAGTACAAACAGCCGTAAGTGCTGACTTTTTTAGTTCAAATAACCACTTTTCTCGTCTACATTGTAAGTATTCAACATTACTATTCTGCAGGTATCTCAGAAAATATTCCCAGGAGATCAGCAAAAGGAGGAATCCATCGAAAAATATTGGACCATGTTCTCTGGTACTCGTAAAGTAAGGCTGGAATAATCTCGAGCGCCTCGCGTAATGGATCCGACAGTTTACGACGTGCTAAACTCTCCCGGCATGGATGAAGTAACGCTCATAACAGGGAACTGTGTCAAGAATGAAATTCCAAGTTCTTGACACCTTTGCTCTCTCTTACTCGACGAATTTCGGGCGCAAAGTTTGGACCAAGTAAATGCATTACGTCTAATTGGAATTGTTGCTTCAAACCGCGATAAAGAGATGACGACGAAATGTGACGAGAAATTGGTTGGATAATAAGCAATGTAACACGTTTTATATACAATCACCCTTTTAAAGGAGGAAAATCATTGCGAATTGGTTGTTTTTGATTTTTACATCCCGCTGGGCGTCGTTCCGACTCCGTCCGCACGAGACACACACAGCGCTGACACAAAGCGAAGGAAACGCTTAACACACACATTCTGGAGATCAAAGAACGCGCAATCTGTGTGAAAAAAATAACGTTTTGGTCCCAAAAGGGCGGTCCCGTTTACGCGACCCAATTCACGCGAGCGGTTCGGACGACGAAGAAATTGAATTGAAGCCCGAACAACAAATTCGAACGCGTATCGAATTGTTTTACGATTGACGAATTCGCTTTTGAAAAATTTCAAATTCGTTACAATAGGCTATAATGATGCAGGTCCGTTTCTTTGTCCGTATCACAATGTTGTGCTGGAATTTGCGGGATGACTCTCAACTGGCGAGATTCGTTTTAAAACATTCATTCTCTATCGATCGTGTTGAGATAGCGCAAAGAAAATGGTCTCGACCTTTTTGCTGGATTTGTGTTGCTAAATTCCAGACACGGCATCGTGAACGTCGATGCTCACATTCCTAAATTAATTCAACTGCATTAGCAGTAAAATATTCATGTCATTACCTTTTTGCAAGACTGAAAATATACGCGCTGTGAAGATAAACATGCAATCTCCTTCATAAGTACATTAATCATATTGTGAAAGAGAAAATTGCCTTGGAAGATCGCCGTTCATTTTCTCCGGTGTTATCGCGCTTCGAGCTTCCATTTGTTAGTGTCTTGTTTAGAAAATCACATCTGCCAAAGTTTATTAGGTTGGCTTTTGACAAAGGCGAGTCTGATGGAGGCGCGTATCAAATCGCGCGATTCAGCGCGCTCCTTAGCGCAGCTGGTTCGAGCGCATCCAATCATATTATTTATTGTTCAAAGATCTTATGCGTTATTTATGAAAATCCGTAAACGTTTCGCCACGGTACACGTTGCAAGCCGGGTTTCGTCGAAAAGTGTGTCACCTTGCTAGGAAATTAGTTACGGGTTACCAGCTGATGCATAGTCTTCGATCATAGCTTTGATTTTTAGGTTTTCTGATTTGGCTTTTATACTTCCGTGATTGATGCATATACTCCACACTCAAGCAATCATCACAATCTACAGCATTTTGAGTCTTCTAATCTCTAACACTGATGTTCTTATCTCAAACCTTGAACTTTTTTAACACGACCTCACATAATATCTCACATAATGAAGCTCGCGCACTCGCTCGATTAATCTGCCCGCCGCATAAAGACATTATAAATGAAGCAATTTCTTGCCACATACGAATATCATTGAGTGAAAGTCGTGTAGGTACGTAGGAACGATCTGCCAAGCTCTCGGCGGCTACCTTATTACGTTTGCCAGTGCTTCGGTCCGTTACAGCGACCGAGCACATCCGAAGCTCAAGTTTTTTGCCTCACGGTAGCTGCACCGATTTGATTGCTCCGCTTTTTGCTCTCCTTTTCAAATAAACCGAAGTAATTGTTTGTTTTAAGTCCCGTAGATTGCGTCCGCTGCACGGGTTTGTTTCAGACATTTTCGGTGTTGGAAAACAAAGACTTCAAAACGGTCTAACGATTCCAGTTCCAATCTCGCTAGGCTCTGTTATCTCGCCGTGTGTGATTTTAACCTGTGTTTTGATTTCAAATGTGAAATTAATTCTAAATTACTGAGCAACGTCTTTTTGCTCCGGAGCAGGTAACAGGAAACGGGTTGTCTGACGTTAATCCCAGGGGCGCGTGTGTGCGTGCCGTGTTGTGTAATCAGAGCTATGAGTGCGTGGCTGTTGCTTGGACGTCGCCTGGTTTTTATGCAGTCGAGAGTTGGATGCCGTGGGGCTATCAAGTATCGTTTGACTAATCACATCATCTTGCATCTCGCTTGCACCAGTAAATGATGCGTGAGATGAGAGATTTGTAATCTTCGAGCTGCAGCCTACCGCGATACTCGGCCATGTTATGCCTCAGTGTTCCTGCAACCTCGGCCGTTCATCAGATCTCAGCAATGTTCAGAATGAATCTTTATGATTTACTTCCCTAGAGCGACTAGGAGTTTCTCAGGCTACTGGCAACTGGTTTGTTTCCGACATGACTAAATAAGGTGTTCATATTTGCACCTTACATTTTCTTCGTGCAAGTTATGAGCGGACTTTACGGTATAAATTTTGATTGAGAGCTAGATATTATCCTGTTTTCTATATACATATATTATGTGTACGTGTAACATATATAACGTGTATTTGGTGTACCTACAATTCTATTCTTATCTACAAAATATGTTTCCCTACACAGTCGATATCAATGTTATGTTCCACGAAATAAAATATACCAATCAACCACGGTCGATGTAACTCGGCCGAAACGTCGAGGTATGACAAAATTATATATTATTATTTTGATATTAGTTTGTACGCGAATTAGACCCGTTTAAATACTAATTAACCAATCAGTCTTGAACCTGAAACGTCTTACCACAAAAGATTAGACCAGAGTTAAACAGAGGTTTTTAAAATTTCGATCGACAAAACCGCCGTCTATCACTCGCGTTTTCTTATTCAATGCTGGCATTCCTAATTATTGTACTTATGAATTTGTTATTGAATTACAAAAAGCGAGTGTTAGACGGCTATTTGTGGAGAAAACATTTAAATTAATCTGTTCAACTTTGGTTTAATTTTTGAAGTGAAACTTCTTTACGCGCATGAGGGTAAAATTTTTACAGATGAAACGTCACGCCGGTATGCAACGGAAGTGTCGGAAAAGAGAGAGAGAGTGATCGAGATCGATTGAGAGAGAGTAAGACAGGGCGAACGTAGCATGAGCAACTAGCCGTGGAGTGAGAGTAGGGAGCAAGCGAGTGAGAAAGATTGAGAGAAAAAGGTATAAATATAAACAAGATTTATAAATTAGTTCGCCAAAGAAGTTTCACTTCTGACATGTGTACTTTGTACGCACGCATGTTTTTTTCTATGTATACATGTATGTTTGTCTTCTTTAGTTACAAAAGATACATTGTATCAGGACGTTGACTGCAAATACAAATCGTTATAATGTCACCTTTATAGATTGAGCAAAATCGCAAATCGAGTACATACAAATTACAAATAAATTAAGACGTGTATATCGGCGGTCTAGCTAGGGGCTGGAATTTTAGGAATACGGAAATTCGAGCCCTAATTCTTTTGCGTATCACAATTTCTTAGAATGGAGAAAATTGCATCATTTTCATATCTGCCCCAATCCACAGGGCAAACCAAATAAAATTTCGTCAAATGAAATCTCTCCAGTGAAATTTTGATAGGACGGCAAACAGTCTGGACCCCTGAAATCCTCAAAAAGCGCAGGTGATTAAAGGTGGTTCACTGAGCTTTGTATCAGTTTCCACATCAATGACAGCGTAATCTCGCGTATGATGTCGGTTGGTATGAGTGAAAGCTGTCGGGGGGAGATTAGGGAGTTCTGGGGAGTCTGGGGTAGATAATCCATGTCTACTCTCTGGCACGTGGCCCCCTTTTATCAGAACCATTGGATTTTTGTGCTGTCATAACTGAAAGTCCTGCTGAAATTGGTCAGAGTAACGATTGCGGAATTGCCGGTGAGTGTTCCTGGTGAGTTTCCTGTACCTACTGATTCAAGTTAGACGTCTTATATACCTATTACCTAGTCGATGACTTAGCCTAAGATCTAGTGAGAGTCTAGCTCTTTTATTATCCTATATTATAGACTAAACGCAGACTAACAACCAGTTTCTAGAAATAATGAATAACTTTGACAGTCGATATAATTTATCTCTGTCTCCATCTAGTACTAAATAAATGACAAAGACAGCAATAGACTGAATATTATGTTGTCAAGTTAACTAACGTTCCAGAAATCAGTAATTTTATTCTAATATCGAAATGGTGAAAATCTGTTCAGATTCGTTTATTTTATAGCGCCAACATTTTGTAAGGATTGCTCGAGTTCATGGTCTAAGTTTTTATTTAACTGCCAATAACATCGCTTTTGTAACTGGTTTCGATCATCTATGTTGGACTTAAAAAGTGTCGATCCAAAGAAGTTGCAGGAAAAGTTAAAATCTCGCGCTCGCAATTTTGTGCTGACCTGTTTCTATAAACCCTTGTAAGAGTCACTCTCAATAAGATTAGAGCGATCAACAAAAAGTGACGCGAAAATTGGACCCAAAAGTGTGTTTACACTATAATTAAAATAATGATCCTATTTTCGGTCAGGTCCAATAAATTCGCCCTTTACCTGCCTGAGTGATTAGCTAATGACGACCCGTTTCTTCAAACTGCTTTTTATACATAGTTGAGGTTATCTTAGTTTGTTATGTTAACGATTAGGGGGTTGGCATTTGCCTGCGAGAAATTTGTAGATAAGGGTCGTTGAGAACAAACCGAAGGAATTAATTCAGTTTATTGTTATGTTAAATTTCGGGACAAACAATTCCTAAGACGGCCCGAGCCTCAACACAACTGTTATGATTTCCGTGATAGTGTTGCCGTAGGTATCTGATAAAAATAAAAAATGTTACTCGAATAGGGATTAAAGTGTTGAATTATTACTATTATAAATTAAATTTTAATATCTCCTTTTTGAAAGGGCTTTGTAACCGCAAACTGGATTTTGATAAAGGTCGGCTTAAGTCGACGAAATGGTTTTATGATTTTATACAATTTGGTACCTACCCATTTGGTATTCCATTGGTATAAAGTTGACTGACATTATTTATTTTTAAGGTAAAAAGTAATGTTATGTTGAACCTTTCGATCGGGCACCAGAGCTTATAACAAAGCCCGTGTCTTATGAAAAACTTTTTTCATAAGACATTCTGAGAGATATAAATCTGGCCTAGAAGGACTAGACGCAATCTACTTCACATTTGACTGTTGGCATTAAAAGATACAAAATATGGATTTCAAAATTGTTAAACCTAAACAAGTCAACATAGTACCTAAGTTTAATTGCAAAATTAGACCTTGAATACCAGCAAAATACAACACCCGCAGTCTTCAGCACAAAAAAGTGTAACCGCCAACCATACCTTCTTAGAACAAACGCTATCCCCGCATCCCGAAATTCCAAAAAAAAATCGGTACTGTCGTTCCTTAATGACATAATGACAGCAGACTACAAGACTATCCCAAATAGCCTTAGATTAATGTAGAATTCATTAAACCTGTATAATTTTGATCCGGCCGGTCTAGGGACAGGAAATTAGGAGTGGGAAAAGTTAATGTTGGGGAGACGCGGCATTTTATCGCGCAACTCTTCAATATTTGTATCAAACGATTTTTCAATGGTTTCAGACTATGCTTGAAGTTAAATTAACTAACTGAGCTTGCGTTACGATGCTATTCCAAACAATACAACCTTCTTTTCGTGACCACGGTCGATATAACTCGGAAACGTCGAGGTATGTCTAAACTATATTTATTTTGATATTAGTTTGTGCGCGAATTAGACCCGTTAAAATCGTAGTTAACATGTTTTCAGTTCGCGGAAGTTTAACAACTTCTAATACAACCTTTATAGTAAATATTCTAATAAACTAAGAAGTTTTTCTTAATGGTTTGCGCTTATTTGGATGAAAAAGTCGCGATTTAGAAGTCTGTCAGGAAACATTCAGATAATATAGAACAAGTTCAAAAACCAGAAAGTTATTCAAGCGGCAATTGGTGCGCATCCAAACATCTTATTCTTGCATCGCTGGCTAGATTCAAGGTTGCGTGGGCACCCCTCAATGCAAAAGGTCCGTGTTGTAGGCGGTCCGACTTTATCAAATTACAACCTGTGCCGTTTTGTGCCGACAAAGGCTCGGCATTCTCTGGTCCACCGTGTTTAACTCTGGTGCAACTTTTATTTGGATTTTGACGCGTGACATTGTGTAGTGAAAAAGCCTTTTCTTGTTGGTTGTAGCCTTTGGTCATCGTTACCTGAAGACGTGGTAGAAGATGTTAAGGTCCCATATGGCGGCGAATGGTGGATGAATGGTGATGGTGAAGTCTAGACATCAAAACTGGCTCACAACGAGTGGTGCCAAAATACCCCTAAAATGACTTGTTGCAAGTTTTCTACTTGATGGTAGCCATGCGGGCACTTTAATACCCTAGCGCCAAGGCTTTAAACGTTAATGTGAAGATTTTTGAAAATACAATTTTCAATGATAAATTATGCTTCAATATCAATAATAGGTATTTTTGACATCGAACTTTCAGTTTCTCTGATAAAAAACTTATCCTTAACTTTTGAATTCTATCTAGAACGAAAAGTTACTGAGCTCAGACAAGCAAACTCTTGTTTGTATTTCTACGCCTACGCTCAATTTTCTAACGAAATTAGCAGTTAAAGTAAATCAAAGAGATCATGGATGGATAAATTTCGAATTAAACTTCTAGACAAACAAAAAGTTTCACGCTAATTCGAACCGTTATTGAGAACCCCCATTTTTACCAAGAAAACATAATTAAATGCCTACGATAGACCTTTATACCTGTAACTCCCAAATGTTGTAAGTACATAAAATGTTAATTATAGTTACAACAGATTTAATATATTTTATACCGGTTCCTTCTTGGCCAGTCACTAATACAAACTTAATTTCAGTACCTACTTAATTTCGCTAATGTTTATTTGAGCAAACTAAACGAACGGTTGCCTGTATTTATATGATACCTGCTACTTCCAGGGTTATAATCTTGGTAAGGACTTTTGGGCTTTGATAAGCTTTCAGCAGAACTACAATTTTGCACTTCACTTCCATGTAAACAAATATAAAAAAATGCTAATCTGCTTGTAAATGATATATATTAAATGCGTGCATTACCTGGCAGACCTTGACAATATAATGCGAATCTATAGCTGGATATAATTACAGTGAAAACTTTTACATATTCTGAACACAGTTTTCACGCTTCCAGGAAGCATACCAGCACTCAAACGCGATAATGCACAAAACACACAATGTGCATTAGTTTGATGCACACAACATATTATTGTTACAGTATAATGCGCTAGTACGAACCGTGAATATGGAAGGCTTACTTTGAATTGATTTAACAGAACAAAGCTTGTATTGTTTTGTAATTTATTGCTAAATTCTTTGTATCTTGTGTTGCTTTAATTTGATGACGGGTGTAAAGCATCGATTGTTATGGTTCTAAAGACGGGAGTCTTGTCGTGTGGTTTTTAAATCAATCCATATGATTCTAAAAACATCTGACGCCCCCTAGGCAGATAATGCTGTCATCGCGATGTTTCAATAAAAACACCCCACCTCATAGCAATGGCGTCAGGAACGAAGACTAGTAGTTCCACCTTTCGAAACTTTAGTATGCGCCATTTACTTCTACACTCAAATGAAAATGTCATGAGCCAACATGGCGGGTGCAACCGGCCATATTGAACCGTCATATTAATTTTCAAAACTGCTTTCTATTTTGTGGTACCCTCTGCTATTTTCTTTGATGCTATGAAAAAACGCTCTTTTTAACATATTGGAAACATAAAAAAAACATTCAAACATTGCAAGTTAAAGAAAAGCTTGTAACACAATGGTGGAGTCTTGTAAAATAACATCGAGTGTATGTCAAAATAGTTCTAATATTGAGCGCTATTCACTAAGGTAGACAAAAGTCTAGTCAACGCCACGATTCAATAAGTTAGTAAGTAATTTACTGAAACATCCTAAAACTGGAGAGAACAACTTTATATATTAATACTAGCTGAACCGATAGACGTTGCCCTGTCTTTAAAGCGAGCAAATTGTAATTTGTCCTGTATAGAAGGTAAAATAAGAGAAGTAAATAAAATTATATTTCTTACATTTTCTAATACTTGAAATAAAATAATATTGTGGTTATAAATTGAGATGTAAGCTATCCTATCTTTTAAGTTAGATCAAACTGCATACGGTGTGCAAATTTGATAAAAATTGGTTAAGTAGTTTAAGAGTCCATCGCGGACAAACAACGTGACACGTAATTTATATATATTAAGAAGATGTTGTATATGCAACTTCGAGAGCGCCATCAAGTTCCATTACGTTTATCTGACAGCCCACATGATGTGCGCTAATGAAGAACCCTCGTGCTCATGAATTATCATGAGGTTAATAGTCACCAATGAGCTTGGAGTAATTATGGAGATGAGGACCTTGCGCGCGCGCTGGAGAGGGGATGGGTGACCGCGGGCATAGATTACGGCTGTACAGATGTTTGTAGTTTTTAGTTGGAGAAGATGCGTTATTTATTGGAATAGTCGTCGTAAAGGACAAAAGTTAGAGGACTCTTGCAAGAGTAAGTTATCGATAATACACTTAGATACCTATTTATTTGTTCACTTGCTCTTTCAAATAACTGATGCTGAATCTACAATACCTAACTACAAATACGAGATCCCTGTTCGAATACTGCATCATTTGTAAATTGTTTGTTGACTTGGAATTGTAACAAACCTATTGTGGTTGACATTACTGATATGTTCACAAAGCATAAAACCGCAGAAATATACTCAACTTGGTATCGTCACATCTGTCTGCCTACTCTTTGCCTGCGCGGGCGCAGAGGCGGGACGCTCGCGCACATCGCTCGCGTGCCCGCGACGCCACCCAAGTGTGGCTACCAAAGTCAACCGAACGATACCCCACTCGGAGTGACGTCACTAGCGACTTCACTATACCACCAGCTATTTCTGGAATGTTTTGTATACTCGGACAATCCGAAGGAGGAAGTTTTGAGTATTCATAATGATATGTTTAGAAGTGAACACAAGCAGACATTGTGTTGCGTTGAGATGCTGGGACGGTCGGTGTGGGGAGGGCTCAATTAGGATAACTTATTATACTTACTTATATCATTTTAGATTCAGAGTTAGAACGAAAAAATGAAATACGAGAATATAAACACAGTTGGGTTTTTGTTTTTTTTTTGTAATCATTCTAGATCAGGTCAGATTTTTGACCACTACTATATGTTGATCTGTTCTGCTATGATATTATATGATCTGGCTGCCATTCTACCCTGAGATTAATTCTGAAACAGAGTTTTATTCTTAATAATGTTTGTCAACAATATTTATTATGATTATATAAATATATTTTTTCCATTAAAATAATCATGTTATTTATTTTTCTTATATAATTAACTAAGTTCTACATCAAAAATATATTTTTGCCAAATCTCACAAAATCAGCTCTAGACTGCCATAAGCAAATTACTGACCCTACAAAATGCTCTCTATTGAAATCATTCCACGACGATAGTCCTCAAGGGCAAAGAAAAACTAGCACGTGTGTATCGATATGCCACATCTATGCGAGGTGTACACAATTTACCTATCAGATCTTTCTCCCGGCTACAAGGGCCGTCAGACCAGACCTCCGACGCAGGTGCCCGATGAAGGCATTACTCGGAATCGCCCATTATGATTAAGCGAAATTGCTTCGCTAGTCTATGTTTGCAATCAGCCCAAGTAGTTTGAGCCTGGGGCTTATTGATTAGTCTATTCTGTACTTCGGTGATCTATGATAAACGCCGAACAATTATTATAGTCGGCGAGGGAAATGTTGTTAGCGAGTGTATAGTTGTTGCATATTTATGTACTGAATGATATAAATTTAAGGGCACGGTTGTTAGATTTCATGGAAATATGATGAGCATTGTAGAAGAAAAGAAGAGAGAAAAGTAGAGTAGTAGAGTCAGTGACAAGACTAAATTTGTTTTAAACAATCTACAGTTAAACGCAAATTTGTAGTTTTTTTCGTATGTGAAGCTAAATTGGAGGGTCGGATACAGTATTTAGTATTTTTTCCCTTAACTGTATTTACAATCTAGAATTTCAGCAGTATAATTTATATTCAGAAATAATGCATGTCATACTGCGCAAAAAAATGTGAGACAAAAAATGTCTTCGTTTGCATCGGCGTGCTGTTAATTAATTAAGAATTGGTTATCCAATATCCATACTATATTTTGACAATAGTTATCGTACCAGAGGTTTTTAGGAGTACCGTGGAAGGAACTGAAATTAAAATGTATACCTAGTAATTATGTAGAATTTACTTAGCAACTTGTAAGTGACAGTTATTGGTGTAAACAAAATATAATCCTGGCAAATATTAACTTTGCATAGCTGTATTGATTCTTCACGACTGCTTGTTAATTTTTAAGTTATCGTAAGCACAACACGAGGCACCTGTTCCCTCAAGAACTCTACCCAGTTAACGAAGTTCCCATTGTCAATATTTTTCTAAAAGTTATGCTACCAAATAATGAAAATAATTGCCCATGATCTCCAGTAATCCATTATAGGTACCATTATTTATAACAGAAGAGTCGTGTTTATTAAATCTTTATATGGCATTATTGAGTCAAAGCTAATTAACGTTCCAGAAAGCGACCACAAGTCTAAGCAAGTAGCGTTAATTCTACCATAAAAAGAAATCACATGTGCGACCTCCAGTAAGCAGATAATTAGCGAATTTAGAAACAATTAGTCCTTGCACGAGCACGCCGAGAATATTTCGGCAATCAAAATATTTCTAATCAATGCGGGTGGCCAATTCCTATAAACATTTAGCTGTCAATTTTATAAGCGGCGTAAGTACTGCTCATTAAATAATGGGCCTGTCTGGAACTGTATCGCAATAAAAATTAAACATTACGTTGGTCTATTTACAGGTATAGACTAGATAGGTGTTCCTGCGACAAGAACCTATGCATTTTTGTAACTAACAGACAATTAAAAGCTTTATCGCAATCAGAAAGTTACAATCACTTCATTGTAAAAGTAAGCATTTTGTATAGTTATTTTATTGTGACAATGTTCTACAAGTACAAGTAATGCATTGGATTTAGATCTTAATTATTTAACTGAGTACTTATAGCTTACGCTATCGCATTCCTTCACATTTGGCAACAGCGATCGGTGTCACCTTACTATTTCCATTCAATGGCTAATGAAATCCACACGGCCACACAAGTGACACAAGTGACTAATCAGTTATGTGAATGCATGTACAAGGTAATTGTTATTGGCTGCTGACAGTCAGTGGCAAAAGTAACTGTACCTACTGACTTTATGGTTGGGTGGATTTTACGTGTTCTTGGTTTCCTCACTAGGTTTGGCTTCTAAATGTAGTTAATGAAATCTACTCATATCTCATAAATGTATATCATTATTTCACCAGATATTTGACGACCAAATGGAGTGTAGGGGTACTACTTGCCTTGTCAGTGCGCGGCAAGCGCATTGCGGTGCCACATTATGTACTGCAGTTATTATCCTTACAGGCAGATCTTCATGAAGCTATAACAATAAACTGCCATACCTTGTTATGTAAATGGTTTCTGCGAAGCACTACCTTTGTCTCAGTCTCAATATTCATAAAGTATATTCCATTTCTCACATAAACGACAATCTCCTTAGGCGAACTGCACCCCGTTATATCATGAGCTTGCATGCAACGGCAAACACTTCGAAGACCATCTTCCTCTATCTACAATGACAAAACGGTCTTATCTCGTTGCCACAAGAAACAAATTCGAAAAAACAACATCATGGTTGCAAACTTTCAGCTGCATGGAGTCACTCCAGCTTTTACAATGCCCGAGAGCAGTTTTTGTCCATAAAACTTAAGTATTAAGACTGCGAATTGAATATCAAAAACGCTACGGAGTTTTGATGGTTCAGTCGTGCAGAAACCATCAAAAACTTCACCATTTTCTTAATACGCATACTCGAAATTAAAGCTTAACCTGAACTTTTCAAAGTTCAAAACTGTCTGCAGAGCTCGTATAATATAAGGTGTTGGCGCAAATTGCATGGATCCACATCATAACGGACCTCGCAATGGGAGCCGCGACACTTGAGGACTGGTTTCTCAGCATTATTGTCTAGGAAGCAGCCGTTTGTGTATGTCAACTGTCTTGTTGATGCTTTGAATTGGATGATAGATTGCAGCATATTAACGAGCAATATTGTGACTAGAAAATTGATCTTGATTTCAAAAGGGAGCCAGATGTTGCCTATGATGGCTTACTCATTAAAAAACAAATATATTTGAAATTGTTTTCAACAGGTTTTTAATACGCATTGCCAATCCGCTGCTATTGGAAAGACAGATTTAAAGAGATAGATAAGACTCGCCCACCCAGGACCTAAAATCGGTGAATTGAATGGGTATGGTGAATAGGTCAGTTAGGTAAAGTATAAGAAGAAGACAGAGGTCCTGGTTTAATCATATTGTCCTTGTTTACGTTCTGATGGCTCAAAAGTTACATCGGGAGTCTGCGATCTACATCTGATCCGGCTGCAATGTCACCGCGCTAAGTATAGTTCTTTTATGCAAGCTTAATATCCATAAAGCAGCTGCTGGCTGTTAATAGATCGCTTATCTCTGAACAGTGGGTGATTATGTACCAGACTTACCTCCAGATAGAATAAGATAATGCTTGTTAGTGTCACGAAATCACAGATAAAAGTGAATGCCGATAATGCCCACCTCTTTGTTTGTAGACCGATTCGATCTGATAATAAATTCATTATGTGCGTCAATATTTTCGCATCGGCTCTAATGATGTTTGCTTTTGAAAGTTTTTCGCATTTTTAATGGAGTTTGTTTGTTTTTGATGTTTATTTTAGGGATACAATTTTTCAAACTATTTATTTAAGTTTAATACTCAGCTGTGGTATTGGTTTATTTTATGAGAGCATTTTTTTAGCTATTTTTCTAATAAGTAGGGTTAAAAATTGCTTGTAATTTGGAACATTACATTATGTTTTTTTTCGGACACCAATGTTATGAAAAACGTAGCAGATCATTTATATTTATGTACCTATTGATACTTACATACTTGCCTATTGATTCAGATTAAGACCTTTTACAATCTACAATAGTTTTTCACCAATGTCAGTTTTGAGTCTAGGCTACCACACTGTAAGCGCCCTCGCAGATCACATTGTCAGCGTCGACGAGATAGCGATCAAAGCCAACCCATCCACAGTAAAATAAAATCACTCTCATACAAAAGGAAGTCATTCAATCACTCACAAGGTGACATCGGCTATAAAGCGCCAGTGATCTGCGAGCGATCCTGTTGCAAATTCACTGTAAAGTCGGACGAGCGTTCGGTAGTAAAACAAAGCTATTACCTCGGATGTAGACCTCTGAACAACTGGAGATTTACGTGGTGCAAAATGCTTGTCAGGTGACGACTACATGGTGATCAAGATCACAAAATTAAAGCTCACGATCCTGTCTATTTTTATGATGGAATGGATGACGGTAAGAGAAAAATGTTAATTGTTATCCTCGATTTTGTAATAGCAACCTTCTTACAAAAGAATAAGAGATTTTCTTTCATGCAAATAAGATTACGTTGTCTAAGCTAAACTTAGTAAAAGTCGGTAGAAGGCATAAACAACTAGACAAATTTTAAACATCGAACTAAACATTACCTGATCAGCGGACATTGTTATCAAAGGAAACCATTCGGTAGAGCTGGTTAGATTAACGGTAGATGATAATAAATGGTGAACAACATCCTGGAACGTGACGGAACCAGATTAGACTTTAGTGATATTATGCGAATTTGTTTACGCACGTGGGACTGATGAGTTTTGTTGTGATCGAAACTTAATTTGGATATCTTGACTTCAGATAGATAGATGTTTATAGCCACTTCAGAGTCAAATTGCACCAACTTCTGAGAAATATGAACCTTCCATACGCTTAAGAGCTTCTCCAACAAGGTAGTTCTCGACCCTGAATACATTTTTTCCGTAGTGAGTACTAAGTAAGTAGAGAGCTTCTGAATACAAAAGCAGTTAAAAATCCTGCCTATCGTCCTAAGTTCTGCCATCACACACACACTAAGCGGTTCACTCTCAAATACTGGTTTAAGGCAACGTCGTGCTTTTCATGCTCTGATCTAGTGCCATTCCTTCCTTTCTTCAATAAGTGCGCTGTAACAACGCTGCTCGTTTCCGAGCGCATTGCGAATGAAGTTGACGAGCTAAGAGGCATTCCTATCTGGCTTTAACGCCATATGAATTGGTTCAAGTGGTTCCCTCAACGATATCAATTTACAATGGAGATCCGATGTTCAGCTTACAACACGTGAACGGTGTTCTGGACCGCCGGACAATGTTCCTTTCAGGTTCAGCACTGAAGTGCCGACCGATCTCTTTGAGTACTAATGCTGTACATAGTTTTATGTGTGTTTTTGTATATTCCTTAGTAATAAACGTGGTTTAGAAACAAGCTTTCTCATTATGTGGCGTTGGGGGCAGATTAGTAATACACCTGATGATGGCACGGCACGACTACTCCATTACGGCCTCCGTGGATTAGTTGGTGATGAGTTGACTGCGAAGCATGAGCTGCGGGTTCGATTTTTGCGCAGGCCCAATCTTTGCTCTAAATATAACTACAATAGAACTAATGCCCGTATAGTTTTTAATTCCCGAGATACAAGGAATACTGGTACGGAGTCAGGATCAAGTTTTTGGCAAAAAAAAATTAAGTGCTCTTCATCTTAGCTTTCTTAGCTTTCCTCTTCAAGGCTCTTTCAACTACTTATAATTTATTTTAATACAGCAAAATAACTCAGCTGCTCCCTCACATCGGGATCCCGTCCTAACATGTTCATAACATTACCGCGCATGTTTGTTTGTAATTAACGACTCTTGCTCCTCACAGTACATTGTTCGAGCCTCTGTTCGCCGATAAATAATGCCGTTGTGCAGATCTTAGACGTCAGCAACGGTAGCTGTGAGAAGCGGACAATCGATGATTGTTTTGTCGGAGGAATGTTTGGCAAGCGTCATCCAGTTTTAGGAAATATAAGTAGTAAGCATGCCTTAAATTTTTTTGGTACTAAGAAACCACATGGTACTACATTAAGTAAGCTTTTAGGCCCCATAATTTAGATATCAATTAGTAGTATCTACATACATGATAGATAGGTAATAGGTACTCACAAAATTAAATACTTTGTTTACGTGCTTAATTAAAGTTCAAAGGAATTACTGGAACCATAATTATGAGAAGGTTGATATTGCCCGTGTAGTTCCGATTATTATTAAATTATGGATCAAAACTCGGTCAATGAATAATGAATATTCAGTAGATTGTGTAAAGGTTCAATAAAATGCCTACATTGCTTTATGAAAATGTTTTTGAATACATCCTAACTACACGAGCTAACTTTTCTTGTTCATGGTTTTAGAGCAATTTGATTTTATCAATCTGTTTATTTTTCAGTCACGCGGGTTTAGAATAACATGGTGACTACTGGGTTATGGGTTTCTGATTGGAAACATGGGTTTTTCATTGAAAACAATGTATACCTAGTCAGGTCATAAATTCTGTCACATGTTTTATATAAAATAATTGAAACAAGTTTATTCATTATGTAACCATTTATATACCAAAATGAACTTAACAAAACATAGATTCTTATGACACTAAAGTTTATTCAAAATGACCTCCGTGATTTTGAATACAGGCCTTCAATCTGCGCGGCCAGTCGTCTATCGCAGCACGAACGAGGTCCATGTCAATATCGGCGGCTGCCTTAATCAAGGATGTCTTGAGTGACTCCAAATTGGGATGAGGCTTTGAGCACGCCTTTTCCTCCAAGTGTTGCCATATCTTGTAATCTAGCGGATTCAAATCTGGACTGGAGGAGGGCCAGTCTTCGTGCCGGATGAAGTCGATTTCACGCGCCGCCAGCCAGTCTTGTGTGCTCTTCGCTCTATGAGCTGGCGCCGAATCATGTTGGAATACCCAGTGCCTGTTATTAAACATGGTATGAGAAACAGGTTCCACAAGGTTCGTCAGGACTGTATTTTGATACACAACTGCATTCGTTTTTACACCTTTCTCACAAAAATGTACCTCTGTTAAGCCCCAATAAGACACTCCCAACCATACCATGAGCGAGGATGGAAAATGACCTCGTTGGACACGCGGAATACGGTTGCTCGCTTCTTCACTACTGTGTGCGTACACCTTATCATTTTGTTTGTTGTAGCTCTCTTCTACGGTAAAAATTTTTTCATCCGAAAAAAGAATTTCCCGATATTTTTTTCCCGCGTACCGCTTCAACAAAGCGCGGCATCTCTTCAGTCTCAGGTCCATTAGACGAGCATTCAAATGATGTCCTGTTTTTCTTCGATATGCCCGAAGCCCTAAGTCTTCATTTAACACCCTTTTCACCGTGGTTCTGCTTAATCCCATCTGAAGGGCCAACAGTTTCTGCTTACGTTTGGGATTTCTTTGAATTCGCGCCTTCACAGCTTTTATCACTGCTGGAGTCCTAACAGACCGAGGGCGACCACTTCTTGACCTGTCATCTACACTAGAGTCTTCATTGTATCGTTTGATGGTACGATAAACGAATCTCTTGGTTATATTCAAATTTTTCAGTATGTCAAAAATTTGAATTGGCGCGTAACCGCAACGATGCAACGCAATAACTGCAACACGGTCTTCTTTAAGCGTCCACTCCATATTTAAAAATGAGTAAAATTCTAAAAAGTATACATTTTTATTTTCATGAACAATTCGAAATTCGAATTCAATAAACTTTTTTGTGGCCAGCATTCTAAAAGAAAAGTTTTTACTGTGTGACAATACTTATGACCTGACTAAGTATTTGGAAACAGTACAAAAACTTTATAATTTCATCGATACACGATACCTATACCTAACCTACATATTGCAAGAACACTCAGCAGTGTGAGCACATAGAAAGTGATGCCACCTAGTAGCATAACTATATCTGAAGTTGAATTTTTATATGTCTTAGTGCCATGTCTCAGGGTGACGAGCGCAGTGCAATGCCGTGCAAGATTTTGCAAAAGTAAGCAAAATGGAACTGCCATGGCGCTTGCTATCATGTACAAACGATCGGCTCATATTATGTTATAATTTATAATGTTCTCTGAAACATTAAAACACGAAACTGGAATAAGTTTCGCTTTTGACTTAGTTAGTTGGCTCGTAAACGTCAATTCAAGGCCTATTATCAAATAGTATGTATTGTGATGTCAAGTACGTAGTGGTGTACCTACAATCTGTAGGTACACTACTATTTGACATCATAAAAGCTACATAGGTACTAAAAAAAGGTCACAACCAACCACACAAACCTTACTCCACGGAAGAAAGTACAACACGTCCAACAAAAAAATCTTTTATCGATGATCATTAGACGGAGCGATGCGCCCTGAATGGTTGTTTAATGTGAAAAAATTATAAACTCTTTTTATTGTGAAGTTCTGGTTATGACTGACTTAATTACCGGTTTACTATGATTTATTATATAATGCTGGAATAATTTTTGAGTCGGTCCAATGACGTATGACTGCTCTCTTCGGAACAGGTACCGCTGCTGGCGATAGGTAGGCCTGCGATGAGTTACATTCTACTTTGTAGGAATAGTTTTTGCCTACATTCTAGGAAGCTCACAGAGGACGCGATGCTTTTACAAGTTTTCTATAATTATCACCATAGTAACATATCTTATGCAGCAGCAAATGTAAGGCATTTGCTGCGCCCAATATGTTTGTTTTTTAGTATTTTATAGGCTAGCATTTGACGAAAATGATTTTGATCGATCAACCAAGAACAGAACTTGCGGTCAAGGACCGCTGTCAGTAAACTTTGATATCAGGGGCGACAGATTTTATACTAGCGTCGCGGACACTAAAGTGCCTTACTATTATTTTGAACGGTGCTTTTTCATGGTCAGATTTTGCGGTCACCCGGCATATTACAATATTCATATTTATCTACCGGGCCCCCATACTAGTTTCGGCAGTGGCCGCTGAACGTATATTATGGGATGTGGCTATGATGATATTTATTAAAGAACTATCCTATCTGATTCCTTAATCTGTGGCCGTGTCCAACATGCAACGGCTGGCCTCTTGCGCCTGCGCACAGGTTATAAATAATACTATAATGACAAGGAATTACCCGGTTCTGCCACTACACGCTAGTCCCAGTTCTCGGCCACTATTTCATTATAGCCAAGGTCTGTAATGTTTACCGTTTTAATGTTAGATTATAAGGAATGCCGGTTGCAACGTAAGCTCTAATTTCGATCCTTGAACTCGTTCTTCGAATAATGTTGGTGGTCATTTTCACTTTTAATCTTGTTCTGTTTTCTTGCTTCTGGATGTTGAATTAATTAAGTTTTCGACCTGCAGAAATTCTGCACTCTCTCAACTTTGTTTTTGAAAATAAAAAATAATAGCATTATAATTATCCTGCTACTAATAATGTCTTTAGTGTTGGTAAAAGCTTACAATTTGTGTGAGTCAATTATTAGTTAACTTACAGTTTTCATGAAAACTTATAAATACGAAATGTCCCAGTACGTAGATACAAATAGCCTGATGTATCTAACATTATCAATCCAGCTTACAATTCAATTGAGTTGAAATTTTGCATCGGAGTAAAGTTCATTCGTCAATACAATATTAAAGTCACGGCAGATAGGCAAATTATGGAACTCCTTAGTGGCATCCAGTAGATTAATGGGCTAAGTAAGTTCAGGTTGGAGTACCAAATACGCATTTCATAGAAACTTGTTAAACTAAGTATATTTTTTCCTCAGAAACTTAACGCACGCGAGCAGCAATAAATATAAGCAAATAAGCTGTGATCAAGTTAAGCTCCTTAGGCTCTATTCCAAGCAGCAACTTTGTAGCAACTATTACATGAGCGTTTTCTGTGCTCGAAAGCCCGTGAGCAATTGTTAAGTGTCAGGCCATGCATTTAACGCTTGTTGCGTCTATATACATTTACATGATTATATTAAATTGTAGAAGACAAAAGATTTACATAAGGTGTAGCCTAAAGGATCGTACAAAGATCGCGAGGCATGCGTCGCTAACAGTACGTCATGCATGCCTCGCGATGACGTGTAGATGTGTGTGCTCACTGCGAGCATTCGTACAAACATCGCAAGGCTTCCATGACGAACTGTGCAACGAATGATCGCGACGCATGCCTCGCGAAGTATCTACGCGCTTCTAGAATATGCCTAACTAGATTGAAGTTTCTGATATACTCAACATAATATGTGATATGTATAAAATGAATAATATTAAGTAACTGTTACTCACGTCTACTTTCACACTGTTATTTTTATTAAATCAACACTAAAAAATCTCTTTCTACCAAAGCCTAGTAAATCCGAGAAAACTTTATTAGTACAAAATACCTCGGTTTTTCGTTTACCTACTTGTTGGGTTCAGCTTATGTAACATAACATCATTGCTAAAGTCTCACTTACTTTTGGAATTACTTTTTATATTATAGAGAGATTCCATAATTACCATTTTCAAAAATGTTATACTTACTTAGGTGTATTTTGGTTCAGTAATTGGTCTTCTAGATTACTTATTTCACTTTGAAATAATAAAATCAATCAGAAATGTAAAAAGTTATTCATTAAATAATTAAAAGAAATAAGTGATGCATGTCATAACTACCACGTACCACTTCGCGCTTCCAGAACCGTCCTTAAATTTAATTCGCGAAACAGCATGCTTCCTATATTGAAGTTCGCATTACCGTTCCCTTTTCGTGCTAAGAACATAAATAGCTGGCTATAAATCATAGCAGTAATCTGTTGAACAGAAGCCATTTCTAGCGGCGGATCCACCGGCCGCCTCTAAACGCCCACTGCCCATCAGTGGGACTTATTATACACCTTATTGATCGCCCCGCATAGAGACGACGGTGATTTGCCTTAATAACTTTAAAATCATTAGGTACTTTTTGAGAAACACTGTTCGCTTGCTCGATTACTCGGTCGCTTCCACGGAGGTTACTCAGCGATGTGCCTATTATGTTTTGAGTTGTTACGGATTGTTTCGTTACGAATGATATTGTTGTTTTGTGACGGATTATTTTATTAATGAACAATAAACAAAATTGCATGTTAATAACATAAGTAAATATTTTTATCAAAAAATTGTTTTATTTGTATTTAATTTTAATGTAGGCAGGTATGTATTTACCATCGTGTGCTTTAATTTTTTTTCGTTTAGATTTTTTATTGATAATTTAATAAAAGTACACTGGTTTGTTTACATAGTTATCTAATTGATTAGAAAAATAAGTTGTACCTATTACAATACCATTTATTTTAGTAGCGATATCTCCAAAACGTTAACTGTATTCGCTTACACATTTTCATAAAGGTCATAAACATAAACATAAAATGCGACAAATCGAATACTTCCCGGCTCTCGATAGGAAAGTTCAGAAACATCACGTCCAATGAAGACATTAAATTTGTCACTGGTCACGTCACAGTTTGGACATCCAATTATTTAAATACGGATACGTAGGTGTAGTGATGTACATCACTAGAGATTTCCATACGGTAAAGGTGCTCGCACTGCCATCGTTTTGTATGAAGTCATTTCATTGAGCGCGCGTTATCTCAACCTTATGGATATTGTGGAAAGTGTGACAAATAAAATTTTATGACTATCGCATGAATCAAGAGATAAAATCACAAATTACGAAAGTA
The DNA here is from genome assembly GCA_905147375.1 of Hylaea fasciaria. NCBI lineage: Eukaryota > Metazoa > Arthropoda > Insecta > Lepidoptera > Geometridae > Hylaea > Hylaea fasciaria. The sequence goes on along the minus strand of LR990202.1, from coordinate 8,538,512 downwards.
TCAGATCGTAAAGTATTGACTTGGTGACTTACATTTTGATAAAGGCCCATTTGTTGAATTGATTATGGAGGCGAATGACCTTGCGGGGCCGATTTGTAGAGTAAAGTGGGTACTTGAGTGGTTGTATAAATTGCCGAAAATCATGTCATTTCAACATAATATTTAGATAGGGCGCGACATAGTCGATACAAGCCAGGTTGTCAGATGATTAACCTCAAGTTTATTAGTCAAATGTGGCCATATCGTTTACAGTTATTTTGGTTCCAATGCTATAAGTAGGGTAAGAGGTTTGAATAAAATAACCTCTGCATTGACGTAATCTTCATGAGAGAAAATCGATTTCAAAGGTTGTAAAATTATAAAATTGCCTAATTTGACATTCAATTCGAATGAAGCGAACGAATGGAATTACAAACAACGCGAGTAATTCAACGGGATCCTCTTTAGCTTTCTGTGAACTAAGTTGGTAATTTTATTTGGTTCAACCGTGTACCTAACCTTCATTACATCCCGATTTCTTAGCTTAGTAGGCTTTTGTTTTCCAAACATTGTCTAAGTACCTTTCCTAACGTCGCAAGTTCTTATCGATAACCTATTTGACAACAGTTTTCAGGTCCCCGGATAAGGAAACATAAAAAAAGGGAAAGTGAACGGCCGTTCGGAAGCGGCCCAAGTTCCAAGGCTACATTCAGGGTCCTGAATAAATTAGTTTACGGAACAGCCAAAGCCAATAAAAGTTTTAAACAAAAGAATCATAAAACGAAGTGGCCAACTTCGGTAGCAAGCAACAGGAGCACCTACTTCGATGATTTACGAGCAAACCGGGACACAATTGGCTCAACTTTTCATATAAACTAGCAATGAATAGACAAACATGTGTTCGTAGTGGCGCTTTCCAGTTTTGGAATGCTTTAATGAGGGTAGATGTGAAACTATAAGAAATAAAAGACGGGAAGTTCTGGTTGTTCCGAAATCGCGTTTGTTTATTATTTCTATTGTTTCATAGTTAGCTTCAATTTCGTTTTAATGACCTTCATGTACACGTAATATTGGCATAATTATATTGAAGATAGAATAAAATATACCTACCTAAGTGTAAAGAAATAGTAATGCTGATGTATTTTTACATCTTCGTGCGTAAACAAGAATTCCGACTGAGAAACACTTGGTCTCAAGTTTAATTAATATTGTATAGATAAGCTTTATCATTTAATTGATATTCCTCTGACCACCAATTAACAACCGATAGAGAAGAATAATTAGAACTTTTAAGTAACATCACTTCTATTACAGTAAGAGTAATAAAACGTAACCAAAACAGGTTTTTAATCAAGTCACAGAATAATAATACATGCTACAGTTTAGTTTTTTTTATCTTAATCGCAATAAAATGGGTAAAATGGCGACTCAAAATCTAATATAAGATTAAAACTCTTTATAGCATACCAATACATAATAATAAAGTATATATTATAGGACCTAAAATAAAAACATGACAGGTTCATGAGGAAAGGTTCATGAGGCGGTCTTATTGCTAAAAGCAATCTCTGAAAAGGCAAAGATGTTGAAAAGCTGAATAATGATAATAGAACCAAAACAAAAACAACGAACTTACTAGCAACTTGCACATAAACTGATTACTCGTGCAAGTGACGAAGCTCCGATGCATTTTATGACGTACACATATCCCCACGACAATAAACCACGGTAGCTCCCGTTGCCATAAAGTTATTTCTATTTCGCTATCTCCTCACCCCGAGACAATGGACAAATTAAATTTTATGGAAGTCTACTGACAGCTACCTAATTCCTCTCTAGAGGGGAGTGAATATCTTAGGCATAAACAGGACGTCACGAATGCCACTGAGCAATAAAACTCCGTATGTTCGCGCATTAACTCCAGTTCTGCTCTGACGATTCTGCATATGTAATGTAAAAAAAGACTATTAAATATACCCCTTCAGTCTTTTCCGTCCTTAATCGCGTGGCGCTATCTTTGAAGTCACCGAGTTAAATACAGTTCTCGGTATTTTTAATAACACTTGGCTTTAATGTTTTTGTAATAAAATTAAACTCTGTACGTTTAAATACAGTGTCGGATATGGAGAGGTTCATTTAGATGTCAAATGGTTTTATGACTCAATCTCTGTGAACGCGGCAATGTGTTTCGAATTGTGACTTGGCTAATGTCGACAGATGGCTGTTGAATAGTTGAAGAAACATTTAAGATCCTTTGTCCTTGGCTATTAGTTGTAAAATTATACTGCTGAGAATGCTGCTGTGCAGTAAACTAGGCCACAATACGAAGAAAGACAGTGCATAATTTTCAAATTCGAATGCAGCGTTGGACAAATATTGCATTATACCAAGACAATAGTCAACTGACGGGAGCCCAAAACTGTCCGGGTCCTTTTCTCTTGCAACTCATTTTGAAACAGAAGCTTAAAATACCATTGTTCCGTTGTCAAAACTTACTAAATAAGAAAAATGGTGATGTGTAACAATGTCGTAATAAACTTAGAGATGTTTACAATGTTTCTGCGACGGTAGCGCGCCTTTTGTCTTTAAGCTTGGGCCACCGTTTATGGCCCATTTTTGCCTTATTCTTTGACGGCGCGAGCTATTTTCATTTTTGTCGTATCTCTTAAATAAGACATAATGTTCTTAGAAACGGGACATTAGAATAGACCCGTCCAGGCTTTCTCTTTTTGTGAGGGACACGTACGGGAGATTTTATAGTCAATTGTTTTACTGAGTCGTCGACGTACGACGACGTGGCAAAAAGAGTAACGGTACACCTTAATAAATTATTGTGAGGTGATAGAGGTTGTGTTTGTAAATGGATTTGTCAAGGATATTAACTCAGCAATAAAGCTTTCCAGGAAATTAAAGCCAATATAATATCGATATGTTGCAATAAATAAACATTACATTCGTGTGGACGCACATAAACAAAATATCAGGATGACAAACGGTGTCCTAAAAATGGGCGCAACCGTAAAATCAACACGTTTGCTAAGCGATACAAACTCAAAAATCTTTCATGTTCCTACTTATCTAAAAATCCTATAAATTGAAACGAATGAAAACGATAAACCCCGCAATAGACCATTAATTTACCCAAAACGTATGGAAAGTGTAGTAAATTTAACGACCTTCCACAGAATACAGAGAAGTAAATGACAACAACTAATTCCACTGGAGCGTATCAAATTTTGAGATACAACGTCTTTATAACGCGTGGTTTGAAAATTCATAAACCGCAAAGTGAAAGCACGATTTTTGGGACCATGAATGACTATTATGGCAGGTGGTCCTAATGTGCGAATGGCCTTATGACAGATACGTGCGATAAAATAAATTGGAATGAGTGAATACAGCTTTAGGCTACTTGGGTTTTAGAGGTCTTGTGAAATATATTCAGTGGCAATTTGTGAGTTAAATTTAAATATGGCAGTTATGCTGGTAATTTTATAACCAAACACCTTGTACCCCACTCATCAATATCGACAGCCATAATATGGACGCAGACTCTATGCTCATTTATTAGGCTCCCGTTCTTGCTTCATAACATGCTTCTAACTGTTACCCTGACACAGCCGGCAAACAACAAACATCTGCATAATCATCATCCATTAAGCGCTCTTATCTCATCAAACATAAGTTACACTTTACCTTGCAATTCTACCAGCTGCTTCACCACCATCATTACCACCACTCCACTTGTTAAAATTGCTCTCAACTCCGTTTTACGAGCCCATTATACAACTTGCACTTCTCCAACGTTTGCAAAAGAAACTGATTTCTAAACTCTGTCAAACCGAAGTATGTCAAAATATAACACAACATGAGAAGTGTGTTCACATGCCTTTGAAATTCGAGTTTGCTCCTCATATGGTAAGCAAGCAAACAGTTGACACAGCTGGTATGACCAGTTGACCACCTATACGTTACTGTCTCTGACCATCATTTACCTAATTATGGAGACGAATGACTTTCTATAAATAGTATGGTCTCCTTCAATAATAGCAGAGTTAATAAATGTACTGACTCTTCTCTCTCTTGTTGAATTTGATTAGGGTATTAACTATTAATAGATATGATATGATTTGTTGCAGCTATAATATGGTGTCAATAGAACCATCATTCCTGATTTACAAAACCGTCTTACGTTGATCTCTGCATAATAATATATTTATTGAGATATACTACATTGTCATAGGCAACCTGATTTGTAAATGTCGATACTTGATTGAAATGCATTGCTTTTGAATTATCATGTCTTAACTAAGATTTTCATTCCAGTTTTTTAAATTCTATTTCAATTTATTATTCTAGTTACTAAAAAGCTTCAAAGTACTTTTTGTTAGACTACGATTTACTTCTTCTTCTGTAGTTCTTGTTAGTTGGATGTCTTTGAGTGGTCGTTGTTAAGTGTTATTTGATTATTTGGGTAATTAATTAATCATTATTAAATACTTACTTACACAACTTCAAGCAACCCAAAATTTTAGAATCGACTTCTAACCCGACCATTCCCACGCCACCTACCATTTTATTTACCATTCTGTTGTTCAAACATTAGCATTGGTAATTTACGGCAAACACTCGAAATTGCTCTGTCATGGCGAATATTAATGATCGGCTTCATTGGCTAAATAAACCTAATACAGGGCTATAGGTGGCTTTGTTCCAGGCAATCTTGTTTAGACAGGGTAACTAAACAACGCTTGTTGGTCCACGCGATGCACCAATTTGGGACTGGAAAAATTATTAGGTTAGGAACGTCACAGGTTACGTTAACTACGAAACTAATAGAAACTTGAGATCTTGTCTTGAGGATCATAATAATCACAAGCAAGAGTGTAAGGCTGAACATAAATGTCACATATTTTATCAAAACCTTTAAAATACTTCAAATCTCTTTCATTTTATTGCACTTTACCTACTTGTACCTGAAAGATGAAACATATACTTTCTTCATCTGTTTAGCTATGCTCTTTAGTGGTAAAATGCTAGTCGAATATAAAACTATATATCAGCATATCGGAGGTAAGTGGAGAGCTATAACTTCACATTTAGACTACTAAGTATTATTTCCGGCCTCCATAATAAGTTAACACCACTGCGGCATCACCGTATCTTATATCTGGAATCATTAATGAGGCACCTATTTGCATGTTTGGAAGTTAGAACTTGGAAAGCACCTATATAAAAGTAATAAAATATTGGTAGAAATATCAATAGGTAGGTATAAATACTGACACATTTTTCCAACTTGATATCTTTCAAATTATATAATTGTCATCAAAAACATCAAATCTGATTACGTATTAATTCTTTATACTACACAAGATATTTTTAAATATTGGAAATCACATTATTATTATTATGTAAATACCTACTTGTAACTTGCATGTTTAGTTTTAACTGTTAGTGTAAGTTGTACTTTTTAATAAATAAACATATCATAATATTTAACTTTTATCGACCTATTTAAAATCTGGCTTGAGTCAAATTATGTGCATAAAACAGTACATACATATAGGTAGATTTACGCAAGACCATAACGAAAGTTATACAAAAATATTTCAATATTTAATTTTGCAATTCCAATTAACAATGACGGTATTCAAAAATACGCTTTTGATTTGCATATAAACCTGTCATAATGAAATGGAGATGACTAACAAACTACCAAGAACCGATAAACCGATCTCAAATATATCAATCAAAATATTCTAGTCTAGATTAATTGAAATCTATTTGAGTACCATAGTGCTTCTATTTAGCAATTATGACGATTAAGCACGGTCATTCACTATTTTAAATCGAGAAATATAAATAAATTGAAAATATTAACCCATCGATTGAGAACTTGTTTTATTGCAAATGTTTCGTTAAGAATTAGTGTGTATCGATTTTAAGGCTAGACTTACACAGTGAATGCAATCAAAGAATACGTTTGAAAAATAAAACACTACTCGTATTAAAAGCCATCATGACATCGGCAAGCATTAATTCGATCGTAAATATACATATCATTCTAGAAACAATAGTAACTAGAGTCATAATTAAACTGATTATATTAGCAGAATCTAATTTGGCAGTGGACTGATAATAACCTAATTATCAAAATAAGTTAATTACCGATAAAAATCATATATTGAGTATTGTATTACGCTGTAGTTATCTACATACAACATTGTTAGAATACCATTTGAAACAAACAAACATACATAGCTAAACTTATAACCAATCATGCGCTCGATGCAATAAAAGAGATATTGAGATCCGTCCTAAAATAAAGCTTCAAATATCTATCAAATTTATTATACCAAACTGTATCATTGGCAATTAAATACCAAAGTAGCTAATGCATTTTACAACAGGATCTGGAATTATGTGTTCTGCCATAAACGTAGTTTTATGGCCGACAGAAATTGACTTATATGTAACTGTATCTGTGAATGTAGTAGCGGCTTTATGATGCTGTATCAATTTGAACTAACATTTTGTATGTAAAGGTACGTACTTTCATTGATAACTTTACAATGTATCGATCTGTAGACTGTTAATTTTTGATGCAAATTAGGGTAAAGAAACAACATGGCTCGTATATGATCTGTAAAGAAAGCAGTAAGTAGATCGGCAGAGAGGAAGACTTGTGTCGTTTCGTAGCTAGCTTGATACTTCATAGTAGGTATATCCTACGTCACTGTCGCGATTCATAATATTATTTGTAACAAGAAAAAACACCTCATTTATCGAAAGGCATCAAGCCGTTTAGGTTATAAACAGCGCCAAAAGACAAACATTATACACATTATGTGCCTAAATGAAATCATAACTCTCCTTCAGCGCTAGCAGGTATGAAGCCTTTTACTAGCTCTTTTTTGATACGGTTTCATCTGACCTGAACATTCCTTGACTGGTGTCAAGTTAGTTTAGCGGTTTCCAAATGTTTAATCAAATGTCAGTACGGCTTTAGTTTTACCGTTCGCTTTTCAATCGAGTTAAAACTCTAACAGAATTTTAGCTCTAAATAGAATTTCGTGATTAAATGCGACAGACAGCCTCTACCTGTAGACATTTTCAGCAGGCGGTTGTTAATTATTTAACTCGACTACGTGTTACGTAGCTGTTTTAAATCTCCGTTGTAGAATGACATAACTTTCCAAAATTCGAAAAAAAAAAATTACTCATAGCTAATAGCGCTCGGTAAAGTATTAAGAGGGCAAACGCGAATCAGCAACGGGTAATGTGCGAACATTTAGAACCGAAATTCGGCAGACCGTTAGCATGCACAAAACTTTCCTATTCATCAAATCCGAAAACCCATGAAATCGTCTATCAAGTGTCAACAATTGTTTTTACTACGACCGGACACGACATCCGTTAAGGCGCGTGACCAGCGTCGCCTCTGTGAACGGGTAAGCGCAACGCGGCCTCGGTTGAATAGCAAATGCCCTATTAGCTCATAAGACTGGCGCGGACTGACAACTTGTTTTGAAGAGTTATGGTCGACGATTGTGTTATTTTGGGAGGAAGTTCATTGGCTTTCTCTATGTGTGCTTCTGGACAATGTACCTTGTAGTTAGTGTAGTTCGTTGTTGTAGTTAACCGAATGATTACTTGGAAATATGTATATGAATTTAATGAATAACTTTGTGACGTATAAATGGCCGATGAGCCGACTGCGAAACGAATATTGAAGGTTCACATCCCAGTGTGGACATGCACCGACGTGTATCTCGTATTAATTGCTTAAGAAAATCAACATAATAATTTCGAGGTCAAATATAACCTCAATATACTAGAGTAAAATTAGTACAAGTCATGAAAATAAATAGTCCAGTCTACAGAACTATTCTTTATACCAAAATACAAACAAAGCGTTAAAGTACAATTTATCTGATTGCCCGTATTAATTCAACAACAAAATTGTGAGCACGAAAACAATTCAACTCTAAAATAGTGTTGTGCACACAAGAGCCACGAAAATGAGCACGAAAACACTACAATAACACTGAATCACGCGTAATGGAGACGAATTTTGAACAGCATTATTCAGTTGGAGCAAGACTGGATACAAGCCAAAGTGAATTTCCGATTATGGTGAGTAATAGTGCCTCACTGCGCCACTAACGATAAAGGACGTCAGTATGGTTTATATGTTCGTCTATGTGGCTCGATTTTTATGAGCTGGCCTTACTTTATGTGACAATGATTTGTGTGGAATTTTACCGTAGTCGCCAATAAAGTGATATTGGTTATTTATTGTATCCAACTGTGTGTAGAAAGGCCTTAATAGTATATTTCTGATTAAAATTGTTCCTATTAGGTGCATTGCGAAAGTAGTGTTGTGAAATTTATTTCACTAACTTGACGCCGATTTACACTGAATTGTGTGACTTGATTATTCAAACTTGGAATGTATAATTACTAAGTTCAGGCAAATATCGTTAATATGTTATTCAAAAATATTATAAAACGTACTTACTTTCTATTTATGTCGCCTCTGGATTTTCTGTTCACCAGTGACACCACAATAAGTACCTAAGGTATAACATCATCCCATCCCAAAGGGTCACTGAATCAGATATAGACTTAATAGCTACAAAAAAAAGTTCGCCCATTATATACAATTATATATAGATAGATATATATAGATTAAGTTCATATTCATTTTGGAAGTACCTCGTTCAGTTCTATTATGAAATTTAATATATACATTACAATTATAATATGAATATGTAACGTAATACTCAACTGAAACACCCGCGAATTTGGGTTTGTATATAATTATTTCATTGCATATCGCAATTGTTCCATTTCAGTACATATTCAGAACCATCCGTAAATATGTAAATCGGGTTTGCATTTGCACTTTCATGATTGAAATATGTTTATGCTTTTCGTTAATTTATGAACATCAGTGTAATTAATACGGGATACGTATCTGTTTATTTGTATGGTTCTATCTTCACATAATATTATAGAGGTATAGATTCCGCAACAAACCACGCAAGTTATAACTATAAGAGTGACTAAAGAAGTATGCTAACATTGTTAATTAAAGTAAGCTGTAAACACGAGGTGTGTGTGTGACGAGGTTTGAAAATACAAACACGTTTTTGAAACTACGTGTAGATTTATTATAATGTACCTACTTACTAAGTAACGCTTAGGTAACATCTGTTACCTAAGATATACTTAGATCAGTTTGAGCAAGCTATAGTTATAATTATATATACTACCTACTCGTATCTGGTCTCACTAATTACCGACAATGACCCTAATTTCACCTCACATTTAGTTTCATTGAGAGAACTTAAATTGTCTTTTCGAAATTAGACATGTACCTACTTGTACGAGGTGTTTGTTATTGTGTTCTTACATCCAACTTTCTAACCTACCTAAAATTATTTGTAATGAGCATAGTATTTGAATAATGTGTTCTATACCTACAAACAAACGCAATAGACATGTTTCAAAGCTTAGGATCACAAATAAAATGTATACTTAGTTCGTCTATCCAGGTTTGTATAATCTAGAATCAAGCATTACCTAAATAGTTTCTTACATAAAAATGACTTACTCAACCGTCATTATAATGTTCTAGGGTGGTAAAGTAACGACTAATTGAAATAAAATGTCAAATTATAAATCTTCATCACTTTTATTTTTTATTGTATAAATAACGCCATATTATTACTAAATAATATAGTATGATCGATCACTTGTTTTGCTATTTACAATAATCATATACTATACAGCAGTCTTTAAAATTTTACTCTATACACAGGATAACGTTCAGGCAATCACTTACATAGTTTTGGTATAGCACTTACACATTAATACTTTACAATATTTACAGCGAACTAAAATATAGCATCTACAATTTCTACATTATGTACAGTTTGACTGGAAGGTGGGCGAGGGGCCCGCCTAGACTAGGTAGGCTTGCACGGAGTTGCCCGTGTCAACGAGAGGCGGCGGCGGGGGCCATTGTCGCATGTCCCGCCGCCTGCCCGGGGCCATGCCTTGCTCTAAGGACGAGTAATCAGAGTCTATAGAGGAGTAAATGTGATCAGAGATCGGTCTTCCGTCCGGCCCGTACGCTACCCCTTGCGTCTGCCTCACAGCGGACGGTGACTGTCGCACCTCGCTTCCGTAGTCCGGCGGCGCGCTCACTCCCTGCATAACGCCCAGCACCGGTGACTTGTCCGGAAAAGGCATAGCTCGATTCCCTCCATTGGGCACCGACGAATCTAATGTGTAGGTGTTTATGCTCTTTCTATAGCTATGGCTGCGAGCTTTGTGATTCGAATGCGAAGTGTCCGGCATCATGTATCTGAGTCGTTCCCAGAATCTCTTTTGACCCCATCTTAATCGCGAACCCGTTTTGAGATAAGGTCGCAGATCGGGGTCGCACATGGCGTCGCCTACCACGGAGCATTCTTCTATTAGGATTAGTTTATAAATGCACCCCTTGAGGGCGTCGTGCAGTCCTTGTCGGAATTCATATCGGGACCATTCGGTTTGCATGAAATTTCTCGTTAGCACGATGATTATTCGTTTCGATGCTTCCGCGGTCTCCACGGCCGGTGGAGCGCATTGCATGTACTGCGCGCCGTGGTGTGGAATGTCTCTATAATGAAGGCAGAGATGGTACGATGGATTACCGTTTTCTAGCTCGGTCGCTAACGTTTGCACGACGGATTCTTCATCTTTCGGACTGTAGCACACATAAGCGTCATATAACTTCTGGCTCTCTTCGAACGCACCGGAGAATGCGAACAATCTTATTCCACAATTTGTGTAAAGCCATACTCTGAGCGAGTCTCTAAAAAGAAATAGTACGACAAGAGCCAATAAAATTAACATAAAGCCGGTGAGAGTAGAGACCATCATGGGAACATAGTTCGACACCAACATGTTTCCAATGACTGAATTATCAGCATAATAATCGCTGCAGGCCGTACCGTTTAAGTTAAGCTCTTTTTTCTGTGGCGGTTTCGCTTCGCCGTTCCAACACCATACGTCGGTTATGTCGATGATTTTTTGCGCGTTCTCGGCCAGGTATGCAGTTAATTCTTGGAGATAGCGACATTTACAAGACCAGAGGTTGTTACCGAGTGACAACGCTTTCAAATCGGGGTTATTATTAAAAGTCCACACTCCGAAATCTACCAGTCTGTTGCCATCGAGGCGTAAAGTTTCAAGAGATCTTAGTGAAACAAATGATATGTTAGCGATATGGCTAATGAGGTTATTTTGCAGGAAGAGTTCTTTCAAGTTACTCAATTGATGGAACTCGTACCCTTTGAGTTCCTTCAACTTATTGTTGCCGAGGTGTAGTATTTGAAGTGCATTCAAGCCGGCGAAGGTCCTGTTTTGAATATTATCGACATTGCTATTGTTCACATACAAAGACCTCATCTTCTGCCTCCCGATGAAAACGTGATTTTGAAGTTCACGGATATTGTTACCGTCTAAAAATACCTCGGTCGCATCCATCGGTATCTTGTGTGGTATTTCCATTGACGATTGTCCTGAGCAGTCGACGACGTTCGTATTCCATAATGGATCGTGGTAACAAGTACAGTTCTGCGGGCAGGTCATCTCGCAGTCACACGCGTCGTAGTCACAACAATGACAGATAGCAAAACAATGAGTCTCGTACTTACAAAGAAAGTCTGTTGTCTTTAGGTTGGTTAAGGGCACATGAGTTCCGCTCCGAGTGTTTGTCATTTTACACAATACGTTTTCTAAGTCCATCACACGCGGGTATTGTCGCATAGCGGTCATATTGTTTATGATTGGAAGCCATTCCATTGTACAGTCGCACTGAAATGGATTACCGCCTATATAAAATTCCGGTAGAGTTTTGTTTCCCGGCACTGTCGATAAACGCAAACTATTCAGTTCTAAATGCACAAGTTCGTTTGCATACATATCCACACGCGTCAAGTTCTTTTTATCAAAAAACGTATTCACATGGATATTGTTCAAAAAGTTATTATTTATAAACAACAGTTCCACACTATTCGGTATCGCCATCGGCGATATTTCCACTATACGATTATGGCTAGCGTCCAAGGTTTTGATGCGAATTTCATCTTGCAACTTGTAGTAATTGCCTAAATGTTCAATGAAATTGCCGTGAATGTCCAACCACTTTAGATTACTAGGCACAAAAGCATAATCGAACCACACTAAATGATTTTCCGATAGGTTGAGCCACAAAAGACTGGCAAGCGTCGAGAAAACACCATTGATGTCCGACAGGAAGTTGCCGTCGAGTCGTATAGCTTCCAGTTGTGAATTCCGGATGAAAGTCCCTCGCTCGATCGACTGGATCTTGTTCTTCGCGATGTTGAGAACTTGTAAGCTCGGTAAGTCCCAAAACATTCCGACGGAGAGATTTCCAATCGAGTTGTCAATCAGCCGCAATCCCGTTAATTGGTTGAGGTTTTTGAAGGATCCATTTCTAAAGTCGGATATTTGATTCTCTCCCAGATCGAGTGTCTTCAGAAACGCGAGCTCCCACAACGCTTCTGGCACTTCCAATAATTGATTGGAGCTCAAATCCAACTCTTTCAAGTCTGAGCAATTCTTAAACGCTCTGCGGTCGATATTCACAAGCAAATTGTTATTGAGTGTCAATTTGCTGAGAACAAACAAACCGTTGAATAAGTTTTCCTCAATTGTATGTAAACGATTTTCTGCTAAGTTTAGCGTATGTAAATTGTACAAAGGCAGGAACGCGTTGTCTTCGATGTAGCCAATTGAATTGTTCTTCAGGTTCAGTATCTGAAGAAAGAATAAATCTTTGAACGTCTTTCCATCTATTCTTGTGAGCGCGTTGTTTGATAGATTCAAAACAATCAAGCGAATCAGTCCCAAAAATGTCCCATCGTCGATATGATTGCTCGTAAGCTGATTGCTTGATAAGTTCAAAACAATCAATTGCTCCAAACGGTGAAAGATTCCTCGGGCCAACTCAAAAAGTGTGTTGTCGTTGAGGTATATTTCTCTCAGCTCTCTAGCGTTGGCAAAAAGTCCTTCTGGGAGTGTATGTAGGTGATTATGTGATATGTTGAGCACTCTCATTGAAACAAGTCCATTGAAAGCTTCACTTGATATGTCAGTGATATTATTATGCTGCAGATATAAATGCTGCAAACTTCTCAGTCTCATTAGCTCCGATTCTTCCTGCAAACTCTTGATCTCGTTTTGACTGAGATCTAAACTATGCAAACTCGTTCCGCATCCTGGACCGAATCCAAGTTGTCCAACTGTTCGTATTCTATTGTGAGTCAAATTCAGTGTATTCAGATTTTCCAGCGAGCAGAATACACCGGAAGGAACAAACTTGATGTTATTTTGGGCGAGATCCAACGACTGCAGTTCCGACAATCCATTGAAAGCGTTTAGAGACAATTCTAAATTCTTAGTAGGGCTCCATTCGAAGTTCTTTGATCGCAGCTTTAGCCTTTTCAGTTTCTTCAAATCTTGAAAAGTGTTTTCTGGTAGTTGTAGGAACTTGCAGTTGGTTATGGAGACGTCGGTGAGACTTGAAACCGAGCTAAAGTAGTGCGCTCTTAGAGAGCTTTCGAATAGGAGTAGATTGTTGCACTCGATAGCTAGTTGTCTGGTATCGGATGTCACTGAAGAAATACTGCTGCCTTCTCCATCGAGTGTGCGTATCCTGCAGAGCATACTGCTGTCCGAGCCCTTGTCGGAAACTCGGACGCACTTGTCCGAGCCATAGGGCTGTACGGTCCACCCGACTTGCACTAGCGCACAAAACACGGTCACGAACGCGTGCATTATCACAGATTTTTCATTTCACTACAGAACGTCTCATAAACACACCCTGTGGGTCGATATCACCATTTCCGAAACAAAGTCCGCGATACACACTAGGGCTGAAGAAAAACTTCCTAGCATTTCACTGCACTGTGGTCCATAGTGTAGATTGCGTTAGGAGTCCTCAGCGGCGAGTGTTGGTCGATGTTTTCACTCATGAATCGACGTTATGTCGTTCGTGATCAGTTTGTGTTATTAAATATTTATTGCGAGTTGTGGAGACCGGCGCGGGGTGTAGCACGACTGCTCCGCGGCACGGTTGCGTTGCGACTGACAAGCGGAACGCTTTACTCGTGGAAGTGGCAGAGGGGCGCGCAACTTAGCCCCTCCTCGCTTCCCGCGCCCCGCTCCCCCTGTAAGCTCCAAACTGGTCCGGCAAGACTACTAGCGACATCTTTTGAGAAGTAGCTTCCCTTTTTTTATAGCTGCCGCAAAAAGGCGCTTTTGTGTGTCATTGTACTTACTTTTATTTCAAAAAATCCGCGTTTATACAATGGGGTTGTTTAAAAAGATAGGACAATAAAATAAAAGAAGTAAAATAAAAGTTGTAGACAATGATTTATAACTAAAAGGTTTTAGACAAAACAATGGTATCATACCAATAACGTATTCTCAAACGCAATTAAGCGAAATTGAATTATTAATCCATTCTAAAACAAAATAGTCTCATTGCAATCAAGACGTTAAAATATGTCTGAAAGCCTTCACCAAACAAAAAATCTACTCTCTCACAGATGTCGCTAGTAATAACTTCAGACCATACACTAAGACCATTCAATCTATACCACCACCTTTAGACGACATACCGCCTTTACACAACTAAAAAAAATAAACACATTGAACTCATTTGCATTCGTAAAATTCATTGCTAAACAAAAACGGGCATTAGCGTAAATCACGTCGACGACATCGTAAAAGCTATTATGAAAAGCACTTTCAAATTTTTACGTCCATAACAGTAGACTATAAAGAGAAAATTCAAAAATTCAGTTGAATGTTTTATCGTGTCCTAATGTTTTTAGCGTCGAAAAGTGCCTGTGTTGTTAGATACGTATTCTCAAGAGAGAAATGGAAAAGTCTTGTTTAGTGATATGGCATAAGATATATATAGTAAGTACCAACCTACGTACGTACTTACTTGTTAATATTTGACGTGCGTTTATACCTTATCTTAGTTGCTTACAGTTACTAGATTTCAATTGTATGGCTTCTATGCAATTGTACTTATTGTTAGAAGCTTACGATAGCTACGAAGTAATCGATGCTAATTGCAGTGTAGATACGAATAATCTTCACGTAGATGCCTTATTTTACTGCCTATTTTAGTTTTGGAATAAGTTATTCCGTTAGCCTATTACTATTAGGTACATAGCAAACATCCAATTGTCATTGATAATACCAACTTAATTGTCTATAACTGCTTCATATACTTACTAATATTTCAACTTTATACACCGATTTTCAGATTAAAATTAAACGCTCTCTTAAACATATCTTTTATCCACAATTAAAAGGTAATTCACTATCTTTCATTACCAAATCCACAATCTTCCTTTTCTTCTATTCAAAACTTACTTAGACCTCCATTAAGAACATCCGGTATTACGCCTAAGTCGACTTGAACTGGCCCCTAATCTGTGACGTAAGTCCCTCCAGGTAAAACCTTATCTGTCCTTGCATTAACACTTTTTGGAATATACATTGTTTTGGCATAATGTTTACTCCAGTTGAGTCATAAGGCTGTGGGAAAGGGTGTAATCCTTTCGTGTGAAAAGGGCCTTATCGACGTTTTATACGTGTTAACTAAAATAGGTAATCTTTAGTAGATAATTGTAACGAGAAAAGCTTATCATTTTAGCTATCTACCGTAAAACATAAAAGCGTGAATTTACGAATATATAGGTATTATTTAAGATTAGTAACTTACTTGAGTATATAATCATTATTCAAATGTGTTATCGAGAAATGAACAAACCTTGCCATTATTAAATTCTGATAGTACCTAACTAATATAATATCAATAGCTATTCCAACCATTAACACTATTCGACACATAGTTACAATTCAACTGTTTTGTGGAATCCAACTCCCAACTATAAATTCGAGTGTAATTTTGCTACCTTCATAATGTAGGTAGGCCGATTTATACTGTTAGATATACTTAAAATACTATCAGAGTTAATCAAGCTGTCCAAGGAAGGCCCTCTGTCGTGACTTAACGATTGTTATCAATCGATAACACGACTTCCACGTGGCGATAGAAATCCGTACACAATTATAATAAACAGTACTTTTATCCCGGTCTCATTCCGTTTTGCCACAAACATTCAAACCACCACCAAGTACCAGGTGTGGTACCTAGCAGTGGTATTAAAATGTTAGCGGTTGTTTTACGAATGAGGATCTCGATTGGAAAACATAATTGTATGATTTCCCCCAGTTATTGGAACATTTGTTGGCTTTGACAGTAAATTAAAACTATCGTTGTCTTTATCTGACACTAATCGAATGAAAAAGATGGCAATATAATGAATCTGTCATCGAAAAAGTTGGCTGAGTTTTCAGAAACCGGCAGCATTTACCCTGCGTGCCTTGTAACGCCATCAAACTCTATCCATCTTACCACAAAAGTTTAAACCAGAGTTAAACAGATGTTTCTAAAATATCTTTCCACAAAATCGACGTCTATCACTCGCGTTTTCTTTTTCAATCCTGGCACTCCTAATTATTTTACCTGTGAATTTGTTGTAGAGGTAGGAAAAGAGAGGGTTAGACGTCGATTTTGTGTTGAAAATATTTAGACTCATCTGTTCAACTCTAGTTTAAATATTTTGTGGTAAAACCAATTCGGTTTCAAAGAGAAGAAATTACCTCTAGCACACCATCGCTCATCGAAACGCTATACAATCGGTAGATCCAAGTTGACGATGCGTACTAACAAATTATCCCCAATACTTCTTTAAGGGAGGACACAAAAACTGATTCGATTAATCAAACAGTCTCACCGTGACTTGGGAGATCTTCCCGGTCTCAATTGACGACATTATTAGTCTTCCCTTGTAACGAGTCATCGGAGGCGTATTTCAATTTCGTCTAATGCAAATTTAATACGCTCCCTTCGAACCCTTGAAGGGGCTAGGCTTCTTTGTTTTGGGGTAAGGTGGAACGGAATAAGTTTGGAGTAGATAGATAGTGTCCACTGATTGCAGATTTTATCTCACTACTTAATTTCAGATGTAGATATATTTCGTTCTATAGTGTTATGATGCGGAGTGACAGCACTACTGATAAAATGTAATTTAAAAAACGGTTACATGAAATTAATATAGAATATTATTATCCATAGCATTATAGTATTTTAGCACTAAATAATTTAATCTAATCACATTTCAGGCAAATAAAACGAGTTCGTTATTTACCCACGCTAAATTATTAATTAGCTTGATTAGTAGATCTTAACTTGTTTGACTCAGAAACTTTTTTTTTGTATTGACTTTTAATTCTATTGCTACATCACTACGATTCCTCCCCAAAGTTTACTTTAGAAAAAAATACGCAAGGAGTTCGTTTGCGCCCTCTCCTTCCCTAATTACTATTCCTTAGGGTTGTAGTGCTAAACTGTAAGCTATTAATCTTGATTAATTAAAGTTTTTCAATGGGGGAAGTATTGTTATGTATTAATTTGAATAAACACGCATGGGGAATTGGCAACCCTAATTTAATTGCTGTTGAAATCTAGGTTGACGAAGGCATTATTGGTTTATAGAGTAAACGAATAAATTTGTATGTGGCTTTGAATAGTTATTTAGATAAGGTAATTTGTTAAATATGTCTACATACTGCTGTAGACTGAGATATATCGGTATTAGGTATACGTTCAGTCTCCACATTTTTGGAACCATACAGCAACTCATTCACACCCTCACTGACCTCAATGAGGCCAGTGCTAAAATTATTAGCCTGCAGCAGTCAGTACCTAGTTGTTTTCGAGATAAAAATATGTTTATGGATTTTTTTAAGTATATTAAAAATACTTATTATCTATCACACTAACTCTTTTTGAAATAATGGTTTTCTGATAGGCATTTAGTAACAAACAAGGCAATGCAAGGGTTTGAAAAACCCTTTCATGCAGTAAAATCAAACAAACAAAGAAAATAATTAAAACCACAACGGCAAATAAACAAATGTTAGAGAATAAACAAATGCTAAAGTAAGAGGCGGTTCGGAGAATAAACATACTCGTAGATTGAACAAAGAAACTCGAACAGTACCGTACGCACAAAAATGCCAATTAAACGCACCACCACACCCAAAACACTAATATTAAACTTGTGAAAAAACAAATAGAACACGTCCACACTATGTGTCTTCGGCATACATAAAAACGTAAACCCAGAAACGCGTTTCTAAAAAAATGTTTTCGACCGTCGGCAAACACTGCGTTTGATGTTCGCTCGTGCGGACCTTCCTTAACACGATTTAAACGCATATAAATAAATAGATGGGACATTGGATGGAATAACTCGTGACCGAAAATACAAATGGTAATGGCACGCGTAATAGTACGGTAGATTTCAGCGACGAATTGTTTTCCTTCGTACGAATATAATCGTGCGACAAATTCTACTATGACTTTTCTTTTCGATTCTCTTGAAACGTCGCATACGAATGCAGCCGTTATGAAAACAAATAATCCAAATTTTACAAGGCTAAGGGAACCTGGTAACCGGATTGTACTTCGATAACCAGCATCTATTGATGTTAATTTAGTATAATTGTCGGCATCAAGCAAAGACTATCTTTAAACCTAATCCGTCTTACCACAAACGATTTAAACTAGAGTTGAACAGTACCCCTAGTATGAGTTTTTACTAACTCGACATAGTACGCGTCAACTAGCGCTTTTGTATGAAGATCCTGTACAGCGCCCCTACCGGAGCATTTATGAATGAAAAATCTTCATAAAAAGAGCTAGTTGACGCGTACTCTGTCGAGCTAGTATAAACTCATACTCAAGGCACTGATGTGTCTGAATATTTTCTGCACAAATCGATGTCTAACTCTCGCTTAATTCTTATTCGATAACAAATTCACAAGTAAAATAATTAGGAATGCTAGGTTGGAGTAAGATAACGCGAGTGATAGACGTCGATTTTGTGGAACGAAATTTTAGAAATATCTGTATAACAGTAACTCTGGTGATGACAAAACCCTCTATAATAAATAAAGATTAAAAAAATAAAAAATAAAAAAGTAACTCTGGTCTCAACTTTAGTGGTAAGATGGAAAAAGGTCCTACTGATACCTGATATTATTATATTATGGATCCGGCAAAAAGTTCTCATTATGTCACCACAATATCTTAGCATAGTATATAGGAACAGCATGCGGCTCCCCCGCCCTAGGACGTTATTTAGTATTGGTAAGAATTACATTCCTTCAATTCCTTTCAGGCAGCCGTTACAGAGCTCAGTTGTACCTAATTACTAGTAATAAATACACCTTCACAAACTCTCGTAAGTATAATATTAAATATTAGGAAGTAGTAAGCCAAATACTTGGGTCACATGATGCGTCCAAAAAAGTATCTCAAAGCATTTATTCTAATTAGACAGAAAACAAAAGAAAAAAACAGAGCAAGAAATAAAAAAGAAGAGAGAATAGAAGTCACATTCTCACGAAATCCACCTGTAACTTTTATAAACGTGCATCTATAAACTCACCGTATGAGTATGAATGCACGTAGGTACGCCTTCCGCAAATTCTAGCACGTAAACACGCGTGCCTTGAGATGCGGGTATTTCGTTATTGGAAATACATTCTGGCACAAACCTACCTATGACATCCTTGAATTTTCATTTCAGCTCTTGTCAATACGGTACCTGTACAGAAATATATGAAGGAGGAATATACACTAATATACAGGGGTCTACAGCACGATTTGATAATCGATTTATATCGGTATTCTTCAGACCAAACTAATATTAGCTATCGAATATGACAGAAGAGTCTGGTGATATTCAGCAGCTTACATATATTCAGTCTGAACAACGGCAGCTGAGCCTTCTATGAAGAATAATTATAGATAGACAGATAGATAGATAAACTGTTTATTAAAACACTACAGAACAAAGTAAACAGATATAATATGAAACGTAGTAACGGTATGGTCTATTCTCAATACGAGAAAGCTCAAATAATTTCTTTTCTCTCGTTTCGTTTGTTGGTTGGGTACGTTGCCAAATAAACGGGGTTTACTTTTTCTCTGATTGTGTCAAAAACAAACAAAATAAAACATAATACATTTTATTATTATATCGTGGCATCCTTTAAAAACTGAACCTCTGAACTCCTCGTGTTCACAAATAATTTCAAATAGCCGTCAGTCTGAGATAATTTCGTCTCATGTACGTAATATCACCACCATCTTGCATACAAGCTGGAATGAAGCTAATTAATCTAGCCTGTCTTCTGAGCGCGATAGAAAACACGCCATTATAAGGTGCTGCAAGCTCCAGGCTGTGCGGTAATTTATTATTGCTGGTGGAGAAAGATTTGCTTTTTGTACTAGTGTCGTAGATCCATTTTAGTCGTCATTCCTTTTGAGAGGTGTTTATGTTTATTACAACAAGTATTTCCTGGTAGTGCCAAAATAAATACAGATATGATATTTTTTCTACCGCTCGATGAAAATGAAAATACGGTTGATTTGTCATTAGTGTATATTTTTATTGTATCAAATAAAATGTTGTTCTTTATTCCTTTATTATTTGTGGTTCTTGATAATTATGATAATGAACTTGGTTCAATAACTAACAAACGCCTTGAGGTCCTGTTTTTATGATATATATTTTAGGATTCATCAACTATGTATCGTCCTCCGCCAACATGCTTGACTAGCTGGCTTACCTTCTGACGACTGACCCCATAATCAACTGTCACTGTTCAAAACAAAAAAAGTCAACGCACAATCGACTCCTTACCAAAAAGTCATGACTCAGTGACCTGCTCCGAGTCACGTACTCGGCACGCTCCATTATTTACGTATAAACTCTGCCTAATCTGTGGTTTAATCACTATCACGACCACGTCGACCGCCAGCGCGGGTACGTGATGACTTACACTAATTTAATTAGACGACTTTCGGAGTAACTCTCAACTCTATAGTTGAAAACTAAATATAGAGTAAGTAACTACACCTCACCCGACAGTTGTAATTGGAACTTTGCGAGGTTGTGTGTTGTTAGGTTGGAAGTAAGTACCTACTGAATCATAATTCCTTTATTTTCATGCAATTTTCATTAGGAATGTAAAACATTGATTGATTTCTAATATACTAATATTATAAAGAGGAAAGATTTGATTGTTGGTTTGCATTGAATAGGCTCCGAAACTGCTTAACTGATTTGAAATATTTTTTCGCTGTTGGGTTGGGAAGCCACACTATCTCCGGGTGACATAGGCTACTTTTTATCCCGTAACAATTAACGGTTCTCGCGGGATAGTAGTTAAAGCGGCTGAAACCGCGAGGCGCTTCAAGTTGTACATAATTGTAAATGCACGCGACGGAATGAACAATCAACTGTTAGTCACTGAGAAGTTTCGTAGTCTACCTTCCGTCTGAGCTAGCATCCGCACCATAATATTGTATTGTCATCGGAACTGGACCGGCATGGAAAATATAACTCCATTGATAACTTAGAACTGTTCGTTAAAATGCACTTCTAAGATTCGACTGAATTATACACACAGCTTTTAGTGAGCACAATGAAAGCTTGGAAATAACAGAAAGTATACCAACCTACAACTTTTAAAATTTAACTCGACCTCTAATCCGCGGTTAGCACTCGGATTATCTCCATGACTATCTGACGGTTACATAAGGGCGTGTACGCACTGTCACGGACGTCGCTGTCACGTCCGCGGCACGTGCTCGAATCACGCGCGTCACGCAATATGTAGCCAGCCTAATTTGTTGACGGAACGCTAAGATTGAGAAGCTCAATTAGTGGCAACAAAACGAAACTTCCAATGTTTTAGGAGAAATGTTAGCGATCTTTGTAAGGGATGTTTGTACAATTTAATACAATCTTTAATGTAACTCTCAGTGTTGGTATAAGTGTTGGTTTAGGTCAAATCTTACGAGTTTTTGACCCATTTTTCAGTGGCAATATTTTGCACGCCTTGTTGTATTATACTCGTAATGTTATAATGACAATATTATAAATCCCCCACACTGGCGAGATTTCGCCAAACGATAAAAAAAAGTTTATAAAAAGTTTAATCGCAAGAATCTTTTTAAAACTAGAATCTATGTCGCCGACAATGACGCTCAAGATATTATGCGAAGGTTTGCCATCAAAGTGTAAGATGAAAAATTGCAAAGACCCATCACTTGAAATGGTACTACAAAAACATCGCAACAAGCCCTCTGTTGACATCGTACTAATGAACATTTATATTTTTACTCGCACCGAAAAGGGCCGATGACGGACAGATCTGAGTGACATTCTCTGCTGTAGGTAGGACATATACTACTGTGTTGTCTGTGGTAAAGCCACAGTGTTTTGTAGACCAGTAGGCAGTTGTAAAATTACTGCAGTTGCTTTAGTTATCACATCTACAATCTTATATTATTTATATTTAAGAGCCTCTCAAATATAAACAATATAAGAAAAAAAATTGAGAACCTCCTCCTTTTTGGAACTCGGTAAAAAAAAAGAAAAGAAATTAAAAAAAGAAAAATTAGTATGCCGCGTGCCGCATCGATTGATATCTGTGTGTGACTGCGTCATTGCAAGTACTGAAACGCCTGGCAGATGTACTTATCAATGTGTAGGTAACAATAAAACATTGCCTACTGCTTCTTGCTACTACTTCTTCTTCATCAAGTAAGTACTATCGTTTATTCTATGTGCAAGTTAAGGGTAAGGCGTCCCCTAATGACGCATTCCGTGCATATTTCTCATCTATGACGAGTCAGACAAACGGCGATGTACGGGTATCCTGTGTATGATTAATGTCTTCCGCTCTCCTTTCAACACTTCACGTGTGACTTGATCTGACCATCTGATTAAGTCCTTTAAGTCCTACCAACCCCCCCTTATAAGTTAAAAGAGAAGAGTGTGCTATTTTTTATTTTGATCAGTCATAACAAATAAACTCAACATGTGGATATTCTGAATAACTTCAATTGATGGCGAAATTATTGTCTATTTAAAAGTTTATTATTAAAAAGTTACAGTAAGTACAAAGTGGCATTACCAATGAAATACAAATATATAAAAAATATATTTTTTTGTACACATTTTAGCTTGTCTTTGACCACTCTTTATTTGGCCTGAAGTGATAATGAAGTGCTTTCCTCATAATAAACAGTTCATCTGCAGATGAAAGTATGTATCCATTTTCTTATCGAATACAATTTCAACCTAAGATCCCAGGAACAACACCAAACTCCGATAACCCCATCGTTGGAGAGACTGCACACTCTCAGGTAGCGAATGTAATCAAAATAAATCGTCACAATAGCTGAGGAAGCTTACTTTCTGAAAGGCCATTCAATGGCTCTGTAATACGGTATATACTAATGCTAAGATAACACTCTCATTTAGACAATAGGACGCTTGAAACGCTCGGGGAGTTAGGGAGCTTCCAGACGATGCGACGCGGAGATGACAACCTTTCATAATAAGTATATTCGATAGCGATTCCCTAGCGTAGCGTAGGTACCCAATTGGTGTTTAGAAAGTGGCGCGGCTAAGAAAAATGATAAAAAGGCTATACCTTTGTAAAAATTGACATCGTCGTAAGAAATAATTTCAAAATGATGATATCCCAGTGTACGCTGACGTCCTTATGCGAGAATTGGTATTGGTCTTACAAGCAAGTTATGGTGGAACTCAATATTACTTACCTAGGTATTTCTTTTGAACTGAAACTAATTCCCATCAAAAAAGAATCAAGTTGGCTTCAGCATCATTTTGACCGCTTCATTTTTACCTGTGCAATTTGCAAAGTGTCGTTAAAATAAAGATTTTAACAAAATTAAACGATCGCCAAGAGCCCAAGACGCGCGAACATTTGTTCCGAACTTTAGTCTCACTAAACGCAGCTTTAGACAATAGAACGCTTCAAGACGCTGCGAGACTTAGCTCAGGCAATGAATGATCCAATTTGCTGGTACGTAATCGAGCGCTGAATGGACCACGCTCCATGAAATTAGATCATCGCGACGCCATATTTAAACCCTGATGTTTTTATAATGTTGAGTTATGTTGGTGATTATTACATAACTGCGGTGAAGTGCTTCGAGGGAAAAGTTTAGTGATGATATCTCTGTCAGACCGTCATATATGTCTGTTTTGTTTTTATCGCATTACGACAGTATTTTCTAATAGGATTACCTATGTGATGTTATTTACCGTGAGATATATCAGTAAATGCCTTTAGCGTTTCTCGGAGCAATCCAAACATTTGCAGTGCGAAAACTAAAAACCATTATTAATTTTCGTGACCCTCACGTAAAATAAGGATGGGACAATCGTGGTCCGCATCGCAACAAGACTAAAAGGCCTGGCCCAATTAAAATTGACACGGACAGCTCCCAGGCGCAGGAGGTGACTCCGTTAGCATCAGTCGCACGCGATCTCTCGCCGGCGACGCCTGTTAATCGATACCATTAATTTTATTCTGTCGGATGTTGTTTGCTCAGAAAATATTCCGCACCATTTTAACGAACCCAAGAAATTCTGACACGACAACCTCAACGTCACGTTTCAAACGTTAATAACATGGCCTATTTCTAAGCCGGTAATTTGACTAATTAGAGGCGTACTCCAGACATGTTTTCTAAACAAATTTGTATTTTCGGATTTAATTTGAAAGGGGTAGATAAGTTTGGTGTGGGGTGCGTAATTAAAAGAGACGCGTCGGGCGACAGTCGTGAGGTGCACGGTGTCTTATCGGTTGGGTTTTAATTTGAGCCTGGCATGAGACACGCGAGCCGATCACGCGACCGACGCATCGCCTCGAAACAATACAACACTACCTGCTGTGTAGCCTTTTTCAATAATTATTTTAAATATCATTATCGTCCGAATCCACTGTGACATTTGAATTTAAAATTCAACGAGAACAATGTCATTTAAAAGTTCCAGTTAAAACGAGTAGTCTTTATCGGATTCTATTTTTAAAGCTGGGTAAAATTTTATCAATCACGGCGAGAACAGCGCTCCTGTGTACCCTTTTGTTTACTTTTTGAGTGTAGGAGACAAAGTGAAGTTAGGAAATGTGATTTCACGTCACTGTTTTTTGGGGCCAGTTCTGGTTGCGTGTCGGATTGTAAATAATTAGCTCATTCAGCCGCGCCTACCGGGATGCCGCCATTGTTTGTTTGCGTAAGTTGGAAAAAACTGACGTCTTCCTCAATTTACAGTTTGTCCGTAATGTCAACAGACGCAGTTACATTTGGGTTCATAGTTGCTTGATAGCTGCGATCAGAAGCTTGGTAGTGTTTAAATCGCTTTGCAAGTTCGTGTCCCGAGTATGTCAATATTTTATTCCGACTTTACAAGGGCGAAAGGAGGAAAACTCTCAATTCGGCTTTTTTTGCGTTTGTCGCCTATATTTAATATAATATAATATATAATATTTACAACATTATTGTGCCCGTGAAATATTATTTTTTACAAATTCCATGATTATTAATTAGTGCAGTGGTTTGCTATTAAATTCATTTCTAATTTGGTTTCTAGTAACAGAAATCAGTAAATTACTTATGTACTTATAGGATTCTTTGTAAAGTGTGCTAACTCTTACATTGCCTCACAGCTTGTGTCGGTTGACTTTACGTACAAGCTCCCTAAAAAGAAGCTAGGTTGATTTAGCTCGGCATCAGAGCAATCTGTTGAAAGTCGGAAGTGAAAAGAAACAAACATCCGACAGTTATTTCAGAAAAATTTCGCACTCAACAATAGATCCTACTCAATTTACTAGACTTGCTGAAAGTCCGTTTTCCATTGATCTAATTTTACAAGAAAGATTATTAATATTATTACAATCAAAGAAATAACTCAATTAAACGCAACTTAACCGAACTAAAAACGCAAAGTCACAAAGTAGGTATGCTTAAAAATACCTATCACTTAGCATAAAAGTTGCTATTGGAATCTACAACACTTATATCTAAATTTCGAGAATCAAACGTTGCCTTAAAATCAATAAATGATATTATTCATTAGTGGGTGACTGATAAATAATATCATTTCTTGATGTTAATTGGAAGATTCACCGCAACCGCGGCAATAGAAGTTTTGCAATAATAATTATTATAGATCCTTATTTATCGCTCTATTGATTTTCAATAAGTTTCTAACGATCGTCCTAAGTGGAGATGAAAGCTGTATTACCAAGTTATTCGAGATGAGAACATACTCACTAAACAGTTAAGTGTTCTTGTAAATTAATTCATAGACTAAGTTCGGTGGGTCCAACCGCTTATGTCCTAAAGGTAATTATAATTCGTAGTTGGGGATAGGGGCTCAATTTCAATTCTAGGAACTTTTGTCTGGAAGTGTACTAATGTAATCGATTTTACGGTTAAGGTAATGATTGAACCAATTTCAGATCAAAATACATAATATTATAAAGATGATGCTCTCGAATACTAATCTGTAATGTAACAGAGTTAAATAAAGTAATGCAATAATTATTTGTAATTATTGTTAGCGATGATGATCATTTTGGTAAATCATGTTAAGGAAGATGTCACTAACCTTTTGCTTCAATTTCTTTTCCACCCAATTCAGACACCTTACCTTACAAACTAGATTCATGGTTCATAGGTTCAAACCACGTGAAAATCATTTCATAAAGCACACGAAAGAGGAACTTGCGGAACGTCGCATTTCTTCCGAACAGAGAAATATGCCCGTGATAGCAGGCTACCAAGCAAAACCAATTTGGAGGCTACAAGATCGTGTTACAAAAATGGAACCACGAAAAAATTCAATCAAGTCACCCTCCATGGAGTCGGAACTCTCAGGCCGATTGTTTCCAGCGGCAGCTTATTTGTCACAAGTCTATTGTTTATTAATATAGAAAATGGGGTGGCTGAAGGTAGAATGGTCGTTAAACTTTTAACTGTGTTGCCTGACGACGAAAGTACGTTTTTGAATGAGAACGTCACAACTCTACCTAAATCAATCAGGAAATATACGATGACCGTGGTCCTTCAATCCTATAAACACCCAACACCAGTGAATTATACGAGAATAACCTTACGAAGTCCACTCATCACCAAATTATATTCTGGAAAGGCTTTAAATAGTCTATTTTTAATATATTTAACGAAAATTTTCTGTATCACATATTGTCACTGTCTATTCTCCAAAGGATTAGTTTATTGCAATACGAGTATATTCATTTTCATCAATTTTCACAAGTGCTGCTCGCTTCTCTCCTCTATTTTCTGGCATCAAAGTACCTCAAACTATTCTATTCCCTTCAAAGATTCTTCATAGAGTTAGAAACGTTCAGAAGGGCGGGGTTATTAGTTTACAAGTGTATCAAACGCCCCCTCTTTGTTTATTATTGACTCGGCGCCCGTGGGAGTACGATATTACTTCCCAACTCTTTCGGAAGTTTACCGTCTTTGTTGACATCTGCCGTTCGATTATTGGAAACTTCGCGACGGCTGTTTCATAAACTTTCCCGGTATTATTAATTTGCTTTGTCATTCCAATGTTTATTGATCTGTGAAGTAATAGTAACCTGATTACTTTGATACTGTCGGATCTCTGAGTGATCTATTTCCTTTGGGAGTCCTGTTACACGTACCTACCTATTTAGTAAGGGTATCATTAATTAATCAATAGGTATCTAAATAATTCTTGACTTGTTTTTACCGAGCCAATTATTTGTAATCGCGTGTATGTCCTCCCAATCATATTCCTAATGATCAATATTATGAAAAAAATATTTTTTTACTTATAATTTGGTTCCCTCAACTTAAAAAACATCGAAATTGATTCTACCATAACATGGCATGGTGCCTGCAACTGGCAAAATATCGGGAGCTCAAAATAAACACAGTATTTATGGTAATAGGGTAAGTCCAGGATAGTTGCCATACTTTTTGAAAACGCTTTATATTTCCCATTTTAATTAATGGATCTGAACGTTTATCACACATATTAATAGATTGGTCTTTCGACTACCACTTTGAAGGAAAAAGAAAACATCACTGTTGATATTTACTAATCTATATCGATTTTCCCAGACCTCTATTTTTGTGAGTATAGATGCCCTATGGCGGATAGTTGCTCTATGCGTCAAAACCAGTTATGGGATACATGACTCATTGATAAAAAAACACTTTTTCAGTTTGAAATTAGGTATTCGTGATGGGAAGTAAAATCTAAACTCAGACATTAATTAAAAATCTTCGTATAAAGTGTATTTTCTTTATAATCATATTAGGGTATAGATGCCTCACGAAAGAAGTTTCCTTTCTGAGGCATCTATACCCTAATGTAGTTACATCGCTTGAAAATAATGGGAATTATTTGTTTTGTATGGTTAAACATAGGCGAAAATAAATCGAGGCGTCTATCCTTTTCGTAGAGGATAGATGCCTTTTATATTCAGGAATGTGTATTCAATAAATATTCAAAAAAAATGATTTTAGGGTTAGTATACAGTCCACTGTAACATTTGGATACAAAATATAAATTATTTAGTCACCATTTAAAAAGTTCCAGCTCCTCAAAAATGCTGTAGAAAAAGAATTAGCAATTTTTTCGTCGCACCAAATCTTTCATTGAGTATAGATGGAATGAACGACGGGTCAGGGGTTACCTCGCGGTGGGTACCGGGTAGGTGCGGGGATGTCTTTCGTTTGGCAATATCAACGCCAGCAAAAACAAGCCGGGAAATCATAGTTTTTGAATTTGAGGCATCTATCCGAGCCGGGCATCTATCCTGGAATTATACGTAAAAATATGTCCTAACTAGTAGTCACTATCGGCCGAAATTAATAATCAATCCAATCCAAATTTTGCTATCTGGGATTGATATCACAATCCATTTTTGGGGTCAAACGTGCCCATAACCGATCCGTGGACTGGTTTATAAAGGCACGCAGATTGGAAATCGATCGAACGATAGGCAGCAATCCATGATCAATTTCAATCTTAGATAAGAGATACGATATTAATTTCGGCTGTATGTCTCTACTGCATCACACACAATCTCAGAGTATATCCACATCGCCAGCCACATCGATACCAGCTTATAATATCAAACCTTGTATCCGCTATAGAACAGAAATCCTGATTCGAAACAGGCCTACGGTAGCCGCCACCTTTATTGCAAAAGGGATCATAACAGTAATTCACATACTCTTGATATATGACGTCACATTGCTTCAGCCCCATGCGTTTAGGAGACGCAGTGTTGCTAGCGAGTAGCGATTTGTACATTTTAGGACTATTTTAATAAGTTGTGGGTAGCAATTTGGTGTAGATGCACGAATTAGCTCCGAGTTAATCTAACAAGGTTACTTCAGAATTATAATGACCAGAGGTGACGAAAGCGGGTCGCCAAAACACGTAATGGTGACTTTTTGGTTGCAGAATGTTGCCTTTATTATGGGGATCGGAGTTACAAACACTGTAAAACTCGAAACTTACACTATTCCGAAGCCACTACATTGAAATTAAATTGAAGCGTTCTTAAATTAGCAGAATTTTTGCCTTACCATGATGTCTTATTGCGATCCAATTGAGGACCGAACCAGAATCGTTTCACTTTAAATAATAGTAATGCATAGCTTTCAGCTTGTCGATTACGTGGAATAAAATTTTAGATACATTTTTAACTTTTGTAGTGAAACGGTATCTTATATCTTTAAATGAGCAATTCTTGTATGGGTGAATCAACTTTTTTACCCACACTTTGGATCACTTTCGGAACATAAAATGAAAAATAAATCACTATACATTTTCGATATTCTGAATGAGCCAATCTATTAGGAATATCATCTACTATCATGGTTTCGAAGGGCCACGAAGATAATGGATTGTATAAGTCAATATTTTAAAATAACTGCACACACACCCGATAAACTGTATTTTGCGTTACCTACATTCAATGTTTATTATATCGATAATTAAACAAGTTAAAATTATTGTATTTTATATATTTATTTTTCAAACACTGTTTACTCTTTTGGTACAATCAGTCTTTGCGATTAAACATTTTTAAATATAGAAATATGCAACATTTTGTCTTTAGCGTTACCGACGTACATTGAAAGAAGGGCTACTTTTAAATGAAACATAGTCACAAACTAATAAAAACAAAATATACATAGTGCACTATGCTTAACAAGTAATAGTATTTAGTACTGCTGAAATTATGGCAAATAATTAAGAATTGAGCATGCTACTACTGAAAAACTGATTCAAAATTTGGGGACAAGCAGTAACTCCAGAGACAAATTTGGGTAACGCCTAAGACATTAAATAAGAATCTAAACAATAAGATGACATAGATCTGAAAAACACTTAAAGTTATCGTGTAAAATAATTATAATAATATAACAATCAAGTTAGGAGTTATGAGATCTCAATATTTTAATCAACTATAGCAGAACCTTCCAGTTTATTTTTCAAAAATGTCAATCGAAGCTTTGAATAGGTACGTATTGGTCATTTTCCGAAATGCCAGGTATTGGCAAGATTTTAATGATATTATGGAGGTCAAAGGTGTGGAGTGGATCGTGGTGATGATGATCCACTTCAGAAGCGCCTCCAACATTCCGGGAACTCTTCCGACCGAGCCAGGTGATATTGCTCGGGGACAGCTGTCCGATTGTTCCTCGTTGAAACTTCTACTCATACGTCCGGGCCGCGCGAATATCGTTTGCGCGATGCAGGATAGTTCCGTAAATGCCCGCTACGTGCCGTTTTTGTCAAGTGTGGCGGATGAGGTTCGCCACACCACTCCCTTCCGAGACTGGAAGTCGTATCGTCTGTGTCGATGCTTGCAAGCGCCAGTTGATGCTTAAAGTGCTGCTCGAAGTCTGCGGTGAGTCGAGACTGAGAGTGTTGGCGCTGGTCTGCGGTGAGTCGAGACCTGGTCCACAGTGAGTCGGGACCGTGTGTGCGCCGAGTCGCTATGGTCTTCGGTGAGTCGAGACTGATTCCACGGTGAGTCGGGAAGTAGCGACGTAGTGTCCCTGGTGGCTTCTAGTGAACGAAACCTGGTCCGGGTGATCTAGGACGGAGTCAGGGACAGAGTGCGCGACGGGCTGTAAGCACTGGTTCACGGGTGATCTGAATGATGATCCAGGTGGGTTGCGGTGAACTGTGGTGTGCTGAGGTCGTCGCTGATAGCCTGTGGGTGTCTGGATCCAGGAAGCGCGGTGAGTCGGCTGCGTTGGATCTGGTGATGAGGCTGGATGCTGGCTTGCGGTGGGTGCTGCGTGACGATGTTAATGGAGAAGGGTAGGAGCGCGACAAGTGAGAGGTTGTATTTTTTTTATTGAGGTGTGAGGTAACTCTTTTCCTCAAGTCGCTTGAGAGGAACTGGTGGAATGGAGGGTCATGTGGAAGGTATGCATGTTCGGATTTTTCGAAAGTCGTCATCTTCAGCGGGTGATATTGCTGGCAGATGACATCACGTCGGGGTCACCAGTGTGGAGGTCAAAGGCGTGGAGTGGATCGTGGTGATGATGATCCACTTCAGAAGCGCCTCCAACATTCCGGGAGTCTTCCGACCGAGCCAGGTGATATTGCTCGGGGACAGCTGTCCGATTGTTCCTCGTTGAAACTTCTACTTATACGTCCGGGCCGCGCGAATATCGTTTGCGCAATGCAGGATAGTTCCGTAAATGCCCGCTACGTGCCGTTTTTGTCAAGTGTGGCGGATGAGGTTCGCCACAATATCTTCGTGATTGACGTAGCTAAATCTTTCTTATCAAGGCGGAATATCTCTTTTTTATCGGAATATGTCTTTTAACTTTATGGTAGTGGTCGCGGTGTTTTATTTTAGCTTCTTCATATTTTTCAGTGTTTTGTTTTAGTCTCTCCCTGTACCTTTTTTGTTTTTCAGCCACTGTTAGCCGCTCCATTGTGTAAAATCATTTATCTGAAAAAATAATAGTCACATTAAATAGAATTTTAAGTATTTCTAATAAGTTTTATTATACGATTAACGATGTATATTTAAAGTAAAGTACTAAATGTCTCTGGAGTTGCCAATAATGTCTATGGAGTTACCCACATAGTAACACAGTATACTGGTATCTCAGCAGACAATTGATTTACTTTTATCAAAACCACACACAGAATGTTAGATAAAGTAACTAACAGATGGTTCGGTCAATAACCTTAGCTATTTACTATAAATTAAGCCTATTATTATTAATCAATAAATTACTTACTTCGAGAAAAAGCGGTCACTTAGTAGACTGCACAAAAAGGTACACACTCCCTTCGAACGTTGGTCGCAGACTGGCCGCTCGTCGAACACGATCAAAAGATTCGCTGCCCGCGCGATGTAAAAACCAATAATAATGTAAAGCTGCTATGGCAAGCAGAGCCATCTATGTGTTACTTAACGCATTACTTGAACGTAACTCAGTATACGCGGAAGAAAGTAGCTTAACGGGGGACAGAAACTTAACAATTTTTTTTGGAAAAAGCTGTTGATTAATTTTTTTGCTTTATTGATTAAGATAAATATAATAATTTCATCATTTTCTACAATTAAAATTGACCTATGGTTTCATTGATAAAAAATCTTTGCAATGAAATATTCACCGATCATACAGCTCTCAGGACACGAACTTTTTGTATGGAGTGTTTTTTTTGTATGCAGAGTTACTATAAAAAAATATATAAATATAAACTTTTCCGACACATAAACAGTGTTTTAACAATGCCTTATGATTTGAAATACGTTTGGAATAGTATTTAACTATGGATTTATTGTAAATTTGCGTATTTTTAGCAAACACTTGCGGGGACAGCAAAGTGTGGGTATTTTAGTTGATTCACCCGTATATACAAGGTGTAACAGCAAGGTGTAGTAATACTGAAACTACGCATACACATACATATTTCGAAGTAGTCTGGAGGTACTATAAATCTGTAAGTAGTTACGGTAATGAATTATTACACGTCAAAGTTTACTGCAAAACTAACCATCGTTCAACCCTAGTTATCAGCTGGGCAATGTCAGTGAACTTGAGGCATAGGCTAACATGTACAGTCTTACCCAACTTATATGGTGCGTCGTGAATCTTCGTTCACGCAGAAAATAAAGTATGGTCCGAAGATTAACGAAAGAATGCTTAACACTTACAATCAACCTAAGATCACTATTATAAGGTTCATAATACACTGCAGCTGTTGCACATCGCAGTTCTACCTGCGCAGAAGATGAATTTTCAAAGCGCGGGAAATGCTATTGACCGCTTTTGGTCGGCAGCCGCCCCGCCATCTTAGCGATCGCCGCGTGGCATGAGTGAGATGGAACTAACAGCTGCAGTGTATTATGAACCTTATAATAGTGATCTTAGGTTGATTGTAAGTGTTAAGCATTCTTTCGTTAATCTTCGGACCATACTTTATTTTCTGCGCGAACGAAGATTCACGACGCACCATATAAGTTGGGTAAGACTGTACACCTCTAGCCGGCGGCATTACTCAAACAAAACTAGGTGTAGAAGTAAAGTTGTGGTAAAAGTTCCACCAAAAATTACTAGATGGCGCCAGGGCCGTTTCTAAGAAATCCTGCATCGCGCAAGCGTTGTGTGACCGGCGTAACGTGACGTCATCCGTATCATGTTAGGGTTGTAATATTTAGTTATTTTTACAATTTGAGTGAAAAAATCGATTATCGATTTCAGGTTTTAGTACCCTGGCAAATGATTCATCACCAGGTACACATACCCACATTTCAATATTACTACACCTTGCCGATACACCTTGTATATAATATCTGGATAACCGAGCTTTGCTCGGTATTATTATTTTATTTTTATAAATTGTGTTTTTTGAAATTATATTTAAAGTACGAATTACTAATCAAAATTGACGGCTCGTTTGGCGTGGCTGAGCAATCGGACTGCTGCGCTAGGGGTCGCGGGTTCGATTCCCGCCTGGGACAAATATTTGTGCGATCCACAAATATTAGCTTCTGGTCTGGGTGTGATGTGTATGTGAAATTATATGTCTGTAAGCGGTACCCACGATACAGGAGCAATCCTAGTGTGGGACTACGTTTTGTAAAAAAAATAAAAAAATAAAAATAAAAAATGATGAAATAAGAATAGTATTTTTCGATCTTACCGATAGAATAATAAAAAAATATAATCTGGTTATTTAAAGAAAAAAATCGTAAAAAAACACGAATAAAATGACATTTTCTAGAAATGATTCCTAGCTAGATCGATTTATCGCCCCCGAAACCCCCTATATACTGAATTTCATGAAAATCGTTAGAGCCGATGCCGAGATTCCAATTATATATATATATATACAAGAATATTAAATTTGTTTATTTAATAATAGTATAAATAAAATAAAATAACTACAAGAATTGCTCATTTAAAGATATAAGATATACAAAAAAAAAACAATTTATAAAAAAAAAAATACCGAGAAAAGCTCGGTCATCCAGATATTATGTATACTTAGTATAAAAATACATTATCACCAGAAGTCACTGCTTTAGTGCTAACAGTAAGACCAAGCCCTTACAACCACGCTGACCACTAAACCTCACAATATTGGCTTGTTAGCACCGCATATCGACTCTTGTATTCTTTATGAGCGTTCATAGAAACCTTCGGGAAACCGTAAATAGTCAAGTTTATGGGCAAATGTGTCGAAAGGAGAGAACGAAAACAATAAAATCAAAGGTCCTGTAATGAAGACAAAGTGTTAGTGCTAGGTGTCAGAAATATGAATCGTGCTGCAGAGGTGCACGGCTTATTCGAAAAGTACTTAAGTGTTGTTGGATCATTTAGCATATTCCTCAGTTTAGCATCTTTATCTTAGCGTTGAAGAACTATTTCGTTTCACTAATACAGAGGACAAGGAAGAAGAGAAGAGAGCGGAGAGATGCAGCAGACGAAGAACCGTTTTAACCATTCCACCATGTATTTTTATAGACGGCTACACTGCGATATTACATTGTTATGTAGTGTCCCAGGCGATTTAAAAATCATTTAATTAATCGCTATTCGGCTTGGCTTCAGTTTTGCGTTTCCTTAGAACGGAAGAACTTGTCCTAATAATGTTATGTAATGGTGGAACTAGTTGTTGAAAATTTACAGAATCAGAATAAAACACGAAAACACGTTTATTAACACAAACACAAAAACAACATAAAAATTTAATTTCCAAAACAATTAAGCCATTCAGACCCCACTATGAGGATTCCGACACAAACACCTTTAGTCATATAAAATTAACATATCCCCGGGACCAGAACGCCGGACAAACCCTTTAAATTAAATCCGTTTATAACCGTAATAAAATCTGAGGTGAACTAACCACCGCTTCCGTTATCAAGCGTTTCAGGTTGGTTCATAATTAATTTTAAGGGCTGGCTAAAGATAAGGTTGTTTACTAAAAGGGCATGTATGTGTAAGGAATAAATACCATGGCGGCTGATATTTCGTGATGGAAGTACGCGAAATGTTACTCTGATTCTATTATTATTGCAGTCTATTTCAGAGCTGGTTGAAACGTTGAGCCAAGAAAGAATTAACCTAAAGAACCTGTTTTTTGTTAGGGCTATTCTGATTTCGGATACTGTTTTTCGGATCAGTAATATACTTATACCATATTATTTATCTGGGAGTAAACCCGCTGTTAGGATATTAGATACTTGATAATAGGAAAACTTCTCCAGACGGAATCTCGCGTAAGAGATATACCCATGGAGTTTTCAGAGACTTGGCTTGTGACGTAAATACTGCACTATAAATATTTGATACAAATTAAGTTATTAACATAATGTTTTCCTGTAATATTGGACAACGTAATCGCTTTTCCGCAATTGAAAACAATCGACAACGAATGAACTAATGGCAGTTTACTATCCATATAAGAGAGTGATGTTATCACACCAATAAAAGTAATTGGAATCGCCATGATTACCTGGCGTTGCATAATAACGTCGGCCAATACAATCTGGGTGACTCATCACAAAGGCATTTTGTGTTTACTATTTATTAGTGATTGTAATCAATATGATAGGTTTTTTAGACCCTGACACCCGTTCGTATTGTAGCTCAATTGTATAATTATATGAAAAAAACCGGCCAAGTGCGGGTCAGACTCGCGCACGAAGAGTTCCGTACTATTATCTATAAAAACGGCAAAACCCCACGTTTGTTGTATGGGAGCCCCCATAAATATTGATTTTATTATATGTTTAGTACCTACCTATTTTGTTGTTATAGCGGCAACAGAAATACGGCTGGGAAAATTTCAACTGTCTAACTATCACGGTTTATGAGATGGAAAGACGACAGACGGACGGATGGACGGTAATAGGGTCTCGTTTTACCTTTTGGGTACGGATCCCTAAAAAATACTGCACAAAGTTAATCTTTGAAATTTATAATTATCATTTCCAAATGTGTCTGAAATTGCGGAAAAAAATCTTATGACTGTATTTTAAAGAAGTTTGTTTGTACCGACGTGTAGGCATCAGCATTAATAACCGGCCCTGGAACAACCAATCCAACAAAACCACAGCCTTTCGTGAACACCATCTTCCGTATTGCATCGCCTTTGAAGACCTGTTTACCGCTCGCTGTGGCTGCTTAATAAAGCAAAGGTGCTTAATTGGCTGACAAACTGCTGCGAAGTAATTACGTGTCGGTAGCGAGCATCGCATCACTCCGGAGGTGTAGGGATGGGAAAAGAGTAGCTGCAACTGTAATCAAGCGCATGTCGGTTGTCGATGATACTTTTTCAGTAAGAAGTTGAAATCAGTCGTGCCCAGTCGTTGATTGTGTTAGAAACAGCGCTTTCAATGACAGAAGAGACCAAGAAGTAATTAGGCAAATGGAAGAGCGTGGGTGTAGTTGTTATTAGTGTTATTGATATGGGAATGTAGCATATAACATTAATTACTTGCAACGTGTAAAGATTAAAAACAAGTCAAGTAACAGTCAAGAAAAGATTAATAAAAAGTACCTAATAGCAAGGTTGGAAGATACGAGTAGACGTAGATTTACAGATAGAAACCATGTTATTCAGCCTAATATTATCGTTCTTATATCAGTTTTCTGATGATTTACAGTCTACAAATACTCATCTAAGTAAGTAACAAAGAATATCGACAAAACTTTTAATGGACTCGCATCACTATTTGCAGCTAAATTTTGCCAACACTTGAGGTGTCAAAGAAGAGCTTCATACAGCTCCGCGGTGCGGTTAACAGCTATTATAGCGCTGTAAGCAATTGCTTTACTTTGCTGCAAGCGTGAGACCGTAGCTTCTACTCCAATTACATGTTATATTGCTGACATTTCATTTAAGAGTTGTTAATAAACAGAACGTTTGTAACAGCGCGATTGTCGCACGACTGCCATCAAATTAAAGACAGCGACAGCGATTCCATTCCACTGATCTCTCATTGCGTTATGGCGAAACAAAATATGTAGGTATAGGTGTAGGTAGAGGTAGAGATGTTTTGTCAATTCTGACTGTATAATGTTAAATGACTAGATTGGCTACACTTGGACAGCAAGCAAAGACTACATGATGATTTGACGAACCATTAACTTCTTAGCATTGACATAACAACAGAAAAGCAGAGCAGTGATAAGTGCACGGAGGAGTCAGCGGCATCGAGAAATTCCATCATGCAGTCGTGCAGTCAGAAGCTATCTGAATAATCAAGCTGTCGACTGCTTAGGCGTCGTTCAGCGGTTGCCCTCCGTCTTAGTGCATTAGTTCGCCAAAATTTACAATTTGACTTGGCTTTTTGGGTTGCCCATTAGTGTCGGAATTTTAAAGCAAATTTTATCTTGTGGTTGCCGACTATTCATTTGTAATTGTTGTAGCATTTGTTCCTTTTAATTCTAAAGCTGTCCTTAAGCGCAATGCAGTTTGAACATAATTGAGATGGTTCTGACGTTCAATTTAGTTCTCTTTGCTTTCGTTTCATGTTTTGGCAAATTTTAGTTCTGGGACTATTCAAATAGGCTTTCAGATTTTTGAGTAATTAAACACGAGTTTTGAGTTTAGTTCTTAATGACGCTTTTATTAATTTCCGGCTTCAGTTTTGATTACAACTTACAGGTACAATCGGCCACATAAATACCTAGCAGAATTTGTCTAAAAACTTTAAAGACTTTCCAAATTTTTAGGTACATATTAATTTGAATTTGAGTAATAATTGTAATACATTAACTGTGACATGGGTGTTTATTGTAATATTTGTAATATCCTGCCATTTACACGGTAAAGAGAACATTAAATATGTTCTGTATAAACTTTATACACCGTAGTTGAGGCGTGAAATTAGAATAAGCTGGATAGGAATTATCCGTTTAATTAAACTTGTCCGTCCGTACACGGGAATTGCCTGATTATACTGTTTTAGGTCTAGGTAAAGTAATCGAATACCAAGAGAGTATAAAGTGTTTGTGACTGTACACGACTAGAATACAAAGGGAGCCCCAACAATGTAACAAATATCGTCAAAAGATTCATATAAATTACTTCGCTCGAACATAAGAACATTTATTTTAAATGCATTGTAAATAACCCTTTTGTCTATACCGCCAGAGCGCTAAAGCTAGATTTCCAAAGCTAATGAGCGCTCATATCACACATGAGTTTTCTTTAGTTAATACTTAATAGCCGCAGACCAACAAAAGAGGTAATGTAAAGCAACCCACACAGATTTTTTCAACGATATATCACAGTGTTAGTAGAAAAACGACGTAACTCCTAACACAATGCAGGAACTTGAGCCTTTTCTCGTCTGTAATATTATGAAGTCATAGCCTATTCCATTCATAGTGGTTAGAAATAAAGGACTGGAAGAATGAAAAGGATTATTGTTTTAGTTTTATCTTAATCTAACGATATGAGTTGCTCTGTGGGATGGCGGGCGGAACAAGGGATGTATGGAAACGACTTGCGGCAAAGATGCCAGGACGGTGATATGAAATACTGCATGTGTAGGTATTTGTCGTGACACTGACTCATTTATGAGCAGTGAACGGACCGGGGCTGATCAGCAATGCTGTATTGAAAATAACGTTCAAATACTGGATACATCAGCACAGTAGAAAAGTCATAATTTGAAGTGTAAATTAAAGTAAACCTACAACTATACGCCACCTAATTCTTATCAAATTGCACTCAATGTATGAATCTGAAAATGTGTCCTAATTACACTAGGTATGTCTAATGATGCCCTTGTTTAAAAAACAGGCTTGATTTTATCCCCTTTTTAGCAGACCACTGAAAAAAAAACTACCTTAGAGTTGTGTCCTCCTCATGGTACACTATCGAGTTTTTAACAAAGAAATACATACAATAATAATTATATGAAACATCGTCGACTCCATCCCTTTCACTGTCCGGACATCACTTCATCGCCGGCGCAAGACAGCGACATTTCGTAGTCGTAGTCATTAATTATACGCGGCTCATTGTCCCTTAGTTCTCGGGTCCATTGTGACAATATTTGGGTCGCGCTTTCAAACCCAATGGAGGAACATAGACGGATCGCCGCGATGGGAAAGACGGAAGATGTGTTCCTCTAAAAGTCCACGAAGTTTAAACCAGTCATCCCACCGACGAAGGCAGTCTTCGTAGATCCTGTTGCCAATTGCACACCAATTTAATGTTATTTCCTTCCGGCTCTGGGTATTCAGAAAGCTCATTATAGTTTAAATTGTAAAGTACAATACGGCCAATACATAGGCTATTAATTAATTTACCCAATACCATACAGCAAATGTACACCCTAATGAACCGGACGGTTGGTCTCGAATTAATTGTCAAACGTGACCTGGGTAACAATGTGACCAGTACAATTAGACACCTGAGCATCCTTCCTGGTCAGCTGTTCCAAATGATTAACGTTGAAGTAGGAGCTCTACCATGAATGGTTAATCGGGCATAATGCTCCATAGCAATTTTGCATAGGAACCGTTTTCAGTTAATAGGTACAACAAATACTAAATTTTAAGTGAGATTAGGAGTATGCAATGGTATTTCAAAGTTTCTGGTAAGCCTGCGCAACTATCATCTCTATCGAAAAAGAGATAACGTATATTAAGCTCCTTTGCTACTCCTATCCTATGTAAGTCCTATGCTCTCCTGGTCTCCTGGTCTGATGAAAATTATATTACCTCCAAAACACAGTTATACTAGGTGGATAATTATGGAAGACGTGAGAGAGACCTCCTGGTGTCCTATGATCTCCTGGTACTACTGGTATAAATAACATAGCTGTAAAACACAGTAGTCAGCGTTTTTTTACATTTGATTACAAGTAATTTATTTACAATTAATTAAATAAACAAGAACAAAATAAAATCACCTCAAATCATGTACTACTCGAAACACGCAAGGGGCGCCGGAGGCGTCGTTAAAGGATTAAAAGTAGGTCATATTACCGTATTGCACAAAATTCCGTATACGTTGAGCCGCATAAAAAGCCGTATATACAGGAATTTTATTCGAAGTTAATTAAAAAATATTCATTAAATGCACGAATAGACCGTAAACAAATACGTTTATTGCCAGTTCCGTTTCAATTTACAGTCCGATTGTGGTGCAGGCGTTGAAGTTAAAGCTAGGTAGCTATGTATACTTACTTAAATATACATTGAAAATTATTGTATATTTAGATTTAATATGCAGTTACTAGCGGACATCGGAAAAGAACCTTTGCCAGAGAATACTTATCCTTTATCCTAGCTGTAGGACAGATATAGGAAATATAATTTGGAAAAACATAACCTAGAATGCTGTATCTTCGGTAAGAATCTAGCACGCAAGCTATGTGCCAACATGTTACGTAAAGCCGTAAATTTGAAAGTAAACACATGAAATTACCCTATTAGATGCCTTTTAGAGCGTTATGGTGGGATTTAGAGCTCATATTTGATAGCCAAAGAAAGTAATGTTGTAGTTAGTAAAGTTTCTTTAGACTGTAAATATCATATATCAAGAACACTTTGCTATCATCATCATCATCATCATCAATACGTCAACCTACATGTACCCCACTGTTGAGCTTAAGTATCGTCTCACATTTATTGTAAGGAGGATTAGGCCATAACTCGCCCGGGCCGGATTGGTGGATCCAAGTATCTCATGATATTTTAAAATCTATATTTTGTAAATGATACATTATTATTGTTTTATTAGTTAACATCAATAATTTGCAACAAGCAACGAGAATACCAACATATTGAAAGTTCGATAATGGGATTCACCGGAATATTTATTCTTAAACTTATTCCAGAATTGGCTAAAGAATATTTATCTTCTACGCTCTACCAACAAAGTCCTCAAACCGAACCGATTGAGCAACCGAACAACAATTCCAGCGAAATTGTTTTCGGTGGATTAAAGGACGTTCTCTATAATGCCAGCCACAATAGGTAGTTCTGTTTATATAAATACACTGTCACCCGCAAAGATGTTCGCACAATAACAGCACTGCGTCTGTGTTATAACTTATATTAAGCAGAGAAAACAGAATCTAAGCTTTTGCCTGTACAAATGCACAACACATTTACTGATTCTGGGGCTTGGTGCGCCACATTTTTGCAATACGATGATAGCAAAACCATTGAAGTGATACGCAATTGCAACACTATACAGGATGCTTGGTAGATGGTTAGAGAAACTGCAAGGGCGTGTAGGTGGACTTTTATTGAGAATACATATTGAGGTATAAATAAGCTCAGTCAGTTACATACACTAAAAGGTATACCTACTTATGTACCTACTTAGTATCTATGTACAATAGTGCCCACAATTTAACTCAAGCACCTGCTCATTTTAAAACCTAGCTGATCTTCTCTATACTATGTTTTGTGAAAAACTATCGCTTATACATATATGACCGGGGTAACAAATTTGCGCTTTCTCAAGCTTTTAATTGGGAAACGAATTCCTATGCCTATAAGGGGTAACTAGATATGAAAAGTGGGTTCTTGACGAGCACAATGTCCAAAATGCAGTAGCTTAGGCACTGACTATAATTATAAATCGTTCTATAATATCTCGTTGTAACACAAAAATCTTATTTTCTGCAACACAATAACGTCAGAACACGTGGAGTGTAACAAAGATGTCAGAACTGAACAAACGACTCATTAATTTTCTGCGAATTGGAAAACCAATTGTATTTGTAAGGGAAAAATAGAAAAGGTATAATTGTAAGAGCAGATTCGACCTCCACTGCTTTGTATTTTTTTAAGTTTATATTGGTATTTATTAAATTAAAACTAAAGTTAAATGAACTAAAAAACTAAAAGGTAGTTACCAAAACAAATTTACACAGGTATATATTATGTTAATATAATTACTTTATAAAGTCTGAACCAATATTATAGAGGTGAGTGCTGTTTATCTGTTTTTGGTGGAGTAATAATTATTATATATTTGAAAACCGGTAATAATATGATATATTACTATTTATAATCTAACACATCAAGATAAGGTTCACATGACCAATAATACGTTCGGGTTTGTTAGTTTTCAAATGCGGTCTCTGGTGTCAGTTTTTCACTCAGCCACAATATCACCAAAAGTCCTACAAGAAGAATAAGTACTATACGAGAAACAAACAATAAGGCGAGACATTAAATAGTTGAAAGACATAGGTAGCAGCTTAGAACTTAGCTTAGAAGTATAATGAGCGTTACTCTTGTAAGGGCAACAGTTATAACCAAAGACATCATAATCTTAATCAAAACATAATAGGACCAAGTCCAAAGACACGAGCACTTTAAGGGTCTACAATAGACAATTAAGGCCACATCAAATTTCCCACTAATCCTTTGTACGAAAGCATTTAGATAATCAAGCGTAGGATAACTCTGGTGTGCCAGTTCGTGATGTTTACTTCATGGAATTTTATAACGCTCAGTGAGTTTTGGTGCGTTTGTGTCATTATCGTGGTTTTGATCAGCGACGCGTCAAAAGGCACCACACACGATGCCGTGTCCTTTGGATTAATTTATCAGAGCATCTCAGTTTTGAGGTGATAGAATTCACCGAGGTAGACAATTTGTCGCTGGGTCCCACGTTTTGTGTTTCTGACAAGCTATTAGTCTTGTGACTGAATTTAAAGGGTTGTTTATGAAAAAATCAAAGGTCAGCTGGAATGTTCGGCTTTGTTTCTTGCAAAGAGTTATTAAAAATGTTGAGGCTGGCCCCTATAAAAGAAACAATTTTGCTAAAGAAAAGAACGAGGATCGTGAACGATGGAAAAGCACAAGACAAATTAATAACGTAGGTAGATAATGTCTTCTGAATAGTCAGCGACAAAAACCACTGACCACACTGAAGACCTCACATAGAATAGAATAGACAAATACTAAATAATCAATAGGTAGTTTAGCAGCATACATTTAGAGTTAGGCTATGTTTGGCGATTTTTGGCGTTGACTGTACTTTGATCTCAGGTAGGTGTACTGACAAACCCGTCCCTTACTTACGAAATGGCTCCTGATGATCTCGCAAATCTCCTATTATGTAACTTCTTTCGCCATGCGCCTATTAACCTCGGGATGACATTCCGTCATCGCTGATAAAATCACCACAGATGTAACACACAATTGAAAACCGCCGTAGACGCTGCAAAGTCACAATAGCGAGTCGAAACACGTGCTCCAAGAATCGCGATAAACTTGATAATTCACTCAAAAAACATTTTCAACCTCAAAAGTGAGTTTATCGGCTTGCAATCTGGAATCTGTTCGGCACACATTTGTGAGTCTTTGTGGTACTGTTATCATGGGGCTTAGTCGCGTATGAAAGCTTTGGGTTGCGGCCACAATTTTTTTCTAAAAGTAAACTTCCTTCACGGTTAGAAAGGACGAAGTTTGGCCTAACAAAATAATGTTATATTTATATTTGACAGTGAACAGTCGACATCTAGTTTTTCTTAGGAGATTGTACCATTGTTTCCGAGTTTTCGTTTGGAATCTATATTGTTACGTGAAGAATAGGTAAACTTACCTGCGGAACGAAGACTCGTTCACATTTTCGAACAATTCTATGTTGGATACTAGTCCACATCGCAGTACTGGATTCTAACAATCTTACTTAAAATTAACTAACAACTTTTCGGTTATTTGCCAACGGGACACGCAGGTTTCCAGTTGATTAAACTCAAAATAGAGCACTTAATTTATATACTGTGGTATCTATTTTAACATTGAAAATAATTTGTACCACTCGTTGCGAAGGTTTCTCACTATGATATTTGAAACTATTTGCCCGAATTATAGAAAGTCATCTTCTCCAATATCTTTTGCTGGTCTAAAAAAAGTCCGCGGACTGCTTTTTTCATCATTTTAGTCATCGTATTTTATTTCACTGAACAAAAAAAAATGCCTTTGTTTTCCCTACATTTTAAAACACATTGGACTACCTACATATTTTGTGCACAGAGGTAGGCGTGTTTTATTTATAGTCTGTTTTGATCATTGCACAATCGAGCAAAAAATTCTTTGTGCGATCCATGACGGGAGAATGATGGTCCTTTATGTTGGACTATATATTTTTTGTCGCTGGTGGAAAGGTAAACGCTGTTGATGAATGAACATCATTGGGGATAGCTAGCGAGTGGGATTTCAAGCGTTACTACAATCGCAAATGTGCAACTATACATATATTCTATCTGTATTGGTATACTATATGTTAATAGG
The DNA here is from genome assembly GCA_905147375.1 of Hylaea fasciaria. Classification (NCBI taxonomy): domain Eukaryota; kingdom Metazoa; phylum Arthropoda; class Insecta; order Lepidoptera; family Geometridae; genus Hylaea; species Hylaea fasciaria. Next base: position 8,493,685 of record LR990202.1, on the reverse strand, counting down.
GTATAGTAGAGTATTATAGGTATATCATAAACATCTATTTTTAATTCGTATGCCTCGTATTCAAGAAATATAATCTCTAGAGAGAAAAGGTTTCATCGATAGTACAGAAGACATTGTCGATAGAAAGCTTCACATCATAATAATCAACCAGAAATTCCAAATGCCCTGTCAGCAGTGTCAATATTATCCACTTACTAGATACCAACCTAATTAATTGATGGTTCCTATCTAGCACCCATTATTTCTAACGTTCCATCGTATTTCTCCGTTTACGCCAAATTGAGGTTACCTGCGAAATTTCGTTACAATATCGACGGGCGGCTCTATAATCGCCTCCTGCGCCTATCGTATTAATAGAGTGGGCCCTTGCATGGATAATAATGGTTATTTGCTATGCCATTGTCGACGAGGGTATCAATAGAGGTAGGCGCTTTACTATAATAGTGGTAGTTTTAGGGTAGGTAGTGATGGACAGTAAATAGAGTCGATAAAAGCATCTATTGCTTGTTTCGTGTCGATGTTTCGGCTGTGCTCTGAGATGGTTGTTGACCTACCTTGCTGATGTTTAGACATCATCAAGGTAGGTAGCAGAATTAGTTGGTTAGATTGCGTTGGTATGCACTTTCTTGGTGATCTTTTGCATATTCTTGGCGTAGTTGCTTCGTCAAATCACAAATAAGCATCATTAAATTTACACACTGAAGAGTATTAATAGGTATTCTGTGACACTGATTGGAAGTGTCCGGTATTTAGCTAGAAAGAAACAACATCCTCATCCAAGGAATATAAACTGTATTATTTCGTATCATAAATACTTTACCTGTGATATCAGTTGCGCTACAATTTTCTCGATCTCTTTTTTTCTATCGATAGGTAAGTAAATATTAACATCTCTAAAATATAATTTGTCAGTTCCCACATTTTTTGTGCAATCCCCAGCCCACAAGGCTTACCAAACAATGAATGACATGCGCGTACGCAGGCCACACATCACCTCGGCAACGACTGCAACGAGCGTGGCTGCTCTCGCTTCGCTTTGTTGTATACACGTTTTAATGGGATTCCGCAATTTATTGTAAAAAGCTTTTAGAAACGTAATTAGAAACGCCTGTTGATGTATTGGATACTGATATAATTTATGGACTAGACAGATGAATGGATGATGAATGTTCGATTAAGAAAAATTTTGTTTCCATGATATACCAGTAAAAGTTATTTACTTTACTTAAGTATGTCATTTTATCGAAACTTTTCAGCCATTGCTATTTTTCATAAATTATATAAAACATATAAAAATTAAGATATTCAAAAATGTGTTAGTAGTAAACATAATACATTATTATTATTGCGGTAAAATACTATCACTAATGGTAACATTAAAAAATATTTTGTAGGTAAGTTAATTCATTATGTCAATGTAAAACGCTTGCCAGTTAACGAACGACTCAACTATTAATTCATTACCACATAAATGGTTCAATTCTTGATTTTAGTTTAATAAAATTAAAGACGATTTTCCTTTAAGTACTTATGTATTATTAGAATCCGACTGCACACGCAAAATACATCCAATTACTTACGAGTAGAGCTGTAGCAAATATCCAACTAATTAGGTATACTTACCTACTATAAATTTATGTTGGCTCTACCTTAATACAAATATAAAATAATAATTAGTCTAAAGGCTCTACAGAGCCAGCGGTTCTTTTTGGCAAGTGTTGTACTTTATTCAGACAACGATTTGTAAGCGCAAAGGCTTTCGAGGTAAGTAGTTCACAAGCTTGCAGATAGGTGGCGGTGTTATAAATATTTATGTCTGTTCTATGAAAGCTTATATTTTGGTACCAACAAATTCTGTTGGTACAAATTAGACTAGCTAAATAACATTAGTAACTCTCATATATCAGATAAAATTTAATGTGACTGGAGTTTTAATGGACCGTATCGTAGTTTTATTTGTGTTATTCTGCTACAACTAAAAAAAATTGAGTCAGTGCTTACCTATTAGCCAGCGATAATCAGAAACACAACTTCAAATTGCTGCATGCTATCTCCTACAATGAGCTGCCTAGAGAGTTTGCGCAGTTAATATAAGAAAAATATTACTCTCCGTTGGCAGTCGGGTGAAAATAATGCTTTATTATCCTCGCCACACCAAACGTTACTGCATTTGTAAATCACATATATATCAATAATCACATGTAATCACATACCTCGTATGTAGTTCTCAGGCTACTTAGCACATGTAAAATGTTAACAGCAAAGAAAAATGATGAAATTGCAAATTAGATATAATTTCACCTAAAGGTAGATAGGTATCTATCTTGGTGTAACGCCCATTATGGAAATTGAAAAGAGGAACGTCTTATCACCGACCACCAGTGACTTGAAAGATTGAATATAAAATAGAATTAGCCGAAGTTGGTTCTGATAAACCTGTACAAATAGGCGTCCTGCTTCTCCGTCGACGAGATAAAAGAAAAGTTGCTACGAAATGGATCCAGGCGGGGTTTTATCAGATTTCGGTTAGGATTTTGTTGGAAACACATTTAGCGACGGCACACGAACTTCCCTTTTTATGCAAAGAGGTCCTAATTATCTTAAAGTGAGATTAGATAATGTGATCTCTCGCTCACACTTCATTGGACTTTATAACGACCTTGAGTCCTTGAGATTTTTCGAGAGAAAAAATTGGTGCGTGAAGGAGAATGTTGTGCAGTGGACGTATAGTAGGTACGTAATGTTGTAGTCTGCGGCACTGGCATCAAATATATTATCAGTTTTTGTAAAAAAAAAACTAAAAGTGTGACGTTGTTGATATATTGCTTTTTTTTCTCAAACTTCTGTTTTTCGTATGTTTTTGGGGATCAGGGAGAGTAGGTGAAGCGTCCCGTGGTCCCTCGATTGCTTCGCTTCTTGTTAGAGATGAGGTGAAGTCAGCAGGTAGTAGGTATTATAATGGAAACGCTCCAGAAGGTATAACTATTGTTATATTGTGACATACGATGTTATAACATTACACGGTACAACACAAGGTATAGGCTTCACGAGTAATAATAATCAGGAGGCTTAGTTTGGTGTTACAAATATTATCGTCTCGCGTGCGATGTCGTAGGGAAGAGAGTTATCCTCTGTCCGTGTGTGTGTGTACGAACATCGCGCGGGAGCCTAGTGATGTGGATCGCGCGCTGGCAACTAGTGTTGTGGCGTCGATCCACAGATAACAATATAGTTGACTAAAACTAAGACCTTATAAAATAAAGAAGGCGGTCGTGAAATATCACGATCGCCACACCACCCCCCCACGGAGAACGATGAAAAGATTTAACAAAAATCAGGAAAATCTTTGAATTTGACACGCCTGCCAGCCCGTGTGGTGTATGGCAGTTTGTCAGTAGTGGTTGTGGTGGTATCAGCACGAGTAGAAGGAGACAGAAGATTAGGAGAAGGTATGGGTTGCGTTGGACTCATCGGAACCTTCGAGGGGACAGGCAAATTAGAAACGACGTCGTGGTCTATGTAAGCCGGTTTCACCCGGTCTATACTGACGATGGCGCGTCTGCCCTTGATGTCCAGAGTCACTGTTTTGCCATCGCTGGCACGGTCAATCACTTGAAATGGGCCCGTGTAAGGTGGCTGCAGGGGGCGCCTGACTGTATCGTCCCGCAGAAATACGTGAGTCGCCGATGATAGGTCTTTGAAGATAAAGAAAGACGGTTCTGAATGACGAGATGCAGGGATTGGACGTACCGTCGACATTTTATGTCGAAGTTGCACAACGAAATCAGCAGGATTGTCGAAGTTGTCAGAACTGGAAACTGAACCGAGCAATTCACCAGGTAACCGCAGAGTTTCGCCGTATACCATCTCAGCTGCCGTGGCCTTCAGGTCCTCCTTGAAGGCGGAACGCATGCCGAGGAGTACGAAAGGAAGCGACCGAACCCAAGTGTCATCGTGGCACATAAGTGCGGCTTTGAGTTGGCGATGAACGCGCTCGATCATACCGTTAGCGCAGGGATGGTACGAGGTAGTCCTGACTCGCTTAGTGGCGAAATGTGTCATCAATCGGCGGAAAAGGTCAGACTCAAATTGAGCACCTTGGTCTGTCGTGATGATTGATGGGACGCCAAAACGAGGGATCCACTCTCGTGTCAGAGTCTCGGCGACTTCTTCTGCGGTAATGGAGCGCATTGGCCAAACTTCTGGCCATCTAGTGGCTCTGTCGATGGCAGTTAAACAATACCGAAAATCGTTGCAGATCGGCAAAGGGCCGATGATATCGATATGAATGTGCTGAAATCGACCAGAAGGCAGATCGAAATTGCCGAGAGGGGCGGAATTGTGCCGCGACACTTTAGCGCGCTGACACGCTTCGCAAACGCGGGCCCACTCCTTGCAGTCCTTATTAACAGCGGGCCAGACATAGCGATCGGTTACCAACCTGGTTGTAGCTCGTGCACTAGGATGGCTAAGTTGGTGAAGCTTATTAAAAGCTGATCGTCGGAAGTCGGGGGTCAGGTATGGACGAGGCTTGCCAGTAGAGACATCGCAAGTGACGGAGATGTTGGTTTCAGGCATAACGACTTTGGTCAATTGGAGGCTGGAGCCTTGGTTACGCAAGTTAGCCAACTCTTGGTCCGTCTCTTGCGATTTTGCAAGAGCCTCGTAATTTTGTTCGAGGGCAATGGCGTCTACACGCGACATCGCGTCTGCCACGACATTTTCCTCCCCCTTTATGTATTTAATGTCAGTGGTGAACTGACTGATAAATGACAGCTGGTTCAACTGAGCAGGAGGGAGCTTTTCCCGGCGCTGTACAAACGCATAAAGCAGCGGCTTATGGTCCGTGTAGATTGTCGCGTGTTGGACCTCGAGGATATGACGAAAATGTTGTACGCTTTCGTATACCGCTAGCAGCTCACGGTAATAAGCCGGCCATTGTGTTTGCTGAGGCGTCAATTTCCTGCTGAAAAACGCAAGCGGAAACCACTCATCGTCTACTTGTTGTTGAAGACAGGATCCGATGTGGACGTTGGAGGCATCTGTAAACAATGCCAGGGGTGCGTCGCTGATCGGATGTTGTAGTAAGGTGGCACTGGATAAGCTCTTTTTGCAGGCTTCAAATTTCTCCAGAAGCTCAGGTGACCATATAAATGGCTTGGCACCTTTGCCATTGGTAGCCACTACGGCGTCTATAAGTGGAGCCTGGAATTGCGCAGCGTGCGCTATAAACCGGCGGTAATAATTTAGCATGCCGAGGAACCGACGCACGCCCTGGACAGTTTTCGGAGGGGGAAAATCCAAAATGGCCTGTATCCGATCAGATGGAGGTTGGGTGCCTTCAGGGCTGATGTGGTAACCCAGGAACGTGACTTCTCGGATTCCAAGAACACACTTGGTAGGGTTTATCACCACACCATAATCCCGGAGACGCCCAAAGAGGATCCGCAGGTGTTCCCGGTGTTGAGCCTCATCCAGTGAGAAGACGAGAATGTCATCCACATAAGGGAAACAGAAATCAAGACCCCGTGTGACCTCATCGATAAACCGCTGAAATGTCTGACCAGCATTGCGAAGACCGAAGGTCATAAAAGGAAATTCAAAGAGGCCAAACGGGGTGACGATGGCGGTCTTCGGTACATCCTCCTCGGCCAGAGGAATCTGATGATAGGCCTTCACCAGGTCTAAAGTGCTGAAGACTTTGGCACCAGAAAGGTTGTGAGCAAAATCGTGGATGTGCCGTACTGGGTACCGGTCTGGCACAGTTCTGGCGTTTAATCCACGGTAGTCGCCACAAGGACGCCAGGAATCGTCCTTCTTCAAAGCCATGTGCAACGGGGATGACCAAGCACTTTTGGAAGGGCGTGCGGTCCCGGATTGTACCATGTCCTCAAATTCCTTTTTGGCTGAAATTAATTTTTGTGGTGCCAGGCGTCGAGGACGGCAAGATATCGGAGGCCCATCCGTTGTTTTTATATAGTGCACAGTATTGTGCTTGACGACTCTGGGAAGGCCAGGAGGACGAGTGATTTCGGGGAATTCTGCTAGCACTTGTGCGTAAGCAGAATTCGACGAAGCAACAGCTTTGACGCTAGGCTGTTTTGAAGTAACGGCGAAAGCAGACGTTGATAGGTTGGTGAGACCGTCAACCAATCTCTTGACTCTACAGTCTGGCAGAAGGTGGTAATGAGCCAGAAAATCAGAGCCAATGATAGCGGTAGTGACGTCAGCGACGACGAAAGACCACACGAACTGCCGCCGAAGACCAAAATCAAGGGTCAAATTAACATTTCCATACGTCCTGATACTACTACCGTTTGCAGCACTGAGCTCGTAGTCGGAGGGTTTCCTCCGGTCTGAGAGCCAGCAGCGGGGGTAGCAACATAGGTCAGAACCGGTGTCAATTAAAAACTGTCGTTTAGTGACACGGTCAGTGACGAAGAGTCGACGGCTTGAGTGTTGGCTGGAGTCGCAATCAGATGCCGCCGCTACTGATTGCGCGCGGCGTTTTCCGCTTTCCAATTGCAGGGTGAAATGCATTTAAGAGCTTTGGCCCCATATTTCCTGTGGTACCAGCAGCGTTTGTCAGATCGGTCGGGGCTGGCGCGGCGTGAAACTGGGCTATCCATTGATGGAGAACGCTGCCTGGACCGAGAGGTTGCAGAAGCCGCAGAAGTCAGCGCAGCCACTTGCTTACCAATTTCCTCGATCCTCTCCATCATGGTGGTGAGCGGAGACACAGTAGCTGAGTAAACATTCGCCGGCCCTGGTTGAGCTTCAATAATTTTATCAGCTATATCCGCAACCTTCTCTAGGGGGAGTTCAGCTTGTGCTGCAAGAATGCCTTGAACATGCTGAGGCAAGCGGCGAAGCCATAGCTGACGAAGGATGTTGTCAGCGGACAGCGTTGACCCTGCAAGTGATCGAAGGTGACGAAGAAACTGTGACGGCTTCCTATCCCCCAGTTCTTCATCACTGAGAAGGCGTCTCGTTCGTTGTTCTTCGGATGCAGTAAAACGGCTGATCAGGGTGTCTTTCAGTTTCTGATATTTCCCTGTTGCAGGAGGATTGGTAATGACATCCTCAATTTCACCAGCCACCTTGTGATCAATTTGGCTGAGAACATGGCAGTACATAGTATCATCAGTGTTGATGCCTGCGAGGTGAAACTGTGCTTCGGCTTGAGCAAACCACACCGTAACCCTATCAGGCCACAAGGGTGGTAGCTTAACAGCAACTCGGCATACAGCGGGTGCAGCAGCTTGTTCTGGTTTAAGCTGCATCACACTGGGTTCATGTAGGGCACGCAAGGCTAAATTTTCAGCCTCAAGGGCAGCTAGACGTGCTTCCAAATCAGTGTTCATTGTGAATGAGTAGTGTCAGTAGGCGGCAAGGGATAAGGTTAGAAGGGAACCTAGGACCAAACTAGATACCACACACAAACCGAGCAAAACCAAAAAGTCATACAAATATGTTATTGAAAAAAAAAATTTTTGTAACTGAGCGATCACACCAATAACACTGCTGTAGGCAAATACACACAAATACTAACAATAATAACAACCACAAATTCCCATAAGTTTATACATGCACACACAAAAATTATAATTAAGTTTTGTCAAAGATGGTGTAGAAAAAATACAATAAAACTGTAAAAATAAAAAATGTTGTACATACACGTTAGTATAGAAAATAATAGCTACATAAAAAAAAATATGTGAGACAAATTTTTTAGTACCAGAGCAAAATATCCAACTATGACAAAACAAAAACACACAGGAACAATAACCCCACTAAAACAAAACAAACTCCGGCGTCATACAACCAATGAGGGTTAGTAGTTGCTCCTCGTTTAATTAGTAAATAGTAAGCAACAAATCCTGACCACACTTATTGTACCTATTTCTGTAAGTCAAGCCTATAATTATTAGGTTATATCAGCAGTGTCCGAAACAAGATGCACAAAATGTCAAACGGGTACTTGCGTGAACAGAAACGTAGAACGTTGGGGCGAATGTCATTAGTCCGAGTGATAGTCGATGACAGTTTGACGGCTCGATGACAGCTCCGACGAAGTTCTCGTTGAATGACGGCAGGTGGCGCTGGCGCTTGGTCGACCAAGCGACCGGTAAAACCCGAAGTTTGAACAGAGCGATGCCAACAGGTTTGAACTTGTTCAATTTTCCCGCGATATTAGGTAGTTTTTGGATGCACTTTATTTGATTGCTGACAAGTTTTTACGATGATTTCGAGTAGGTAGACACTTGGTAGGTACACTATCGGAGCACTAATACCGAACGGTGAACACTGCACTGAGTAGGTAACGGCCGAGAAGCAGGAATTACCGCTGATTTGTAAGTTGGTCGGCCCGTGCTGGTTTGTCACCTCACGTTGACGAGCGTAATATTCAAGCGCGTCGACGGGGTCACCAATTTGGGGATCAGGGAGAGTAGGTGAAGCGTCCCGTGGTCCCTCGATTGCTTCGCTTCTTGTTAGAGATGAGGTGAAGTCAGCAGGTAGTAGGTATTATAATGGAAACGCTCCAGAAGGTATAACTATTGTTATATTGTGACATACGATGTTATAACATTACACGGTACAACACAAGGTATAGGCTTCACGAGTAATAATAATCAGGAGGCTTAGTTTGGTGTTACAAATATTATCGTCTCGCGTGCGATGTCGTAGGGAAGAGAGTTATCCTCTGTCCGTGTGTGTGTGTACGAACATCGCGCGGGAGCCTAGTGATGTGGATCGCGCGCTGGCAACTAGTGTTGTGGCGTCGATCCACAGATAACAATATAGTTGACTAAAACTAAGACCTTATAAAATAAAGAAGGCGGTCGTGAAATATCACGATCGCCACATGTTTACGTGTAATATTGGGTTTTTGATACCGTCCACAAAGTGTGTGATTTGAACAGAAATAAAACTTCATTTTGTGCTATCTTCCAAACTCAGTTACAGTATAGCATCCAGCAGTTTACTGAATGGTGACGTGGACTGACTAAATTATTATACTAGTCAGACAATAATTTAACAATAGTCTAAATGGGCCTCGACGTATTAGTATTACAAAAGCTAGTGCAGCAATCTGGTTGCATGGCAACAAAAAAGTATAATATATGCATTAGGTACAGAAACTGACCTGAGTAATAAGAATATGGAAGGCACATCGCTATGTGGAAATATATGTAGTATATGTGGAAAACAGCTGTTCTAATATAATTCATATTATTATTTTTATTAAATCGTTAATATTCTCCCGGGAAACAACTAGATTAAGAGCTATAAAGAAGACAAAAAACTTCCAATATATAATCAGAATCTACGCCCGTTTCATCCAATTAAAACCACGGATGACATTTAAAGGTCTTGAAACAACTCGTTCTGCGGTTGCTAATTTCATTGCGGTTAATGCACCCAAATATTGTCATATTTATTTAAATCACTTTGTTAATACAAACATGACACATTTTTGGATATCATCATCCACAGCTTTTTTCGGGTCATTGATGAACCTCTCTTTAACCGTGCCATTCGCCTCGGTAAAACAGAGTCGTGCTGCACAAGGGTAGAGATTTTTCGAGAGGGGGCTATAATGGCACTTTCCTCAAAACGGGTCCTATATTCCCAACATTACAATTGGTAGGGATTATGGGAACCCTTTTTGGAAAATTTCATCCCCCTGGTGGGGACAACTTTGAAGGGATTATGGGCATGAACTTGGCCCTATGCCAATCGGATCCAGATTCGATACGAGATCTATATTTGTGGTAATCGTTGACTCATCTTGCAGATGGGGGCTACTGTCAGTACCGAGTACCGTCTCAGCCACCAATAGTGACGTTGTTGTTGTTGTTGTTGTTTCTCGGAACTATTGGCCTTTGATGCCGGCCTTCGCCAGGCCCACACCATCAGGAGGACTAGTCATTGCCTTACTCTATCACCTGTCATCACTTCGTCTCCCTACGTGTTCCTCCCAACTCTACTTCTCTTGCTAGTGATCCCATTTTAGGATAATATCACTTTGTAGACCGCCAATACGTGTCTAACGTCAAATAAAGATTATCATCATTACGATACATCTATTGTGCCCGCGCAGCTTTGACCTACAAACTAAGTAGGTATTTTATTTCATTTAAGTTTGCGTGGCAACCATAGAGTATTCAGATATCTGCTAGCGAATTACTAAAACTGGATGCGCCTGCCAATTATCTCCTTGGAAGTATCTGGATTGGAACTTGTTAAACCTCTTTAACTCCTGATAGCTACAAATAAAATGCGTGGATGTGTATTTAAAAATAAAATAAGCCTGAGCCCTTATAACTTGAGCGCTCTATTTGCAGGACGCATTTGCTTTAGATCCTAGTTACTAAGTGAACCTTGCCATGTTTTGGTTCAATTTATTGCTACTGCTGTTTTATTTTTCGAGTGTTGTTGGGGATATCTATGAGAAACGTGAGTATCCAAAAACCGTGTCATTTCGTGTGAAAACAAAACTCCAAAAGTCCCAGGTAGTTTTAGCAAAGCATCCATCACTTTACTGAATCGTGACGTTGCCTGTGTGTCTTGACTAGACTACCGATTTCCTGATTGACTGGGACTCGGTATTTAAACCACAGTATCATTGCGATAACCTTTAGCTATTTTAATATTGTTTGTTAGTTTGACGTATAAACTTGTGCTAGCCTCAAGCTAGTGTAAAAGTTGATCAGATCGTCCAAGACTTCCATCGACACCATTTTTATACATGACACTAGCAAAATGCACTAATCGCGCGAAGCTAAAGCAAGGATTACTAAACCGAATCCTAATAATGCTATTATTTTTATTAATTGTCTTGTTTTGCAGCAACCAACTTGCCCTGCAAAATTGACGACGTCAAATGCACTACGGGGTTGGTGCAATGGCTTTATGTCACAACCATATCTGGTGTTCCGGAACTGAACATTGAATCCTCAGATCCTATGTACCATGACCTTGTGCAGGGCAACCTGCCTCACGTAAAGTACAATTTGACTAAGACCACCATTGAAGGGTTAAAAAACTGCAAAGTTAAAGAAGCAAGGTAAGTACAATACTATTTTTCAACATCATTATTTTAATAGTCCAGTGGATAATTTAATTACATGTATAAGTAGCTCGGTTGTGAGACCGGCTTCATTAAAAAATAAGCTACCTACTGGACATTGGACAAGCGTACTTACATGTATTTTTATATTACTGTCTGTCTGCCTATTTGTTTTAAGGCCAAAAGGAAGAGTTATGATTCTCTTACAGAGTAATTCGGAGGCTGTGGCGTTACTTTTATTGTTGTTTGTTAACCCCCGAAGTAAATAGAGCGGTGTTATGTATCCGTGTGTCTGTCTGTAACTCCTGACGAATTAACCGATTCTGATTTAGATTTTTTTGGTGGCTTGGACTAGAATTTTTTTTGGGTATTTTTTAATTGTTTATATTTTTTTACTAGTAGCTAGTAATTTTTTTCATAATTTTATTTCAGTATCAACTCGGACGCCAGTAGCATGCATCTAGAATTACTATGCCGTCGATTCCACATGGACAGTAACTACGTAATCGATGGGAAGTTGGTAGTGATCCCCATAAAAGGGGAAGGGATAGTTAATCTGGATAGTAGTAAGTAATACCTGAATGTATTCGTTCAAATTGTTCACAGTAACACGTGCGTGATCTGGTTCAGTCATCACAAATCAGTCTGATCAGGAGACAGTGATCAGAGAGGGTGGCCAGAAGTTGTTCAGATTTGAATTAGTAGGGGGGGATCGAGTAATTATTTGAGTGATTGAGTGAGAGGGGATCAATATCGCATCGAGAGACATATTGTGCTGTAATCAACTTCTCCATAGATTAAAATGCTGTGGATTATTAATCATGGAATAATGGTTTATTACATTTACTGTATACTACTAACCTAATGAGGTTAGATACCGTATCTAAAGTTTTTGTTACCTTTTCAGCAAATTACAATTTTCATATGGATACGGAAATGGCATATTGGAAAAGTGGAGGCAAAACGTATGTGGCACACAAAGAATATTCCGTTGTAAGCACGTTGCTGGGAGAAATAGACGTGGAATTTCGAGATCTGTTTGGAAGGAAAAAGGAATTCAGTAAGAATATCATTTCTATTTTGTTTTTTTTTTTAAATAAGTTGCAGGCAACCGGTGCATGCAAGTGGTAAATTGTCGTTCGGTGTGACATAAAAATACGAAAATATGACATAAAAGTGACGTAAAATAATTTTCCATTGCCCATTTTTTATACATCCTGGTGTATCTTTTGATGTGATATGTTCCGCTGAAGTCAATACGTATCTATATGTTTGGTTTCAGGCAAACTATAAAATAAATAGACCTTGATGATAGCATCATATTGGTACCTACTAATTTAGCCGACCGATCGATTGAACTGTCAGTCTCGGTTCTTATCAATTTGCTAACAGTCGATAGGCAGACATCACTGAGAAATATGTATAGAGACACTTCATACATTCTTCATACTTCATTCCCTGTTCACGTTTTGTATTTCGTTGAGAAGTTTAATTTCCAACAACTAAACTGATTTTGGAATTATATTTTCATTAAACTACACTCGCAAATTCAGCCACATGATTAGTATAATAATAATTATTAGAATTATTATTATTAAAATAATAATAGTACCTACCTATATTCAAATTCAATAATTATAATATTATTATTTAGTACCATACTTATGTAAGTTAATCATTTACTATGGTATGCGTAATTTTGCATGACGCGTACTTATATATTGCGTAAAGCAAGGTTCTAGGAAATGGATCTATGTGATAGAGCCGCGTGGTATTAAATAACAAGCCCCGTTTCATAAAAAAAAAACGCACCGGCTTTCTATCTAGTTTATTTTTGTATCTTTATAATGTTCCATGCTCACATACAATTTGCTTTCCTTTCAGCGGATGCTGTACGCATTTTCGCCAAGGAGAATGGTAGATTGTTCTCCAGTTTACTCCAAGACCCTGTGGTCAGTGCGAATCTAAAGAAATTCATGAAAAACTTCAACAAACGCTTCAGAGCTATGCCAGTTACTGAGATGCTACAGCTGCAAAATATATGAAACTAGCAGACACGGCCACGCGTTGCTGTGGCTAAGCTTTGTGTTATTGCGACTATAAATTGAGATGTAAGCTATCCTATCTTTTAAGTTAGACCAAACTGAACACGGTGTGCAAATTTGATTAAAATCGGTTTTAAGTAGTTTAGGAGCCCATCGCGGACAAACAACGTGACACGTAATTTATATTATATTAAGAAGAAAGATTATAAATACAATTGTGAGTTAACCACAATATTTCTTGTGGTGGTATGTATTGGCGACTCTGCCAATGCTTTTGATCAACGCTCTTTCCTACATTTATATATTATTAAGTATAATTATGTACATATTTAACTGATTATGAAAATTAAATATCTATCATGTAACTGAGACTTTAAATTGCGTTGCAATAGTTTATTAAATCCTCTAATTGTTCCGCGTAATATCGTAAATAGCGGAGCACGTATAGGTAGTGGTACATATGAATGGCTGGGAACAAACCGGCCTAATTAGTTTCTTTACAAAACGACGTATGCAAAAATTGTCGAAGAGGATCCAGAAATAGGCTCAGAAACCTTGATCCAATGCACCATGACAACATTGATGGATCCTTGTCGTTTCTGAAGTAGGTAGGTATACTGACCGATACTTTTGTCACGGGCTTCAAAAATTGCCAGATAGAAAATGTAAAATAAGAAAACGAAAACGTAATGTTCTAATTGTCTAGATAACTGTACTTTAGAAAACAAATAAAAGCTTCTATGTTACGTTACTCCACGGAACATAGACAAGAGTGGAAGTGACTTAACTTGAGATCAGCATCGGAACCGCTGTCGCCAAAAAATATTAGTTAGTGTGTCAATAAAGGTTTATAAATCAACAGCTGTTTATTTTCAAGTTGCCTTAATGTGTTAACTGATAAGCTTAATTTTAATGGGCTCTAAAACTGTTCATAAGTGGTTGTCCATTGTGTGGCAGACGTAAAGCATGGCATAGTATGTATATGGCAAAACTGGCGTTGGTTTTGAGCTGCGAGTCACATGTTTGGCACGCGCGCCTCGCCCACTTTTTACTTCTTACACTATGCCTTGTTACGATCTAAAATAAAAAAGTGAAAACTTTTTAAGAAAAAAGTTTTCTAGCTCTCTTCCTTTCTTTTGATAATTCTTTCGTTCTTCTTTTGATAATTTAAAGCACTGATGGTTGTGACGCGATGCTAATAAGTAGTTTTTTTTTATTTTTGCATATTCATTTTAGACTAATAAGTGGCCATTACGGCAAACCAAGGTTGACCAGACTCATGATGCTATTTTTTGTCTCTAATACGTTAACAGGTTTGGTTTACTTGCGATAAGTTTTATTACTAAGTTAAAATACGTAAATAATTGATAATTATATGCAATCAGTTTAATTTGGTCACACGTTCCGCTTGTAGTTATACCATAATATAGATTATGTCACACGTACAAACTACGTTGAACTAAGCTATACTTGTATTTGTTGTAGGCTAAGCTCAGCCCAGTGTGCCTAGTGTGAGTTTTGACAGTTTCTTTACGCGCTCGAACTTGAAATTGTATGGAATAAGAGCAGCGCCATCTAGTGGCATACTGACTGACGCTAGATGGCGCTGCTCTTAATCCATACAATTTCAAGTTTACGCTAAACGGACCGAGCGCCTCAAGAAATCGTCAAAACTCACACTAGGCACACAGGTAACCAGACACGCGCGGGTTTCCACACGGACAAAAAACTGGGCAAGTGCGAGTCGGAGTCGCGCTCGAAGGGTTCCGTACCATTATCAATAAAAAGAGCATAATCACGTTAGTTGTATAGGAGCCCCTTTAAATATTTGTTTTATTATGTTTAGGAATAATTTGTTGTTATAGTGGCAACAGAAATACATCATCTGTGAAAATTTTGAAGTACCTATCACGGTACATGAGATACAGCCTGGTGACAGACGGGCAGACGGACCTTTAGTAATAGGGTTCAGTTTTCCCCTTTGGGTACGGATCCCTAAAAACAGAAAGGCAGCACATCCGCCGAAAGCAGGGTTCTTCGCGCACTATGCTTTTCGTCTTCCCTCGCCGTAGATACCAAGCCGCCATAAAATCCTTCTCACAGCATAGAATACCATTACAGTCCAATATTATTGATAATGTAGCTTACTGCAATTATACTTGACTGTATTTTTTCTGGCTTAATAATTATTTGTAATTACGGCCAACTTTACGACAAAAACCTTTGTGTCCTTAAGGTCCTTACAAGCCTCGAAGAAAATACTTTAGTAATACATACTAACACCTTATCCCACGGTCTCAAGTCTGTGTAGTGTAAAGGCCTTATTAATAATTGAAACGTTGTTTGATGTCGTTCGCCCGGGCTATCGTAAAAGTAAATACTTACCTACTTATTTCGTAGTAACACGACTAGATTTTTTCCATCATAACATAGAATAAAGTTTTTTTTTTTTGTTTTAGTAATGGCTTCGCACGGTTTGTGCATATAGCCAGTGTCAAGTATTTTATTTTAAGTATTTCTTAATTTCACATTAAGAAAGTCACAGCAATGTTAAAGCAATCGTGGTCAAGTAGTCAAGTCAATTATTTACATCGTCAGTCACGATTCAGTAAAGTAGTGGATGCTTTACTGAAACTTCCTGGGAGTTTTGGAAAAAATGCGAAATGACACGTTTTTTGAGTTTATATCATTCGCCTACACTCGTGCACGTTAACGAACACTTAATGGTTAATATTCCACCAATATTACACATTAACACTCGAAGAAACACAAGTTTGAGCTAATAATACAAAACCAACAACGTCTCACTATCGGATTCCCGCCAAAACTCCTAGAATAAAGTTCCAAAATACTTACACGCGTTAAATTCCTGGCAAAGGCGCGAGTCTCATGCGAAACATAATAATATGATGGCAATGAACTTATTTCAGAAAATTCTTCACCTTGACCATTGGGAATTAGGGTTCTTTATAAGAAACGGAACCTTTGGCCTTGAAAGTTTTCACCGCACTTCCTTGTCTGAGATTTCGCACTATGAAAAAACTGGTAAATATACACAACTCCCAAAATATAGTACGATAGTAGGTAATCGCTATTCACAATAATTATTGTGATATCCATGTGGCATAGATTAGATTCACACTGTACTTGTCAATAGATGGCAATGAGAATAGCGCCTTTATTTTCACTACATACGGAACCTGATCTTTGTTAATTGTCAGGACACTCCTGACCAACACATTTAACTTATAAGATTGATATTATGTAATACGCGATAGTAAGGTGCTTAGCAACAAGTTTCTGTTCAGGGTTCAAGCCTGTACAAGAACAAATAGAACTTCTATTCCGTCTATGTGCATGCATAATGCGTACCTGCGAGCTAATGCAGTTAAAATATTGATGCTTCTAGATGCTTCTAGTAAAAGCATCTATGTACGCGCGTTTCGGTGATGGAGAACAACGGGAGGAACCTCACACACATGCCCGAAAATTGTATCGGAGGTACAGTAATCAATCAATTATCAATGTAATAATCAAGGTACATGTTGATGTTGATAAGCACGTCTAACAAATGGAGTCCCAGTACGGAACCGCATTGAGGTGGTGTAACTCCATGCCTTCCTGTTTTAAACTCAATTAGTTAAAACAGGTATCTTAATTTAAGGAGCAAGTATCTGAAACAGATATTTTTATACGATTCAGATCAGAATTATTCAAGAGTGTAGTGAATATTAAACATAACGATTTAGGCACGTCGTCCTAAACTAGGCGAAATAATTAGCCTAGTCTACCGAATATTAGACGAGGTGCTTTAATCGTTTTGTTTGTTTGAAGTTCACTCGGAAATCGCCCTTACGCAAATTGACATGATGTCGCAAAAGGTCCCATACACGAATGTATCAAATGGTCATGAGGGAATCCGGTCTACCGAATACTCTATGCGCTCTTCCGCTTAGTTTTCTAACAAAGGTGAAAATTCTACGATTATGGTTATTATTCCACATGTACGTTTTCCCTAAAGATGAACTTGTTGATTTTGCAACGTCGCCCCATAGTGACGTTGATCCCAACTTCCTGGCTAATTGGAAAGAAAAAATATGTAAACCTTGAAATTTAAAAACGTGGCAATGCACACGAAGCGAAACCTGGAAAAAACTTCCTGATGTAAAAAGACTACATAATTTATAAGGCTGTGGTATAAGTATGCATTATCAAAGCTTGCCTCATAATTAAATCTAGTTGCAGCCATTTTCAGGTTTAAAGTAGATTTTATCTGGGTATCAGAAATAAAATCACACTTTGGGTGTCGAATCTCAAGTGCAAAAAAACATGGTTAGTTCAAGGCGGGACCACAAATGATTCGGAGATTTTGCAGTATAAAACAAAAATTTTAAGGGAAAATTAAACAAACTCCTTAATTTTATTAATATTGCACTCAAAAGCAACACGATTCCGCGGTAACGTACTTAGACTGTGATTTTTATCGCGAAACTAAAGAATTATTGCGAAGAAATTTACTTCTTAATTATAGTAAAATAATTCTCAGTATAGGATCAATCTGGACTGGTCTTATTCTGAAAATTATTGTATTCCGGGAAAATAACTTATTATATTTATTAGGTAGGTAAGTATACATAAACAAAGTGGGATCCTGTGTTATTCCAGGACCTAAAGTAAAATAACTAGTATCTATTTACCAATCATGAAAATGTCTTTATCCTTTACTCGATTACTTATGTTTCAAAAAAATAATATATATATATATATATATATATATATATATTACAAACAACTTGACTTTTTTACGTTTCCTGTATTCACTTCTCTGCCTTTTCTGTTCTCTTGCCTTGAAATTTGAAGAGCGTCCTCTTAACATTTAGCAATTCCCCAAAAAAATGTTCAAGCATACATTACTGCAAATAAACATGCGTTTAGTCATAGATTTACAATAGGCGAAGAAAAAAAAGCCTTATATATAATATGGAGATCGCAAAGGTGGCTTTATATGCCGACAGGGTTCGGTTGTGTTGACGTCTTTTGATCTGAATCACAATAATATTTTTAAAAATGTTTGTGAAACTTTGCTTAGTGGTTTTGTTGGCGTGTGTTCATTCATTTAATTCTTCAGCAGGTATTTGTTTTTATTATTTTCTATTGATGTACGCGGTCCTTGTTTTATTTGGTTATTTATTTATTTCTTGATAAATTATTTATTTCTTTGTTTCTAAATTATGATATACCTCCTTAAGAACATTGTTTTGTTAATTCAAAAGGGGCTTTTTGTCCGTTTTATTCGTGACTACTGTGGATTTAATCAAATTAAATCTTTTTATTCAAACACTTAATATTATAGTGTACATTTTATTAAACAAAAGTCACATGTATTTAACCTATAAGCAGGTGGACAAAATAAATAAAATCATTGTTTTTAAAGCTTAAGTATGTGATTTTTTCGGTGAAAAAATTAGAGCAAAAATAATTTTAAGACTTTCTAAAAAAACAACAAAATTAAAATAACCAGTGGACCGCAAAAATTTAGGTTGAGGTTCCGATTAAGGGAAACATCGTTAAAAACCTTTGTGGTGGCTAGTAAAAAACTACCGCCCTCAAGTAGAAAATCTCATAAATCTAGAAAAGCCAAATCCCTATCAGGGTGTTCTGACAGAGGTCCTTGAGAGCCAGTCTCATTCTAGGCTGAGCATGTCTACTACCTTCGATCACATCGTCACTTTAGAACAGGTTAGGTAGTGGTAAAAAACTAGCCAGAAAAATATAAAAAACATACATTCAAAAACGTAATAATAACGTGCGTAAACCTTCTGCAGTTCCCTTCATAACAAAATGTAAATTGGAAAACTCGAAATGCCTGAAGACCTCAACTCAAGCGGCTATTCCCATCGTGGCTTTGGGTATTCCTGAACTAGGAGTTAAAACCATGGATCCATTATTCATGAAACAACTGGACGCTTCATCACCGAACTTAAAACTATTTCTGAAAGACGTCACTGCAACTGGTCTCAAAGATTGCATTGCCAAGAAGGTTGAGTGAGTATTTTTCTCTTACTGTATACTCTATAAGAAGGGGCATTGTCTTAGAACAAGGCAACACGGCTATCTCAACGAGAAGGAGTATCTGCTAACTCATGTTCACACTTCGTGCGATCACAATTTCGCTTACTATGTTTTGTCTGATTCAGTCATTTGTATAAAAAGTGTCAGTGTCCACTGTCCAGCCTGTGCTTATGCTTGAGCTACATTGTCGGGATTCGAAATTGAACGAAGCCGGCAAGAAAGTCGCTTGACTTATTTAAGGAAGTATAATATTATTGAAAAAATATTAGTTATAAGAATCACTTGATATAAATATATACCATTCAGATTCTGGTTTTAAAAATTATCATACTGGTTTCGATTAACAAAACACAGATATCCTGATTTCGTGCTTACAAACTTGCCTTTAATTATTTTGATTTTAATTGTATGTGTACCTACCTAGCTAATGGATCGAAACAGAAATAGTTTTAGAGAAAATTTACAAACGTACCTACTCGTTAATAAGCTACCAAGCAGCTACCAATTTATTGGGAGTTAGACATTTTATATGTGTGTGTAGATAAGAATTATATTTACCTACATAAGTATTAGGATGTGCAAATAGCATCGGCCCTTGGTGTGAGATTTATCAGACTGCCAAACTAAAACCGACGGCCAACCAACTGACCCATAGTAATATCCTAATGTGTTTTTTCAGGTATGACAGCGCTACGTCAAAACTATTACTAAAGCTTCAATGTACCGTTGATTTTAAAGGCCAGTACGAAATGAAAGGTAGCCTTCTGATCCTACCCATTGAAGGAAACGGGGCTGTTCATGTCATTTTGAGTAAGTTTCTTATAGTGGAAGTAAAAAATATATCGCCAAACCGACCTTCTTCGCGGTGCTTGAGAGCCAATCCCATTTCAGGCTGAATATGATCACCTTCGATCACATAATCAGATAAAATACCGCTACAAAGTGCTTTTTAAAACTGAATTCCCTCTTTTATTAGGGCACTTTGTCTGCGATGGCCGAGATACTCGCTGAGACTACACGGTTCAAACGTTGGACACTATACGAAAATACAGTTCTAACTCTGATAGACTTATTCAGATATGTGTTTTTGTTACAGGAAAGCTCGTGATATCAGCTGAAGTAGGCATGAAGACAGTGACGGGCCCAGACGGAAACCAGCACTGGGACATCAAGAACTACAAGCACAGTTACGAACTCAAAGACAAATCCACCATCGAGCTAGAGAACCTGTTCAACGGAAATGAAGCCTTAGGTTTGTATTCTAATTGCCATCATCAACAGCATCTTTCAGGAAAAAATATATATATGTACATGTTGTCATTCGCGTTTCGGTGAAGTAAAACATCTTAAAGAAAACTCACATGCTCAAGAATTATGTCAAACCCTTGGTGTATCTGGCCTAATCCTCCTCCCAAAAGTAAGATGAAACCGGTGCACAGCGCTAGGCACCTATTCGTATGGTCTCACTTTGCTTGTGAATAACACTCTTTGCCCGTGGTACGGTCGAGTTATCCGGTCAACCGGTCTACGGAGTATAGTACAGTTGACCGGACGACGGAAGATTTTACACTTTATATATTACTAGCTGATACCCGCAACTTCGTTCGCATTTTTATATAAAATGTAAACTGTTTAGAAAATCAATTGATGTCGCGGGAAACAGTTATAGGTAAGAATATATCTGTCTCTTTCTCTCTCCCTTTTCCTCTATCTTTCTCCCTCTCTAGCTCTTTTTCTATCTTTCTCCCTCTTTCGCTCTTTCTATCTCTCTTCCTCTACCTCCATCTCTTTCCCTCTCCCTATATATCTACGTATATCTTTCCCTATCTTTCTATCATTAATATCCTTCTCCACTCTCAATCTCTTGCATTCCCTCTCCCTGTCCATCTCATCCATTATATTTATTTCCCTCACCCTCTCCATCTATATCTCTTCCTTTCCCTCCTTCGCTCACTCCCTCTCCCTCTATTTCTATATATTTCGCACTCAATCTCTCTCACCTATTTCCCCCCACTCTCCCCTCCTTCTAGCCCCACTCTCCCCGCTTTCACTCCCACTCTCTACTCTTTCTCCCCCCACTCTACCCTCTTTCTCCCCCACTCTACCCTCTTTCTCCCCCCACTCTCCCCTTTTCTCCCCCACTCTCCCCTCTTTCTCCCCCCACTTTCTCATCTCTTTCTATTCACTCTACACTCTTTCTCACCCCACTCTCCCCTCTTTCTCACCCACTCTCCCCTCTCTTTCTCCCCACTCTACTCTCTTTCCCACCCCACTCTCCCTTCTTTCTCCCCCCACTCTCCCCTCTTCCCCCCCACTCTTCCCTCTTTCTCCCCCCACTCTCCCCTCTACCCTCATACCCCACTCTCCCCTCTCTATCTCCCCACTCTACCCTTTTTCTCACCCCACTCTCCCCTCTTTCTCCCCCCACTCTCCCCTCTTTCTCCCCCCACTCACCCCTCTTTATCCCCCCACTCTCCCCTCTTTCTCACCCCACTCTCCCCTCTTTCTCCCCCCACTCACCCCTCTTTATCCCCCCACTCTCCCCTCTCTTTCTCCCCACTCTACTCTCTTTCTCACCCCACTCTCCCCTCTTTCTCACCCCACTCTCCCCTCTTTCTCCCCCCCTCTAACCTTTTTCTCACCCCACTCTCCCCTCTTTCTCCCCCCCACTCTCCCTTCCTTTTCCCCCCACTCTGTCCGCTTTCTCCCCCCACTCTCCCCTCTTTCTCCCCCCACTCTCCCTTCCTTTTCTCCCACTCTGTCCGCTTTCTCCCCCCACTCTCCCCTCTTTCTCCCCCCACTCTTCCCCCCACTCTACCATCTACTCCCCCTTTCCCCCCACTATCCCCTTTCCCCCACTCTCCCCTTTCCCCCACTTTCCCCCTTTCTCCCCCTCCTCCCATCGCACTCTCCCCCCTTAATTACTTTCCAATTTAAATTACGATCCGTTTAGCCGTTTATTGTGGTCCGTAGGGGGTGCATCTAAAGAATACCTCATAATTTCAACCTCCTTGCTTTTCCCCCTTTAGGGATGATTTTGCAAAAAAGCTGAAACCCGTATTTATTTATTTCTTACCAAAAGCCTAAATAAGAATTTTCAGATCCGTAACTTGAGGAATTATGGATTCCCCATACAAACTTTCAACCCCTATTTCATCCCCTTCGAGATTATTTTTTGAGACAAAAGATAGCCTATGTCCGTCACATAGGTCCAATCTACCCCTATACCAAATTTCATCGAAATCGGTTCAGCCGTTTAGCCGTGAAAAGGTAACAAACAAACAGACAAACAGACAGATAAACAGAGTTACTTTCAGATTTATAATATTAGTATGGATAACGGATCCAACAAGGTTTCCTTCATCATTACAACAATCCATACCCACCACTGCTGAGCACGGTCATCTTCATCACCTCTTGTGAAGGGTTGGGCCACAATCCTCCACAGGGGCTATTTTGAAGCGTTCTTTAGTCAGCTGACTTGACCCCAGATCTATATCACTTTCGAAATAATTCCATAGGTTTACAGACTCAAAAAATATTGCGTTAATTCCAGGTCGTGCCGCTAAGGAACTCATCGATAGCAGCTCCAACGAAGTAGTCACAGAAGTGGCACCGCCAATAGTGTCAGCCGTGGTTGATGTGATTGTTGGAGAAGTCAGAAATTTGTTAAAAAGCATGAAATACAATGATCTGGTTGAAAACTAAAAAACTGATCGATGATTAATAAAACTTAGTTACTTACGAGCTTTTTTTTTAATTAATTTTCCTTCTAAGGTTAGGTTAAGAAACCTATCTAGTTAGATACCTTCTTAGCAAGTAGGTTTAACATATAGACATACGTTTCATGTTCAGCCATAACGTCGCATCAGGCTAGTTAGTATTTAAAGAAATACAAGTGGCCAATCGTGAAAGGAACTATGCTTTAGCTGCTCCAGGACTAAAAGGAACAAATCATAAAACGAACAGCCATAATATTCACGCTCACTAAATCGTGTTTATCTCATAATGAAACTGTCAGCAGCACTAAACACTGCGTTGGTACAATAAACTATAAAACAATAATTATTTCAGTTCTTCACACGCATACTTGGGACGTTAAAACGTCAACACTGGTCGATGTTCGAAGCATGTGGTGGCAATGAGTAGCGTTGGTTTATTTGAGCTAGAGAAAGGGAGGAACTGGTTTCCAATGAAATAAAATAAAAAGTTGTGGATCAGATCTGTTTTTATTTTCATGGTAATGGTCCATAATGCACGTGCGGCTTGAGACACAAGAGCAGTAAGGAAAATAAAAAAGTTGCTCTGTTCTCTTGGGTGATATTTTGATTTCAAGGTAAACGAACGACGCCAATACCTAATGTCGAATCATTTCACCTAGATGCAATGATTCCGGGTTAGTAGCGATTTTCCAGGGTGAAATGAAGGAACCATAATTTCCACTACATAATATCTTAACCCATATGAACATAGTGGAATAAACCCATAGAAATAAGTAAGTTCTATGATTTCGTTTTTAGAGCCAATAATAATGATAATAATAAAGCTTTATTTCAAATACCACAGATCCATATGAAATGTATACCTACATCGATATAAATACATCGATCAAACACACCAAAATATGAACCCGAATAATGACGGGAAATGAGGAAGAAAATCGTATTAACCGGGGCGTTGCTAACAACCAATCAATAACAAACTGATTTATTCCCTAGGGGTAGCAATAATATCGATAGAAATCTCTTGAACGATAAAGTGAGGCAGACTGTCAGCGGATTAGCGGGCGCTCAAGATTTTTTCTTATGAGCCTATATCTTGCTAAATTATACCGTCACTAGCTGTCCAGTTTCAAGTCAAATGAAATAGTTTTTTTTTATAGGAAAGCACACTATGCGCGATTTTATCGGATATGACAAAAACTAAAACTCGATCCAAAACTATACTTGGAACAAAACATGTTATTATCGTAACAACAAAAAAAAATCTTAACCGAACAAAAAAAGACAGGTTTAAATTTCATGATTCTAGATCTATCTAGTTGTATCAATCTAAGTATATCTACACCTATAATATAAAGGGAAAATATTTGTTTTGTATTTGGCGATCTTGTAGCTTTAACAGCCGAAATTAATATTGTATCTCCTGTCCAAGATTGAAATCGATCTTGGGTTGGTGCCTATCTTTCGATCGATTTCCAATCTGCGTGCCGTTATAAACCAATCCACGGATCGGCTATTGGCACGTTTGACCCTAAAATGGATTGTGATATCAATCCCAGATAGCAAAATTTGGATTAGGATTGATTATTAATTTCGGCCGTAAGTCATTACTTCTACGCAACCCTTGGTTTGATAGACAAACATGTGTGATAAGTATGGTCGGCGGCGTAGGTACATCATCTCATACATATAAGATATGCAAGGACGCGTAATTATTATAATGCATTGACATTTCAAGTATCAATGTAAAGTGACAGATCTTGTTATATTTATAAACGGGTTTGTTTATCGTGCCTGTCGTTTCTTGTTGCTTCTCAAATGCAGTAGTGCGATCATATTAGCCACCCAAGGGCTTAAAGTGGCTTCAACTGCTACCAATCGATACCAACCGGAACAGCTGAACTTGCCCTCTGAAGCACGGAGAGATGGAAATCCGTATATTATTACTCTAGAGAATAATTCATTGAATAGCAAACATCACAAGTTACCGCATAGACACCACCTCTCTCATAGGTTATTACAACTACGAATAGGTATCCTCATGTTAATTAGTATTTAAACGGGTCTAATTCGCGCACAAACGAATATCAAAATATATAATTTTGACATACCTCGACGTTTATCCTCATCTCTATTATTTAACACAGAGAGATAAATAACCCGTTTTTATCTTAGACTAGCTGAGCTCACAGACATTATCCAGTAATTGTTATAGTTCCTCCCAAAAAACTTACATTACAGAAGTTAATGTGGTCGTGAAGTTTCCTTTAATTTACTAATGTTCGGCGTATCTTTTTTATTTTTTCTTTCATAAGAACCTTCTCGCTGACAAATAACAAACAACAAAAAATAATTAGCAAAATTGGTCCAGCCGTTCACGCGTGATGCCGTGACCAAGGGAAATTGGTATTCATTTTTATATATATAGAGATATGACACTTTGTTCAATCTTCAGATCGCAAGCCGCAGGGCATAGCTTCGAATTCACCTGAGCGCAAAAAGTAAGCATGAGCTTGCGATAAGGAAAAGCATCTTTAAACCCCATGGTGGTAGGGCAATGTTTGCCTGGCCAGCTACCAGATATCAGGGTATTCCAGCAACGACCTTCGTGAGCTAGCCCCTTTCTAGGCATGTTTTCCACATTATTTGATGATGTCGTTTCTTAAACACTTGAGATAGTAATCAAATTCTAGTCTAAATTATATACCTACAATAAATATAATATCTCATTTATTAAAATAATAAAAAAGTAGATAGGAGCAATGACAATTTAAGCCGGTAATTGCGTAAGATCTCATGTAAAATAATCTACCTCAAAACATATTTGCGGAACTATCCTTCAAATAATAATCAAAATTTGCATATCCATATAATCTGAATACATTATATTATTAGTGCTATGACGCAAATGCGTAAAACATTTGATATAGCCGTAGGTCTTTATTTGTATTGGAATACTGGTCAAATTAGTAAACTACTTACAAGAGTACCTCACCACTTTGTTACTTATTTTGCTAAACATTGGTACATATTACATAAGTCCTGGACTTTAGGACACTTAAACGAGTGGTCAAACGCCATATCCATAAAATATTTAAAAAGTGACATAAAACGCTAATCGCTACCAATCGCGCCTCATCTTTTAGCCCGTAGGATTGTTCGCAGCAAACGCTATGCTGTTATCGCATAAAATGACACGTGCCGAAACCATTTGCGTGACGTTACCATGCCATGTTGCTCTTGTAAAACGACTAACGAACGAGCTGAGGTTTGTACTGCAACCCCCTTTTTAAGGACCCCTTTTCCGAAGACCCCCTTTTGGAGGACCCCATTCTCGAAGGGGAGGCCCGATGTTTTTACGGTCGAATAGGAGAGATACTATCGGTTTCCCGTGGAATTGCGAAAAGATAACGAAAATTTAATTTCCAAATGTCATTAAAATGTTACGGCTTGTAACATGATAGCGGTGCGGTGCATTTAAAGGTTCGTTAGACGAAATATACAGTCAAGTGAAGTGGCTTTGTTTTTTCCCTGGTTTGTTTTTCTGTGGATAGGTACGATATCAGACAGGGAAAAATCGTCTACCAAGATGGAATCGTAGTTGAACGACTCATCGTCGGTCCCAAACTACATCTTCGATTGGTAATGGAAAGGAGCAGTACAAAAATGTAAAAATTTTCAAAATTAATGTTGACTCAGTGCAGTGATAGTATTTAATTATGTATTCTGTGCCATTGGGACAAAAGAGTGGGCCAAACACTAAACACGCAAATAAGACCATCTTTTTGGCAAATTCTGCAAGTCTAATTGAAAATTATGTAAAAAAAAGTATGTAAGTATAAAAACTTTTCTGATACTATTTTGCAAAAATTTGGTACATTCTTGTTCAGAGGTTGGTTGTTTATTTTTATTGTAGGTATAGATATCCTATTTAATCAATTTCAGTTTTATAAAAAAAAACTATGAATTAAAAATACACGTAGATCATAGGTATGTATAATTTATGTTACATAGCTAATTAGATACGTAAAAATAATATATACCTGTCCAAGTGAGTTTGTTACCACAGCTATGTAATGACTGAATGGAATTTGATGAAAATTAGTAAGTATAAATACATATATAACACACTAAACTATAATATATTATCCTGTCACCTAATACTAGAGTGTTCGTATCTATGGAATCAGACACTTCGAGTATTATGGTCTTACAAACACCTAGACTCAAATTATCTGTGGTTCACACAAATATTGGGAATCGAACACGACAGCTTACGGTTCGCATCTGGCTCACTACCCACTTACACAGCTGTGTGCCTAGTGCGAGTTTTGACAATTTATTTACGCGCTCGGTCCGTTTAGCGTAAACTTGAAATTGTATGGAATAAGAGCAGCGCCATCTAGCGTCAGTCAATCAGTCACTAGATGGCGCTGCTCTTATTCCATACAACTTCAAGTTTACGCTAAACGGACCGAGCGCGTAAATAAATTGTCAAAACTCGCACTAGGCACACTGTTGTCAGCGAGCAAAGCCGAATGGCACAGCTAGACCCCGTTTAAAAAACCTATAAAGATAATGATGGTCGTAAAAATCTTATTTATTCTACTTTTTATAACTCCTAAGCACTTAGAAGCAAAAAAGATAAATAATTTTGTCTCATCATTAAAATGCTCAAAACTTTTTGTCTTTACAACCGGTTCCTAACTAAAACTTTTTGCTGTGCTAATTTCTGCTTACGATGTTGATTCAAAATTATATAAATCGGCGATTGAGACAGATTTAAACTTTTTTTTGACTGTCAGCTGTGGAACATTTTCATCTAAATTCTATTTTAGTTATGCAGGTGGTGCGCTATTCGCTTTCCCAACTACACAGGATCGAATGTTTAGGAGGATTTGTTTGTTTAATTTGTTTATTAGATTGAAGTGTTTGACTTGTAAAAGTGCGATTTTATTGCCTATTTACAATAAATGATTTGACTTTGACTTTGACTAAGAGGATATAAGAAACAGGATAGATTGGCATCAAAAAAAGTTTTTGTGTATAATTGCCGTTTTCTTGCTGACTGTACATTTATCCCGAAATCTGTAAATGCAGGTCCGAACATCTTAAAAAATATAGATATTCTCCTCAAAACGTTTTCCTCTAACTATACTTATTATCCCGTCTCAAAAATTCGCGCGACATAACTATACAGGTATAGTTATGTCGCACCAGTAAGAGAAAAATATGCCGCTGCCATACTTAATATGGTATTAAACACCATACATATAATAATTCCAACTAACAGTGTACCTACTTAGACGGTTTAAAAACTTTCGGACCGAAACAAAATTCTTACTTAGAATAACCGCAAATATTCAAATAAAACAGTGAAGTTATACATATAAAAAACGTAATAAAAAACCGACCAAGTGCGAGTCGGATTCGCGCACGAAGGTTCCGTACCATTATTTATAAAAACGATAAAAAAAGCGCATTAGCTGTATGTTGGTACTTGTTCTTATAGCGGCAACAGAAATACATCATCTGTGAAAATTTCACCGGTCTAACTATCACGGCTCATGAGATACAGCCTGGTGACAGACGGACGCACGGGCGGAGGACGAACAGCGGAGCCTTATCAATAAAGTCCCGTTTTACTCTTTGGGTACGTAACCCTAAATAAAATACATTTGTCTGCATTTTAATCATGTCACACATTTTAATGGGGTCAAAGGTGATTATAACTCATTTAATAGAAAAACATCACACAAATTAATAACAACGTAACACTGCTCTAATTTACCGAAGTACGAAAATTAAAATAGTAACAAATAAATATTAATTTTCATAATATATTTAACATTTAATAACGAACTCCATTTGGAAATCGACACGCAAACTTCACAAGCGGACGTTAAGTAGCAAAACATACCATAAAACAAAGTGGCAGGAGTGAAAATTGCTCGTGTTTATGTACTTTAAAGTTGTGCAGTGATTGTTGGTTGTCACCGATTTCACAGACCACGTACATTAGTTCAACGAACACTGTTATTAAATTCACAACATGAAATACAGTTAGAAATTATTTAAGGGCAACGCAGGCGCGTGTTTGCATGGTAATTGAGGCCAGTTATAAAACATGGCGATATATTCTGTGGAAAATATTTGAATTTTAGTTAAACAGCGATAAAAAATGTTTTTCGATGGACAACAAAAACTGAATAACATCATGCTCATGACTGTAACGCTACAGTCGAAACTTAATAGACTGATTATTCATAAATATTATCTAATGTTTATACTCAGCATACAATGTAATACGACGCAGAAGACCATTATAAAACGCCAAGCCGAAGTTGAAACTGTAATAAACACATTTTTTACACATCGCCTACCTAGCTCATTTTAATGTAAATTACTGAACGTACAACAGTGGGACGCTGAACAATTATTTTCAAATTGGATATAATTACTTCAGTGGAACTTGAATAATAATAAAAATAGCAGTTTTTACAGGTATAATATAATTATGTGTAATGAAATAATGGTTAACTAATTTTCCGAAATTACCGCCTAGTTACAATATGATTTGACTCTTGTGTCTTGAGCTTTGAATCCCTATATCTATAGAATCAGAAACTACGAGAACCCAAAGTTCCTAAAAGATCCAACAACTTCTGCAACGAAATTAAGTCATATTTAGTCTACGTAGGAACCAAGCCCGTAATCTCACGTTTTGCAGTATAGTAGGTACCAACACCAACCAACTAACCTACCAACCAATCAAACAACCAACATATCAACCAACCTCCCAACCATTCAACCCACTTATAAATCAAACAACTAACAAATCAACCAACCAACCAACCAAACCAACTCACGCCTCTTGACCGTTCAGGCGACGGACATTATTTTGGTGTACCGTCAATAAATTGTATTTTTTTATCAAAGAGGTCTCCCGATTATATCGCTATGAGCTTAAAATATCATGCCTTATTTCTTCTTGGTGTACAAATGGACTGACTTTTATTTAGCCCTTTGTTTCCATTGCGCAACGGAAGGGCGTAATTAGGTGTTTCACTCCAGCATGAATTATTCTTTTAAACAGAAACAAAGATTCACAGAAACAAATAAAACGGTAACACACAAAACACGCAGATTAAAAAAAACAGCTGTGTAATAGTTACTGACATTGACACGCATTACCAATGATTTATAGATCAACCAACTCATTTGTAGAGTTATAAAAAATCAGTCTAATGATGCCATAATGCTAATTACCACTCTAATGACAGTATTTTTTGTCTATCTGGCTGATTATTCCGACTTTTTTACCTAACCTCAGGATCTAGTCAACTCTACCGACCACTTGAACACGTGGACATTCCATATCCGTACTCAAAAGGTACTGTACAGGATAGAAGGTGGAATAAAAGGTATGATACAAACCCACGGCAGAGAGAGACCGCACGCTAATATTTTTTGTCTATTATTTTACTAACTAAACATAGTACGGATTGACGGAATATCCTCTTACTGGGAACAAGTAGAGGAGTGAGCTAGTTGACTTAGCTATATAGTCAACTTGTGTACCGGCATTATAGGAGTATTCTATTCGCTATACATTGAATATTTTATGGGTCAGGACCAAATTCTTTGCAGGGTTGCACAACGGAAATCACAACGGAAAATGTCACAACGGAAAATTATGTAGCACACTGGAATCATAAAGGTGTGTGTACACATAGTTGAGGTTGTCTACCGCCGATACAGTGACTGTAAGTAGGCGAAAATAGTTCCCTTTTAGTAGCGTAATAAAACAGTATAGTCAAAAATAATATAGTATATTATGTAGGTACATTGTACAACGTAGGTATGTTAGTCTGTAGTGTAGGTAGGTATAATTATGATATCAGTCTTAAGATAAAAATATTTTTAGTAGCCACTAACTGCTATTCTGAGATCTAACATAATTCTTCAGGTTAGGTTATTAAAAGGACTAAAAATAAAATTTAAGTAGGTAAGCAAATATTTATTATCACAAAAACACAAGTATATCAAAATACAAGTTCAAATGAGATCTAAAAAAAACACGATGTAATAGCAAACAAAAATTAAAGTTTAAAGTAAACTTTTCATATCAACTATTATTATTATACACCGTTTTTGCTTTTGCCGCGTTCTTTTATTCATTGCTTCCAATTTTTCAGGATTTTGTTGTTTTAGTTTTTTTTACGGTATTTTTGTCATCTTTCTGCAGAAGATAAAGGCATCTGAAAAAAAAAGTTAATTATTCAATTTATTAAACCACTATTTACTTAAATGCTTATTCGTGTTGATGAGTGGGGGAACACTATATTTTTCCAAGACCTTTTTTTAAGTCTGCAATTTTCGGACCACGCACGTGACGCATAAAGCTCGTCGAAAAATTGTATGGTCTACGCGTATGAATTTACGGACACAAGAATATGTTATCAGAATAATGTATACATACCTTTAGAAATTTCCGTTGTGACACGTAGCACAATTCGTGTCACTCGTCGCACAATGGAATAGAAATACTTCACGACTTTACCTAAAATGCTTCACATAGGCTAAATTAAACAGAAAAACTAACTATCTTTGGGATATTTCCGAAGTCGAATACATAATAGTTCATTCTTAAACGTTCGTATTTAAAAGATCTTATAGAAATCACTAGAATCTTCAATCAAAGTCACAAAAATTTAACGACCTGTGGTGCACAACAAACATGACAAAAATCTGACAAAAAAACTACATGGCGGAAGTGTGCGAAATTGTCTTGACAGTTCGGAGTCAGTGCTGCCATCATTATAATTTAAGAACCTACCGACATTACGTTGTGGTTTCCCCGTTGGGTCGTCGCACACCTGAAGTAGCACAACGGAGGTTAATTTGAGACATACATAAAATATATGCTAAATTAAAAACTATATAGGTTATTCCATATAATTGAACAGTAATACGTTAGACAATTCAAAAAACAATATGTTATGCAATAAATTATAAGTTTAACCGTTTAGTTTTCAAATAAAACCACAATATTTCATGGTTGTCTCATTTGGGACATGCCCATTTTGTATGAAGAGTTTAAAAATATAAAATAAATATTGCTAAATAATTTACAATTTTGTTTAAAAATAATGTTATTCTTCTGAGTAATTGATCTTTAGTAGAACTGATAATGTGTTACCAATTTCACAAAGTATTCACTGATACAATACATTACTTATTTTTAGGTAGAAAGGCTGTGGACAAAATATTATACCAGTTTTTGCAAAGAATTTGGTCCTGACCCTTATGAACGCAAGTAACAAGGCAGTCTGCTAAGCCAATTAGCCCACCAAATAGGGACTTTTGTTTAAAGCTTTATCATTGTCTTCAAAATATTATAGCCACTGTGAAAAAAGAGAGAGTCCACATTTTCTTAAAAGTTCCCAAAAATAAACGTAGGCCCCGGTTAATGAGTCACCCGGAAGCTTCCGGTAAAATGTTTTCATGAAAAATATTTATTACCGAATAAACAAAAAGCTTTCGCGAACAAAAATATCTGATGCTATTTCTAATGTTTATTAGATGGTAGATATACCTATAGAAAACTCATTATTGGCACAAAAATGTACAAAACACAGAAAGGCCAAACTTAAAATAGGTACAATGGCGGTCTTATCGCATAAAGCGATCGCTACTAGACAAACTTTGGATGGACAAGATAGACACCAGGATTAGTATTACAATATTTACAATATTTACAATATTTTTTTCGACTTTTTTGCGCTACGTCTCAAGTGTTGTTTTCCCGTATACACAAAACGATTGGGCACCTTATCTGGCTGTCAATAGGAAACATAATTCAAATACCACCATCATAGCTTTCTAGCTACTAGTGAGCCGTGTACACACTATGCTGACTGATTCTGTTGAACCACATTGAAGCATTCATGTGCCAATTATTTCGGTACCAGCATTTAGGCCCAGGATTGGGCAATTTTAATAAATCTATTATTAACTTTCTGTTTGTCTCGTTTCACTAAATTTTGTTCACGTCGGTTCCCATGTCTCCCGTCAAACGCTTGATCAAATATTTGCTCGACACGCTCAGTGGCAGCGCGGCGGGGTTAATAATTCAATGCTGCCGCAAATCGCGATAAGCAAACAGACAGCTCGCGTGCCAACCCTAACGAGTAGGTTCTAGAGTAGAATGT
This sequence comes from Hylaea fasciaria, assembly GCA_905147375.1. NCBI lineage: Eukaryota > Metazoa > Arthropoda > Insecta > Lepidoptera > Geometridae > Hylaea > Hylaea fasciaria. Next base: position 8,460,558 of record LR990202.1, on the reverse strand, counting down.
ATCAACGCTGGGAATTGTTATCGCTTTTGGTGAAACCCCATAAAATCTAAAACGTGATGTCACTCTTCCATATTTTTTCACACGATTCTTCTTGCGTCTTTTCTTGGGGCATGGGTACTGTGACCTCGATTTGCCTTCTTGCGGGGAAGTTTAACTTTAACCTAATTCATTTTAATTAAACTCATCAATCGTCTTGAAATTCGAATAAACGTAGAATTGAGACGTAATTGGTACCATTTCTCTCTGTCGACACGAGCGCTAATTTAGCTCTTATTGTTTTCCAATTGAGCAAACATGGAGATGGTTTGATTCTTCCGAGCATCTATAGTGGTTTTACTAGTGGATTAGTACTTTAGTGGATTGGCATGTATAGTCAGGCTTTTGATCAAGGGCTAGAACGTATAATTTCATGTGAACAGTGCTTAGTGCTGTGACAAGCAAAGTCCCGCGATTCAAAGATGATTAACGTTCGGCAGTTTATCGATTCGCTTTTTAATTTCTGTCAATTCCTTGTCGTGTAAAATGGGGCAAGTGGCTCAGCCTCACCATTGCCATTATCTATCCTGATTGCTTGAAAGCCGCTTAATTGGTACATTTCCCATAGACCCCGATACAGTTAGGCTAGATACAAATCAAATAGCGGTATCGAAATCAACATTAATTGTTCGGACCGATTGTGTGCTATGAAACGATAACAATACAATACGTTCAAGCGATACCGTTCTGTATCCACTCGGGCATAAGATTACAATTGGTATGTAATTTTAATCTATCTGCAAAGAAGTTAATTTCATCTTGTACTTGTCTCATCAAAGCTTCTAATTCTTTTCTAAATGAGCAACAAAATAAAACGTCTATTTAACAGCACCATGTTTCATTTGAAGTAAAAGGAATGTCTGTTGATTTTACGATTTGGCTTTGGCGAAAGGTTTTTTGTGGGGACGAGTTTATGTAGACTTGATTTGTAGCTAGCTAATTTAATTTGCTTCTATGGTAAGTACAGCAAAAAGTAGATTGATCATTTTATCTGAATGCCGAACCGATATTATCATAGCCAATTGTAATGATAGCCGAGATTTAAAAAAATATAGGTTTTTTTCTCGAACAGTCTGTAATTTTAGGTCATCAAAACTTCTATATTTTTAATTTAGGGCTTTGAGCATCCTGCACATTACTTTCGTATAGCAAGTATTGGTATTATCTTCGTTTGGAATTTAATGAAAATTAATCACAGTTCACTGATAGGGAAGTTTAACGGTTGATCCTTCCTCGTAACATAGGTACCTATACCATCAATCAGGATCAATGTTAGTTTCTATAGCTGGCATAGCCAGAATATCGTTTTAGTTACGCGCGTTTCACAGACGATGTACTAGTACGCTACGTCGGACTGATGTACATTACCTACCTATCGAAGGCTTTCTCATATAGTGATCTGTCCAAAACAAAAGCGCATTACCGATCTTCAGTTACTTTCAGCCGTAATTAATATTGTATCTCCTATCCAAGATTGAAATCGATCTTGGATACTGCCTATCGTTCGATCGATTTCCAATCTGCGTGCCTTTATAAACCAATCCACGGATCGGTTATTGGCACGTTTGACCCTAAAAATGGATTGTGATATCAATCCCAGATAGCAAAATTTGGATTGGATTGATTATTAATTTCGGCCGTTTGTCTATCGCCATCTGACGCTTGACGCGACGATCGTAAGTCTTCTTAGTGCTAAACCCCTATTTATCCAGTTTTAGTTTTTAGTCTAACTTGCATCCGCTAGCTCCTAGGCAATATGTTTCATGCAATATCGCAAACAGCAGGTTATGCGTATCGTATCTTTCACGGGCAACAAATGGCCGGCATTTGTAGCGTCGTGTCGTATGCAATCAGTCGACGGCAAGCGATTGCAGCTTCCAGCACAATGTGGCCAACATGCAAGACATTGTCTACACCGGGATAAGGATAAAACTGCTTCTAAAATGTAAATTTTTGTTCTCGGTCATGCTAGTTATTTCAATGTTTTCCTTGAGCGTTAAAGTTGATTATTGACATGCGCGTTTTGGTTGAGAGAACATCGTATCCCGTCTCAGATTAATCATCTAACAGATATGACATTTAACTCAAGATCCGGGGAAGAAAAGAGACAAGTGTATACAAATAGACTAGTAATAATAAAGAATAGACAAGTAATAGTAAGATAGTACGATGATGTTAATAACCTTAATCACGCGTATTAAATTTATCCGATTTATAAGTTGCAACCAAGTTGTGTCCCTTTCGGGTATACGCCTTTGTCAAGTCTATTTCTGATACTACGTCTATACGTATCCCGTTGATGAGTTTGACTGTATGTTGTTGTAGGATTTTCCACTGTGAGTCATTCTTCCTCGTGTCCTACTGTTTGAAACATCGATAAAAATGTATAGGTATCTACCAACATTATGCCTGTATTCTATATACACTATTCTTAGATTCATTACCAACTACGACTCTAGTCTCATCTAAAAATACTCATCCCAACACCATTAGTCCATTTCCTTATTCTAATAAAACCACAATTGTGCGTAATTAATTCAATTTATTACCGAAAGCCGTGCCAAGGAACAAATCGAAAACGTTCTATATCCGTCGAACTGACTTTCCGTGAACAATTCTTGTGGGTGTCATGGAAGTATTTTAATGCTGGTAGATGATAAATGGTGGAAATAAGTACAAGAATTGGTCAAATAAGCATTTGGCTTCTGTCGTTAGTGGAGGACACAAGTAATGAAGGATCAATATTGGTAACAACCATTGCGATCGTGCTGTATTACAGCCGTAACTTTTTAAACGGTGCGAGGTTGATGGATGATGAATGATAATGAAACAAAAACATATTTCCTTTTCAAACTTGAATTTAATTTACTTAGTTTAATTGAGTAAAAGAATGTGTTTTTTTTTTTTACTTTGACATATTAATGTGATCCTATAGATTTTGCAGATTAATGGCGTGAAAGAATATCCTGTTACTGTAATATCAAGTTTGCAAATATTAGCTAAAATATAGATGCTACCTTTGTTGTAGTAAGCTACAAATACCAACCAACTTTTTTATGTTTCAATGTTTTTAACTATCTACAATATAACCGGTCCATCGGTTTGTTTATCCTCTTTGCCACCCATAACAAGCCATACATCTTCAATAATATGGCCGTCTGCGAATTCTAATTGTTACTGTATTAAATTAGTTGCGAGAACTAAGTCAAACAGGGTTTTAAATGAGCCGTATTTATGGGTCTTCTGGAAATATAATGAATTAATTTTTCTTCTTCGGAATGCTTACTGTGATTTATAAGGCATCTGTTGGCTCTCAAACGAATTATAATACAAATTGCTAGGTATGTATTTTTTACAAACACTTTTTCAGTAAAACAGGCACCTTGGCAACACAAAATGTGTAATCAGAAAACGAATTAAAATATTATAATTTTCTCTGCAAAGTATCACAAACTATAAATCACTGAATAAAATCTCTCGTTACCATAATGTTGTGTTTAATAGAGATTTCCTGAAATAAAAACTTCTCATTTTATATTTGAGGATAACTTTTTATAAGTCATTTTGATAAACAATAAACATCCTTACAATGTAGCGTAGGTACGAACCAGCCCATCTCCATTATTCTTCTTCCATTTTCACAATTCCTGTACCTTCAGAATAATTAGTACATACTTCTTGTAATGAATAAGCAGATAGTGGCTTTTTGAACAACCAAATGCAACGACAACAAAACTGATTAGGTACTAAAGCAATTGATATACAATTATGACCACCACATAAACTAATGACCCCTAAAGGAACCGCCTCTTCGTCAGACCAATTTATCATCAGCCACAATATGCACTCTCCCCATAGACCCAGGAAATGAACCCTACAATAATACCATACGGAACCCTCACATACGTCCCTCCTAAGGTTATAAATGACAAGGGAAGATAAGGGTGCAGGATTTTGGGATTTAGTATACGATTATATGTGCGCGGATCTCTAACTATTTAGCAATTACTTTGATGATAATTTTGTGAGTTTTATCATAATACTCGTATTATAATGGTTTCATCGTTTTGTTATAGAATCATCCTTTTTTGAGCAAAAGTCAATAGTTGTATAGATACGTACCTGTTTTATTGACACCAAGATGTATAATATAACACAGAAATGACAAACAAAATTATTTATATTCCAAAAGTTGACTTGAAGAGGTCCCTTTTAGCGATAAGCCTGCCCAATGTACTTTAGTAACGTGTTTAATTTTGTCTATATTAATGCCTTGTCTATTTATTTATTTTATTTGGTGTACCTACAATTATATTCTATTCTTATCTACAAAATATGTTTCCCTACACAGTCGATATCAATGTTATGTTCCACGAAATAAAATATACCAATCAACCACGGTCGATGTAACTCGGCCGAAACGTCGAGGTATGACAAAATTATATATTATTATTTTGATATTAGTTTGTACGCGAATTAGACCCGTTTAAATACTAATTAACCAATCAGTCTTGAACCTGAAACGTCTTACCACAAAAGATTAGACCAGAGTTAAACAGAGGTTTTTAAAATTTCGATCGACAAAACCGCCGTCTATCACTCGCGTTTTCTTATTCAATGCTGGCATTCCTAATTATTGTACTTATGAATTTGTTATTGAATTACAAAAAGCGAGTGTTAGACGGCTATTTGTGGAGAAAACATTTAAATTAATCTGTTCAACTTTGGTTTAATTTTTTTGTGGTAAGACTGGAAGAATCTGTGTATACCTATTTAGTTAAGTCAGGGGGCTCCCTGCGATGCAGTTGACGGCAGCACTTCGTTTTTTGGCAAAGGTCAGACAGTCTCATGATTTACTCGTCCAATATTACGCGAGCTGGAGTCAGGTGGGCGGGACGGACGATAGAATTAAACTCCCGCAGGAAATATTGCCGTGCCCTGGTATTCTGGAAAATTGTTTTAGTACAGTCGTACTTCCAGGTATTTCGTCTGAGAATACGAGTATAATGAACATTGTTCAGTTGCTTTATAAGAGGCCTCTAGACTTATTTGCAAATCTGTATACACGACTACTTGACGGATGAAGTCACTTGTTTGAATTATATTTTTTAAACTATGTAGGTACGTAAGGTGTATCTCACACGGTACAGTTCACCGCTTTGCCAGTTTGCGTGGTCGTGACATCGATTTGACATAGAGCAATCGATGGGGCAAGCGGATTGCTTATGAGTCTTTACTCCTGTCATCTGCCGTGCGTGGCTCGCGGACGGGCAGTGCTACATGCATCACACTGTAATACCACATATTAAAGACTAATGCTATACCTGCAAGACTAGCTCAAACATCATCGCCGTATAAATCTGCAACTCTGCACCTTGCAGATGTGCATCATCTTGGCATTATATTAGCATAATATCCGCATCACGACACCACCGTTGCGGCAAACAATGCTGTGTGACATCCGTCTTATACTTACTTCTAAATGTTTGCAGTCAGCCGGAAAATGGTCAATTGTATTTTCTATAGGTCAACATCGAAATCGGGATATTTACCATGCGATGATGCACTTAAATATAATTAAGTAATCAACAATTTTGTTACAAAATATTACAATTTCGTTACTGCGTGAGATCGTAGACTATGTTTGATTTGTAGTTATAGTTTTAGTTCTTACATTTCTTCACAGATTTCCAATAAGAATTTAGTTGAATATAATCAGATATCGTATTATTATTTATCCAAAAAATATAGCCGTAACAAGAAAATCTTCAACGTTCCGAGATCATAGGTCAGGAACCCTAAGCAAATATCGTATCATATAAGTATGTAATTCGATTGTTAGCCAAATATTTACAATGTGTAATACTTAAATGACGACCAAGACAAGTGTTAGATATTTTTAGCTCCAGTGTTGATTTAACTTTGGACTTTTACAGCGGACAATCGTTCATCAATACATAGCCGAAATACAAATGTCTACAAAACAAGGAACTTAAAAATGTAACCAAAAACAAAACAGAACAACGGAAAGGGCGAAACAATTCCGCTTTATAGCTTCCGCCCCTCGCATTATGAAAATGAAGTTTTTATGTTCAAAGGCGTACTACAACATACATAAAGACAGTTACTAAGTTAAGGTGGAAAATTCCACGTCAATTAAAATTGGGATAACTAGGAATCTCTTTTTGTTTTACTAAGGGTCATTATATTACGAGTACCTACTAACAAATTGACGAAATCTTCAATGCAAAATAACATCTGTTTGTTTATTTTCTTTTTCCAAGTAAATTTGATAGGCAGTGATTTGCCCGACGCTGGTTCTTTTCATTGGTAATGATCAGAGCGGCAGTCTATAAGAATATTTAATAGTACAGGCATCTTCACACTTGCTCAAAAACACCATTGCAAGTGGATGTAAATTGGAAATGAAATGCATAGCACACTAACAAAATGAAATGGAAATTTCCAATCTTTGTGCGTAGATGATTCACTGGTTCGATATTAATTCTAGAAGAAAGGCCTGCATTCTTCGGATTTCGCTTCGAATTAACACAGAAGAGCGTTTATGATTTATATCCTCATATTGTACTTCTGCGTAAATAAGAAGATGAGAGATCACATCACAGAGATGAGTCTTGTGTATAAGAATACAGAAGACAAAAAAAACATGATGGTTAGTATCATACAATTTTGAAAATATAAATGAGATGGATATTTTAAAAATTGATTTCTGAATAGACTTATATTATGTTATTCGTTAAAATAACAAACCAATTGTATCCATGGTGATTTCATGAACTCGTAACTTTTGTAACTTGAAAAGTGATCACTAAAAAGTTAACTAAATCATACTCAAAATTGAAGTTACATTTTCTTTTAGCTAACTAAATAGAAGGAAGTTTTGAAGAACTTAGATACCTACCTAATCAATTTCTCGACATCAAATTTATTCGGCTTGTTGCGTGAGAAATTATTTTAACAAAGTCCAAGTGCAGACAAGCAATCATACTTACTACCTAACCTACCTAATAACTCTTCATTAGCTCCATCACCGTAGCTGACTTCAAATGCCTTAAACACTTTGAAAAACCAAATTGCTGAACATTTTTCACGTGGAACGTACAGGAAGAGTTATAAAGAGTCGGGTGACTTGTTAAACGGTTTTAGTGAGGGAATAACTCTCCCACAGGCTGGCGTCTAGGAATCCCTCTAATTGTGGACCTCGTAACTGAGGTACAGTCAACTTGAAAGAGTTCTTTCGGTGTCGATATTTAATTTGTTGTATCGATATAATCTGTCATTGTCAATCAGTCAGTCTTTTACGTTTCTACTGATGGGATACACGCCTGAGCTTCTTTCTGAGAGAGGGAGGGAAGGAGGTTAGGGGAGGGAGGAAGAGGGAGAGAGAGAAAGAAAAGAGTTCTTGAGTCTTTTGGAAACCAGTGTCCCCGCGATGTGAAAACATCTTACGGTTATCTTCACATAACTATGAATTAAGTTATTGGTGCAAGGCCGTACTTGAACCAGATCTGACCCACAATTATGAACTACTTCTACTTTTTGAATCAATGATCGTTGCTCAAAAGACTTCTACTTGAAATGTAGCCAACCGTAGTTACCGCATTGTCTGACCTCAAGTTTGAAATCATCCGTTCCTAATTTATTTTTTAGATAGTTTTCATATTAATACGTTTACTAGGGGTATACGTCAATACTTTATTACCATAATTTTGTATGCGACAGTACTATTTGTGTTCAGTAATTGGTGTTGGTTCGTCCTCACGCGACGATGCCATCCCGCAGCGCAGTTGCTAACCTCGCAAATTGCTGCCATCTCGTCACCAGCAACATAAATTAACGGGGCTGTGTTGCTGTAACTGATGAGTGGCACTGTCTATGTATTACTTCTTCCTAAATTTTATTGTGTACAGTACAGTCAAAGTCAAAGGTTGCTAACCAAGTCTAAACTTTCAAGTTACTAATTGTATGTAAAATGTTATATTTGCAATTTTGTGTGCATAATAAAGATAAGCTTGAAGATAGGACTGGTCAAGTGAGTTTTGTTGGTGATTATACTTTCGTTTTAAATTTTTCCGAGCGTTATTTCAAAGCGAAGCTTACTCGTGTTGAAATTAGATTTGATTGTTAAAAATATTCATTTGGAACTAGTTTAATATTATAAACATGAATTAATTGAATAACTTTAATTTTATTGGAAACCTTAATGTACCTATATGTATGTTATAAATAAAATCGCCGTTGAATTAATTAAGAAATCAAATTCTTAGTTCGTATACGTGCAGTACACTTAGTAGGTACTTAAGCAGTTTGTCTCAATGAATAAACTTAATTGTTTTTATTTTAATATAATAAAGAGACCGTAAACTTCACCTATAAACGTTTCAAAATAGTAGTAAACTTTTTTTAAATGACTGTTCAATGTAAGTATTCCAAAACGGCTTTCGTTTCGTCTTTTGCTGGATTCTATTTTTACTTTATGGTGTTTTAATGTGAGTCGTAAATAAACGGTGAATCTCACCAGGAATAATGTTATGCGTAATCAAATTAGGGGGTTAATCATAAAACTGGGTTGTTAAGTTTCGTTTCTAACACTAGGGCTGGTAGAATAATTTATTTCGAAATGATTAAACCCCGTCATTCGCAATGAATAGAAAATATCCCTTCCAATACTTTTCTATAATTTAAACACTTTCTAAATCTAGAAGTGTTTTAACGTGATTTATGACTTTTACTCAAAGTCAAAGTCAAAATCAGAGCATTTATTATAAATGGGCAATAAAATCGCACTTTCACAAATCAAAAAATTTAATCTCATGAACAAAGATAGCCATGAAACGCAGAATATGATTAATTAAATTAAACAGTAATTGATTATGGCTTAAGTTGGAAAATAATGTTTTCCTTTCATGCGCTGACCCAAGATTGAATCACGGACAGGAAAAGGAAACTCCGTTGACTCTACCAGTGCTACGGAAATACGCCCGTTGGAGAAGACAGTATACCAAGAAACTCGGCGAAGTCATTTTAAAATGTACCTATATCTTATTCTTACATATTTTTTTTTTCAATCATATTGGATACATTATACTTACTCGTTAAGAAGTTAATTGTTTGTTTTATTGTCTATATACATATATGGTTAAAACTAAACTTTTTTACATTTACCTCCAAAATAATAATTACTTACGTCTCTGAGTAGGTACGGTTATGTTGAAGGTTAATGTTGATTACCACTATAATGGCATCTTCAGCAGCGGCAACTTTACTGGCTCACGAAAGTTTATAATCAGATATGATTATAATAAAGATGTTATACGAATATCAGCTCATATAATTATCAATCTTCTAAATGCCCACACTAATAAGCAAGATCGCATTTCAGTTCTGGCATCCCTATCTTAAACTTAATCACTTAGTTAACACCATGTGGAGGAAATTTATGAGCGATCTTGAAAATATTATAATGGAATATGAAAGTTAGAACTTGGAAGTGTCCAAGTTCCAACTTAACCCGGGACACGTGTTATTTATTACTTAACATAACTTGGGGACGGGAACAATCAGTTTGGGAAAGAGAGAAGTGTTTCTTATTAGAGAAAAGTGTGCGAGCTTTCAGAATGTTGTACGAATAAAACGGGTTGAGAATTTTTGAGAATAAATGATCTTTGAACCTATAAAACGGGTTGTTTGTAAAGTAGGTACCGAGAAAAGTTTCCCAACAAAATATCAGACAAATGAACAAAACACGATATAAATTTTAATATCAGGATAATTTTTATAAAGTTCTAATATATGGCGATTATTGATTTGTCCTAAAAATGATTTATTGAATCGATTAATTTAATTTTCTGCTCATAGTACCTAATCATATCTATTAATTTAAATGTGGGCACTTGTTTCGTAATAATAATAATAACTCTTTATATTAGGTTACTTAAATAACATTTAGTGACTACTAATATTATCTATGACCAATATAATATTTACCTTACTACTAACATACCTACTTAACTTATTTTATATATACAATGACTATATTTATTACTTGCTTTATGTTTATTAATTACTTTCTGCTTAGTTTTATAACTTATGGAACATCTGAAATTCATCAGCTGTATAATGAAATTAATCTTTCAATTCTTGCCATCAAAAGATTGGCTGGAAGACAATGATGTTAAAAATTATTACAATAATATTCAGACTAAATAATAAACCATAGGTGGGTAGTTTTATCTTACATATTAAAATAAGTACATGTTTTACTTTACAAGCACTTCGGCTTATCGCACCTACCACGCCCACATTATAGCGCAAACCTACATCTTAATAATTAATTTGGGGTTCCATTAGCAAATCTTGTAATCTTTATAGCTCCTTAGTACGGGCGCCTTCCTAAATCTCTACCCGTTTGTAGTACGGTAGATAATGTGTTGGATCCTTATAAGAATATAGTAGCTGTAATGTAGCAGTATACGGCTAATAATTGATCAAAAACGAAGGAAATATGAACTATTTCGTCTTTTTTTCAATTCAAAGCCCTCTTCCTTCCTAATTTACTCCTTTCGTAAAATTTTGTTGTACTTTGTTGTCGCGTAGAACAGTCGACGATGGGGCGTAGGCCTTGCGTAGAACCTAAAGCAAAAGTGTTATAGCAATTTGTCGCGTCGCGTTGCAGTGTCGCGTGGTTGTTTGTTGGTCAGGTTGTGCTAGAGCTAGAGTTGTGCTAGCAGTGTCAGAGCTTGTCAGGCCGCCGAAAGGCATCTGACGTAGCTTTACAACCTTATTATCGCGTTTATTGCTCACTACACAACACTGAGTATCACGTTCCTTTAACATCTTCATTCACGTTGGCCCCAAGAGGGTGCTCCTGACTCCTAAGTTACCTGAATACCACCGGATTAGTAATTCAGTAAGACGTGAGCTTCCAAACTTCCCGCTTTAGTCCCACCTCGACATTATCACAGTTTTATTCCCACCCTTAATGTCTACTTTAGTCAAAATATCACGTATTCCACAAGATAAAGATGATGTATGCTCGCTTAAAGTTTCATGTGTTTTAAATTCATGAATGTAAACCAAGCTTCAAGTATAAACCTTCTACGATAACTTGGCATGCCCTTCCAAATAGCAAGAGCAGTGAGAGTGTAGTTAGCTAGTACCTATTGTTATAAAACACCTGCATCCAGCAATACCGAATTTGAAAATAGAAGATACAATAAATTGCTGTAATTATTGTAATTCACCACATAATCAGAAACACGTTTTAAGGGCATCTCTGGTTTTAGATTGTATATATTATTATCAGATTTTATAGAAAGAATCTAATGCAAGATCTCACGTACTTAAGATTTTGATGTAAGGAAACATAGAAACACTATGGAACAACTATTTAGCACAACACTTTTCTGTCATAACCACCGCTCGTGGATACACATTTTAGAACAACAATAACAATATTTTATAAGGCGTGCCATGTTACCGTAGAAGATCTAAATAGGTTACCTGGGGGTTCGCAGGCTTGCTTACAGGTAAGTTGTAAAGTTGGTGTAAAGGCGAACTTGTAATGAGGTAAGTTTGAGCAAGTAATACGTAATAGAATTTTAACATAACAGGATATGGTTAAATGCAGTGTCAAAGTTTGTGTTAACTTTCACCACAGACTAAATAGTATCACCTTCGGATGCAGTTCATTTGCATCATGCATTAAGATGCATCTAGACGGATTGGAAGACGCAGTGTAGGTAGGCCTCCCACTATATGGACCGACGACATCAAAAGAGTCGCAGGCAACCGGTGGATGCAAGTGGCAAATTGTCGTTCGGTGTGGCGGTCTAAGGGGGAGGCCTGTGTTCAGCAGTGGATGTCTTCAGGCTGATGCTGATGATGATCTAGATGCAGGATCAGTATTATTATTGTCACTCGAACGGTGGGTTTCTAGAACGTTAATTGACTCTGACAACAGATAAAAGCCCATACGCCGCGGGATACTATTGACTATATATTGCTATTTATTATCCATGATGTAAGTTCATAAATACGACAACTACAAGGCCCCGAGTGTTGCAGGTGTCCATCGGGCGGCAGTAACAATTTGCCATCGGACGAGCATAGAGCATAGCTGCCGCTCTATAAAAAAAAAAACATTTTAAGATCCCGCCAAAAGTAAACCTTTGCAGAACATTCAAACTCTAAATGCACAGACGTGCACTACCGCAAACTCTAAGACTGTCTATGAGTTTCTTATATTATTAAAGTAAAGCAGCAAACATAACATAATAACTACGATTATGGTATCAGCGGATCTTCAGACTCTAAACGAAAGGAAACGATCCGTATTAGCCCTAATTAACACCAGACGCTGTGCCCTCCTGTTATCTGTACAAAGATAACAGATATTTTGTTTAGTTTCGCTTCCACCTTTTTTGGTTATGTATGGAAAAAATGAATCTTATATCAATGGAAAAAAATAGTCTCCCCTGTGAGAGGCAGGTGGTTTCTGCTCAGAGATTACGCCAAAGATTAAAACATAGAACAGAACGAACATCTAAGTGACTAAATATTTGTCCACTGAATCAATGATGGCCGCTCGTGGCGCAGTTGAAAGAGAACCATACATTATGATGTGTTCTACATAGAAGTGGAACTCCTTGGCTGAGGAGCTTTATCCCAATAGTTACCTAAAAATCTTAAAGTACAAGTGAATAGGTAACTTCTAAGTAAGCGATCACCTTCATCAGGTTAAAAAATTACATATAATTGCATAAAAGAATATGGTGCTAAAACTCTACTTAAAACGATACAAAAGCGAGAATAGCCCTTTTGTCTCTCTACTTGTTTGCTTCCTTTACAAGTATCGCTTCTAAAAAAATCTGTAACTTAGTTTAAGCAAAGGTCTTTTCTGTATCTCCTGTCCTACCACCTCTTTGGCCAAACCTCTCAATTTCTCAAGGCAGCCGCGAACAAATTCAACATCGGTGACACAATACCACCTGCTTCAAGAATTCACCGTGACTTTTTATCAATACAACGCTTTTGAAACGCCTTCCTGACACACACCTTGCACCCTTTTGTTTCGGGAATTAATGAAGGTAAATGTTACTCCTTTTCATACGTGATTGCGTAGACGTTGTTTAATTAAGCTACGATTAGTTATATTGTGGCATTATCAAAAGGGTTTATGGTTCGATGAGCTCATTATTTTTAAACTTAGATTGTATTTTCAATTCTAATAGTACATTACGATACAAGCTGTCTAAGTAGTATATTAATACACGGCGGCGTGAAGTTAGCGCCCGAGCGAAGCGAGGGTGCTAACCGCCGTGTATTTAATATACTTACTAACGCAGCGAGTATCGTATACTATTTTATAGCACGTGCGACATAAACCCGCCATCTATTTAATTTATTTTAAAATAATCTTCTAATTAATGCAATGATAAGATGTTCATTTGACTCTTAGTAATAAACACACAAATTTTAATGAGGGTAGGTTGGCATTCCACCAGTAGAGAACGGGAAAACACAATTTACACCTACCCGAATCATTTCTAGATTTGTTTTTTTAGGTTATTAGTATTTTTGGATGCATATTTATTGTTTGTGGATTGCTTAATGTGATATTGTTTCAGATTTAATATTGTTCAGTTTAAATAATAGTCAAACAGGTTTCAACTAAAAAAGAGTGAAAAATATCAATATTGTAGCGCTTCATTTTGTAACCGAATCTTTATCGTAACGTGAATACCTACTCATTATAGAAATCTGTGATTGATCTGGTTTGTGCATAAATGTATTCACAATGAGACTATATTATATAATATGGTGTATAATAATTGAAAGTGTGTGTATTCAGTGAAAATAGTTAATGTGTCAGTTACATTTTATGTAAACAACAAAAAACGCAACATTTCTAAATCAAGTAAGTATTCTTATGTTTCAATAATTATATAATCGGATTAGAAATTGAATAAAAGGTACAGTGTACGGTTAATAGCGCTAACTTAGGTATAGCGTTTTCACGTAATATTGTCCGACGAAGACCAAAATGAAAACATGCAGAAATATGGCGCAAAAGACATTGGCGTTTCGGTCCCACACGTTACAGGTTATACGTATCTTCTCTTGCTTACTATGAGTTTGTGAGTGGTGTAAAAATGTATGACTGATTAGCTTTGGTTCAGTACTACGCTCGCAACGATGGCTATATTCTTAAACGGTGTGAAGTTAGTGAACATCAGGCCGTTTAAAAATGTGCTACTTTGAACAGCGCAAAGCGTGACCTAAGTGCGGGTTTAGGTCGCACGGTGCTATAAAGTATTTTTCGGGTACATGACGCGACCAAACAGCTAAGGGGACTTATATTTGTGAGTTATCCAATAGTCGCCTTTTAGGGATTTTCTATTGACCGATGAGGTTCTAAACAGAAAAACGTTGAACGTAGTAACAGTTAGTATGCCTCAGCGTGTGATTTTTTTGCAACTAGTAAGACGAACATACCTACAGTTTAAGCGTGCGTATATATTAATAACTAGCTGCGCCGCGCGGTTTCACCCGCGTTTGGATAATATACGATATAACGTCGTATAACAAACATCCATCCATACTTACAAACTTTCGCGTTTATAATACGAGTATTAGTAGGATTTTGAATTATGCTTCTTTGAAAGTTTAACACATAACAATGTATTTGAAAGACAGCGAAGTCGTGATTTGCTTGCTAACTCATTACTGGCGCCAGTGAGATTAAAATATAGGGGTAGAATTTCCGCTTAATTTAAAATTTCATCATGTCTCCCAAAAAAGGAATAATTTCTTTAGTGAATGCTATTCAAGAGTTATTAGGTACCGCCCTTTAACGAGCTCCAAAGTAAGAATATAAATTAATCTACCCAAATTCACGTAGCACGTTGCATAAACATCGGATTTAAACCTGAAAAAAATTAAAAGACGTCACATCCATGTCTGCGATATTTTTTAACGTGGTTAACCGCCAGTGTAGTTGGAACCGTATCGAGCATTCACTTTCACAACGTCTGTGTAAAGAAATAAGAGATTTGCGGGAAACGGGAGCTCTACTTAACTGGTTTCCAAAGTCTGGGAATTCAATATCAAGATTCTAAGCAGGTGTGTTTTAAGACAAGGCGTCTCTTGCAAATGTGACACACGGCTCTGCAAATCAACGAGCTCGGCTAAGAATTATTGCTGTAGGTAGACAGCTTAGAATTAGGTAAGTATGCCTAGGCGAAACACTACAGACTATAATATAATATATTGTCTTATAGACTTTCCAAATAAAACGGTAATTATTACCGCTGGGATTTGTTTAATGAAAGATAATATTATTAAACATATTTCACCAAAGACCCACAATGCATTTTCGTTCGTAAAGTGCGGATTTTCATCCCTCCGTGCTTCGGAGTGCTTGTTATAAACCGTTGCTCCCAGTTGTTATCGATTGATAGCAGTCGCGAACCGGGCGGCGTGACGAACTGACATAAGAGGTAGGCACTACGTCATCCGTCAAAAAAAAGTGAGCCGTCACGGGACGCCTGGCAGATGTGAAACATCGACATTATTTTGTATTATTTTGTTGGGAGAGAATCGCACAGTCGATTGCGCATGGCGACGCGTCGCCACACCGTACACACTACTGCATATAGACTGTATATATATATATACCATCGTATAGCGTGGCGACGCGACACGCCAAAAATCGGTTTACGTGCGGCTATAGATGTTTCACATCAAAAAACTGTGAAAGTTTGCAAAAAATATTTAAGGTGATATTGAGTAGTGAAGTTTCGGGGCCGTGTGTCACAAAGTCGGCAGTAGAAAAACGTCCGGTCGACTGCCGTCGTCGGTCGCCGTCGCAGTGGCGGCTTTGTCGGCACTTTTTGCTGTCACCGTGACTGTTTTAGTAATGTGATAGCGATCCAACCGCGATCAGGTAGCGATGGAGTAATATCAATGAATCTGTGGTCAGGTAGCGATGAGTTCATAATATGGATGGTAGTTATTGAGGCGTATGGTAATTTTGTCATCGGTTACTATTCCCGGCCTCTTTGGTGTAAGATGGTGACACTGCGACGCTGAGGTTGTGGGTTCGATTCCTGCCAGCGAAAATATTTGTGTGAGTGAATCACGCCACTTTACCCTACAGAGTACTCTACCCTACAATATATTCGTCTCGGCAAATAAGCGCTTCAATTAAAAAGATAAATACCTAAAACACGTCACTTTGTGATCTATTTTTGTCTGGGCCCGCTCAGCTTGAAAAGTAAAATAATAACTATATTATGTCATTATTATTTATTGAGATCAAAACACCGAATATTCCTAACCTTACTAGGTATAGATACAAACAAATTTAGAATCTGCATAAAGTTTAAACCCCAAAATCAAGAATGCTATAAAATTAGAAAAACTAAATTATACAAGTATTTATTTATGTAAATTGCTACCTAGATAATAGTAATACAAGTAGAATTCTTGACTCGTTTTCGGAATCATTATATTTTCAGTAACTAGTAGCGCCATCTATCAAGGAGTAGTAGAACTACGTACCATGGTTCCTTGCCTGCTGTGTTGAAGAAACTCGTTTAATTATAATAATATTTATTAGCGTGATAGCTTCAAAATATCTGCTGTTACATATGCCTGAATGCCTGTTAAGGTTGAGCTGGTGTCGCTGATTATCACAGCCCTTACAATGTTTTTTTTGTTTTAGTTATGGCTTCGCACGGGTTGTGTATTTAGCTAGAGTCAAGTATTTAAATAATTCTTATTTTCGCAAAAAACAATTAATGGCATTAAAGCAATCCTCGTGGTCAAGTCGATTACATAGTCAAAGTCACGATACAGTAAAGTGGAGGATGCTTTATGGAAACTTCCTGGAAGTTTTGGGAAAAATATGAAGTGACACGCTTTTTGGGTTTATATCATTTGCCCACACTCGTGCACGTTACCGAACACTCAATGTTTAGTATTCCAACAATATTACACG
The DNA here is from genome assembly GCA_905147375.1 of Hylaea fasciaria. Classification (NCBI taxonomy): domain Eukaryota; kingdom Metazoa; phylum Arthropoda; class Insecta; order Lepidoptera; family Geometridae; genus Hylaea; species Hylaea fasciaria. Next base: position 8,443,499 of record LR990202.1, on the reverse strand, counting down.
GTAACACTCGAAAACCAAACAACGTCTCACTATCGGATTCCCGCCAAAACTTTTTTTGGAGTTTTGACAAGCGTGATGCCAAAATGTAATTTTATTATGCTTTTACGTACGAAATATACGTTTTTTCTTAAAGTTTCATTAATTTTTTATTACCTACCTTGCACGAAGACCGCAACAAGTGTACCCAGCAATGAACGTAAGCTGATAATATGAATAGATAGATGCTAAGAGATAATAATACTAAATGGGTAAATCGTGCAACGCCAAAACATAAAAAAGAACACCCAGTTAAATACTTAAATGCTTGAGAGCGAACGCTTTACAAAGCGATACAGGGGGTATTGTCTGCATTGTCCTGTACGAAGGAAACGAAGGAAGTTTGAACCAGAGCCTCTTGCCATCATGAATAGCTGTTACAATTCTCGCGTTATTACAGATACTGGCATCTTCAAGAAATCCTTCATAAACTGGAGTGGATTCATCCACAAAGACTTACGTTTACTCTGTAAAGAGTTGAGAGCTTCAGTCGCTTGGCAGAACAATGTGGCTGGAGAGATGAATAAGAATCTAGAAGAAAATAAAGAAAAGTTAGTTGATGGCGTTTGAGGTCCTCTTTGTAGAGCTCTGTTATCATTCCAGAAGTCGCAGGAAGCTTTTTTTCTTTCCACTAGTACTTAGATACTAGACTGGTTAGGCGAAATATTTTATAGCAGCCCCTTACATAGGTTGGGGCTTTTATACAAGTAGGTATGCACATTGCACATTAATGCACAATCAATATTAAAAGTCTCACGTGTTCTTTATTATCTGTTTTTGTATTTTTAATTCGTCATTCCTGTTCTAATAAGCAAAAAATTAATGAATTAGAAAAACAGCTTATCATAATACTTGGGCAACTAACTAGCAACAAAAAAGTCATGCAACTAGTGTAACCAATAAATAGGTACTGAATATTTGATGACCAATATTGAAATCAGAAGTGTGTGAAGAGAATAAGAGGAAATAAAATAGAGGGAAATATTTTTATTGGGCTAGGAATGGATGGCTTCGAAAAGATTGTAGTAACGCGCTCGTCTTTATGAAGACGCCGGCGGGAGCTGCTCGTGGTGACCACATTTCTACATACCTACATATTATTAGGATTTTACCAAAACAAATTCCTTACGCGATTCTTTCACCTATTTTTGTGTGACCTTCTAGGACCTATGAAATCAGTTTTAGACAGGCCTCAGTTTTTATAATTATATGGTCAAATCAACCCAAATCTGCTAGAATACCGCTTTAATTCATAAATCGATATACTCATATTTTCTATGCCAATCTTATATATTAAATATTCTATGATTTTTATTCCGATTTTATTCCGAGCCACTTCTAGGATCATGGACACACTACATAATATTGGCGACGGTAGCCGTCAGAAATCCGTCGGAACCCATCGCCTGGGATCCCGTAACTGTTTGCCTTATATATCTGTGAATTACTTATTCAAATCCTGATTCTAACCTAATCCGGTACCTATCATATTGTTTTGTAAAGAAACTCATTTCAATTGAACACGTTTAGAGAATTTTAGAGATGTTCAACTTCGTGGTTTGATAAGTTCTTCTTTCGGGTCGATGGTTCAACTTTTTGATAATGATATCCGTTGTGCTGTGATATTCTGATTGAAACGACGTGATGACGGATTAGTCAGCTGAACTGCAATTATGATGTTTGGCTGCCTAGGGTGCTTGCACTTTTACAATCATAGCGATCCATTTATAGAAAGCAATTAGAAAGTGTCCTGCTTTGTAACTCCAATAAAACACTGGTTTATACCAAAACCTAACATACCTCCAACCCATTTCCTAACAAAAACAAATCGGTACCAAAGGAAATTAAACACAAAGCAATTATAAGTCCTTGTTCCACCCATTTTTACACAGCATGTTATTGCTGCATACAAATTGAATTTAAAGTCTTTTTCCACTATGTCGGTTACATTTATATTGACTTCGGATTCTTAGACGTCCTTTTACGGCATCATTGGTTTGGATCACCATTAATTATATCATAGGAACTTTTTTCTGGGTCTTGCTTCTAGTAGCAGTGGACTACATGGTCCGAGGGTATAACAGCAAACATCCATTCTGCACATGCGGTCGAGTTGGCTACTACTAAAATGAAAGGTGGCAACTCGACCGCACAGGCGAGTTTATTGCGGTCGAGTTGATAATCAACTCATCCTTAACTGCTCTGTCCAAATAGCGTAGCCTAAAACTGAGTTTTAAAAAGCGTTTCTTGGGATGAATTTCAGTGGCCTTTTCCTGTCCACCACGCTGGGAACGAGCTCTTAAGTTACATTTAAATGCAAAGGCTGAAATAGCCGGTAATTAAGCTTAAGAATGTTACGATCCAAGTAATGAAGTATTTCCAACGTTATTTAACGAAATATGAGTTCGGTTTTAACAATGAAAACGTTAATTAGGTAAATGAGAACTAAAAATCTTCCTACACAAATGAAATAAATATTTCTAGAAACCATTAAAATTTTGTGTTAATTCTTAGTATAGTAGGTAAGTTAGGTTTTACCGAAGTCACATAACTCGGTTTTATGTTATTTTTATTATGCATATGATTATGAATCAACTTGGCTAGGCAGTCATGATACATATTTGTTTTTATTTTGTGCAAAATATTTGCCTTTCAAATGTTCTGTTCGTTATAGCTTCCTTATGATATTTTACCTAACAAAAAGACATAATATGAATTACCTACGGCGTTTTCACGGGTCCGCGAAGTATAATTGATTAAAATATTACTAAATGAAGTATTATTATGTACCTACTTACATAAATATTTTTTTTTAATACAGCTTTCAATATATACATTATTATTTAATAGTACAGAAATAAAGTAAAACATCGATTTGCGACAAAACACAACATTATACAACACCTGGTAACAAAAATAAACAAAATGAAAATATTATAGGTATATATATCCATACTATATATAATATTATAAATCTGAAAGTAACTCTGTTTATCTGTTTATCTGTATATCTGTTTGTTTGTTTGTTACCTTTTCACGGCTAAACGGCTGAACCGATTTCGATGAAATTTGGTATAGGGGTAGATTGGACCTATGAGACGGACATAGACTTTTGTCTCAAAAAATAATCTTTAAGGGGATGAAATAGGGGTTGAAAGTTTGTATGGGGAATCCATAATTCCTCAAGTTAGGGATCTGAAAATTCTTATTTAGGCTTTTGGTAAGAAATAAATAAATACGGGTTTCAGCTTTTTTGCAAAATCATCCCTAAAGGGGGAAAAGCAAGGGGGTTGAAATTATGAGGTATTCTTTAGATGCACCCCCTACGGACCACAATAAACGGCTAAACGGATCGTAATTTAAATAGGAAAGTAATTAAGGGGGAGAGTGCGATGGGAGGAGGGGGAGAAAGGGGTAAAGTGGGGGAAAGGGGGAGTAGATGGTAGAGTGAGGGGAGAAGAGGGTAGAGTGGGGAGAAAGAGAGGGGAGAGCGGGAAGAAAGAGGGGAGAGTGGGGGGAGAAAGCGGACAGAGTGGGGGGAAAAAGAGGGGAGAGTGGGGGGAGAAAGAGGGGAGAGTGGGGTGAGAAAAAGGTTAGAGTGGGGGGAGAAAGAGGGGAGAGTGGGGAGAGAAAAAGGTTAGAGTGGGGGGAGAAAGCGGACAGAGTGGGGGGAAAAATAGGGGAGAGTGGGGGGAGAAAGAAGGGAGAGTGGGGTGAGAAAAAGGTTAGAGGGGGGAGAAAGAGGGGAGAGTGGGGAGAAAGAGAGGGGAGAGTGGGGGATAAAGAGGGGTGAGTGGGGTGAGAAAGAGGGGAGAGTGGGGGATAAAGAGGGGTGAGTGGGGTGAGAAAGAGGGGAGAGTGGGGGGAGAAATAGGAGAGAGTAGGGTGAGAAAAAGGGTAGAGTGGGGAGATAGAGAGGGGAGAGTGGGGTATGAGGGTAGAGAGGAGAATGAGGATAGAACGGGGGAGAAATAGGGGAGAGTGGGGAGATAGAGAGGGGAGAGTGGGGTATGAGGGTAGAGGGGAGAATGAGGATAGAACGTGGGAGAAATAGGGGAGAGTGGGGTGAGAAAAAGGGTAGAGTGGGGAGATAGAGGGGAGAGCGGGGAGAATGAGAGTATAGTGGGGGGAGAAAGAGGGGAGAGTGGGGGGGAGAAAGAGGGAAGAGTGGGGGGGAAGAGGGGAGAGTGGTGGGAGAAAGAGGGGAGAGTGGGTTGAGAAAGAGGGGAGAGTGGGGTGAGAAAGAGTGTAGAGTGAATAGAAAGTGATGATACAGTGGGGGGAGAAAGAGGGAAGAGTGGGGGGGAGAAAAGGGGAGAGAGGGGGAGGAAGAGGGGATAGTGGGGGGAGAAAAGGGGAGAGTGGGGGGGAGAAAGAGGGGAGAGTGGGGGAGAAAGAGGGTAGAGTGGGGGGAGACAGTGGAGAGTGGGAGTGAAAGAGGGGAGAGTGGGGCTAGAAGGAGGGGAGAGTGGGTGGAAATAGGTGAGAGAGATTGAGTGCGAAATATATAGAAATAGAGGGAGAGGGAGTGAGCGAAGGAGGGAAAGGAAGAGATATAGACGGAGAGGGTGAGGGAAATAAATATAATGGATGAGATGGACAGGGAGAGGGAACGCAAGAGATTGAGAGTGGAGAGGGATATTAATGATAGAAAGATAGGGAAAGATATAGAGATATAGGGAGAGGGAAAGAGATGGAGGTAGAGGAAGAGAGATAGAAAGAGCGAAAGAAGGAGAAAGATAGAAAAAGAGCTAGAGAGGGAGAAAGATAGAGGAAAGGGGAGTGAGAAAGAGACAGATATATTCTTACCTATAACTGTTTTCTAAACAGTTTACATTTTATATAAAAATGCGAACGAAGTTGCGGGTATCAGCTAGTTATATATAAATATACAATCATAAAAACGGTAGGTACTCAAAAGCACCGCACTGCACCGCAGTAACAACAATTGGTAGGTACATAATATATAACGTCATATTGTTTACCTCATCATAAATCGAATAATAATATATATAACATAAATTATCTGTACCAACACGTATGATTATATTATATTAATACCTGTAGTAACACTGGTTGGTAACAAAAGTAAAAAGCAGAGCTATGCAAAACAGGTTATCTCAAACCAGATATACGAGTGGCGCAAATGTTTCGCTTCTGATCATTGGAGAGATAGAACAACTTGATACGGAACTTTCCTGCTGACGACACTAGCAACACTTTTAATAAAGTTTGCTATGTAGCAATAATAATCTAAATTAGCAATTTGTGTGAATCACAAGTAGGTACTCGTATTTACTCGAACATCAAACTCCATGTTGTACGTCTAATTTCAACATTAGGAACTCTATGCGCCAAGACTGATGGGCTACTCTGAGTGTGTGCAGGTATAAACTTTGAGGGCTGTTTTTGAATTACTCTGTAACAATACGAGCAGGTTACTGATGACGTAAGACTAGTCTCCAGTTGCATTGCCACCTAGCACTGCGTATTGCTAAATATAGCGCGGCGCAGCGCTCGTTTCAAATGTCCGGTAATTTCGCTGCAAACAATGCTGTTTTAACCGGAACACAGCAATGTTACCTTACTACAACTTGGCAGATGAATATGTCGCAAAAGTTTCGTACTAATAAAAGGTGGTTAATTATAGTAATTTATTTATTTATTCTTGATACTTTGTAGAGAGCAATATAATATAATATATTTTAATAGTACTTTGGAGAGACCAATATAAATATTATAATGTGGTGCTCCGACACTCATTGATTGCAAGCTTTTGGCACTAAAATAATTTATAATAAGTACCTACGAGTATGCCGTGCATCTTCACGGTCCTGTTAATCTGTATGCATAATTAATTAAAATCGTTATTTTTATAAGAAGAAGACCTAATCTTTTTGTATTAATAATTTAATCAAAATAGTTTTATGGAACAATGAGATAATTTAGTGTTATTCGTTTGGTAATAAAACTGGTAGGTACTTGGTAAACTTTAGGTAATACATTAATTAAATATTACTAAAACTGACTGCTATCGAAATAGTTATGCTAACATTGTACGGAGCTAATTAACAATGAAAAAAATTCTTAAATAGCTTTAAACTAATTATATTTTTTTAGCAGTGGATTCATAAGTGTTCCTAGTATTTACTTATAATAAGTATAAGTTTACCCTAGTAAAATTACGAAGACTGAGTATATTTTTATGGATTTCACCTTTAGTGTTTATGTTTTAACCATGATGTCTATAAGATCTTACGGATCGGTTTATGCGACTCCTATCTCTCATATTTTTAATTCTGTTGCCAACAAAAATCATTATAAGACCATTCAATCCGTATGTTTGGCTGTTCGTCCGTCGGCCCAAGAAACTAAAAACTATATTCAACAAAATGATACAGCCGTGATAGCTTTACAAAAATACAAACAGACGTTGCACTTTGATGTAAATAGGGAAATAAAGTAAGTAGATTCGTCGCTGTGCCGCCGAACTGCGGTAGGTTCCAAGTCACACCTTTCCATTACTCTGAGCAATCAGTGTTTTAACTCACTCCTTTCAATGCGTTGTAACAATCGAGCGTTGATTGTACCACCCGCGGCGTACCACTAAATCTCACTCGAACACAAAACGGAATGCGTTCGAGTCGAAATTAGACTTCTCGTTTCACAGCCAATAAATTTATTAGACCCCGGCCGCGCTTACAAGTCGATGATTTAAGCCCACCGCAGACTGTCCACAAAAAGTGGGACTGTCTTGAAACAAAACTGTTTCTATTTTGATTGTGGACAAAATTCAGTTTAAAATTCCAAGCCAAAAAAGCATGACAACATGAACACACACCAATCTCTGTTTTGGTCCGATCTATTTTAGTTTTAAAAACATAAAATTCTTGCCTGAAAATAGCTTGGTCGTTATGCGTAGGTCAGCCTTCGACAATTCATCGATTTGAACTGAACAAAATAAAAAAATATATGTATAAATGAACACCACATATAACTTTGTACAGGATAAAATAATAAGACAAACCAACCATTACAAAATAGGGCAGGTACAGTCGTCAAAACATTTGTAGTAAAACCACTTCATTTTCAAAGTAGCGTAACATTTGATTCTTTCCTACAAGATGAATTAAACGCGACAAAGTTTCCAACAAACACTGCCATTTGCCAAACTGTACCAAATAACACGGACATTTCTGTCCCTACCTCTACGAGAAATCAGTATTCTACCCGCGTTTCCACAGACAATGTAGGTGCCTAATTAAATACTCATCTTGGCAGAATCCCTTCAAGTCAAATAAATATTCAGTGGGCGTTCGCAAATCCATTATCTCGTGACAAGAGACACAGCTGATCCGATCCAGTCCCTTGCTCGCACAATAATTAGATTCGTGTATATCGACGCTGTAATCAAGGCAGACACTTGGCTGCACATCTGTGGCTTGCATACTCTATGACCGAAGCAAGACAATGGATTTAGAACTTTATTGACCAGTACTTTACAATTTATTGTGGATCGAAGAGATCGAGCGTTCGTGGTCGAGCGTTGACGGTAAAAAGATTAGCAAAGATGCGAGGAAGAATCGTTAGTAGACATAGAGTAGTTGAATCAGATTTTTAGAAGATCATCTTGGAGATCCAACCGGACTGAAACCCAAGCCTAACTTAGTTGAGAAGTTGGTCAAATGTTGGCAACATTGCGTAATTGAATCTCTCGCTTTTGCCTAGATACAAAACGATCCGATACAATTATGAACAATGTCTCCCATATACCTAAAAAAATTGATGGTGCCAAGTTCGATACACTCCAGCGGTTTATAAAACAAAACACAAACTGAAACTGAATCTTCTGCACTCGATCTTCATCTCTATTCAAACCATACTAACAAATCCACACTAACTCCTCATTTGTTGAAACTACACTAGATAAATAACTTTATCGCTAAAGGGGTGAGAAATCATCGGAAAGAGCTTTAGAGAGGCGTTTGACAAATGGAATTGTGAAACGACGTGACAGTTCAATACTCATTACTGCAAGCGGAAAACTATTGAGTTAGATGGCTGTAAGTTTTATTACAAAGTAACCAGTACGGGCGCAGTTATATAACCATAAAATGGTTATACGATTATATTGTGTTTGCATTCAACTAAAGGCATAGATTACAGGTTACATTCCAGTTCGTACACCCTTACTTACTTATCTAATTATGCCCTGAAGGTACATACAAAGTTAGATTTAGGTGTAGCGTACGGTCTACGGAGGCGGCAAGAAAACTTTGTATGATTTTACAAGCTTAAGGATTGATATTTGTATAAAGTGAGTCGCAAAATTAAGTACTGCATCTTCTTAATTCTTCTTTGTGAACCTTCTTCCAGAATTCTGAAGGTAAATGTCCTCCCAAATTCAGTGTTTTCATGGCTTTAGAAACATCTTCTAAAAAAGTATAATTTTTAGTTTTAAAAATAAATATCAACAACAAATAATCTGGAGCAAGAATACTCAAAAACGTTGCAAAGTATAGAAACTGAAACTTTTTTGAGAAATCTAACAATTTTGAATTAATATTTGAGATACTTAGCGAATTCTTATGACAATACAAGGCCTGAAAATCCTCAGAGCACCGATGACACTGTAAATTATAATATTTCAGGAATAATTATATTAATCCCACTATTTCATTATTTAATTTTACGGCGTCAGTTTCCGGTTACTGTTAATTATACAACACCTAAATATTGAACAATTGCATTAAAATAAATGTAACGCGATTGTTTGGAGTCAGTTCACTGAATCATTTGATTGGATTCGTGTTTAATAAGCGTGAAAACAATGATATTTCATCATAATATATCACTTGATTATCATATTGATGGTTAAATTAACAAAGGCATTACTGTGAAGTCAAAGTCAAAGTCAAAGTCAAAGCATTTATTGTAAATAGGCAATTAAATCGCACTTTTACAAGTCAAACAAAAGTTACAAGATATTATTATGTGTCCATTATTCCGTAACGTGTCTTTTACATGCATTAAAATCAGCTTGATTTGTTTTGATTTGTCTTTATACTACATAACTGGCTGTTTTTTTTCAATTTGTAGGGTATTTTTTTTTTCAAAATGGTAAATAGCATATCTATCGAAGTGTAAAACTCGATCAAAATCGGCATACTGAACGAGAATTAAAATAATACAGTTGAAACTCCAAACAAACATGTATAAAACAAAAACAAGGGCCTGCCACTTCTCAACAAGACTTTTATATCCTCCTTTGATCTAAAAACCTTTTCGCTGACCGCAATAAATGCTCCGCTAAAGAGATAAAAGTTAGATTCCTTTGTGTGAAAACTCGGTCAAGTGACTTCAGAAGTAATGAAAATCTTTAGGTGCGCTAGGGAAATTTATTTCTTCCAATAACCTGTCGCTGTCCTGTGATTTCTTTGAACATTTTATCTGAGCAATTGGACGGGTTTGTTTACTTATTGCGGCACCTTTTCAATCAATCTGTGGAGTTTTATGGCGCCGACAAAGCGGTAGGAGATAGAACAGAAATGTTTACAAGACCTGAGTAGGTTTATCAATGGAACGATGTGGGATTTTTCTAATGAGAATTAGATTTAAAAGGGGTTTAGGAGCGTAGATAAGACACATAATCCTAGCCAAGGAAAACTTCGAAATGGGGTGGAAAAAGGTTGCCGACAAACTTGACACAATTCCAAACGGATTGAGTTCCAATCCCAGAGTGGACGTACTAATGTGTTTCTTGTAAAACATATGTACCTACGTTATTATCACTCGCTTTTATCACAAAAATAAACAATTTCAACTGTCACACTATCACGGTTCGTTAGATACAGCCTGGTGACACGCGGACAGACAGACGGACGGACCACGGAGCCTCAGTAATAGGGTCCCGTTTTACCGTATGGAAACGGAACCCTAAAAATAAACTATCAGTCACACCATCACCACTGCTTCATTGACCGAATCCGAAAAAAATCCCTGGTACGAACACGTTTGGCTCAATAATATTAATAATTGACAATAATATTGCGCAGTATGCGGACCATAATAATATTAATAAATATACTTTACTGAAAAAAGTGCGAACCGATTTATTTTTTTTGCGTATTGTCAACGTTACGCTAGCCATAAAAAAATATAACTCAGTATTCTACAAACTACAAATTAAAGATCGGATGAATATTTTCAGTGCCTAGAGTTTGGTAAGGAATATGAACTAGAAAGAAATACATGTAATCGAAATCGCGAAAGGTATCGAAGTGTAGATCATCTCGAACAAATTGGTTTTTGGCGATATATTCAAGGACTATGACAGTATAGTTCGTGTAACGTAAGATTCGCAAGCTGACCTTGTAGGTTACAAAGTTTCAGACTTTAACTCAGTGTCGGTCTTGCTTGAAGGGTTGGATACAGCTGCTATTGAAACTTTAGTACTAACTTACTGCTGAGATACTTTAATTTGAATAATATATGGATCAACTTTACTAAAACACGTAAGTTGTTCAAATAAGCGTAAGCTTTTGCGAAAAATCGTCTCAGCTCTTTATAGCATTAAGTTAAACTTCTTAAATAAACTTGTCACTGCTTAGTGATGTATGTTGAATAGATTTCAATCTGTTAAAAATATGTATATTCTTTCTAGATTTTGTATGGTCTCAAATAGGTTTAGGTGAAATGGGGCGAAAAATCTACGACAAAGGCAGTATAGCTGAAAGTCGAGAAACCTTCCCTCAGGAACACAGCCTACGTTGAATAATATCAAAAGTGTACATTTATTTACGCAAATCCCACCACAGTGTTCCTTCATCATAAATCCCTCACACAGCAAATGTTTTCAGGGGTCGGTTTTAAAGCCAAAGCTCATGACACACAGATATATGAATCATATCTCAAAGGCGAATATTGTGACCGCAACACAGCGTTTTACTTAATTTCCTCCACACACTCGCTACTTTTAAAGTTGTTGGTCGTCAATGTTGCGACTGTTTCGATTAATGAGTTGCACTTTGACGCAACAAGAAACTGAATGAATATCGCTGTATTCAACCGCTGGATAATGATAGCATACTTTTAAGTAGGTACATACCTACTTACTTAGAAAGATGTTATATACAGACATTATACGAGTATTGTTATATTTGCAATAAGCAAAATAACTTCTGTAGGCTCTGAATTAGCATAAAGGTCGCATTGCGTTAGATGAAACCTGCCAAAACACATCGTGTCAATGTTCGCGATACTATTTTATTTTTGATGACGCATCCTGTCTACATTATATGAACCTAAAATTATGTTCTTGGTGCAAAATTATGGGGCCTTTTGCTATAATTTCCTATAGATGCCGTTGCCGTTGCTCAAAGGCTCAATCCTAAAAGTGTCGAGCGTGCGGAGGCCGTCTTTCATGCGGTCAGCGCTAACAAAGCCGAGTTTACGATCTGTGGTCACGTGCGATTTACGAAGTATGCATGTGAGTTTGAACCCTGACATCAAAAGCCTTTACGATTTGTTTAAGAGTAAGTTGCCTAGTGAGAGGAAAAGTAATGTTTGGTCATAGCATACCTACCCTTAAAAATTTCAATGTAGTTTCGTCTTTTGACTCCAGTTAGACGAAGCCTCATTTCAAAATATCTAAATTTCAACATAAGATGCACCTAAATTAGTTTACATCATACGGTGTTAAATCTGTGACTAACCTTTATTGCCTATACTTATACACTGTGCCGAACGTACGGACATTTTGTATTGTACTATTTTATTTTATCAGTATAGGATATTAGAGTGAACCAACATACCCTTTGAAGACTTGCGGCTTTGATCATTTTAAATACTCGTACGAGTCAAATTTAGCGTTGTTGTTCATAACTTGGGAATTATAATTTGCTGAAACATTCACAACGTGTTTAGTTTAATGATAGTTACAGAATTTAAACGAATCCTTGCTGTTATTAATTTGTTATGAGTTGGTACTTTATCTCTCTCTCTCTCGCTCTCTCTCTCTCTCTCTCGCTCTCTCTCTCTCTCCTCTCTCTCTCTCTTTCTCTCGCTCTGGGGCTGAGATACATATACACGTGTCGCCCAAGCCTGTGTTTTTTTAAAACCAATGTCGAATGTACCACTCGCGCGCGATTGCAAACTAATACCTACTTAGTAGTAATTATTCTATATAGAAGGATATTCCTTAGAAACTTAACAAGATCTATTCTTAGTCACCTACTCGTATGTATGTTGATGTTACCTATGTTATTTTTATGAATAAACTAATTTCAATGAGCAAATAATCTGGAGCCGCGACGATGAGCAGAGCGAGAGACGAGAGACGCCGTCGAATCGCTGAGCTGGTTTCTGCCGATAAAACGCTTACGCGGTAGCTAGCTGCAAGCCTCGAACTTGGGACCGGCGGAGAACGCTTTGCATCTATCGGGGCGTGGTGGAGGGCACAAGCTTTAGCGACTTACAGCCGAAATTAATATTGCATCTCCTATCCAACATTGAAATCGATCTTGGATTGCTGCCTGTCGTTCGATCGATTTCCAATCTGCGTGCCTTTATAAACCAATCCACGGATCGGTTATTGGCACGATTGATCCTAAAAATGGATTGTGATATCAATCCCAGGTAGCAAAATTTGACGAATGAATATAATTGTTTTTGTCGTATAATGTAAATGATTCTTATAAAATGACAGTCAAGTTGCTTGCCGCGAAAGTTAAATATTTTGAGGTTGGAATTTGTTTGTGAAAGGAGAAATCTGAAATTAATGTAAGAAAAATAGAAGAAAGAGGAAAAGAAAGACCTAGTTAATTATGATGTTTTTAGCTGGAACCCTCACCATCGCCACCAATACTAGCTGCACCAGCGGTTGAGTTGAATTCACTACATGAACTTGATGTAAATATGTATGTATCTTTTAATTAATATGCCTTTATAATATTATGATGTAGGGTGCATTGGGGTAATTTCGAAAATGGGTATATTCCGAAACCTAAAAATATCTACCATACGAAACAATATTTTTCTAATAACAACTCTTGATTCTTCTCGCCGCATCAATCGTCGCGAACCGCTAGTGTCAATGGTACGTGCGTTAGTGTTAGTAACCTACCACAAGTATAACCCTCAACTCATCTCATCAAAATTCCTATCTGAATTACCCCAATGCACCCTACCTATTTAGTTTACAGGTCACATTAAAATATTCTACACTAGCTGCGCCTCGCGTTTCGCGTTTCACCCGCGTTTGGATAATATACGATATATCTTTATGAATTGTAGTCTATGTGTTATTCTGATATGTAAACTATTATGATTGTGAAGTTTCATCAAAATCCATTCAGTAGTTTTGGCGTGAAAGAGCAACAAACACATACATACATACTCACAAACTTTCGGGTTTATAATGTTACTAGGATACTTTAATATCATTATGTTACTATTATTTTAGAGCAAGAGCTACCGTTGCCCCTTGAACATCTGTCTTAGCAGTAACAAGGAGGTGCTGATGACTCCACCCCCGGCTAGGCAGCTTGTACAAGAAGTGAGTGGTTATTAATCTTTTATGAACCAGAGTAAATCTTACTATCCTTAGTCCTTTTTATTGACTTACGTAAATACTCAACTAGCGCCTGGATGCTGTGTCATAAACCAAACATCACCCGGCAGCTCTTTACGAGCAACAGCTTTGTTGGCTCGTTACGTATATCGTGCACCAAGCGAATAAAGTTTTCTTTGACGCGACTTGGTGTCTTCCATTGCTGACACCAACTAGATAGGTTACCGATCATAATGAGGTAGGAGTAGGTATACTACGGAAAAATAACAGAGAATAAAAAAATACCTATGAGATGGGTTTTCGATAACTAAATTGAAAGCGGAAACTGGGCCAAGAGCAAGATTTAATGCAAATACACGTCCATATAATATAAGTGGAAAATAAATAAATCTTATGTAAAACTTACAAAGGTGGATTCTGACTTGTCACAAGTTGTGTTTCTAAAATTTCACTCGCGTTTTGTAACTCAATCCTGGCCTTTATAATTATTCTACTTGTGAATTTGTTATTGACGCCGATTTGTGGATACAATATTTAGACACATCTGTTCAGCTCTGGTTTAAATTTTTTGTGGTAACGCCGAGTGTCGGTAGGTATAGACCAAAGCAATGAGTTTTACAAAAGATTTTTAAACTCGGATGTTGGAATTTCACCTAAATACAGAGGTTTCTATCTATTCCCTCAGCCGAAATGTTTTCAAAACAGAAGCTCATTACGCTGTTAGTAATGTTAATCACTTTAAATTGGGTAATTTAACCAATCTCAAAATAAACTTATTACGATAATTACGAGTATAAGCTTCAAGATAATTATTGGTATATTGTAATTCTACGTAATCACGGCTCAGAAGCACGCCGCCGTTTCTCGTGTAAAATTAGATATGTCTTGTTAAACATTCCGTCTTATTAAATCGTAAACTCGGGAAGTATAAAATAAATAAGCGTTTATTTTAAAACTGCGCTATTCTAGAATCATTTTAGTCGTAGCAATTAAAAGCTATACTTAGTGTGAATTGCTCTAGCAATTGCGGTATGTCGGTGCTTACTGTATGTGTGGATCGCTGTGTCTCTATAGCAAAAACCTCAGGAATAAGCCTGATACAACAAAATAAAACCGTCCTCCGGTAGTCGGGTAAGAATAGGGGTGTCCAGACGCGGTATCAATTTATAATTTAAAATTATTTTAGTTTTCTATTTGCGTAGTTGGTCTTGGCTTTTTCTATCGAAGAGAAAACTTTTTATCTATTTTAAGCATCTAATTAAGAGCGTGAAGATTATGACTTATTATACTTTAAATATCGTTACGACTGAACTCTAATATTGTACGTTTCCAAAAGGGTAATTCGGAAACTGGTTAACGCCATTTTCGCGTACCAACTTCGAATAACTTGCGAAGAATGATTTATTTCTGATAGATAAAAGATAGAAAGCCGTATTTTTTTCTTGTTTTTCCTCACGTTTTATATTATTACTATACCTACTTCATTTTCTTAATGGAAGTTTAAGAAATTGCGTGTCACAAATTTTTCGACAGTGTGACTCGAGTTTTTTAGTATTTTTGCCTTTAGAAGGCTGCTTTGGCTTTTTTATTTTGTACGGTTACTTTGTTGCATGCCTTTTTTTTTGCTTAAAAGAAGTCTAGACCTTCTTATAATCTTTAGACAAATGTTTTCAAGACCACGACCGTAAATGAATAAGGCGTGTTTCATTTGAATATTTTTTTTCAAATCTCTTGTTTATTATTGGTTGGTAGGTTTGTGTTAGTTAACCATAAATCAGTAGTTTAAGAAAGATTAAACTGCATAATAAATTTATTAAGTAATATTTTAATCTCAATATTCGAGGCAGGTAGGTTACTTAATTATAATAAATTCAGTTATTTTTGTACCAAATTGAATCACTACCAGCCTAACGAAATAGGTACATAACGTCCACCTGCACGGTTTTGATACGTTTTGATTTTTTATTCTGCTTTAATTATTAAGATTCACATAATTATACCATTTTGCAGGAATCTTCAAGCCATTTCATCCGCCGTGAGAAAATTATACCTGGCAACGGATGTTAACGTGGCCTCTAGCGAGAAATCATAAAGAGTTAATACTTTAACTACATTTTTAATAGGCTTATGAAACTAGAGATAACTTGGAATAGGTTCTACAGAAAACACATAAAAGCATTACCTGCTTGAATGTTACTGTTACATAATGGTTATCATTAAGAATGATGAAAGGATCAAATTGAATTTTCGTATAAAATCACCACAGATTAGGACGTCTTCTTGACTTACAAGGGCACTTATGAAAGTTAACAGACTACCACCAGATTCGGGATACATTCGTTCGACAAGAACCGCTAAGACACTCGAAGCCAAACTTTCTCAAAGTTCCTTTTGACTTGAATCGTGAATCCAAACAGGCAGTTTATTCAAATTTAAAATAGGTACATTACAGCGAAACATTTCTCGCCTCTGACTGAGAATGCGAGATTTATTTATAAGAAAAACTCCGGAATAACGCTCGGCTTGTTCTTATTGCCACTCGGGTGCAGTTCTGTGCATTTGACTGAGCTTTCCTTTCATTCCGGCGGAAGCATTTTTGGTCATTTTGTTGGCTGCAAGTTCACTTAAGACGGTTTTGCTAGAAATATATTTTATTTTCTGAGGAAAACAGGTTATTTTAAGACTTCTATCACGAGTAATTTACGAGGCGTGAAGGTTTTTCATGGGCAAGCTTGTGCCTTTTCAAAGATATTGTGTTAATATGTTAGTTATACCTTTTTATGTTGCACGTGTCGATCGCAACACCTCTTTCTCAGTTGTTACTTATGCTGATAGCATTTAGATGAGAATACTTTATAGAGATCAGGAAATATCATCATCAACCAGTCTTCATCGTCTCACTCTATGGCCTTCGGTGGTATTGGTTACATCGGTGCACTACCGACAAGCAACAAGCCTCGCCTCCATTGGATCTCATGCAAGCATTCACTTCAATTATCGTTATTCATATTATTGGCACCATGAAGACACAATAAGGGGCTTACCTGTATCATTAACTTTACTCATTTCCTAGTTAGATGATGGTGAAACTTTATTTACGAAACAAACCTTAATTCACAAGTCAGTCAAACAAGTGTACCTACAATGAAACGAAACTTGGAGCAGGTGATTAAGTAGAACTGCCGACGACTGCTGACGGTATGTATAATTAAACTGCAACTGAGTTCCGAACTGCAAGTCTGTCGCCACGACACGAATATTACATTGCTGGCTACATCGTCATCATGTAGAGAGAGGACTAACGAATAAGATGTACAATAAGGAGTAGGAAGAGAAGAGTTTTGATTGTAACACCTACGAATAAAAAAACAGGAGGAAAGAAGGTTTTTTTTTTATTATTTACTGCGTTGCATGTTTGTAATAAGTTCATCGGCTATGAGAGATCGCTCCCAAGTCTGGTGCCTCAACATAGACGTTTCGTCAATTTGAAGCAATCTCTCACTTCAAAGTACAAATCAATATGAAAATCGTAAAAATTGTGGATTAAGGAATGCTGTCTATCTTTGATTTGCGTTCAAGAAATTGCAATTGGTACGACCCCATCTACATCACTAGCATAGGTAGCTTCCAGCTAATATTACAGTTGGACAATGTTACTCAGCTGCAAGCCTTGATGAATCTAGTCACTTCAATATTAACTCATTCTGATTGACACTTGTCTCCTCCCATCCCAGGAGCGTGCAGCGGGTACCAGCTACCGAAAGGACGTGCAACGAATTCTTAAACAAGCTTACTATTACTCTGGTATTTACAAAAGCAAGTATTTATTCAGCAACTGTACAAATGTATGCAAAAAAGTAGCAGTATATTGGGAAATTATTGACGTGTCTGTAAAAAAATATCTTCATACCTTTATGGTTCCTGCGGCCCTAAATTGTTTTGTTACAAAGTTTTCCCTTGTACATTAGGTATCTGTAGTTTATTATATTAAACTACATGATTACTGCGACTATTTACTAAACCGTATTTTATCGTACCTGTACGGTTTAGCAAATAATCGGAAGTATGGTTGGTCAATTTCTCATACCTTTAGTGGAACAATATCTTTAGTGCAAATCAATAAGAATCAGTCCAGTCCATAAATAATGCGCGTTAATGCACATAATATACATTGCACATAATATTATCGAAAAAAAAAAACTATATGTTTAATTCGATACGATTTTTTTACAAGTCATATTTGCACGATAGTAATATTGAAAAGTTTCCTAGTTCCTGGACGAAAGTATCTTCAGAAACGCTTCAGAGAACGAGCAAAACGTATTTCCCGGACAACACTTAGCAAAAACTTTATTTCAAGGTTCCAATGTATTGGAAAAGTTCCTCAATTTCCTCTTTCAGTGCGACAAAACAACTGCTACCGTGTTTTCTGAGAAAAAGGCATTCGCACTCGAGTTGAAGTTAAATTAGAATTTATTTCCCACTTGCTGGATGTTTGTTCCCGTCTTGCAAGCAGGATATTAAAGATCAACCTTCCATCTTGTAATGCAAGAGAGACGGTAATTAAGTTTGTGTTCTTAGAAGTGGGTAGATCTTTCTGAGATTAAAACCTGGAATAAAGCGATCTTTTAAGATATTTTCAATATGCTTGTATTCGTTGTACTGAGTCAGCCTCTACAAACAGAAAGACGAATCACTCGGGAATGAATCCTGGATCTGCCTAAAGACTTTAGGAACGATTAGAATAACTGGAGGTACCTAAACTAAATAAATAAGGAAAGAGATCTTTGGTAATCAGACTTTTCTACATCCAGTGATATGGTTATAGTTCTCGTGTTTTGTAATCCAGACCAATCAACCTATCTGGTAAGGATGGTGACAAAATACAGATTTAAGGTTTACCAAGTATTTCCGTTCAATGTATACATGAGTAAGACAATTTTTATACATCTGGTAAATCTGCATGATCGGAACTTCCCCAAGTACCTAGCGTTTCAATAACTGATGATATAAGCAGCTGGTTTAGCTAGCTAATCAACCAAAACAACCAATTTCAGATTGAAATGATTGTCTTGCCTAATTGTCATTGACGGACGACGGTAATTCGAATTCTGCCATTCTACCAATTGCCAGCCAAGTACATGACATTACGGTTCCCTACAACAAATCAGAGGTGTGATCACTATTGTCCCGTGAAGTGTGAATGATCTGTGAACTCCACGGTTCAAAGTTCCGAACAATAGTTCACCTACATACTCGCAAATGGTGAATGAACAATGGCAGCCATGCTCCGGTGGTTCTGACACAAAAGCTTGGAATTATTGATTGATGAACTGGACAGATCCGTTACGGTTTGGATTTGGTAATCTGAAGTAGCATGAAGAAGATACAAGAACGTTGAATTATTTTATAAAGTTGACAAGTAATTTTCAGCCGTATAAACTGCGGATCACGACAAATTATGATCTTTAGAAGAGGACTGCGAAATCGATGTTACCATATCCAAAACAAGCCAAAAAGCCAGCTTCTCATCTAGATTGCGCGCTTTGTACTCGTATTTGACAAAATATGTTTGACTGTGCATCGGTGGTGACTCAGCACCATGGTGAGCCATAGAGCCGTCAGATCCGGTGTTTCTGGTGGATCGTAGAGGTGGTCACATACTTCTTGAAAATGTTCATAAAGGAGGTAAGTGAATCGAGCAGAATACACGTGATCCTGACTTTGCAAGAACTTGATTTGACGCATTCTGTGAGCTTAGATAATATCTTAAACAACATGAAATCGCCGAGAAAATCTATTCTCCATCCCTGCACATCATTATATTGAAGAGCACTTCTCGCCCCTCGAGCTCGCTTTATAATTATTCGGAAAGTTTTCACTAATGTTTAACTCCAGGGGCGTCATCAAAGGATCGCTTATGAGTAATGGGAGGCCCTTGATGCCTCGCCGAAGGGAGGGGTTGTTTCTATGTGTCTATTAGTATATACAGCATTGAGTGCGTCGCGTTGGTACGAGATTTACCATGCATGCATATTCACGGTTGAAAAAATTAATAACGAATTAATTTTCACTAAGTAGTAAGTATAGGTTGTGGGTCTTTGGTACCTCATATCTTCTTGATTTCTGCGCGGAATCGCACGTGGAATAACCAGGATTGTTCCAAATACATCTGTAAATAAATTATACATTTTGATGATGACATTGGCGTTACTTTACCAAAGTTTTAATATTATAGTCTTAACTTAGTCAAAGACTTCGCGTACGCCCCGACTTCCCACACAAAGGAAAATATCAACTGCGCATTCCTTCCTATTTATTGTTCTGTAGGTTAATCCCCCCAAACAAGTTGGACCAATACAACCGTATATTCCCAAAGTTTGCGCCCCAAACAGAAACAATAGCTTCCAAGTTTGTCGGACCAGCGAGATCACGCCTCAACAACGTCACTGCTAACTACCAATAGTTCGGGTGTTATCTTTATTTGTTGGCATGGGAGTGACATGTCACGTCCGGCGCATAGATTTCGCTCAGCATTCGTGCGCGGAATTCTTCACGTGAATCATGTAGCGAGGAGCTTTTTATGAGACACGTGGTCGAGCGGGTTAGCTGCAACTTGGTCCTTCTGTGCCGTGTGTATTTGCCCAGAAAATAATCACGTCCTACAAGACCGGACACTTCCTGTAGTACTTGCCATAGAGTCTTTGCACACTTAACAGAAGAGGCGTGTGATTTGGCACATTTGTTATGTAATATGAGACTCATGGGTATGGGACTCCTGGATATTCTTTGCCAATCACTTTCTGTATTACTGACATGAGTGAGAGGCCGGACTAATATGCAGGTTTATTAAGATAATTTGACGCGAAGGACTAAAAAATCGACGTTGGAGCCGTTTAGCCGTATGAGCATAACTCATAACATGGCTCAAATATGGCTCTAAGATCATGGCAAAACACAAGATAAAAACAATCGAGGTGCAGTTGTTCCTCGAGGCTTACAATGGACTCTGACTCTGATTGATTCCGTAGCGTAATGAGTCGATCGGGAGCTTTATCGAGATTGCGTAGACCACAATTGTGCTATTCTTGCCGATTGCTTAGAGAATGCTCGGTTTGAATACATTCATGCGGTTATTCATTATACCTACGACTTGATTTAACAGCACATTAAACAGATTACTTGCTCACTCACTTCGCTAAATGTAGTGTGTTAGATTAAAACAGATACAGATCGTCGACGTTGAATGTCCAGACCTGGGATTATAGAACAATCTACAATCTGAGGTCAATACAAACAAATTAGACAGCTGTTCGTGCTGTGTAGGGGTTTTCTGGAAAAAAATTGCCATCCTATTAATTCCACTTAATTATCATTTCGTGGACTCTTACAATCAGGAGAAACAAACACACAAACAAAGGAGAACAACCAGCACGTCTCATCACTGAGTACTATAAAAAGTTGGTATTTCTTTCTTATATATTGCCACGGTGACCGCCACCAACTCGATAGGTAAATCGAGAACCCGCAAATCGATACCAATGAATACTACAATCTACGTACCGATATACCGTATAGCATTGCAAAATATTAATGTATGACTTATGGCTTGGCCCTGTCGTCCCGTTTTGCCATAAATCATGAAAACTGTTCAGGCTCGGATGACAAAAAATAAAACATTTTTGGAATACCTATAAAAGGGTCGCAGTTGATACTTAAATATTGTATCAAGGGCAATGTTACTTTGCAAATGTTTAGGGGTTTGAGAATGATCCCACTTATAGTTATCTCATCCTTATTGGTGGCTTATCCGTTAATTTACAAGCCTTCTTTTTATCTATCTTCTTGCTCCTTCTTCTATCTTGTCGTAACTGAAAGTTTGCTAATATTTTTTGCGTGGCAACGGTTCAACAAGGTTGGTTTGCCAATCACAAAATATATATAATTCAAGGTTACGAAAAGACACAAAATGTTCTTTCCTGCAAACTTTTACTTTCATAACTTGTTCCGAACAAAATTCTAAGAAGACAACTTTTATCATTAAACATTTCCCATACATCAAGAAAAACGCTTCATAAATCAGCTGAAAGTTTCTTTTTTTTAATAAAATCTTGTTATTCTGGTCCTGGCAACATCCCACTTCTGCAGAATTTTACGGGCTTAGTTTAGTAGTGCAAACACCTTGTATTTGAAATGCATGGGGCCTACTTCAATTTCTAAACTCATTTCATACTAAAGTAAAGTATATTATTAATCAGTAAGCACCTACACCGTAAACTCTGACCCTCTTGAATGTATTCACGAACGAGTTCCAACAAATTCACATCTTGTGTAATGACTTGAATTCCGTTTATGTACTAGCTAATGTTATAGCTAAAAACGGGTCTGATTCACGCAAAAACTAATTAGCTAAATATTATTGCAGTTTGCATAAATATTGTCTTTTTAAGTTAATTATTGTCTTGCTTCTTATTGTCATGCGCTTTGGTTCTTTCTGTAAGCTTTCTATCTATTTTGTTTGTACAAATAAATATATAGACGCATTTGCGCTAATAATTATATTTGTTTCCATTAGTAGCCTCCTTATTCGATCCAGGGACAGTAGCCAACAAAGTAAGGATAATAACTATAAAGATAGCGGGCGTTCTCGCCATCTTGGCTCGTTTTAGATAACAAGAACATTCTAGAAAATGTACGAATTGCATTCTGTATATGAATAGGTATACGAATTTTATTCTGAGAATTTGTACCTACATAAAATAACATAGACGTACAAGTAAAATGCAGTAATATACAATTCGTAAAAGTACCTGGAAAAAAACCTAAAAGCCCCTTTGTCTCCAGCAAAACAAACAAAACTTTAACCTATTTAAGCAAATGGAAAAACTAAAAATAATAAAATGAAGACTAATAATTCATAAAAGTCACATTAGGTGCTAAGGTGACCTAATCCAAGAGTTCAATGACCAACACAATGAATAAACTGGAACTAACCAGAATCTTCTATGCAAGTATGAATTCTAATTATAATAATAATTGAAGTACCTTAATATTATTAATTTATCATTTGATGCAATATATTATTGCATCGGAGTTTTGAGGCAATGATTGCTCACGCTCAGTTAGTTTGGTTTACGGTAAGGTGAGCAGGAACCTCTATCGAGAAAGTATACGATACTTTAACTGTCAAATTTGTTTTAGATTTGATCATCGCCTTGCAATATCGACAAGATGCGTACGCGAACGGTTACCTTGATCGATACGTTAACGATACGAACCGTTAAAATTATCGCGCTTGCTCTATTGCAGAAGTACGAATCAAATTTAAAAACGAATTTGACAGTTAACGTATCGAATACTTTCTCAATAGAGGTTCCTGCTCACTCTACTGATCACACGCTGCACGGCGTAGATTCGAATCCAACTAATGGCATTAAGAGCTTGGACTTCCGATGAAGGAAAATAGCATTTAAAACGTTGCTGGTAAGGCATCACAGTGTCGGTGCCTTGCTACCTACCTATAGAAGACTAACTGAAAATAGAACTACCAACTAAAAATAGAAGGTAATCAAGAAGTTCATCAAGTAGAAAATCTGTAACCAAATCCCTGTCGAAGTGTTCCGACAGCCGTCCTTGAAAGCTAGTCATATTCTAGGGTTAACATGTTTACCATCTTCGTAAGGAAAAATCGTCTTATTCTAGTCTACAAATAAATTACAAAAAAGTTACATTAGAACACAATAACATGTCCTTATACGAAACTTTCGTAATATATTTGGTCGAAATCATCAGTATTCAGATCAGGCACCCAAACTCCCTCCATAACAAGAAATGTAACAGATAATAATCGTAAAAATATTTATTGGAACAAGTCTTATGGTACGACAGAGCACCTGGTTCCCGCACTAGGGTCAGAACCAGTATCCTAGGACCCAAGACTCTTAAACTCACTGTTTTAGATTTTTGTAATTTTATTGTTATATGCACCGACTTGCCTTGTATAACGGACTGAGTTATATGGCCAATGAAGTATTCTATTCTATTCTTTCGTCGGATTAAAATGACGATGCCTCAATTTTGTAAAGGTACTAAAACTATAAATAGCTATTTTGATTGTGTTTACACATATAATTATCAATAACGTGACCTGCATTGTGTAACACAATTATTTCCCAACCATCAACAGCCTTAGCACTAACAGCAGCTGACTCATATTTTCTTTTGCAGGAAACTACATAATATGCCAGTGTATATTATACTATGTGTGTGACATAATATATACCTACTTCTTTTATAGACAATAACATAAAACTGGCGCGTTTACGCGCTCCCGTTCGCATTCCTTTTTATGGAATTGTTTGTGCTGAACATAGCTGGGACATCAATAGTCAAAAGACTAGAATAATATGTTGGATTCACAATTCATGAACGAGACTTTCCTCTCGCATTTACACGCAGCATATATAAACAAATACGAAGTAGTCTCTTTTCATGAGGTCACGATGGATTGCAAAGAGCCTGACTGCCTGAGTACCCACTTATCATCATCATAATCTACTCCACTGACCTAGTGTAGTTGTCACATGCTTTGTGGTCCTATGCGCTATGTGGGGAGTTATTCGCCAACTGGGCACGAGCGACTGGACACGGACACGAGTTTCTAGTTGAGGTATCACTATTAATTTCGTCATCTAGACACGCTAAGATGTTAAGTACGCCTGATCAAGTATAGGTACATAATATACTGTTTACCTCCTGGTATATAACAATAAAGGCAATAACAGGACAAGTTTATGCCCCGTTCCGGCACCCTCTGGCATTTGCATGAAAATCCATGGATCTTAACTTGACCACACCGATACAATATAATGTGCTAGCTTACACTACGTGTACCCAAAACATTCGCTTATAAAACGCTCATAAGCGCATGTCTTTCAAAAAGTGATATACTATGGTAAACGGTTTTAATGTATCTAGGTAAACAGTCAGCGAAAAAATTCGTTGAACCCTGACCTGTAAAACATATCTCATTAACACTAAAACTGCGAGTCACTGAAGAACCCGACAAAAAGTGAGGTTAGAGAACCTATCAACACATTGATTTTAGGTCATTTCAAGTTCATTACCTTCGCATGACACCAAGCTATAAATAGAAAAACGAAATGTTCATTGTTGTCCCGACGCGATACAAAGAATCTGACATTTGTAATGATGCAACTAGTGAACATACTTTTTGCATATAATTTTCATGTAAAAGTCTTTCTGATGACTCGGCTGACCTAGCGCACAGTGTTTGCAAATTTTATTGTTTAGGGATGACTAAAAGTGTTAAACAAATATGAGGAGTTTTTTTATGTTCAACACAAATACTTAGTTCTTATTGTATTTCAAAAACTATTACAATGTTAAAGGTGATTCTAGAGGTGATGTTTCAAAGTCTTGAGGTCGATGCTATCTAACATTTAGGTGCCACCACAAAAAAGTATTTGCCAGTAAGTCATTTGAAGGAACTAGGTACTAATAGGTCGAACTAGAGCAAAAAACAGTATAAAATGAACTAAAACTAAATATAACTAAACATAATCTCACAAGCAACTAATGACGTTCCCGAAATGCTGGCTGTGTTTGTCCCGATGAGGCTGCGTTTTTCCGACCATGAGGTTGTATTTGTCCCGATTTTGGAAAATACTGTTAGCGATGGCTCGATTTTCACTTGTTTTTAGGATTATGTTCCTGATTTATGTTCCCGCAGTATAACCGCCAGTATTTTCTGTGACCAAAAGCAATGCTCTAACGGCACGAAAACTGTTTCCATTTTGAAAATAGCCGCGGCTTTTATAGGGCACCAAACTTATCACTTTAACAGCTGCTCTGCGTATTTCTGTTCGAAACCTCTGTTGCATTTTATTTGGCGCAAGCCTGTTTGACTTTGATACATAGGCAATAGGTTTTATAAAATGAGGATAATCAAACACAGTTTATACCTAGGTCTCACATAAAATATTCCATAATATCTAGCAGGCGTTCCATATTTACTGCTGAATAACCAATTAATGAAGAAAAAGTATATCTAAGTAGATACTTTCCTCAGTAAGTTATTCTCTTAATAAAACACAACTCCAAAAATATGCAAATTAGTTTTCTTTTGTTTAGAAACACACATGCATAAAAAAAAAGATAATAAATAGTCAAGCGCGAGTCAAGCCTCGTGCATTTAGGGTTACGTGAGAAAGAGAAGCCTCACAGATCGGGTCCCGATCCGAGAGAACTGGGGGCTGTTGATTTTGATTTTTCTATGCAAATTAAACCTTATTTATGCTGGTGTATTCGAAGCATGAGAATTTGTGTGCACAAACTAACACCAGTCACCAGTCGCCGTAAAATACAGTTTTTTTTTAGTTAATTTATTGACATAGAACCTCGCAACTTTACCAACAACAAATGTTTTAAAGGATATAAAATAATTTGTTATTTAATCATAACTTATTATCATTATGTCAAATTTCAAGTTTTGTAGTTATAGTGGGAAAAAAGCTGTGAGAGACACGAGAGTCGTCGTAAAGGTTTGTCCGTTAAACGTAGGTACGTAACTCTAAAAATATCATTGAATCGACATTACACGTTTAAGACAATAAGTTCCTCCAAGGACTTTAAGTCCTTGATGGAGTTGATATAAATATAGGAGCTGGAAACACCATCTTTAGTTCACTGCTAGTGTTCGAAACGTGCAACATGAAGTGTGTTATATTATTTGCTTTGAGTTTATATATTTTGGGAGCGAACGCTGGAGTCGGTAAGTTCCAGTATCCTGTTTTATTAATTAAATTCTTCATTTCTGCTTCAAAAATTTCTGATGTATAGGTAAATTATTCAGCTTTTACGAATTGAATTTCATAGTTAAAAGACGAAACGACGGCATATTCCGGAAATTTGGTTTCATCCAGTATGACTATACTGAGTATATGAAAATACCAGGGTTGCATAGGATACAAGGAGGCTTTGTTTCTTGTGCCATCCAGTGTGACTACTGTGTTTTCTTACCAACTTAATAATATGTATATCAGAAGTAATATACCAGGATTGCATAAAACAATGAGGCCGTCTTTCTTGTGCCATCCATAATAAATGGTTAAGGGGATTTCTGGACTGTTTGCCCATTTTCCCCCCGCACGTGCAGTGTTCGCATGCACAGGGAAAAAATCTGCACGTACTCTTCTAATCAGTTTTGCAAATGTTCTGAATAATTTTCTCGTCCACAGCCGATTTCATCGTGCCGTGTCTCTGGAGCGATAAGAAATGCCTTAAGGAATCCGCCCAGAAAGCACTGATCCCCGTATCGGGTGGTATCAAAGAACTGGGCATGGCATCTTTGGACCCTCTCCATCTCAAATATGTCAACGGAAGCTTCGCTGAACTTCTATTGGAGTTTACGGATTTGGTTGTTACAGAGCTCGCTCACTGTGAAATCTCCGAAATAGAGTAAGTAGTGAATTTCAAGGTTATGTGTAATAGCACCTAGCCGTCTATCTGTCGCGGGCATGTAGCTCCTAAACTAAATGTGATCGAAACTAGATGTTACACAGTGGCACAGAATACCTATTAATATCTTAAAAGGGGCACTCTCTCTTGGTCTTACCACAAAATATTAGACCAGAGCTAAACAGAGGTTTCTAAAATTTCATTCGATAAAATCGACATCTATCACTCGCGTTTTCTTTTTCAATCCTGGCATTCCTGATTATTCTACATTTATATTTGTTATTTAGTTAGAAAAAGAAAGGATTAGACGTCAATTTGTGGAGACAATATTTAGACTCATCTGTTCAACTCTGGTGTAAATCTGTTATGGTAAGACGGCAAATGTTTAAACTATAGTTGTTGTGTGAACAGTAGCCCTCACGGTAAGAGGGGGCTTAACCAATAACATGGTGATAGGCATCCCCCCTCCTTTTGCCCCGTTTGCGGTTTACGACAGATTTCCTATTTGAGGGTCGTAACTAGCCAGGTGGACCCCATAGCACTTACTACCATGTCAGGTGTAGAGATTCTGTCGCGTGTCGTAAAAGTCTCTAGCCGAGGTTCGCGGGAAAACTCTCAATGAACGGACAAACAAAATATTTTCTTTTACATATACCTACCTACTACTTTATGAGTTTTTCATATTCATATTCATTTATGTTTTGTAAAATGTGCCTACTATAAATTAATTATTTTTGTTTCAAGGCGTCCTGAGAGGAAGAAAGCTGTGTTAAAATTGAACTGTCCTTTTAAAGCAGTTGCTGACGTTAAGTGTAATGGGAATATGTTGGGCTTTGATATCTTTGGAAATGGCAAATTCCAGATGACAACAGGTAAATAAAATTAAATACTATAAAATGCGAAGTGACATGCTTTTTGGGTTTATATCATTTGCCCCCGCAACATATAATTATTGTCATCATTTATTTTATACTTACTCTTAAATTTAAAACTTTTTACAATATTTTTATAAAAACCTAAAAACATTATAAAAAACTTAAAACTATTGTTTTATTGTATTTTAAATAAAATTTGTAAACCTAAAAACAATATTATTGTTATTATTATTACAGAAAACATGGAGATTTTCATTACCGTTTATATGGAGGACTTTGAGAAAGACGGCAAATACTATTACAAATTGGCCAAGTATGACTACACTTACAAGTCCGTTAAAGATTGTGTCATAGAGCTACGTAACCTATACGATGGAGATCGCGCCAGAGGTAAGTTATAAGTTTATGAAAGAAAAGTTGAACAATGTAATAATTTTACGGATATTACTGTATGCTTATTTGACTAGGTAGTCCGTAAATAGACAGACCAGCCGGCCGGTCACATCTTTTGAAAAACCGACAACCGCTAAAGTTGACCAGTTCTAGAGTGGACGCTGATTTACAGCCAAAATTAATATTGTATCTCCTATCCAAGATTTAAATCGATCTTGGATTATATGCCTATAGTTCGTTCGATTTCCAATCTGCGTGCCTTTATAAACCAATCCACGGATCGTTTATGACCCTAAAAATGGATTGTGATATCAATCCCAGATAGCAAAATTTGGATTGGATTGATTATTAATTTCGGCCGTTAGTAACGCTTTTGTTTAGTGCGGTGGTAGCCTAGTGGGCGAACGTTCGCCTGCCAAAACGGAGGTGGCTAGTTCAAATCCCAGTAGACGCACGTACCAATGTGTTTCTTGTTAAAAGGATTTTAGGCGAAGGAAAACGTCGTGAGGAAACCAACATGCCCGAGAATTATTTCCGAGGCACGTTATCCACCAATCCGGATTAGGCCTTTGGATTATGACTTAACCCTCCTCACGAAAGTGAGGGAGGCCTTGGCCTTTGCCCAGCAGTGGGACAGTTACAGGCTGAATTAATTCAACCGGGTAATTCATGGTTTCGTTTTCACAGCTGAACCGATGGAAGAGTTTCTCAAGACCAACTGCAATGAAGTGATCTCTGTGGTCGGCAAAGAGATGATGAAGAATGTGATTGGGTATTGCGTCAAAAACATGGGCAAGTTATTCTCAAATGTAGAAAAGAACCAACTCGAATTAGACGAGTAATCGAAAAATAAAGCAATAACAATTGACTGCGCTAGTTTTATTTTAGCTGTCATTCTTGAAAATGTAAGGATATAGGTACATCTAAGTAAATCTAATAGGCATATACTCATAATACTTTAAGAAAAATTACATTTTTCTAAAACTTATTGTAGCTAAAAAGCAGTTTTGTAATATTAAACAAAAAAACATCCTACTTAACATAATTATACATTTTAAATACACAAAGCCCTAGAATTTAAAAATAGGTTGTCTACCTATAAGTATATTTACCTACTACACATTTATGACTATAGATAAAAGTAGTTATAATAATATAATTACTACAGTACAGTTTTGATTATCCTATCCAAACATCAATTAATAGTCTTGTTTGAAAATATCTTAACCAAATCAAGCAGTTAACTGTCCAAATTAGTAACTTCCTATCACTTAATGATTTTTAAACTCAGTAATTGCATTTACATTATCATGCTGCGTACTTGAAGGTAGATTTCATAATATATTTGAGTTTGATTTTTTTTTTTAGTATGTGATCCGAGTTTAGTCCCATAATTAATTTACCCTGAATCAGCATGGGTAACGGGACTGTATTGGTTTTCATTAGTAACCCTGGTAAAGCTCATCATAAACGCGTATCCGTATTCGACAATATTCAAAAGATATACGGATATACGATAAAACAGTTGATATCTGAAAGATACGGAAATCCGATTAAAAAAAACTTATTTGTGACTTAAACTCCAAACATCAGACAACACTACGTCTACTAATATATAAAGTCCGGAATCCTAAGTTACCTTTCAAATGAAAACAGTCGTTCAAAATTGGATACGGATCCAAATATTATAACAAAGTATACCTTCACGACCAACGGCGCCAACATTAGACTGTTTCACTCATTTATTACACGTAATTTATTTTCTGTTTGACCACCTCGTAATTTACAACTAAACCGCACACATCTACTGTATTCTTTAATTACGTATACACGCATACTCGACTTAATCAAATATACATAAATATTGGTCAGTTTTACGGTTGAAAAAATAATATTGGAACATTTTTATACCCGATCTACCGCCTACGGAGCTCCTACTGGCTTTGGGCATGAATATAAATAATACGAGTTTATTGCCTCGCTACTTATAGAGATGTTTAATGAAACCCATGAAACCCCTCTGGTGCTGTAATTTACTTTTCATTGGCGTTGTTTAATATTCATTATGGACCTATCAATATTTATGCAGCAACGCAGAACAAAACTGATGCATTAATTAGCTTTGGGGTTCTTGAGATTATTCAGTGATCGTCTAGCGAGTTTCTTTACTCTTTTTATGCGCAGTGCATTTAACCACTATCTCACTTGGTGGTACTTTAATGTGATCGAAGAGTAAACATACTGAAAATTGGAATGAATAATTAAATAAATAAATAAATTATCGGTATAGAGTCAGCCTGGCTCACAAGTACCTACCACTGACGGACACCTCGATAGGAGTTCTTAATAGTTCTAAGTTCGATCGACTACAAATCGATAAGTCCCGTGAATCCGAATGACTACAAATCGCTTCTCATGAGCCTAACGACTAGTGATGGGCTCGTTCCATCGACTCGGCCATTGTAGCGCTGCCATTTGTCATTTGTCGGCGACATCGACAGCGACATCTTAATTAGAGCACTCAGCAGACAATTCTGGATATTGACTAGTGACTATGGAAACGTGCTAAATTAGTGCCAGCTAAAATAGCATTGTTCGATTAGTCTGTGCCTTTGATGATTTTGTTTAAATGGGGCCACCAAATGATGCATTTCGGAGCGTACATAATTGAGGAGGTCGTTAGTAATTGTCAAAGTTAACCAGTGTCTGAAGTAGTGAACAAGTACAACGAAAGACCTACCTCCCGGTAACGTTTGTTGTAAATAGCCCAAGATTAGTGCTTGGAAGTACTTAAGATGATGTTGACCACGTGGGTGAGTCATGCTAGGTAAAATACAAATTTCCTTCGTAATATGCTAGCGGCCTCGTACCGGTGCATTGTATGTAATGATGACCCAAGTAAGTACGAACGTTTTACTGGCAAGTCGCATCAACTAAAAATCTAAAAATCAGTCCAAGTGGGTGCAAACCTTACATTTCGGAAGTAGCATTCTAGTATAACCCGTAAACTAGTTAACTATTACCATTAACGTATGAAAATGTTGAACTGTTTAAGAGTGGCTAACCGCACTTCGTAAAGTTCCGAAGCCGCAACGTTTATGTCGGAATTGAATCTCGTAAAACTTTTACTGCCAGCATTCCAAATAATTAATTATTTATTTCCGTATCTGTTCGCCAAGTCCGTGATTTTACGTCTTACTTAATGTATTTTTAATTAGTTTTTTATGAAAACTTCATTACATGTGCCGGAGTTCAGCGAAACTTACCTGAAAATGTACAATTTGCAGGCAATTTGCGCACACACCATCAACTAGCATCACCACGCTTCAAACAAGGCAAATGAAATTACAGAATTTTAGAAGTGATTTTAGTTAACCGTTGACCCTCGCAAACGCTCTCAACAACATAACGTAGTCCCTAGGTACCTCTTTTACTCAAATGTAGGTACAAAATCAGGGGTCACGCCAAGTCGAGCAAAACAAAGGCACGGTCGTACCATCCTGTTCTCGAAGCTATGTCTTCCACCAAGCAAATCCTTACAGTGTAAGGTGTACAATTTGGCATTACTAACCCTGGCTTACACATACCTTATAAGCTAGTAATGATTACAAGTCAGTGACCAGCCACGGCGGAAAGGAAAACATCTATAAAAGACTTTTCCAAAGGACTTATAAAGTCTTCACACACGAACACTTCAAAAAGTCCATAACGACTTATTTACCGCCCAAACATGTTTAGGGTCCATTAATTCCTACATTATCATGTTGTGTCCTCAGTAAAAGTATTTCGTCACATTTACTGAGCAATACGAACTTTAGCCATAAAGCTTTAACGGCGAATTCTCAGACGCGACTAAGTGAAAAGTTGGCGATACTGCTGCAATACAAACATTAAAAGTATGGACATTGCGCCCTGGATATATGCGTGCCAATGCTAATGGCTAATACAAACTAACAGGCAAGTATCGATGTAGCAAGTATGGATTGAATATCCGGATTGATTTAAGCAGCACGTCTTCCAAAAACGACGCAGATTTAATTGTGAATTGTGAAAGTTTATGCGGCGTAACACTGCTAATTATTAGAAACTCAGACAATGATCAACTATAATCATTAACATCAGAACAACTGTACTGTACTCACTGATGTCGAGGACTGAGACGATAATCGGTGCTCCTGCAGTTTGGAATCTACTGCGTCTTTCCACCATACGCTACATTCAATTACTGAGTAGCACAGATATTGTGTGCATCATTACCATTACATTTTGTTTGCGCCTCGACCGCATATCGTTGTTTGTATTCCGCCTAACGAATAGCCTCAAAGGGATAAGGCTCATATTTGATGTTAATCTAGCAGTTTCCTTTAACTAATACCACTGTGAGCTTAAAGTATAAATACGTAAGCTTTCCGAACCCACTTTCACAAAGGATCCTTACTGGTATGCTGTATCGTAGGGCAACTCAAGTGGTGTCAACTTACAGCAAAATAAAAGAACGTTAAGGTTCTTTTGCACCAACTCTGCTATGCACTTCGTCCAGCTACTTTCGAGTGCAACAATTTTTATACGGATACCTTTTTTGTACGACAGAGAAATGAGACGAGTATTCCTGATCCGTTACAAGACCACCAACTATTTGGTTTCAATAAAGTGGTGTATACTTTCTGAAATTTAAATCAAAAGTGTAATTATTAGAAACTCAGGCAATGATAAAATATAATCATGAGCATAAGAACAACTTTACTGTACTCACTGTTGTAACACCAGCACCTTCCAAACCTAGACGACATGATTTTCCCCATACATCCACCATCCTCCATAATTCTCCTTCCATCCTCTATCGAAGTTCCTACGAGTACCTACTTCCGAATAACAGCTTAATAAGAATTAATGACAATGCAGTATTACCATGGATCGTTCAACTAAACAGCTATACTTACGAGCAAATCGATCCGATTGACTCAATCATCCCTTAGAAACTAGAAAGTTCGCTTCTGGCCCTAACCCTATTATTCCCCCCCATTTGCAGGCATTATGCAAAATAACCATAGCAGTTGGCTAATAGTAACCTTCGGTATACAAGGAGAAAGCATGTTAATGTTTTTTTTATGTTTCGGTCTCGCGCGGTTTTTGTATTTGCCACCCAGTGTTAAGCATTATTATATATCAACTCTACACGTAAGTATCATTATCAACCCTATAATATTTTAATACTGTTTACTGCGATTAATAAGCGGTGGTAGCCTAGTGGGCGAACGGCCGCCTTCGAAAACGGAGGTGGCTAGTTCAAATCCCAGTGCGCGCACGTACCAATGTGTTTCTTGTTAAATATATGTACGTAATTATCACTCGCTTTTCGGTGAAGGAAAACATCGTGAGGAAACCAACATGCCAATGTTATCAACATGTTATCCACCAACCCGGACTAGGCCCCCGTGGTGGATTATGGCCTAACCTTCCGCACGATAGTGAGGGGAGGCCTTTGCCCAGCAGTGGGACAGTTACAGGCTGAATTATTATTTTAGTTCCATCTCACTCATGCCACGCGGCGATCGCTAAGATGGCGGGCGGCTGCCGACCAATAGCGGTCAATAGCATTTCCCGCGCTTTGTAAATTCATCTTCTGCGCAGGTAGAACTGCGATGTGCAACAGCTGCAGTGTATTATGAACCTTGTAATAGTGATCTTAGGTTGATTGTAAGTTTTAAGCATTCTTTCGTTAATCTTCGGACCATACTTTCTTTTCTGCGCGAACGAAGATTCACGACGCACCATATAAGTTGGGTATGACTGTACATGTTAGTCTATGCCTCAAGTTCACTGACATTGCCCAGCTGATAACTAGGGTTGAACGATGGTTAGTTTTGCAGTAAACTTTGACGTGTATCAATTCATTACCGTAACTACTTACAGATTTATA
Source organism: Hylaea fasciaria (assembly GCA_905147375.1). Classification (NCBI taxonomy): domain Eukaryota; kingdom Metazoa; phylum Arthropoda; class Insecta; order Lepidoptera; family Geometridae; genus Hylaea; species Hylaea fasciaria. Next base: position 8,409,226 of record LR990202.1, on the reverse strand, counting down.
GTACCTCCAGACTACTTCGAAATATGTATGTGTATGCGTAGTTTCAGTATTACTACACCTTGCTGTTACACCTTGTATACACTTGTATACAATAATCTTCTTTAATGAGACAAACGATCGCGCTAAAACCTACTCTGAAACCAATTACCGACCATAATTTATTTTATGAAATCATTAAACAATTCCTTTTACCTTCTTACGATTATTATGACTGAAATAATAATACAGTGCCTATATACAACTGCTGTTACGAAATTGTATTGAGATTGCTTCATCAAGTGAATGTTTCTAAGAACGGAGCAAATAGACGTAGGAGGTAACGAATAACGACGCTTGGCGCATAGCTATCTTTTCCTACAATCAGTTGGAATTCGGTATTTAAAATAAGGATAAAGTGGAATCTATATTTAGAAAACAAATTAAGTTTTATCTTCGTCACAGTAGGTACATATTCGCCCACTGCTGGGCAAGCGCGCGTCTCGGCTCACTTTCATAGATGACGAGGATTAGGAAGAGGCCCGGTCCGGATTGGTGACCCTCTGAAACATTTCTCAGGCATGTGGGTTTTCTAATGAGGTTTCACCAAAAAGAAAGAGATAGTGACTTAATTACATATGTCTACAAAAACCACATTGAACCGTGCCCACACAGGGGTTTGAACTTGTAACATTCTGTTTGCATAGAAGGCGGACGTTCTTGCAATATTTTTTTTATTTTAAGTAATTTTTTCGCACGGTTTATACACTTTGCCAATGTCCTAGTGTCAATGTATAAAAATATTTTAAATATTTGAAATTTTCACAATAGGAAAGTCATAACTTAGCAATCCTCGTGGTTAAGAAGTCAAGTCAATTTACCGTAATAGTCACAATTCAATAAAGTGGTGGGTGCTTTACTGAAACTTTCTATGACGTTTGGGAAAAATATGAAATGACACGTTTTTTGGACCAAGTTTCCATGCAATTTTACAACGGTGTACAGTACCGGCCGTGTGTAGGAGCATCAGCTATGTTACATTAGTACACTGATGTTAAACTCTAGAAACTTGACCCAAGTCCCGATAACTGACAAGTCCCACACATAATAGGTATTAGATACCTATTATAAACATAGCGCCGGTCCTAAGCTGCAAGTCTGAACAAAGCCCAGAGTCGGAGCTCGGAACTGGGAAGCCTAACTACGGCAAAGACAACTGTTTGACCTGTAACTACCGTTAACTACCAGTAAGCTTCGCAATTAGAACTGTCAGTAAGGGTAACAAAGATGTGCTAATTATTAATATCGGTTATATGAGTTTTGATACATTTCACCGAAAATGTGACGTTGATGAAGTTTGTATTTTCAAACTTATTTACTTTGTTACTAATGTGTAATACTGATAGAAACGTTATCGTAAACGAGTGCAGGCAAACCACACAAGCCCGAAAGCTTGTCAAAAACGAGAACAGTGATCCAGTAAATATGTGTATAATGTAACAAGCACATCCAGTGAAGTGCATGACATCGCAGTAACCTAGAGGTCGCACTAAGCAGTCAGTGTCGCTTGGCGGTGGCAGTTCGGCAATTAAAACGGACATATGAACTGTAATACCTCGATGTACGAAACGCTGCTATGAGAATACTATCGTAAAGGAATTCAGTACAATGCATGCATGTTGAAAGTATGAAGTACCCCCCGACTACCCATATTACGATGCAATTACTCTATGACTCGGAGAACATGCAAAGCCATCGGATAACTTCCTCGGATACTAAAGTACCTACATAGTAATCGATTGATAGCATTCGGTTAAAGGCACTACAGGCAAGAATAAAAAACAATGCATCGACCTCGGCACCTCCACAAATCGTACCTTCATGTCCTGAGCCCATAAATATTCATCCTCCGAACTGAAGTGACTGTTGCAAGTGGAAATTGAAGGTATTCCACGCTGTCCATGAGACCATATATCGTCCCAAATCCCATTCAACTGTTGCCAGCAAATCCATACTTGAGTGAGCATTAACTAAGTGTATATATATTCCAGGTAACTATGTAGATTCCAGAGTAATTCCAATTTTGCGTGATCCAGAGTAACTATTTATGTTACAGAGCAATTATGCATGTTTCAGAGTATGAATGCATGTTTCAGAGGAACTATGCATATTCCCCATATTTTGTATACAGAAAGGACACTAAGATAGGAAAAATTCCAAAAATAGGACCAACTCAGGAAACTTTATCAGTCTCATACAACGAAAGCTTTCCCTAACAAGATCAAGATTCCCTTTTAAAGAAACCAAACATCTCGCCGCGATTTAATCAAGAAACCGCTGACTACGCAGAAAAACGCGAGTCTATCACCATTCCACCTCAGGCAAATATTGACAAACTCATTACCCTCTCGGAGGCAGTTCTGGCACCCTCAGCATCTATCTCGACGCGAGATAAGGGTTGTCAGAACGGTGTCGTTTGGAACTGTATCGATTCCACGGAGTCTACTGGAGCGATACGACACGCGTTTGGAGAACTCTTATCTTGGAAACGTTTATGTGATTGAATCGAGTAGCTGCAAACAGTTTACAACTTTAACTATTATGGTGGAGCTTATTAGTTCAATCGCAGTATTATAATAATGGACGGTTGTTGTTTGTTTGTCGAATGAAGTAGTGCCTGGGCATTGAGTTATAAAAGTATGTTTCAACACAGGTTGATTTTGATTTTTTACAGCGATTTTGAACCTTCTAGTGTAGAAACTTGGAATCAAATTGTGAAAGTTTAAGTGTACGAACTGTGAAACGACGTACCTATAAGGTAGGTACTATTGCGTTTCTTTTGAGCTACTGATTCTGAAGTGGAGTTCAATGTTTTATTTTCTAGAAAACGTTTATTTGGAAGGCTCTTATCTCTCAGACTCAATCAAAAAGCTAGAAAATGTTTCAATAAGCTCTTAGTTTAATGGGAGTCGAATAATAATCCTGAATAAACTTTATTAATAAAATAAAACAGAAACGATTCATTTATTTTGGCTACGGTTCGTCAATTTTGCGAGAGTTTTACCGACTACAGAGCAATTAGTTCATTCAGATCCAACAAGAGCTTGAAAACCAAGGAGATTTCCATTACAAAAAAAACACACACAAAAATAAATTTTAAGAGAGAAAGCATTGAATTATTGTCATTATTCATGTATCGTCACCCAATTTTAGTATTTATTTAATGTAGAACTATTAGTTTCCGAATGGAACAACGCACATACTTAGATTAGTTTTAGTGTTTACTTTTTAAAATAAATAAATAGGCACTTACCTTGTTAAAGTAAGAATACGTAGGTACCTACATAGAGGTACATACTATTTGGGGCACCAAATCAGAGCAAATCGAGAATCTCAGTCAGTAAATATTACCATCCTAAGCAAAATGCTCTCAACATAAAAGCTTTCCAGTTAAACTTCTAAATATATATTTCTACAGCCATCGCCAGCCGCTAAAAAAACGTCGAGTCCTTAAATATCAGTATTTATGTTTTATTATAAGAACAACTTCAATAATGGAAGCCTCGAGGGCTGACCCACATAATGCGACATCAGCGAGATTTAAACCTATGATTATTATGAACACGGTGGACAATTGGACATAATACCATAGGTACCAAATATTACAAATTATAATATAGAAACAAATTACATTTGTAATTCCGTCAATTCATACTTCTAGCAATATTTGCGTTAAATAACGGTACAGAGTAAAATTAATGCATAGAACAAAATACAATTTTGTTAACAAATAAATTATTTTCCGTATATTCAGTATAGTCACTCTAGTTTCTTGCCGGTTCTTGTCGAATAGATGTAATCAGTGGTAAAGTCATTTAAGTGTACCTAATTAGGAGTCCAGTCCTGGAGCCCTTCTGATACATATGTTCGATGTATGTAGGTACAAAGCTGTGATATGTACCTGTGATATGATGTGATATGTGATATGTGACCGTACCTACCGACGAAATTAATGTTAGTGTTTTACTCTTAGCAACGCTCATACTAACGTTCAACAGTTTTGCAAACGCGCCTGTTTATATTCTAAACTCATTGATTCGTTCAGGCACTAACGTATGAACTAAGCTCTGTATCGAGCCAGTGATCGTAATTTGCGATTCGAGCTGATCCACGCGGAATTGTATTGTAACCTTCGCCCAACATTACGACGGCAGCAAAGGTCACATGGTCCGCCGAGATCCATTCTCACTGATCGGATCGCAATCTGTGCGTAAAACGTTCTTTACGCGACGACGCCGCCCGCGGCCTCGTTCGCTGTCAAGAAGATACTTTAGGGGAAGAAATCCCCGCTTTATAAATTGCCCTCCTATCTAAATCTGAGAGATAAGTGCCTCTGAACTTTCCAATTTCGCTACACATCAATAACAGTGACAGCGGCGGATAACAAATCAAAAGTACTGCTCTTATGGGGCCTGACGGATGGACGCGGCGCGAGGTGATGGTTGATTTGTGGGGATATATGATATTCGAGACGTGGAATATGATTCGAATGGAAAGTGGAACAAAAAGAACAAAAAGTGTCATAAGTTTATGTGATTCAAATATTTCCTCGTTTTATAAGATTTTATTTAACTTGCAATGTCTGTATGTATTACCCAAGACTCAATAGGTTATGGGGCATAGGTAGGTAAGTCTTCTGTAACGGGCGTATTCCGAAGCACTGGTAGGGTCAACGGAGTTTCCTTTTCCTGTCCAGAATCTTGGTAGGTACAGCTCTTGAAAGGGAAACATCCTTTTTCAAACTCAAGTCATAATCAATTACTGTTCAATTTAATTTATCATGTTTTATGATTCTCTTTGTTAACGAGAATTATTAGCTGTTTGACTTGTAAAAGTGCGAATTTATTGCCTTTTTACAATAAATGCTTTGACTATGAATTTGACTAATATTTGCTATCCTACCACTCAGAACTGCATATTGCAGATTTTGCAGAATCTTGCACGGTACTGCATTGCGTTTAAGTATATAAACATGTACTTAATCAATCATGTTTACTGTCTATTTTTTCATTAATGTAATGTTAATCTTGAAATAAAAATAAATGAAAAGGATTTAATACATAACATAATATTGAGAACAAACACAACTTGTTATTCCAGCAAAACGTGTATGAACACTTAATTTTGTAGCGTGTCCTCAATCTGCTGTAATATCGTAACGACAGTAGGTGAACTTCAACATACTTTCAAAACTTTTAAGAGTGTACCACCAATTAGTATTATTAGTAATGTATGCAGTATAAGTGTTCATTATCATGATGAAGAAAGAGAGTTTGTTTTGTAAGAAATAAACTTAGAAACTGGTAGAACAATTTCGAATAATAAATGAAAATTATAATGCGTCAACGTAATAGAATAGTAGGTAGGAAACTGTAGGAAATTTTATATATAAACAGAATACAGTAAATAAAAAATGTGCAAAGTGGCATGGTTACCAGCTCGCGATATTTGTGGAGTAGATGTAGGACAGTGTTAGTCAATCGTTAAACTGTATTACTGACGCACTTGTCCCATTTACCCTTACTGTTCACACAGTAATCTGGCAATGTCCACAACGGAACCGTTTTAATTTCAATAATGCATCCGCATGATGCTAGGTAAATTATGATGCTTCAAGCGGGAGTGAGGGGGGAGGTAGAGGGTGGGGGGGGGGGGGGGGGGGTAGCTTATGAAAGGGGTAATTTTTTCCATGACATATAATTATACAATAGCTAAAAATAATAAATAAAAGGTGGTGACTAGACCACGCGGGTGAATTTTATTGCGGTCGTGCTAACAACTAACTCAAATTAAAAGCTAGGTCCAAAACAGTTCAAGATCAATAACTTGGCAGCAATCAATGCATTATTAAATAACAACCGTAATCTATTAGTTTCAAATGAGCCAACGAAATGCTCTAACAATTTGGTTGGAGCAATCGCCCCATTCAGCCGCTGCAATGGGCCGAGACGGGCACAATATCAATATCTTCGCTCAAACAATGACGCTATACGGCAGTTACGTAGCTTTGGATTATTTGTTGGGCAAGATTTGAAAATTATTTATTTTACTTATTAACAAAAAAAAATGGTTTTAAAATAGGGCATTGCAATGTAATACTGTTAGCCATGTTTAAAGATTCGTCACTCTTTCATCAAGACGTTATGTAGGTAAGTACTTAGTTTAAAATTGATTTCTAACGCCTTCTTCAAAAATTTTATTGTTATATTGACAAAATTATACCACACATAAAAACAGACTGATAGGAAGCTAGTTAATAAAAAACATGATAATAATAAAACCACCTCTGAAGACTACGCTTTTGACAGTCTCGTAGGGTCAGCTGGTTCCTACGAAGCTTGATAACTGTCTCGAATTATACTGCACTTCAAAGGCGTCATTGCTCCAACAAATTGCTTTTGAAATAGTCTAACTAATTGCGGGAATTTAATATAGTCATACTAATATTTCAATATTGTTAGCTACCTATTTATTTCGTGACACATCCACTTTGTGCCCATGTAAGTGAGATTTACTTTTACAACTTAATAAAGAGACAAGTAGGTCGTTTGTGTGCTGGTAAGTGCTAATATGTCCATAAAATTGTATAATGCCACTCTGAATTTTGATAGTAAAGTTTTGTGTAGCACTGCACCGCGCCGAATCACTACCCTTTATTGCGACAAACGGAAAAATATCGTCAATTTTTTTGCAGAATAGACCCCCAAAACTAAAACCATACACGGTGCCGTAATCTGCCCGTGCCAACATTTACATACACCACTGCAAAATACTACCATCATATAAATTAGAGCCGCTACTAATATATCTCTTAAGGTTGAGTTTAGGGCTGTGTTGTTATTGTAGCACATTCAAGCTGGGTTATTATCTCAATCATTCTTGGAACAAACAACGGTTTACTTCTAATTTATGTAATTTCCTTAGTTACTCTCACGCCTAAGATATCTGTAATTATTGTTACACTGTTCGTATAATTTAGGTAGGTAATGCCGTTTCGTTACGTACATTTTGTGTAAGGTCCAAATACATTTTCGTTGGGAATTTTTCGTGGATTTTTCCAATCACGATAAATTAATTTAAGTACTTGCCTTAACTTTTTGTATAAACCAATAGTCGGCCAACCGCAAAGTCGTTTCTAGTCTAGCATAGGTGGCACATATGCGCATTCAGGTTGTAGGTATTATTATATGCGTACAGAGAATCTAAAGCTTACATATCTGGGGGCACGGCAGTGCCCCCGCCAAGTCGAGCAAAACAAAAGGCACGGCCGTACTATCCTTTTCTCGAAGCGATTCGGGCCATTTTCGACCCCCTGTAACTTCGTTATGGATAAAACTAGAAGCCTAAATTTTTAGTGACCAAGAGGGCATCACGACTACAGGTAATAATAAAAATTACATCAAATTTGAACCATTAGTTTAAGAATTATTTCAAGTCAAAGTTGCTTAATTTTGTTGCCCACTGACTGACTCACCGATCATCAAAATTCTAAGGTACTTCTAGCCGTCCCACAAGTTTCAAATTTTGAATATAGCTATTGTTTAGCCTATAAACCGAGGAAAAATTCTGACATTTCATAATTTTCATCCCGTTTTCTAGATATATAATCTGCATAAATAACTTTGTATTCCCATATAAATCCCATTAAATTGTATGTGATTACAAAGTTACTTTTACAGTTCATAATTAGACTTCATTGAAATTGAATGAAATGGGTAACAGGGGTTAAAAATGAGAAATGGCTGCGAGAAATTCGACAGATGAGCACTTTTTAAAAACTTCGACGATAGGTACACCTACCGCAGATAAAGAGATACAAATCCCTATACTATAGGTACCTATTACCCACCTACACTTTTATAGGTTGAACAAATTCGTTACCTAGGTACATTAAAATAGGTACCTAGGTACCTTATACCTAATATGCATCTGTGGAGACGCAAAGACACCCGTTCATGATAATCTATGAGCATGACCTATGTTCGCAAGGGGCCCCGGCCGGGCAGGCGCGCGGCGCGCGTTTTTGCGTGTTTCGCAAAAAAAAAAACAAAATAAAGAAAGAAAACCTACAAAAAGAAATGAGATCCCATCAAAAACATTACATGTACAAAAATGCACAAGTCTCGCAACGCAGTTTATCTGCCTTAAAAAGTTGTGATATCAAATGTAAACCAAGTCGGTTAATTACCTACCTACTTATTTATTTCTTTAGTAAATAGAGTGTCTTGGCGATTGTACACGGCAGCATAATCTACTAGGTAATCTAAATAATATAGTATTCCGTGTAGGTATCCTTTCAAACAAATACAAGCACAAAGCGCTATGTAGATTTATGTTGAAGTGTGCAATTGCCAAGTCACTCTATTTACTAAAGAAATAAATAAGTAGGTAGGTAATTAACCGACTTGGTTTACATTTGATATCACAACTTTTTAAGGCAGATAAACTGCGTTGCGAGACTTGTGCATTTTTGTACATGTAATGTTTTTGATGGGTTTACTTTATGCCAATAGCAAAGATTCGAACCCTCTGTCGGTATCTTTGTTTACTGGTATAGATAATCTAGGAGGTTTCAAGTTGGCAGGCCAAATTAAATAAGGCCATAAGCAGTGCATTTTGTTAAAATACTTATAAATTCTTAAAAGCTATTTTTAGATAGGTCAAATAGAACTAACACAAAATAATCATAAAATTAACTGAGTCATGCTGGCGAACCTAGGCATCACTTAGTTAATGAGAATTGTCATCTACCCTTTTTACAGCAGTGGGTATCGAGGGAAATGGCGACGTGGGCTAATGTCCTCAATGACTTTACTCTTGAAAAGGGCAGCGTACTTCAGCGGCCTCTTGAGTTTACTCTGAAAAGTGGCACTTTTCAGAAGCCCCTTGGGGCTATCCCGTTGCCCCAGTCGTGCTCGAGTACGTCCCCGTGCTCTAGTTACGCTGTTTGAGCATTCCTCGGTTGATCGGGCGCGGTCAACGTTCAGCGCACTTGATCGATAAACGCCAATAAATGGTGGCCATCGATGTTTGTTTACCGTTTTACGAGTTTCCTTGGCGTGTTGTGACATTTCCTTGGTCACTTGAAGTAATGACGCGTCGAGAAGCGACCCCAGGGGCAGGTTCGTTCATTTTATTGGACAGGTATTTTGGTAAACAAAGTTTAGTACCTTTACCAGTATAGTCAAACGGAAAATGAAGGTTATATTTAGATGATAATTCATTACAAATTAAGTAGATATAAGTGAGTTTTGACGGGAATCCGATAGTGAGACGTTGTTGGTTTTGCATTATTTTCTCAAACTTGGGTTGCTTCGAGTGTTAATGTGTAATATTGGTGGAATATTAATCATTGAGTGTTCGTTAACGTGCAACAGTGTAGGCGAATGATACAAACTAAAAAAACGTGTCATTACGCATTATTTCCAAAACTCCCAGGAAGTTTCAGTAAAGCATCCACTACTTTACTGAATCGTGACTTTGACTATGTAAATAATTGACTTGACTACTTGACTACGATTGCTGTAATGCTGTGACATGACAATCCTATTGTGAAATTCAGAATTATATACTTGACACTGGCTAAATGCACAAACCGTGCGAAGCCATAACTAAAACAAAAAAAAGTAGATAAGAGGTTTCTAATGTTCTGCACAATGATAGACTCAAGCGAGTCTAGTCTGTTATCAAAATGTACTCTCAATAAATTGAAAATATTGTATGCAGCCGTTATGCAGCTGTTTACCATAATTATAGCAACCATACCGAGTGTTTGGTTTGCAGCATGGGCTTCAGTAGGGAGAGAGATAGGAGTGGAAGTTATTTCCCATAGAGACAATGACAGGACAACGTCTGTCGGGTCAGCTAGTACTAGTAGGTACAGTAGTTTAGTATTCTCTAAAAGGCAGCAGTGGAGGGTAGCTGCCAAAAATAATACAAACGCTACGCTAGTGTATAGTTGCATTTCGTCCGACGATACACCGCACACCGCGCACTCGTAAAAACATGGAGCTAAAATAGGTATCTACTTTGTACCAGGTACTTGGTACTACAGTAGATACCTAAAGTGAGAAAGCTGTCGCCATGCGCGATATATCATATCGGTCGATTCAAGGAAAACGAATGTTTCTGCTTTTTCGCGTGTGCTACATAATACACATAGACTGAGTAAACCCCACGGACAATATTTAAGTAGCCGGTGACCGACCGCAGATGGAGGCTCATCGAGTGCTCGCAGCAGTCTAAGGTAAATGAGTGCGTTGTATTCGTTGCGGCGTACATCGTGTTTTTGTACATCGCTTTTCATCGTAAACGTATTGTGCCAGTGTAACAGAAAGCCACTCCTATTTCGTCTTGGTGCCGATGCTACGACCGTCCTTGCCCGCGTACCATTGAATTCACACACGTTTCAACATAATCTGCATTATAATAAGACCCAAGCCTATAAATTGAGATGTGAGAGTTTGACCTGCCCTTGCTTCAAAGTATCTCGTCTAGTAATCAAATGGTGTCCCGATTCAAAGTTAACCGCCGATTAATCAAAGTAATTAATAATCGTGAGCACTACAATAAGTAAACCTGCCTTATTAAATTACGCTTTACATAGAGATCGCTTTATTTAATTTGCATAACAAAGGCCAGATATAATTATTTATTTTAAAGTCACAATGACTCCAGGACCGAAACAATCGACTCCAGGGCCTTACCAAATGAGCATTTTATTTTGTTGGTGCTCTCATTTACAAACAATGCAGCTCGACGGCGGTGGAGATTTCATCGTCGATTATCTGTGTGGGCCTAGCAGTGCTGCCAGGACGTCCGCAAATGCATTTGAATTACCCAAGTGCTTAAAAAATACCTGTTCTAACGAGTTTTCAAAATGTTTGTAAAGTTAAGCAAAACCAAATGCTTCGGATAATGTGTTAACGACCCAAATTGAAATGAAATTTAATTTTTAGTAACAATTTTTATTGAAACACTTCAATTATCGTGTAGAAACTAGAAATACAGAAAGATCTACCGCCCCTAAGACTAACAACATATTGAATGTATGGTATATTTCAGCCCCGCCCGGGGAGCTAAGATCACTTCAGAATCTCCTTGTGTCATGGGAGAAACCGGGGTAATTAAGTCCACGTAGCTTCAGAAACAACAATTTCTAAAGGAAACTCGTGCGCTCTTGCAACTCCAGCCTTATATTTTTTTCCGAATGGCGACTGGCAAAACACAGGGCATAATGAACGTATTGACGCATTAGTTTGTTTAGAGAAAGCGTTCCCGATTAAAGAGATAAGAAAGAAAGAAACAAAGGCATAGTTCAGAGATTGAGATGTGTATCGGGAAACAGACAATCTTTTGTTAATTGCTAATTTCCGTTTGGAGAGACTGGAGTTTGGAAAGTGTAGACAATACTATACATAGACATAATAAATAGGTATTTCATCGCCGATCTTGGTACCGCCTGTATTCGTTTCACGCTGGCAGAGCGGTCTTTTGACAAAGTAAATAGTGACACTTCACCAGTGTTGCATTTTGCATATTCAGTATTATTATATGCTGAAGGCATGGCAACACTGAAGGGGCAGTACAAAACTCAATTCTAATAATAGGCATCATCATACATTGTTTCAGTACAAATGGGTATTTACTGCCATCACGCACACACATATCAACTATGAACGATCAGAAACGACCGCTAGGTAATGGTCCCTTAATTAATTGTTATTGCGACTCAATAACAACCTTAGCCGATAGGCTTCGGGGATAATGTGGCTTATATACGAAGGATAACGATACATGTAGTAATTATCGAGGATAAATCCTCATGTAATTTATTGTTACTACATATACCATTTATCGGTGAACATCTATGTTGATCTTGGAGTTGTATTCAATCGCAATCACTGAGACTATTTTATAATGAGTCAAGGGAACATTAAGGTAACTCCAGTCAGTTGTTTTTTGTGAGAGCTCGAAGCAGTCTTTCTGTTCGGGTATTTATAAAGAACTGCGTTGTAATTAGGTACTATCAAATAACATGAGATCCAATGACCGTCAAGAGTTAGGATCTCTCACCTGAATAGGATTCCCTATGATTAAAGGAATCTGGAACTATGAAGACAGGTATCATAGCATCCTACGAGGAACAAATAATTATACTCGTTTCTACCAACGCAGTTGGAAAACTATTTTCATGTAAGTTCTCAGAAGTTATTTCATCGTATTTTCCGAGTAACAGAATTTAATATAATATAATACGGGATAGAAGTAATCACACAAGTATTCGTGTATATGCAGAGCCATTTCGGTACTATCCGATGACAAAGACAGATTTTTTCAAAAAGTGTACCTTGTTGTAAGTATTTACGTCCAATTTGTATTAGACAAACGATTTACCTTTGCGTGGAATTTGACATTTTGAACTAAATTAATTTTATCTCTACGGCAAACAATTTGTGAAATTCGAGGACTTTCAGGAACGAAATTCATGAAGAATGCGAAGCGGGCAATGAAAAATCACAAGGATCATACTATCTACGTAGAAACTCTCGTTACATCAAATAATGGGTGCACACATCCATAGAAACTTTCAAATGAATAAGTTTTTCTACTTATTCACATGTCAATATAGCATATTCAATTCAGACAGTGGAGAACTCTGCCATTGGCTTTGTTACATAGAAAATAACAAAAAAACATTGTATTTTCAATACAGGAACATAATAATATTATTTAATGATGATTTCCTTCTTTGATTGTGTTTTGAGCATATTTTCTGACATTATTTCAACGTTTAATTTACTGATACTAACATTACACTTACCTACTACTTGCAACAAACATTTCTAAACTATGAATTTAAAAGTTTTATTCTTTATTTTGTCCAAGTGTCACCTCCCATACAGTCTGATTTTACGGCCGTCTAAGATGAAAACGAAGATACCCCAATCCTAAATCAAATAGTGGTTTTATGAAGAATTATTTACGGACAAATCGTGTATCAAGTTAGTGCTAAGTGTGAGTTGTTGGTATATTTACGAGACATGCGAATGTTCGAGATGATATACGGGTTTTCAGCGTTAGTTTATAGTGGCTATAAAACGGGATCAGCTAAATTCATGGAAGTAGTTCGGCTAAATATTGTCTCTGAGAAACTGAATTATGTTGGCTAGTGTTAAATTTTGGCTCCGCAATTCCCCCTATATACCGAATTTTAAATGCCGATAATTTGCTTAAATTAATACTCGTAGATGTAAGGAAACTACCAGGAATCGACTCTGGCATTTATCTCTCTAATCATACTTTTCAGAATTCTTTTTATTTTTATGTGGAATGGATGTCGATGAATAATTGTTGCCAATATTTTTGGGAATACGGTAGCGGTTTCGTGGACATGGCATGTTTTTAGATCTTTGTAGCTAAATTTTTTACTTTGATCTCCATATTGTACTTGAAATTTTTATATTTCCCTCGGATTTTAAATTATACACCGTAAACAGACTACGTTCTCGCTATTGGAATATATATATGTACTACAAAATAGGCCTCAATTAATAAGCCTCTTTAACGACAGTCGGGTATTTTTTTAATAGTTTTGGTACGATTACAATAACTTTACCCAAAATATACGAGTAGTGCAAAAATACTAAACGAGTCTATTCCGCAGTAATATCTTCAGTAATACCTAAGTCCCACTGTAGGCGCGACCCATTTCGGCATACATTAGTCCAATTTAGAGTAACACGGAAACGGAAACTATCAATCATCCGGCGACATTTGCAATATAGACATAGCGTATTCGGTTTGCGTAATATACGGCATAGGCTGTTGTGCTGATGAATTATGACCCGGTGTTGTAGGTTTAGGCGTGAAATTTTGCGGAACACGGATTCAATTATAATCCATATTGCGATAAATTATATGTAGAGGAAAATTATTTCAGCGGGATATTTTTAATATGTTTAGAGAAAGTTTATTTCCTCAAAAGTAAAGGGTGACGTTACGTGAGAAGGTATCAAGTACTGACATTGCTACTATTACCGCACATTTCTGGATAATTTTCTCCAAGGCTAGAATGAGTAGACATCTTCTAGGTAGGTATATCGTACCATCAGACAAAACACCTCACTCAGCTCTCATCATAGCCATTTCAAAGACAAAGCAACTTAACATGGCAACTAATCCTAAAATTCTTACAAGACAGCGCGCATATTTTCACCACTGAAATGTACTAGCCCGTAAGCCCGTAACATGCAAACCTTTCCTTCTACCACTACTAACTATTTATTACAAGGTGTTACTACTACCCGAGCCCCATACAGTAAACCATAATATTATACCCCTAAGGTTTACATTCCCCTTGGGAAATATTGGGCATGCCTTCACCATCCTGCAGTTACGCTTTCATGGCGGATAGACTAGTGTAAGCAGTTTTTATTTTTAGGTTTATGGCGTCTCTTTTGCGTGCGGGACATTTTATAGGTGATTTTTACACTTGCCATGGCAAGCAGGTTGCGGGTATTAATATGTATGCTGGTGCCTCGCAACAGATAAGATTGGCTGACTTGAGAGACTGGAGTGAGGATCTTGAAATAAAATTGTCTAGATAGGAGGTTTCAAATCCATATCGGTGTGTTTCCGCAGCGGTCATTGAGAGCTAGTCCCATTGAAGGTTGATCATTTACCACCTTCGACTATATCGTCACGTGTGTGGTGAGGTAAAGTTGCTAGGCAATAAAGTTTTTAATCATAATTAATTATTGAAAATGATGTTTGTGTGAACCGTATGCAAAATGTCCTTGTTCAGTACAAAGCTTTGGTTCTGGTTTATTGTACGGACTTTTTGGCTTATGCTCCAATACTTTGGGCACATAATTTTCCTGGATGGCCAGCAGTAAATCTATGAATAGCCGGCATTACCAACATGTAGGTAGGACGTAGGTACAGGTGCCGGCTTAACACAAAGAACCTTGCAGGAATTACGATCGTAAAAACCGGCCTTTTTGCTCGATAATATATCTCCGAGAATATTTCATGTACACCACGCAATTAAGGTGTAAAACACCTAAGTTATGATGAAGCATTTGCTGTCAAATTAAGGCATTAAGTGCTCATCGGAGCCGTAGCGGAATTCGTAATAAAGCCGCTTCCTTATTATGCCATCGAGGGCTTTGTGCCCGTTAATTGACTAATTACTTCTAGTCCTTAAACCGTTGTATATAGGTTCAAATTGCAACGCAACGTGACTGATTGCTCATTTAACTCACTCAAAGAAGAGTAGAGAACGTACAAAAATAGATAGGAATGGTATGCAAAAATAAGTTATTACAAAAATAGTGTTATCTTTTATGGTTTTATTAATTATTTGTTTATTAGATTGAAGTGTTTGACTTGTAGAAGTGCGATTTTATTGCCTATTTACAATAAATAATTTGACTTTGACTTTAGACTTTGTTAAAATACTTATAATAGGTGGGTCGACGCGTACTCTGAAATGTTCACGCACATATTCTTAACAATATTGTGTTATTTTATAGCAATACCAGACAAAATGTTACAACTAATCGTGTCAAATAGGACAAATCTAAAATTTTGTAACTCATTTGGATTAACTTACTTTACTTTGACACTATTTAGTGGTGATACAAGTTTAAACAAAAATCATTGTTTTACTTACATCTACAGGTACTTATCTACAGAGTTCGTGTCTATAGACACAATTAAAAGTTAGAACCCAACACTACTATTACCTACCAACTACCTACCAGCGAGAATTGACCTGTCGTTAAAGAACATCTTAAGAAACCAAATCAAAGATTAGAAGTACCAGACAGCAACAAATCAATTTGAAAATCCACTGCAACCGATCGCGAAGAACCAACCTCGGACTACAAGCTTACAGTTACAGAGAAAACTGTAAGGAAGATATCAAAGCATCTACAGTCTACACAATGTAGGGTTGTTACATATTATGGGGTTTCAGTTACGGATACAGATTATTCTATGAATCTGAAACAAATGAAATTCACTTGGATGCTATAATTTCAATTCGTCATCTGAATGGTTTGAATTAGGATCAATTGTAGTTATAAATCTTTTCCAGGCATAATGAGAATATAAAAAAGTGTGTGATAACATATTAATCCAAAACTAAATACATCATATTAATCCAAAACTCTGATTTCAATTTCGGTTACGAATGCGGATACTATTGATTCAGATATCCGTAATTTCGGATTCTTACATCCACTAAGTACTTCCAATACCAAGTGAGTGTCGGACGTGAGACGTGTAAATTAAGGATACCATCGAGAGGCAGGCAGTTTATGGGATTGCTTTGCCTTTGATCAGCTCAGTTTGGAGCATGGAGGAAATAAGTTTGGAGTTCGAAACAGTGCAGGTGTCGCCTGCGGCCGGAACCACCAACTGCCCAACTTCATTGTCCTAACTGTTCCTATAAATAGGGTCGGGTTAGTTGATTAGAAGCGCTTCCTGTGGGCGTGACTTTGAGATTAACTGTGGCCGAAAATACAAACTTCAGTTTCGGTTTATATTTGTAATCCTTACTGGGTAATCGTCACAGTATAAATATTATCCCGAGAATATAATAGGTGGTGGAGGAATTTGAACTGAATCGTGAAGGATTATTTTCGGTTTTGTTTTTTAGGAGATAAATGTACCTATGCAGAATTGTCAAGATTTTTTGGTAGTTCATCGACTTGTGTATATAGGCTAGCGTTTGACTTCTTTTTTACCTGGTGATGGACGATGTGGTCGAAGAATTGAAGATGCTAATCACTTTCAGTCCCCATAGGTTTGGGCCACAACTTCTACTGTCGCAACACTTTATAAGGGGCTTGGTAATGGATTGTCTGATTGAGAGAGGAGGCTAGGTAGAACGTAGAAAAACCATAAAAATATAATACTTAATATTTCCTTAGTCTTAGCGATAAGAACAATCCGAAATCGTTTGAACTTGTTAAAGCGTATATCGAATTTTCACTCTCTTAAACCATTTCTCAATACAACATAATAGATGGCTAAATTATTCAACTTGTTTGTTCTCGAGGAAATCCTGATTAATTCAGAACACTGGAAGGAGCCGCATCGCTACAAACGCCCACGCTTTGGTAAATCGAGCGTGTTTACTAAATTATCTTCACTCTCACTAGACAGCCATTGTTGTAGAAGTCAATGACACATGCGTCATTACATCACTCTCTCTCGTGAGAAATGTTCCTGGAGAATTTCCTTCACAGCCTACGGAGAAACATCCGTTTTCCGGGACTTCTTCAGCGCTACCCACTACGTCCGTTTTAAATTTGGAATAGGCTTGCATTAGACTTCCCAAGAGACCAACAAATAATATAGGTACAGGGCTAATCTTATACACTTTTTTGTCGCCCAGTTTTCAGTTTAAATCGATCGACCACATTATCGTAACGAACCAACAACCACCATCTATGTGTCTTTCACTGCTACTTATATGGTTAGCACAACTCTAACTTACCACCGGTAGTCTTGGAAAAAGATAACAACAGCCCATGACGTCACCGTAGGATCAATTTCACGCCCAAAACCAATCCTATCTTCGTCTTCGACACCTACGTCGAATCTAGTGGGTAGTACGGTATCTTATGCCATAACAATGTCGTCACAATTTTGACATTTTAATGTGCCATTATGCCGGGACAGTAGGTAGAGGTACTGCCACATTTTTGTTTCACGAGTCTCTGATTTATGTTCGTCAGAGAACAATCCACCGTGCGCTCTTCTACGCTCACCTTGAACTTGTTTGCGAAATATTAATAATACAGTAAAAGGAAAAATGTATAAAGCTTACGAACGTTGATGGAGAGATATGAATCAGGGTTACGTCACCAAATATCAAACATTGTATATTGCACGAATATGTCTGCACCCAGTGCTTGTGAAGTCTACATATTATGTGGCGTCATATTGTCAATCTCAAATATACAGGTTGTTACAAAACTACCCGTTGTATTTTATGCCAGAGCTTCAATTGTGTCAACTATTGAATCAAGTTATCACTATAAAGTCGCCGATTTGTCAGTATGGTATCGACAACTGTTAAAATCGAGGACATCGCCAACTATAATGCTGATGCCGCCGCAAGACGCAATCTAACTTCCCATTCCAAGCATTTGAGCGCAAAACACCAACTCATTAGGCAAATATTATGCTATCAGCTATAAACTCGATAACGTAATATCTTTCTCTTTTACGTCGATATTCAACAAACAATCTAAATTCTACTTCTTTTGCCTTAAAGTTGATGTTCCATTGAAAAGGGGCTGTCATTATATGACTTTTTGGTACGCTGTTGTGGTCCTGTTGATATAATAATTATGTATTTGTCCCTTAGTAACGAATTTTGGATCGAAATACGCCTTACGTTACGCAAAATACGCCAGAAAAGCATAGTAACTCAGCGTCAAAATATTAACTCGCTAAGTTAGTAATATAATATTCGATCGCCGATCCACGAAATATATTTTCAAAGAGAATGCTTTCTTTGAGCAATGCTAGATACTCAAAATTCTACACAAAATGGTCTATGTCTTATCGTATGGATTGCCAATACCTGACTTTTTGCCTTCTACCTTTATAAAAAAAAGATAGACCCATACAAAAGCGCATTGCATTACGTAAAAAAATGGATTTATACACTACCGTCACCGCTCGTTCACTCCCAATAAGCCACGGAGCATCAGAAGTGGGATACTACATATCCCAGCAACATACAGAAGTGGCCCACCTCATATCCCAGCTAATCCCTAACGTCACGGATCGCAACAGGTGTATAATTAGCCTGTATCGAACGTGCAATGAGCCCACCGACGTTAATTACGCCAATTTAAATATATCTCGAACGGTGCATCGACCGCTCGAGAAATGCACCGCGGCTCTACCTACCCTCCCTCTATCTACTACCGACTTGCTAGAACACGCATTATCGTTAATCTAGGTACTAAAAAATTAAATATAAAAAAAGATAAATGCATGAAAAATATGAGTCCGCCCTTCGTTTGTCATTGACCTAATTGACTTATTAAGCTGATTCAGTGTTAGTATCGTACACATAAAACAACACTTCAGTTTACTAGTAAATGTTGCGCTTCGAGCCCAAAACAGACCTTACCAATACCTAATGAACGTCTAAAAATAAAATTAACCTAATCCTGGAACTACAGTTGTTCGCGGTTGCGAAGGAATTTTATCTTAAATCATTGCCTAAAATAGGGCTATTCGATATCCTAACCACAGCTACTTACACATCGTTCAACCGAAAGGAAAAACCAGGCAGTAGGTACATGCATAATAGGTACCTATATCAAACGAAGAAAGGGGCGGTCGGTATAAATCAAATGGCAATTTCGTTCGCTTATCGTATCGTTGATTTTCGCCGCAATGGACCCACACTTGTGAAATATAGCACCATGTCCCGATGGCACCGTGAAAGAACTGACGATGTCTGAAAGCTTGGAATTAATGAAAGGAAGATTTATGTGCAAGCGCTAAGTTTTTCTGATGAATGAATGAGAAAATTTATGGGGGTAGCTACTTCTGGTTCTTTTAAGTAAAGATAAAAGATATATATATACTTACCTAGTATAATAAATGCAGCTTACGAACTTTTTCTTATTGAAGTGTGTGCTTGATTGGCAATTACATAAAGTAACAAATAAGTGGAGCTCTCAACTATAATTAATTAAAAGGGGGTTATTATAATGGTCAAAAGTCGGAAGTAAGTAAGTACTAAGGGTACTTTTTGCAAAGGTTGTAGTGGTACTAGTTGGGGTACTGTAGGGGTAGTAGGGATACTATTGGGGTAGTAGGGATAGTCTAGGGGTAGTATGGTTACTCGAGTTACTACCTAGGACTTCAATAATTAGACCGAAGTCAGGTTATCGTCTTCTATCAATATTTCTATAGTTCAACTGTCCTGACTATTATGCATATTTTTTTCTTTGATATTTCTAATAAACCAATTTAAATAAAACACGCCCACACGTAGGTACGAATATCCAATGCGAGAATATTGCGAACTAGACAAAGGCACTTTGTTTGAAGTTTGTTTTAACAATATTGGGTGCCGGAATTTGAAAACAAGAATGTAGTGTCCTTAAACTTTTAACTAGAGAAATTCAGCGCGACCCTTTCGCGAGAATAGCGAATAGCCTCGAAAATAAAGTATTGAAGGAGTAGTAGGTAATTGTGTTTTGGACCAACACTGGCTGAGCTTTAAATTTGTTCGGGTTTAAATATTTAGATAGTAGATAGTTATTATTAGTTATTCTGGCAAAATATTTGAATATTTGAGATATCATGGCGGGATTCGCTCGACGTGATCCAGACATTTATCTATTGTTAAATTTCACAGTGTTACTAGTGAAACTCAGGCTTTGTTTTAGAGGTAAATATGTTCTAACTATATCTACCACGCTGCTACCTAAGTTTAGGTTATGACCAAAGTATATTATTTCACATTAATTTTCTGCGTTCATGAAATAATAATATCCATAGAATACTTTATCCTCCGTTCCAATAGCCACGTAATGTACAGGCAAGTGCCTATAGGTATCCTGTTAACAAGTAATTTTGCTTCAGCAGTCAGCATACAAATGAAGCAATAGACAGCAGCTATATTAATGAGTCTAAACAAAAACGGTAATTAAAACCCCGTCCAAGCAGCCACAGATTAGAGAAACGCAGAAGAGACACGTAGTTAATGTTCTCCTAAATTGCAATGTGAACGGTAATGGTTAGCGTTGATCAAAACTTTACGTGCGAACGAGGGCTTCATAGCTGAAATCGATGAAATCTTATATTAGAAAAATGGGTAATATAGGGTAATTCTTCATTCGGTATTGGACTTTTTCTTGTTTGACTGCTGGCAACACTGGATTTGATAGGAGTTTTGGCGGGAATCATATTATAGTGAGACGTTGTTGGTTTTGTATTATTATCTCAAACTTGTGATTCTTCGAGTGTTAATGTGTAATATTGAAGTAATATTAATCATTGAGTTTTCGTTAACGTGCACGAGTGTTGGCAAATGATGTAAACCCAAAAAACGTGTCATTTCACATTTTTTTCCAAAACTCCCAGGAAGTTTCTTTTCATCCACCACTTTAATGAATCGTGACTTTGACTACCTATGTAAATAATTTACTTGTCTACTAGATCACGAGGATTGAATTAATGCTATAACTTTCCTATTGTGAAACTAAGAAAAACTTAAATATTATAATAGTTGACACTGGCTAAATGCACAAACCGTGTGAAATCATAACTAAAACAAAAAAAAATAAGACAATGGACTTTGATTTACGAGTACATTTAATGCCATATCTTTACCGCAGAAAGTTTATATTCTATGTCCGTCCACGTACGCTGCCATAATGAGACAGTTTAAACAATTATTCAAGGAACAAAGGGCTCCATTGTTTTTCATACATCACCTGTCCCCTCGGGGTGCAATTAACACTGATTTCTGTAATTATACAGTAATTATACAATAATTACACATGCTATTTTTGTGCTGACGCGACGTGATGCCATCCGCCACCCAGGACGGACCGCACGCGAAAATGTTTGATTAAATTGTTTTAATAGCTGAGATTTTAATTAATTTTAATTGCAGTAGGTAATGTTTGAAGTGATTGTGGTGGTTGTTGAATTGTGTATAGAAATTAAAAAATAATGTATGAAGATCACTCGAATAGACTAGGCAGAACTGTTACAAACCATTTATTTTTAAAGCGATCTAGCCATTTTTAATAACGACCCAAACTAAAAACTATCAATAAACTTTTACGAAGCAATTAAGTTGGCGTGAAATTAAATTATTCACTTCGTATATTGATAACAAAAGGTCATAATAAGGCAGAAGCTCATAAAAACGGCAAATAAAATTGAATCATAATAACTAGTTAATAGCAGCCTGCCAATATCGAATAAGACCAATAAACCCTTGACCTTCGCTGACCCGTGTTGACACGACATTGACTTCTTACATATGAAAACCCCCTTTATACATCACGATTCGCCGATATTTTTTTATCGCAGTCCTTTACTTACAAACTGCACTAAGATTTTGCAAGCACCTACTCGTAACAAAGCCCTAACGACAAGTATCGAAACAATTATGTCGCCTTTAGGAAAGTCAATAACAAAGAATAATATAAACTGTCAAAAACCTTTCAGAAAACTGCACTAACATTTTAGAAGCAGCTAATTCTATCTTTCCCTTCTCTTATATCAAAGTTGTAACGACAAGTAAACAATCTTGACGTGTAAAGGAAAGACGATAACAAAGTTACTGCTGACTGACTAGAATTGATTCTCTGGCGGTTAACCTTTTGCTGTAAATAAATTCAGAGATTTCGTTTTAAACTTTATGAAATCAAACTTCTACGAAACTTAATAAAGGCTCTTCGGTTTTATGGGAACTGACAAAGCTATTTTCTTTTTCCAGTAGCGAAAATTTTCAGTTTCAAGAGTTCGTGTTCGATGATTTTTTACACCGAATTGGATTTTAGAAATGAATTCATATAAATAGAATATTATATCAATAGAATTATACAAAGATAGAATATTATAATAACTTTCTCTTCTACATTTATAAAAATATCGATTTCCTCGATACATATTTTAAATTTCATAGTTGATGGGATGACTTTCAGTATCTCTTCAGATAACCATGATAATACCAATATCCCGCTGCAAGGAGCAACAGATTCATAAAAACACCGCTCCACGCTCTCTTGGCAATATTTTAGCAACAAACCAAAATGGAAAGGGAATACACAAACTCGCACCACACTCTCTTGTTACTCCTCAACTCATAACTCGAAGTGAATAGCCCAAAGCATTATTACGAGCACCATTAATTCCCTAAAGTCATGTTAACATGCGCCGCTAACGAACTTCTTATTCCACCTGGTTATACCTTACCTACTTGTTATGCCTACTGCATGAAGAATCGTCTCAGATCACGCGACTGCAGTAAAAGTTACTGAACACAATCAGTAAAGCCTGCACTAAATAAACTTGCGTGTGAGGTCGCCATGCTTCCACTTTTGTGGGGATAAGCATAATATTCAAAACGTCTTGCGTGGTCTTGCGCTGCCTCGGCGTACTTACCTTTTGTATCCGTTCGAAGACCTACCAAATACATAAGTATAGTTTTCATTCTGAAGCTTACACGGAACCCTACGTATTGAAGGTTTGCTATTAGTTTTCAGAACACAACTAAATTAACAATTAAATACAGTTGAATGTTCTACTTGTCGGGCTTTCAGATCAAAAACCTCAGCTCGAAAATTGGTGTGCACTCGATCGATGTGTGTGGTTATACCCCTGTATACCAAAGTTGTCAAGTGTTTTGTGAAACCTCGTTGTGATATTCGGATGGTTTCATACATTTTTTTTATATATTTAGATTTATTCTGTTGCGTAGTTTCAAGTGTTGAATAATTATCCAAACTCACTTGACAAGATATATCATATCAAAGTCTTGGTTCCACCCATTTTAGTAATGGTTACTCTAGTTGCTTACGAATAAACCCCAAATGTTATCATACGACATATCTATTGATCGACAATTTTCTGAATAAACACCCTTTAAATATCCAGTAATACGATTTGTTGTAAAAACAGGAAGAATATTTCCGTGGATATCATGAGAATCATTGAAAGACTTAATAACTATTGGTAGAGAATGGTATTTCTTGATACAGTGCCTGAATATGGGCTTTTAATACGATGCAAGAAATATGTTAGTCTTCTTTTACTTATCCTTGGACCAAGACAAATATATCCAGATGGGCCGACGTGCTTGTGCGAGTCGCGGGGAGCGGCTGGGTGCGAACAACCAATTTTTATGGCGATCTATGACTGCGGGGCCTAGGTTCAGCAGTAGGCGTCTTGCAGCTGATGATGATGATGATTTAACCTTATCAATCTCAGTATATTCCAGTCAGAGCTTGTCAGGATGGTATTATGTGAAAAGATGTAGTCTCTGCCTATCCCTACGGGAAAAACGCGTGACTCGATGTATGTATGCAGAGCTCGTATGAATGATCACCCTTTCTCAGCTTCTCGCCCCAATGCCATGCCATATTATGACGTCACACATTGTAATAGTTTACGTTTACTATGTCACAGGCAAAGGCTAGTCGTAAATAAAAATCTGCGACGAAATAGCTATATGTATATCTATATCTATATCTATCTATCTATATCTATATCTATCTATATCTGCGGGCTTTTAGACGTCGTGTCGGCATGTCAATAGCTTTGCATTGAAGGCGTTCAATTGCATTGATTTATACCGCGGTACCGTCAGTGGGTGGTGATATGTGGCTGATCTGTTTTCTCTGAGTACATTACATAGGTTTAATATATTAAAAGCCCTCACAAAGCCTACATATTTTTCAGGTGCAGAATTGAATTTCGTTCATATAGGACCTTTGGCTGGTGCCGGCAATATGTCACTTTAATGGTTAGTGACCGATTTTTACCCGATTTCGTGTTAACAATACTGCCAACTATTTAATTAAGTAGTGTAATTTTCGAGTAACATGAAATAAGATTACTAAACAAATGCAAACTATGTAGGTACAATATATTTCGAATATTATTCAACCAAACAAAAACAGCAATCCTCTCAGTGGAAATGTCATGTATAACTTTGAATCCTGGCAATTTACTTACAGAATTACAGATAATATTAAGCGAGTCCCTACCCTCTCC
Source organism: Hylaea fasciaria (assembly GCA_905147375.1). Taxonomy (NCBI): domain Eukaryota; kingdom Metazoa; phylum Arthropoda; class Insecta; order Lepidoptera; family Geometridae; genus Hylaea; species Hylaea fasciaria. The sequence goes on along the minus strand of LR990202.1, from coordinate 8,384,410 downwards.
GTCCAAGGTAAATTATTCCATTTTCTCTGATGCGTCCTCGATCCGGTAAATGGGTTAATGTTTTATTTAATGCCGCTCCGGACACAATCAACGGCCGTTGTGGACATTAAAACCTTTGTTCTGCGGCAGTTTGTTGCAACAAAACGTTATGGCGTCGCTGGATATAAGAACAAGTTTAATTGTGTAAAAGTAAGATTGCTGGTGGAATTATTAAATTAGATAAAACTGCTATTACAGCTTGTATATGTATTGTTGCTATTTCATAGCTATTGCTATTCAACGTGGATATGCAGCGAGGGTTCTTGGTTTTGTCACCGTGCCTCGTGAACACCAAATTGGTACAGTCACGTATCCTCTAATCTGTATGTCACAATACACAACAGGATTTGTTTTTTTATATAAAAAATAGTTCTGTGCTCCATGATTTTAATTCAGAGCGTAATATCTATTTTTGAAGTAAATATAAATTAATATACCTACAGATATATTATGATGTAGATAACATGACATATTATGGGAGTGAATAACATGACAATAATTTTTTTTTCGGGGAATCCCGCAAATGTTGAAAATCGCTACCAACCCTTTATTTCTTGGGCATAGCAGCTTATTACAATGTCATCTTTTTTAATATTTCTTTAATTTTCAACCAAAATACATCCATAGTATGTCGAGATATTGAAAATTATACCTGCCTGTGCTTCATATTCACATTTATTAAGGAAAGAGGAATACCCACAAGGAAACTTTTAGACCTCGCATGGATGCCCCTATATCACTATCACGTATTTCTCACATTTAATACACATTTTTAGGAAATAGTAATGTCAGTATTCGTGGTAATCACATGATCCAAATAGAGTGTTTTAAAACATAACAAGCATTATACCTAATGTTATTGGAAATTTAAAACTCTATTCTCTTCTTGGTAAAGCACTTTTTCTAGTAGAGTATACGAGTACTACACTAAGTACATCTATACGCGCTCCGGCACGAAACAAAAGCCACAAAGAAAGAGTCGCCAGTCTCACTAACTTTCGCCACTGTAGAAACTTATTTATGCACAAAAAGGCTAAACAATCAAAGAAAATGCGAAACCAATTTGCTAACAAACCGTCATCAAGGCACTGTCGACCTCAGAAAAATGTTTGCGAAGTTATTTCTCACGCAATTTAAGGGCGAGTACATACCGACATCAGCGCGACGTAACGACGATCTGGTTTAGCAGTGGACGTATTAAGGAACGACAGAGTCAGGGTCAAACTGAATGTCGGTCTGCGATTGTCGTCCAGAACTTTGTTATTGAGAATTTAAGGGTGAGTGAGTACATACCGACATCAGCGCGACGTAACGACGATCTGGTTTAGCAGTGGGGAACGATAGAGGCAAGGTTAAAGAGAATGTCGGTCTGTGATTTTCGTCCAGGACTTTGTTAATGAGTTACGATAGGATTAAAATTAGTGTGTAGACAGAATTTAAATTTGGAGTTATAAATAATTTCACTGTCATATACTCGTAGCAGCGAGACAATTAGTGACAATGAAACCTTTTAGTTGTAAGTTCTGTTTTTATTTTTGTTTGGCCTTCTTGCCGTTCTGATTACGACCACTAGACTCTGTGGTTCATCAATTCTCTTTATAGGCACTTTCCTTTGCCATCGGCACTATCAGCCCGTGCGTCGGGTGGCGCGTTAAATTTTACGATGCCGACTCATTCGTAACATCGTCACTCATTTTCTATGGGAATCGATGTTTTGATTTCGACCTATTGGAACTTCGATTTATAACTATTCGATTTCCACTTTTGGGGCTCCCTCTCAAAGTAAATCAAGATTGGGGACTTTATCGATGATAATGTCGTCAGTGACAGAATAAGGAACGGCGCAGTATTATAAGTGTTTTTCATCAAAAATTGTGTTTGACCATGAGGTATCCTGCATAATATGATGGCTACGATATGAGCCCACGTCTATGCAGAAGCCTGCTTAATATAACCACATGACACGATGCATTTACCTCCAAAAACCAGCACCATTACGGCACCGGCGCCCGGTGGCCAGATGCTCCCTAATCAATGGCCAAATCCGAGCCGCAGACAAGACAACAGTTTCTACGCAGACCTAACCGCAGCAACAACGTAACTGCACAGGTTAGCTAGCAGCCACTGCGTGCTGTGCCACAGGGTACGTAGGAGCTAGTACGTAACAACGCAGTGCCTTCTGGCCATAACCGCTCCCAACCCAAGAATTTGCATAGAAATGAACCGGCCGCGCTCGCCCGGCTAACCGATATTTCGTAAATAACTCGGTCGAACAGGCACCGAGAACTTGCTGGTCTGGGAAGTGGAATTTGATAGATTAGTTTGGGCTAAACGCTTGCGGTCGGATAGTTCGACGCCTTGAAGATTTGTTGGACGGAGTTTGGCAGTAATTACAGGCAATCAACACCGTTTCAGCTCTATCTGCGTAAATAGCGAAGAAACAATAAAGGATAAACACTTTGAGGTCAACGGTTTTATTGTTAAATTATGTACTGAACCCGCAAAGTAGGATTAGACTAAGGAGTTGAAATCTGGCGTTCAATGGGAAAGTATTTGCTTGATACCCACAATACTAATTCAAAGTCAACAGACCCTTTAGTCTCAAGGTTTAATTAACCCCGACAGCATCAAGATTGGAGGATCTAATTGTGAAATTATCACAGGGAAAATATTTCAGCTCATTCACAAAAATGAGAATCGGATAAAGTAGAAGTCGTTAAAAAATATACCGTTAGATTTGTGACAAATATACGAAGCTGAAGCCAGATAAATAAAACATCGGTGTTGAAACGACCAAGGTTCGGCTGACCGTAAAAATGTGGGGAGATATGATCGTCCAAATTCTAGCGAAAATACTCAAATAGTATAATATACTGCTACTATAAAAAATCATTGAATTAGCAACCGCATCTTTATCGGGTGAGATAATTGAAAAGAGCAAGAACATCTATATAATGCCGTCATGGGTAACAAAACCCCATTAAAGATAGGAAGAGGCTGCAATGGGAATCTTCTCTTCACTTCACCCTCTGCTTCCAAATGTATTTTTCTTAACCTTATTCCTGTTTATATAAAAATATGGCTTAGTTCCTATCGAAGTTGGTAATGAATTTGGTCAAAACACCTTCAAGATTCCATCTTACCACAAAAGTTAAGACCAGAGTTGAACCGATGTTTCTAAAATTACTTTCCAGAAATCGTCTCGCGGTTTCTTTCTAAATCCTGGCATTCCTAATTATACTTGTGAATTTGTTATTCGAGTTAGATAAAGCGAGGATTAGACTTCGACTTGTGGGGCGATATAGACTCATCTGTTCAACTCTGGTTTAAATCTTTTGTGGTAACACCGTACAAGTTTTGCTGACTCATAAAGCATGCACCATCTCATTTTTATAAGAGCACCGTTACAAAATTCTGCCAATCCGTAAAGTTTAATCATAAGGTGTTGCTACATCAGTATTTTTTCTTCCTCGTGAAATAAGGGCGTTTCGCATCCCAAGCTTCGCATCAAGGTGCCCTTGAATGGGTGTGTTGACCTAGTTTTGAGAGGACGAAGGGATGCTTCCTTTCTTTAACCGAAGCTCGTATTAAAGGTTTTCGCCGATCATTTCCAGCTTCCGAGTGTATCCTTACATAACATCCTGTTTCGATTCTTCGTATATTGCCACGGTATAATACCTGTGGTGTTACTTATTGAGTTTACTTCGAATCACATTTAATACAATACTTTTACTGTTATGTAAAGGGATAAGATGTAAAATACTGAATTTCTGTTTATGGTCATGAGTTGGGAGATAATTTACAATCAATTTCAACTGCCTATAAAATATGAATATTAGCTTTCTTTACAATTATAGTAATTTGGAAAGTATTTGTATGAATTTAGAAAATGTCTGAAAATATTGTGGCATTTTTTGATGTAAAATATAATAAGTTACACGTCAATTATATTTGCACGAGGTAATATTTATGTCGTAGCTATTAAACATGCATTAATGTTCACAACAATTTACAATATTAAAAAATCCAATATTGAAGCATAAAACGCATTCCAAAAAGTTTTAATCCACTTTAACCATTTATATTTTAAAGTGAACTTCAATATTTTCGCAATTTAGTTTTAGTTGGATGAATATTAAAAAGTTTTAAAAAGTTAAACTAAAGTTGGCTCAGACAGCAATTTTACGACAAGTATGATTGGTTTAGTAGTAGACTGATATTAAATCGTTTATTGGAGAGCTAGACGAATTTATAATTTGCCACTTAGAACATGATTTTGCACAGTCTCATGTAGATTTATAGCAGAATTTTTTTTATTAGTAAATAAAGTAAGAAAGTACGTCAATCTTAACTCAAAAAGAAAAATAAAGACGACAAAAGAAAATAAAAAAATATAAGGAAAATGGAAGGACTACACCCATTTTGGGCACTCAAATTTTCATTTTTCGATTCCCAGTTTGTACTTAAGAATAAATGGTTATGTTAACCTATGGTTGAAATTAGCATACTTAGGTAGGTACTAAAAATGTCAACCAGGTGGTATGAATAGTAACTGCAACATCTGCCAACAAAATAATGCAAATCGCACAACAACTGCTAGCTGTAACCTGCTACTGCTGCAACAGGAATGTAACCAGGGTATCCAACCGAAGCATACGCGTCACTCTGAACACACAGAAGATTCCTTGCCGCCCTGATTAACCTTGGTAGCTAGTTAGAGAAAGGACCTCAAGTATCTATCGCCAAAATTCTATCCGCAGACGTCCTTGAGAGCCTGTCAGAATTGAAGTGCGAAGTATGAAATTGCGATGTATATTATAATCTAAAGTAGAAAAGTAAGTTATTCGTTAGTGCGAAGTAAAATCTTCAATATGCCAAATCGAAATAAAGAATAGCAAGACTTTAAGGTACCCACTAAACAGTTTCTAATAACAGAACACTGGCAGCACTGGCAATTTATTCATAGTTCTGCAGTAGGTACCTCTATATTTGCCCGAAGCGCTTCCATGTAACTGTTCCATGTACCTCGTACGGAGTTGTATGTAGATACGGCCCATGTTACCAATTTAGAAGCTAAATTTAGTGGCTTTGGAAATAGCCTTATAATAATTATTATAATGTTCATGACTTCAAACTATAATAATATTTGTATGTCAGTATTGTTCAAACATCATACGTGGTCGAAACAAGTCAGCTTGTAAGCGGAAAAAAACTAAGTTATCACATTTTCGATATCATGACAAAAACTTGATATGAAAACAGACCCCAATTATTATTGGCAAGTCTACATTTTTCATCAATAGTAAATTAGGTCCCAGTTCCAAAAAAATATTAGAAAATCTGAATTCGGCTGGTCGACGCCGTTGGTTACAAGAGGGCTGGCTCTTATCTCGCACAGAGAATAGCCCTTGCTTTTTTGTTAGATTTGTAAGGTTTAGATTTACCTAGTTATGACGAAAGATATTGGACGCGCGGTACCTACCTACTTACTTCACAAAACATAAAGGAGTAGATACAATTTCAGTACGTGTCTTATTAATCATTACCCCATGTCTTCTATTCCTGTCATCGCGTTCCACGGCTCCGTGCCACCAGCCAACAAAACACATCAAGCATCAAGCACATAAAATCAAGGCTTTTACGTAACCAAGTATTCCAGCCACAATTGCCTTACGCAACATTCATATCAATCTTATCCGAGATCTAGAGCACAACCGCAGTTAGTAAAAGGCTCTAAACCCACAAGCTTAAGTTGTGCTACAAGGTTAAGGCACACATCTGCAGTGGGCCGCAGGAAAAGACGGTAGAAATTTCTAAGAATGAAAAAGACAAATGGTGGTGGATAGACAATACTATGGATCAGAGAGCGTTTTTGTATCAGATATATAGAAATACAACTCATGGAAGACCCTTTTGTCCTAGTAGTTGGTACACAATCAACGCATAGTGAGCAATCGTTGATTCATCAAGCGTCAAGGACGGAACACACCTTGAAGCCATATTTTCAGAGTACCCTTGCAGTTATTCAGGTTGTTACGTGTCTTGTCACTGTCAAACGAGGAAGGCAGAAGTTCCATATTATGTTAGCAAGACAGAAGAGTTAGAGTAGAATCTGTAGACCTAAAGATGCTATGAGTCTTAGTTATTTCAAGCATTGCTGAAGGAGCTATTGTGCTATTGCCAAAATGTTCGATCGAAATTATCGTTTGAGACCGTTGTTAGTTTCAGTCCATGTTTCATTTAGTTTAGTTACATTTGGTGTCATGTAAATTATCTGTCTTCTGTTTATTTCTTAGACTTACTTCATCGTGCTGCGTACCATCTGGTTCGTACCCCTAAGTCATTTAAGTCTCAAACCTCGAGGATTAGGCAAAATTTAAGTACGGCGATGATTTAAGGCCTGTGACGTCACGCCGCCACAAAGTTTTATCTGCCGCGAGCACGGAACCCTAATCCTAATTAATTAGTAGACGGTCTGTAACCTCAGACATTACAATCTCGAACTCTTAGACAATGGAAAAGGGATCTTATTCATTTCGCAGTAAGGGCGAGTTAAACCTGAGAGTTAGGCTGGGGTGGTCCAGTTACGTAAATAGCGTGTCGGTTTAAATGTCGTTTAAGTGTTATTAGCGAACTGGGCCGGACCTGTGTTCATACATTATTTTTACAGCTGCGCTATTCCCCTTTATTCTGTTTACCTTCTACCTACCCTTTTATTTCTTTCTCTACAAGGAGTATACGAGTAGGAACATGGCAAAAACTTAATGCTTACATTACTATCGTTTACGTATAGGAATAGGTATCTATTGATTGACAACATGTTGGACTTTTACATTATTTGTACCAATTTCAGAATACATAATACCCAATTCACATACATTAATATGAATTATGAAGATAATAATATAATGAATATGACAGGTAATATTTATTTGTTTAAAATACATACTTCAATTTTTCGTATAGCAACTGTAGCTCTACATATTTTTCCACTGGTTCCATCAGGTGAAACCACGTTCAAACCCTCTCTTCCTATTTCAGAATTAAAAAGTTATACCATCTTAACGGTTCCTCTCACAGAAATAACTTACTTTTGTATAGGCACCCACATCCACTCCGAAAACATCGTTCTTTTTGTGGGCAACACTAATTAACTCAACGCTCTAATGATTCCATACAATACAAGTAAACAGTTCGAGGTTAATCATAGCAGTACTTCAACGTAAATTGACCGCGAAAGGCCCGGTTAAGCCATAAACCACGATAACCGCTGCGATTTATAGCCATTACATTATGGGGGTCTGCCGCAGATCATAGAAACCTGATGTTCTTAATTTGTTTGGGTTCACTCTAAGATATCCCATCATCTCTAACTTAGACATCCCGGTCCACGAGTAAGTCTCTAGAATGCTATTTGAAATGCATGCTTTGAACAGTTTGTATGTCTTGGGGTTTTAACGCGGTAAAGAGCAATGTGACAAACACTTACAATAATGAAAATTAATTACCTTGCAATTTATTACGATAAATAGAATAGTGGCGAACGTACTATAACTATAACCCCTAAAAATCGCTATCCTATCGTACTGGGGCATGATCCCATGTTTAGTAAGTGAATTTTTTTCCAAAAAGTGTATAATTATTATGTATCAATATAGGTAAATTTGGTGTGTTTGGTGTCTTTCGCACCACACATGGTTCGCATTGCGGTGCGAATCGACCCAATTTCTTTTTGAATTGGGTCTTTCGCACCACATTCCTTTTGCGGTACGAATCAACCCAGAACAAATGCCAAATTCTAATCAATTAGTGCGCAAGCGCAATGCGTTCTGGACAGACGGAGACTTTAGTAATAAAAAGTATTATAATACGGCCATCTGAAAGCCTCGTCGCTTAATAAAAGGATTTAGGAGTCTCGTTCGCTCGGCCAATTAATCCAATTGGTGTCGTATCTCCTTCCTTCTTTGATCTGCGAGCTAAACTATTAAAGATTACCTACCTTCCCGGGTCGTTAAACCTTGTCATCCACCCACGCGCCAAGCTATGTCAATATGCGCCGGCAACGCCTGCAGTTTGGATTGTGTTTCTCTTTGACCGCAAGCAAATTACGGTAATTGTCTCTATGGTCAAGTTACGAACGAAATCATTTATCTTGATTTTATCTAATGGGTCGTGATTGAAGTATGGCTAGCCATGAGGTCGACCGTGTTATAAATTGTCGAAGAACACTTATTAACTTCGTCTTTGTTGTTGGAATTTTAAAAAGTGACCCGCTTCTTGTATTTTGGTTCTTCTTTGTGTTATTCAAATCGTTTTTCGAAGTTCTTGTCCAACCCACACTAACTCCCATTGGAACAGATAACTTTTACACGAGCTTCAGCTAGTTCTTGAACTTACTAAGAGCTTATCCAAGGCCGCACTGAACGGCACCTAGCACCGACAGACACTTTCAGTAGGAAAATAGCCTTACGTCCTAAACCGGGGCTTTAGCCAAAGTAACCATTAACTACCTTAATCTGGATCCCGAATCCGAACGGGTGAATCGTATTTATACAACGGCCAGTGCTTTCAATAATCCAGCTTAATCGGACGGTGTTTTCAATGGCCTCCACTCTACGGCTCTCAGCTTCGTAAACTATGCATACACTGATGCACGGTTGAGCTGATCTAATTATACAATGCTGAATGAAACCTTAACGTGAGGCTCGCTTGGTTAAGCCACAGAATACCTATTCATAGCCTAGGTTATGCGTTAGTTACACTACATTTAATAGATAGATAGATAGATAGATAACTCTTTATTGAGACACCACAGTACAAAAGGTAACTTAAAACTAGAACAAGACAGATAACAATTAGTGTCACAATGGGCGGTCTTATCGCTCAGAGCGATCTCTTCCAGACAACCATGCATGGAGAGGAGTAATGTGAAGATTGGACGGTGGTTTTTCATATAAATAAATAAATAAACAGGTTGGTAATTACAAACATAAATACATAGTAACATAATATATAAACTTAATATAATAAAAATACATACTAATAATACAATATATATACCTACATACACTATCAATAATAATATAAGGATAAAGATGCAGTAACTAACAATAATTATAAAGAGAGATAAAATAATCTAACACGACTTTTGAAGGCATTTAGTGAGGGTGTGCGCTTAATGTCCACAGGCAGCTTATTCCATAGCCGCACGGCTTCAACACTAAAAGAACGACCATAGAACTTGCTGCTGTGGACAGGCGTTTTTAATAATAAGTTCTCTGATGACCTGAGCCTACTAGAGCTGGCAGTGTTGAGGAACTCAAAACGTTCCTGAAGGTAGCGCGGGGAAGAGGGAATGAACAAAATACTGTAGAGGAGGGACAATATATGAGCATTCCGGCGATGACGAATAGGAAGCCACTTGAGTTTAGCGCGATATTCGGAGACATGGTCGTATTTGCGTAGGCCATAAATGAACCTAATGCAGAAATTTTGGAGACGCTCAAGCTTATTTAGCTGGTCCTCTGTAAGATCGAGATAGCAGGTATCAGCATAGTCGAGAATAGGGAGTAAAAGAGACTGTGCTAGTGCAATCTTAGTGGTAGTCGGTAGAAAATTGCGCAGCCTACGCAATGAACCAGCGGAAGCAAACATCTTTTGGCTAGTAGCCGCCAGCTGTTGGCCCCAGGAAAGGCATCGGTCCATTGTGACACCCAGATTTTTTACAGTATCACTAAGTGGAATAACGACCCCGTCGAACACTACTCGTGGAAGTAAGTCCCAGTCAACTCTGCTAATTGTACGCGAGCTTCCAATTACAATCACTTGAGTTTTAAGTGGATTAACTGTTAGTCCATAAGCTTTGCTCCAGTCAGAAATTCGACACAAATCACGATTTGTAATTTCTACTGCATCAGCCAACTGATTTAGATGAGCTTGGCAATACAATTGGAGATCGTCTGCATAGAGGTGGTAGGAAGAAGTCAGAAGTTTTGAAATAGAATTAATAAAGATAGCAAAGAGAAGGGGAGATAAGACGCCACCCTGAGGTACACCAGCCGACGTGTTGCACCACGAAGAAAAAGACTCCTCAAGGCGAACCCGCTGTCGGCGACCATACAGGTAACTATGAAACCAGTCAACAACCGTTGGAGATATGTTAATGGAGCGAAGAATAGCAAGGAGGATGTCGAAATCAACAGTATTAAAAGCATTACTGAAGTCCAGGAGCGTCAACACAGTTAACTGACCGTCTTCCATCCCTAGACGAATATCGTCAGTTATTTTGACAAGTGCAGTAACCGTGCTGTGCCCCAGACGAAAACCGGATTGGAAGGGGTTTAAGAGGTCATTTCTGGTGAGGAACAAGTTTAACTGGTTATGGACTAGGCGTTCAAGCACTTTGGATAGGAATGGAAGAATAGATATGGGACGATATTCAGAAAATGATTTAGGATTGGCTTTTTTAGGTAAGGGAATAATTTGTGCATCTTTCCATAAGGAAGGAAACGCACCATTTGAAACGGAAAAATTCAGGATGTGACAAAGAACAGGGAGTATTTGGTCAAGGATTGGGATCAGCATATTCCGACTAACACTGTCAACTCCAACAGCATTGGAGGTAATAGAGAGCATGCTCTTCTTAACATCACAAGCGGTAAATTGACTAAAGACAAAAGGAGAATGGTCATGAGCTGTAATGTTGGAAAGGTAATTTAGGGTACAGAATTTAGCGGAGCCATCAATACTAGACGATGCAGAAAAGTGTTGGTTTAGCAAGTTGATATCTAAGTTTTTAGGGACAGTTTCTAGACGGGATTTGCCTACTCCTAGTGACCTGAGGAATTTCCAAACTTTTGCTGGATCTCCATTTTGAACAGATTCGTGAATATGGCGTCGTTGGGCATCCCTACACACCACGTTGCAGCGGTTACGAAGGCTGATATAGCGCGACTTGTTAGCGTCGGTCGGGCGTAGCTTGTACTTTGTCTTTGCACATGCCTTTTTATGCTTAAGTGTTTTAATCTCGTCTGTGAGCCAAGGCGCAGGTACGTGTTTAATTTTAATAGTCCTCAGTGGAGCATGTACGTCGTACAGTTGGGTTACAAGTGAGTTAAACACTGCCACTTGATCATCAATATTACAGGCACTAGTAACAGGTGACCAGTCAATATTTTCTGCATCAGTAACGAAAGCCTCTTGATTAATACCACTAAAATTGCGCTGCAGAATTATTGTAGGTTTAGGTTTAGGAGGACGAATTTTGTAAGACAGGAAAATTAAATCATGATAGGAGAAATCATCAGCTGAACACTGACCATGCTTAGCAACATGCCCCAACGAAGAGACCATCATCAAATCCAGAAGCGAGGGGGACGAGTTAGGGAAATGGTGAGTGGCACTGAGCGGGAAAATATGCATGTTGCATGCATTAATGATAGTTTCCAATGAGGAGGAACGATGATCTTGTTTTAGTAAACAAGTGTTGAAGTCTCCCATGACTATGGTATGACTATAGGAAGGAGTGAGATCTTCGAGGATCTTTTCAAAAGAAGAGAAGAAATTATTGTGTAAGGAATGGCTATAATAGACTCCGAGCAGAATTTTAGAATGAGAAAGAAGAATTTCAACAAAAAGGTGCTCACCGGCATTGTTGGGTGGTGGTTGTGCAGATGTGCTAATAACGGAGAAGGGAATGTGTGCACGGAGGTAAATAGCTACACCCCCACCACCACTACTTGTTCGATCGTTACGAATAAGATTAAAGCCAGGTAAAGTGTACGAAATAGATGGAAGAGATGGTTTAAGCCAAGACTCGGAGACTAAAATAGCATGAATGTTTTTATTATTTAGAGATACCTGCATATCAGAAAAATGAGCCGGAATGCTCTGCGCATTTATGTGAATGAGATTTAAGTTTTTGGGTACATCAGAGAAATGGGATTCAAGAGTATCGGAGAGAGAAGGAATACTTAAAAAACTAGTATCGCTGCTACTACAATCACTAGAATAAATAGATAAATAATCGTCACTACTATCAATATCATCATAAATATTTAACATACTAATTAATAAATATCGATAATTATATAAAAATATTAATATGAAATAAAATATAATAAAAACTATAGATAATATATTACTCGTCTCTCCTGCCGGTATCTGATGGAACTTATTACATTGATAAGTACACAAATAATTAGGTAAGTAGGTACAACAATTAATTAGAAAGGATTAACAAATAACAATAATTAACAAATAAAAATAATTAACTTAGGCTGTATGAACAGTATTACATGTGCCACGCACATTGCATAGGTAAAAAAGGTAAAGTAAAATAATTGCACAAACCATGCGAAGCCAAAATAATGAAAGAGTAAATAAAAATGAAAATTTTGAATGACAGATGACAGTGACACATGCACTATGTGCTAACTTGACATTCTTGACAATGAAAAATGAAAACACAAGATAAAATAAAAGTAAATTTCGAGTTACATTGAAGATAGTACACGTTATATAAATAATTGTAAGGTATCTAGAAAGAAAATTATAAGCAAGGTGAAATACTGATACTTTACGGGTTAAGGAAATGAACCATCACTTTTTGCTCGCGGCGGCCGCACGTCGTGGCTTGGCTGCCACAGTTGCATCCTTGGTGGCAGCTGCCGGCTTCTTAGGAGCGGCAACCGCAGCCACAGGCTGCAGAGCCAGCCCGTCAAGATCGGCAATGGAGATTACGCGATGCCGCTCACCGCCAGCACCCAGCACATACACGTGACCATCGCGAGTCCAGCATTTGGACACACCAAACCGCTGCCGTGCTGACATAAATATATCGTGGCGAGACTTAGTCAAAAATTCAGACATAGTGATGCCTGAACCCTTCAAACTAGTCTTCGCCGCCCATACCTTGCTACGTAGTGACATATCACGAACCTTGAAGAGAATAGGCCTGGGTCGATCAGAGGTTGATACCCTACCCATTCTGTGGCAACGAGTGATGTGCTCTAATCCAAAGTCACACAGCTTCAGTTTTTGCACCACTACCTTCACTATAGCGGCTTCAGTGTCCTCCTTCTTGTCCTCGGGGATGCCATGAAGCAACAGAATTTTGCGCCTATTGTACATCTCCAAGTTGTCACTCTCCCGAGCTAACATCTCAACCTGAGTCTGCAGCGTCCGAAGTGCGTGGAGAGTGAATGCCTTGAAGGAAGCAAACTCGGCCGCCAAGCTTGATGCATCCAATGGTGACGGCGAAGTTATCTGCTGCTGCCTGTGCTCGAAGTCAGCAAACTTTTGGTGGAAAATGCTGGTCAGCTGTGCCATGGACTCCTTAATATCTTCCATCTTGTGCGGTTGTAGTGACAAAGCACTTAGCTTCAAATTAGTGATCCTTTGTGTATTATGAGAGGAAAACACTTCCCGGCAGGTATTGTAGACTACTGTTTAATTATACATAAGAATTATGTATTTGTATTAACTATTTATATACTTTATTTAAAATTAAAATCGGAGTTCAAAATTGTATGTGTCTACTTTACAACTACCGCCAAAAAAAAAAAAAAAAAAAAAAAATAATAATAATAATAATATTAATAGTAGTTATAGGTACGTATTTTTATCACCGACTTTACAAATATTCTTTTTCGTGTCGATGTATCAATATTGCTTCGTGTTCGTGCTCTATGGGTGTGAATTTAGTCATTGCCTAGATTTTGTGGAAATTGGCATGTTGCCTATGAATAATCTATTAACCGATATTGTTGCCCTAGCCTTTTATAGAACGTTGTCCATAGTCAGAGCTTTCTATGCGCAACCCTCGCTTACAACCTCATGAGTCATATTAATAAGTCCACTTTCCACAATGACTCATTACCTTGATAATGATAACGTGACAACACCACCAACATAGCTCTCTCGCTACAAACAGCGATTTCAAACCTTATTCGTCAAGACATAAGGCTTAACACAGAGAAACAATACTAAAATAAGACTAGGGATGCATTGGTTCCGCGGAGGGAGTCACGCGATCAGCGGTGCCTTTCCGTGCTGTAACTTAAATAAAACAAATGAATTTGCCGTACTATTCGTGTTCCCATCCTTATTCATCATCATATTTTAGAAGAGGATGCAATATTCATGTAGTTTGGCAAATAGTATCGGGTATTACCCTGTTTTATTGGTTCTCGTGTAAACAGTTTCCGCGGGAAGCAAAATGGTTATTGGATAGGTATTACGAAAGTGGGTGAATTGTTCGCCTGTTTTGTTTGGCCCATAAATATGTATGTGTATCAACGAAAATGTATGGCGAAGATTTATGTTGACTGTGTTTTCGTTCGGGTAGGAAAGCAAGAAAGTTATTCCTTTTAAGCGAAAATCGCCGTACGTTTTCTTTGAAGTATGCGGTAAGATGAATAGCATGGGTCAGAACAGGATACAGCTGTGTGTCACTCTGTTTTAAAGTGAAATCGCTGATATTGTTATATTTTATTACTAGCTGTTGCCCGCGACTTCGTCCGCGCGGACTATATTATATCGCGATAAAAGTATTCTATGTCCGTCTCGAAAGTACAATCTATCTCTATACCAAATTTCATCGAAATCGGTTCAGCCGTTTAGCCGTGAAAAGGTAACGAAGAAACAAAAATAGTTACTTTCAAGTATGGATGAACAGTTGATTGACGCACAGTATGGATGGGGTTGAGAAAGTTCCTAAGAAGTATTCAAATAATCCAAAAAATATTCAAACATGTCAAAGTTCTACCCTGTCTATGTTCCGTGTTAATACGGATTTCGAATTAAATCTGATGACAATATTTTGTACCCTTTTTTATAATTTTAGGGGTTGTATATTAAAAAACGATGAAATACCTACATGTAAATCTTTCAAATAATATAATTATGCCAAGTTTGAAGTAGATTTGACCAAGGCGAATCACGTTGTCCCATACAAACTTTGCTCCCTTTTTCACCCTCTTAGAGGTAGAATTTCGGAAAATCCTTTCTTATCGGATGTCTACGTCATACAAAGAACACACCCTCCAAGTTTCAGGTTTCTACAATCAGCGGTTGGTCCGTAAGTAATTCAAGACATCGACCTCGACTTCGACATCAACATCGCCATCCCATATCCAACATACGACATCTACCATCTTCTACCAAAATAACCTTTTTATACAAAAAATCTACCATTTTATAACAAATTCTACCATTTTCTCCCAAAATCGACCATTTCCTACATTTCCTATCATGTACAATTTTTTATCATAATCTATCAAAAGCTTCCATTTACTAAAATCTATCAGGCTACCAGAATCTATCAAAGGCTACCATTTCATACTAAAATCTACCATTTTCTACCAAAATGTACAATTTTCTACCATTATCTACCATTTCCTACTGAAATCTACAATTTTCTACGACAACCTACCTTTTCTTTCTGAATCTTCTATTTTCTACCATTTCCTACCGAAATCTACTCAACCCCTACAACAGTCTACCATTTCCTACAACAATCTACCATTTCCTACCAAAATCTACCATTTTCTATATAAATCTACCATTTAAACGAAAATCTACCATTTTCTTTCTGTATTTACTATTTTCTACCAAAAGCTACCATTTATTACCAAAATGTACCGCTATTACCGAAATCTACCATTTCTTTCTAATACTACCATTTTCTACCAAAAGCTACTATTTCCTTCCGAAATCTACCATTTTTACCAAAAATCTACCATTTCCTACTAAAATCGGCCATTTCCTACCGATATTACCATTTCCTACTTAAATCTACCAATCCCTAGAACAATCTACCATTTCCTACCTAAATCTATCATCTTCTACCAAAATCTACCATTTTCCTGCGTAGATTTTAGGGATTGATGTTAAAACACGCGGAAACAGGTGCTAAATTAATTTTTAAAGAATTTTATTCGAAGTTTGTAGTTGATCAGACCAAGAAAACACGTTGTATACAAATTTTGCAACCCCTTTTTACCCCCTTAGTGGTTAAACTTTAAAAAAATCCTTTCTTAGTGCACACCTACGTCACTACGAAATATTTGTGAAAAAAAATAATTTCGAAATAAAAATAACGAAAAATATTTTGTGGCCCCCTTTTATCCCTTAAGGGGTTGAATATTCAAAAACTATGAACCACGTGTTTAATTAAATCGTTTAAAGAATATAACTGCCAAGTTTGAAGTTGCTCAAACCAAGAAAACACGTTGCTCCATACAAACTTTGCAACCCCTTTTCACCCCCTTAGGGGTTGAATTTTCAAACATCCTTTCTTAGTGCACACCTACGTCACTTAAGAAATATTTGTGTAAAATTTCAATGTATATAACTAAATCGGATGTAAAATATTTTGCATCCCCTTTTTACCCCTTTAGGGGTTGAATATTAAAAAAAGATGAAACACGTGTTTCATTAAATTTTTTAAAGAATATAATTGCCAAGTTTGAAGTGGATCAGGCCAAGAAAACACGTTGCTTCATACAAACTTTGCAACCCCTTTTCACCCCCTTAGGGGTTGAATTTTCAAAAATCCTTTCTTAGTGCACGCCTACGTCACATAAGGAGTATTTGTGCAAAATTTCATGGTTCTAGACCCAGTAGTTTCAGCTGTGCGTTGATCGTCAGTCAGTCAGTCAGTCAGTCAGTCAGTTTTGGCTTTTATATAATAGATATTAGTAAAATATTACTTAAAACGTACTTTAATAAACCGTTGTACGTAATCAAATATCTAAATTAACTACAAAAGGTACACATTTTTTCAACCTCTTGTAAAAGTACCTACTTCTTTTCTTTTATTGCAATCAAGTCATCCCTGTTCTTTATACAGCCGAAACCTGTCTCAACTCAACCAGTTGGGTTTGCGACTGGCCACCCTATTAATATTTTAATTGGCGTCGCCACGCCACACGCCTCCTGCGCCACAAGAGGGGTCAGTAACGAGACCGGACAAAGCATTTGTCTCGTCAGAACTGCCTGAGGGTTCTTCAGCCTCCTTCAAGGCGGCTGTAACTGAGGCCACATTATTATACTTGGCGCGTTTTTCTTTCCATTTTCTTGAAACAACATTTTTGTTATGCACTACATACACAGATAGGGGTATTATCCAGCTAACAAATGCCAACAAGTGAAATCATGTGCTTAGGCAAAGCTGCTTAGCATTATTATAGCAAATATCAATCAAAGTATCTTTCAAGACATATTTTTTTTGGGTAAAATCTTTTAGGTTTTAAAAAGATAAATTGGTACAACTGGTCGAAACCAAACCTATCACTAGAACTGGAGTTCACCATAAATGTAGCAGTTGGTGAATCGCAGAGATCAACTATTGGATTAAATAGAAAAGTTTGTGAAAGCCGGCAGTTAGGTTTACAGGCATTAAACCTCTCCCCACTTAGTTTCCGAAAACACATTTGTTTCTTTCGTTCTCACTTAAATCTGATTAAAGTTAGGCGCCCTAGTTAGAGAAACTGTGTTCGCAATTTGCGAGTTCGGCTTTCCGAAATGGAAACTTGGTTCTTTCCGAAGATTGTGCTTTTGCTGAAAATCATTTTGGAAGGCGTAGGGGAACGCTTGGTGTTGGTTCGATAGTACTTAGTTAGAAAATATAACATGTTCACTTTGTAGGTTGGAATGGAATAGGTCAAGCTACTTCCGGGTAAGCGTGTACCATCTTCGATGAAATCGTGGTCAAACGCGAACTATCCAATAGTTTAAAAAACGTACCCATTCTCACTATAACTGGATTTGTGAATTTAAGGCTTTTAGGTTCATATTTGAATGGTGGTTAACCTGAAAATATATGCCAATTTCATGTGAACTGATAAATATATGTTAACCAAGAACCAACTGTTTGTCAACACCGCAGTTAAATAACCCAAATAGCTACTCGCGCAATCGATCGACAAAACCGAAACTCCGTTCCCAAAACGCGAGTATACATTTTGTTTTTGCGTTGCCAATGTAACGAGCTAATATAAAAAAATCGTGAAATAAATCGCGTCGCGAGAGTAATGGATCGTTCACGGTCCCCTACTGTTATCTCTTTAGCTTATTTCCCAAGTTTTTCCTTAATCTTTCACGTTCGCCTTTTTACGTAAACATTTTTGACGTGCGAGAGATTAGACATCACTTTTTGTGGTAGGTACCTACGACGAGAGAGTAGCTCGCGTGAGATGGTTTGTTATTGTCTCTGCTATGACTTACGGCTAAAATTAATAATCAATTCAATCCAAATTTTGCTATATGGGATTGATATGACAATCCATTTTTAGGGTCAAATGTGCCAATGAGCGATCCGTGGATTGGTTTATAAAGGCACGCAGATTGGAAATCGATCGAGCGATAGGCAGCAATCCAAGATCGATTTCAATCAATGGATAGGAGATACAATATTAATTTCGGCCGTAAGCGAAAACTTTTTAGAAGAGAGATTATCTAGTACCTACCTATCTACTTATTACTCATAGAACCTAGTGGTTAACCTTCGCTTCAATCTTGTTTTTCCTATTACTTGTAGATATCTGATAAATAATGCCCACCCTTCGCAAAAACAAATATTTCTGTGAATATTTATTGCCCTCAACCCAAATCCATGTGAGGGTGCAAAGGTTATGCTAAAAATAAAAACCAATCACAACCAAAATACCAAGAAGGTCAGCAACAGCAAATTGGGTTTTCCTGGAAAATGCTTACCATACGTACTTACAAACACACTAGGTACTAGACGTGTGCGCCGCGCCGGCGCGCCGCCGCCGCCGGTAAATTTTCCACGCCGCCGCCGCCGATTTTGGGACCGGCGTGAAATCGGCGTCAAGTCAAATATACTATTTTAGTGAATTTTTGAAATTAACCTCCCTGCAAAGCACTGTGCGGCGCGGGCACCGCAACGTAAAAGATACCCCATACTACAAACGAAATTAAACTCTATTTTGCTGTCGGGATGACTCGGTGCTTTGAACATCTCAGCGTAGCGGCTTTATGGTTTGATTTTTGTATCACCATCAGCCTATACTATCCACTGCTCGACCTTGCCGTAGGGCTCTCCGGAACGCCACTGAGCCCAATCTTTGGCTCGCCTCATCCAGTCTCTGCCAGCCGTTTTCCTAACTCCACCGAGCCGGCGAGCGCCCTAGACTTTGTTTTCGTCACGAAAGAGAGGCGACAAGTGGAAGTGAAAAGTGGGCGAAGCGCGCGTGCTAGTCATATGACTCGTAGCTCAAAACCAACGCCAGTTTTACCATACATACTATGCCATGCTCTACGTCTGTCACACAATGAATAATGCCTTATGTGCAGTTTTAGAGCCCATTCAAATGCAGCATATCAGTTAACACATAAGGCACATTTTCAAATAAACGGCAGTTGACTTATAAACCTTTTGACACAGTAACTTTCAATATTTTTTTGGCGACAGCGGTTCCGATACAGATATCAAGTCACTTCCACTCTTGTCTATGTTCCGTGGTTTGCTTAGATGAGGCCCCTACTTCGCCTACTGCAGCAGTTGTCGTCCACTTCAGCTTTTAACCCTTTGAGCTATGTCGGTCACCTTGGTTCTCTATCAGCCTGAAGACGTCCACTGCTGAACATAGGCCTCCCCCTTACACCGCCACACCGAACGACAATTTGCCACTTGCATCCAACGGTTGTCTGCGGCTCTTTTGATGTCGTCGGCCCATCTAGTAGGAGGCCTATCTACACTGCCTCTTCCAGTCCGTGGTCGCTTCTCTAAGAACCTTTCTTCCCCATCGGTTATCAGTTCAACAAGCGATGTGGCGTGCCCATTGCCACTTCAACTTACAAACCTTGAGAGCTATATCGTAAACTTTAGCGCTTTGGCGAATACCTCGTTACGGATTTTATCGCGCATAGAATTTCCGAGCACACCTCTCTCCATTGCCTCTGAGCTTCTTGCCACTCTGAGCTTCTACAAAAAGCCAGCAGTTAAGGACCACGTCTCAGTTCCATTATGTCATCACTAGTTACACACTGGTTGAAGACCCTTGTCTTCAGGCACTGCGAAATTTTCACTGTTCAACGCCTTTGCAGTTCACCCATTGTTCAGAGCAAAGTTGAACAACTTTTTGAGCTCAATAAGTAACGGCTTTCCTGCTGCTTTCTATGAGCTCCGTAATAACGATATAGTTGTTTATTATATATTTGTGTTTATTAGTGTTTTATTAATTGAAAAAAGCAGTATAATTCATGTTTTATTAAAGTCTACAAAAAATGTTCCCACGCCGGTTTCACGCCGAAAACACGCCGCCGCCGCCGATTTTTGATCGGCGCCCGCCGCCGATGGTATTTTCATCGGCGCACACGTCTACAAGGTACTGAAATTATTTATATTGAAATTGGAAGGTTGAATAGGAAGCAGTACATATTTTGAAGAGGCAGGTCTTGCAATCGGATCTGATCTAAATGTATTTAGATCTATGAAAAATAACGCGCTATCGTTGAGTAATTCTATCGGAGCCACCAAACAGAAAATAAGTAATTAGGTTTTTATTAAACCCATTACTTACCACAATCAACTACCAAAATATACTCATAACATGTCCACGTGCAGCATATTAAGATAACATAACGAATAACGATGTTGATAACGTTGTAACGCTCCCGTTATAACCGTTATAACGTTGGTGGCCTAATTAGCCGTCAGTGTTACCAGCATCGAATTACGTAAGCGAAGCAACACGTAACACGACTCTTAAATTAGTTGCGGACATTCGCCAAGAAATAAAGGGTTTGTTATTATTGTGCGTCATAACAAATTATCACTAGAACGAAAATAGACTATATATATTCTTGGGTTTCCTGTTTCTATCTTAAAACTCCAGGAATTACTCAATGAACACCATGACACACTGGTATACCTAAAAGAGAAACATTTGTATCGAATTAGGACTTCGAAACTTCGAACCCATCCCGAAGAACTATAATTTCATTTTTCGTTTCTTATTTTAAACCTCCTTTTTCAATTTACAAACAATAGTGTTGCAAGTTGCAATCCAAGTGCATGACTCGTCTCTTACGATCTCAGCATAAGCTAATACACCAGATTCATCTCCATTCCTTTTAATGGCGTTGGTTAATTCGCAAAGTTAGTGTACATTCATCATGCACTGTGTTGCCAACTGGAAAACGTTATACTCCCTCATTGTCAACCCACACGTTATTCAGTTACTAAACGCTTTCATCTCTGTTTTTATTTATTTCGTTTCTTAGTTTGTCACTGGGTTTTAAGTGGCCGGAGTATCATTTATCATGATGGTAATTTACGCCGTCACTGCTAATTGGAGATATAGCGACGGATTGCTTTTGTTTTAGTTTCGTTGCCTTTAATATATTAAATTGTGTTTCGTTTTTACGTGTAAAGTCTAGTATTTTCTAATCCTATAACTTTGAAGATTCATCGGCATACCTTCTGGTATATAATTATTTTCTTTCCAGTTCCAACGGTCGATAAATAGTCTACTAATTTATTATTTTATCTAAATAATGAAAATTAGGCCCGTCACAGAAGTTCACACCGAGTAGCTTCATAGTTTTTGAAATTCACTAGTCCGAGTACTTAGCTATCACCGAAATTATTTTTTTCCATGTATTTTCTCATCGAGAATTAGAGAGTAAACAGAATCATGCAAATGGAAATGTTCCAAGTTCCGTTCTTTCTTGATTGAAATACTTTAACAACTGTGCACTAGTTGGAACTTAATTAAATGAAACCCTCTGAAGTTCCCTGAGTTACTGGCCTCTTCCTCAAAGTAGTTACTCTGGGCATGTGGTCAAGTTATGTGAAGACTTAAATATTTCCAGACACTATTGAAAAAGTCTGATAACTCACAAGTTTTTGGGCATAGTCCAGAGAAACACCCTGTTTCCCGTTTTGTATATTATGACTCAGACTTAGCTTACGGAAACAGGATTTTAAATTATCCACTGACTCTTATTATTATCATATTATTAAAGTTGTATCATCACAGTCCAAACTATATAGTGTAGTATGACGATATTCACAGATAAATAGAGATATATTAGAGTATTGAGTGAGTTCTAACATGCTAATTAACTGAGTACAGAAATCTTAACAGTTTCTTATGAGCATCTTTAAATCTAAAGCATATGTTATGTACGGTTCAACGCAAGTATTTGCTTATCAAAGAGCGCTTTCGCATTGCCACCGAAATCACGTCGCGACTGCGCAGTAACAAACAGTCAAAGATTCAGGCGGCACTGCATTGTATCCATCAGTCTTTCCCCAACGCCTTCATTATTCAGCCTCACACAAAAACATCCGTAATTTCCTAGAGATTACGCATTTATCCGCGTGGATGCCGTACATAATAAACGAAACGAGCAACCTGTCCTATCGGACTTATTAAAGGGTCCCAGCGAAGCCGTCTGATCCTCCATCTTGGCATTATTGCTGTACGACTCCCCTGATTATGAGGACCCAAGGAATTCTGCCCTTTGTGGATATTTTTTTACGTGAGAAATAATTTAGTGAAGTTCTTTCTTTGGTTCCGTGTCTTTTAGTTTGAGCTATCCTGACCATAGACACTAGAAATCACAGAAAATCGACCGGTCGACTAGAAACACTGAATTGCTGTGGGGCCGAAAAGTATAACTGGCTTACATAATTATGTTTCCTAAAATCAAAATCACATTATTTATTGTGCATTACCCAAATCCAGACAATTTGGTTCGTAACGAATTTCACAGTTGTTCTATTTAGCACAAAAAAATAATTGGTACCTATGTATTTTCTCTACGTACATTTTTCTGTATTGTTAATGTGGGGTTATTGTATTGTATTGTATTGTATTATTACTCTACTACGCTTAGTTTATTTATTTTTGATAGTTGATATTAGATACATAAAAAATTACATGTATCTATATATATGTAAGCAACGAGGAAGAGCCCACTTGTCTGCGCATGTGTCTACTGACACAGAACAACACGCTCCCACTTGATTTAAATAATAATATCCCCACATGACGCCTAGTAAATAAATATGTCTGTGGTCTTCTTAGACTCTGCGCACATTGCAGACTAAACACCCATACGAATTTAGTCTAAGTGTTCTGTTTGGTATAGTTATATAGTAGGATAGTAGAACCAGAGGGCCAATTCTGGTAATTTAATATGTTCAAAATCTAGTTCCGATCAACTTATAATCTCATTAAAGTCTAAAATCGTATTCTCGTAAATTGAAAAGTGACATTTAACTTTCGCTTGATCGAAATGATATCGTAATGTAACTGAACGCTAAAATGGTATTCTAGTAACAAAAATGAGTTGAAGGCACTGGAAGTTGACTACAATTTGGTATTCTCGTATTTGAATAAACGTCAAATATGAGATTATAAGTTGACTTTGAGTGGACTGAAATGAGATTGAGACAAAGTTACAATTTTCTATGTTTTGTAGTTGTGTTTTCGACAATAAATTTAAAAATGAGTGGTTTTACGGCTTGGGGTGGCTGTTTTTGCGTACCGCTCAGTGAGAAGGCGGTGCAGCGGCAAGGGAAATACGCGTCGAACGGTTGGGTACCGCCGTCGACTCGATGAAAATGCGTTTGCAATAAGCAACCGCGAGTTCGTGAAAAGTTAAAACCTACCGCCTTACAAAGCCGCTCACCATAAATCTCATTAAAGAGCTAAACCCCCACACCCCGAGAGAGACAATTTGAGGAGATGGGTTGAATGCTGTAGCCAAAAAGTAAGTCTTTATAAGCACTTTATCTTCCTCAGTATAGTATACCTACTTACTAACTAGTTAGGTAACTACCATTCATGATTTACACTTCATTGTTCTCCCTTCCTTTTGTAAGTAGGTACCTACCTACCTTGTATATGTAGCGGTGTAAAAATTGCATTTTCTATTGTCTTTTTCTAGGTTATGATTGTACTTGCATTTTTTGCAGCGGGGCTTACCAATCTATGGCAAGCGAGAGAGCATAGCACACACTGGTGCCACCGAGTGTTTCCAGAGTGGTTAAAGAGGGCACCGAAGCGTGGAGAGGATGATAGCAGTGCTCAAGGCGAGATTCAGGTTGGCTACTAAATAATGATTACTAATTGTAGGAGTAATAGTAAAGAACCCCTAAAGATAATTAATAGGTACTAATTTGTATAGCTTATAAATGTTTATTAATACCACAAAAATAGTTAACAATAGTAATTATTTCATTTTTGCAGGTGCCATTTGATAGCGCTGCATGAAGAAACTTATCCTGGCACCCCCAACGCAGGCTGCCACCACTGCCGCTGCACGCATATACTGATCCAAATCTGTGGGCCAATAGAAACAGGAGTTAAATTAATGTGACCCACCACTCTGGACTGTGTATTGTGGAGTAGGTATTATGGCCTAATCCTCCTCACAGAAGTGAAGGGAGACCGTGCACAGCAGTGGAGGAAAAAAATAGTTGTTAATTATTTGATAATAGTTGTTATCTAATAATTTTGTACCTACCTATCTATTATGTAAATAAATTATTTTCTATTTTATTCTATTTCCATGGTTTTCATTACATACCTATTTACTTTGATTTGACTTTTGTTCGAAGACATATCCGTGTAATGATTAAACTCATTGACATGATCTTTGATCGCACTTGCTTGCCAATTTATTTGTATCACTGGGCTGCTCCATGTCCACTGCCAAGCGGGCCTCTAAATCCATCCACTACATCCACTCCATCGCAGCCACTAAAGCCCAGCTTTCTCGAATCCGGACGTCGGCTTTGACGTCCTTCAATAACCTCCCTGCAAATAAGTTAGTGATAAATCAACACCTACTGTGTGTGGATAATACTGTAGATAAATAAAACAAAAACTATAAAATTTACCTTTGTGGCCGCTCCCGCTCCCTTTCTCTGCGAGTGCCGCCTCCACAATGCTATATCACAACAAACTCCAAGAACTCGAGGCCTCGAGGAGTACTGTAGTAGGGAGCTCCAATTGGCGAGTCGCAGTTAGCTGGTTCAACCAAACTATTCCAAAAATACAAACCAACACCTTGTGACTTGCTTGGTTGTTTGTTTTGCATAATGCCTAGCCTAAGTACCTACCTACTACTTAGTTTGACAATTAATTTGAACAATTTGAAGTTTGAAGTGTCAAAATACAAATGACAATGACATTGCGTTCAGTTTTTTGCTATTTTATCTATGGTTTCGTCTGTTTTAGCCTAAATGGGCATATGTTTCAAGTACACGTGAATATTTACGTTATATGTCATAGACAATGAGTTGACTTAACTGTAACTAGATCGTAAGTTGATTATACCGAGATGAAGTTGTAAATTTATGGGAGCAGAATACGAATTCTCAGTCTAGTCATAATCCAATCTCATTTTGTTCAACTTTCGTTCAACTTATTGTGTAATTACGAGAATTGAGCCCCAGGTCATGAAGCGAGCGACCTCCCTTCGTTTTATTCGGTACTGGAATCCGTTGTAATAACTGACCGAACGACCTTATTTCATGACTGGCCGTTTTTCGGAGCATTGCCCACGTCCCGCCTCTTATTACATTCTAGTTCAGTCATTGCGATTTTTGTCTACGTTTTTGATCGATTCGTCAGGCCCGGCCTATCAACATTATCTCATTCCTTCAGAGTAAACACTCAGCCGACAGTTTAGTCTTCAATGTCTTCAAGACAGTCCCAGGCCCAAGAAATTCCTGAAACTAACGGGCCTACTGCGAACAGATGCGAATAATTGTTATTAGTGGATAACAGTACGATTGGCCAAAGTTAGGCGCAGTTTGGCAGATGACCAACTCCAAAGGGTTCGTTATGAATTTTGAAGGGCGCAGTATGGCTCGGCTATTTGTGTCGATAGACATTGCCTAGTTATGGTATAAAAACGGAAGCAAGCATACGCTGTTACTCGTAACTAAAAAAAGAAGTGCCTAACGGACTCCCCTTAGGCCATAATATTATCCAAGACCGCACATAACAAATATCCGTCGGTAGATTAATTAGTATGTAATTGTATTAAAAAATAACAATCAAAATCGACTGATTCATCAAATGTTTAAATTGACCACCATCGTCGTTTTAAAAAACCTGAAATTCTTACATTATCATTATAGCTTACTTTAGACATAAATGTCCATGTTAATTAGTATTTAAACGGGTCTAATTCGCGCACAAACGAATATCAAAATATATAATTTTGACATACCTCGACGAATATCACAGTTCGCGAAAGTTTAAGAACTTCTATAAATGTCCATATTTCTACATACCTACCCTCAACGACAACAACAACAACTTGTCCCAATATTACAATCGATAAGTTCAAGCGTATAAATGCATTTTTTATTCGCATTTAGGCCGGAGACAGCGTGCTGGCAGTCGGCCAACCGGCGGGAGTGGCCATTTCTCTTCACTAATGGCGTGAAGGATGCTGAATTATGACACTTCGTTTATTTCGATAACGGTAAACATTCTGAGGCATAGTGAAGATGAGTGGTAGTGCTTCCGTTGGGTCGAGAGCCACCTGCTTGCTGTACCGTACACCACCTTATTAAGATTATAGTTGTACTATAAACTATTACACTAGAGTTTAAGACCGTACACATACACACCTAAGAGTATACTTGTATAGTATAGGTAAGTACCTAGTCGGATTTCTAACCTCATGTAGTAAAATTGACAATCGAAATGAGATGGGATGAGTTGAGATGAGATGAGAGAGAGAGAGAGGGATTAATAATCCGACTATAGAGTATATTTGTATGTATTTTAGTAGGTACTTAAATTCTATAAAATTACTACAGGGAAGTGACTATGCTATGTGCATCATAGAACT
Organism: Hylaea fasciaria; assembly: GCA_905147375.1. Lineage (NCBI taxonomy): Eukaryota > Metazoa > Arthropoda > Insecta > Lepidoptera > Geometridae > Hylaea > Hylaea fasciaria. The sequence goes on along the minus strand of LR990202.1, from coordinate 8,357,518 downwards.
CATAAAAGAAGGGTAAATTGTTTTATAGTTAACTACGTTATTTATTTAAAAGTTCCAGTTAGCTGATCGATTCGTATAGGATATGAACACATAATTATAACAAAATACAGCCCAAAGAATCAAAATTTACCAGAAAGTATTACAAGCTATGTTTCAGAGCAACCCCCACCTACTTGCTCTACAAATTCGCACTTTGACATTAAGACCGATCGCTTTACGGCCCAGTGGTATTTCGAAGGGAAAGCTTCGTCATACTTGTGGTAAGTACCTACCTTTAATTACCAATAACGGGAGCCCTACAAAAACACGAAAGCATTTAAATATAATTAAATGAAAAAGGCGCAAAATAACGCAATCGCAACGTTCCGCTCCAACGATCGCTATAATTAACAGAAACTCTTAATTGCGTCCTTATTGATTTGGACGTAAATTTACTTTATTTCAAAACGAGAACGGTCATTTTTTGTGGGGACTATTCCGAGAGCGACGGAGTTATTACTTATTCTACGGACGGCCTAACGACCGTGGCCTTATTCCGGAGTATTCCGTCGTTACAGTACCGAAGATCGCTATCAAAGAAAATATTGCCAGCAATGTTGTTTCCTTGTAGAGTGTTCTCGCGTTGTTTAAAAACGTTATCGGTTCAAATACACTGTAGCACATAATGTTATGTGCTACAGTGTATTTGAACCGGTAACAGCTAGACTTCTTTCCTTATGATTTGTGGTGTAAAAACACATCGTGTGAATGGAATAAAGTGAGCCACCGTTCTATCTTCAATCAACTAAACGTGTAGATCCAGTTACGGAATGAAATCGAATCCCGAAATCGATTCCGCTCCAAACAGTGTCAGCGTCTGCGTCGATTGTCGATAGTGACTCGCTAGTTTTTGCTCACATAGCCATTGTGATGCAATCCGAACCGGCCCATGCGGGACCAGAGGGTAACTAATAGTACAACGGGACGCAATTTGATCAAATATCACAGATAAGTAATTGGTTACGACGCGCGATGCGTTACGGAATACCACATTAAAAAAAACTTAAATATTTAACAACACCTTTCGTGAATAACTGTCATAAAGTGATGAGGGTAACATTATTCTCATGCTAAGTGAGAATTTTTACCCAAAATATCATGATTTATTCCGTCTGGAACCGAACCGCCGCAATGTATCGAGTTATTATTTAGTGTCAAAACGTTGGCATTCGATTTTGTGACTAATATATTTACAGTTGAAAGCGAGCGTCGATGGCATCGTGTGGGACCATTACTTCAGATCGAGGCTTGCAATAAAAGAGCCTTTACAATGGAGTCTTAAATCTTGTAAGAGGTCAGACGGTCGACGCTCCCATAGATATCGCTTAGTCAGTCGGTCTAATTACACGTTGTCGAGTCGAGATCGCATCGAGATCATATCGCCGTCGACTTTTCCATTTGTCATAACATAGCAACAAGTCAAACTTAACAGTAGTTTATTAGACTCTCCATTAATCATAACTTAATGACTGGTTAATCACTGATACTAAACTGTATGTAATCAACGTTCCCGCCCTGTTCGCTTTCATTACGATACGCGTAACACCGTGAGAAACATATTCACTCATTAGCTACCGGCTTTTGTAATACAAAGTAACGTAATGCAATATGCAAAAGAAATGCTTTAATCTGAGACTTTAATCTTATTCAAATACGTCGTTAAAGGATGCCGCTAATAAGACTTGCAAGTTGAGGTTTAATGACTTGTTACATACTTGTTACATTATCCAAGCAAATAGCCTCGCGTAGGTACGCTCTATCGCATCTCCATAGGTACTGTTCCTGGAAGAAGGTTATTGAGAATGTGTTTCGCCGAGTAGCCATTTGTTCGACCGTAAAAGTCCCGGTCTCAAATCGATACAGCCTACTTGTTTACGGTGAGGTAACCGCGCGATAGAAACAAACGACGTCGTCTATTATCCAATTGAATTGCGCCCACGCTGAATAATAAATCGGAATTTGTCTCGTCTAATTGACACCGTGCTCTTGCCGGTGGACTGAAGGGCCGAGTGCTGGCTGCAGGCAAATTGCACCACTGTTGGAGCGATGGCTCTTGACAGCGCGAGAGCGCAGTGCCAAATTGGCCGGGTATTTATTACTCTAATTGAACAGTGTAGCTTTGTGTATCACACCGGTTATTTTCTAACGGCGCCGTTGTATTTTCGGCCGCGAACGATTCTTGCGGTCGGCGAGCCGAGCAATGACTTTTTAATCGATTACGTCAGGCTGGAAAAGTTTCGGGTGTTTTTCTCACGAAGTTTGGCATTTTTCTGTTGCCAAAAATAGCAGCGGTCCTATTTTTCACCTTTCCAAGTCCTGAAAGGGTAGCGAACTAGAAAAAGTTGTGAGCCCTCCAATAGTTGCAAAATGGAGGTAAGTTTCTTCGTGAATCCGGGATCGGATGCGTACGGAGGCGAAGTCCTTTCTCATAAGCAAACAGATAAGGGTAATATCATTGGAATGGATATACATTTCCCGGGACAGGTGCGGCCGTATGTTATTTACGAGGATCCTTCAGTCGCCGTCCTGTGGCATATACAGCTACGTTTCATTTTTATAGGATCTGCGTTACGGCAATATTCTAGAGCTGGATTTAGTTATATCTTAACATTCTGCGGCCGGTGAAACTTACGTGAGACCCGCAGCTATTTTCTCGCTCAGAGAGCAAATAAGTATGAGTAATGCTTCTTTGTTTCCATCAGCGCTATTGGACTGTCTATGTACGTAATATTGTATAATCGTAATTTTGCTTTCAGTATACCAGAATTTTCTTAATGAAAGTTAAGAATATGACAGAACTCTATGACTCTATCAGTATCTAAGCACCACATAATATCGATAAGCATCTACTTTATTCACAGGATAAAGCATTACATCATCATCAAAGCAAAGTAATACATCAATAGCAGATACACTTACTATATCAAAAACTGATTTAAATTATAGAGAAGAGTTTTTAAATGCAACAACCTATAGATAAGTAGAGCCTTAGATAGAAATATTCCTATAGATACACATACCTATATCTACCTAGCACCTCATACAAATAGAAACTATGCAAAACATACAAGTACTATGAGTACAAGTACGTAATAGCCAAGTACAAGTGTTTGTCCATGCATACCATTACAATCGGTGGCGCGAGGCGTGGCGCATCCTGCCACGCCCACGTCTGATGCAGTCCCGACTCAGATAATTGTTTATGACTCTAATGTGGCCGATAACTATCACTTACACACTGGCGATGGTACTGCTGCAGCTTCCACTTTAATATTTAAAAGCTGTAGCACTTTGTCGCAGTAACTAGACTAGGTGGTCCAAGACTTCGATAAGTTTTCTGTTGTTTAGCGTGTTGGTATTGGCATAAAAGATGTAAAAATTAGTTTCCTATGTTTTCGTAATCGCATGAGCAGTAAGGGAAGTCATCGCGATAGATGTAACATGAACGAAGTTGACGAACTGCAGCTACATTTAACTATGTAATTGTGACACGTCACTTCAGTTCTGCTTAAAGTGACACGGGACTAAACTCGAACCACATTGAAGCACCTACATGACTCCAAAGTTACCGTTGAAGAGGGAACACCCACCTAATTGTGGCCTTGCATGATGCTACCGGTAGATCTACGATAAGATATAGGTACTGATGGATGGACTGTTATTGTTCGATTGATGTTTTAGAATGTTACAATACTTACAATGGGTTTGTCGATAGTACCTACTGTGTTCAATGAGTTTTGGAGAATATGGTTTTGGTTTCACAACTGGCTGGCAATGGTATACGCTTTCGCAAAATGTGGTTCTGTGCAAAGTAGGACACAGAAAAAAGTACAATCGGATAGTTTTTGCACATGAATTTTACATACATTTTCGTGACAACAGCTGCTAAGACAAAATCATAACCTGTTTATATGCGTTCTGCAGCTTGCATTTCATTGCACTCAGGACATGATCGAATCTTCTCATTTCCGTCTCCACATCGGTCCATAAGACGTTAGAATGCTTTTCAACAAGCAAGATTCTCACTTCAAATATTTCTTAGAACCTTTAGTTTTAATTCTTTATATAAACTTATATATAGTAGCCCATTGACCCAACTTTTCCTAATTGGTATTCCTAGACTGAACAAAAAAAACTTTCACAAATCGAAATCCTCGACTACTTCAGCCATTATAAACCCACTCCAAAACAATATATTAATTGAAAGAACTGTCTTGCTGCAAAGGTGATAATTGTTTTCGTAAAACAAGGCAAAAGAGCCATAAAAATAAACTATGTTCCATCTTATCGCAAAATAAATGTATATATCGAACTGAAGTATTTTAGATATATTAGAGATATTAGAGGTTCAATCTTGGACTAGTGCTTGAAAGGGAAACATCCTTTTTCAAACTCAAACCATAATCAAATAATTTATAGTTCGTTTTCTTTTATGGTTTCATTAATTTGTTTATTAGATTGAAGTGTTTGACTTGTAAAAGTGCGATCTTATTGCCTATTTACATTAAATGATTTGACTTTGACTTTAGTAGATACCTACTCTGAAAAATTTGCATGGGACGCCCCAGAATTGGGAACGTGCTCCAACCTAACGCTAAGTTAATAGGTACTAAATTAGCTTTTCATAGCGTTTTAATCGAGCTTCCCACCATATCTTCTCGAATAGATGTAGATATTTAGATTTACCGAATCCGGTAGTAGAACTAGTTTACTTTCATAAGTCACTTGGCCCCTGCGAATGAAACATTACATTTGATGTGACCAGGTTTGTTACAAAAGGTCTTACTAAAGCCATCACGTTCGCCATGATCGTCTTGTCCCTCCATCTATTTTCATCTGCAGTCATGCGTCATTGCCTTACAATTTTTATCGATTCTACATGCCTGTTAAACAAGACTATATTCACGTCACACACCAAATCGATTATGATTCTAGTACCAATACAATATCGGCAGTTTGGATCGACGACACGCCACAAGCCTACCAAAAAGCCTCTACCCGAATAATCATTCGGTATGAATCGCAGCACGTGCCAAAAACCTCTACAACATCGACTGCTGCCAATCAAATATCTATAAACTTTTATGCGCTAGACATAAAGTTCAAATTGAAATAGTAATTTATTTGAAACTGTAAATGCATGCGTTTGATTGTTGGTATTTATATTATTTGCAGTACATTGTTCTAGTTACGAATAGTTACTGTCATTCGCCTCGATAATGTCTAGTTATGTTTGGCCGGGAATGAAATTATTATAAGTACTTAGGTAATAAATATATACATAATAATAGTAAAGAATAATCTTAATACAAGCATAGCCTAGGTACTTGTTAAATAATATTGATTTTACGCGAGCCTACATTACTTATAAATTTATTAACTATCTGTGCATATTTTGTTGTGCAATTTAAAACTATATTGTCGTAGTTTGAAATACCTACCTATACTTGACTTTCATTTAAAGAAAGTATATTAAAATGAAAATCAATTATGTACATTTTACTTGTTTAAACGTAATTTCGCAGGCTCCAGCAGTAAAAATGAGAAAATTGGTATACCTACATAAATAAAATTTCAATTACAGTCGAGTAATATAAAAAGTGCCTACTCTGTACGTTGGCCGTGCAATGAACTCAAAATTAAAGTGGTAAAAACTTCTAGGGGGACAATTGCCCCCAGAAATTTTATCAATCCTGCACAGGCATCTACTTTCATTTTAGACCTTACGTATTTTTGACATGTCGAAAATGTATTAACGTCATTTATTCTTGGACACATTATCGCGAAAGTGTTTCCAAACGATGTATTTATTTAGCACTAAAAATAGACACATCTCAGAGATGACGTCGCAAAATAAAGAATAGTACCTACCTACCTCAGGACATCAGCACGATGTTAATTACCGTTTCCTTATTCAGGGAGCGTGATTCAGAGGTATATTATTATGTATAATTACAGCTTTAATTCCAAGTGGGCACCGAGTGTCATCAAGCTGCAGACGGCTGGTCGTTAGTGTCTACGTGACCGAGACAGTGGCACATCCTATTTGTAAAAACGACTTGCTGAATTCTGAATTACACACTTGAATGAGAACCGGGGTTTATAAGCCGCGTCCGTTGAAAACTAGAAGAGTATTTTGCGTTCTATAGCTCGTGTATTTGTGAACAACACGCGGATGAAATAGTTTTATTAGTTTTACATATTTTATTATTTGAATAAATGAATTGAGCCAAAAAAAAACAAAAATTTTTTTGGTTTGATTTTTTTATATTGTTTTAGTTTTATTTTTACTGAGTTACTAACATTTCTCGAAATTGACTGATCTAAGATAGTATAACAATACTATATTATTGCACAAAAATCCCGTACCTTCCTACTCTTAAATTTTCTTCTACAACAAACTGATACTGTTATACCTAGTAAGAAAGTAAATTTACAGCTGTGATATTATTATAGTAAAGAAAGTTACCCTAGTGCAAAGCAAAGGTAGGTATCTTGTTAGATCTGTGTTGTTTACAAAGAGAAAACATAGTCTTTGTAGATACAATGCACACAACCATTAACAGTTACATAACATACAACATAACAGTTACAGTACAACGTTAAATATACCAAACTTTCATAGTCTCACATATTGTACAACTATTTTCCATCTACAGTTTTGTATTTATGAAAGTTTAACTCTGGAAAAAGGGCTAGATAATATACAAAAACAATATTTACCGGCCTAGAGTTATTCTATCAAGAGTTGGAATATTTATTTTCATTCGAGAGAATTCCGATATAAATGCTCCTATCAGCAATTTAAATTATTTTACGTTGTAAATCAAAAGCTGCTACATTTTGCGAATAAAGTTTAAATCGAAAAATTCCTGTATTTCACATGTTACTTGCTACCTGACTCTACCATCAAGTCACAACATTCCGATAGAGCAAAGCAAACATAAAGAATTTTGATAACCCAATCCAATTTCAATACAAAATCAATTACAACTGTAAACTGAGCAATTCTGTGAAAACTGACCTAATTCCGTATGCAACAAATATGACGATATTTGCAATTGTCGGCGCGTGTTCCGAACGTGCGTTACATATCAAATCATGCGCGATTCTTCGAACGTTACGTTGTAACCAAATTACATTATTATATTGCAAGCCACTTAGAGCCCTATGCCATTGATGCATAAGCGTCAAAACAGCCAAATCTTATGTATTCTATAATAATGTACCTCTACGACTGAAAAATCTAAGATGAATAACTAAAATATATTTTGAGGTAGTGAATGAATTTTAAAACAGACATGCGCCTCCATCAAATTGTCTACAAAGTTTCTGAATATACTTTAAAACTGTCTAGAAAAGTGATTTATGGTTGTTTCCAGATATGTAACAAAAGGAGATGCCTTTTTCACTATAATCACACAAGAAATTGTAAAGTCCCAAACACACCTACTTCTCAAAAAGCGTCAATAGAACTTATACAACAAAAAACTCGCTAACTCGTTTTACTCTTCTTTTCTACTATAATTTTCTTCATAAGACGACACTTATTCTATATCATTACTGTATAGGCAAGCATTCGTGTGTGAACCAAAAAAATCGCGCTAAGCAAGAAAAATGGGAGACGACAATATTGCCCCTTTGTTCGATGTTCATTCACCATGAACGAGATTCGTGTAATAAAACTTGCATATAGACTGTTTTCAGGATTTTTTCTTGTTTTATTCGGCTGAAATAAAAGCAGACTACTATTTTCAATATACCTATATTGAAAATAGTAGTCTGCTAAAATTAACATTGTAGAGTGTGATAAATAGCACGCGATTTAACGTCTAATAAATAATAGCATGCGATTTATATAAAAGTGTAGAGCCTGTGCTCAGTCCTATTGTTTACTGAACCACCCTTTATCGCCAACTTTTTCGAATTTGCAATAATGTTTTAGTTAGGTATGTCTCATGAAAAAATATCTCAGTCGAGACATTTTTGTGTTGAGAGTACCTACCTAAACTTTATTTTTTGTGCGATAATGTGCAAGTTTTAACCTTTGTGGAACAACGGCAATACAACAGCAGGTTTAGAAGATAACTTTTAACTATTCAATTCAATTCATGAACCAACCTGTCATCTATCTACAGACATGACTCATTTTATCCTAAACTCACTCGTATACACGGAAAGGCGCGTCCACCCCATATTAGGGCGAAGGAAAGTTGTAAAAACAAACACCCCACTGTTTTACTACGCATTACATATGGCTAATAAAAACGTCTCATATGGCGGGTAGTCTAAAAATGTCGACTTGTTTTGACGCTCTTATCACAATGACGTAGAAGTGATTTTTGAAAGGTGATTGATTTTTGTTGGTTTGCCCCCGTGGCGCCACTCGCGCCTAAACTAGTTAAGTTAATACAATAAAACGTAACTCAAAATTAGCTCCTCGCTTTACAAGTAATAAATTTAATGGGACTCAAGAGGGGGTGACACGATTACAATTTTAACTTGGCGACAATTCGTTTATAGGATTACAAGTTGCCGCAAGTTTAAAGTTGCATCGATCACGAGCCGGGCAAAGTAGAATCTACAGTAGTATACAGTAAGTAGTAGGACAGTAAGTATAGAAAAGTACAATCTACAACACTAATTTTCATCCAATTGCGGCGTCAGGAAATCATATTAGTTAAAATCAAGTACTTACATAATTTTAACTACAAAACCTCATGACGCAACAACAGAATTAAAATTTGTGTTTTATTGGTTAATTATTCTTCTAACTCCTGGCACCGTGTTTTTGCTGTGCTCTTGTGGAATCTTTCTTTCTTTATATTTCTTTTAAAAAAAAACGTAGCCCCACACTAGGATTTCTCCTGTATCGTGAGTACCTACCGCTTACATACTCGTACATATAATTTCATAGGCACATCACACCCAGGCCAAAAACAAATTTTTGTGGATCGCATACATTTTTTTTCCGGGCGGGAGTAGAACCCGTGACAGCAAGCGCAGCAGACCGATTGCTCAGCAACTACAAAGAACACACACTCGTCAAAGAAGAGACATTCCTCTTTTCTCAGTAATATTATTATATTACTAGTTGGTGCCCGCGACTTCGTCTGCGCAGGATTAGTATGTAGAGCAGCTTATAATTATTAGCGTGACGTAGAAAAGAACTAACGTTATGACATTAAAATCACACATTTTTATGGTTCACTATTTTGGATAAAATGGCTTACACATAAGATATAGATATACGAGTATACTGTGGCGGGTTTTTTGTAGAACTATTTAAGATAAACATTTCCATCATACATTACATACTCGTATCTTTAGCGGTTTTGGCAGCGCACGCCTGAATAGCTCGCAGATGGTAGATTTTTTCCTACTTGACACTTACCGTCATATTTTAGACAATTCACACAATATCTGTATAAATTGTTGCCTATGTGTTATTCCGATGTATAAGCTATATTATTGTAAAGTTTCATTAAAATCCATTCAGCACTTTTTACGTGAAAGAGTAACAAACAAACATCCATCCATCCATACTTACAAACTTTCGCCTTTATAATATTAGTAAGAAGTAAGATGTTCCTCTCTTCTTGTAAAGCCCCTACTTGCTCGTAATACATTTGAATAGTAGGTATATTACAAAAAAATCGAACATCAAATTCTTAAGTTACAATCTATTTATTCTTAACAAACCAACGGGCGTACCAGAACCAGTCAGAAATCAACTAAGTAATAAAGTTTCATTGCGTTATTGACTTAGGCACCCTCGAAGTAAACACAGGGGGCCAATTTGTCACATGAATAAATCGATTTGAAACGCTTCATATTGGACTTATCGATGACTGGAGAACTAGTTTTAGTAAACTGTTTGTTGACAAGCAGATTGGAACAGGACCGAGGGGTCCAAAGTTTTAACTCTTCTAATTCTAGAGATTTTTTAGGTTTTTAGCAACGGTGACTTTTAATAATAATAATAATTAAGTTTTATTTTCTACCTATTTTCAGAGTTACCAATAATAATGTATTTTTTAATAAATAAAATGCATGTAACTATCAAAAAGTATTTGTTGGTCTATGTAGTCCCTATAAGGCAAAAGCCTACTCCAACTTGAAACAATCACTGTTTTTAGCAATTTGCATCCATTCTGCTCCGGCTGTGTTAATAATGTAGTAATGCACGATTCCAAGAGTGTTTCAATATGATACTAAACATATTCTTCATATTTATCATCAGCATCACAACACGACCTATTTCCACGCACTGCTGAGTTCGGGCTACGGATCCTCATTTTCGCGAGCAACCAATAATCCTATTTCCCTCAGAATTAGATACCTATAAAATAATTGGCTCGGCTTTACAATACTAACAAGTAGAACCCGGATCGACAGTGATTAGTGAATGGGCCATAACCTTTAAACCATTTGTTCCGTGGTAGGCCTTTTTGTTCAAGGTATACATTCACATTGTTATTAGCAGTAGGTCCTTTTGGCTTCTACAATCAAATTGTGATCTCCAGCCTAACTATGATCTCGACGGAAAAGAAAACAAAAGGCAACTTAGGTACCTACCACTAATTTATATAAATCGCCGCGCCGCTCGTCGTCGCCACATCGTGTCGTTGACTATATTGTGGTACTACCTATTGTGTTTTTTTTTCAATTGGTAAGGTAACAGGAGATTGTTTTCCACCAGCCGCTGCGCCAACAAACATTGAGTGAACTTCACGAGCGTATTAATTCCTTTCAATACATGATCAGATCCCATCACAGGCCTGAGCCTCTTTGGGCTAACGGTATTTCCATTTAACCTTCTTCTAATCACACTACGGTATTCCTTCAATTCGACAATGACTTGCAGTTTCCATTAATGGTGATGTAATCCAGGGAAGCGGCCGACATCCGGCATTTAATTTAATTTAGCTAAATGTAAATAAAGAAGTATTTATTGTAAATGGAGTATAATGGAGGCAGCGTACCGTGAATATAACCGCCTTTGTTATTGTGGTTTGTCAAAGTAGACCAAGGTTCAGGTGAGGTGGGCTTGTGTTCAATGTTAATTAAGCGAGTGTTGAGTATAACATGTGTAGGCTTACCTTTCAGAACACAGATTGGCAATATCGAAAGGGCTTGAAATATACGAGCACCAGTATCAAACTAATTTACTGGAGTTAGGAATATTAGTTAGTCTATGGTGCGTGCAGCGTGAATGAAAGTTGTACGACTATTCACATGAAACATCACATTGCTATGACGACTCTGTTGTAGTAAATACAGAAAGGAAAGTATTGTAAACGGGTCAAAATACATTGCCTGCTTGTTTTCTTCAAACAGAACAAACGCCAGATCCCGATTGCATCATCTCACATCCACACCAATTTAGTAGATATATTCCAATTCCCTAACGAACTACGCACAAGCATATTCATATTTTCAATTCATTCTTGATCAATTCTATCTTGATGCATCTTAGTGGTTACACCATACAACCAGCCTAGCTTTTTTATCAGCAAGTATAAAAGTTATAAAACATAAAGCTGCTCCCACACACTTCTACATACACAAAGTATCGTTCACACAAGTTTTTATCGCAATTAACGCTCCATACCCATTGGGGTACCAGCGTTAACGACTCCTAAGCTGTACCTACATTATCTCCTAACTTAGAAAGTATCTTGATGTTAAAGAGGGCTATTGGTTTCCGCTAGTACCTACTTACTAAACCTACCATAAACGGTAAACTACTAACGCGGAACATTCTAGGCTCCTAACAGTGCTAACACATGCCTTGCCTCTACCCTACCATATATAAATAAGGCAGCAAATTGTAGAGGTACTTAAAAATAAATAGGTACTAACTCAGGTTCCTTTTTCGCGGTGATCCATTAATAATGGAACAGTCTGTCCTAAAAGTGAAGGAGATACCTTCTAATTCTACGTTTCTGAAAACTCATGCTATATTAAACTTACTAGTATCTACATATTACTGTATTTCAGTGGAAATTTGGGTATCCCAAAGGAAATTTGTATATTTCCAAACTGAAAAGTAACAATAGTAGTTTATTGTACGTTACGTTATTTCTGTGAGACAGGTCCTATGGGTTTACCTAATCTAATTCTCATCTCTAGGTAGGTTCAAGAAGCGAAGAAGTATTCTTATTGTATCTCTTGAAAAAACAAAATGGCCGCCTGAACATAGAATAATGGTAAACGAATCTAGGAACCATGCGGCCTGTCATTCAGTAGAATTACAGCCTGCTCGTAATTCAGTAGAATTACAGGCCGTTTGTTATTATTTTGTCAGTAATTACACTTATTTTTATGTTCCATCGCAACGCAACTCTAAACACGGTAACTGAGTAGGTAATTAAGTATAAGTACATAGGTAATAACACTACCGTATTTACAAATCAATAAGCACTAAGTACCCAAAATAAGGTGCATACTACCTAATGCTCTGTATAACCATTCCTCGAAACATTATTATAATCATTATTTACACCATATTAAGGCCACGACCGTGTCCGGACCCCGGACCAATGCTACCAATTTTACATGCACAAAGCACCTATAACTAGGGTAGTGGCACCAAAAGATGACTGACCCCCATTAGATGAACGATCGACCGAAAAATAGGAAAATATAAAATACTACGCTACATACGCATGTGGGATAATTTTTTCCGTATCTCGCAACATTTTTTCTACCTAGTGCCTTAAACAGATCGACAGTGATGGCTCAGATGAGCCCACGATAATTCGTTACGTGAGTGGTGTCCACCAAAAGTTACGTTTCTATGAAAACCTACTTAAGAAAGGTGACCTCCAATTTAAGCATTTTGTCAGATTAAATAAATAAATAAATGATGGATCTGAGTTTTGTTGGTTCCAATGAAATCTTCATCTACTCAGCTTTGATATTGTTGATACTTATTAACATTATTACCCGTATTTTTCGAGATATTTACCGTTCAAGTAATGGTTCAAATTTAGTTTGCCTGATCCATTAAGTGACCGGTGGTCATCTTCTGGAGAAAAGGCATTTTTTTACAAGCATCGTAAATCCTAAACTTGACTCTATAGACAACAACAAAATCACTCAAATTAATGTTGTTTAATGTATAAAGTTATTTACCAAAAGTTGAACACATGTTTTCAGTGTTAAATGCTATTTTAAGAGCTTTATTTTAGTATGAAATCCTTCAATATTCAGCTTTTGGTTCCATGCCCAAAATTTGAACTAAGAAATACACTAAAATTTTGTTCGTTCATTTTATGGTAAATTAGTATCCAAAACATGAACCATTTGAATTATTGTAGTTAAGATTTTAGGTCTTGTTTTTCGCAATGAAGGGATAGCTTCAAGTTTCTTCGAGATTTATAAGTCTTTCTTTAGAGAAGCCACCTACACTGCGAAAAATAAAAAATAATAATTACGGAGTACTCTCGAAGAAGCCTAAAATGTTTTAGTTATTGTCTACATTCTTCTAAATGAATAGTAAAAATAATTTATTAACACTGCTACTATTGTATTCTTCAATTTCATCACAATTCATCCCATAATTCCTCTCAAAATATTAGTTCAGCTATTGGGTACAAAATGTTCATAATTAAGGCACAGCGTTCAACTATTGGGATAAAACGCTATTTTTTACACATAATGATTTTTTATAAAATTCCTGGTAGATATAGAAAGTATTTTGATTCATTCGTTAATACTTGAGGATATACTGACTCTTATAAAAATACCAGGAAACGTCAATGTCACAAGATAACTGAGTAAAATTGGTTCAAAGTTGACCAAAACGCTTAAACGTTCATTTATTGGTTCCACTACCCTACATATAATACAATCAACTAAATAGTTTTGGCTCCAGTTGGAATGGATGTTGGCATGTCAGGGACGTCACGGACTTAATGCGCATTTGCAGCCAAATGCTGAGGTTCAAATAATTTATGCTTCATAATAATTACTGGGCATAGTTAGTGGTTAGTAACAGACTAGAAGCGCCTCGCGGTTTCACCCGCGTTAACTACTATCCCGCGGGCACCTTTAATTATTACTGAATTAATTATTACGGAGAAGTAGCCTATGTCACCCGAGGATAGTGTAGCTTCCCAATAGTGAAAGATTTTTTCTAATTGGTTCATTAGTTTCGGAGCCTATTCAATGCAAACAAACAAACAAATCTTTTCTCTTTATAATTTATTATTAGTAAGTACCTATAGATAATCTCCCGTCCTCACATTATCTCACCTTGCAGTAATGCAGAAAACATCGATTCGACACTCACCCACTAGTTACTTATAATACACAAGAAAACAGAAATATGAATCAGTGGTAGATATTCCTACGTACGTCGTGACAATGCAGACATACCTACCTAATAATTTTGGAAGCGTTGCATATTGATACCGGCTTGAAGTAGGTATGCGATAAAAAATTTGGTTGTTCTAAACCAGCATCACGCAAAGCTTGGAGATCAGGACTTTGTATGTAAATAAATTGTTTACGGATACAAATTTTACTTCTGTATTCGTTCTTTTTTAGTTATCGAACAAGTTCACAGCTAACCTTGTCCTTTTTATTGATTACGATGATCACTTTTAAAAGTTACTGACATAAATTATGTTCAGTAAGTTTCTAAATCCCAGATCCAGATGTAAATAGGTAGGTTAATAGTGTAGCAGTTGTAGCGTGTCAGGGCTGTCACGGATCTTATATGCAAATGACAAAGTAGAGCCACTGCTTGGTACCATTACTCTACGCCATATTACCATTCTAGAGTTGTATGATTACAAGAGCTTTTAGTCATCCAGAAATAGAATAAAATACCACTTTGACGCACACTAAACAATGTATAATGGTAGAAAGGCAAGTGTTAGTTTTTATACAACGAAGAGACGTGTAAAAAGCACAGGAGTATGCTTTTGCAGATCCTAAAAATCAAACTAAAACGCTGAAAATGATACAACCGCCAAACCGTTCAAATTCTCGTTAGCTCTAACGAGGTGCTCCCCCACCCCTAAAATCACAATCTGACCACAGAACAAACATTAACCGACTTGCTAACGTTATCATTAATAAATGAGCGTCTCTACCTACACTATAATATTCGTATAGATCACCGAGTAGTATATAGAGGACAGTGGTATAGATATAGGTACTACAGTCATTAACGTACTGGGTACTCAATCACGGAACACCTACCCCACCACTTCAGCACTATAGCCTGAACAAACAAGGCTGAATAACGCCAGCCTGTATGATCACAAAAGTTTTATATTCAACTCCACCCGTCTGGTTGTTTGGCGCCGATCAATAACATTTCTATTTGCACATCAGCGTCCGCTTGTGCCTACAGAAAATGGAAAAAACTCTTAATGGAAATGAGCATTTCAAAGCGAGTGCAGGCAAGTGGAGCTTATTACGTATATACTTCCATTGAAAGCATAGGACAGACATGTCGGGCGTGTTTTCATTCATTTTTATTCTGTTTACGCGAACCAGCTGCCGGGTCTCCACTTTGCAACGTAAAAACTGAATTTGTAACAGAGTAATAGGCAGGTGCATACATTTTAATGACTGCTCTCAGAACATTTTTACAACGCCACCTCGGAAACAAAAGAAGGGATAATAACATCAAAAACATCACTATGCGTCATTTATAAACTTCTTTAATTTTTACATTCCTATACAAACATCAGCCAATTCGATTACAACTACACAATAATTTACAGTCTTTCCAATTAATACTTTAAACACGTTTTTTATAAAAGTAATAAATACTATGAAGAAGCGAACATTTTCAAATGCGAAAATTTGGTATCATTATTGTACAAAAGTTACTTTGAAATAGGATACATACAAAGATCTATAATAATATAACTATTTACAACATTGACGAATTTCGTCTATAACACAACAATTTAGCGATCGCCTAAGGCTAGTCTACAGCTTACACATCCACTATGGAGAGAGATCGTTAAGGTCGTTTACCTACTGAGGTCCTTATACGAGGTACGTTTGAACCGTGTGCTGAAACACCACGGACTGCGGTGGGTGGTGGCGGCCCTGGAAGTCATTAGAGGAATAGTCCGAGTCTATCGTAGAATAGATATGCTCGGATAAAGGGCGGTCGCACGGAGACCTCTCGGCGGAATTCGCAGATTTGCCGCAGAGCGTCTGGCATGTGCTGTTGAGCACCGACGCGTCCATAGTGTACGTATTAGAATTCCTCCCGTAATTAAGCCTTTTCAACTTGTGCCCGTGCCGCTTTGACGACGGCATTGCGTAGCGTAACCTCTCCCAGAAACGTTTCTCTTTCCACGTTATCTCCAAACCCGTTTTGAAATATGACTTCAAGTCCGGATCTCGTGGGATGTGCCCAGCGGCGACTATTATTAATTTATGTGGATTCTTTCTGAGCGCTTTCTGTAGCGCTTGTCGGAACTCTATCTGTGACCATTCGGTCGAGATAAAATTCTTGGTTAAGACTACTATGATACGCCTCGAGGCCTCCGTGGCTTCGACCACCAGGTCGGGAAATTGGGCATACGTCGCCTCGAACTGAGGCACGTCTCGGTAATGGAGACATAAATGATAAGACGGGTAACCGGTCTCCAATTCTCGCGCTAACGACTCAATGACGAAATCTTCGTCCTTAGGACTATAACAGATATAGGCGTCGTAAAGCTTATCGGAATCCTTAAAGGCGCTCGCTAAAGGGGTAAGCTTAATTCCGCAATTCGAATACAGCCACATTCTACAAGCGTATCTAAATGTGAATACTAAAGCTAATATTAATAAAATAAGCATGAACCCAGTGAGAGCCGAGGCCAATAATGGCAGATTGTGGGAGACGAAGAGCGCGCTTATCACCGACGTGTCGGTTATTTCGCTGCAAACTGTCACATTTAAATTCAATGGCTTCTTCGCCGGGTTCACGTTCTCATTCAAACACCACAAATTATGGACGTCGATAACTTTCTCGACATTTTGCGATACGTACGTTAAGAAACCTTGCAAATATTTACAATCGCACGACCAGTGGTTGTGGCCGATAAACAACGTTTGCAACTTCTTATTATTGTCCAAGTGCCACAAACCATAATTCACGAGTCTGTTTCCGTCCAAGCGTAGAACTTCTAAGGCTCCCAGAAGAGAAAAAGTTTCATTTGAAATGTACTCAATTAAATTACTTTGGAGATACAATTCCTTCAAGTTACTCAGCTTTGCAAACTCCAGGCCCCGTAATTGTTTTAGTTTGTTGTTATCTAAATGTAATATTCTGAGATCAGTGAGGCGGCTGAAAGTATTATTATTAATGTTTACTACATTACTAGCATTAAGATAAATAACAATAGCTTTACGCATTGGATCGAAAACTGTTTCGTTTAACTCACTATAGGCGTTTCCATCTAAATAAATATGAGTTGCGTCTGTTGGAAAACTATTAGGTACAATATTTAATTGTTTTACAGAACAATCGATGACACTGGTACTCTTGGTCGAGTCGTGATAACACGAACAGTTTCTGGGGCAGATAGTTTTGCAGTTACAGTTATTGAAATCGCAACAATGACAATCTTCCGGACAATAATATTCGTATTTGCACAAGAAGTCTTTAATATGCAGTGAGCTGACCGGGAGGTACTTCGCTCCGCGCACGTAGGACTCTTTGCATATAACATTTTCTAAATCCATTACGCGGGGATATTGCCTGGTTGTTAAAGAATTAATTAACAGAAGCCATTTCATTGTGCAATCGCATCGGAAAGGATTGCCGCTAATGTAAAACTCTGGCAGAGATCGCGGCTCTGGTACACTCCAAACACGCAAGCTATTTATGTCTAAGCTTTCAATCTCATTGGCATACATATCGACGCGGGTAAGGTTACTCTTCTCTAGGAATGTATCCGTTTCAATAGTGGAAATAAAGTTATTATTTATAAACAGTAGCTCGACGCTGTTGGGAATAGACATCGGGGATAGAGTCACTAAACGGTTATGGCTCGCGTCTAACGTCTTCACGTGAAGCTCGTTTTGGATTTTATAGTAGTTCCCTAGAATCTCTACAAAGTTGGCGTGGATGTCTAACCATTTCAGACTTCCCGGTATAAAAGCAAAGTCGAACCATACCAAATGATTTTCTGAAAGATTTAACCATAACAATTTCGTCAAAGCAACAAACACTCCATTGATATCAGAAATGAAGTTTCCGTCCAAACGAACGGCCTCCAATTGGGTGTTCTTTTGAAAGGTTTCGGTCTCTATTGACTGTATTTTATTTTTCGCCAAATTGAGCACTTGCAGGCTCGGCAAACCCCAGAACATGCCCGCGGTAAGGTTTCCAATTTGATTGTCGATTAAACGTAACCCGGTCAGCTGTGATAAATTTTGAAACGAAGTGTTCGATATTTCCGTCAACAAGTTCTCTCCCATGTCCAATGATTTCAAGAACGGTAACTGCAATATCGCCTCCGGAACTTTGCTTAACTTATTAGAACTTAAATCTAGCTCTTTGAGATCAGAACAGTTTTTAAAAGCATTATCACTCACGTAAGACAACACGTTATTATTCAAGTTCAGCTTGTTCAATATAAACAGACCGTTGAAAACATGATCCTCGATGGCATGTAACTTATTCTGGCCCAAGTTGAGCGTGTGTAAGTTAAACAAGGGTGAGAACGCATTGTCCTCGATGAACCCTATGGTGTTGTTGTTCAGGTTGAGTATTTGTAAAAAGAAAAGGTCTTTAAACATGATGCGGGCGATGCGTGCGACCGCGTTATGCGACAGGTCAAGCACGATTAATCGTATTAGACCGCCGAACGTTTCATCTTCTATTTGGTCGCTCCTCAATTTATTCGCCGAAAGATCTAAAACGAGCAATTGTTCCAGCCGATTAAATATTCTCTTGGGCAAACTTTCCAGCTCGTTATTTTGCATATAAATTTCCCGAATTTCTCTGGAATTATGAAATAATCCTTCTGGTAAATAATTTATGCCATTATCGGAGAGGTTCACCAGTTTCAGCGAGAGCAAATCGCTGAAAACATCCGCGGGCAGCTCGCTTATTTTGTTGTTTTGGAGAAATAGCTGCGTCAGTCTCCGTAGATGCAATATTTCGGAGTCAGCTGGCAGCGACATGATATCGTTGTAACTCAAATCTATCGTCTGCAACGTAGAGCCACATTTGTGCCCGAACCCCAGTTCGTCCACGAACTTTATTTTGTTTCGCGTGAGATTTAGCGATATAATGTTTTCCAGGGCACAGAACAGGTCCGAAGGTATCTTTCTGATGTTATTGTACGCCAGATCTAGAGTGTGAAGTTCTCTGAGGCCGTTAAAGGCCCCCAAAGAGAGATCTAGTTCACGGTTGGTGGCCCACTCGTTGTTCATGGAGCGGATGGTGAGCGCCTTCAGGCCTCGGAGGCCCTCGAACACGTTCCCAGGCAGCCGCAGCAGTTTGCAGTTGTTTATGGAGATTTCCGCCAAACCTTGCATCTTGCCGAAGTGGTGGTCCCGCAGCGTGCTCTCGGCCAGCAGCGGCCCGCAGCGGATGGCCAGCCGCCGCGCGCCCTCCGAGTGCATCGAACCGCCGACGTCCCTGTCCGCCGACAGCGTCCGTACGTTGCACTCGACCGAACCGTTCTCGCCGGACACTCGGAAACATGCATCTGCATCGCCGGGCGCTTCCGTGAGCGCCGCGCCCAACACCAAACAAAAGAATATCGCGTTGATTATCATTTTAGCCACTGTGTCCATGTCATTTTGGTCACTCGCGCGCGGTTTTGATGAATGAAACTGTGGTCCGTGAGTCGCGCGCGATCATGATAGAGTGTGAGTGACGCGCGCGCGGTACGGAAACGTTTCGACAACAATGCGCGGTGCGGTAATTGGAGCGACGTGCGTTGGGGCGCCACGCGGTTCTCCCCGCGGCGGCTCGGCGGCGACTGCCGTACAATGAAATGCCACGAATGTGCGCCACCGCTCGTCGTCCCTTCGCGGCCGCGATCCCGCGACCAACATTTCTATTGCCGCATAATAAGTAAGTAACCCCCCTCGTGCTACTATTAATTATTCTATGGTAGCCCCCACAGTTTTGAGTGTTTTGACTTCTGTATGAAACGGAAACCGTTACGTGACTTTGTTTTCATTAATGGCATTAATTCATTTAACAACTATTTAATGGGCGAGGCTCGCTCACGATGTCACGATGTTGTAATGTTGAGTTTTAAACACATAAAATGCACGAAATGAACATTGCATAATAAAATGCTACATATTAGCGTTAGGAATGTCAGCCACTTTTGAAGATTATTTACAATGCGATCATTGTAATCTTTCATATTCTTCAAAGGTTCTTCAAAGGCATTACCATGGTTCTACGAGTATATTATTAATTAAGTAGGTAGATAACAATCCAAACCTATGGACTTACTTGTTCGATAAATTGCAACTAAGTTACTTATTAATAGAATTTACTATATCAGTATGAAAATATTGATTCGAATAGAAAACTCCGTATGGTTACACCAGGGATGATATTGATCGAATCTACCACCGGATTCGGAACTAAGTATTGTACCTAGGTACCTAGGTAGTAGGTAGTAATTCGAAAAGAACCGACACTCGCAACTCAACGGCTAATCTTTTGATCTGGTATTCTACCTACTTGTACCTACACTCATGTTACTAGGTACCTACTACCTACGTAATCGATTGTAAAAAGATTTTGTTTCTGAGTTTGTATTTAATCTGATCCGATTTCAAAATGAATTGTTTTGTCCGGGAAAATGCAGGTCCTGTGGGAAAAGGGAAATTTCGGAATTTGATCGGATGAAACCGCGAGGTGCAGTTAGCAATTATTTAAAGTAATGTAAGTTAAATAAAATGCACTAGCTAACGGCTGGGTAGGTAGCCACTAGCTAGATAAGCTACTAGAGAATATAAAAACAAAGATTTATTCATTGTTTCCAGCTAACCAATCATTTCTTACTACCTGGCTTCCATAATCGGGTCACGTAACTTTAATAGATTCGGCAGACGTGTCGCGGTCCCCTTTGAGTAATTGTCAGGAGCGCTATCCTGTGACACGTACAGTTGCCGGTTATTGTAATGGCACATCGTAGCGTTTAACTAGAAATGTTATGTGCTACAGTCAAGCAACTTGGCCAAAACTTTTTGACAAGCCGCCAGCAGCGCTCGTAATTTTTTTCTTATTTCTAACGCTTAGGTACCCAATTTAAAACTCATTGGGTATGTGAAAAAAGTAATAATCAAAGTAAGAACTCAAAGGTATCCCGTGGATTGAATGTGATGTGACAGCATGCACTGTTCCGATACCAAACTACATCGCCAGACGCCACACCACGCCCCCGTTAAAGCAACATAATTAAATACCTTTGTTCTTCTACAACATAATATGTTATTTATCTAGTTGTAGGTAAATGATGTAGCTATCACAACATTATTTGCTGATCAATTTTGGTCTACCTAATTCAAGACAAGTGGGCAAGTGATATTATGTGGACTGTTTTTTTTTTATTGCTGATCAAAACCATACCTATATTTCCCCCGACACTATGCATCTTTATTTCGTTTTTTTTAGCACTTCAAATGACGAATCAATCCTATGAAACTATAGTAATACTCAGCTGACAGCTTTCAAACAGCGTTCGTGAACGATTTTTTTCGGAACTCAGCTGAGATGATTATACTTAGTAAAAAACTAAAACTGTTAATTAGTATTTAAACGGGTCTAATTCGCGCACAAACGAATATCAAAATATATAATTTTGACATACCTGGACGTTTCGACCGAGTTACATCGGTCGTGGTCACGAGAAGACTCTAAACTAAAACTGTTGCTCGTGATGTGCCATTTTTTTTGGCGGAAACTGTAAGGGGGCAGAATCCACAGAACTAGGGACGACTGGTTGGACCCCTGTCGGCCGTCTGTTGCAAACTGTAATAACGTGCGATCGACCTTTTGTTTGTATGCGTATTGATGGTGAACAGGTCGAAATTTGTTTACCTACTTGATAAAGTGATTCGGTTGTAAGACCGGTAGAATGTGCCGTGAATAGGTACATATTACTAACCCGCAGATAAATAGGGGCGCAAGCGATGGATATAGGGCATAGGCAACGCAAGCTGCTCGTAAGTCATATTTTATGACGTTTACACACTGTTTATCTCGACAGCCATTGGTCGTAGCGTTTATTCGGTTTTACCAGCAAATAGAGCATGAAAAATAACATACAACTGCATTTTTAACTCGATTTACTAAAAAAGTGCATTTATCTGGTTTTACCCGTAAGCAGACGATATGATTATGCTTTAGTTATGCTTGAAGTCCGAATAACCTCGTTATCAAAATGTCCATTACAGAGTAGGTAGTGGGGTAGTTCTGATATGTCCTTTGGGTTGGCAAAGCTGATGTCCAAAATAATTAGCATTGGGTAGTGCGCATTAGTGCATACTTTATGTTAAGTAGAGAAAAAGTAGTAAAAAAACCGCCGTGGTCAAGTCTGCTAATTATATAAGAACTCAATCGAATGTCAATGGAGTGGCTTCGGAATAGTTTGTGACATTTAATTGTGACATTAATTCCAAATTAAGGCGCTAATATAGGAGCGATTCATGTATTTTAGAAGATGAAAGTTACCCGGCCGGGCCGCGCGGCACGCTGGCTCCGCGCTCACGGCAAGTCGAAAACGCTAATTCATAAATATTATACTCTTACTAACGGCATCACGTGGCCTTAGCACAGATTACTAGATAGTTACTACGTAGGCTTAAGTCTGAAGCATTCAATTATTTCGACATATAGTAATGACATGTCAGATTGGCCGAGCGGCCTGAGATGCTACGTTCCGTTCCTAAAGACGTCGTTTCGAAACCCGCTGCCGGGAAACATTAAGTGTATAATTTTTGTTTTGGTGTATATATATAAGTAGTTTGTTACAATGAAAAATAAACGCAATCTGTAGTAGGTAAATATCGTAATGTATTAATTAAATGTTTTATCTTTGTCGGCGTACGCACCAAGCACCAACATTACCGCCAGCATTACATAAATTATTACCTACTTGACTATAATCCTATCAAATTTAGAATGCCGCACGAATGATTGGAGTCACACCTAAATAAGTTGTATTAAATTTATTTAGTGTTGGTCCTTTCTGGTATGCACGTTTGTCAAGTCCATTTGATACATCCTCTTTAGTCCACTTCCATAATTTTCTTTTTGATATATATTTTGACAATAACAATGACGGAGTAAAAGATTTGTGCATTAGCCAGTGTCAGGCATCCGTACTAAGTTCATATAAATGCGAAACTCTGTGTGTGTGTTTGTTGTTTTTTTTTTTAGTTTTACCATCCTTTCACGTCTAAACGGTTGAATCAATCTTGATCAAGATTGGACCTATGAGATGGGTATAGGCTATTTTTCGTCAGAAAAATAAGGATC
Organism: Hylaea fasciaria; assembly: GCA_905147375.1. Lineage (NCBI taxonomy): Eukaryota > Metazoa > Arthropoda > Insecta > Lepidoptera > Geometridae > Hylaea > Hylaea fasciaria. The sequence continues at coordinate 8,333,991 of LR990202.1, read as the reverse complement.
TTAGAATCCAAATAAATAGGAGTTGAAAATTGATATGGGCAATTCATAATTTCTCAAGTAGGTGATCTGACATTTCATTTTTTTTGGCTCTTGATAAAATATAAAGGTTAAGACTAAGGATAGGGAAAGGGAAAGGGAAAGGGACAGGGACAGGGATAGAGATACAAAGACTTCAATATTTATTTTCTAAACAGTTGCTTTTTCATATACGGATGAAGTCACGCGTAAAAGCTAGTTTCAGTAAAGTTTACTGAATCGTGACTATGACTGTAAATTTACTTTACCACGAGGTTGTGAAAATATGGAATACTAGCTGTTACCCGCGACTTTGTCTGCATTTAAATTGAATCCAGCTAGTAAGAACACAATATGCGTGAACTTTGTATGCTATTGTAAATCAATCGGGCACGTCACGTCTCTGTCAATATCTCTAAAACATCTCTATCTTCCTATTTCCTCATCGCTTTTTTCCCCAACTCCCAATATCTCATCTCCCATCCCTCTCATCCATCTCCGATCTCCCATCTCCTCATCTCTCCAGCTCTCCATCTCCCGATGGGGAAATGAGGACCTCGGGACACCTCCCGAGGTCCTCATCTTTCCTTCTCCCATATACCAAATTTAATTTTCATTTTTTGTCTCTCTATACCAAATTTCATCGAAATCGGTTCAGCCGTTTAGCCATAAAAAGTAACAAACAAACAAATAAACAGACAAACAGAGAAACTGAGTTACTTTCGAATTTACAGTATAATATTTGACAATGACTAAATGCACAAATCGTGTGAAGCAAAAACATTGAAAAAACTGGCTCATAGCTGAGCAGAAAGATTACTGGAAGTGTGCAAAAAATAAAACGTCAGAATATGCATCCGCCAGATCCGCCATTATGGAAAACGGAAGTTCACTATATCTTCATTTTAAAATACAATCATAATCTGCTCCTTTGATTAACTCCAAACAATCACAAGAAATCCTAGTTTTATTTAAGTGAACAGTCTAAAAACACGTTTTTGCTGCTAATTTCAGTTACAGGTGGTGCAATAATAGTCATATTAGCCATTATTCTTTACACACAATGGAGAACTTTGCTGGAACCGTTTGTCATTGTCATTGTCGAAAAATGAGCATTTTGTTTTGGACGCGCCAATAACGGGCTGCGTTAGCCCGCCCCACAGCCGACGTAGGTGTTGCAATAACGGGCTGCGGTAGTCCGCCCCTCACTCGACGGGTTAATACAAAGTATTATAGGTTATAATAAAAGTTTAGTAATCGTCCAAGGAAGTCATTTACTGTAACTAAGTAAATAAACCAGTTGTATACTGTTAGAACAGATCTAATTTACAATCAAACTCCGGATATTCACTTCAAAACCTTGTAATTCTCTGCATTTACAAAAGACATCCAATACAATTTATCTGCCGAATTCAAGTACCGACCTATTGAACGAAACCATTCCCCGAATGACCGGGAACCACAGATTATAATTATTATCTAGTTAACCATAGAATCCACAAGCATATAGTGCATTACACTGACAAGGCTTCATTCAGTGTTGCAGTCTTATAATAATCTTTATGACCACAATAACAGACATATTCAAGGTAGGTATGCAATAAACACAATAGTAAAGCTATATACACAGGAGATACTACTAGATACCTAGTTAGTCTAACAATACCATGTAAAGATTCTGTTTGGGTTGTTTTTTTGGAGAACAAACAGTAAATTCGACGAGAAAATTTGAGGAACAGCGACATACGTCCTCTCTCTGAAACGCCGTAGCGGGTACTGAGCCGCCTAGTACGCGCTCAAACTGATCATATTCTCGTCGTTTTTATTGATTTAGAAGAACGGAATCGATTCAGTTCATTGGAAAATTCAAATTTCATTGGAAAATAAAATTGCCTTTTTTATGGTTCCAAAAAATATGATAGTTGTCGCTGAAAATGTTGAGCATTATGTGACGAAAGATTTTTTTCAGGTCCTTTCTCGTGAATTTTTTTCTCGAAATACTAGACAACTTTAGGCCAATATTATTGATTTATTAGCTAACTGAAACACTTGGCTATACACTGTATTTTTTCTGGCTTTTAAATATTTGTAATTACGGCTTAACTTTTTGACAAAAAACAGCCCATTTTATGGAAGCTGTCTATGTACCCGCCCTTAATGTTCTCATTTAAATCCGGCCTCGCCTGCGTGTATAGGTACAGGGGAGTGGGGGTAGGATGTCAAAGGGGATCGAGGACGAAGTAACCATTAACCCACCATTTAGTAGCCTGTGATACGCCTGCCGCCCGCACCTCCCGCAACCCCCTTTGACATCACACCCCCCGCCCCTCTGCCCCGCGAGCTAAGACTGAGTACAGCAGAAAGATTTAAAAAAAAAATTGCCAGGCATCCAAATGTCACAAACTATAACATTCCGAAGCCGGAGGGGCTAGTTCAGATTAGACTCTAATGAGATTAGGAATGGCTATTGAGATTCGATTGAAGCAATCTTAAATTAGCAGAGTTTACTAGAGAAAAGGGAAGCTCAGATCCTTTATATTAGATTCATCAATGTGTAAATACTTACCTATATACTAATTAGGCGTTGGTATTTTCTTGGGTATTGTTTAATTTATAGCAATATAGCCCTACGAAAAAAACAAACAAAATCACTGAATGGTTGGCTATCTCAATAATTAATAACTATCTCAATAAAACCAATTTATCATAATTTCAAAGTTTATTTTAAGACAGTTAGTTGCCTATGCTTAATTGTTGGATATTATTTACAATACAATCAACTGGTATAGTAACAAATCAGCCAAAAGCTTACACTAACGTAAGTTTCAGAAAGTCAAATTCGAGATAGTAAACATTACAAATCAATTTTACAAATACTTAATTACAAAAAATAAATAACCACAAAGTTAATTGAAATAGAAATCCATAATGTTTCCTCCTAATTTAAAATTACAAAAACATATTTCAAAAAAAAAATCTTAATTTTGTAGATTGCAAGTTATCTAACTTGAATTATTATTATGATAAAAAAACAATAATTGAAAAACCAATTAGGTACAACCCTTATGCCCGTTTTTACTAGCCCTACCAAAATTCATAGACAATAGGATAATAATCTAACTAGGAAATGTAGTCATTGTTCTGAGCGTAGACAGTTCCATCTCGAGTTCTGAGAACTGGAAATCGATACGAGTTTGTTTAAATTAGGCGTTACTAAGTATCACTTTGCGAGTTAGTGAAAACGGGCATTAGTCTACAAACAATATCGTCGGGAATCGTTCCATTGCGCCTTACACCACATTATTTACACTTCCACATGAGCATAAAGTCCATAAAAACACAGACAATAAATTCGATGCCTCGAGTGACCGAGAATCGCTGGATATACTAAAACAAGCATAGCCAATGTATGTTATCACAAATACTTACTTAAAAATTAACTAATCTCCAACAAACGGGTCATCGTCATGTGTCAGACTTAACAACTAAAATTGAACTAATGAATTTAAACTGTCTACATAAGACCTACACAGGATGTCCCAGTCTTTATTAGATCTGTATTGTAGCTTGTTCATAACATGGCTTCATATAGCATTAATTATTTCTTTTACTTTGGAAATAACAATACTTACATGTGAATTTTAATAAGTTCATTTAACCAGATTCTACAGTTTTTTTTATCTAATATGAAAATACTACAACGATTTACTAAAATCGTATTTGATGATATGACAGAACCACTAAGCTTTTTCGATCGTGGATTAAATTTGTTTCCCTAACTTGCTTACACTAATTTAAAATTATTTGAAAACCAAAATAATACTTACTTTTTACTTTCACATTACATTTACAAGTCTGTAAATCGTCACAATCAGAAAATAACTTTACAATAAAGTAAGGGGTTAATAAAGAGAAAAATACGCGAAATGAATTCAAGTTATTTCCGAATGTCGCAGAACAATAATTATTATTGTTGAATTAATTGAACAATAATAATTACTGTTCTGTAATCAAAACAAAACTATATAATATGGTATGTTCAGCAGTAATAGTTTCCAACCTCTTTGCATAATAAATTTATAATAGCAAGCAAGAAAAGATTATTATAAGGCCACTTCAATAGTATGGTTTGCCATGACACATTATTGTCAAAAGAATTCGATCATCAATAACTATGCAAGGTTAATCACGGCATGTAACTAAGTTTTTGACTAGAAGATATAATGCGGTACTACATGAATTTATCAAATAGAACAATTTACTTAATGTAAACGTCTAAACAAGAGCCAGCTCTTCACTTAAAGTTACCATAAACGAGCCGTTAGCGTAACAATTTCATCATTATAGCTTCCCAACATCAGTTAACTGACCATTTGCGTTACCCTACCATAATATCACATGCAGTCGGATCCACACACCGATCTTTCACATCACCTTTGAGACATAAAAGGGTAATAGATTCACAAACCGAGTACCGAAGGGGTCGCATCCGACAGACGTTCACCTCGACACGGGTAACAGTCGGTCCGTGGCACGTTCACAAGCACAAATCACTAGCACATCGTCTCTTAGCACCAACGGCGTTTCTTGGCGGCCCGCGCGGGGCCCCGCGGCGCAGCGGCCTATTTGTCCACAGCTTGTATGTGGTCGGGCCTGTCTCCGCGCGCGTACTTCGCCCACATGCGGCCGTACAGCATCTCCAGGCCGGTGGCGTACGCCTTGCAATCGAACAGCGGGCTGTCCGTGCGAGCCGACCACACCTTCGCGCGGATCGCCTTTAAACTGGAATACAAGAGTGGTTTATAGCTATTGTTGTCCCGAGTAATCCGGAGCGATATGTTTATTCCTAGTTAGTCGCCGGATCGCCTGTGTTTAGTTCAAAAACTTTGTACAATCACATTCGTGATGGGTATAATTGGATGGCTGTTGCAATCCGATAAGTCTCTATGAGATTTCTACATTTTATTTAGATTATTCTACGAGCATGATATTTAAATAATTCAATAATGACTTACTATTCTCTATCAGTTCCTAGTCTTACAGCTATGTCTTGATATTCCTGCCTCGTCCTAGCGATCAGCTCAGGACACCCGAGCGTGTTCAGTTGGGATGCAGCCACTCTGAAAGAAATGAAACATAATATATAACTAACAGGCTCGGGGTATTTTATGTTCTAATCTTCATTTCGAGTCAGTCAGTCAATGGTTGTAACTACAAATGTAGCGACAATCACCGCATTGTCTGAGGCAGCGTTAAGTTCCTCAGTTGTTCAGGATGTAAAGCACGAAGAGCACGACAGCAAATGCGCCATCGTTCAGTTTGGAGCTCCACAGTCGCATCTCGAGAGATCGGTCTATGAAGCCCCGTATCTGGGTCCGGAGACGGTCGAGGCACACTCGAGTGAGGCGAGCCCGTACCTGGAGGCGAGGGTCTCCCCGGGCAGCGTGACGACAGGCGTGCCGGTCCACAGGATGTCCATGCTGGTGGTGTGCCCGTTGCACAGCGGAGTGTCGAGGCACACTCGAGTGAGGCGAGCCCGTACCTGGAGGCGAGGGTCTCCCCGGGCAGCGTGACGACAGGCGTGCCGGTCCACAGGATGTCCATGCTGGTGGTGTGCCCGTTGCACAGCGGAGTGTCGAGGCACACTCGAGTGAGGCGAGCCCGTACCTGGAGGCGAGGGTCTCCCCGGGCAGCGTGACGACAGGCGTGCCGGTCCACAGGATGTCCATGCTGGTGGTGTGCCCGTTGCACAGCGGAGTGTCGAGGCACACGTCGGCGAGCTGGCCGCGCCGCACGTGCTCCTCCTTGGCCGCCACGTTGGAGAAGATGATGCGGCCCAGGGGCAGGCCTGGAAACGAACACGACAAAAAAGGTATTATAGTCAAAGCATGTAGATTGAATTCCTCTGCAGACCAATATCTGGAAGGAAATGTGACGAAGATATTGTTACCTCCAGACCGGACAGAACCTTAGCCTAAAATATAGCCAGCCATAGCTAGCTAGCGACCTAGGTAGAGCGACCCCTCCCTATTGAGATACCTATTGTAGACATCTCAAATCTACGTTAGATGTCTAAAGGCAAAATCATAGTTAGATCGTTTTCAAACAGCGTAAAAAGTTCTCACCATTGACCGCAGCATCACAATACCAGCCGAGATAATGGTGAAATGTTGTAAAAGGGCTATTACACTCAGCTCCTGTTTCTACTCTGCCGGTAATAATTCCCTCAAGAGAAGTTTGTATTCACACTCTGCCCTACCACTCACTTTCCCCAGCAGCAAAAGGAACAGTGACAGGAGCATGAGTAGTATCATGTTTCCATTTTCGTTCTGCTCACTGCCACCGAGTGTAAGCTAAGGTATAAGAACCACCATGTAGACTGGCTCACCGAGTTGCTGCGCCGTGGCTTGCAGGTTGGGCTCCCCGACGGCCGGGAACCGCAGCAGCCACAGCACGCTGTTGGGCACGTGCTTCAGGATGTACACCCACATGTGCAGGGTCAGCGGGTCTATCTTGTACAGCTGGTTGAAGTTGCAGTACACCACCGCCTCGTCCGGCAGCCCGTACTGCTGCCGCGTGGTGATCACGATCGACTGCGGGACCTCCTCGCCCGTCGCCGCCTTGTTGTTCGTCTGTGTGGTCGCCAGGCCGTTTTGGAGAATCACCCCGTTCACCGACGTCTGAAAAAATTAAGAAATCAGTCTCCGGGCTCGTGTTGAAAAATGTTTAGAGCACTGTGAAAACGTGTAGGTACCTGAACTTGTCCCGATGCGATCATGGTCTCGATAGGGGTCGTCGTGGGCAGTTCCGCGACCTTCAGAGATATCTCGACCGGCCTCGCGGCCCTGACGATCTCCTTGATCTCTTTGATGTCCGTATTCTCGACTAGAGGCGACAGATCCGTGGCGTTGATGACGGCGACGTTGTCGGCCAGGCCGCCGATGCCGTTGTGCCCCTTCACCTTGTCGCTGAGGATGAGACGCTCCTGCAGGTGCGGGAACATCTGCTTGTGGTCGCCCACGAAGTAGGTCTCCGGCATGTAGGCCAGCTTCTCGCTGTACTGGGCGGCCAGCTCCAGCGGCGACGTGACTCCGTCGGTGACCAGGTAGTCCATGTAGCTGGCGCCGCTGGTGCCCGGGTAGCCCAGCCACATCACCTGCACGGGCGCCGGGCGCAGCGCGAATATCTCGTTGCGCGCGCCCTTGGTGTAGCCGTTCATGTTGACCAGGATGTGTATGCCGTCGCCGTAGATCTTGTCGGCCGCCTTGCCGTTGCACGGCACCTGCGACAGGTCCACGAAGTGCTCCGCCTCCCGGGCGATCTTGGAGCGGAACGTGGTGCCGTCGTCGGGGCTGAGAGCGTAGCAGAAGATCTCCACCTTGGCGCGGTCGTGCAGGCCGGGCACGGACTGCATGAGGTGCGAGGTGGGGTGGTTCCCGAAGTCGCTGCTGACGTACCCGACGCGCAGCCGGCCCGGGAGCTCCCTAGGGAACTTGTACTGCGGCTTGTGCAGCACCTGCACCTTCTCCAGGCACAGGTTGGCGTGGCGCGCCGCGATGGCCTTGCGGAACTCGTGGGTCAGCGGATACAGCATGGAGTGGTGCGGGTGCACCGACGGCAACCTGTTCTTGTCCAGTTGCTCGGCCACGATGCTGACCAGCTTCTTCATGCGCGCCTCGTAGTCCGTCCAGTCGCAGACTATCTGCAGGCAATGCGCCAGGTTGCAGTACGCATCGGGGAAGTCCGGCTTCAGCTTCAAGGCGGTCCTGTAGGACTGGATCGCCTCCGGAATGTTCCCGGAGTCCTTGTGTATGCTGGCCAGGTTGCTGTGGGCGTCCGCGAACGCCGGGTTGATCTGTATGGCGCGGGTGTAGCACTGGAGCGCCCCGGCCACGTCCTGCATCTCCTTGAGCGTGTTCCCCATGTTGCTGTAGGCGTCCGCGAACGTGGGCTGGATGCGGATCGCCTCCTTGTAATGCATGAGGGCTTCGTTGAGCTTGCCCTGCTGTTGCAGCACGGACGCCAAGTTGCTGTGAGCGGCGGCGAACTCCGGGAACACTTCGAGCGCCTTCAGGTACAGTCTGGTCGCCTCCTCGATGTATCCCTGCTCGCGTTTGATGTTCGCCAAGTTGTTGAGGGAGTCGGCGTGCGACGGACACAGCCGCAGGGCGGTGTTGTAGCACTCCTCGGCGTCCACGACCTGCCCCTTCTCCTTGAGCGCATTGGCCAGGTTGCAGTACGCGTCGGGGAAGTTCGGCTGCAGCTCTATGGCGCGGCGGTACGTGTCGATGGCCAGGTCGATGAGCCCCTGCTCGTAGTACACGCAGGCCAGGTTGCCGTGCACGACGGCGTTGTTCGGCGAAAGATTCAAGGCGCGGAGGTAAGCCGCCACGGCTCTGCGGAACGGAGGACGGCGGTTAGTTAGCGAACGCCGACTAATTGATACCGTGCAATACCGATCTGATTTATAAATAACAATGAGGTGCTAAATTTAAGTGTGAATTTTATCCGTTTGTTATTACGAGAATCATAATGTAAATATAGCTCGATGCTTACCTGTCAAATATTCTCGCTTCTTTGAGAACGTTGCCCAAATTGATGTATGCGTCCAAGAAATTCGGATCCAAGGCGACGGCCTTCTCGAAATGATGTATCGCCAACCAGATCTCACTCTGTGCGTTAAAAACGCATCCCAAGTTACTCCACGCGACTGCAAAATCGGGCCTCGTTTCGATGGCCTTCAAATAACACGCCTACACACAGGGAAAAAGGGCATGTTAAAAACGGCACTGGAATATATTCATCGATGGCATGTGATGATAATCTGAAACGTTCGTTACGCCAGTTGCGATAGATTACACCCTCAGCGCGGAATGACGCCGGGCGACCGTCGCCCGATCGCCGAACGCCATTCGCGCACACACATAACAAGGGGGTTACGCCAAATGCACCCTAGAGACTACGCCGACAGCACACATCAGCAGGAAATGCAAACGGACCCCCGTTGCGACCGCGGCAGGTTACAGATCAAATAGAAAGCCCAGAAAACGTCGACCGGACCGCTTCCACTTCCTAGCCGATGAGAGGAGATGGTCACGACAATGAAAGTCAGAGAGCACGAGTTCCGGTAACCTGTCGTTAGTTTCAAACCTTGTCCACTTTACCTGCGGCAGACTCGGCGACACCGGCAACGAGGCGGCATAGCGAGCGTGCTACCCACCGTAACCCGGCTAGATACACCACCGGTCACACCTACACTTGTCTTACCAGACAACACCTTGTGAAAATATAACAAAATTAGTTGATTTTTGTTTAAAACTAGTGTACCCGATCTTCTTTACATTACTGTTATTTTGCTAATTCAATTATCGTGATAGACGAGGATCGTTTTTCAACTCAAGCTGTCACCGAGCAGAGGTTTACGACAGGCGTGACATGAATGACCAAAAAATACAGTAAAAACCAACAAAATCCTTTACTAAAAGGTAATACGTAAACGCTACTGACTTCTTTGATCCTCCATTCGAATAGAAAACACTACAAGCATAGTTGGAAAATATAAAACTAGATAACAGTGAAGGAAACAGGACTATTATGGTATTGTTAATTTGATAACATTGTTTTATGAAAATGCGAATTAGCATACACTCTTCCGAATCTTCCATACAACATTTAATTAGTGACAGTAGTTAATTTCATTAGATTCGTGTAGTAGAAAGAGCATATCAATTTTTTTTACAGTGCATTTACAATAAATACTCAGAATTAACGCAATGTTGTATAGAAAATGGTTGTAGATAATTTTACGCATGACGCCGCCGTCGCAGAATATTATTTATTGAAAATATATATCATTGTAATATTTTGCGACTTATGGAACAAGATTGGAAAATGTACAATATAGAAAAATAATCATATGTTTTCTGACCTTGTTCTCAGTACCTATATTATAATGGCTTCAACGTCATATGTGTTTTGAAACTCCAATAATAGTTACGTATTTGAGTTGAAACCATTATATTGCTTTGTGAACGCGATATCAAAAATTACTCTACTGATAATATCAACTCTAGACGCCTTCAGTTTGAAGACATTTTCCTATTCATTTCTGCAGTTGGATATATTTTACAATACCGGTTCAAACAATCGAATGATTTCATACATTGTTCTTTGTGTCATTGTAAGTACGTACGGTACATTATCTACATGAATTGAAAAAAAAATACATATTATGTTTCCATTCGAAAAGCATTTAACCCGTCGCTAAGTATGAAGGAATGTAAAATTTTATCGTATTATCTATAGACATGACCTTGTCTCGATCTGCGCTTATTATATCATCAGTATATCGCTGTCCATTCAGTGTCATAAAAACAGTGAAAAGTCTACACCCCACGTGAGTTTCTGACAATGTAGCAGGGTAACGTTTGATATCGCATAACCAAAGCAAGAGCGATCGCATTGTGCCGTTTCTGTGTTTACGCATCGCAAAACTACGCTTCGCTGACGAGAGTATGCCATTCCGAGTTACATAAAAATTTGTTCAAAAGAATCCTGTTGGCTTCGTAGCGAACCAGCAATGTGACAGGAAATAGAGTTTACCTTCGCCTCGTCGAGCCGACCCAGCGCTTTGAGCAAATTGCCCAAATCGCTCCTAACGCAGTAAAGGTCCTGAAACAAGGAAAATTAAACTTTAAACATGGCCGCATAACGTCTAATTTTACTGGTCACAGTTTTATCATAACGTCTTCGCCTTATTTGTATAATCGCGCGTGTTATCTGTTTCATAATCAAAGCTTTAAAAAAACGTAATTTATAACAATGGAATCAAAAGTGATTCACCGTACGGAAGAACAAAGCAGTTTTGTATTACATTTTATACCATCGTAACAACATTGGAAACTTACTGTATGGAATATTACATTCACATAGGAAAATAAAGACGACTATTCTGATATCGTGACACGATAATTAATATTCAAGGTCGATTTATTATCTCTTAAACAAAGAGTGATGCTAATTCATTACTAGGTGGTCACCGTGGCTACACCCGCGTTCACTATGATAACTGTTATTCCAGGACTTAAAATATCTTTACATTATATCAAATAATGTAAAAAAAAACCTTTCTGCCGTTTCACACTGGATTGTTACAAACAAACAAGAGTGCTAGGAAGGAATATTTTAAACCGTAGGTACATATTTTAGTATTTAGGTAGACAGTAAGCATTTGTAGACAACATGATTACTATTAAACTATTAAAGACAACAAAAAAAATTACAAAATTGAACGGGCTAGATGTGACGGTTGGTTTTGGCACAATATGAAAATTGGCGACATCCTGCTAACATGCTCTAATTTCGTCTAAGATACCTACGTCAAAAACGTAGGCAGACTGCGAAACTGTTTTTAAAATCACTTTGTAAAACCACATAATAATAAATAAACATTTATGCAATATCATCCATACTATTACCGTACTACAATCCATACTAATATTGTGGATACGAATATGCGTCTGTTTCAAACGTTTTCAATTCGAAACTGCTCAATTTTGATGAATTTTGGTATAAATATAGATTGGAACTTCGAGAAGGACATAAGATACTTATTATCGAGATTAAAAAAAATTCCACGCGGACGAAAACGCGTGCAAAAGCTCGTTACCAAATGCATAATTAGGTATAATAATATTCAGAACAAGAACATTACCTAACTAAAATCTTAATTTTTAGCGACAGATTTCACAATCGCTGCTCAAAATGTGGTCACCATACTCATGGGCTGTTGTTCTGTGGTTTACCTCGATTTTTTAATAATAGCTATATGATGATAAAGCGACGTTGCCAAAACGTCACGTGTGGCAATATGAGGTAGTGAAAATTTTATGGAATTGGAATTGGTTCTGTAATTCTGTGTCTCCGTTGAACCTTTTTCGGCCACATTTATCATGTATGGCATTGCTGAGAGGGTATGGAAGTCATTTTCGTGTTTCCACTCAATTTCGGAATGAACTTTTATATTTAAATTCGTTTCTAAATGGGGTTTGTACTGTACACTGGACCCTAATTCCCAATGGCAATTTTCCTTATTGGCAACATGCACAACAGAAGTGTGAAAATAACGATAATGTATATTTTGGGAAATAATAAGAATAGACAATATAACTTCCTTAAAAAAAATCTCCTACAATAACATACATTATGTTTGCTTTCTTTTATTACTATTATCATAAGAAATAAGATATATAAGTATATATATATCATACTATCATAGACTAATGTTAGTGACCATGAAAGTTTGTGCACCTTTTCATTAAAAAAAACAGTCAAGTACATAGATATAAAATATACTGTCTGTATAGTTACTATCAATAGACGGTACAACCTCAACCGCAGGCAGGTCTAATGTAAATCAATATCTAGAAGAAGGATAATATCCTATTATTTATTGCAAAACTTGTTTTATATCTGTTCAAGGTTCCAAAGCTTGTCACATAATTATAATAGGATCTTACATAATTATACCTACCATTATTTATAAGTATATTAGAATGGTTTCCTCATTTTCTATAAGACATACCTACATCGACAGTCCATTTCCATTGTAGTGGTAGATTTTAGGAATATAAAGTACCTACTTTAAGTTCTTATTAAACAATGGCAATAAAATTAAATATTATGTTAAATAAAATTAAAACTGGCATAAGTTGTATTTTACATAATAAATGTAACAAGGCAGCCTGAATGTTACCAAGCAGGAAATAAATTGAAGACATAAAACCTTGCCTTATAAATGAGAACCTAGCTGGCATTTGTGACTCAAAACGAATTAGAACTACAATATAAATATACTGTGAGTTATTGTGATATGATATTAACTGTAGCTTAGGCTGAAGACAGATTTCCCTTTACCCAAGGGATTCGCAGCAAGAATAAAATAAAAAAACTGGCTAAGTGCGTGACAGACTCACGCACGTAGAGTTCCGCACGAATATCTATCGAAATGGCAAAAAAATCAAGTTTGTTGTATGGGAGCTCCCTCAAATATTTATTTTATTGCTTTTTAGTATTCGTTGATAGCAGCAACAGAAATACATCATCTGTGAAAATTTGAACTGTCTAACTATCAGAGTTCATGAGATAAAGCCTGGTGACAGATGGACCCGTTTCGACAGTTCCGTTTTACCCTATTTGGGTACAGAACTCTAAAAACAATGACAAACAAGAACAGAGAGTGGTTAACAACCATAGTATAAGCTTCACTTACAGGGTTATATTGCAGAGCAGTGACGTACGCTTGTACAGCTTGCTCCATGTCTCCGGCTGCGACCAGGGCAGCAGCCAGGTTGATGTATCCATCGATGAAGTCTGGCTTTAGACGGACGGCATGCCTGTAGTTCTCCAGGGCCTCTTGCAGCTGACCACGCTCCTTGTATACATTGCCCAGGTTGCTGTTGGCAAGAGATATGTATTGTATGATAATTGTTGTGAAAATTTCATTCAAACCTGCTTTGCTATGTTTGGTGTAAACTTTCAAAACGAAAAGAAGTGACTTGGTAAAGACGTAACTTAATAATAGCTGTACAATGGTGGGTTACTTTATCGCTCAAAGAATTTGCTGTGGATTGGCGTGTTTTGTTATGAATTAATGAAAGAACACAAATTTGACTGTATAGTGTCTTACCACCAGGGGTGATAGTACTTTAACTCAAACTTATTATCAATGAAAATAATAAGTAGAAATAACATATTTTATAGTGGTACTATTTCTCTGTTTGTTGAGTATTTGACAAACTATGCAGTCTTTGAATAGAAATAAAATACCAAAAAGAAATTTTACCTGTAAGCCTCTGCCAACAATGGGTTTTGCTTGATCGCCAATGTCGAAAAGTGGGCTGACTTGTCCAATCGACGGCACTGGAAGTGGATAGACGACAGGAGAAGCAGCACTCCGGTGTTGGTCCCGTCCTGGCGCCATAGTTGCATACAGTGCAGCTCGGCGCTCTCATAGTCCCCGGCCTGGTATTCTCGATGGGCAAGCTCTAAGAGCCCTACAGAAAGTAGTTATTATTTATTTTATTTTCATAAGCCAACAGCATAGCAAATGCTATAGCGTTTGCATAAAATAGACAAAAGCTAGACGTAGAATAAACAAAAATGGAAGCACAACTAAGAAAGGCATGCAGACTACATTTCAAGTCAAACGAACAGAAACTGGATCAAATTTACAAGATTTAACATTTAAACAAACATGCATCCTTACATACCAACATAAAACAGTGAGTGAAATAAAAGCTTATGAAGTATAAGTACCTAGATATTATTACCTATCTATTTTTAGAATTCTTAGTAACTACAATAATTTAATCTGTAACTATTTTTATTGCTAAAATTACAGTACCTAGGTACCATAGTAAAGGTACACATGGAAATGCCCAAATTGCCTGATTTTTAATCATAATAACAACATGCATGTCAAAGGCATGTTGAGTGAGAAATGGAAGCACATAAATAATCAAGAATTTTAATAATTTATCATCATGGTTGTGTATCTCTTATTCAACAGGAAACGTAAATATAGCTACCACCCACTGCCAGGACTAAAATACCACAAGGATCACACATAACATAACCTATGCTGTCATCAAGACTATTTCTATAATGAGTTCTAAAATAAAATGGAAACTTGCACTGATGCATACATTGATTTATGGACTGAAACAATCAAGTTTTGCTATTGAAATGCATACAAACAGAATAATAGCACTAATTGTTTTTTAATAATGCACAAGCAAAATTCCCGATACGTAGGTAGCGAGGAAAATTTCAGCGGAAGCGGCCTCCATCATTCACTTTTACGTTACGAAACTTATCACTCACCCACTGTAGAAATCTGCTGAATATCAGACATTTTCAGTATGACTGCATTTGCAGGAACGCCAACGATTTGCTGCGACTGCGGCTGTGTAGTGACAGATTGCGGAACGGCAACATTGGCTTGAGGTTGCATTTTTGTTATCATCATTCAAATCAAAAACAATAACACTTTGAGTCTGATCCAAATTGTATTATGTGGAACTTTCCTAATATTAAATACGCAAACCACGCAGTACGCACTATAACAACCAAATTCACTCTATTCTTGTGTTTCTTTCTGCTTGTTTGCCTGCATTGCTGTGTGCAGTGTGCTAATTTGTGCTATGGCCAGCTACGCTATGGCGCTGTCTGTCCGGCGAGCTTTTCTCTGTAACTTCTAGCCTTGACAAAATTCACCAACGACGTGACGACGACGCTTGTAAATAATCGATTTTGGTGATTTAGGATTGAATTTATTCACTTTTGATCACGTTGTTGACTTTCGTCCTATTTTTTTTTTTTTTTTTGTTTTAGTAATGGCTTCGCACGGTGTGCATATAGCCAGTGTCAAGTATTTTCTTATAATAAGTATTTCTTAATTTAACATTAAAAAGTCACAGCAATATAGCAATCGTGGTCAAGTAGTCAAGTCAATTATTTACATCGTCAAAGTCACGATTCAGTAAAGTAGTGGATCCTTTACTGAAACATCTTGGGAGTTTTGGAAAAAATGCGAAATGACACGCTTTTTGAGTTTATATCATTCGCCCACACTCGTGCACGTTAACGAACACTTAATGATTAATATTCCACCAATATTACACATTAACACTCGAAGAAACACAAGTTTGAGAAAATAATACAAATCCAACAACGTCTCACTATCGGATTCCCGCCAAAACTCCCTTTCGTCCTATTACATGCTTGTTGCAAACTGGAAGGAAAGGATTATGGATTGGTTTGTTTTCTTTCGTTGGTAACATTCAAATTCATTCAATCATTTATTTAAATGCTCCGCGACACGAGACCCAATAGCGCAGTACAATAACGTTCATAATTGATTGAGTAAAATTCAATGACACTAAATGGGTTTCATAAAATGGCGAATTATCTTTTTGTTGTCTATGGCATAGCAATAGGAACTATTTTAAATGGCTGCGTTCCGAATTACGCATAAAGCGTTCACAGCACAATCAGTTGTCGCCAGGGACTGACATTTTCTAATAATGATATCGATACCTACGTAAATCAGCAAAATATTGGTACTTTTCACAGACGTAGTAGCAGAAATAGACTTGACAAAAAGCATATACCTACCCGAAAGGGACACAACTTGGCTGCAACTTATAAATTTAATAAATTTCATACACGTTTTATTTAGGTGTAGCGCTCTGCGATATTCTAAAATGTCAAGATCGCTGGTTACCCCTATAAATCGGATACATAATATTATAATACACACTATTTAGGTGTAGCTCCAATCATTCGTGAGACATTCTAAAATGTCAAAATTGGTTTGCATTTTGCATCTGCAGTACCTACAGTAAGTGACCGACCACGCTTACTCACGTGCGCGGGCGTGAAATATATCGAACGTATGGCGTACCTATATAAGTGTTCACGTACAAATCGCACGTGCGGTCTAATTAGCCACGTCTACCGGGCCCGCGCCCGCGCCTGCGAGTTACCGTGAACAAGCACTAATAAAATAAATTAGTGCATACGCCGACATAGACAAAACATCATCGTACTATCCTACTTACTCCTTTATCTACTTGTATATACTTGTCTCTTGTTCCCCGGATCTTGAGTTAGATGTCAAATCTATTGGATTAGAAAGCTGTGCCATGCCATGAGAATCGATATCTGGAAAATAGATCGAGCATCCCTACCTCACAGCGCCCAGCGTTACGGTACGGCGCGGCGGCGGCGTATATAGCGGCCTCCACGAGCGCCTGCGACATGGCTGCGATCTCTTTCACTCTCATCTCTGACCATGGACTTATACGTCCATGTTCCTGGAGTTGTTGTCTCCCTCCTCTATTCCGTGGCCCTCTTTTGGCTGCGGCATACTACAACCGCAGCGCATCGCATTGCATTGCACCAAAGAAAATTGTAAGTATAAAAAAAACTAGTAGGTACCCAACTTATAAGGCGCGTCGTGAATCTTCGTTCGCGCAGAAAAGAAAGTATGGTCCGACGATTAACGAAACTTACAACCAACCTAAGCTCACTATTATAAGGTTCATAATACACTGCAGCTGTTAGTTCCATCTCACTCTAAGCTCGCTAAGATGGCGGCGGCTGCCGACCAATAGCGGTCAATAGCATTTCCCGCGCTTTGAAAATTCATCTTCTGCGCAGGTACATCGGTAAGCCATATCAGTTGTAACTGTATAATGTTGTACCTATATAAATGCCTATGTGCGATAGTTCAATAAAACGTACGAGTGATATAGGACTTTTTTGTCGATGCGATGCGGGTGTCAGCCTTTACCTAGGGTACTACATATTAGGTATTCTGTGCCTTTACAAAGCAATGTTGTTCGGTTTATAACTATACTCTACAATTGCATCTCACTGCGGCTCTTTATTCTCCATCAACATTATGATTGAAAAACAAAAAACAGTGTAAAAAAGCGAAATTATCTTTTTATTTCTATTACTAAAGTACCTAAATGTTGAGATTCTTGAGCAAAAATTTTACTCCAAGTAAGAAAGTAAATATGCGACTTCTGTGAGATCTTGAGGTACGGACTCGTGGTAGCAAATATACAGTTCTCTGGGCTCCGGTTCGCTAAACACTCGCCTGAAAAAAAACAGATTTCAATAGTAAATAAACTATGTAAAGAAAGTGAATAATATAGCAAAAAATATCTGTCTCTCCGCCTGTTTGCTCACTTTTCACAGCCGAACAGTCCATGATGAAATTTGTTATGGAGCTAATTTGAGCTCTGGAGAAGGCCATAGGATACTTTTCATCGCAATAACTGTCGTTCGCGAGGACAAAATTACAGGCAAGGGCTAGTGAATAAAAAATCTGATATGAATTACCCAACCACCCAAAACTGGAAAGGTTCCGTGTTCTTCTTACTGACTCCGCACTGATGTAGTATATCCGATGGCACTTGAAACAGCATGCCATGTTCCTTTACTGCTACCAGTATTTTGTTGAGCGGGTTGCAGGGTGCGTGGTTTCTTTTGAACCTGTAAGAATATATGGGAAATGCTCTTACATTTATATACAGGGAAGAGTAAATTATAATAGCTAGTAAAAAGAGACGCATATAAGTTGCGTCCTTTTCTGAATACCAAATAAGCAAAGGCCTTGTGAAATGCCATCGCGAGAGGTACTCAAGTTTTAGCAGTGGGATCGTAGCAGATTGCTGATGAGAAAATCAATCACTTTTATAATTATGTAAGTAGGAAAACCACCAGCGGTAAATTATTCACGACAAGCTTAACGCAGACTAGCGCAGGGTGCCGGCCGAAAGACGAATTTAGTAACAATTTAAATTCAACTGAATTTGCTTCTACATAAGACTATAATTGGTATATCCAATGTAGGAGGCTAAAAGCGCTGGGAATCGCAGTCATATAATCCATTAAGGAACAAGAAACATTATACTGACAAAGTATTCAGAATAAAACAATACCTAGCTTTTATCACCCAACCACCTAGTGCCTCTTAAATTAATGGGAATAAACCTACATGACAAAGACAAAGTTCCCACCTGATGCTATGTTGTAGGATGCCATGAATCCTCTTACAGGCGGCTCTGAAAGTGTTGACTATGTACGAATACAACACGTTGTTGGCCTGTGCTTCTATATTCTTCACTGGCGCTAGAAGAACTCCCTTTTCAGACTCCAGTTGGACGAAATGAAATAAAACATTTTCCACGCCTGCTGTTATTCTGAAAATGTATATTATGTTGCATTGAACACAATTACTAATAAATAAATAAAAAAGGTGAAACAATTTCGTTTACGTTGACTACAACATACTTTTTCCAGTTATTTGGAATTAGAAACCCAAACTAGGTATTGAACAGATTTTCATGATGTCTATGGGGATCGGTTCATAAATAATCGAGTTCTGAGGTAACAAATATAAAAAGAATACAACCGAATTGAAATAGAACCTCCTCTGTTTTATATGACAAAAAAAACCTTGGCACAATGTGTGAAAAGCACCATGACCAAAGAAGAAACAAAAAATAACCTAGTCGACTATAAAGTGACGACTCGTAAGAAGATACAGGGTATTGCAGTTTACCTTTGAACAGCGACGTGGGTGATCTCGTTCAACAGTGACTTCCTTATATCCGACATATCGATACTGCCGCTCGCTCTGCTACCTTCCTAAAAACCGATACGATCATACCGTTTTCGCTCGCTATAATGTGCGGTTTACGCCCATAATCCCCAACAAGTTGTCCCCAACAGGGGATTTATGGCATTTTCCAATAAAGGGCTCCCGCGTAGCATTATAAAAGTTAGGCTTCGTCCTACGGTTCCCCAACCTTCTATTTTTACGTCTCTTTGTTTATGAAAAGTGTATGACTTATAAATGTGTGGATGGCCTACTTAGATTATATGATTAGACTTTTTTGAGCTATAGTTGTATACCTGTCTATCCCAATCTGAATCCGACCCGGAGGAGTCCCGGCGGGTCCGCTGCTCCCGATCAGCCCTTCGTCCTTGTACGCGATCTTCACTTATTTCACTGAAAAAAAAAAAGATTTTATTTATAAAAAAACCAACTATCATTGCCCTCCGATCATGAATCAGGACGGAGGCAATTTATTTGGGCCTTTCTAGTGGCCGTAAACACTACACACATAAGTCACAGGAAAGCAAAATACGCAATTTCGTAACTTGAATGACATTTTCACCAGTTACGTGGATTTAAAAACCAAACTACTAAACCGATTATAATGACATTTCTATGGGGCCAATCTAAAAGTATATTCTTTAAAATAAATAAATAATTTTCTAAATCGGTTTAGTAATATTCTGAGACAAACAGTAAAGACAAAAAAAAGGAGAACCTCAATTTTTGAAGCAAGTTAAATCTTGATTCCCAGATTAATATTATTATTATACCTATTGCTTTTCAAGCTGTTAGAGTCTTCCGAATAGCTGACGTCGAGGCTGGACCGGCACTTCTGCGAGCTGCTGTACCAGGGCGTGTACAAGCTGTGATGGCTGCCGTAGCTCGCAGAGTTCTCGCTTGTGGAAGTGACGTTGATCTGCTCCGAGGAGTTGTGGCGGCGCTTGTCTGTGTGCGGCTTACCTAGCTTCAGTGTCGACGATTTGAGGGCGGAGTCTGGTTTCAGAGCTGGAATAGGTAACGATGGTTTTGGCGGGAATCCGATAAAATACTTGACACTGGCTACATGCACAAACCGTGCGAAGCCATTACTAAAACAAAAAAAAATAGGTAACGATGTAGGATTGAATAGACGGCCGGCGTCAAGTAGGACTTTGCAATTCATCTAACTCAAACATAGACGGAAATACTTTGCGTCGGTAATTCGTTTGGCTGGCAACTACACGTATGACGTTATATTTCGTACTAGACGTAGACAAACTGAAATTTACCAATTTGAGTTACATATTTATCTCCTACAATACATTTCAGTTGTTTCACGATCTCCCACCACTTATAATTATCTAGCATAGCCGGAAATTCACGTGACTTATTCATACAACCACAGTATATAGTATTACATTACATTTTAGTCGTCTGTAAAAAGGCCACACTCACAACTCAACTCTCTAATTTTCCTTCCATATTTGGTGAGGTGGTCCGGCGCCGTCTCGAGCTGCGGCCGCGTGTTCGAAGCGAACAGGGACGCGAGGTGTTTGTCCAAACCCACTTCGTAAAGCAGCTCCAGGCAGCTCTCGCACTCCTCTACGTAGAAGGGAGAGGGCGGCGTCGCGGCTACCGCCTGTAAATGGTTCCTGAAGAATTACAGGCTCACCACAAAAGTTGAATAGTGTCCAACTCTTGTTTAAATCTCTTGTGGTAAGACCTGGGCACGCTCGACAGTACAATACAGTGCAATACAAATCCTTGTTGCAAAAAACCATGCGCTCGTCGATATCAGCGATGCTTATGAGCCCATTAATTTTACTGGAAGCTGTCACTTGCATTATCATACTGCGTCACATGATCTTTGCAGGTAGGTGTATCCTCATAGTCCATGCAATATTTACGTTTTCAAGAATTCAGACCATGAAGAAATCCCAGGCCAGAAACAGACATCGCAAGAACCAAAGCAATAGAGGTGCTACCTAAAAAATATTAGTTCCGCGTTAGGGATGTCAAATTATAGATTTCCCACTAACCACTACAAGTTTTTAAACATTCGTTAACTGAAATCATATTACTGACTAGCTAAGGACGGGTCTAATTCGCGCACTATTAATATATTTTGATATTAGTTTGTGCGCGTTTTACACCCGTTCTTAGGTAGGTAGTAAATATTATTCAAAGCTAGTTAGAAAAATGTAAGTACATCCACCATATCTAATAGAAGAGTTACACTAAGAACCTCAAGGTATTGTATGGCGTCACAATGGTTCAACCAAAACAGCCTAACTCAAAGCACAGTGGTTGAAACTTGAAAGAAAAATGCTTACATCTTCAGTGCATCCGCCTGCTTCCATCAATGTGGCCAGTACAAAACGACCTCTCCCCACAATAAGGAAAAACCAACGCCCGTCTGGAATTCTGAAAAATTTGGATACTAAGTTTCTGTAAAAAGTCATGTGTATAACTGTAATTATTATTTTTAAGATTGATTTAACTTGAACAACAAACTTAATAAAATTGGTTTTTTTATTAGTCTGCATGAATAGACTTGTTTTGTAATAAATCTGAACATCATATTAATTAAATGGAAAAATATGATGTACAAGTAAATAAATATTGTCTGGGTCTTAACCTTGAATTCATTTTTGTTATAAAACATAACACAACATTACCTATATTCATAAGCATCACTTTTACTCTGCTTCCTATGCTCATTAATAAAAACTTCCTTCCAAATAATCAGCTTTTCCAACTCCTTTTCCATGGTAATATTTAATATGCCATTAAGTTTCAAATACGCATTGATCTCCTTCAAGTCTTCATCTTGCAAATGGGAACTTAGCAAATGTTCCGAGTAGTACAGACATGCTCCTATTACTGTATACAGTCTTTGAAAATTATCCACATCATCTGTCTGAAAATTAATACTTATGCATATTTATTCTTTCTTATTAATTTGTGAGGGGAAGTAGCAGTACCTTTTAACTATATAGGCCTTAGCCAGATATTCTGCCACTGAACAGTAGTATAGAGTAGTACAGGTAGTATTTATTATATTACAGTTTGAACAGCACTGCATCCAGCCAAATCACTCGTAATTTGAATGTCTTAGATTGACGAGCACAGTGCAATTCCACACAAAATAAGGATATGAAAACATAGGCTATTTTATGGGTGTATCTTCATTACACAGCTGTGTATAAGAAACTTATAAATTATAATAGCATACCCATTCTCTGTAATCGGCAGCTTCTAACTCTGTTATAGCATCATCCACTTGCACCTTCACTTCCAGCGGCAATGACACAGAATGTGCTGCTAAAACATCCTCAAAATATGTCCCACAAATCCTTCTTTCAGCCTTTAACGGGTCTCTTTGACAATTCTGTAGTAAATTCACGAAAATGCGTGAAAACAAGCTGTCCAGCTTATCGACATTATTAGGCTTTGTAAAGCAGGCCTTTATAGATCCGTATAAGAACTCCAACACTCTCACTATGTCTAAAATAACTTTCTTAGCGGCAAACAGGTCTACTTCTTTATTAGGCAATGCTAGTAAGAGCAAATCATTTTGCCTCTGTGTGTATGTGACATTTATGAGCTTCTCACTGAATAGCACTGTTGAAGAGAGAGGCTCACTTGTCCCGAGAGACTTTGGGGTCAAGTGATTTAGGGTCACATATGCGCCTCTAGTGTTATACAAGAAGTTCTGGTTGTATGGTCTCGGGTAGCAGTAAAGCACGCCTTTATCATCATTACTATTGTACTCAATGTCGTTACAGCAAATGTACAGTACAGAACACATTGAATCCTTGATGAACTGTGTTAGAGAGTTGTCTGGAGCGCTTTTGCTTGTTAACAGCCCTTCAAAATTAACAGTATACTCTTGATTTGGTAATTGGAAAGTTAATTTCGGATTATTGTAGTCCTCCGCAACTCTTTGTATTATGCTGTTTAAATTGTAAGAGTTTACATCAATTCCATTTATTTTGGTCAAGTAGTAACCTTTTTTTATTCTAGAACTGTATATAGCCTTGGCTTCAGGTAAGAAGTCTTCAATGACTAAAGTTTTACTGTTGGAATGTGTTTCTAAGGTGATACCAAATAGTTTTTCAATTTGGCAGTTTTTTTCACTAGTGAATATCATGTTTCTGCTGACCTGCAAAAGAATGACAGTATTATAAAAACAATGTTAGGTACCTACATACATACCCACCTTCAATATGTTCAAAATAATATGTAAATAATATTATACCTGAATAACTATAGGAATATTTCTATCTTTTAAACCTTGGTTTTTGTACATATTTGATGCTGATGCTCCATTATCTCTTTTCTTAGAATACTCTGCACTCTTAGCCTTATGTGACTTTATCACTTTGAAGATTCTTCCTGTAAATAAATGTTTGAAAGCATAAACAATTATAAATACACATTTAAGTCTTGTACCACTAAAATGAACTAGTTACCTTTATTTGACCTTCTAGTAGAAGACCTCTTGAAATTGTTCCTCAGTTTGAAAGTCTCGCAGTTCTCTAACAATGGTGTCTTGTTGTCAACAATAGTGTCTGCCACAGCTTTGATTTTAATAAAGACAAGTTCGCCATCTTCACCAACATCCGAGTCCCATTCAGGTACTGAGCTGGAATTATCAATTTAACCCCATAATAGCATTTATGCAGGCATCCACATGGTTTCATACAAAAGCGCACAGTGGCGGGGCCAGTTTCAGTTTGGAATATTGGTCACAAATGAGGTGTTGTAATTGTAACAGCGATGGTTGAGACAGGGAAAGCAAAGCTGTTTTTGGGACGAACTAAGATGTGATTGACACAGAATATTAGGAAAATAGCATTTTAAAATGTGGTCCATTCCCAGTAGGTATAAAGAAGCCAGGAAAGATTATTAATGTTATTCTAGTTAGCTATTGATAATGACTGTACTTAGTATACAGTGTAGTACAGTACTTATTATGCGTGTGAAGTAAGTAATGTGTATTAAATTTACCTTTCAGAATCTGTATATTTGGAATCGTCCGATGAATCAGTCCAGTCATTGTCAGAGTCGCATGGACTTTCATAGCTGACTTTGCTTTTGTAAATGTTCATTTTTATAGTATGTATGGCAAATACCTTCTCCTATGATAGTCTAAGCTACAACAGAAGACACCAGGATTTAAAAAGGAAACAGAAAGAAACACTTTTTTAAAGTATTGCTATGATGTGTTCCACTTCAGCCAAGTAGGTGTATTTTGTACATCAGACTTCTAGGTTCTACTTCCTCTTGGGTGGCTTCTGAATACTAGTACAGTAGGTACATATCCAGTAGTCCCTGGCTTCTGAAGAGCAGCGACTGACGCTGCGAGTGCGAGTGCCAGCGAGTGTCGCTGCTAAGGAAAATATTATCACCACTGCGGACGCCACTATTTCGTGAGTGTCGGTCGTGCAAGCAGATATGTAGGATGATGATAATAGGAATGTACCTACTACACCTTTACTACTTACATACCTACACGTAAAATCTGTTGCTAAAAGCAGCGAAAGAAATTGTACAATCCAGTCCAAAGACGTGTTCATTCCATCTGAACCAGAGATTTAGGATTTTAAGTTTTGTTTAAAACATCTACCTACTCAACTCAAGTCTCAACTTTTTGATTTTATTTCTATCACAGAACACAGAATTCAGAATACATTTTTTTTTTGTTTTAGTTATGGCTTCGCACGGTTGGTTTGTGCTTATAGCCAGAGTAAAGTATTTTATTTTAAGTATTTCTTAATTTCACATTAAGAAAGTCACAGCAATGTTATAGCAATCGTGGTCAAGTATTCAAGTCAATTATTTAAATGGTCAGTCACGATTCAGTAAAGTAGTGGATGCTTTACTGAAACTTCCTAGGAGTTTTGGAAAAAATGCGAACTGACATGTTTTTTGAGTTTATATCATTCGCCTACACTCGTGCACGTTAACGAACACTTAATGGTTAATATTCCACCAATATTACACATTAACACTCGAACAAACACAAGTTTGAACTATAATAATACAAAACCAACAACGTCTCACTATCGGATTCCCGCCAAAAACTCTCAGAATACATTTCTATTGACTATTTGCATTTTTTCAGTTATGGCTTTGCACGGTTTGTGTATTTATATTATGATCTATGATGTGAAGCCATTAAAAAAAACGTTTGTGTTTGATTTTTAGTGTGCGCGCATGCGCGCTGCGAAGTGACGTTTTTTTATTTTTGGCACGAAAATTTAAAAATGTTAAAACGTAAAACTTAAATAATGAAGTACCTACCTACCTAAATAAAAATATTATCTTGTGAAATCATGTAGATACTTATTTCTTTTGATGTCAGAAGCTTGCGATGTCATGAAAATAACAAAAAATACCTATTTATTTCTATAATTCAAATGATGGTGCTCAACATGAGCAATGAAAATGATGATAATAATATGGACGAACACACAGACTCCAGTAATTACGAAACTTTATCAAGTAATTATGGAGTAATAGTGAGCCCAACAGCACAAGCTGCAGAAAATGATTTAGGAGATCACTTACACCCTTATACCTTCGACTGCCAGACTAGACAACCTGATTCTGGTATATCTGGGGTGCAAACAAATCGGTTCGCGAGTTCGACCAAAAATAGACAAACCGATGATATTAACATTGAATTATTGGAAAAAGAAACATGTTTTCGAAGTCCTTTGTCACCTCTCAGCCATGTGAAATTGGTAAGTGCTTATTATAATATCCTACTTAGGTAGGTACCTATATACCTACCTTGTAAATAATTAATAGGTAGGTACCTACCTGCCTATTTTAATATTTGTCATATAAAATATATACCTACGTATATAGAAACTTACCATAATATTATTATTTTTGGGTAGGTAGGTAGCTATGTAACCTACCTATCTAATAACATTACGATCCAATATAAATAAAGTTATGTTAAATATTAAGCTCCATCCACACTTTGCGAAAAGTGCTTAGTGCGAATTGGACTGAGAATTCGCATTCAGACGAAACTATTCCGAAAATGTGATTGAACCTAAAAAATAGTTTCAAAATGGACCATTACTAGATAAATACCTACTTAGGGCACTGCCAATATACTACTATACACCTATTGTTCGTATATAATTAGATTTAATAGGATATAGATAACATACTTTTTATTTATTATACATTGTTGTGTATCTCTTGAAGTTTTTGAAGTATATAATATTATTCATATTAGGTATGCCTCGTCCTGAATAAAATGCCGAGTGATGCGGAATTCAGGTCATTAGAAAATGAGTAAATAGGTAGGTACATATTATTGGGAGTTCAATTAAGAACTATTCTAAAATTATTCTAGAGATCGTAGAGTTTGTAATTTTCCTTATAGCTACTTATTACATTTCAGGATTCAATAACACAATTGAAAGACAGCACAAAAAAGTTATTATGCTTGCTGGAAGAAATCCAAGTTAAAACAAATTCCACGTGTTCTATGTCCAAATTACCTAAAGATGTATATCAACTGAATACATTCTTGAAGTCTCCGAGCTCAAGCGGTGTACGAATGTTTTCTTTTTATTCATAGTTTTATTTTTTATTTATTTTGGAATAAATATAAAGTATAAAACTGGGTAAGATGACTGTTCCTATAACAAGAAAATGAGACTGGAGGTTTGACTTAACAAAGATTTAAACAGGTACCTACTTAATTAATCATTTTATTTTTCAGTCACATTCTACGCCTAACGTCGTAAGCTTTGACACAATAAAGATACTTGAAAGTGAAGTTGATACTGTAAATAAAATTAGTACAGAGGTAAGAAATAGGTTAGGTATATCTAATTGCTACTTCTATCAATATCTTAAATACCTACATTATTGTATGTAGTAGTAAGTTAGAAATTGTTATTATTATAAGCTAAAATCTTTATGGTAATAAGTAAGTGAACAAAACTAATAACCATTGATTTGAATAACTAGGTATAACTTCTTTGTGTTTTGTGCTAAATGTCACAATAAATTATTTTTTTTCCAGGATGTGGACGATTGCTCTGTATACAAAAGGTTAACAAGAAAATGCCAATGTCTTAACCAGGAAGAATACAATAATTTCATGATTCACTTCAATGAAAGCACAAAATATTTTACAAGTACTATGGGAGAGATTATCAAAAACACAAGAATTTTGAAAAAGTTTGTTTACATGGGCGGAGAATATACAAAACATGCGTTGACATTTTTGAATGAGGTTACTACCTATCTACAGCTAGTACTATCCATAAAATATTTGAAGTAATTAGTGGTCGCGATGATACACTAAGGTGTGATAAAAATAATTTAATTTTAGGGTTATTCATCCTCAACGCATATAGAGAAAGTGGATATGACACAAGGGTGTGCTCACGCAGACATTTGCAATGTTTTTGACGACTATTCCATCGTCATTGTTGGCATATCCAGACCCTGTAAAGACGATAAATTCGGAGATGCTTCTACACAGGTATGAAATCATATCACAATAAAATTACAAGTTAATTATATAATAATTATTATGACAGGAAGGAATAATAGGGATAGCATTATGTAAAAATAATTTAAAAATACAGACAGACAGGTAGGATCAAAACTATAATATGGATATGATGAAAGTATGTTTGTATGTACCTACCTATTCTTTTTTTTAAGTGTGTAGCTAGCACTGGGATTGTTCGTGTATCGTGACCGCTTACAGATGTATAATTTCACATGCACATCACACCCAGTCCAGAAACAAATATTTGAGGATCGCACAAATATTTGTTCCAGGCGGGAATCGAATCCGCGACACCAAGCGCAGCAGTCCGATTGCTCAGCTACTACACCAAACGTGCCGTCCGTGATGTTTTTATTCGTTGTCTTTAAAGATAATCTCATCTTAACTAAGTAGTTAGGCGAAATTTAATATGTTTTTAAATTGGGTATAATACCTAATGGTTTTGTTTTTAGGCCAAGACGGCTCTATTTCTAAACCAACTGGCCCAATTAGAAGAAGGGCGAAGATACTTAAAGTTCAGTTCGAAAATCATAAACGAGATCAAGAAAGTCGTTAGAACTAAATCTTCAATACTAGAAAACGCCACACTAGAATCTTTAAATGCTACATTGAGTCTATTGAGTCCACCTGTGACACAAAACACATTTGTCAATTATTACTGCAAGCCAGTTGACGAAGGTAAAAATAAAATGTTTTGTATGGCAAAGGAATACCTTAGCACATGCGAATATTATAATCACCATGAGGTCACAGTACAAACGTATAATAGAGCTAACTACTAATAGACATTTAGACAACCTTGTATGCGAAAGAGACCAAATATTACTCTAGCGTGTATGTAATATTAAATAGGTGGATATTTAAATACGTAGGTATCATGGATGAACTAGGTACCAGATATTTATTTCATAGACAATAATAGTGAAACAATAGTGAACAATAGTGAAAAACAATAGTGTACTATTTCAAAAAGCTTTTCATTGCTGCATACATTTCTATGTCACCATTACAAATAGATCATATAAAATGGGCCAAAGAGAATACAAACGCTACGCTAGAAATGGGCTATAGAAGACAAGATAGATGGGCAACTGCTTGTTAGCCGCACAAATGGGCAAACGCACGTATATTACAAAACTAATGATAATACAAATCGTATCATTTTGAAAGTATTCCCTAATGTTCGTTTACTTTTAGGTTTTGGGAGTAAAACTGTGACTGCACTGCTTAAGTATCGGCAACATATCGTACCTAAGGTGCAATAACGTCACTTATGCAAGTGATGTAATTTTTCAAGAGAGGCGTTTGAAAATTCAACTTCCTATTACAATAGATAGTTCGTCTCGACTAAAAAAATAAGATGTTAATACCTAAACTACATCTATAAACGTTATTTTAAAATAAAAGCAAACCTGTCACTAATTACTATTTTAAAAATATACACGTTTAAAAATTAGTACCCTCGCAAAAGTGACGACAAGACACTAGAAAATAATTAACCGGTCAATTATGTCAAAACAAATAAAACACGAAATCATACATTATCTAAAACAATATTTATTAAAGTAGCAAATAAGTATAACAAAATTTCTTAATTCTACAAAGTAACTTTTTTATTAATCAGACTACACAAGTGTCATTTTAAGCTCCAAAAACATAAAAATATTATTGTCACAATTACCTTAGTAACGTTGTAGCTCCAGGAGACTGATTGTCGTGCGGGGGCCCGCGCGCAACTGACCAATGAAACGTTGTTTCTCCTAGTGCCGTCCAGATTCGCGCCAAAACCATAACGACACTGGTGCTCTCAAGTGGAAAGTATGCGTACCACACAAGTGACAATAACGCACCAAGTAAAGAGGTAGATTAGGTGTATTTTCTCATACTCAGTTCAGTTTTGGAAAAAATTGCATAAGTGACGTTATTGCACCGTAGGTACGATATGATATTAGAGGAAGTTTTTATGCATTTAGACTTACTATGCAATTTGAGCACCAACAATAGTGGCAGAAATGAACTAACAAAGATTCTTTCGGCACTGTTGATTTTATTCAAACACATTCTCATGGAATATGACAATAGTGAAATTAACATTATCATAACAAATATCATAAACAATGTTGTATCAAGAAATATGGTAAAAGCGCCGGATTTACCTAAAACTGTTATCGTAGCTGACACTGGAACAGAAGTAAGTACCTACTTAATATTTGCAATAACATTAATATTTAGCTGTAACTGAGGTAGGTTATATTATTATGTTAAAATACAGTTTCTGCGAAAGGCACGGAATAGTACCTACTACAAAGTGGTTCAGTATTTTTTACTCGATGCGATTACAAATACTGCCAGTAACGATTTTAATTATTATTTTGGGTCTGATAACTATAACTCATCATTGCACTCCAATACATAATAATAATACAAGTAAGAAATAAAATTGGACGCATACATAATTATTGGTAACCTACCTATCCTATTTGGTGAATTTCCTACTGCCTGTTGGAATTTACTTTCCTACAATTATTATTTATATTATTTGTTAAGATGCAAATATTTTTTTTAATAATATCTTTAATTGAGATTAATTCATTATCATTACAGCCGATATTTACGAAGGACGATATCAAACAATGCCCTTCGAAGAAAACTACGAAAAACCCAATTAGATGTAAAATGAGATTGGATTTATCACCCCCACCGACTAAATTACTGCAACCTATAAAAGGAAAAGGTATCCACTATTATACGTTCAAAATGTATGATAAATAAGTAGTAAATAATAAGCTAAAATACAATATTCATGTGGACTGGACCACCTAGCCACTGCGGTTAGCGCGCGCAGACCGTGGCGTGAGTTTACATTATAAACTTGCACTGTCTGTGCATGTGCTGTGCATGTGCGAAGAAGTAGGACGCCCCACTGTAGGGTTCTGTCTTGCTTATGGTATATTTACTTCGATACTTTGACCTGATAAGATCAATTCATAATGAAACCGCGGTTCAGACTTCAGTGTGCCTAGTGCGAGTTTTGTCAATTTATTTACGCGCTCGGTCCGTTTGGCGTAAACTTGAAATTGTATGGAATAAGAGCAGCGCCATCTAGTGAATTATACCCTGATATAAATGAAAGTTTCGCACTTGCAGTAAGTAGGACTTGGCACTTCGCACTAAATACTTCGCAAAGTGTGAACTAAGCTGAAAATTTTGAAAGCTCAATAAACACGTTTTTTTTAAAATATTTGTTTTTTTGTGGGCTTGAACTATCGGTAAATAGTTACTTCGGGCACAGAGTCAGTCGTAGTAGTCGGACGTATAGTAGGGTATAGACGTGTGCGCCGCGCCGGCGCGCCGCCGCCGCCGGTAAATTTTCCACGCCGCCGCCGCCGCCGATTTTGGGACCGGCGTGAAATCGGCGTCAAGTAAAATACTATTGTAGTGAATTTTTGAAATTAACCTCCCCTTTCTGTAATCTTTATTTTATTTTCTTCGCTTACTAGCTATTTAACCTAATAAATTTGTACTGTTAAAATATTGGGAGAAAATAATAAAAGCGCTTTGCGGCGCGGGCACCGCAACGTAAAAGATACCCCATACTACAAACGAAATTAAACTCTATTTTGCTGTCGGATGACTCAGTGCTTTGAACATCTCAGCGTAGCGGCTTTATGGTTTGATTTTTGTATCACCATCAGCCTATACTATCCACTGCTCGACCTCGACGTAGGCCTCTCCTGAACGCCACTGAGCCCAATCTTTGGCTTGCCTCATCCAGTCTCTACCAGCCGTTTTTCCCAACTCCACTGAGCCGGCGGGCGCCCGAGACTATGTTTAGCCTCACGAAAGACAAGTGGAAGTGAAAAGTGGGCGAAGCGCGCGTGCCAATCATATGACTCGTAGCTCAAAACCAACGCCAGTTTTACCATACATACTATGCCATGCTCTACGTCTGTCACACAATGAAAAATGCCTAATATGCAGTTTTAGAGCCCATTCAAATGCAGCATATCAGTTAACACATAAGGCACATTTTCAAATAAACGGCAGTTGACTTATAAACCTTTTGACATAGTAACTTTCAATATTTTTTTGGCGACAGCGGTTCCGATACAGATGTCAAGTCACTTCCACTCTTGTCTATGTTCCCTACTTCGCCTACTGCAGCAGTTGTCGGTTGTTCAAGAGATGTGACCGTTCCACTTCAGCTTTTAACCCTTTGAGCTATGTCGGTCACCTTGGTTCTCTATAAGCCTGAAGACGTCCACTGCTGAACAAAGGCCTCCCCCTTAGACCACCACACCGAACGACAATTTGCCACTTGCAGCCACCGGTCGCCTGCGACTCTTTTGATGTCGTCGGCCCATCTAGTAAGAGGCCTATCTACACTGCCTCTTCCAGTCCGTGGTCGCTTCTCTAGAACCTTTCTTCCCCATCGGTTATCAGTTCAACAAGCGATGTGGCGTGCCCATTGCCACTTTAACTTACAAACCCTGGGAGCTATATCGTAAACTTTAGCGCTTTGGCGAATACTTCGTTTCGGATTTTATCGTGAATAGAATTTCCGAGCATAGCTCTCTCCATTGCCTCTGAGCTTCTTGCCACTCTGAGGTTCTACAAAAAGCCAGCAGTTAAGGACCACGTCTCAGTTCCATTATGTCATCACTGGTTACACACTGGTTGAAGACCCTTGTCTTCAGGCACTGGGAAATGTTCACTGTTCAACGCCTTTGCAGTTCTCCCAAAAAGCGAAGTTGAACAACTTTTCGAGCTCAATAAGTAGGTAACGGCTTTCCTACTGCTTTCTATGAGCTCCGTAATAACGCTATCTAGTTGTTTGTTATATATTTGTGTTTATCAGTGTTTTATTAATTAAAAAAGCAGTATAATTCATGTTTTATTAAAGTCTACAAAAAATGTTCCCACGCCGGATTCACGCCGAAAACACGCCGCCGCCGCCGATTTTTGATCGGCGCCCGCCGCCGATGGATTTTTTATCGGCGCACACGTCTAGTAGGGTATGAAGCGTAGTTTAATACCTACTACTAAGAAAAAATCGAATGCACTCTCGCTTTGTTTCAGATTTCGGATGGGACATTTCTCAAATTAAATCAAATAAGTTTGCCAAAGGTAGGTATACCTACATCATAGTTCATCATTCAAGCACGGCCAAATCATAGTAAATGTAAATAGGTAGTTAAGTTTAGGTACTATTTGAGGTAAGTATACCTATAGGTATACAGATGTCACCCCAGCTGATGCCTATAGCATGAATCGAATAACAAGGTGTCCATATTCTATCTACCAACCTGTTTTAAGCCAATAATCCCCAGTAGCCTCGAAGGTGCATGGGGCATACTATGTGATTTAAGGACCTGTAGGCAGCGAGCTTCCGTAAAATGGGCGGTTTTTTGTCAAAAAGTTAAGCCGTAATTACAAATATTTATAAGCCAGAAAAAATACAGTGTATAGCCAAGTGTTTCAGTTAGCTAATAAATCAATAATATTGGACTAAAGTTGTCTAGTATCTTGAGAAAAAAATTCACGAGAAAAGACCCGAAAAAAATCTTTCGTCACATAATGCTCAACATTTTCAGCGACAACTATCATATTTTTTGGAACCATAAAAAAGGCAATTTTATTTTCCAATGAAATTTGAATTTTCCAATGAACTGAATCGATTCCGTTCTTCTAAATTAATAAAAACGACGAGAATATGATCAGTTTGAGCGCGTACTAGGCGACTCAGTACCCGCTACGGCGTTTCAGAGAGAGGACGTATGTCGCTGTTCCTCAAAATTTTCTCGACGAATTTACTGTCTGTTCTCCAAAAAAATAAAGCAAACAGAATCTCTACATGGTATACAACTGGTTTATTTACTTAGTTGCCGTAAATGACTTCCTTCGACGATTACTAAACTTTTATTATAACCTATAATACTTTGTATTTATTCTCCATTGTGTGTAAAGAATAATGGCTAATATGACTATTCTTGCACCACCTGTAACTGAAATTAGCAGCAAAAACGCGTTTTTAGATTGTTCACTTAAATAAAACTGGGATTTCTTATGATAGTTTGGAGTTAGTCAAAGGAGCAGATTATGATTGTATATTAAAATGAAGATGTAGTGAACTTCCGTTTTCCATAATGGCGGATCTGGCGGATGCATATTCTGACGTTTTATTTTTAGCACACTTCCAGTAATCTTTCTGCTCAGAGTTTTTTCAATGTTTTTGCTTCGCACGATTTGTGCATTTAGTCATTGTCAAATATTATACTGTAAATTCGAAAGTAACTCTGTTTCTCTGTTTGTCTGTTTATTTGTATGTTTGTTTGTTTGTTACTTTTTATGGCTAAACGGCTGGACCGATTTCGATGAAATTAGGTATAGAGAGACAACAAAAATGAAAATGAAATTTGGTAGGTATATGGGAGAAGGAAAGATGAGGACCTGGGGAGATGGGGAGATGGAGAGCAGCAGCTGGAGAGATGAGGAGATGGGAGATCGGAGATTGATGAGGGATGGGAGATGAAATATTGGGAGTTGGGGAAAAAAGCGATGAAGAAATAGGAAGATAGAGATGTTTTAGAGATATTGACAGAGACGTGACGTGCCCGATTGATTTACAATAGCATACAAAGTTCACGCATATTGTGTTCTTACTAGCTGGATTCGATTTAAATGCAGACGAAGTCGCGGGTAACAGCTAGTATTCCATATTTTCACAACCTCGTGGTAAAGTAAATTTACAGTCATAGCCACGATTCAGTAAACTTTACTGAAACTAGCTTTTACGCGCGACTTCATCCGTATATGAAAAAGCAACTGTTTAGAAAATAAATATTGAAGTCTTTGTATCTCTATCCCTATCCCTGCCCTTTCCTTTTCCCTATCCTTAGTCTTAACCTTTATATTTTATCAAGAGCCTAAAATAATGAAGTGTCAGATCACCTACTTGAGAAATTATGAATTGCCCATATAAATTTTCAACTCCTATTTATTTGGATTCTAAGATCCATATTTTTTCTGACGAAAAATAGCCTATACCCATCTCATAGGTCCAATCTTGATCAAGATCGATTCAGCCGTTTAGACGTGAAAGGATGGCAAAAACTAAAAAAAAAAAACAACAAACACACACACAGTTTCGCATTTATATGATCTTAGTACGGATGCCTGACACTGGCTAAATGCACAAATCTTTTACTCCGTCATTGTCATTGTAAAAATATATATCAAAAAGAAAATTATGGAAGTGGACTAAAGAGGATGTATCAAATGGACTTGACAAACGCGCATACCAGAAAGGACCAACACTAAATAAATTTAATACAACTTATTTAGGTGTGACTCCAATAATTCGTGCGGCATTCTAAATTTGATAGGATTATAGTCAAGGAGGTAATAATTTATGTAATGCTGGCGGTAATGTTGGTGCTTGGTGCGTACGCCAACAAAGATAAAACATTTAATTACCTAATACATTATTTACCTACTACAGATTGTGTTTATTTTTCATTGTAACAAACTACTTATATACATACACCAAAACAAAAATCATACACAAAAAGTTTCCCGGCAGCAGGTTTCGAAACTTCGAAACTACGTCTTTAGGAACGGAACGTAGCATCTCAGACCGCTTGGCCAATCTGACATGTCATTACAGTGTCGAAATAATTGAATGCTTCAGACTAAAGCCTACGTAGTAACTATCAAGTAATCTGTGCTAAGGCCACGTGATGCCGTTAGTAAGAGTATAATAATTATGAATTAGCGTTTTCGACTTGCCGTGAGCGCGGAGCCAGCGTGGCGCGCGGCCCGGCCAGGTAACTTTCATCTTCTAAAATACATGAATCGCTCCTATATTAGCGCCTTAAATTATTTTTTTTTATTTTATATGAACGTAGCCGACTTCTGGCCGCTCTAACTCACGGCGCAAATAAATAATATTATCATTTATGTATGCGTTGCAGTGGTTCTCAGCCAGCATTAATACATAATATATTGACGGCACGTTTGGCGTAGTGGCTGAGCAATCGGACTGCCGCGCTTGGTGTCGCGGGTTCGATTCCCACCCGGAACAAATATTTGTGCGATCCACAGATATTTGTTTCTGGTCAGGGTGATGTGTATGTGAAATTATATGTGTGTAAGCGGTACCCACGATACAGGAGCAATCGTAGTGTGGGGCTACGTTTAAAAAAAAATAAAATATTATAGCTGTATGTTTTTTTTTTTTTCTGGGAGTAGGTAATATAAGTAACATAATTCTTTTCTTTTACAGAGCCAAATAACGCTGTAATAGTAGTACCCGTTGAAGGTATTAAAAAACATGGGAAAATCTTCAATGATTACGAATAAATAAGGTCATAAACCTACCTACGTCATAAACCGTCATTTACCATCTCGGTAGGAACCACTTCAACTTTATCAACCCATGAAAAAAGTAAACTAGCATCTACCTAAGTAGTGCAGCAGTCAGACATTGAACACTAATTAGCTTAGCAATAAGCTGACGGAATCCGCACATGAAGAACAATAATTACAGAATTTGAGGGCACGTTTGGCGTAGTGGCTGAGCAATCTGACTGCTTCGCTGTGGTGTCGCGGGTTCGGTTCCCGCCCGGAACCGAACTTGAAATATTTGTGGTCCACAAATATTTGTTTCTGGTCTGGGTGTGATGTGTTTGTGATATATATTATGTATGTAAGCAGTACCCATACGATACACGAGACAACCTAGTGTGGTGCTGCATTAAAAAAAAAAGAAAATTATCTAACTAGGTTTGTTGCACAAACACTGGCGCTTCGATAAGCGGGCTACGTTTTATTAAATAGATAATAATGTAGCAGTTATTTCAAATCTCTGATTGTAGCAGGGTAAAAAATTATGTATATTTATGTATTAGTATACTTAATAACTTTTCATTTGCAGACTTAAATAATTCTGCATCAATATATTATATTGTGGATTGAAGAACAAAATTACAAGAATTATTTTATGAAAATAGTATGTATATTAAATGCTATAAAACCAACACATTATGTACCTCAAGTAACATATAAATTAATTAAGATACAAATAAATAACACCATAAAAACCCTTTAACTTATTAAGCAACAATAAAAATTAGATCTACCTTGATTGTTTCATTGAATACCATAGATTGTCTGCGACAATACCTACCCATAGCAAAATTAATGAAATTCCACTCTATAAATTATGTAAAGATTTGTATAAAACAGAATATCAATATTATTTACTAAGGAATGTCTATGATCATAAAAAGAGAGAATAGGTAGGTGCATCTCTGATGTTTTACTTTGGTATTATCAGTTACCATTTTTATCACATAAAACATTAATAGAAAAGCAGAAGCATGAGATCTAAAACTAAGATTTAATAATACTTTGCTATACATAACTTTGTTATCTTAAAATGTAATGTAGCTCTGTCTTAAGAAAAATAAGTTTTGAAAACAACACAGTCCTTATAAATAAACAAACAAACACACACTGTTTATACATAATAAGTAATGTGATATACCTTTGAGTACCTAACCAATGATAGATACAAAATATTTTTAACTATTTTTACATGTTCCATATAGACCAGCTCACCGCAGTGTTAAGCTTTTGCACTGAGTCATTCTATTCTAGTCAAATTGTTTATCATCATAATATGTGTTCTGTCTTGGTGGCCGCTCGTAATGAGCTACTGTCCTTGAACTTGACCTTACAGCAGGATTAGGCTTGAAAAACATAGCCAGTAATATATAGAACCCTCCCACAATCTTACTGAAGAAATCTAATACCCCAAGGAACATCGGTGTAGAGTTTTTAATCAGAATTGACATTTCTCTGATCAAAGCCAATACAAAGTTACCAAGAAAATTAACGAAAGCTGTACTTCCAGTAAAAATGGCGATTATAAATGCAAACAGGAATGTGAAGAACTCTTTCATATTGCGTATTGATAAAGCGCTTTTCAATGTTTCTACTATCTCAGTGTAAGTTTCATTGAGAGATTCAGTAGCCACAGTCTTGATGTCCGAATTGTCTCTGACTTTTGCCCCTCCAGTAAGTATTGGTTCTAGTTCAAGAAAAGCATCCGTTAGATGCCTCAAGCATTTCAGCAAGACAATAATTTCATCATCTCTGAATTTTAAGCTTTTGATCTGAAACCAAAACGGTCCAAAGGGTTGATTGTCGATTTCTGTGCACAGACAAACACCGCCGGCCGGGTTGCAACCAATAAAATCTGTTTCCGTTATGCCGATCCATTGTATACTTGGGAACGCAGTACTGAGCCTATGTTGCGCCTCCAGTAAGTCTCTCTTCAGGTCCACTTCAGCAGCACTTACTAGAACGATATCACGATAGCCGATGCGCGTGTTGATGAGTCTTCTTTCTATATATCGACCTAAGAATATTCGCGACTTCAATATTTCTTTGGCATAGTTTTTAACCTTTACAGTGTGCACATCTTCACTGCCGTCGTACTGGGATGATGCTACAAAAGAATTATTGAACGATGGGCTCAATTGTGTAATACTCATTTTGAGAAATTATGAAAAGATATGAAAACAAACAGCGAAGAAAAGCTGTCAATTATTAAAGAAAGAGACGGAAGAATCAAGAGCCAGTGTGACCATATTACATTTTACAAAAATACTGAGGCAGGCTCGAAAAAATACTGAAAAATACCGACTTCCACGGGGCAAAAGACCAATAAAAATACTGATTAGAAAAAGTTGTATGTAGCTACTTAATAATCATCATTATGTACAATAAGCTGTTATAAACAAATTTATGAGAAATAAATATCTATTGCCTATCATCATAATCATCAGCCTGAAGAAGTCCACTGCTGGACATAGGCCTCCCCTCATTAGTTGCCCATGCTTTTGCACGTTAACGAACACTCAATGAGTCATATTCCACCAATATGAGGTAAACATTAACACCCGAAGAAACACAAGTCTGGGAAAAAAAACACAATTACAACGTCTCATTTTCAGATATCCGCCAAATTCCAAAGTCAACTTCACGGTGCTACCATATTATTTATGTCAAAAAAATACCGAAAAAATACTGATGTTCGAAAAACGCCTTAAAAAATACCGAAAAAGTATTAAAATACCGAAAACGGTCACACTGCAAGAGACTCAGGAGAAGTCGGATCGAAGAGTTTTGTTTTGTAACAATGTCAATGTCAAAATTATCAAACAAAGACAATTTTTTTGTTTTAGTTATGGCCTCGCACGGTTTGTGCATATAGCAAGTGTCAAGTATTTTATTTTAAGTTAAAATTGGGGGGGTATGGGCTATTGTGTGTTATAATTTTATTGGAGGAGGTAAATATAAAATTTAATTATATAAAAAAGAATTTATTGTAATTCTATTAATTTTCATTAATACTAAAAACAATTTAAATTAGTATTTCATATACAGCAGTATTATAGCAATCGTGGTCAAGTAGTCAAGTCAATTATTTACATCATCAAAGTAGACGTGCGCAAATCATTACGCGAACGTGTGATACATTACACCATTTCATCACGCGGTCGCGTAATATTACCCTGTAATATCACGCGTGATGTTCGGTTGGCTGCTGATGTTCGGTTCACCTTCACTGTGATGTTCGGTCGGGCCGTGGTTTTCGATTGAGAGAGACGAGCGAGACCGTCGCGCGGCGACTACCACCATCCATCACCCATTATTTTGTTACCTTTGATCATGTCTAAAATTATGACGATCAACAAAAATGACGTCAGGCCAGTCTTTGTATTAGGTATTTTACAAATTACTTAAAAACTATTTCGCATGAAATTACGGAAGCGTTTCGAAAAATTCAATCAAAACATTGCATTTCACTATGGCGCCAACTGCCAGCCAAACGCGTAGCGGTTCCCATAGTGGAAATAAATACTAAAATTGCCAACCGAAGCGTGCGTGCACCGTATTCTATTCAGAATAAGGTTGACAATCAGGTAGGCACTTACCTATTGGATAAAAACAAATAGCTGAATATTAATAAATACTCATATCTCATCACGCGCTCGTCGCTTCGCACACGCGTTGCCGCAGATCGTGCTGTTTCTTTCGCTCGGTTATTCGACTTGTTCGAGCGCCGCCGGCGCCGTGCCGCGCCGCGCGTCGGTTCAGCGCGGGTGATGGATGGGTGATGGGAGGTGATAGGTGATATTTGATTATACCGCGTGATGGAAAGTAATTCATTACGCGGCTGGGTAATATTACATCTTATCATTACAAGCATTCCTTACACACGTCTACATCAAAGTCACGATTCTGTAAAGTAGTGGAATGCTTTACTGAAACTTGCTGGGAGTTTTGGGAAAAATGCTAAATGACACGTTTTTTGAGTTGGTATCATTCGCCTACACTCGCGCACGTTAACGAACACTTAATATTCCACCAATATTACATAATATGAACACTCGAAGAAACACAAGTTTGAGAAAATAATACAAAACCAACAACGTCTCCTATCGGAGTTTTGGCGGGAATCCGATAGTGAGACGTTGTTGGTTTTGTATTATTAGCTCAAACTTGTGTTTCTTCGAGTGTTAATGTGTAATATTGGTGGAATATTAACCATTAAGTGTTCGTTAACGTGCACGAGTGTGGGCAAATGATATAAACTCAAAAAACGTGTCATTTCGCATTTTTTCCAAAACTCCCAGGAAGTTTCAGTAAAGCATCCACTACTTTACTGAATCGTGA
The DNA here is from genome assembly GCA_905147375.1 of Hylaea fasciaria. NCBI lineage: Eukaryota > Metazoa > Arthropoda > Insecta > Lepidoptera > Geometridae > Hylaea > Hylaea fasciaria. Next base: position 8,293,495 of record LR990202.1, on the reverse strand, counting down.
CTGACGATGTAAATAATTGACTTGACTACTTGACCACGATTGCTATAACATTGCTGTGACTTTCTTAATGTGAAATTAAGAAGTACTTAAAATAAAATACTTAACACTGGCTATATGCACAAACCGTGCGAAGCCATAACTAAAACAAAAAAAAAAAACGTCTCCTATCGGATTCCCGCCAAAACTCCAAACTAAGACATTGGTTGGAATATAACAGTGAGTCAGTGACTTTGACAGTTAACGCTTTTTTTCGCTCTATGGAGAAAAGTGGACTGATGCAAAAAGCCTATTCTACCCGCACGCCGCGCCGCGCGCCGCACGAGTGTTTTATGCAGAAAGGTCCTGCGCAAGTCCTGCGCATGGCTGTGACGACGCGCTGCGAACGTGTGTAACTTGGCGGCCCGACGCGGACGGTTTTCTAAATGGTAATCTAGTACCGCACAGGCAGTGTAGGTATGTAGGAATGTAGAAATAATTTGGTAAGTACATCACAAACAAAGATAAGATTTCTTCAGGTAGGATATTATACCTAAAACTCCCTTGGTTACTTGGCTACAATAATAGTTCTCCTGCATCTATGAAGTAGATGACTGCCCCTCTGATTTTTTAAGTTTCTGTTCCACCTATTAAGTTAAATACATCCATGGGACAGACACATTAAATACCGTTGTAAATAATATGATAGGCAGCGCCTAGGGTAATTCTGTGGCAGTACAAAGGATTAAACAAAACAAGGCTGGTTATAAAATTTGTACAATTTATTTTTAATAGATGGTGATAATATAATATTTTGAAAAGTAATTATGTATAGTATTTTATACCATTTAAAGGTACCTAATAAAATATGTATTTAATATTTACAAGATGTTTATCTAGATGTAATAAAAAATGTAGTACTTTTCTAAGTGAGTAAGTACTTAAAGTAGGTAAGTACATGTACTTAGATGTTAGTACAATACTACAGCGAAAAGTTTACGTACTTACCTGTATCTTAGCTACAATAATTGCAATACTTCAGGTGTTTATGTGTAGGTACTTCAGTATTATATAGGTATTAGAATATGAATATGGATTAATGAAAAAACTATTGTTTTCTTTAAATGACTAACAAAAACACTAGTTAACACAAGTAACACAACAAATAACATATTTTATAATTAACATTACTAATATTTCAATAAGTACATCAAAAAACATCACATAACACAACAATTTTGAATGTCATTGTTAGATTTTACGAATATTAATATTAACAACTATATGTCGCTATAATAATATTCTTAATTCACGTATACTGTACAAAAATATTCTGAAAACGAATTAGGTTTTTAAAAGATGCCCAGTTACAAACTCTCAAATGTTTAAGAAGTTATAGGAAGTTTTATGACATAAAACAAGTTTAAGAGACAGATGTTCCGATATTGTAGGTATAGAACTGGCTGGGTCCGAATGATCAATTGTTATGAAAATAATTGTACATCGATTACTAATAATATTTATACGTAGCTTTAACACTAGAATAATTTAATAAGACGGAGTAAAACCTGCACTTATTATAGAGGTCACAGATACACGGAGTAACTCAGAACTAAGACGGTTATACAACCGGTGTAGTTGTTTTTTTTTATTTTGGCTTAGCTTGCCCGAGAGGTAAAGTTGCATGCCATACCATACTTCAGCGCCACACGCGTGGATGTGTGACCGATTACTAGCATAACAGAGCGCTTGCGTACTTCTGGGCACTCATAAGTCTCTCTTGATTGTTATCGTTTGATAGCATTCGTCAAGCCATGTCAGAAGCTTGACAAACTAATACATTACATATAATAATACGAGATCGACAATCGATATCGATATTTTTTATTGTTTCTTTGGAGTAGGGAATAAGTGCTTATACTATTAAAAAATTATGTATATGGAACTTCTAGAGCTTAGCGTGGTGAAATTTATAGCTATAAAGCGTTTTATTAGAGTATGAATAGTGTACGTCCATACAATTATTCCTAAGAAAAATCTATAAAATAAGCCTGTTTTATCATTCTCATCATTATATTCGTCAAAACTAACCGTAAGACAACAATTCTTACCAAAGTAAATATCTACACTGATGGTGACAAAACAGGCGACATAATATATTTTTTGCACATTCACAACCTCTTTCCAGATACTATTATAGTATATTTCGTTGTGAACATAAGACAGTTTGAATAAAACGGAGGCATAATACTAATAGTGCAAATACTAGGGGAAAGTTTTCAAGACAATACAAGTTCGAGTCACTGCACCCTGTACCATAGGCCATATTCATTAAAAATAACTAAACGATACTCACCCTTATGGCACTAATCCAATGAGATACTGAACCTAACTAGACACAATAGTGTATTTGACACAGCCCGCGAAAGGACACAAAAACGCACAACTATATTGATAATGTTACATAAAACATTCCAGTGGTGTCGCCCGCGCAGTTAACTCGTCTATTCTCATGAACGGAGCACATGCGTGGCCTAAACCGTATGCAGACGAGCTGCCCCTCAAAGCAATCTACGCGTACTAATGAGCCATACTTATCGACGCCATTTTAAAAATATCAAGTGATAAAAAATATTTGGGTTACATTTTTCTATGTACCACCGTACTCGCTCCTACGTGTCCGCCAAGCACCTAAGCCATCGACAAGAGTCACCTCCGCCTCGCCTCGGTCCACACATGTCAGAGTCGGCACACAGGCCTTCAAATCCTCACAGCCGTAGCAGCATTAAAGCATCAATTCAATGGAAAAAGATTCAAAAATGTTTATTTTACAATTAGAAATCCGTGGACGCTCGTGAGGAACTTGTCGAAGTTGTCCTGGAAGCGGATGCGGTGCGGCCTACAGCCGTCGAACAGGACCCCGTTGGTGAGGATCCCGAAGGCTTCCTCCAGCCTCGGCACGTTCGCGGGATCGTTCGCCGCGAACGCTTCGATCATTTGTCGCGCTAAGCCTTCCAGCAAGGCGGGCTTGAGGCTCGTGAGTGCGAAGATGGCGGCGCCGGCGGCGGGGATCGAGTCGGCCGGCATCTCCATCTTGATTATCAGCATCAGGAGCAGTTCGGCGAGGGTGAGCAGCGACATGGCGTAGGGGTTGTTGGCGCCCATGATGTCCGGTTTGTCGGCGAGGCCGGCGATGATGTTGCAGCAGACGGTGGACACGTCGCTCGACACCGCGGTCAGCCCGACGCGGAGCGCCGACACCACCATGTTGAAGTCTTCTATCGGAAGCAGTGTGAGCTGGAAAGTGGAAAGTTCAGTCAAGTAAAGAGATACAAAATAAGACTAGTAATTGTGAATACGAATTCAGGAAAGCTGTGTGTAGAATTTATGCTCAGAATGGCCGGGCGGGCCCCTTTTGAATACAGAGCTAACCAACACGAATTAGAATGAGCGCCATCTAGCGGGTCCCACTATGCAACTCTAGGCAGGCACCTGGTTGGAGTGCTCGAGCACGCGGATCATCTTGTAGGTGTGGTCGGCCAGCGCCGGCAGCGCCAGCAGCGGCGGCGTGATCAGCGGCAGCAGCAGCCGCAGCCCGCGCGCCGTGCTCGCCGCCCCCGCCCCGGCCGCCGCCCCCGCCGCCGCCCCCGCCGCCGCCCCCGCCCGCGCGCCGCGCGCCGCCTCCAGGCGACCCACGTAGCTCACGATGTCCATCAGGGCGATTATGTCCTGAAACCAAGGGTTCCTACCGTCAGGTCAAACAGGAATCTAGGTATGAAAAATGTAATTATTCATTAATTCTGATGCTCGAGCCAAACCAACTTAAAACGTACGCGCAAATTATCCGATGTGACCAGAGCATATTAAATTATAGGAGTTTCGTAGCAACAATACAATTTAAAAAGACATAATGGACATCCAACCTCATAAGCTTCCTCTTCCGCGTCCTGCGGGATGCTCGATATCTTGCCGGAGTTCCATCTCTGGTACATGTCGAACGTCGAGTTGCAGATACCCAGAAACCTACAATATAAACATTATCTGTTACACCGAATTGAGCTCTATTTCAATGGAGTTCGGTTACTTGTGGAAGAGCGCCGTCAGCACTCAGCATCACGCGACGACAATCGAGAAGCGACCTAATCTCCTCGAAACAGATTTCCGATTAGGAAGTGTATTCCTGTGAGGTTAGGGCGACAGTGGCGGCTCACTCGGCGATGCAGGCGGGCTCCTCGGCGGCCAGCAGCAGCAGCTTCTTGCCGCTGCGCGCCAGCAGCTGCAGCGCCGGCAGCACCACGCCGGGGTAGTTGTGGAAGCGGAACACGATGCCCGGGACCTTGTTCAGGGCGACCATCAGGCACAAGAGGAAATTGTCCGACTCGCTCTGTAAATGACATAATAGGAAGCTAAATAGCCGGCTCCACACCGGACGATTTATTTCGGATCGGCGCTCCAGGATCCATGTTGAGTAGACGGTCCACACCACACCGACCGCGCCTTTGCATCGCGCTCCTGTAAGCGCGATCGGATCGCAGTGGATCGTCCAGTGTAGACCCGGCTAAAGATCCTTGAGTGGTGAGGGCCGTTTTTTACCCAAGAAAAATGCAAACTTCTTTCAACAAATCATATGATCCAACTTGAATTGAGATCAAATTTCATATTTTTTTTAGATACGTTTGAAACCAATTTCAAAGGACTATTCTAATACCTCAAGGAAGCCTTCCGACACGCCGATGTAGCAGTCGAGCACATCCGCCAGCATGTTGCGGACGGGTTCCGTATCCGAGTCCATGTCCAGTAGGTTCGTCAACTTCTGTTGCAGTCTCACTATGTTTTCCACTAGGTGGTTCCTCACTGGACCTGAGAAATAAATATCCGGGATTACTATCATCATCATCACAGCCTAAGTCCGTCCACAGCTGAGGGATCGAGTCTCCCCTCACTTTCTTACAATGATGCAAAACAATTTTTTCGAAAACTTTAGGAAATGGTAAAATAGATAAAGTACCGACTAACTCGATAGATGGCGCAAGTCAAAATTGATTTATTTATCGTTTGAATTTGTTTTGGCGATTCACAAGCACAAGGCTTGCCGCCATCTATTTTTAACTGAATAGAAGAAACAAATTGAATACATTATTGAACGTCGTCTTTTGTAACTAGTTTCAAATTGATCACCAATCAAAATGAGGTAATTTAAATACGAGCCCACCAAAAAGAAAAGGCAGGTAAAATTAAAATAGCAAACTCAAAATTCTATCCCATTGTATTCGCTTCGCTCCGTGTCGGGAGCTCCGTACCGTCAGTGTCTCTGGCGACGATAGCGAAGGCCCTGTGCAGCTCCTTGCGCAGCGTCCCCGGCAGCTCACTCCCCGACTGCTCCCACGTCACCAGCTGCAGGAACTCCTCGCTGCGGGACAGCGGGTTGTTCCTGGGGACAGTCCCCGGGGACTAGTGAGCTAGCGGCCACCGTCATACTAGGGACGGCGGCACGGCGCGGTCATGTGATAGAAGACTGTGACGTCATGATGACGTCAATGTAAGAAGATCAGTCTTACGATAAGGATTTCTAAGGACGGCGGCACAGCGTGGCCACATGAGATAGAGAAGACTGTGACATCATGTTGACGTCAATGTAAGGAGACCATTCTCAAGGCACGTAATTGTTGTTTTTAGTATGAGGTCGTGCTAGTCTCTAGTGTTAGAGTTTATGAAGTTGCCCTAGGGCCTCTGACGTGGCGGATAGGCATAAATGAAATATGTCATAGTTCATAATACAGAAGACATTATTAGTTTAGCTTCTTACGTAGTCGACCTTGAAAAAGAACGTGAAGTGTAGTGTAGTTCTGTCCTTTTCCATCACATGAATGAGAAAGTTTGTGAATGTGCGTGTGTGTTTGTCTTCTCTTCACGCATTAACGGGTTTTGATAAAATTTGGTATACAGATACTAACAGCGCACGCGGGCCCAGCTAGTATCAGAGCATCGTTCTCATTCCCACGGTTAGGTTCTTGGGTCTCTAATCCACGGGGAGGGCATGCTAGCCCCGTTGTAAAGGCGGGCGATCTTCCCCTTCCACACAGACGAATTCGGAGTGCCGCTGGGTCGTTCAGTGGGTATACCGTCCACTTAAGGGCGGGGAGTACCACATACCTTCCCTAGTCTTCGACGGGAGGAATTTACCCCGCAAAAAAAAAGTAAGGTTAGGGCGAGCAGTGAACAGGATACGTACACGCGGCGGCGCTTGACGAGCGTGGTGAGCAGCTGCAGCGCGTGAGGTTAGGGCGAGCAGTGAGCAGGATACGTACACGCGGCGGCGCTTGACGAGCGTGGTGAGCAGCTGCAGCGCGTGAGGTTAGGGCGAGCAGTGAGCAGGATACGTACACGCGGCGGCGCTTGACGAGCGTGGTGAGCAGCTGCAGCGCGTGAGGTTAGGGCGAGCAGTGAGCAGGATACGTACACGCGGCAGCGCTTGACGAGCGTGGTGAGCAGCTGCAGCGCGTGAGGTTAGGGCGAGCAGTGAGCAGGATACGTACACGCGGCGGCGCTTGACGAGCGTGGTGAGCAGCTGCAGCGCGTGAGGTTAGGGCGAGCAGTGAGCAGGATACGTACACGCGGCGGCGCTTGACGAGCGTGGTGAGCAGCTGCAGCGCGTGAGGTTAGGGCGAGCAGTGAGCAGGATACGTACACGCGGCGGCGCTTGACGAGCGTGGTGAGCAGCTGCAGCGCGTGAGGTTAGGGCGAGCAGTGAGCAGGATACGTACACGCGGCGGCGCTTGACGAGCGTGGTGAGCAGCTGCAGCGCGTGAGGTTAGGGCGAGCAGTGAGCAGGATACGTACACGCGGCGGCGCTTGACGAGCGTGGTGAGCAGCTGCAGCGCGTGAGGTTAGGGCGAGCAGTGAGCAGGATACGTACACGCGGCGGCGCTTGACGAGCGTGGTGAGCAGCTGCAGCGCGTGAGGTTAGGGCGAGCAGTGAGCAGGATACGTACACGCGGCGGCGCTTGACGAGCGTGGTGAGCAGCTGCAGCGCGTGAGGTTAGGGCGAGCAGTGAGCAGGATACGTACACGCGGCGGCGCTTGACGAGCGTGGTGAGCAGCTGCAGCGCGTGAGGTTAGGGCGAGCAGTGAGCAGGATACGTACACGCGGCGGCGCTTGACGAGCGTGGTGAGCAGCTGCAGCGCGTGAGGTTAGGGCGAGCAGTGAGCAGGATACGTACACGCGGCGGCGCTTGACGAGCGTGGTGAGCAGCTGCAGCGCGTGAGGTTAGGGCGAGCAGTGAGCAGGATACGTACACGCGGCGGCGCTTGACGAGCGTGGTGAGCAGCTGCAGCGCGTGAGGTTAGGGCGAGCAGTGAGCAGGATACGTACACGCGGCGGCGCTTGACGAGCGTGGTGAGCAGCTGCAGCGCGTGAGGTTAGGGCGAGCAGTGAGCAGGATACGTACACGCGGCGGCGCTTGACGAGCGTGGTGAGCAGCTGCAGCGCGTGAGGTTAGGGCGAGCAGTGAGCAGGATACGTACACGCGGCGGCGCTTGACGAGCGTGGTGAGCAGCTGCAGCGCGTGGGCGGCGGCCTGCGGCTGCACGTGCAGGTGGCGCAGGCAGGCGCCCACGCGCGCCGCCAGCCGCGCCAGCGCCCAGCCCACGCCGCCCGAGCCGAGGCCGAACGCGCGGCACAGCGCCGCCGACATCTGCACACACACACACACACACATCCGCCAGTTAGAACAAGTTGCCACATCGGGAGTTTTGTTTTGTTTTGTTTTAGTTATGGCTTCGCACGATTTGTGCATTTAGCCAGTGTCAAGTATTTTATTATTTATGTATTTCAAGTAATCTTCGTGGTCAAGTAGTCGATTATTTACATAGTCAAACAAAATCACGGTTCAGCTTTACTGAAACTGATTAGAGGTTTTTGAAAAAAATGCGGAATTACACTTTTTCTTACTTTACATCATTCGCTCACACTCGTGCAAGTTAACAAACACTTAATGATGAATATTCCACCAATATTACACATTAACACTCGAAGTAACACATGTTTGAAAAAATAATACAAAACCAACGTCTCACTATCGGATTCCCACTAAAAACTTCTATTTTATATTTTCAACGAGATTTAGTATCTATTTATAGAGTACACACGCAGTACGACGCGGACGACGCCATAGCTTCGCGCTTGCAGCCGTTTGTATGGAGTGTCTCCCCTGTGGTCGATGGACGACCGTTTGTATTGTATACCCATCGTTTTGAGGCCATAGCGACTGACCTCTGTGTACTCCTGCGAGTCTATCATCAGGTAGGAGTTGCCCCAGATCTTCAGCAGCCAGGAGGTGGTGGCGGACACCTCGGGGCTGAACATGCAGCCGAGCCCGGCGTCGAGCGCGAGGCACTCCCACGTGCTTATACGGAACACTTCGCCTAGAATCCTGGAACAGTTGGTTTTAGCGCAATTTTAGATCTGTTGCGTTAGTTATGGCAAATTATATTTAAAAAAAATACAATTGATCAGTGTCTGTCCGGTGCAATGCCCCGAACATCCTGAGTCGGCATTACCCGTGTGACGCATTTACCTAAACTATCGAAAGGCCTCTTGCCTTCAGTGCACATTTCGGTAGCGCGGCAACCGGGTGCCTCATCAACATTCATTTAACATTTTAACATTAAGCCTTTAAACAATAAATTTACTTCTTTTAACTTAAACAATCTTTTGAACATTAACATCACCACAACCTCGCACCGTACCCGACATATTTTTTGGTCCTTCGAGAAGTCCTAGCGCGTCGTGAATTTATAAAACGGGTTCCGTCGGGTGAAGTGAACAGTGAACTAGTGAAACAAACTACTTGTGTGAGTGCAGTGTAAGGTTTGTAGTGATAACATTGGAGGAACAGCATCAGCAGAGGCTGAGCAACAACAGCATCAGCCAAAGCTGAGCAACAACAGCGGTCGCCGGTTGAGGAGCAACAGGACTGTCAAGTAACATATTTCCATTTATACTTTTAACATTATCAATATCAATGAGGAACATGGCGGAGCTCATTGAGATGCAAAGTGTGATCTACGAGAATATCGTAAAAATCGCAGTCAACATTAGGAAGGATGGTGCGGATAGGAAAACGGCAGATTATTTTAAGCGGCGGATGAACAATCTAGAGGATTATTGGAAAGAGTATCTGTTGAATCATGAACGTATTAACATGGAAGTAAGTAGAACTGATCCTTACTATACAGAACAGCAGTACGAACAAACAGCTAAGGTGTATGAAGAAGTTAAGGCCTTGATCAATCAGCAGTACCAGCTTCCGCTTATGAAAGCGGGGAACTTATCAGTGGGAGAACAATCGGCAGGTAAGCCACGAACACCGGGGTCAGCTAGTAAGAGACAGGAGGAAATCTTCGAGGATGCGGGACCTAGTTCCCGGATGCAGCTGAGTGAACGCGTACCTGTAAAACAGCAAGGTACCAACAGTAGAGCGGATGATTTATTACGGCGGCAGCATACCAATTTTAAAGCTTTTGAGCGGACCACATCATACATCGACGTGGAGTATATCTCGGATAAGTGGGAGTTTGAAGACGTCCTGAAAACATTGCAGTCTCGTTGGAGTGCAATCGATAACCTTCATTGGGAAATCGAGAGCGAGTTGGATGGCGACAACGAGACCTACAACAACATGTACGACAGGTACGATAAGAAATTCCGTAGTTTGAAGAAAGAGATTAACACCAAGATGTGGTCAGTTGCGCACAGAGAGAAGTCCACACCGGGTCTTGAGATTCCCAGCTTTAATGGAAACTACAACCAGTGGGTATCGTTTAAGGACCTATTCACTGAGGTAATCCACAACAATCCATCTTTATCAAACGGACAAAAGATGCAGCATCTCAAGAGTAAGGTTCGAGGAGAAGCTGAGAAGCTTATACAACATTTGCAGATCAGTACGGACAACTACTTGGTATGTTGGGACATTCTGACCCACCGTTATGATAACAAAAGGTTAATATTCACGTCACACATGAACATTCTGCTAGCCCTACCAACTATGCAACAACAATCCCTACCACATCTTAAAAGAATCCATGACACCACGCTGGAATGTCTTAATGCCATCAAAAATTTAGGAGTCGATATAAAGTCGTGGGACCCAATGGTTGTCCATATGTTGAGTCAAAAGTTAGACTCTGACTCATACTCAGAATACGTAGGGTCAACCAAAAACTCAAAGGAACTGCCAATTCTCAAGGACTTTATGGAGTTTTTAGAAACAAAATTCACAACCTTAGAAACAACAGCACGCCGAAAACAAGATAGTATGCCACAAAGACCTACAAATCAAACTAATTATCCGCAGCCATCATCTAACATAAGAAAACCTAATTTTAACTCATACAATAAAGCCAACAATTACAACAATCGAAGCCACGAACATAATTCAGTTGCGAAATCAATGCAAGTGTCTAATATCAAGTGCCCTCTTTGCAATAACCAACATGGCATTTACAATTGCAAAACATACCTACTATACAATGATGACCAGAAACTTAAAACAGCAAACAAATTGAAACTTTGCACTAATTGCTTGTTTAGTCACAACGGCAATCCATGCACCTCAACATTTAAATGCCGAAAATGCCTAGCTCCGCATAACACCATCCTGCACGAGGCTATGACAAAGTTTGTAAATAGGTCATATCCATCCACTAGCGCTCCTAATGTTAGAAGACAACAAACAAGACACGATGAACCAATAACAGGAACTACCAACGCGTCACAGGACACAAGCTCTGAAATATTACTTGCGACTGCCCTGTTAGAAGTAAAGGATGCAAACGGAGTTTATCATAACATGCGAGCGTTGGTGGACCAAGGTTCTCAAATTTCCATAATAACAGAAAGAGCGGCTCAGCTATTAGGTATAAAGAGGCAAAGATGCAAAGGCGTCATCTTTGGAGTAGGACAGACAGAGAACAACAGCAAAGGAATAATAACAATAGAGTGTGCTTCAAGGTATAATGACTTTAAGTTCGTCTCAGAAGTCCTTATAATGAGCGATCTTATCAAAAGTCTGCCCAACAAGACATTTTCTAAACCAACATGGCCCCACTTAAATAACATCAACCTAGCTGATCCAGAATTTTACAACAGTCGGCCGGTAGACTTGCTGCTTGGAGCTGACGTATACACTAACATCATCTTAGGGGGAATAATTAAAGGAGATAAACCGCAGCAACCTATGGCCCAACAAACACAATTAGGGTGGTTGCTATGCGGTAGCGTAAAAACATTCCAATGCAATGTGATCCTAAATAATACAAAGGAGCTAGAACAGTTTTGGCAAATAGAGGAAATCAACGAACCTTCTAACCTATCAGTAGAAGATCAGGAGTGTGTAGATTATTACTCAACAACAACAAAACGAACCAAGGATGGAAGGTATGAAGTGAGGATACCATTGAAGGAGGAGTTAAAACATAAGTTAGGATCATCGAAACCAATGGCCATAGCGCAGTTAAAAAATTTAGAACGTAGATTCGAAAGGCAAACAGCCCTAGCTCAAAAATATAAAGATTTTATGAATGAATACGCCGCATTAAATCATATGAAACCGGAGAATAACATTAATAACAATAACATTACACTTGAGTGCTTCTTGCCTCACCATGCAGTGTTTAGAGAGTCAACATCATCGAGTTTGAGAGTAGTATTTAATGCAGCATCCCCTACGTCATCAAAATTTAGTCTTAATGATGTGATGCACAAAGGGCCTAACCTACAAAAGGACTTACAATCACTACTACTACAGTGGAGGCAATTCCCTTACGCTTTTACAGCGGACATAGAAAAAATGTACCGTCAAATCGCCATCAACAATATTGATCGACACCTACAAAAGATCGTTTGGCGTGAGTCACCCACACTGCCAATACAAACTTTCCAACTAGCCACAGTAACATATGGAACAAAAGCAGCCCCATTTTTAGCAATCATGACATTGAAGCAACTAGCATCAGATGAACGGTGTCGGTATCCAGAAGCCGCCGCTATCCTGGAAGGGTCATTTTACATGGATGACCTTCTACACGGTTGCTATAACTTAAAACATGGTGAACAATTGATTGAAGATTTAATGCAGTTATTGAAATCAGGCGGATTCAATCTACGAAAGTGGTCGACGAACAAACAGGAGCTACTAACAAAAATTCAACAATTAAAAGATGACACTGTATATACCTTTAAAAATGAAGACACTACTAAAACATTAGGGCTATGCTGGAATTCAAAAGAAGACAATTTTACGTTCAAGTGTAATTTTTCCAAACCAACATCAAAACTTACTAAACGGAGCTTACTATCTGAAATGTCAAAACAATTTGACCCTTTGGGGTGGATGAACCCTTTGTCAACAAAATTAAAAATAATATTTCAAAAGCTATGGAAAAAGGAACTTAAATGGGATGATCAGGTGCCAGACGATATCTACAACGAATGGTCGAAGCTAATGATAGACATTGAGAACATTAACCATTGTGTAATAACGAGATGGATACAATGTCAGGAGGACGACGTCATCGAACTACATGGGTTTTGTGATGCGTCGATCGTCGCTTATGCCTGTGTGGTGTATGCGAGAACAAAGGGTCAACAAAAAACAGTGATAGTAGCTGCTAAATCAAAACTAGTGCCCCACAAGAAGTCGTTAACATTACCACGTCTTGAGCTTTGTGGGGCCCACTTGCTATCAAGACTTATCAACAAAATAAAACAGAGTATGAACTGCAAAATGGAAATCTACGGCTGGTGCGACTCTACTGCAGTGCTGGGGTGGCTACAAGGAGAATCGTCTCGTTGGAAGCCATTTGTAGCAAATAGGGTGTACAACATCAAACAAGTTATGGCAGCTGAATGCTGGCGGTATGTGAAGAGTGTTGACAATCCCGCGGACTCAGCAAGCAGAGGGTTAACAGCGACGCAATTATCCCAACATTCGTTATGGTGGAATGGACCATCATGGCTACCAACGTATGACGGAAAGACGGAACAAACACGAATTACCTATAAAACAGAGGAAGAATCAAGACCTATAAAACAAGTTAACATTATTCAACAGAACAGTAACAATATTATAATAGATGAATTATTACAAAAACATAACACAATTACAAAAATAACTCGAGTGTTAGCATGGATACTGAGGACATTGACACCTAGTTCACTACGTAAACAATTACCAAGCTACCTAACAATACAAGAATTGCGCAAAGCTAAGTCAGCTATAATAAAACACGTTCAACGAACTGAATTAAAGACTGATATTGAAAAATTGATGAAACATGATAGCGTGGCAACAAGCAGTAGGTTATTAAACCTAAACCCCTTCCTCGATAAGGAAGGATTTCTAAGAGTGTCAGGAAGGCTCCGAAACGCGATCATAAGTGACGAGATGAAATATCCCAAGATAATTCCGAACAAGTGTCGTCTAGCCGAGTTGCTGATAGAAGAAGCACATCAGCTAACATTTCATGGAGGACCCCGACTGACCTTGGCAACCCTTAGACAACAATATTGGATACCTAGTGGGTACAGCACAACGAAAAGGCAGTTAAGAAATTGTGTGACATGCAGAAAGTACGAGGCTAAAAAGCAGTATCAACTGATGGGTGATCTTCCGACGTCTCGAATTAACCCGGCTGCTCCATTCTATCATACTGGAGTGGACTACACTGGCTTCGTGGACGTTAAAGCGAACAGGGGCAGGAGCGCAAGAACAGTGAAAGGTTACGTGGCCGTCTTCATATGCATGGTCACGAAGGCCGTACATTTGGAGTTGGTGTCTGACCTTACCAGCTCCGCATTTTTAGCAGCATTGAGAAGAATGTCAGCCAGAAGAGCTACTCCTAGACACCTATACAGCGATTGTGGTACCAATTTTGTGAAAGCTAACAGAATGCTGCAGGAAGAACATCAACAACTAAAACAAATTTTCAATGATAGCTTTCTGGCAGAAGTAGCAGAGATGGACATAGAATGGCACTTTAACGCACCATCTTGGCCTAGCGCTGGCGGTCTGTGGGAGCGGGCAGTACAGAGTTTCAAACACCAATTTAGAAAGGTGGTTGGTGAACAAAAACTGACGTTTGAAGAATTCTCTACGATCCTAGCACAATTGGAAGCCTGTCTGAACACCAGACCGTTATGTTCCCTGACAGAAAGTATAGAAGACCTAGACTATTTGTCACCTGCGAGCTTCTTAACAGGAAGAGTCGGTTTAACTACCATAGAAACAAAGGAGGACGCTAGAACAAGATGGCACTTGACTAACAACATTTTTAAACAGATATGGAAGAAGTGGAAAAGCGAATATTTAACACAGTTAACAGCGAGAGAAAAGTGGTTGAAACCCCAAAGAAATTTACAAACAGGAGACATGGTAGTAGTACACGAAGACAACATTCCAGCTGGAAAGTGGGTCATGGGTAGAGTGGAAGACGTCTTTCCAGGCAACGATGGATACGTGAGAGTTGTTTCAGTGAGAACAAAGAATGGCATTTTGAAAAGACCTGTAGTTAAGCTCTCGGTATTACCAATCGAAACAGCTGATCATCAAAACACGCCCATAATCAACTCGAATCAACCAGCTAGGACAACACAAAACAACAAACAAACAAAAACAAAGTCACGTGGAGGTTTGTCGTATATTATTATGGCATTCGTTCTATTTTTTACAATGTGTGGCCGGGCAAGTTGTGCTAATTATAACATAACGGAGATTAGAAACGATCAATCCCTTTACTTCGATCCCATTTCGAAAGTAAGTCTGATCAAAGATTCGTGGACACTAGTAGTTTTTTACAACATGTCCCCGTACTGGGAAGGAATACAAGCATTTGAAAAGGTCATGACATCTTTAGATAGAACATGCAAAACAATAGGTAGCGGGCCGTGTAACATGATCGTACCGCAGCTGATCCACGAGTACAACGAACTTAAATACTATAATGAACTTTTGATGACGCAACAATTAAATGAACACTCCAGACAGCGACGTGGCCTTATCAATGGAATTGGCTACCTTGCAAATTCCCTGTTCGGAGTATTGGATGAACAATTCGCAGAAAAGTACCGCCAAGATATAGATTTAATACATCATAACGAGAAACATTTAGCCCAGTTATGGAAAAATCAGACATCGATTGTAGAATCAGAAAATAATTTACTAAAAAGAACAGAAGAGATGATGTCTAAACAACATAAAATTATTAACAAACACTTAAATAACCTAGATAAAATGTCTAACAGACTGCAACAAGAAATTAACAACATAACTATACTTCAAGAATTCACATTAACTGCATTAACAGCCACCAATTTACTACATAACTTGAAGAGAACTCAAGACGTGCTGTTAGATATTCTAACTAACATACATCACGGACAGTTCAACATACATCTTCTTACCCCGGCACAACTCCAGAGAGAATTAAATATAAACTCTGCTCACTTATCCCAAGATACGACATTACCGATTGAACAACAGAACATCAAAGCGCTTTATCCATTATTGCACATAAAGGCAAGAATAACAGAGCAGTACTTTATCTTCCAAATAAAGTTCCCACTGATCAGCAGAGATAACTTTAAACTATACAGAATACTATCCGTCCCTCATCAGATAGGTAACTCTATGATGGAACTTATCCCATCGGCAGAGTATGTAGCAACAGATTTGAAAAAGGATTTTTATCTAACCCTAACCACTGAAGATATTTCCCAGTGTACAAAACAAGAAGGAATGCTCATGTGCAGTTTGAAGAAGCCGATTTATCACCTCAATAAAGATAATAACTTTTGTGAGATCGACCATAGTACAGAGAAATGCAAGGTCAAAAGGTCCAGATGTGAGAATAGCTGGATACCACTAACAAGTCCGTCCCTATATTTGTACCAGTGCTGCGACAACTGCGCCGTTAAGATAATATGTGGCGATAAGATTAACATGGAAAATCTGAAGAAAGCTGGAATGATTTCCTTAGAACCAGGTTGCATGTTGAAGAGCCCAGATTTCATAATACACCTTCCGCAAGACAATCAAGATAAAATCCAGATCAACTCTAACATTTACGTACCTGAATTAGATCAGATTAACATCCTTATAAACACCTCTCTGCCGTTTGTCGACATCCAAACCACAACAGATCCCGTTAACATTGAACAGGATTTGAAGAAGCTAGACAGTCGTATCAAGGAGATGAAAGATAATCAAATGGAGGTAGATGCTTCGCCATTATCATTTCACGACATCCACCAATATGTGGTGAGCTATATCCTCGTCGGTGCGGGAGCGGTGGCGGCTAGCGCGGCGCTGTGGCGGTGGCAGCGGCGACGCGCACGGCGCCGCGCACCCATCTCTCCAGACGTCGAGCTGCAGCCTACGACTAGTGTTAGTGAGCCTAGTGCTAGTGCGGGTCCAAGTCGCCCAAGTGAGGCTGGTCGTCAGCAAAGTGCTCCAAAAAACATTTATGGTGTAATAAACAGAGGTGTTATGCACAGAGCGTGCTCTCCTTTACCGCGAAGAACTCTTGAAACATCAAGATTCTAGCGTGAACTTTTAGTAACTTTTATATAATTTTAGACACTGAATACTAACACTTTAATTTTAACTATTGATGGCATCATCTTATAAAATCATTTCGCAAACATATAAACATCTTCACCAACCACTTAACTCAACAGTGTATATCACAGCATCCCCATCTTTGGTGCCCCGGAATATGTCCGGTGCAATGCCCCGAACATCCTGAGTCGGCATTACCCGTGTGACGCATTTACCTAAACTATCGAAAGGCCTCTTGCCTTCAGTGCACATTTCGGTAGCGCGGCAACCGGGTGCCTCATCAACATTCATTTAACATTTTAACATTAAGCCTTTAAACAATAAATTTACTTCTTTTAACTTAAACAATCTTTTGAACATTAACATCACCACAACCTCGCACCGTACCCGACAGTGTCAAAGTGACTCTGATTTTATAGTTTAATTGTATTTTGTTTTAATGCAAAGCTTGGGATACCCCAACAATCACATAACCCATGAATAAGGCCAAAATACAGTGTGGTGCGAAAACAAAATAAACAATAAAACCGACCACATAAGTGAGCATAATAATAACAAGAACAAAAGAACGTAATAACAAGATAGGAACAATAAATCGATCATCGATCACCAAGAACACCCAGTATATTATAATCGAAGTACTTGATCAATCCTGAGTCCCGACACCACATTTGCCCGATTTCTGAACCCATAGAGTTAACTTTGGCCACCCAATAAGTCTATCGTTGTCTCTATCTGGCACTAGACAAAAGACAAAGACAACTATATACTTATAGGAGGGTCAAAGTTAACTAGGGGTTCTGAAACCGGCCGTTAGACCAATGACTACCTACTTACTTGAGAATGGGATCGACATTATCCGGGTTGCTGTTGCTGCCTGTCAAATAGGACAACGACAAATCGACGTTCGCGTTCTCGGCGATGCTGAAGTGGATTATCTCCGTCGGGATCATCACCGTTTCGCCCTCTGTGCAGTCGATCGCTAGGAAATGACCTGCGGATTGGAGACTTAAATTAATCAAGTTAAAGTTCAAATTGGTATGGTTTACATATATTTATAATCTGTACCAAGAAAGGTGTAAATTAAAACTAACAACCAAAATATACAATTTGTTGAAAGTAGTGACTCGTTCATGTTCGTAAGGTAGACAACGGAATTCCTGTGACTACAATAGATTCATGATGTTTGGGAAAAACAACTTATTTTACCTGTGATCATGAGAATCCAGTGAAGGTCTTCAAACAGAGAAACCAGTTCCAACCCACTGCTCAGTTGCAATTTTCCCATGTGCATCTGCTGCAGTTGAGTCTCTAATCTAAACCGGAAAAATCATGAGTATATTCTCTCATATTATGCACTCACAATCCAATGGCACCCGAATAAAAATCAATAACATAATTCACAGTAATGTCCAGATTTGTATGCTTTGCTCAAAAACAATGAATGATAACATCTTGTGAGAAAATCGGCATGTCCCAGACCCTCCAGAATTGTTGGCCGGGTGGCCAACAATTCAAAACCATGCAGTCCATGCACCAAGCAGGTTTGTGGATTATCCATCGTGTCTCCCCTAGACTTACATTAGTAATTATATGTTACTATACTTGTACAATCTGTACAGACAGGATACTTTGAAACTGTTGAAGACGCTGAAACTGCAGGGCGCAGCTAGCATCAACGAGCAATGACCGGTTCGTGAAGCACCAGTTAACTTTGACCAGCCGATAACTCTGTCATTGGCTCTATCTAGCCCTAAACAAATGAAAAAGTCCGCAATACAGTTGACAGTCGGACAATCGGATGGTCAAAACTAACTGGGGTCTCAGAAACCAGGCATAAGGCATTTGTTCTCACCGCTTACTACGATCCCGTAACAAAGTGAACAGTATGTGGGAGCAATGCGCTGGTGCCTTCCTGGCGATGGCGCCGATGGTCAGCAGATTGTGGCTGTGTAGCTTCCGCTCGTCCTCCTCGTAGTCATCCCTGATGTCCTCGTCTGATTTTTCTGGACACCTGTGAAGAATGTTTTTGTTTTAATGTGAAGTGGCCTCTTAACAGTCATGTAGACGTCAGTACACATGCTGCTCTATAAATAAATAAGTCATTTTCAAGACTGCCTATCAATAATAAATACCAGCAAAATCGTTATCTCCTACTAACTAAAAAAAAACAGACATCCTGTAAAAATACCCATGTCGGTTTTTTGGATGTTGGGTAGGTATCCTAAATTTTCTTTTTCCACTAACCATCAAAGTATTGAGACCAATAAAACAAAAAAGAAAGAAATCAGTTGATAAAATATAATTTATTTTTACATAAATTTACCTCGTGCCATCCGGGGGCGCCAGCCTACATTGTAAATAAGTATTGAACACCTCTATGCAGGGATTCAGGAGGGTTTCATTAGAATACCCATTTGTCTCATTAACTACTGAACTCCACGTATGCAAGAACTTATTTAGAGACTCTCTCCACACTGTGTCATCGTCAACCTAAAACATTAACTTGTTAATTATTACGATTGTAGCTTCAAAATGTACACACTAAAATCAAAATGACTACGTACGTTTTCTTCAACAATAGAGCCTCTAATACAATGACAAGTCAATGTCGTCAATGTTTGCAGAAAGGCTGGAGGCAGAGCGGCAATCATCGCCGGCCGAAAGAACTGTATCAGTCTCCTGTAAATATCGCCGATCCCCAAAAACTCCTTATCATACGGTTCTATATACGTCATTGCGTTCATGAAACTATTTACATAATTATCTAAATATTGCTTCTTTATATTATCTGCAAATCCAGTCAGACTTGCCAACTGCACCAAGCATGTGAGAGACGAGTTCATCAATTCCGGATTGGATCTCACATACACATGGATTTCGAAGAACAGTTGCAGCAATTCCGGTTGCATTATTGTGTCCATCCAGCTCAGATTCAATCTGAGAGCGGGCGCGGAGTCACTTTCGTGGATAGCCTCAAAGGCTCCGATCAATCTCTTCGACAGCAGTGGCGACACATGACTCCAGCACAATACCGACTCCACTATCGTCAATAGCTGTTTAGTCAGCAATGCTTGCTCCCCTTCTGGACGGTGGCCTGATCGCACTATCTGCTCCAACACGCTTACAGCAAATCTAAATATCCTCTTCAGGTCCGAGGCCTCAAAGGATTTCTTCAATCGGAAATGCACTTCCCACATTAGGCCCACATCTGCTGACTTGACTGTAATGGCGTACTCTTGCATGATGGCCAGAATAAGGGAACAAGCCAACTTTTGTTGGTTTATAGGCGAGCTAAGGATAAGTTTTTCCAGTTCTCCGAGGAGAGCTTTTCTTTCTCTACCATTGTCGTCAATGCTGCTTCTTTTGATGATTATTGCAATAGTCTGAGGGAAAATTATGAATGAGTTTTTTTTATTCATTCATGTAATATTGAATACAGTATTTATGACACTTGAATTATAAAAATGTATTTACCTATTTATTTCAGGTAATTCCTAATTCACTGACCCATACAAAATTACAAAAAAAGATGAAACATCATAAAAATTTTAATAAAAACTTACAATATAAAAGACAAAATTTTTAATAAATATTTGCGCTGCAGTTATAATATTACAATTTAAATTTAATTTAAATATTTTCCCAACAGCTGCAATATTGGCCCTCCACCTGGTTGTGCATGTATATAATTATGTACTAGAAGCTTAGACCGAATTATTGGTTTATTGTTATCATTCGACTCCTAGTTTTGCACTTACTTGTAACAATTTCTCTCTCAAAAACGGCGGGGTTTCTTTCCTCAGCAGATAATTGAGTAAATATTCTCGCAGTGATGAAATATCAGTGTGGGACAGTAGGTTCCATTCCCTCACTAAGCCTGCCTTCAGTAGACCAGCTGCTTCAAACAGTACATAGTCTGAAGTGGACTTCTCCAGAAGTTCTCTACACATCTCGTAAGGGTTTTTGGTGTTGCGGAAATCAAGGAACACACTCTCTGCTTCGTGACGCTGCTCAGATGTCACCATATTAGGTGGTGCCTATAAAATGACATTTAGTGGAAACTTTAGTTGTTTTAGGGTTCTGTACCCAGGGGTAAAATGGGTCCCTAATACTAAAAATTCACTGTCCATCTGTCTGTCACCAGTCTGTATCTCATAAGCCATGATATTATGACAGTTGATATTTTCACAGGTGATGTATGACTGTTCCCGCTATAATAACAAATACTAAAACACAGAATAAGAGAAATATTTAATTACTCCCATACAACAAATGTGATTTTATTGCTGTTTTTTAAATACTGGTACAGAACACTTTGTGCAAGAGTCCGACTCGTATTTGGCAGGTTTTTTTATTGATTAATTATTTTCTCCCTCTCAGGAGAGCCAGTAAAGGCCATAAATACATTTTCCCAGTTGCAGTAAGATAGCTTTTACATCTAAGTAATCAGGGAAGTGTAGGTAAGTATATTATTGTACACCCAAGTGATGATGGTGTGAAGATATAATCTTATTTTATCTGTAATATGAGGAAGCCATTGCTTGGATTTCATATATCATTTTATTCAACCTAGACCAGGCAAAAGATTTCATTTTTTTTAATACTTACCTACACCAAACATCTGCATATATATTTTTTTTCTATATTTTATTTAATAAGAAGCAACCTTATGATGAAAACCATTGACTACAAAAATTCAGAAATATTAATATAATATATAATATCAGATTGTTTGTCCGCAATGGACTCATAATCAAATGTGCAGTTTGATCCAACTTTAAAAGATAGGGTAGCTTACATCTCAATTATTATTTATAGTCGCAATAACAAAAACCTTAGCCACAGCAACGCGTGGCCGTGTCTGCAAGTTTATTATAAAAATTCGTGCCTACGTACCTACATAATTATCTGTAAATACCTAACTAAGTAATTAGGTAATTGTTGATTGTAGCTAACCTACCGAGGCATAGGTTCCTTCCATGGTAGGAACCTACATGTTTCTTGTACCATGGTACCTATCTTCTAAAATATTTTTCAGCAATGTTATTGTTATGTCAATAAATACAAGGTTCACCTTTATCAAATCTCGAAGAATCGCATCAGAAAATTACGTGATTAAATTAATTTAAAGTAGGTAGGTAGGTAGGGATGTACTAATCTTTCTATCTATTAGTACCTATCTAACATGCAAAATAATAAATCTTACCATCAACATTTCAGCCGCAGCCTCCAACAATGTTTGTACGACTGAGTTTACCATTGTTTCTTGTGTAATATTACTAACAAACACAGGGAAATGATGAAAGAGAGGTAATTTAGAAATCACTTCATAAGCGTGGCATGTAGCTAGTTATTTTGTTAACAACCTATTGTTAAGAGAAATGGCCATTAGATACATAGCGTAAATTAAATTTTTGTCGCATCTCAACTACGAGAAAATTACAATACAATGAACGAATGAATGAGTGAGTGAAATGACTAAAGTCTAATTATTGAAATGCGAATGAATGGAGATTGATTGAAGATATAAGAAAAGAGGGCGAAGGGAGTTGTATAGTTCGATTCGATTAATTAATCGATCAATGTTTCAATGAAGGTTTTTGTTAACACCGTGGACGGTGGACACCATGGCTGATGGCCGTATGCCGTATGTATCCGTATCTTTTATCTTCCTCATACAACAAAAGCCCAGCTGCTAGACTGGTTCTCAAAGATCACTACCGGAATATCCTGACAGGGGTGAGTTAAATAGCAAACTGTCGGATAAAAATATTATTATTATACACTAGCTGCACCCCACGAATTTACCTACATGAAAAATACAACACCTATAGTTATTTGGAAGGTTCGTGCGTAAATTATTGTGTCATTAATCATCATAATTATTATTATTGTAGTTGATATCCGGGATACCGACTGCCAAAGACCTACACACAGCGGTGTTCGTTACCGTTAGATACGAGTTGTAGTCTGTAATGATAAAGTACCTGCCAAAATTAGGTAGTTATTCACAGTGTTTATCGCACTTTATGGAAAACGGCGATGATGATAATGATGGCATCATAATATTATAGCCTATGTCTTATGTTGGGATAACCTATCTATGTGCTAAATTTCATGCTATTCGGTCGAGCCGTTTGAACAAATAACACACACACACAAACCTTCGGCTTTATAAAATTAAAATGAGTAAGATAATAAATATTATAATTTAAAACAAGTAAGATAAATTATTATGATAGTACGATAAGATCTCAGAATATCGATATGCGTCATGGACTAAGTTCGATTCATTATCGATGATCGATTCATCCCTTGCATGAAATGAATGACAGAGGAAAATCCTACTATATTATAATATTATAAACGCGAAAGTTTGTCTGTATGGATGGATGTTTGTTACTCTTTCACGTAAAAACTACTGAATGGATTTTGACGAAACTTCACAACAATATAGCTTACATATCAGAATAGCACATAGGCTACAATTCATAAAGATATATTATCGTATATTATCCAAACGCGGGTGAAACCGCGGGGCGCAACTAGTGATTGAATATAACAGAATGAAACTACGCCTACTGCTTCGATAGATTAAAAATATAGGTAGTATGTACCTACCTACTCATACATTTTATTTCGAGCGCCAACGACTGTGAACGATGTCAAACCTGTGTTTCTTCTAGTGATAATGTGTAATATTGGTGGGATATTAGCATAGACGAAGTATGATAATATTAGTCATTGAGTGTTTGGTAACGTGCGCGAGTGTGGGCAAATGATATAAACCCAAAAAGTGTCATATCGCATGTTTTCAAAATTCCCAGGAAGGTTCAGTAAAGCATCCACCACTTTACTGAATCGTGACTTTGACTATGTAGCATATAAATAATCGACTTGACCACAAGGATTGCGATGACTCTCCTAATTAAATACTTACATAAACATTAAAATACTCAACACTGGCTAAATGCACAAACCGTGCGAAGCCATAACTAAAACAACAAAAAATCTATACAGAATTATCGTCTTGTCTGCCATCTAGCGTCGAGTAGCAAAATAGTTAAATTACAAAAACATTATCATGGTCAACTGTCAGTGGTTTACGAAGTAACTATTTAGTAATCTGTGGGTTTCATTCGTTTCTATCAAACAAACGGTGAAAATCGCATTGCAATCTGTTCAGTAGTTATTTAGTAACAATGGGGGTATAAAATATAACAAACCACCATTTTCAAAAACGTTAAGTTATCTAGACTAGTTAGGCATATTGAATAACACCAAAATTAATATTGGTAGTTACTTAGGTATTTACCTAGGTAACCTAGGTACCTACTTCCTGATTTTTTGTCTTGCTATAGGTAATAATGTTAATATGAAAGGGATTATGTATGCAAAGAAAAAAAACTAGTCAAACGAGTTTGCTCGTCTACATATAGGTATAATTAGCTTGGAGTTATCAACACATAAAAACACCAAAGATGATGATGTTGGAATCTGGAATTAATGGTGTTGATACCCCTTATTTTCTTCCTAATGAGTTAGCTTATCTACCAGACCGGATATCAACTTTTCTGCTTCTGAATGAGTAGCTATACTATTTACCTAGTAGGTACACAATGCAGCTTGAGCTAACTATAAATATAACTAACTATTATGCAATAGGTGGGGGAAGGGAAATCGCATCTCCGTTATAGTATAGGTATCCTACTGATACCTAGTAGCTACCTACCTACTTATAGTTTTTTCAAAAGGGAATCTACCTTCTTACTTACAGATATTTAATGATCCTCGATAATATTATAATACAGGTACCTATCTACTGTTATAAACTCTTACAGGTAGGATAGGTAACTAAAAAAAAATTTAAAATGTAATGGTAAGTTATAGCGGACATCTTGGATTTTAAAATTGATTATAGCGTGCAGTATTCTACTAGTCAAGCACTTTCATTTGATAGGTACCTGGGGTACCCCGTACCCCTATTGAGGGATTGTGACAAAATATGTAATCCGCCATGTTGTAGTGGCGGCCATCATGGATAGATTTTCATAAAACATACATATTATTACATAGGTGCTACGCTAAGAACACTCCCCACTCCACTCTTGACGGCTCGTTTATAGTGGCCGAGGAATCGGACTGTAGCGCTTGGGGTTGCGGGTTCGATTCCCGCCTGTCCATCCACAAATATTAGTTCCTGGTCTGGATGTGATGCGTATGTGAAATTATATACATATATCTGTAAGCGTACCCACGATACAGGAGCAATCCTAGTGTAAGGCTACGTTTTTTAAATAGAAAATATAGCAAGGAAACTGCCGACTCTTTCAAATAAAAAAAAATCAAAATCGGTTCATCCGTTTGCGAGCTACAATGCCACACACAGACGTCAGACACGTCAATTGTTTATTTAATTAAAGTAAGTAGGTTCACGGGGTTCTTAACTCTACTTTGCATAAGTATACCTACCTACTTAATAAGTTAAATTTATGCAATTAGGTAATAAACAAAACAAAAAACAAGCTCATCCAATTTTAAATATTTCTTCAAAATACTGAGATAGAAATACTTCATCTCATTATTCTACATAGGTAGGTAGCCACCCGACCCATACCTACATAATGAGTATGATGTAGGTACATAAGGAACTTGAAAATAAACAAGTTTATAAATTTAGGTACTTAATATTCGTATTGTATAAGTATTCCGATTGGTTAATTTGATCATCTAACAACTAACATGCCTATTCTACATTATTCAAATGAGTTACTGGTTTTCCTCTTCAATTATTCTCAGTCTCCTTTCAAGCAAATGCTTATCTAATTTGTGCATGCATAAGTATTGTCCATTGAGAAACAATACTGGTATATCATATCGGTAAAGCCGTAACCATCTCAAGTTGTTTTTTTCCGTAATATACACTTTTTGAATTGTTAACCTGTGCTTGTATAACTCTAAATCTTCCATGACTATATCACAAAGGCCGCAAGGGTCTTTTGTGTAGAATGTCAGTACTGGAAGTCCTGCCGTTTCATGTGTTCTGCAAATAATGTAGGTATAGGTAAAACAGATTTAAAAATGAAATAAAAATAATTAAATTTGATTTATTAACATCCATTTCATAGAAAACAGTAATAAACACTTTCTCCTATACATATTTACGTTCATTTAATAAAGTTATTTTAATAAAATACCTAATCTACCTACATATAAAAAAAAAACCACCATGCGGTTGCCCCAGAGTTGTCAAAAATATTGGCTTCTCATAAAAATTACTTTTCATGCAAGTCAGATAAAAAACATACCTATTATAGAGAATCCCAATTTGAGATACATAACCCAATTTTCCAAAACTATATAAAAAAGTTTTGTCCACACTCATATTTTTTACTAATACAGAGTAGGTATTAGAGAGTAGTTATAAGCTTATAAATTTAGCATGACACTCGGACAACCCTAAGCTAGCGACTTACAGATTATGCAACTGTTACACAGCTTACAGCAAATTATTATAACAAGGCACAGAAAACACAACAGTACATAATATTATTGTTTATAACAAACTTACAATTTTTCAATCATAACAGATGAGGCACCACCTCCTCCGTTGCAGATGGATGCAACACCTTTCTCCCCTTTCTTTAATGCGTGGCACAAGTGTACCACAATACGTGCCCCAGACATGCCAATAGGGTGACCCAGGCTCACTGCTCCTCCGTGAACATTGATTCTGGCTGGGTCTATATTAAGCAGTTTCTGATTGGCAACGGCAACCACGCTGAATGCCTCGTTGATTTCCCACATAGCTACATCGTCTATCTTAACTCCAGTCTTCTCTAACAGCTTAGGGATCGCAACTGCCGGTGCAATGGGAAAGTCAATAGGGTCACATTCCCCATCAGCGAAGCCTACCACTCGGGCTATGGGCTTAACGTTTAGTCTCCGTGCTGCATCAGCGGTCATCAAGACCATTGCAGCGGCGCCATCATTTAAAGTTGACGCGTTTCCAGCCGTTACAGTGCCGTTCTCTCTTTGAAAGACCGTGGCTAATTTTGTGAATTTCTCAAAGTTCACCCTTTTATACTCTTCGTCTTCAGCAAATACAACAGGAGGAGCACCCCTTTTTTGAGGCACAGAGACGGGCACTAATTCATCAGCGAATGCCTTGGCTTCATAAGCAGCTGCACTCCTTTTGTAACTATTAATTGCATAATCATCTTGCTGTTGCCTGGAGATTTGTAGCTTCTTTGCTGTGTTTTCAGCACAATTGCCCATGTGGAATTTATTGTAGACATCAGTGAGACCATCAAATACTATGCCGTCTACTAACTGCATGCCACCATAACTGGTCTCCCCTCTCTTCAAGTAGAAAGGCACGTTTGACATAGATTCCATACCTCCAGCCAGAATGATGTCCTGTGCGCCAGTCTGCAGCCCTTGCGCAGCTAGCATGATGGATTTCATGCCCGAAGCGCACACTTTGTTCACTGTGGTGCAGATTGTGCTCTTGGGCATTCCTGCGAAGATTACTGCTTGCCGTGCCGGCGCTTGACCTAAGTTTGCTGAGCATACATTTCCAATATACACCTGGAAATAAACAAAATGATAAGGATCAGAAGATAACATAACAAATTTAAGATAACATAAATGTTTACATTTTTATACATACTTTGTTGTACACATACTATAGGCTAGGGTATTAAAATAGGTACCTATTTTGTGCAAAATAGGTTGAAGAATTTACAAAGCCAAGCTAAATATTTAGAGTTTTCTTCCAGCAAACCCTTGAGCTAAAGCACATTCAGTGTTGTGTTTTTATAAATTCCTTTGTTATCATTATTTAGGTTTTTGTAAAAAACTAGTGATAACAAATTCATCAATCAATCTTGACAAACAAATGATAAAATTAAAAAAGGAACTCTAATTACATACCTACCTGCTGTCATCAATGTAGATGAAAATATTTCTAGTAACCTAATAGGATGTTAACTTAAATCTCTATCATTCAAATGAGTTCAAATAATTACTGTTAGATCAATAGGCAGAGAAAGTTAGCAAGTTCTATTAACCTCTTTTACTTCCTCCTGAGGAATTCCAGCGCGTTCGATAGCCGCTTTGACGGCGACTGCGCCCAGTTCTGATGCGGAAAGACTTGCCAAGCTTCCCCTAAAGGATCCTATTGGAGTCCTCACCGCTGATGCTATCACCACTTCGTTGAGAGAAACTTTCGTAGAATACGCTGCCATCGCTCTCAAAAGCTGTAGATAAAAAAAATATTATAGACTATTCTAAAAATGTTACGGACTTCGTTATTTTTATGTACGATTCTGCAAATTCGTTTATGAATTTATCAGCTCAGTGAACCAACTTATCGACAAGACAGCTGAAGTACGACTGACGAAAACAAAGTTTGAAGAAGACGAACCTTATTAGCTGGTAGCATTTTCATGCTAATTATTCTGCTTCCCTTTAGAAAAATCATGATTATAATCTTTTACAAAATATTCTAAGTATTCACCAGGACAAACGAGAAAGATGAAACTGAACTAAAATTGATATGGCTTATCGCAATTTACAAAAACATTTACATAAAACTTATCACTAGTTAGCAATCTCTGCTAAAGAATGTCAAGTTTTATGGCTTTGTGATAAAGTTGAGATTCCTAGGTTCCCAAAAAAATAATATGGTAGTTGTAAAAGAACTTTGACCCTTCTGCACGTATTTTTTTTATGTTTTGACTTCGCACTATTTATTTCAGGAGATTATTCTCTATAGAATAAATAAAATCTGTAGCTGAATGAGTGAAAATTGTCCCACATTGCCACTGTCACAAGGCACTGGGCACTTGCAGTTCAGACTATTAGATTCAGATTGTTCATCCAAGGTTATGACATTTATCTCAAAATCTGGGGAAGAAAAGAGGCAAGTGTACACAATTAGACAAAGGAGTAAACGTTAGTACGATTTTGTTTTGTCTTTTTTCGGCGTATGCACTAATTTATTGCTGTGCTGCAGATGCAAACCAATCTTGACATTTTAGAAAGTCGCACGTATGATGGGAGCACCACCTAAATAAAGTGTAAGTGTATTATTTACCCGACTTATAGGGGTAACCACTACCCAGTGATCTTGACATTTCAGAAAGTCGCACGAATAATTGGAGCTAGCGCGTGTTAAATTTATCCGAATCATACATTGCAGCCCTTGGTATACGCTATGACGACTCGTTTAGCGTAGTGGTTAAGCAATCAGACTGCTGCTCTTTATTGCGGGTTCGATTTCCGCCCGGAACAAATATTTGTGTGATACACAGATATTTGTTTCTGGTCTGGGTGTGATGATGTAAAATTTTAAATGTCTGTAAATGCTACCCACGGTACAGGAGCAATCCTAGTGTTCTACGTTATGGATTTACTACCCAATTACTATTTATTTTGGGTATTTTGGCCCATGTATGAACTATCTACCTACTACTACGTTAAAAAGATATTATCTAGTCTATAGTCTTTTCTTGATTCTACGTGGTCTATGGTCACACTACTGTTCGTTCGATGGTTCGTTCGTTTCGTTCCGTACTACGTTACCTAGTTTTTTTTTTTTTGTAGATAGATGTAATGATTCGTTCACTCACTCACAATCGCGTATTTCATGACAGCAATTACATTAGCATGTAGTGTAGGGTTAGTACATATACGTCTAGCGTAGCGTTTGTATTCTCTTTGCATATACGTTTGTCGTTTTTATAATTATTTCCTTTAAGGGTACGTTTTGACAAAATAAATGTTAGCCAAATCTATCGTTAGTGTAAAAGTGTATTGTTATCCCATTCAAAATTCGAACAGTGCACCTTATCTCGTGGTGGTGATAATTCTGATGATAGTGCTTCTGCAGCCAAGGAAGTAGCGTCGACAAAAGTTCAGGAAACCAGGTTATTGGCTTAGTTTACTTACGTTGTTTTTTGCTTTGATTTGTAAATAACGTTGAAATAATTCAATGGGTAATTTTTCTCGACACTGACCTTTGTAAAATGTTTTTAGCATGGTCGAAAGTATTGCAACATTCGACAAAACGAGTAGAAGGCGTGCATTGTGATTTCGAAGAATCGCTAGTTATATAAAGGTAAAATAATAAACACCTCTTTAGTGATATAATGTAGTGTGATAGAAATTAACTAATCACTTGCCAAGTTGCCACTGAGAAGTAGGTACCTGGATAAGTAAGTAGGTAGGTACATACAGTTTTAAAATTTTATTCAAATTTTGCTAGTACCTATGTAAACACATACAGAACATATTGTTTGAAAACACTGACAATATTTACATTAATCCAATATCGATCATACTGCTCCATCAGTACAAAATTAATTTTATCATTATTTGTGTAGGTAGATCCAAAATTATATTCACTCCAGAACACACAGGCGCTTGGTTTGTTAGGTAGGTAGGTGCTTATTTCAGACCGGCAAAGTTATTAGAGAGAAGTTGAGAAGGTATGATGTGAAGAGATGATTATAAAGTTAATTAATATATACATATAGTTGTATAGGTGTATTAATCATGAGTCTGTAGTTGATGCATGTTCATGTTTGAAGGGGTAGTGCTGAATGCCTGGCATCTGTTGTCAGAGTATGTCAGGGTGGCCAAGGACTTCCGATTGGGGCTTTAGTACATAACATAACTACTTATCTGTTTACTTATTTCACTTATTTGGTACAAAATATTTGATACCAGCTGCACCCCGCAGTGTTAACTCCTGTTTTCAGAATAATGTGTCAATTCAGGCTTTAAGCTACCTCCATTTAAAATTGCCACAAAATTGATCCCACTGTTTGATTATGAAGAAGTAACTAGCATACAAACTTTTGCCTTTATAATATTAGTAGGATAAGTAGGATAGGATAACTTTATTATTACTTGAAATGTCTCAAAATTTTTATGCTTGTAATATTTTTTACCACTTTATACTCAGTAAATAAAAGAAATATATGTTTCAGGCTTTTGCCCTCCTTGACATTAATAATAGGCGTTTAATATGGCTTTGTATAAAGGAATTATTTAACATTGCTAGACCAATGTTTATGTGTGCATTTTGTAATTGGTTTTCTTATCTTTTTGTGTCATTGATGCTCACAACTTCTGCGGATACATTCTCATGTATTGTAATACCTACAAACCCATTCGAAATACTAATTAATGCACTCTATCTCTCTAATCATACCTAGAAGACAAACTTAAAAAAAAATAGGTATACTAATAATAAATAATAATTCAGCCTGTAACTGTCCCACTACTGGGCAAAGGCCTGTGTGAGGAGTGTATTATCATGCCCTGGAATATATTATATAGGTCATGCATTATCAGAACATTTGACAAAAGTGCCTTTTAACTATCATCCTAAAATCAAGCTAAGTTATCAATGTAGGTATGTATCAATGTTTATTTTATTCAACTTGATATGCCATTCTTATCAAGCTCTCTTTTATTATGACAATTTGCCATTGAACATTGTACGAATATATTTAAGATATAGATGTCAGTCTATCAGTCTTTATCAACTGTTGCAAAACATTATCTGCATGTGTTTCTATTCAAGTGTTATAATTTTTCCTTTCATTGTGTCTGCCTTATCTTGACTACTTAATCATTGCTATGATAAGTTATTGCAAGACACCTTGTGAGTTAATTGTTCATTACTAGTGCACACAACACAACAATTAGTGAATAAATGAGGTTGCACAGTTACAGGATATGAACTAAGTGAAGTCAGTGCAGTTGGTTAGTATATTTATTAAGAACTAGCTGTGCCCGCGACTTCGTCCGCGTGGAATAGTTATAAAATTCACCTTTACCTTCCCTGGACTTCCACAAATCATTCAAGACCAAAATTAGCCAAATCGGTCCAGCCGTTCTGGAGTTTTAGCGTGACACACGAACAGCATTTGATTTTTATATATATATTATATAGATATTTAGTACTTTTTTCATAAGTACTTAATCGATTTGCTCCACTTAAAGCAAAATTAAGCCAAAATTATTCATACAAAAATGTTACTCATATGTAATGTATTATGAAGATGTTCATTATGCATGTAACTTTTTTGCTCTAGAAAGTCACCTCGTCTAATGAGATATTTTGTTATCATCATAAAACTAAACCATACAATGAATCACGCCTTGCCGCGTGTTTCACGGTACTTCGCATTACCGTGTTAACGTTTAGCCTTCTTTGACGCCATGTAACGTTCAGTAATTAGGCTAATTATCGCGTTAATTCACTTGTAAACACTAACACAACTCTCCGCAATCGCTTGCATTACACACCATGTACCAGTTGTGGAGAATCGTCGCCTCTAAATGTGCATAAGTTAAATAACGTTTAAAAATTTATTTCTCGGTGATATCATTCATCCTGTTAGATTACGTGGTGACGTGGTTAATGAACGCGGCGCTTGTTGCAGGGTTAACGCCGAAGCGTGCAGGATATGACTTAGGCCATGCGATAAAGATGGAAGCGGTCAACATTGGGGAAGGCCGGTATGAACAGACTGTCAACGTACCGGGCAGCAGTGCCGACAGCGATGCCTCCAGCAGCATATTCGAAGGCAACGACAGCGACCTGTGCAGCGAAGAATTGGACAAACTATCCGACGATGGTGACCTTAGAGAGGACCTACAGAAGACTATACCGGAGTGCTACAAATCCGATTCTAACTTTTCATCACAAGCCTCCAGCGACATCACAAACGATGAGGAGTTCCAAGCGACAGCCCTCGTCCAATTTATGGATATTTTGAATGACTTAGACGAAGTTCTAGACAAGTCACTGCTCGCGTGTCTCGACGACACCGTGAAACCGCTAGACAGTGACGACGAGGATCTCATTTGTAAAATTAAAGAAGTTATCGGCGAAACGGGAGAAGAATCCAATCAATCCGGGCACAGTTCAATGGATGACAATACGCAAGTGGTTACGTGCACGAATTACGCGCCCTCCGCGCCTTCCCTGGAAGATTTGGAAATGCATGAAAGCGTTTCGGAGAGGTCGCATCTGTCGAGTTTAGGGCGCTCGAAAAGCTTTTCAGAGCTGTCGGCCAGCAACAGACAGGCTCTGGTGTCATCTTTAGAAAGGGCGAGCACGAACGACACCCTACGGAATTCGATGCGCAGACTGGATCCGATTGTCTTGCCGGCGCTCAGTCAAGAGTCGTGCGAACCTCTCACGTTACCAGTGATACTATTCTTGGACCATGTGAACATGCGGCCGACCAGTGCGCCGATTCAGTTGCAAGTGACCGCTGCCAATCTGAGCAGCGACGGGAGCTCGGGCCCTTTGATCGTGGGACGCCGCGCTTTGCTCATGAACCGAACGTTGTCTCTGCCCTCCCCGGGAGAGAGTGACATCACCACGGGCGACTGGACCGGACGGAACACCGCCAGGAGTACGGGCAGAAGCAGCACGTCCAGCTCTTCTAACGAGTCGTTAGCCATCGCCGCTAACCAAACCGCAGCGACTGCCAGTGAAGAGAGGTAGGCGCTTTTAACGAGCATCTGTTAACTGTTACTGCGTTAGTTATTAATAACCTTGCCAAATTTTGTAATATTGCAATTTGAAACGCATCTAAAACGAGGTCGCGGTAATGATTCATTCTTATAGCCAAAAGTTTTGGTAATCTTTGTAATAGATAACGAGAAAGCATCGTTTACTTTGCAGAAACGAAGAGACTGAAGAACCTCCTTTTGGAGTGTGGCCACACCGC
The DNA here is from genome assembly GCA_905147375.1 of Hylaea fasciaria. NCBI lineage: Eukaryota > Metazoa > Arthropoda > Insecta > Lepidoptera > Geometridae > Hylaea > Hylaea fasciaria. Next base: position 8,260,137 of record LR990202.1, on the reverse strand, counting down.
ATGAGCGCGATGCTCGCATGCCTCAGCTGTACAGTGGGCATATTTAACATTTCTAGATTTGCCATATTTAGTGTTCATTTTGGAGGTATGCAACGCGTTACACAACAATAACCTTCCGTGTGAAAAATTTGTACATCCGTATCATGAAATATCTTCGTTCTTTGTTACAGCAAGCTTCATAATACAGTTTTGTATACTGTCGTTGTTGGTTGGAATACCGTTGTTCACCCTGTACCTATGTTTGGGGCAAGTACTGGAGTCGGGTCCCGTGGACATGTGGCGGATATCACCCATATTTCAAGGGGTCGGAGTTTCATTGCTGATCATACAAGCCGTCATTGGAACATACAGCATTATAGGTCTTTCGTGGATATTCGTATACTTCAGAGACGCCTTCATAACGTCTAATGACAAATACAAATGGGCATTACCTCACGAGTACAATATCGAAGGTGAGTTCGATACACCAATGTTAGTTGTTTGTACTGTACAATGACAAATTCAAAACAAAATCGATCAGCGTTTAAATACAGGAACTGCGGCGAATGCCGTCAATTTAGTCGATTACGCTTTTTGCACGATCAGGCGACAATGGTAATCGAATTCGATGATTACAGATATTGGCGTGAGGAACGGCAGTTATAAGATCCAGGAGACTTTGCCGCAATATTTTCACTCTGAAGTTCTGCAGAGAACTGGTTCGAGCGGCTCATACTTTGGTTCGATAAAGTTCCAAGTGGCGTTCAATTTGGCTGTGGTTTGGATGATTGTGTTCGTCGCGCTGAGCAAAGGACTCCGGTCTTATGGCAAGGTAGCATTAATTCCAATCGTATACTAATTCTATTTAGCATGTGCTATGATCATGTGATCTCAATGACATTTGTTTTTATTTTTTATTACAGGCCGTCTACATGCTGATATTTTTGCCGATTTGCGGCACTCTAGTTTTGTGCACCAAATTACTTACGCTCATACCGTACGATACTGTCACTAATATCTTCGCGGAGACTGAATGGAGCGAATTCTTTATCAATAGTAACGTATGTTCATTTACATTTTTCGAATTTATTTTTAGATAGATACCTAGACAACTCTATTGAAGTTTATTTATTTTTTGCGAATATATATTTTGTGAATATATATGCGAATAAATGAGTTTTTTTTCTCTCTTTAGAGTTGGGCGGCGGCGGCTCAAGAGACGTTTCTTACTTGGGGCTTATTAGGTGCTTGTGTAATGCAATTGACGTCACACAAAAATGCCAAGAACAAAACGAGTAAGATGCTTCAAAAGGAGAGCGCGTGTATCGTGGCCTTTACATTCGCCGTGTTGCTGTTGGGATCGTTTTTGGCCAACACATGCGTGCAGATACTGAAAAATTACGGATACGCTTACATTCCGGGGAGTTTTGGTGAGTTTTTATGATCAACCTTCGACTTTATTTGCTGTGCTGGTTTTATTTTATTAGCGATTTTAGGAACGGTCTTTTACTGAACCCCGACTACTGAACTTTTGCTTTAGTCATTTCCTGTTTCATTTTAAGTGTATCGATAAAAGGCGTATTGCATCACCGCCGATCATACATTTTATCGGTTCTATGTTTTGATCCACAAGAATGATTTATTGATGCACTTGACGGATTTGTCATTGTTACAATATTTGCCTAACGCTAACTGAAAAGGGTACTTTAGAAGTACTAGTCTATTTCCGAAACTTATTTTACTACTAGAAAACTATGCTATTATCGAGACACATAGTACTATATAGATATTTTATTTCGCAAACAACACAAGCGGACTATTTGCAATTTGAAAACGAATTATAAATTAAAATGACCCCTTAAATTTCAGAAACAGTGAAATCATCCCAATTCCTGTGGCCGATATCGGAGCCGATGCCTGGCAACGCCGCATCGACCCCTGTGCGGTACATGGGCCACTACGGCAGCCTCGTGGGCGTGACAGTGTGGCGGACAGGCAGCGCCGCGCGCACGCTCAGCGGGTGGCAGCCGCTGCAACTGGCAACACAGGTGGTGCCGGCTACCCTTGCAGTGTTGCCAGCTAACTTGGTGAGTCTACTTTTTAGGGAGTTCCGTACCCAAAGGGTAAAACGGTCCCTATTAAGGCTCCGCTGTCTGTCTGTCGCCAGGCTGTATCTCATGAACCGTGATAGTTAGACGGTTTAAATTTTCACCGATGATGTATTTCCGTTGCCGCTATAACAACAAATAATAAAAACAATATAATAGATGTTGAATGGGGCTCAACGTGACAACAACAAACATGATATTTTTGCCGTTTTTATAGAATAGTACGGAAACCTTCGAGCGCGAGTCCGACTCACACTTGGCCGGTTTTTATTTATACCACAGGGTGGCCAGTTGCCCACTCCATACAAACGACTGAATCAAACATAAGACGACCGAAACTATGCGAGATTCTACACTTTCATTCTTAAGGCGCTAATATAGGAGCGATTCATGTATTTTAGAAGATGAAAGTTACCTGGCCGGGCCGCGCGCCACGCTGGCTCCGCGCTCACGGCAAGTCGAAAACGCTAATTCATAATATTATACTCTTACTAACGGCATCACGTGGCCTTAGCACAGATTGCTAGATAGTTACTACGTAGGCTTTAGTCTGAAGCATTCAATTATTTCGACACTGTAATGACATGTCAGATTGGCCGAGCGGTCTGAGATGCTACGTTCCGTTCCTAAAGACGTAGTTTCGAAGTTTCGAAACCTGCTGCCGGGAAACTTTTTGTGTATGATTTTTGTTTTGGTGTATGTATATAAGTAGTTTGTTACAATGAAAAATAAACACAATCTGTAGTAGGTAAATAATGTATTAATTAAATGTTTTATCTTTGTTGGCGTACGCACCAAGCACCAACATTACCGCCAGCATTACATAAATTATTACCTCCTTGACTATAATCCTATCAAATTTAGAATGCCGCACGAATTATTGGAGTCACACCTAAATAAGTTATATTAAATTTATTTAGTGTTGGTCCTTTCTGGTATGCGCGTTTGTCAAGTCCATTTGATACATCCTCTTTAGTCCACTTCCATAATTTTCTTTTTGATATATATTTTGACAATGACAATGACGGAGTAAAAGATTTGTGCATTTAGCCAGTGTCAGGCATCCGTACTAAGATCATATAAATGCGAAACTGTGTGTGTGTGTTTGTTGGTTTTTTTTTTAGTTTTTGCCATCCTTTCACGTCTAAACGGCTGAATCAATCTTGACCAAGATTGGACCTATGAGATGGGTATAGGCTATTTTTCGTCAGAAAAAATAGGGATCTTTGAATCCAAATAAATAGGAGTTGAAAATTTATATGGGCAATTCATAATTTCTCAAGTAGGTGATCTGACACTTCATTATTTTAGGCTCTTGATAAAACATAAAGGTTAAGACTAAGGATAGGGAAAAGGAAAGGGACAGGGACAGGGATAGAGATACAAAGACTTCAATATTTATTTTCAATTTATAAGTTGCTTTTTCATATACGGATGAAGTCGCGCGTAAAAGCTAGTTTCAGTAAAGTTTACTGAATCGTGGCTATGACTGTAAATTTACTTTACCACGAGGTTGTGAAAATATGGAATACTAGCTGTTACCCGCGACTTCGTCTGCATTTAAATCGAATCCAGCTAGTAAGAACACAATATGCGTGAACTTTGTATGCTATTGTAGATCAATCGGGCACGTCACGTCTCTGTCAATATCTCTAAAACATCTCTATCTTCCTATTTCCTCATCGCTTTTTTCCCCAACTCCCAATATCTCATCTCCCATCCCTCATCCATCTCCGTTCTCCCATCTCCTCATCTCTCCAGCTGCTACTCTCCATCTCCCCATCTCTCCAGGTCCTCATCTTTCCTTCTCCCATATACCTACTAAATTTCATTTTCATTTTTGTTGTCTCTCTATACCAAATTTTATCGAAATCGGTCCAGCCGTTTAGCCATAAAAAGTAACAAACAAACAAACATACAAATAAACAGACGAACAGAGAAACAGAGTTACTTTCGAATTTACAGTATAATATTTGACAATGACTAAATGCACAAATCGTGCGAAGCAAAAACATTGAAAAAACTGGCTCGTAGCTGAGCAGAAAGATTGCTGGAAGTGTGCTAAAAATAAAACGTCAGAATATGCATCCGCCAGATCCGCCATTATGGAAAACGGAAGTTCACTACATCTTCATTTTAATATACAATCATAATCTGCTCCTTTGATTAACTCCAAACTATCATAAGAAATCCCAGTTTTATTTAAGTGAACAATCTAAAAACGCGTTTTTGCTGCTAATTTCAGTTACAGGTGGTGCAAGAATAGTCATATTAGCCATTATTCTTTACACACAATGGAGAATAAATACAAAGTATTATAGGTTATAATAAAAGTTTAGTAATCGTCGAAGGAAGTCATTTACGGCAACTAAGTAAATAAACCAGTTGTATACCATGTAGAGATTCTGTTTGCTTTATTTTTTTGGAGAACAAACAGTAAATTCGACGAGAAAATTTTGAGGAACAGCGACATACGTCCTCTCTCTGAAACGCCGTAGCGGGTACTGAGCCGCCTAGTACGCGCTCAAACTGATCATATTCTCGTCGTTTTTATTAATTTAGAAGAACGGAATCGATTCAATTCATTGGAAAATTCAAATTTCATTGGAAAATAAAATTGCCTTTTTTATGGTTCCAAAAAATATGATAGTTGTCGCTGAAAATGTTGAGCAATATGTGACGAAAGATTTTTTTCGGGTCCTTTCTCGTGAATTTTTTTCTCAAGATACTAGACAACTTTAGCCCAATATTATTGATTTATTACCTAACTGAAACACTTGACTATTCACTGTATTTTTTCTGGCTTATAATTATTTGTAATTACAGCTTAACTTTTTGACAAAAAACCGCCCATTTTACGGAAGCTCGCTGCCTACAGGTCCTTAATATATATAAATCTCGTGTCACAATGTTTGTCCTCAATGGACTCCTAAACTACTTGACCGATTTTAATCAAATTTGCACAGCGCGTGCAGTTTGATCTAACTTGAAAGATAGGGTAGCTTACATCTCAATTTATAGTCAACAGCAACGCGTGGCCGTGTCTGCTAGTATACTTATATTATATGTTAGCTTACAAATAAATGATTTGTTTTGAATATCTGGCAACTGTGTGGTTTTCCCTAAAGAGCCTTATCTCTACCTAAAGAGGACATAAGCGGGCCTCTCGTATCAACATCTTTCTGATATCCATAGAGTGCCACTAAGCCGCAAAGCGCATCATTTGTGTACCATTCGTTGCAAACTTGGATAGGATTATATAATTATAAAAGACTGGCGAGTTACAAAATTGGATCGCGTTTAGTCACAGTGCGTTAGAAATAGTAATAGTGTTAGATAACGTCATGTCGAGCATTGTATGGTTGCGATTAGGGTTACCAGACGACAAGAATTTCCCTGGTAAGCCGGGAATTTTTGGCCTCTGACAGGGAAACGGGACGTGTAAAATTATTAGGAATATTTCTTAAAAAGATAAGAAATTGAAATTACTCGTAAAATATATATTAAACTGTTTTATTTATCTACTCTGGCTTGTGTACCTACTTACAGCCGGAAGTGCCGGATATTGCTTTCAGCTACTGTTGGTCTTAACTCTTTCATAACAGTTTCATGAAAGTCTTCGCATTATGTCGTCTTTAGATTGAATCGTGTCAAGCTAAAGCCGCAAAAAGTCAGGAAATTGATTGCAATGTCAGGAATTTTTTCAGGAAGACTCATTTTTGAATCTAGTAACCCTAGTTGTAATGTCATTGGATGCACGCATGCATTGAGTATCGTTGCAGTCCAGTCGGGTAGAATAAACCACGATATTTACTTACTCGAATAAAGCCACTATCACACAGGCGCGAGTTATCGGGTGATCATATCGCAACGTTTTTGCGATAATGCGTCCCGTGTCGTTTTCACACAGCCCGTTATAAAATGTAATGAAAACAGATATCGTTAAAACACTCGCGATTTATTGACCGATAATAACGCGTCAATAATATGATAGAATAGTCGTTGCCTATTGAGTATTCTGTTTCCTAAATTATATATGATACCCAAAACAACGGCCATGAACTAGAAAAATAATACAATCAACCTACTTAGCATTGTTTTATTGACTGACACACATACACGTTGTTTCCTTCGCTAGGATTATCCTCTTAAACTTGATAAGGCGAAGCAGAACAAATATTTATGACTAGCTGCGCCCTGCGTTGTTACCCGCTGTTTTCGGATAAAAAGTAGCCTACTTGCTAGTAGTTGTACGTTAATCCAGGGTGCTAGCTGCCTCCACTGTATGGGCTGGTGCGGCATTTGCCATCAAGTGATGACATGCACGTCTCATCACAAAATTAAAGTAAAAAAAGAAGAGGACTCCTATTTATATCTGTTCTGTTTGCATTCCAGCTGTCTCCCGCCTGGGCGGTGATATTCTATTTCATCCTCATAATGTTCGGGATCGCGCAGCAGCTGGCGATCTGGCACTGCGTGATCACCGGCATCATGGCGTTCAACCCTGAAGTGCTGAGGGTCTGGGAGACCAGCATTACGTTCTTCAGCTGCGTGTTCGGGCTGGCGATGGGACTGCTTCTCAGTACTGACGTGAGTCTTTATGTTATTATCTGACTAAAGCGAAGACGACGGAGGGTTATCGTAAGTCGAGTCAGTTAGTGAGTTAGGGTTGGGAGTTTTGGCGGGATTCCGAGAGTGAGACGTTGTTGGTTTTGTATTTTTTTCTAAAAGTTGTTTCTTCGAGTATTGGTGGTATATTAGTAATTGAGTGTTCAGTAATGTGCACGAGTGTAGGCAAATTGTATAAACCCAAAAAGCGTGTCACTTCGCATTTTTTCCACAACTCCCAAGAAGTTTCAGTATAGCATCAACCACTTTACTGAATCGTGACTTTGACTATGTCAATAATCGACTTGACTACTTGACCACGAGGATTGCTTTAATGCTATGACTTTCCTATTGTGAAAAAAACAAATAGTTACTTAAATATTTTAATACTTGACACTGGCTAAATGCACAAGCCGTGCGAAGCCATCAATAAAAAAAAAGTAAGGCTAGAGAGGCTCGTCCCCGCAGGCGGGCGTGGCGCTGGTGCACTTCGTGGACTACGTGTGGGTGGGCGCGTGGTGGCAGTGCATCGTGCAGGTGGCGCTGGCGTGCGCCGTGTTCGTGGTGCGCGGCCGCCCCTACTCGCCGGATGCCGTGGTGGGCGCGCTGTACGCGGCGCGCTCGCGGCTGGCGGCCACGCTCGCCGCGCTGCTCAGCTTCACGTGGACCGTGGTGCTGCCCGTGCTGCTCTGTGTGAGTGTTCCCCTACTCGCCGGACGCCGTGGTGGGCGCGCTGTACGCGGCGCGCTCGCGGCTGGCGGCCACGCTCGCCGCGCTGCTCAGCTTCACGTGGACCGTGGTGCTGCCCGTGCTGCTCTGTGTGAGTGTTCCCCTACTCGCCGGACGCCGTGGTGGGCGCGCTGTACGCGGCGCGCTCGCGGCTGGCGGCCACGCTCGCCGCGCTGCTCAGCTTCACGTGGACCGTGGTGCTGCCCGTGCTGCTCTGTGTGAGTGTTCCCCTACTCGCCGGACGCCGTGGTGGGCGCGCTGTACGCGGCGCGCTCGCGGCTGGCGGCCACGCTCGCCGCGCTGCTCAGCTTCACGTGGACCGTGGTGCTGCCCGTGCTGCTCTGTGTGAGTGTTCCCCTACTCGCCGGACGCCGTGGTGGGCGCGCTGTACGCGGCGCGCTCGCGGCTGGCGGCCACGCTCGCCGCGCTGCTCAGCTTCACGTGGACCGTGGTGCTGCCCGTGCTGCTCTGTGTGAGTGTTCCCCTACTCGCCGGACGCCGTGGTGGGCGCGCTGTACGCGGCGCGCTCGCGGCTGGCGGCCACGCTCGCCGCGCTGCTCAGCTTCACGTGGACCGTGGTGCTGCCCGTGCTGCTCTGTGTGAGTGTTCCCCTACTCGCCGGACGCCGTGGTGGGCGCGCTGTACGCGGCGCGCTCGCGGCTGGCGGCCACGCTCGCCGCGCTGCTCAGCTTCACGTGGACCGTGGTGCTGCCCGTGCTGCTCTGTGTGAGTGTTCCCCTACTCGCCGGACGCCGTGGTGGGCGCGCTGTACGCGGCGCGCTCGCGGCTGGCGGCCACGCTCGCCGCGCTGCTCAGCTTCACGTGGACCGTGGTGCTGCCCGTGCTGCTCTGTGTGAGTGTTGCCCCGCTCCCCGGACGCCGTGGTGGGCGCACCGTTATACCTACTTTATGAGAAAAGTCTGAACTAAAAATTGCACCGATTGAGTGTATCACAGTATTCGTCGATTGTTATGCAATTTTTCTTCTGTTCCAGGCTATCTGCGTGATGGATTTCCGAATAGGGCAGCAAAAACAACTGTATACCTGGAGAAAACCTATCGGGTAAGATAAATCGCTCACTATCTTCTATACTACCAAACAAATAAAATTGAAGTGCCCATTTGTAATGTCAAAATATCAATGCATATGAAAGTTTATACCGTAAATTATGGCAAAAATCAACACATTTTTCTTTGTCTGTCTGCTTGTTCCGGCTAATCTCCGAAACAGCTGAAACGATTATCGCTTCAAAAGTGCGATATACGACCTTCTCAGGATACGATTAGAGTTGCGATTCCATTGTCCCAGACAGTACTGGCCGGTGTGGGCGCGGCAGCTGGGCGTGCTGCTGCAGCAAGGCGCGTTGCTGCTGGTGCCCGTCACCGCCTTCATACAGACCTGGCGGTACATGAACAAGGGCCCTCCGGATATCTTGGACGTAAGCCACTCTGCTCTATAGGACTCAGTGCGAGCGTATACCGAATATGCGGTACTTTATGTGAATGTATACTGAATATGCGGTACTTTATGTGAATGTATACTGAATATGCGGTACTTTATGTGAATGTATACTGAATATGCGGTACTTTGTGTGAATGTATACTGAATATGCGGTACTTTGTGTGATTGTATACTGAACCTAAGGTAGTGTTAGAAGGTAAAAATTATTGTATGCATTATCATTCGAGGTTGTTATTTTTCCGCTGCAAGGATTATGCTACGAGCGAGTGTTTCGAAGAACTGGTAAGTTTATTCGTTACGACACGCTAGTTAATATCTTTTGTTTAACCGATCCGGTCGAAACGGTCACACTGTATGTGTAATAATCGTCCGTAGTTGTCATTCAGATAATAAGATAGTTCAACTGGAAATTTCACTGTTATTGTATCAATATGATATGATACATCTTGCTCAGATAAAATAGATGCCGTGTTATCGGTCAAGTGACACAATCGCTACTTGTGTAATAAAGATTAATTTTTAAAGGCAGAAAAATCTCCAAAAAGACGAACGATTTTTATTCCGTATTCACAATAATATGCGTATATTGATTATTGATCAGCGTTTAGTTTATTTCCATGTAAATTTATTAGATATGTATCTGAGGCAATTTTTCTCTATGCAGTTGGAAAAATCAACCGGTTTCAGAGTACATTATGTACATTATTCTACTTAGGCACTATTTACTCCTACACGGGCAAAGCCGGGGCGAGCCGCTACTACATAACAATCAAACTTGTTGCTTATCACTAGTACGTGACTTAATAGTATTTGTTTATTCAGTTGTGACACCTTACGCACGAATACGTGACGATAATGCAACGTAGCTAAAAAAAAAGCACGTAAGGCTAATTTTGCTGGGCAACATGCACCTAACCTAAGAGAAAACTCATTCATAAAATGTGTGAACTGCTAATTAATGAAATGCACATTCACATTTTATCCCTTAGTTGAATGTATTATTTACATATAATTCACGCAGTGGTAGGAGCTAACCTATACGTGTTACTGTTTCCAGCGTATACAGAACTTGTACCGCCCCCGGCTGGACGCGCCGGCCGAGCCCCCGCCCCGCGCCCCCGCCGCCGCCCCTCCCCCCGCCCCCGACCCCCCGCCCAAGTACACCCCCCCGCCCTCCTACTCCACCGCCACGGGCGCGCGGCTGCTCAACACTCTCCGGAGAAGTTTCAGGACGCTCAGAAGGTGAGATACTAATTAGATAAGAATGTATGTATATAGTCACTAGCTGATACCCGCAACTTCGTTCGCATTTTTATATAAAATGTAAACTGTTTAGAAAATCAATTGATGTCGCGGGGAACAGTTATAGGTAAGAATATATCTCTCTCTTTTTCTCTCCCTTTTCCTCTATCTTTCTCCCTCTCTAGCTCTTTTTCTATCTTTCTCCCTCTTTCGCTCTTTCTATCTATCTTCCTATACCTCCATCTCTTTCCCTCTCCCTATATCTCTATACCTTTCCCTATCTTTCTATCATTAATATCCCTCTCCACTCTCAATCTCTTGCGTTCCCTCTCCCTGTCCATTTCATCCATTATATTTATTTCCCTCACCCTCTCCGTCTATATCTCTTCCTTTCCCTCCTTCGCTCACTCCCTCTCCCTCTATTTCTATATATTTCGCACTCAATCTCTCTCACCTATTTCCCCCCACTCTCCCCTCCTTCTAGCCTAACTCTCCCCTCTTTCACTCCCACTCTCCACTCTTTCTCCCCCCACTCCCCTCCTTCTAGCCCAACTCTCCCCTCTTTCACTCCCACTCTTTCTCCCCCCACTCCCCTCCTTCTAGCCCAACTCTCCCCTCTTTCACTCCCACTCTCCACTCTTTCTCCCCCCACTCTACCCTCATTCTACCCCACTCTCCCCACTTTCTCCCCCCACTCTCCCCTTTTATCCCCCCCACTCTCCCCTCTTTCTCCCCCCACTATCTCCTCTCTTTCTATTCACTCTACACTCTTTCTCACCCCACTCTCCCCTCTTCCCCCCACTCTTCCCTCTTTCTCCCCCACCCTCCCCTCTTTCTCCCCCCACTATACTCTCATTCTCCACACACCCCTCTTTATCCCCTTTCTTTCTCCCCCCACTCTCCCCTTTCTTTCTCCCCACTCTACTCTCTTTCTCACCCCACTCTCCCCTCTTTCTCCCCCCTCTAACCTTTTTCTCACCCCACTCTCCCCTCTTTTTCCCCCCACTCTCCCCCCTCTTTCCGCTTTCTCCCCCCACTCTCCCCTCTTTCTCCCCCCACTCTAACCTTTTTCTCACCCCACGCTCCCCTCGTTTTCCCCCCACTCTGTCCGCTTTCTCCCCCCACTCTCCCCTCTTTCTTCCCGCTCTCCCCTCTCTTTCTCCCCACTCTACCCTCTTCTCCCCTCGCTCTACCATCTACTCCCCCTTTCCCCCCACTCTCCCCTTTCCCCCTTTCTCCCCCTCCTCCCATCGCACTCTCCCCCCTTAATTACTTTCCAATTTAAATTACGATCCGTTTAGCCGTTTATTGTGGTCTGTAGGGGATGCATCTAAAGAATACCTCATAATTTCAACCCCCTTGCTTTTCCCCCTTTAGGGATGATTTTGCAAAAAAGCTGAAACCCGTATTTATTTATTTCTTACCAAAAGCCTAAATAAGAATTTTCAGACCTCTAACTTGAGGAATTATGGATTCCCCATACAAACTTTCAACCCCTATTTCATACCCTTCGAGATTATTTTTTGAGACAAAAGATAGCCTATGTCCGTCTCATAGGTCCAATCTACCCCTATACCAAATTTCATCGAAATCGGTTCAGCCGTTTAGCCGTGAAAAGGTAACAAACAAACAGTCAAACAGATATACAGACAGATAAACAGATAAACAGAGTTACTTTCAGATTTATAATATTAGTATGGAGTATGGATGGTAGGATAACATGAACCTTTACTATTGCCTTTCTGTTTCATTTTACTTTTTGTCTTGGAGTGCAATAAAGATTTTGTTATGTTATCTTATCTGAGATAACTACATACAAAAGGACACTAAAAAGTTTCAACGTTGGTATTGGTAATCCTCGAATCTGAACTCAGAAGAGCGTAAGAAAAGCTAGATAGATTACCGATAGGATGGGTGAAAAGTTTGTACAAAGATGTATTTTTTAATCTATCTAGTTATCCAGACACCAGCGTTTTTAGGATAACAGAAATCTATCGAAACGTCACTCGTCCTTTTCCATCGAATAATATCAAGTAACTGATCAAGTATCTAATCGTTACAGAATCACAACGGCCCGCTCCGAGCCGCTGCACGACGACACGTCACACATCCCCATCACCCTGAGCGAGGCGGTGGAGCGCCGCGCGCTCTCCTCGCCACACTCCCAGCCGCCGCACTACGCCGCGCCCTCCCTCACCGTCACCGACGAGACCGACTCTCGCGGCGGCGACCGACCGCGACCGCACTCCGCATCTCGCCACTCGCTGTCCCTCACCCGCGACTACCTCCGCCGCTCGTTCGTCCGGAAGAGCGATTCCGTGAAGTCCATCCGCTCGTCGCTCCGGCGCAGCTTCAGGTACGGCGGCGCGCTGACCACCAGCCACGAACACTTGGTGCGGGACGCGGAGCCTATCTCCAGTACGGTCGCGATGTCGGCCATGTTGGACGCCGAGGGGACTTCGCACGCGCGCAGCCTCGCCTCTGTGATATGATTCCGCCTGGAAACTACTGTACAGTACGCGTGACAAGTGTTGGCCGCTCTGAAGTTAGATATTTTAGAACCCGAATTCTGCTAACGTTTGCGTCGAAACGTGCATGCAAAGACATGGTATGACGTCAATGCGTGCTTCAGAGTTCATACATGATGCCAAAGCTGCCAATACACGTTGCGCGTAAGACTGGACTGTAGGCGACTATATGAATTTGTACTTATATCAACGGAGATACTAAAAATGGAACAACTCTCAAAATAGATAACTTTGATTCAGTACTTAACAATTCTACAATCGAGATAGATAGGTCGTTCTGTATTGTCCAAGCCATAGGTCGCCTCCAGTTTGCATATACCCCAATCACAATATAGGATAATAAAGGTGAACCGCACTGATAAGCGCCTAACATCTACAGTATCTGTTTTAGTCCAAGAGATTTTCTGAAAAGTGATGTTAATGCGTTTATACGCTTGTGAGTGTGGTTCAACCATATAGAGTAGAAAAGTATTTAGAAGAATTTTTTTACTAATGTTTTCATTCAGATCATAAGTTTATTTACTTAATATAGTTAGGTTCCAAGGAGTATTTGTATATTTAGCACGGCAGTGTCATTTTAAAGTTCGTAATAATAACGTAATGTTAGTTTTAGAGGGGAATCTCAGTTACTCCACTATTTTTGTATTATCGTTAATTTTTGTGTAAGCACAATAATTTTGAGCCATGTAGCTTAGCTGGTTATACAAGGATATTTATACCTTAAAACTAGAAGTAAACGTAATGTATACTTAATGTTGGTTAAATTCAGAGCTTAGCGGAGGTGTGTTGATATTCAGTCAAGTTTTGAATCGTTATACATGTTTATGTGAGAAAATCGAATTAGAATGTGTTCTCGTAAGACATAGTGTTAGATTTACTAAATTATTGGAAAAATCCTTTGGAGACCGAGTGTTATAGTCGAGTGTTTTTATTCGGGTGAATGAGCTAGTTTGATACCCGATTTTATTGATAACAGTAAGTTTTATAATGCCTTTGTATGGCGGCATAGAGAAGCAGAATATAGTTTGCGGAACAGACTTAATATTATAGTGTGCAATGAAACCAGTAACTAATTAAGATTAGGCTGTACTGTCTCATTGTTGGGCAAATGCATCCATTATATTTTATTCCATAGTTTTCTATTGCGGCGGCTACACATACCGCGATAACGCGAAGATTTGCGTTGTCGCGACACGTCTGGCCAAGAATTCGTCCTATCGCGAATCATCTTCGCGAATACGAAAGCCCTTCGCGCCGCTGTCGGTAAAATGCGGCACATCAAAGGGTTTTGTCGCGACAAAGTTCGTGCGGTTTAGTTGTCTGCGAGACGCCAAGTAACGACGCGAAATAAATTATCGCGACGCTCTAGATTATCGCGACAACGCGAAGCTTTTTGTAGTGTGGCCAAGCACTTCGTCATGGATCGAACAATGAAGTTTTATCGCGACAACGGAACATGAATCTTCGCTGTGAAGTGTAGCCGTAGCATAGCAGACAATGGATTGTGGGTGTGTTTGTCAATGGCCATGTCTGCGAGCCAAATGTCAGGCTGGGATGTACATGTACGAGTTCTAGGTTCAGTGACATAGGAAGGTTGATAGATCCAATAGCCAATAGCTCCTACAGGCATATTGTCAACAGTAATCAATAGTTTAAGAATAATATTTGATATTTGTGTGAAGTACAATGAATTTAGAGTCGTAAGAACTGTTGGTTGTTCAATATAGTGTTAAAGAGAGTTACAGCAGTTATCTTAGTTCCTTTTCCTGCATTTATGTGTAATTACCGCAAATTTTAAAATTGTATTCTTCGTAATCTATTTTTTAGTTCTAGTCAAAATGCAGCTTCCAATCTTTTTTGAATCTGAAACATCACATTTTATTATACTCGAAATTATTACATAATATTTTTATCACAATTTTTATTTTTTTGCTTTATTTTTGTTAAATTGCTTTGCATTCCAAATTGTTGTAATAATTACAAATTAGATGTGTAATAAACCTTTTTATATTTTACCATTTGATTTTAATTATTTTCATGGGGCAAATTTATTTGCCTACCTTCAATCCTATGAACAATATCGGATCTGATACAAGGCTTGTTTTAGGTTCAAATGATTTATTTCTTATTGTAAAAAATACAAATGATATTCGTCGTACATACTTAAAACTCATTAGACATTAAACACAAATTAATTACTCTACAAAGTGCTTCAAACAAGGAAGCCGAGGTAATGAAATGTTTCTCAGTGATTAAAGTGACAGTGAAGAAAATAGATTGAAAGAGAATCGCAAATACGAAATAAGAGATGAGAGGACAGTTTAGTTCAAAGCGTACCATCCCACATTTAACGACCTCAACTTCATACTTGTTAGTCGTAAAACAAAAAGATGTCACAAATACAAATTTATAAAGAGCGCTCGTTTTAAAATCGTCAAAACGGCAACGTTGAATTATTAATATAAATAATCATGCTAGAAAAACCAGTGATTACTAAATACATCGAAACGACGACATGACCGTTGAAAAATTACCTAGATAAAGTTATATCTAACATTTCAAAGACACACAATCGTTCAACAATTAAAGTTACAACTAGTTGTAAGATCACAATTTCTCAGTCAATAAAATTATACAGGTAGGTGTGACTCGAGCGAGTTACCTTATCAGAGAATTCATGTTAAGCAACGATTTAGCTGCCTTGGAGTCGGTGGGTTCTTTCTTCTTTGAAGGGTCCAACATGAAACACTTCCATAATCTGGAAAAATACAATGGATTACTAACTTAGTAGAACATTATAGCTGATTGTGTAGTAGGTAGGTTAGGTTTAATAGCTTCAGATCAGAATGATCGAAATCAAAGGGTCTAATGGGCGTCGATCAATGCACCAATCAAAATGTCTCGCTTGAAGCTGGATCAATGTTCAATCGAGGGCTAATCGGTTTAGGATAACAATACACAATAATTATGGACGTTAAACATAACCAGCTATAATAATCATTGAGTAATGTGGTAGAAACAGGGTTCAAACCTAAAAATAAAATCAGACCAGTTGCAACTATATTTTTTTATTGGTGATATTATTGCGTTTGAACAATAACTCCCTAACATAAAGTTCCCAGGTTATAACTATCGGGTAACAGACTCCAAGCAACCCTCCAAGGAGTTAGTTACAAGCTTTAATCACTCTGTTCATATGTTGGTGGGCCTTCCACCTCTATGCACGAAGCGATATGCTTGTACGTTTATTTACTTCTACTTCTACATTTACTTTTAGGTAAGCGTGCACCATCGTAGAGCGCATCGTCACTTTACATCAGGTGAGAGAGCGGCCAATCGCAAACCCATTCTATTTACAAACATGAACAGCATGGTTGTTAGTCACGCACGGTTGTCAGAGTTTATCAGACCGCCTCTGCCGTGGCTTAATGACTGCTACCAATCGCTATTAACCGGGACCGACGGCTCAACGTGCCCTCCGTAACACGGAGCGAAGGAAAACCGCACACCACCTATGAAAAGTCACCGGTACGTGTCCGAGGCTCGAGCCCGGTGCCGTCGGATCGTAAAGCGCACAAGTTGTACCTGAGCGTCTCGTCGGCGCCGGCGGACAGCACGGAGGTGCCGTCCGGCGACAGCGCCAGGTGCAGCACGCGCGCCACGTGGCCCGTCAGCTCCGCCACGCGGGACATGAGCGGGTACTTCCAGATCACCAGCTGGTTGTTGGCGTAGCCGTGGCCGGAGATCAGCTCCTTGTAGTGCGTGCTCCACACGATAGAACACACCTGCCGAGAGAGGTGGGTTGGTACATTTTATGTGGGAGGTGAGATAGTGAGGTGGGATTGAGAGTACAGTTTTAAGGAAGCGTCACGTATCGTATGTAACACATTGAGTTACACGAGAGAGAAAAATCTATATTCCGAAGTCACGGATTGAAGCAAAAAACAACGTCATATTGTAGACGATACGAAGCGATAGGATAAGGCAGATCTGTTTGTAACTTGAACATGCTTGTGATACAATCATTTGGTCAACATCTGTTGCAACAGAAGTTCTGTTACTTATCACAGAACAGATGGATACAATCGGCAAAAAAATCGCTGTATATTGCCAAACTTCAACTGGTTATATTTTATGCAGAATCTTGATACTTTGCTTGGATTAGTTTAGGATGTCATGCCATGTTCGGAATTTTTTTGCTGATTATAAAATAAAGCCGACAGCCTAGGTTATCAAGGCCGACGTACCTGAGACTTTGTATCGACAGTGTTAAGGTTTGAGCCATTGTTAACGTTCCATATGCGGATGGTGCGGTCTGCGGTGCCGCCGCCCGACGCCAGTATGCCGGCGCTCCACGGACACCACGCCAGGCCCTTCACCGCCGCCAGGTGCTGGCTGGAATGAGCACAGAGATATTTGGTACTGGGTATACTTGGTGAACGGTCTTCTTTACCGCAACGAGGCCGAATGGTCGGCTCTTTTTGCGTGATGTCGGGTGGTTGTGTCCTCCAGGAAGGCGAGCAGCTTGCAGATATCAGTGCAGGCCTCCTGCAGGGTTCCCGGTGCGCCCAGGAACTGCGCACTTTGTGACGCCACGCCTTCACATGACAGTACCTGCGCGGCCGTTTCCTCTGCCTCCATGCATCCATGCGAGGACAGAGACATTAGGAACCTCATTAGTTCTCAACGAAAACATGCATTCAATCAACTCACTTGAAGGAGTATATGTACTGCGTCTGCGAATAGTGTTGTCCCTGCGCGATCGGCCAGATGTTCAGCAGGTTATCGTTGCCGCCCGAAGCAAGATATCTGCCGTCCGGCGACCACTTGAGACCACAAATCTGTAATTTGGTACGAAATAAAATTAGATCCATACTGGATCTAATTTTGGACATATCTGGACATATCTGGGGTATTGCCACTTTGTACGATATCGATATGTAATAAACTGCAGTGGGTAGTAGAAATATCCCGTCCCTGGCGCCGCTCGACACCACGCACACCCCCGTCGCCCGCGCGTACCTCCTGCGTGTGCGCCTGCACGGCGGCCACGGCGTGGTCCCGCGCGCCGCTCGACACCACGCACACCCCCGTCGCCCGCGCGTACCTCCTGCGTGTGCGCCTGCACGGCGGCCACGGCGTGGTCCCGCGCGCCGCTCGACACCACGCACACCCCCGTCGCCCGCGCGTACCTCCTGCGTGTGCGCCTGCACGGCGGCCACGGCGTGGTCCCGCGCGCCGCTCGACACCACGCACACCCCCGTCGCCCGCGCGTACCTCCTGCGTGTGCGCCTGCACGGCGGCCACGGCGTGGTCCCGCGCGCCGCTCGACACCACGCACACCCCCGTCGCCCGCGCGTACCTCCTGCGTGTGCGCCTGCACGGCGGCCACGGCGTGGTCCCGCGCGCCGCTCGACACCACGCACACCCCCGTCGCCCGCGCGTACCTCCTGCGTGTGCGCCTGCACGGCGGCCACGGCGTGGTCCCGCGCGCCGCTCGACACCACGCACACCCCCGTCGCCCGCGCGTACCTCCTGCGTGTGCGCCTGCACGGCGGCCACGGCGTGGTCCCGCGCGCCGCTCGACACCACGCACACCCCCGTCGCCCGCGCGTACCTCCTGCGTGTGCGCCTGCACGGCGGCCACGGCGTGGTCCCGCGCGCCGCTCGACACCACGCACACCCCCGTCGCCCGCGCGTACCTCCTGCGTGTGCGCCTGCACGGCGGCCACGGCGTGGTCCCGCGCGCCGCTCGACACCACGCACACCCCCGTCGCCCGCGCGTACCTCCTGCGTGTGCGCCTGCACGGCGGCCACGGCGTGGTCCCGCGCGCCGCTCGACACCACGCACACCCCCGTCGCCCGCGCGTACCTCCTGCGTGTGCGCCTGCACGGCGGCCACGGCGTGGTCCCGCGCGCCGCTCGACACCACGCACACCCCCGTCGCCCGCGCGTACCTCCTGCGTGTGCGCCTGCACGGCGGCCACGGCGTGGTCCCGCGCGCCGCTCGACACCACGCACACCCCCGTCGCCCGCGCGTACCTCCTGCGTGTGCGCCTGCACGGCGGCCACGGCGTGGTCCCGCGCGCCGCTCGACACCACGCACACCCCCGTCGCCCGCGCGTACCTCCTGCGTGTGCGCCTGCATGGCGGCCACGGCGTGGTCCCGCGCGCCGCTCGACACCACGCACACCCCCGTCGCCCGCGCGTACCTCCTGCGTGTGCGCCTGCACGGCGGCCACGGCGTGGTCCCGCGCGCCGCTCGACACCACGCACACCCCCGTCGCCCGCGCGTACCTCCTGCGTGTGCGCCTGCACGGCGGCCACGGCGTGGTCCCGCGCGCCGCTCGACACCACGCACACCCCCGTCGCCCGCGCGTACCTCCTGCGTGTGCGCCTGCACGGCGGCCACGGCGTGGTCCCGCGCGCCGCTCGACACCACGCACACCCCCGTCGCCCGCGCGTACCTCCTGCGTGTGCGCCTGCACGGCGGCCACGGCGTGGTCCCGCGCGCCGCTCGACACCACGCACACCCCCGTCGCCCGCGCGTACCTCCTGCGTGTGCGCCTGCACGGCGGCCACGGCGTGGTCCCGCGCGCCGCTCGACACCACGCACACCCCCGTCGCCCGCGCGTACCTCCTGCGTGTGCGCCTGCACGGCGGCCACGGCGTGGTCCCGCGCGCCGCTCGACACCACGCACACCCCCGTCGCCCGCGCGTACCTCCTGCGTGTGCGCCTGCACGGCGGCCACGGCGTGGTCCCGCGCGCCGCTCGACACCACGCACACCCCCGTCGCCCGCGCGTACCTCCTGCGTGTGCGCCTGCACGGCGGCCACGGCGTGGTCCCGCGCGCCGCTCGACACCACGCACACCCCCGTCGCCCGCGCGTACCTCCTGCGTGTGCGCCTGCACGGCGGCCACGGCGTGGTCCCGCGCGCCGCTCGACACCACGCACACCCCCGTCGCCCGCGCGTACCTCCTGCGTGTGCGCCTGCACGGCGGCCACGGCGTGGTCCCGCTGGCGCACGTCGTGGTGCACGATGTGCCCGTCCCGCGCGCCGCTCGACACCACGCACATGTTCCAGGCGAGGGAGCCCACGCGCCCCGTGTGCCCGTCCATCACCTGGGAGCGGGACATTGCGACTGAGTTGCGTCTTATCCGTTCCATATGACATAATTTTGACTAACTCGAATTTTAAATCAAATTGTCATATGGAATAGGCTTGAACGATGACAAGATCGGTAGAATGTGTATTGATCTGTGACATGCATTGAAAGTTTAAGAAAGATGAGATACAGCATTTCATTGCACTGGTTTATATAGTTACTTGAGTGACATATTGTACAGATAGCCATGCTTGTGTGTGTAGTGACCCGAGAGATCTCGAGCATTTCACACACTTGTACAACTTCATTTTGGTACAGGAAAACGACCCTTAAGTGTAGTAAAAAATCTTCCATATTTCACAACCTACCCTCAACCTCTTGACCTTTTCGCAGTCCCACAGCTCGACCGTGGCCGATGAGGTACCCACGGCGAGGTGGGAGCCCCCACCTTGCACCCACGAGACAGAGCACACTGTCTCCGAGCCCTCCAGAGAACACAGCTGTTCAATTTGGCCAGTGCCAGCGTTCCACAAGTAAACGGTGTTGCCCAATGCCACTGCCAGGACATTTGATGCGCTCCAGTCAACTAAGTTCAAATCTGTGAACAACATTGATCAACACGTTTTTTAGATTTCACAAAACTCAAAATATTTATTGTCAGTAGACAAAATATGATAGCAATTTTACAAATGTAATACATTAGATACATAAACACTAAACTCATTAGTGTCTATGGTTGTGAATTTAAAAGGAAATTATATCCGTACACGGGTATCACTATTGCATGTGCATCTAGATATTTACATGACTTATTTATTTGATAGGATAATTATTGTTATTTTATACTCTCAGACTGGTCGTATAGAAATTTCATAACAATCCTTATTATATTTATTACTCACAATAGTCATCTAATATGTCAGGGGCATCTAATATCCTGTCAGGGGCCTGTGGTATGTATCTAGTGGTGTTCTTTACTGATGATGGAACTTTGGCCTGGAAATAAACATTTTTATATATAAAAAGAAACTCCAAAATATGAATACAAACTTGCATTGCTCTTTTATCCAACTGAGTTATAAGATATGCAGGTGGTTCACTCGATGTCGAGCGCCATTTCTGGCCGAACCTAAATAGTTCACTGATGGTTCATTTTATTGCTTTTTATTGATTTGATTCCTATAACAGGATTTGTGGAGATGTGATTTAAAATAGTTAAGGCGATCATGTGTGATTAAGAGTATATTAGTTATTTTCTAGGCAATACATTGTTACTACATAATAAATACAATAATAATGAACATTTGTTTCTTTACGACAAAGTCTACAACAAAGAAACAACAGGCATTTAGAATGTGTTTTATTATATTGTAACAACAAATAATAGGGTGCAGCAGCAGGGAACCAAATAAATGGTGGCAATATACATAAATATGAAACACTGTGCCTGAAAAAATTAATGGTTAATATATTTGAAGGATAAACAAGCGAAAGCCCAAATACCTGTGAATACACAACCCTGAGTCTGTTCTGGTACCCCTCGGGAGCAGCAGGGGCCTTGCATGTGTACTGCAGGAGTCTCCCGGGCTCCGTGTCTGTCAGAGCTCGACTGATAGCCTCGCCAGCTGCCGATTGAGCCACACCTTCTTCCGTCTTATCTTCATCACGGCTCATCTGATACACATGTGAATTATTATTTGCTTATCCATGTTTTTGTTTATAATTATTTGTTTGTTATTATGCCTAATTAGATACTACCAAAGTGTTACTGTAAATTAATGTTAATTGTAAGGGTGAATCTCTAAAAAACAATTACAATATCTTCATTGTTGGGTGTTCAGGAACATCATTATTGATGTCACATGCCCTTTTCTTAGCAAGTAAATATACTCACCATGTAATGGCACAAGTCATAATTAGAGTTACTTCTTGAAGGAATAAATCTGTCAGCTTTGTTGGGTGTCTTGGAAGCTTTGTTCGGAGTGGGGGTTGTCGAACGGCCTGCAATGTATAGATGAGACTAAATAACATTGGTTTCATTCATTATAATTATGCTATTGATAATCATCATCATCTGAAAATAATGACAATAGTTTTGTGCCTTATCCATCAGTGGTATTTTATTCCCTCTGGGACAAAAGCCTTCTTTCAGGGACACACTACAAATCAGTTCCATCTAGCGTCTGGAATTTGCTTCATCTTTATACATAATTCTACTCACCGGGAGACTTGTTTTTCGACGGAGTTTTCTTTCCCTTTTTATTGTCATTGCGTGTAGGTGTTTTATTACTAGAGAGCACGCTGTTATTACTGCTCTGGTTCGCGGATATGGACAGTTTCTGCATGGACTGGTTGCACGCACTCAGGTTCACATTCGAGAGGTTCTTGAAGGATGCGCTTAGTGTGGGATTGAGATTTTCATTGTTCCCTTTCTTAGCCCACCGTTGCAACGGACCGCGGGTTATAGGGCCATCCATTGTAGCCAAACTATTCAATTCATTGAGGTAATTGAACTGTGCCATATTACTTTATCACAACGTGCACACAAATTTATTTCTAAACCAAATAAATCCAATAATAATTACAGATAAATCTGCTAAAATGTTTTATCAAATTACATGGAATTCACCAAATAATTAGTACTTTTCTTGGACCTGCATCGGACAAAAACTCGGTGGTCAAAAACATTGACAAAATCAGAAATCATGAAATCAAAGGAAGGAAATTCGTTACTATTTGAAAATGACGACCATCTACCCACAGACCATAGATATAGGTAATTGGCAGCTGGGAGCCAGTGTTACCGTTAGTAATAATTATATTCTACCAATTTTTATAGTAGATTTTTATTGGCATTTTTGAAAGGTTGCTACTCAACAATAGATGGCGCTAAAATAAACACCCAACCGTGCAATCATCATGCAATGTATTACTAAAGAAATAACTTTGGTTCATTTCTTTTTCCATCCCATTTCAGGATAGTTGGCGTCAGTTATGGTAGTAGTTACGTAGTACGATGACCCTTATAATCAACTACTAATAGTGGTTCTGTGAACAGTAGACCTCGTGATCAGGAATATCATGGTGATAGGCATCCCCCCTTTTGCCCTCAACTTTAACACCTATTTTCACAAAAACGTGTCCAGAATATTTAGTAGGTACAGGTCTTAAGGTCTTCACCGAATATCATAACTCTAGCTAGACCAATAAATAGCGCTATAGCAAACTTTCCTCCTTTGGCCCCCGTTTCCCTCAAACTTTATTTGGTTTTCATAATAACTTGTTTAGGTACAGTTTTATAAGGTTCCCAGCAAATATCTGATCTCTAGGCTAATAAATGACGATACAGGAAATTTACCCCCTCTATCGAAAATAATTCACTACAAAAAATATGCAAAAAAATCGAATATCCTGTACCTATATCAAATCTCGTAAAAATCATTCAAACATGGCGACGAAAGCAAAATCGCCCACTCTTAAAATGGAGACAGTAGTCAATACGTAGAATAATAGGTAGGTAAGGTAGTTAAAATTATGAATCAAACTGGAACCCCTACCGTTAAGACGCAGAATATAGGGCTGGCTACGCAACCATCGGCCTTTATAAAAGTAAAAGAATGTTTAAAAAAATTGTATATTTTCCAAGTATTAATCTTAAAATAAGCATTACGTAAATTATATAAAAATATGAACTAAATGATCATAATTGCATTAATTAAGCTAATAAAAAATAAAATGAAATGAATTCCAATAGAAATAGAGCAACTTCAATCATCACTTTTTTCCTACAATTTTCAGTTTATTTGTCCAAACTAAAGAATACGTTGATAATGTTAGGAACAACACTGAGATGCAAGTTTGAGCATTACTTTTCATTACACTTATAACATCTTACCAACATGGGGACAACTCTAAGCTTATTTGCACTTTCATGGTTTATAACTTTGTGAGCAGTTTTCATCAAAGAACCAGAATAACAAAATACATACGAATCACCCTACACGAAACACGACGAACACTGGCATCAAGCTAAAATTTTAGAAATATTTGTCTGTTAGTGCCACTGCTATAGTATTCTATGGGATAGTATTCTATAACCAGGACATGCGGCATAACGTGTAATCACGGAGCAAAAACATGCTGCCTTTGATTAAAACAAATGTAAATATGTATGTATAATTTGCAAAAGAATAGAGTTGCCACATAAACACCATTCAACAGAGACTCGCCTAGCACTAAATGTATAAAAGTAGCACCACATAGATTCATTTTACCTGCATAGATGACAATGCACTTCACAGGTAAAACGAAGTTACATTACAAATTTTACAAAACACTTCGTAATATTATATAATACTATATACACTGGCCTTATTACAATGGCACTTGATTAAGTATATCATTCTCTGATTTGATCACAAGTATTTAACTAGTAAATTACAATTGTATGCACATGGAAGTTCGGGATAGGGCATCGAAATAAAATCTTAAGCCATTCTAGTTGAAGTAATCAACCTTCGCAAAAATGTTGCAAAACCGGTTTTTGGCTAGAAGGGGATTAAATTACTTTATTTATTAAAATATCAAGCAGTTATAATTAGAATTATAACCACAACATGCATTTAAAAATGGTCTCCGCTGCATTGTCGGTGCATACATAAAGCGAATTAGCAAACCCATTTTAAATTCGTCTTTTTAAAAGTGCGGGATATTATGAAAAATGATTAATCAAATTAAAATCAAGAAAAGAGAGCACCTACGAGTAGAATTAAAACAGTAAGCACAGATTAATTAATAATTAATGTATAAAAATAAATGCCCGAAAAATGTAGCAACAAAATTGTTCTATAGAATTGTTAATTAAAAAAGTCATGTACTTTATAGCTAATAATTATGCACTTAAAGAAAAGATGCAACAACAGTGTATGGGAACAACCACAGTAAAATAATATGGTGGGATATTATAATCTCCTAGCTTATTTACGTATCAAATTAACTCAAATAAAATAACTAAATTATTTATTATTACGTTGCTCGACCTTACATTTTGCTATAAGAGATCTTGGTCTTTTATTAAATAAAAATCACACGAAATGAGCAAACCATTCGTTGTTCGTTAGCGCACCAAACTCGCTGTAACTTCAGAGATTTTGGTCCAGCACCCTTACTTAAATTTGATCATGTTTAGACCAAATACTAATACATCGAATTAACAGTTACATTATTAAAAATATATCAGTTCAATTCTTCTAAAAGGTATGTACAAAAATGTATCTTTTCAACTATCATTGTTATCTACCTATCACATTTATTTACATTATTTATCATGAACATAATATTGTGTATGTATTACATACATCGAATAATCCAAAATAGGGTACCTAATCAATCATATATGAAACTATTAATTTGAGACTGGGTTTTTTATTCGATTTATAAACTAAAAAAGTAAATTAAAATATCGTATAACGTTGACCTTTGCAACTCAAAATGGAAGATATGTTGATTTAATTTTGCCTCGTGTTATTGAAATTATAGAGTCCAATGGACGCACTTTAGTACAAAGTGACAACTACGCAAATATAATTGCTTACAATTGAATTCCGTTACTCTAGTAACACATTTCCATTTCTGATATTGCCATTTTATATCACGTTTAACCTAAATCTAAAGTTTATAAATCCATGGCATTCTGGTATAAAAATCCATGTCATATACATTAACTTCATCAATAGTTCTTATCAAAAACTTCCTAGGTACTTAATTTATTAGAACATTCACACAAAAGACAGACACACTACATAATGACAGGCTTTATACCACTGGAATTGTGTTGCAGGTGGGAATTTTGGCAATTAACTAATTATCCATATTATTTCGAGCCAAAACTTATTGAGATATCTTTGCTTTAGCCGCACACTAATCATTGTATATTTTGAACAATGTATTAAAAGATATAAATATATAATTGAAATTAAACAGACAAATTAAACGCTTCTAAGTTTATAACATATTATAAAATCCACACAGTAAATGCAATATGGCAGTGACGAAACTTTCAAATCTCATAGCGGAAGCATAACGGTATAGGAACTATTTCACGTTGAGAGTTCTCATCAATTACAAACGTTCAAAATATACAACACTAGTGCATAACATACTCCATCAACACAATCGATCGCATAGTTTGTCTTCTGTGTGAAAATCCCCTCTATCTAGTAAATGCGCATGTGTGCGTTAAGATATGTCTAGAAACATGGAGCGAAACTTACAACGCTAGCGTAAACAATGGACAGTAACACCATAAGTACAACCTTCAACACGGAGCTGCGTCTCCTGAAACCTTGGCACACTCTACCTTCACAACCCCTGCGATTCACTTTCACTGTCGCGCGATCACACACTTCAAACTGAACATTGGACGCGCTCGATAATTGTTCGCGGCGCTCCGTCGACTGTGCACTTTGTATCGTACCGTCCACCGCCGCTAGCGTGCCGCGCCGCTACGAGCCGCCGTCCCGCAGCACGCGCATGGCGTGCGCGTGGCCCGTGTTGTCGACGGTCACGAAGCAGGAGAAGCGCTCGTCGTGCCGCAGCCGCTTCGCGTGTATCCCCGACAGCTTGATGCAAGCTAGGATCTCCTTGCGCTTCGAACCTTGTTTGTAACTGTAATACACAAATGTGTGTGTAAATTAGGCTGTAATCGATCAAAATGATCGGGCTAGTTCGTGTTTTCCTTCACCGAAAGGTAATATTCAATAGCTAACTCCATGATGATACTATAAACGCGAAACATATCTGTTTAGATACGTTTTCACGACTTATGCTCCATGATTTCTAATCACTAGTTATCTTTGACCAACCGATAAGTGTATTGATGTCTTTATCCTCTGTTTAGTACCAGATAGAGACACCGACAGACTTATATCTTGGTCAAAGTTAACTAGGGGTTCAGAAATCCGCTATAACAATTTGGATACTGGAAAAATCAATTAACCTTATATCTTTTTAATTATTTTTGTAGATAACTTACGTTTTATTTTTCCACAAGTCTTTCCAGCAGTTGTGGTCGATGAATCCCTCGCCGAAGAAGTAGTTCTGTCCGTGCTCGCCCCGGCTCGCCCCCGGGAGGGCGTCGCCGGCCGCCTCCACCCTGCAGTCGAGCGGGCTGCCGAGGGGAGTCAGTGCGTTCACGTTCACACCGGCCCTGGAATTGTGGTACAAAACAAACTGACTATTGGAACTCTATTAATATCTTATAAGAGACTTCTTCACGCTCAAACGGCTGGACCAATTTTGATGAAATTTGGTATGGAGCTGGCATCCTGGATTAACAGCACGTAGGTTTCTTTTGATTCCGCAACCAGCGGGTAAACACCGCGAGGCGTTGCTAGTAGTAACATAATTGTAACACTTAAAGATGTTCCACAAGACTGTTTTTCTGAAAATTGAATGAAATGAATGAATAAAAATGTGAAGAAAATTAATCTAATAACCTAAAATAAACGAAACAAAAAATATATGGCTAATTTCCTACATAGGCTCATTTAGCAATGATCTCAACCATACTTACATCTGCCCCCCTCCATACACACATTATTTTCAATAAGCATTCACATCAATAGACACAAACCGTCTCCTCTTCCCCGCACACAGACACTCTTTACCTCACACATCCTCACCTAGCGTAGCGTTTGTATTCTCTTTGTCCTCAACAAAAGACACCAACCTGTTCTTCCCGCTGCCTTTCCTCATGAAATAAGTGACGTTCCACCACACGATCTCCTCGGCCATGGTGACGAGCACCAGCGGCGGCTCGGCCTCCGCCCCCTCGGGCGCGCCGGGCGCGGAGCCCCGGTACAGGCGCGCGGGGACGGGGGAGAAGGCGCAGCTCTGCACCCTGTGCTTGTGGTGGCGGAGGAGGCCGTTCGTCACCTGACGCTGGCCCTTCACGTTCCATACCTGAGGCATATGATACATATTAAGCCATAAGGGACACTATTTATGGCGGATTAGTTTGTTAGACATTTTGAGCGTGTTGAGTGACCTATTGAGTACCAACGCGGAAGACGCAATTGCTTCGCTTACAGTTTCGCTTGTCTTTTGTCAGATTGAGACGTTTGTATGGAGTGCCCATCCTGTACCTGGGGATTGTTATAATTTGAGAGATGATGGCCGAGCGGTGACTTGTGCGCTTTGAATCCAAAGGTACAGGATTCAATCCTCGGCCCTGCACGGATGACTTTTCGTGAGCTACGTCCAGTCTTCCATCGCTCCGAATTGATAGACGATTGATAGAAGCCACTAACGAGGATTATGGACATGGAATATTGGCGCAAAATTTCCAGTCTCTAAATGCCAAAGGAATCATAATTAAGTACATTTTCACTTGTCTACTAAAAACTTATACCATTATGGATACAAGAGGGGGGTTGTTACAGAAAAAATGAATGTTCTTTCCTCACCAAAACATCTCCCGAGTCCAATCCGAGCGCGAGCAGGTTGCCGTCGGCGGTGAGGTCGCAGCAAGTTATCACGTTGTTCAGCTTCTGCTCCCGGATCGGAGTCAGCTGCAAGGGAGGGCCGTTTACTAGGTGGAACGTCTGAAATTAAAAAAAATAAACATAATATAATTATGTCTCCACTAAAGTCATTGAATTGCATGCATCATCAGATCATGCCCGAAACTAATTACTTCTGTTTGTCTCACATGTCTGTGCCAATCATGTGGACTGGATTGTTTATGATATTTATATATAAAACGTCCCTTTTGGCATATTCAATATTTTTGGCGAATATACCTCATACTGTCGTTTCTTCATATTATTATGGTGTTGACAATACAGAATTATTATATTGTACTTTGTTTAAATTGAGCGCACGAGTACGCGCAAAGTTGGAATCAGATACTTTTGAGAAAAGTCTCCCGAACCAGCAACTGTACCTGTAGTGTGAGATTTTACGAGCTCGACATAGTACGCGTCAACCGGCGCCTTTGCATGAAGATCCAGTACAGCGCCCTACCGGCGCGTTTAAGAACGAAAAATCTTTATACAAAGCGCTAGTTGACGCATAGTATGCCAAGCTTAAAACTCAGTGTTACAACTCGACAAGTGTGATGGCGTGTGGAAGAGACGTTTGCGCCTAAACTTTGTACCTTATACAAATTAGGAATGAATTACCTGAAACGCCAGATTGCTGCTATCGCACAGCACCAGCACCCGCCCCCGGAGCGCGGCGCAGGCCACGCGCTCCCCCCCTCGCGCGCGCAGCACCGCCTCCAGCTGCAGCCCCCCCCGCCCCCACAGCCGCACGCCGCCCCCGCCCTCCACCGTCAGCAGGCCGCAGCCCAGCCAGAAGCAGGCCACGAGGCCACCCTCGGGGCTCGGCGGCCTCCGCTCGCCGCCGCTGGAGAACAGCCGGTCGCGGGAGTCCAGGCTGCCGTGGCTCTCCGACGTCGACATGCTGTCCGAATGCTTTTTCTTTACACCTGCAAGAGAAACGAGTTGGGATGGTCGCTCGAATGTTTTATCTTGGAGTTGATACTTCTAACTATGGCATTTCAAACTCTTTATACTGACTACGATTAACTGTCTAAAAGAGAAATACACAACTAAATTTGTAAAAAAATTGGTGACATTACAATTCAAAAAGCTACTTGAAAATTCCTCACTAATATTAGCAGTGTTTTAAACTAGCCGCCGCTCCAGACTTCATCCGCGAGGACTACATTTTATCGCTATACAAATATTCTATGTCCTTCTTCACTATCCCATCTATCTCTATACCAAAACTTATCGAAATCGGTGTATATCCATGAAAAGGTAACAAACAAAGTTACTTTCGCATTTCTAATATTATAGTATTGACGACAAAGTTAGTATACGAACAAGACAGTTGTCAAACTCCTGCTCGTTCATTCCCCCTTCCACTCACCCTGCAAATCGTTGAGTATCTCCTGCGAGCCCAGCAGACTGTTGCCCTTCTGCAGCATGACCGTCTCCCAGTCCCCCAGCTCCGTCACCTGGTGCGCCATGATGCAGCGGCTCCGGCCCGCCACTACCAGCAGCTGCGGGTTCACGAAGCTCATGTACTGCACCGCGCTGTACACGTGCAGGATGGTGGCGGTTTCCTTGGAGCGCAGCGTGTACCGCTTCACGGCGCCGGACTTGACTCCGTAGATGACGTGTTGGTTGCACGGACTTATTTCCACTGTAGTGATGACGTCTTTGACGTTCTCCGATATCTCTGTGAGGACCTTGAGGCCTCGCATTACCTGGAATCACAGTTATTGGTAAATTCTAGTAGGTATTGTAAAAATGTGAATGAAAGTTGGTATATTTGGATATTTAGATAGTAACTGGTTGCGCTTGATGTTTTCTTATGTGTGAAAGAGACGAAATTGTGTTATAGCCTATCTGCTAACCCCATATCCTGTGGTGATATCGGTGCTATTTCATTTAATGTAGCATGAAACAGTAATCAAGTTGAAAAATAAAAGTAATAAATTATATACAAAGTCACAACTTAGCACCCCCATAATATATTTAATTCCTGTCTTACTAAAAGTCATTGCATATTTCATGAACCATTAAAGAATAACACTTTTATCCTTCAAAAATTAACAATTTCTATGTCCCTTCGCGTCGTTCACACCAATCTTTACCATGCCCTGGAATCGTACAAAAAACCGCCACCACATACTAACACTTTACATAGAAGTTCATAAACTTTAACTGAAAACATGTCAGTATGTGCGCGAATTAGACCCGTTTAATTCTAGTTTTAACTCTATACATACCTGAATCGAGTTCTTGTCATCGATGACCGCTAGCAGAGGTTGGATAGTCGTATCGGTGTTGCAGATCCCTTTCAGATTGAGCGGCTTCAGCGTGGTCCGGTCCAGGCTGAGAGAGTTGAGGAGCGGCTTCTTGGGCGGCCTGTCCCTCAGGTTGAAGGATTGGTGTCGGGCGGGCGCGGCAATGCCGGGAGCGGGCGCGGCAGTGCCGGAGTCCTTGCAGCCGGGGCTCGCAGGCAGCGGCGAGGCGGGGTGGAGGAAGCTGACGTCGAACTTTGTCGTGAGACGGACTTTGCTGTTGAGGTTGGTCGAGAGTTAATGGTGGTTTTTGCTTTGTACGTAATTGTGACTCGCTTTTCGGCGCACGAAAATAATCACGAGGAAAATACATTGCTTTTTTTGCCGTTTTTATAGATGTACGGAACCCTTCGTGCGGTTTTTGTAATGAAATTACTGCGTATAATGGCATACAGTCAAGCTTTTTACTTATATTGATAGACATAAAAAAAAAAACAAAACATCTTTTTACGATGGCCATACTATGACTTATTAATATGATATCGATGATTTTTGATGACGATGATGATTGATGATAACTTTCAAGAATCAACCCCCTGGACCCTCTCCGGGTGGATTGAGGCCCACCCTCCTCACGGAAGTGAGAACAGTGATCAAACATGATAGATGTAGAACAGATAGGATAGATAGGTGATGCGCATGTGAAATGATATGTCTGTAAGCGGTATCCACGATATAGGAGCAATCCGAGGCCTATATTAATAAATCAAACTTAGCTCTGAGAGCTATCTTCAGTGTGCTCCAGCGGTTAAGTGCTACCCGATTATGGCACAATTGACACATATAAGACAGTATCTAGTAGCCAGTGCTAACATCTCAATATCTATTTATTAAATGGCAACGATTTCAAGATATAGATTACACTAGCGGCGCCCCGCAGTTTCACCCGCGTTACACGTACAACACCTATAGGTAGCTATTTGAAAGGTTTGTGCATATTATTGTGTCATCATAGTTAGCATCCGAGTACTGGGGCGACAGTCTGTACATTAGTTAGCTTCCGATATCGGTCGCTAAGTCCATACGTACCGAAAATGAAACAGTATGAAACCCCTATATATAAGTTAGGATGAAACCAAGATCGTGGGACAAAGTTAAACGTACCTAATCTGACTACAACAATGTGAGTTAGTGTGTGCGTATGTATGTTTGTGCGTCACATAATTATGGCATAATCCTATCTATGATATATGCCACCTCTATCTCTTTCCCTCTCCTTCTATCTCTATATCTTTCCCTCTCCCTCTATCTCTATTTATTTCCCTCTCCACTCTCAATCTCTATCTTTCTCCCTCTCCCTCTGTTTGTATATACTTCCCTCACAATCTATCTCTTTCCCTCTCTCGCTCTCTTCTCTCTTTCTATATATCTCGCTCTTCCGAGATCTCTCTTCCTTTATTTCTACATACTTCCCACTCACTCTATCTCTCCCTCTCACGCTCTCTCTCTCCCTTTATCTCCTTTCCTCTTCCTTTTTCTCTCTCCCTCTTCCTCTTTCGATCGCTCTTCCTCTTTTTCTATATGTACCCTCGCAATCTATCTCTCTCCCTCTCTCGCTCTCTCTCTATCTCTCTCTTCCTATATATTTCCCACTCACTCTATCTCTCCCCCTCACTCTCTCACGCTTCCTTTATCTCCTTCCCTCTCCCTTTATCTCTCTATCTATATACTTCTCCCTCAACCTCTATCTCTCTCACTCTATCTCTCTCCCTCTCCGTCTATCTCTGTCTTTATCTCGTATCCATTATTATCTATCCCCTTGCCAAATTGCATTACGATCCGTTCAGCCGTTTATTGTGGTCCGTAGGGGGTGCATCTAAATAATACCTCATAATTTCCACCCCTTGCTTTGCCCCCTTTAGGGATGATTTAGCGAAAAAGCTGAAACCCGTATTTCTTTATTTCTTACCAAAAGCCTAAATATAAATTTTCAAACTCCTAACTTGAAGAATTATTAATTACCCATACAAACTTTCAACCCTTATTTCATCCCCTTCGAGAATATTTTTTGAGACAAAAGATAGCCTATGTCCGTCTCGTAGGTCCATTCTATCCCTATACCAAATTTCATCGAAATCGGTCCAGCCGTTTGAGCGTGAAGAGCTAACAAACATACACACACACACACTCACAAACTTTCGGCTTTATAATATTAGTAAGATAAGATTTTGAGTGTGGATCACCTGATTACGCACTTGGTTAAGCGCTATTGACGTTCATTTATGAATACGGCCCTTCATGACCTACGTTTAAAAAAAAAATAAAAAAATAAGTTCACTGACCCGTTCTTGTGGGCGGCCCTGGAGATGTAGGAGGTGTCGAGATGCCACACCTTGGCGGCGTGCTCCACGGAGCCCGTGCCCGTCAGCAGCACGTCGTAGCC
The DNA here is from genome assembly GCA_905147375.1 of Hylaea fasciaria. NCBI lineage: Eukaryota > Metazoa > Arthropoda > Insecta > Lepidoptera > Geometridae > Hylaea > Hylaea fasciaria. The sequence continues at coordinate 8,227,115 of LR990202.1, read as the reverse complement.
CGGGTTGAACTCGTCCCACATTATTTCGCTCACCGCCATCGCTACTATGTTCCTGTAACGGTAATAAAATGTCACATACATTATATCCATACTGATATTGTAAATGCCAATGTGTGTGTTTGTTAAGTTTTCACGTTCGATGAATTTTGGCATTCAGATAGATTAGACCTTGGAGAAAGACATGGGAGATTTTTTATCGGTATAAAATGTAGTCCGCGCAGACTGTCTCGGGTTAGTTGTAACTACAAACTATAATTGTGTAGTTAACTATGAACACACGCAACGAATTTAAAAGACTCTGAACACAGGCAGTTTCTACGAACATTCCAAGATGTTCAGTAACAAAAGACAAAGAGAAAGCGAGAGAGAGAGAGTGGGAGAAAGAGGGGGAGAAAGAAGTAGAAAAATAGATTAAACTTTTGCGACACAGCTTGTAGCAGGACGTAAGCGTTATCAATCGAATATTCAAACTTCTAGAGCGCTTCTAGTCTAGATGGGTGCGTGTAAAAGTTAATATAGTCAACTAGGTGACAATACCGGTAATAAAATTACACCAAAGGTTGATAATACGCCGTTTCAATCTCTAAACACGCATACAAGTTATGAGCGGCGTAACATTTTGCAGTCAACTCACCCTCTCCAATTATCCAAGTCGAATACATGGGTATTGGTCTTCATGTCGACACAGATGACTCTGCTGTCGTCCGTTGACACGAACAGCAGCGAGCCCGCCTTGTTGACGGCGAAGGCTAAGAAGGCGAGCTGCCGCTTGATGGCCAGGCTGCTCACCACCACTTTAGACTCTAGGGTGTTGTTGCCCATGCCTATTGTGATGGTGTGCTGTGTCACCTCTGTACTGCTTAGGGTTAAGATTTTGTTGCTACCTGAAATGTGGGGTTTAGTGATGTTAGTGACTGATAGGGGGGGATATAGTTTTTATTACATGTTTGACGGTAGGATTGGGAAGCGTAGTCGTGAGATGTTAGTCGGTTTTTTATGGATTTTGATTAGAGTTTTAACTGATATAGTGTAACAAACACCAAACTATGCAATGATGTATTTTCTAATAAATTTCATAGACTTCATATTATACGTAACTTTTTCAAACCGTATTTAGTGGAGCAAGGCGCACAGATTTATTGTATTTTTTAGTTATATACATTAAACCAAAAAACTAAAACTAAACGAATTGAACCAAAGACAGACCGCTTGCGGATTGTCCAAATGTATCCAGATCTTATGCTTCCATAAGATGCATGCACAAAGGGAAATAGACCTTCAGGAGTAACACAGTGATGTCAATTTTACCTGGCACCGCCAGCACGTCTCGCACTTCCTCCATTTCCAGGTCTCCCTCGAAGGTCATGACTCGGTTGCTTGTGTTCAAATCGAACACTTCCACTCCTTGCTTCGTGCCCACCGTCGCCACTGCTACATATCTGTTCAACGTAATGAACACTGTATTGGTGTAACCATTTTACCATCGTTTTTTGCGTGTGACCAAATTACACTAACCTTTAGGTACCTACTTCTTATTTAACATATTGATATAAAACAATATTTAGTATTTATCTTCATTGATGGATCGATTTTAAGGACAAATAAGTTCAAATAGTATTTTTTTGTACTTTTTGAGACCTTTGTCACCCTTTTTTATGATTTCTTTTACAGCGAAGATGGCTGTCTGTAGCAAACAATACTAAAATATACGTTTCTTTGTTACACTTTAAATACTACCACTATTACAATTTATCTACTATGATTACAACTGACCTATCACTATAACAACTCAACTATCACTATTACAACTTACCTATCACTATCACAACTGAGCTATCACTATTACAACTGACCTATCACTATTACAACTGACCCAATCACTATAACAACTCACCTATCATTATTACAAGGCACACAGCACACCAGAAAGCATTCGCTATCGAAGCCATTGATGACGGAAATGACGTCACCAGCGGGCGAGTACAGCAGCACCTGGTGGTCGGTGTGGGTGATGAGGAAGTCCTCGCCGGCGCTCCAGCGGCAGTTGCGGATGGCGCCGAGGCGGCTGTCCGGGGCGATGGTGACGTTGCACGGGAGGTTGTTGTTGTGGAACTCTTCCGACTCTGAAACGGACACTGAATTGCTTGATCCATTTCATACAATGCCTATCAATACTATAGAAGAAGGGACACTCTGTCTATTTTTAAATTGGAGCGAGAGGCGGATCGGGAGTTTGTTTGACAGTTTGAGCGTGTTGGGTGACCTATTGGGTACAAACGTAGTATCAACGCGGACGGCGCTATTGCTTCAAATACAGTTTCGCTTGTCTGTGGTTCGGTTCACCCGTTTGTATGTAGTGACCACCCTGTGCCCATCCTTGAAATATTAGTCAAAATGTATATTCTTTTGATCTATAAACTAGCTGCTTTTACCTAATATTTCATTACCTAAATCGACAGCCTTTGGATGGACAGATTCATGCACATTATGATGGACAGGAGGCGCACAAAAAAAAAAAGATTAATGGTTATTATACTATGTAATTATTAGTAACTTTAAATGAAATTATTTACCCACCTTCTTCAATAATATCTTCAGTGTCCGATGTGTCGATATCTTCGATGTTCCACAGTTTGATCGTTCCATTGTAATACAGTACGGAGATGACGCGATAGTTACTGGAGACAGCCACTCCTATCCACTTCACCGGGTGACCGTGGGACGCTGTATTATCTATATACTCCTTCTTCAGTTTGTTTGTGGGATTGTGGAAGAACTGAAACGAGTGATATAGGTAAGGGAGGAATTCGACAGACGACATCAATAATAGAATGGAAAATACCTTAGTTTGTAATAAAAGTAAGTAAATAGTATGTATATTGTAAAATGATAGGACGATATTTTTGATATCGATGGTTGGAACCGTACTACAGGCCCAATTGAAAATGAGTTCAGAGGTGTAACTGCTAAGTTCAGAGGTGTAACTTAAGCCTTACTAATATTAGACTATGAGAGCTTTCACACGACTCCAAATGCGGAAAGTCTCTCTCTCTCTTTCTCTCTCACACCAACTCGCGATATCGGGAATATCCTTCTAGGCTAGAAATTCTAGCACTAAGTTTCTATCTGTATGGCCATCGGATTCGACTATCATCGATTATAGCAGCCCGCCACTACCTGACTAAACAATCAAGCAAACAAGCATGGTTACCTTGACAACCCCGGTCTGCGTGCCCACCAGTATGTAGTCTCCGAGGAAGCAGACGCAGGTGATGCCTTCCTTCACGTCGATGGTGGAGTGTCTGATGCCGTCCACGTCTTGTTCGTGCCTATAGGCGCAATAAACAAAACAAACTAAAAGACAAAATAAAATGAAGTAACTTTTTTGAGTCAGTTCTGCATCAGTGTTATCCATTGTGATTTCTATAAAATATGACATCGGGTTATTTTTGTATACCTTAAAAAACTTTAGATATTGCATTCATCATTTTAAAATTTAATTTGTGATTTAATGTTTTTATTATTATTCTTTTATCTTATATTTATTTTTAGGTATTCAGGATTCGCCAAACTATATAAAACTTTCGTTTTGTTTATTCAAAGTTTGTAAGGCACAGCAATATTATTAAGCAACTTTTCATCCGTGCGGAGTAATAAAATAGGGAAAGTCTGGCTCTAGTCCGGGTACCCGTTAAACTAACCTAAAACTACAGTTCAACAGCTCTAAAACGATCATCGTCCCTCTCTTATCCCTAAAGAAATGGACAGATTTCTATCGGTCTTACTATAAAAGATTTAAACTAGAGTTAAACAGATGAGTCTAAACATTTTCACTACAAATCGACGTCTAACCCTCGCTTTTTCTAATTCAACAATGTAGAATGATCAGGAATGCCAGGATTGAGTAAGAAAACGCGAGTGATACACGTCGATTTTGTCCAACGATTTTTTTATAAACCTCCGTTTAACTCTGGTCTAATCTTTTGTGGTGAGACGGTGTAAGTTAAGATGGACCACTCACAGAAACTCGAAGTACAGTTCGTGGTTCCGACAGCCCCGCTGCGCGACCCCCGCCGCCTTGGCGTAGAGCGCGCCGGCCGCCGCGTGCTGCAGGATGCTCTGCACCAGCTCCGTGCCCTGGAACCGGTGCAGGTCCGTGCCGTGCGTCATCAGGTGCGCCTTGATGCTGCCCACCAGCTCCAGGTCCAGCTCCTGCGACACGACGGAGAACTGTACCTCTGATAAATACAATTTAAACGGGTCTAATTTGCGCACAAAGTAATATCAAAATATATAATTTTGACATACCTCGACGTTTAAATTAGACCCGTTTAAATTCTAGTTAACTTATTCAGTACGCGAAAGTTTAAGAACTTCTACTTCTGCTGTCAATACGTTCCCAGCTCTCTGAGGCCTCTTCTAGTTGGGAGATTGACCGTATCTACGACTGTGGTTTGTCTTAATATCCACCAACCGGTATTGAATTTTTTTTTTAAATTTATGTCTAATTCTTTGTGCCCCTCTACAGCCTAAACTACTTGACGGATTTCAACATTTGAGGTATCGTTATTGGCTTCGTAGATAAATGATCTATTCACAAAATGACTCCCATTCGTTTATGGACCTATTCGCGGTATACCTTATTCTAAAACTGCCCTATTCCGGAAATATTCTATTCTACTAAGGGCTTATTCGTACAAATAATTTTTCCAAAGAAATAATACTCACCGAATCGACGATAAAATTCTCGTACTTCTGTAGATCGAGGATCACATCGGCCGGCCCGGTCAGTCTCACTTTGTTCCCGAGAAACTTCAAATCCAAAAACAGTTTTCTAAACAAACTCCATTTCTGATCGTAATTCTGCGCGTTCAGAATATGGTAGCCGACATAAAACGCTATATATCCGTCGTCGACGATCTCCACCGGCGCTTCGGTCTTGGTATACCCATAGCTGTTCAGGAAGCTGTCATGCAATCTCCTCCTGTCGTCGTCGTTCAAACACGTCCTGAGATAGTCCATGATCAGATCGTGAACTTCGTACATGTAGTTTCTCATTTCTCTATCGTAGTTCGCTATGATGAGAGACTTGCTTTTTAATTGCTGCATTATTGAGTTGACTTCTTGCACGTTTTTGTTCCACAGCTTGGCGAGCACTTTAGCTGACACCTGTACGTTGTCGGGCAGGATTGCTAGCTTCTTGTACAGAGGCCGGACGGTGTCGTTGAGTGAGTTTATACACATCTCGATAGTCTTCATGGGGTTGCGGTTAGGTTTTGTTATGAAGCTGAAAAATTACAATGAGAATGTTAATAATTGAAGACGCTCAGGTATTGTTCACAGCTAACATATTATAGTAACTGAAAGTGAGCAAAATTACTATTGTTGTAGCATTGATGTATTGTTGGTTTCATTGGTGTGAATTCTAAGTTTAGGCTAACAATACGTTTTGTGTGAAAACTGTCTAAATGCCAACAATTAAAACGGTTCAACAAATAACATTTCTATTTTTAACACATTTAGATAGAGCTACAGTAAAAAAATACAAACACATTTTTAAAAAACAACGCCTCATTGGTCTTAAATATGATTTTCATGAAAGTTACTTAACTTACATCCAATGGCATATTCAATTAGGCGATTATAATGACCACTACGACGATTACATGTCAGAATCTTATTGAACCCTAAAGCCTAGGGTGGACACTCCATACCTCAAAAGATACTCAAAGCCACGGAAAAGAGACACCATGCTCAAAAATGTCATACAAAATCCCAATCATGGTATCTCACTTTAATTGAATTTCCCTTCTTTTAGGCTATTCATATAAGTATTCTGTGTCTAAAGTTATAGTATCGTGTTGATACTCACAAAGAATACTCTTTCCTCTCTAATTTCTTGACATACTGATCCCAGAGCCTCGGATCGTCTTTCAGCCGCTCCTTGTTTTCAGCCAGCTGAGCCCCGATCAGGGTTATGTGGAACGGGCTGCCCTTGCAGAGCTCGTGCAGCTTCTTGGCCTGTCTGGGCAACTTGGAGACCGGCTCGTCTAGGAAAGAAGCGAAGAGCTCTAACGACTCCGCCTTTTGGAAGTTGTTTTCTACCTGTGGGAGAATGTTGATAGGGTATATATTATTATTTTGCTCCACGCATTGCTGTCTAGAGATCACTATGATTGCTTATACCGCCCATTGTGATTGTTAATCAGTTTTTGATCTAGATTTTAGTTTTTGTTCTATATGGTGGTGGTGGTCTTTGTCTTTGTTCTATACCCTATTCCTGGTGTCTATCTTGTCCATCCAAAGGTAGTCTGGTAGAGATCGCTTTAAACCGCTCATTGTACCTATTTTTAAGTTTGTCTTTGCTGTGTTCTATACATTTTGGTGTCAATATAAAGTTATTTGTCGATCAATATGGTGTTTTATCAATATGGGTGTTAATTGAATGTGAAATTATGTGTCTGTAAACGGCATCCACGACACAGGAACAATCTTAGTGTGGGGCTATATTTATATAAAAAAGTTATTTTTATTAAAAGCTAAGTTTCTATGCTATGATGAAAGTGCAATGGGGATTGCACTGGGTACTGTACTTTTAACATGATGCGAAAACCAATCCTAACTCTATATAAAGCTAGGGCCAGGCGATCGTCAAATCTTTAAATTAAATCTATCATCTTACCTTAATAATTTGACTCTGATAATTATCAACCACACCCGTATCCCTCGTGGTAATCAATATCTTGCATCCAATATCGAACGCGTCCAGACATTTCCTATCGTTCACTTCATCTAGCACCAACAGAGCTTCCTTCAGCGGCGGCTCCGAGAATTGCACCTTCAGCTTGTCCCTGTAGTCTTGTATGTTCAGATCGAAGTTAGACAGAGATAAGCTGTCTCCGTTCGAGCCGATACTAGACATAGAAGTCGACGAGATCATCATGAAGGAGTTGTGTTTGAAAATCGCTGAGGTTTTTCTAAGTAATCTGAAATATGAATTAAGGACCTGTAGGCAACGAGCTTCCGTAAAATGGGCGGTTTTTTGTCAAAAAGTTAAGCTGTAATTACAAATATTTATAAGCCAGAAAAAATACAGTGTATAGCCAAGTGTTTCAGTTAGCTAATAAATCAATAATATTGGACTAAAGTTGTCTAGTATCTTGAGAAAAAAATTCACGAGAAAGGACCCGAAAAAAATCTTTCGTCACATAATGCTCAACATTTTCAGCGACAACTATCATATTTTTTGGAACCATAAAAAAGGCAATTTTATTTTCCAATGAAATTTGAATTTTCCAATGAACTGAATCGATTCCGTTCTTCTAAATTAATAAAAACGACGAGAATATGATCAGTTTGAGCGCGTACTAGGCGGCTCAGTACCCGCTACGGCGTTTCAGAGAGAGGACGTATGTCGCTGTTCCTCAAAATTTTCTCGTCGAATTTACTGTTTGTTCTCCAAAAAAATAAAGCAAACAGAATCTCTACATGGTATACAACTGGTTTATTTACTTAGTTGCCGTAAATGACTTCCTTCGACGATTACTAAACTTTTATTATAACCTATAATACTTTGTATTTATTCTCCATTGTGTGTAAAGAATAATGGCTAATATGACTATTCTTGCACCACCTGTAACTGAAATTAGCAGCAAAAACGCGTTTTTATATTGTTCACTTAAATAAAACTGGGATTTCTTATGATAGTTTGGAGTTAATCAAAGGAGCAGATTATGATTGTATATTAAAATGAAGATGTAGTGAACTTCCGTTTTCCATAATGGCGGATCTGGCGGATGCATATTCTGACGTTTTATTTTTAGCACACTTCCAGTAATCTTTCTGCTCAGCTATGAGCCAGTTTTTTCAATGTTTTTGCTTCGCACGATTTGTGCATTTAGTCACTGTCAAATATTATACTGTAAATTCGAAAGTAACACTGTTTCTCTGTTTGTCTGTTTATTTGTATGTTTGTTTGTTTGTTACTTTTTATGGCTAAGCGGCTGGACCGATTTCGATGATATTAGGTATAGAGAGACAACAAAAATGAAAATGAAATTTGGTAGGTATATGGGAGAAGGAAAGATGAGGACCTGGGGAGATGGGGAGATGGAGAGCAGCAGCTGGAGAGATGAGGAGATGGGAGATCGGAGATGGATGAGGGATGGGAGATGAGATATTGGGAGTTGGGGAAAAAAGCGATGAGGAAATAGGAGGATAGAGATATTGACAGAGACGTGACGTGCCCGATTGATTTACAATAGCATACAAAGTTCACGCATATTGTGTTCTTACTATAGCTGAATTCGATTTAAATGCAGACGAAGTCGCGGGAAACAGCTAGTATTCCATATTTTTACAACCTCGTGGTAAAGTAAATTTACAGTCATAGCCACGATTCAGTAAACTTTACTGAAACTAGCTTTTACGCGCGACTTCATCCGTATATGAAAAAGCAACTGTTTAGAAAATAAATATTGAAGTCTTTGTATCTCTATCCCTGTCCCTGTCCCTTTCCTTTTCCCTATCCTTAGTCTTAACCTTTATATATTATCAAGAGCCTAAAATAATGAAGTGTCAGATCACCTACTTGAGAAATTATGAATTGCCCATATAAATTTTCAACTCCTATTTATTTGGATTCTAAGATCCCTATTTTTTCTGACGAAAAATAGCCTATACCCATCTCATAGGTCCAATCTTGGTCAAGATTGATTCAGCCGTTTAGACGTGAAAGGATGGCAAAAACTAAAAAAAAAACCAACAAACACACACACACAGTTTCGCATTTATATGATCTTAGTACGGATGCCTGACACTGGCTAAATGCACAAATCTTTTACTCCGTCATTGTCATTGTCAAAATATACTTATATCAAAAAGAAAATTATGGAAGTGGACTAAAGAGGATGTCTTGTATCAAATGGACTTGACAAACGCGCATACCAGAAGGGACCAACACTAAATAAATTTAATACAACTTATTTAGGTGTGACTCCAATAATTCGTGCGGCATTCTAAATTTGATAGGATTATAGTCAAGGAGGTAATAATTTATGTAATGCTGGCGGTAATAATTCTTTAGGAACGGAACGTAGCATCTCAGACCGCTCGGCCAATCTGACATGTCATTACAGTGTCGAAATAATTGAATGCTTCAGACTAAAGCCTACGTAGTAACTATCTAGTAATCTGTGCTAAGGCCACGTGATGCCGTTAGTAAGAGTATAATAATTATGAATTAGCGTTTTCGACTTGCCGTGAGCGCGGAGCCAGCGTGGCGCGCGGCCCGGCCAGGTAACTTTCATCTTCTAAAATACATGAATCGCTCCTATATTAGCGCCTTAATGTTGTTATTATTGGTCTGCATACCTAGTGTGAGTATTTTGGGCTCGATATAGTACGCCTCAACTAGCGCTTTGTATGAAGAGTGGCCACACTATCGTCATCGTCAACGGCCGAATCCAAAATAAACCAAAATAAAAAAACAAGTGAACGTCAAAAATCGGGATATTCAACGGCAATGCCAATGTCATATCCCGATTATGTGGCCACACTTACGGCGAACTTCAAACAACGGGATAATCAATGGGATATCACGACAGGTGTGGCCCGTCCATCAGAGTCGAGGAAGGTGTATGTACTTAGTCTGTAGAGCGATGATGTCGTCATCAGTCTTGCAGTTCCCCAGGTCGAGCCAGTACACCGCGGCTTTGAAGGAGTCGGTGACCAGCCTCGGGTGCGAGCGCAGGGCTCCGACGGCGGCGCAGGTCTTGCCGGAGCCCGACATGCCGTGCAGCGCCAGCACCCGGTGCCTCACCAGCACCTTCAGCTTCTCGGCCACCGTCGATTCCTTGGAAACAAGAGATAAGATAACGACTCTTTATTCCCCTCCAAGACGTATATATAGAGAAAAGTATAAAAATAAACACTTGAAATAGTTGATTGAGAAATTGGGTTACATTCTCATCTGTTCCCATTCAAAGACAAAGAGTTATGACGACGTCGCGTGTGTGCGATCGTATGTTTTATTCCTGTCCATCTTAAGGTTTCCTGTAAAAAATTGTTACAGGTGGTAAGGGCACCCTTTGTAAACATGTTACAACAAATTGTTAATAAACTCGTAAATAGAAATACAAAACGCCACGTTTTCGGATTCCCTACAAAACTCCCAAATGTCAACCTTTGACGTTCACATTAAAATACAGTAAAACTGAGATAATAAGAAAAAGTTGAGCCTTACCAATACAGCCCTTTTCACGTGATGGTCAGGCAGTCTGGGCACGTCGCCCTTACTGAGGCTGTCCTCGAAGCTCTCATTCATGTCGGTCTCAGTGCTCTCCATCTTCAGCTTCATCGCCAGCCAATCGTAGTCCTTCTCCAGACTCTCCACGAAGATTTTGTATTTCAAGTTGTTACCGGTTTGCATGAGCGTGTCCAGGAGATCTCTCGTGCGGTGTGTACGGCTCGACTGAAAGAGACAAATTAGTGTCGGTTTCACATTCTATACGGAATACGGATAGATATTTAAATATTTAGACGAGTAGTTAGTTGTGTTTTCGAGCTCGATATAGGCGACATTATTAACTAACATCCTAAAGCAGTATGTGTACCGATTTGGACGATTCTGAGTTTTCCCGTAGGAACACTGTGTTTTTTTCGGGATCAAAACATACTGCGTAACTCGGGAATAGTGCAACTTTATGCTACTGAAAGAATTTTCAGAGTCAGATCATTACTTGTGGGGATTAGTCGTAACAAAATTTAGCTCTTTTATGAGTGTAGATTAAAAGGTAGACCTCCAACGCCCAATGTATTCTCATATACATTTTATGAAGATTAGTTACGTATAGGTCTTCACGTAAACTACTTGAATATTCGCTTTGACAAGTCGTAAGTCAAAGGCGGTGGCCACACTGCCTTCTACCATGCCACTTATGAGATGTAGGTAATAGGTGGTATGTTAAGTTAACCAATAAAAATAATTGCCTTCTACGACTGAATTGAAGGCAACCGCACTCCACAATGCATCAGATGAGCAGCGAAAGCTTGCCTATATTTTTGTTAGTAGCGTTGACTTTACCGTGTTCGTAGCGTTGACTTTATGTTCGTAGCATTGACTTTACCGTGTTCGTAGCGTTGACTTTACCTTGTTCGTAGCATTGACCCGCTCATATTCCTCCGTGGAGAAGTATCCCTTCTCGTAGAGGCGATCCTGGATGTCGGCGACGTCGAGATCGTTGGTTATCGCCTTGTACTGCTGCTGCAGCACCCTCCTGTACTTGGCATCCATCTTGCCATGGGCATCTGAAACATCCGAAATCAGACTTTATAAAATGCTGCCTTATGCCTTACATGCATCCGGGGCATCCGAACAACTCTATACACGGGCGAAATTAATAATCAATCCTAATCCAAAATTTTGCTATCTGGGATTGATATTACAATCGATTTTAGAGTCAATACCGTGCCAATAACCGATCCGTGAATTGGTTTATAAAGGCACGCAGATTGGTGATCGACCGAACGACAGGCAGCAATCCAAGATCGATTACAATCGATAGGAGATACAATATTAATTTCGGGCGATAATGATTCGGTATAAAACTGCCGGATTTGTACTGACACAAAAGCTAGTTTTATCGATCGGCCGCAAAACAGCGGTTTTATTTAGCTTAACCCGTTTTGTTTTTTGTTTATTTGATTTATTTTTTACTTGTTAGTTCTGGCTTTAGCAGTTTTACCTGCTCGTTTAGTAGTAACAGCTAACTATGCCGTCGTGTGACCCCATATCGGCCTTAACTCCTCAAGAAAGTGGCAACAGCTCCTGATGCTGTCCAAACCATTATTCGAAGATGGCAAACGGTAACGATACAAGCCTTCTCTCATAGAGAGATAAGTTATGTTACTGATTGATAATTTATTTTATTTTGTACTGATGTTTTGGGACTAGCAACAACTCCAATTAAATGTTATTTTCCTCGTTGATTTAATTATATAAATGACAAACTTGGTTTCATACACAGGATGTGCATTGTGCAACATGACTCATTTTGTTTTAAATAAGGTTTTTGTTTATAAGTTGTTGCATGTAACGTTGGTCAAGCCTCAAACCTGCTAACTACTGAACCGCGTTATCTCTAGCAAAATTGGCGTAGGCGAAAACGTTATTATAAGCATAGTTATAGAGGGTAAGACATTAGCTAGTCAGTTGATAATCTTCGAGTGGTATTATCGTTACTTCACCACTGTGATAACTATGAACATACTTTGACTAAGAACGGGTTCGAACTTGCTCTCGTTTCTGACTATCGGCTTTTATGCTCGCAAGCTCTTCCCAGTAATCCGACTCAATGGCACGTTTTGTTACTGTAAGATCACGTTTTGTAGATGCACTATATTACATCCCCACAAAAGGTATTGCAACATTTGCAACCTGTGCCCCCAAAATGCGCACGCGCTTCTTGCGTGCTATTGGTTAACTTGATTGATTGTTGCCGAAGAGTATCACCGCCACCGCGGTAATGACAACTTTGGAACCGTATTATAGAAACTTTTGAAAGAAGACTTATTTAAAGCGTTACTATAATTACTCACTCACCGCTATAAATTTTAATGATCCTCGTCAGAGTCTAATACACAAAAACTAGCGACAATATCAAACATAAAAAGAAAAATCACATCAAAGCACGTCCGGCTCGCGCCGATTCCGAATAACAAGTCGTCAGGTGGACGAATATTTTTAGTCTGATGGCAGTGTTCAATCTTCGCTGATTCACGACCTTGAGTATTACATACCGCCTACATAACAAGATAAGTAAACAGTTAAAACACCTAAATGATCGGCAAGGTGCGTTGACTTCTTACTACAAACCTACGTGGCGAGGCATGGGCTTCGAAGGTGAACCTATCCGTGCACTCCGGACACAGATGAACATAATTAGCATAAATTTTAAACCATATTGTACGCGAATGAGGAATATGTGAAATATTTATTGCGCGGCAACAATGATTACTAATTAGAACAATACTATCTATATACGGTGATGTCATTGGTTCTTGTAGTCCTGGATGCGACTTTGTTTACACCTAGCTGCAATGAAGCGATGGGGAAAAAGTTCGCAGTAACTGTACTTCTTTGCGTTAGTATGGGTAGGTAGATGTTTGTACAGGTCAAATCTTGCAAGTAAATTTTGACTCAGTTTTCATTGTCAATTGAATTGTAACTTTGCATACTTGCCCAACTAGTATGAATAGCATGAAACGGACACTGGTAGAATTGTGACAACTAGCCACAAAAGCCATAATCAAGAAGTCAAGTCAAGTCAACTCGTAGTATGAAACTCCGAATAATCGAGATGCAACCCGCTACATAGCCTGATAATCAATTCTGTCGATCACCAGCAAAAGGAAAAGAAGTCATCAAGTTACAGGCAAAAGATTACATGTTATATACCTACCTACCTACTTGTTATGTTGCTTCTGATGTGGTGAACCATATATGGAAGATCCGTTAGTCATCGAAACTTAATTATAGTGGCCAGTTGAAAGCACAATATTTTTTGTATCACGAAATTATTTTCTGTGAAATGCAATTCTTGCATAGCAGTGCGTATCCTTTACCTCGTAAGTAAATTAACATTTCGTTTCACATTGCAACGATTTGTATGCCAGGGTCAGTCGTTATCTATTGGTGTTTTCTAGTCATCAACCTATCAGTAGTTACAGGAAGTCGGTTAAGTGACGTGATAACGTAAGTAACAAATATGTAAGGTAATATTACTTTGTCAAGATCGCTGATTCATTGCAAATACTCATATTGCCTTAGCACTATGGTTCTATTTAAGGCTGTTATCATAAATTGCAGTTATGTTAACTAAAGTAGTGTTTGGGGTAATCATAACATATATATATATTATAGTCATAACATCTTCTATAGATAGGTAATCTATACAAAAATAAAATTGTAGTGTGTCTGTTTGAAAAACACAATAACGGCTTTTTACAAAATTGCAATATTTTTATATTTTGTCAATCTATTTGTTCCGGCGAATCTCCGAAATGGCTTTTTCTCCGATTGGGAGATGCTGATGTTACAAGGAGTAACAACTAATAATTAATTATTTTGTAATTAAGTAAATGGCTCTTGCAGGTGCCAGGTTGCCCACGCGGGTGAAACCGCGAAGTGTGGCTAGTTCTAAAATAAATATACCCTCTAATATGCTACTCCTTGTAACATCCGCTATCTGCCAGTGAAATCCTCGCCAATATGAATATGTGATTTGTCAAAAAAGTCCTGAGATTTTGATCTATTCTCAGAGAGTGAGTGAGAAAGAAAGCATGGTCACGGAACAGAACAAGGAAGAGCATTGCCCATAATTCAGCTCACTGGCCTACCTCATGTTAGTTCATGGCAATCATATTGTTGACCTTGGGCAGATATAATATAAACATACCAAATGTAGCATGCCAATACCACACGTTCTTACATTAGACCTGTATTAACCCTTTGATTAACCAATGCCAGACATAATAGATGTTTAGTTGTTACATGGTCCATATTATGGACCAGTGCAGGTGTTGTGTTGTTAAAAAATGTTAGTGGAACATCTTCCAGTTCACACACATGGCCTGGCTGTTTTAGACTCTTTGATACTAAAATTATACTCCTCAAGTAACAATTATTACGATTAAAGTTTTTTTGGTCAGATAATAAATCTAGTTAGCAATTACCTCTTAGTTAATTCCTTAGTGTACCTTAGCAAAAAGCTAACAATGCATACTTCCAGCTCAGAAGGTATACAATTGTCATAATTATTTATAAATTTGGATTTAGTATGCATAATATTCTATTTAAGGAAAGTCATTCAACAAAATTATTCATCAACCAATTTTGTGGTGATGACTTAAGTATACCTACATAAAAGTCTTGGAAACCTTGTTACTAGCAAAACCTAGTATATAATATAAATACCTAGATATTATGTAAATGTTCGTTAAAATCCTATTATTTCTAGGAGCTCAATAATTTATAGTGAGTTTTAAGCAATATATTTATTAACTTAACAGTATGCAATGTGTTAATGAATCAAATGATATTTCACTGGTTATAATTAGAATTATCATCATTCAGTAATTATTACTGTTACATGTTAAAAAATTTAAATAATTACTCACACAAAAATTCCATCCTCTGCCTAATAATCATGACACTGAAATTGCAGTCTTTAGTGAGAGTAGTAGAATGGTAGTTTTATGATACTGAGTATTTTATTCAGCTCTTAATAACTTGGATGTACACTACATACAGGCCAAAAACGACTATACATTTACCTTATATGTGACTGCCACCAATATGGACATGGGTGAACATGTGCATGTATGATGGATGTGTGTGTATGTGACATAGCATTTCCTAGTAGAATAACACCCGGTTTCTGAAACGTCAGCCAACTTTGACTGCAGATTAATTATATTGCCATCCTTGTCATTTGTTTGGTGTCAGATAGAGACAACAATAGTTTTAATCTACAGTCAATGCCAACAAACGTTCCAGAAACTGGGGATGAGCCTCTCATCACCACCAGAATCAATACAATGGCACAGAATACCCTAGAAGAAGGGACCCTCTTAATTCAGGAATTTTGTGTGACATTTAAGCATGTTGGCTCTCTTCTGTGGCGTTGAGCACCTTTTGAGTATGGAGTGTCCACACTTGGACACCGGGAGAGATACTAGTTGTGTGTGAGTGTATGAAGAGTTAATGTTTGATACATTGATATAACTATTGATTCACTGACTTCATTAGGAGCTAAGTCCTTTAAGGGCCATTGACTTGCAAAGAAGATTAGGAGACTTAGATCCTTAGAGACTCACTTAGGTCCGCCATGAAATGCCAATGTTAATGGGCATGTCAGTAACAAAAATTCAGTATAATTAGTAGCTATCTTCCGAGTGGAATAACTGATTTCAATAAAAGAAGTAATCTACAGGTACTGAAACAGACCCAAATATAAACTTATTTATTTAGACAAGGATCAAAGAAGGCTCGCTTTAGCCTGGTTCGTACATACAAGAATGCCGGCCCAGTGGTTCATGGTTAAATCATATTATACCTGTTCCCAGATACCCATATTGTATTTCTGTATCTGTAACATTATTGTTTTGGTCACAACCTATATTGTGTACCTATATTGTGATTGGAATATAGTTACTGATTACCAATTAATCACTCGCTTCTAATTCCTTTGTAGTTATAGATATACCCTATATACAAAAGTGCCATTTGAGGAATATGGTTAATTCATTTTGTGTTTTACCAGCCAGTCCCATACACCGTAGCAACATTATAAAAACTTTTCTGTGACACATAAATAAACTAGCTGTAAACTAACTTTGGCATAGGCATTAGTGTATCTAATAAACAGGCTGATAATGATTAAACTTCACAAACTTGACTGTTACAGAGAGATCACACAATGTAAGGTAGGTATAATCAAAATTACATGAAGTTAGTAAGCTAAGCCATGATCGGTTATCTCGATCCATCATCTCACTCTCTCCACCTGCACTCACATTTTTATTAGCAATGTGTGGATGCAACATAAGTGATGGTTCTCTCAGTCTTCGCTTAATAATATTTTGTCTCTGTCTCTGATATGTGGTACAGGCAACAACATCTCAACTCAACTGTTTATTAATTATATTGTGTCATATATATATTACAAATTCTACCAAAACTTCAGTAAAAGTTGTGGTAGTTCATAGAGTTACTTCCCGAAACTTTTACGCTCATGTTCACTAAGGCAAGTCTTATCTAGTGTAAAGCAGAAAAAAACTTTAATTGCACTACAAAAACTTTGTTTCACTAATTTAACAGGGTATACAACATTATATTTTAAACTTTTTTCTGTGTTTTTAATTTATTTAAACCTATATGCATCTATGAAGCGATTACTACGAAAAACACATAAAAATATTTATGAAAGTTGATAAATTATAACCTGAAGATAAAACTTTACATAGTACAGCCGCTTATATTATATGAGATACTCGCATTGTGATATGTGCTGTTTTCACTGAAACATTAAGTTCCGTCTTCGTATTTTCATAAACCAATAGTGATCATATTGAGTTATAAATAAATAGCAAAGCTCTTACCAGTTCTTGTTTTCCGAGGATATTGTAGTCATGTTTTAACACACAAGTTATGGACGTAACCACGTGAAAAGAGCCATTTATGTATCTAATTCTAAACAAAGCATACAAACAAAGCGTGTGTATTTTAACGAATGCAGTTCACTTCACGGGGGAAACTCCAGTCTACCTCAGCCTGTGTAAAGTAAAACTAAAATCTAAAATAAATGCAAGCCAAGCCGATGCAACTTCACACAACAAATTGCATTTACGTCAAAGTCAATATTTTTATAACTATCAGTAAAAAGAGTGAGCGAGATCTAAATACGCATGAGAAAGAAAGAGTTACAAATATAACCATGCGTAAAATCAGTCACTAGTTCATTACAATACGAAACTGGAACAAAATTGGAATGTTATACTTGACATTGACATTGACATTATTATTTGTATTGACAGTAATTAGTTGGTGCTGCCATGCTAAAAATTTGGTAGTAAATGTAGAGCAAAGTATTCTGTGGTAGAGTTCAAAACAAATCTGCAAGAAAAGCTCTCAAAAATTAAGGGTAGGTAGGTACCAAAGATGTATTTTTTTTATTGGAGTTATGTTAAGCAAGTACCTACCTTTTCTGTACCTAACTGCAACATGGTGTCATCGATGTAATACTACCCAAAAATTGAACCTAATGGGTTTGACGAAAGTGTATACCCGAAAGGGACACACTTGGTTTATAGGGGTTGTACGTACATCGGGTACATTAATATACGTTATTTAGGTGTGGCTCCAATCAATCGTGCGAAATTCTAAAATGTCAGGATTGGTTTGCTTTTGCCGCCAAGCAAACAATTAGCGCATACGCCGACAAAGTCAAAACATCATTTGTACTATCCTACTTACTCCTAGGTCTATTTGTATACACTTGTATCTTTTCTTCCCCGGATCATGAGTTAAATGTCATATCTGTTAGGTGATTAATCTGTGATCACGGCACAGGCTCTTCGAAAATACTTGAAACTAATAGATTAATGACGTCAATGCTCTGATCATTAACTAAAGCCTGGTAATACCAGAAATACCTACCTACTCGGAATTAGTACTATTAGGTAGGTTACCTACCTAATCGTACTAATTCCTAAAATGACCTAAAGTAACGATTTAGTACCTACACGTCCGTCAGATTCCACTTTCGTCAGATAACCTATGTAGGAACCTACGGTAGGTACGTAGGTTACTTTAGGTCATTTTAGGCTTAGAAAAATAACGCAACTTTCCCTACGTCTACCTACTCTACTTAAGTCTAGCAGTCCAGTCCATGTTATTTTTAACCCCCGACGCAAAAATGACGGGAGTGGAAATGTTCTTAGCTAGGTTTGTAAAAAGCCGGCCCTAGATGGCCGCCACAAGAAAATTTAGAATTACCTACTTTTTTTCTCATAACGTTCTCAATATAATATTTATTATACTTATGTATCTATTAAATGAAAGGGCTTGTGGCCATGAATAGTAGAATAATAGGTACTATGACAAATCGGTAGGTACGTATACGTAGGTACTTATCAAATCAAAAAAAAAGAAACATTAGGTATTTTTATCAGGGGTTATTTAAATTTTTATTTATATTTATACTTGTTATCGTCTAGGTAGCCTAATCTACTTACCAACTCTCTTTCTACTTCGTAGGTTTATTTAATTTCACGCTATGTATAATTCGTAACACAATAAAGCGAGCAAAGCCACAACAAGCACTATACGGCAAATCCCAGGTAGAGCTGTAGAGCAGATGCTTATTCCACAAAGGGTGTCCGCGTTGGTAAACAGCCATTCTTTCAAGGATCAAAGCCTTGAAAGGCGCTGCGGCGGGCTAGCATTTAATAAGATTTATTGTAACCGATCTTGTTGTGACATCGACAATGGCGGGAGATCCTTACCGGTAAATCGGTAAATATTGCCATTGTGTGGTCTTGGAATTTATTGTATAGGTAAGGCGAGAAGTCAAAATTCCTACAAACACACCTGGTTGATACGTAGGTAATTGGTTTAAATTTCGTTTTGCGTTGCTATTTTTTTACAAATAAGTACATACCTACATACTTACTAGTATACCTAGGTATATATTATATTATAATGATATTTACCGCATCTACCAGTATGTACTACTAAGTAGGTACCTATACGTGACTTTTAGTTTGTTTCAGTGGCTCATTTTCGTAGAATGTCTCAATAATATATTATGCTAACTCAATAAAAAAAACAATAGGTACCTACATGCATACGAAACCATAACTTTATTCATTCTTAATCTATATGTACCGATGAATCAGATTGTAGCAAGGAGCAAGGACTGTTCTTAGGACTATTATAATCAACCGTAAAGAGAGAGAGGAAGTATTTTTTCTTATTCCCTTTGTACCGACAGAAATACTTATACCGATGTACCTATTAGATATAAGGTACCTAATAGGTAGATAATTATATACCTGTATAAGTACTTATAAGGAGGCGCGTGAAAGGTATACCTAGTGGTCCCAATCGACGGAAGCTTCATACTTCTACGTTACCTAGGTACTTTATATCTTATGCCATCATAAACCAAGGAATAGAATATAATAAATCCTTAGAAAGGTATCACGCCCTTCCTATAACTAATTTCTCAAGTTCCTTCCAACATCACCTTGACTACTCATCGAATGCGTTGATACCAGTGAATTATGATAATGCACCAATAGATAGTAAAACACCCAAGACACCGAAACTTCGAAGACACACACGTCACGAGAACATTTTAATCTTAACGACATATAAACATAAAGTTGTCTACTTTCCCGTCACTAAAAGGCGATTGTTGTTAAATTTAACGGCACATAAAATAAAATGAAATAGCCCTGACTCACGGTAACTACTACATTGACGAGTTAAGTGGTACCCACCTACGAGTAAGTACAGATGATCTAGTTAGTTTGATCTAATGAGAACAATAATTTCTGTAGAGACAACGTGGAATCTAAACGGTAGGTAGATTCCACGTTTTAGTTTTAGGGCACTTTTTCGTTGTAAGTCGTTGCTCGGTTCTTTAATTTTCCTTATCTTAGCCATAACCTAGGTATTCTGTGTCATAGATGGCGAATGCCAACACGACCCCATCTCGCCCCACTCCAGGCGGATCGACAGCTCACGGGGGGGCTCATGTTCCACACACCCCCGTGGCGGAAGGGAAGTGCGAAGGAATTTCCCCCCTAAAAAAAAAGAAGGTATTCGGTGTCATAACATAACTCATTCATTTAAATTTATTTATAACAACTACACTATATCCTAGCTAAAGTTCCAAAGATACAATTATTACCTGCATTACGTAGTAACAACGCTCAAAATTTCAATATGTAGCGGATTCATTTACTAATAATTTACTTAGGTCTTTAAAATTACAGACACCTATTAGGTTTAAGTACATATTATTAAGTATGTAGAGTTTGCAATAACCGAAGTGCGTTGTTCGTCTTCAAACTTTATATAACAAGACAATTGATAGTTCACCTTTCACTGCTTTTACTTACATTAGAGGTCTACCTACGATACCTACTACCTACTGGTCCATCTAGCGAAAGGATAACGTTAGGGCCCGTGTTCATTTCCTCGGTAAATCTGCAAGATTTGGTTAGAGCAGAATTTTTAATCCAATTTACTGATTTACAGCTGGAAAAGTTTCGGTCGGGCTTCTAGTTCAATTAGATCCAACTTCGTTACTTTCCTTTCAGAAGCGAGTTGATTTACTTTACAGCTCACACCAATTTATATATACGTATAAATACTTCCCCTACTGTTCACATTCGAAAACATGAAAAGTGTAAGGTATCTAGTGAAAATGCGGCTTATATAGATGGGCAACGTCTCTCTTACTTGTAACATATCCAGAAATAACATAAAAGTAAAAGGCACAAAGATGTTCGTTTTTAGTCCAAATGTAACTATCGGGCAGAGGCTTGGGATCGGTTACACAGATGCTTTTTCGCCGGCTAAAGCCTACCTTTACCAAAGAAGAAAGGAGTATTGTAGCCTTCGATCAGCTTTGTTGTTATTTTAGTAATGGTTCAAAGTGCTCTCTTTTTGCGAACTAACTCATAGGATGTGCCTTTTGATGGACTCTATTTGTACACTGTTGAGAGAAACTCTAGAGATGTATTTGTAGATTTTTTGCTATAGCAGTAGCTCGAAACAGATTAGGTAGAGTTTTCACATATTAATATTTAAATTATTTATTTGTAGAGAGAAACTCTAGAGATGTATTTGTGGATTTTTTGTTATAGCAGTAGCTAGAAACAGATTAGGTAGAGTTTTCACATATTAATATTCAAATTATTTATTTGTAGAGAGAAACTCTAGAGATGTATTTGTGGATTTTTTGTTATAGCAGTAGCTCGAAACAGATTAGGTAGAGTTTTCACATATTAATATTTAAATTATTTATTTGTAGAGAGAAACTCTAGAGATGTAGGTACTTACTGATATTTAGTTACAGGCTCAGAGCAGTAGCTCGAAACAGATTAATTAGGTGGAGTTACACATATTAATATTTCAATTATGAACACTCGGACGAACAATATTTAATTATTTAAGACTAATTTATTAAGAATAATTAATTATTATACTTGAAACCTTCATAGCGTTTCATTTTCAGGAGTTTCCAAAGAACTTGGTAGCCCACAACGGCGGAACAAAGGTGAACGTGACAGCTTAGTACCCGAAGCACGTATGTGATTGGTCATTTCAGTATATCTCTGTAACACGCAACGTGAATTCGCAATGAATTAGGTATACGCGAATTGTTTATAGGCCGATACGCGTGGATTTCGACGGGATTTCGAGGCATATAGTCAGGGATTGAACAATCTGATGGAGGCGCAAGGCGGATTGTGAATTTGTGACCGTATGTATACTATTGTATACCAGCAAAAGCGTTATTTACCCAATTAATCAAATTTACCTACACGTTTTTCACCAAGATTTCTATAGTTTTATTTGAGAACTTTGAGAACGTTGGTTGTTTCGACCACATCTTTCTTTTCGCTCCCACAGGGAAATTGATTATGAAAGCAAAATATATTATTTTATAAAACACACTATACCTATGAAAAACACATTTCTCCTTTATAACGACGGTGGACTGTGTTTGTTTCGCTAAAACGAATAAATTACTGCTCCTGCAATCGTTTACATAGCAAACAAATCTGTAGCGCGTTCAAGCGTGAAAAAAACTTAAATGTTATTTAGTATTCGTTGTATTTGATTTAGCAAATGTATTGGATTGCAACATAAAGGTCGGTCGATAGTAGATACTCGAATGTATTTACATTGAACATTGATAAAATGAGATGGGGGACATACTTTTTTCAGTGGGACAGTATGATATTTATATTATATATATACCTAAATAAATAAATGAATAAATTGATAGTTAACTAGTAGATACTTCAATGATGCACAGTTGCCTTGTTAATTAATCAAAGTGAATTCCGTTAATAAATAAAATCCCAATATTCTTTATTCAGTGTTTACGACGACCATAACAATTCAATTTAATTGCTGCAATTCATCATTACTTATGGCCTTATAACATCCACTGGGCTTTCCCTCGGATCACATTGATGGCTAATCACGACCGGAGACAAGCTAATCCTAGAATTTATTGGTTGTAAATGGTAGTGTCATCAACATTGGGTGCAGATTTATTAAGTTTGTAGACCATATTATAGCTAATACGATGCGGAGTAACGGTCGCGTATTTATTTGGTATCATAATATCAGTGAGTATCGATACGTAGAAAGTAGTTCATGAAGTAACGAGTGGTTATTTTATTTTGTAAAGTTTTATATTTTAATAAATTTTGTCTAGGGAAACATAATATTATCAATAATACAAACACCATATTATTAGGTACTATTGTTGGATTTTTACCAACCCTCAAGGTATCAAAGTATTTGGTACCTACCAATCGATCAGTTATTGCCAGCTCGTGGTAGCAAGCGAGCACTACGATACGATACTAAGAAGTAAATGGTATCTGAAAGTACAAAGTATCTAGGAACCGATACCGGTATCATCATTCGTACACCTTACCAATATAAAATGTTATTGAATCGCCATAAATAAGGCGACAATGCAAGGGCGTTTACAATGGGCTGGCCACAATACTGTAGTCACTGTTATTTGGGTTAAATAGTGGTAGACCACCCTTAATGTTAGGGTGTGCTGTGGTCACCAGTCAGGGTGGTTCGGTTGGTTGGGACCATTGACGTATTGAACTTTTATAGCTTTCACTTTTAGTGTTGGCAGCGGTCAGCTATTATCAGGGACGGTAATAGTGGGGCATTACAACGCAAAATTACTTTGAAACTACTTCGCATTTTATTAGAAATAGATAAGTCATAATACCTACAGGTTTAGTAGAGAACATTTAGTTCCAAAATTTAAAATCTTATAAGAATGATAGCTTTTCAAATTTTGTTGATTACAGTTTTACTTTTGGTGTCGTGCCGATAATTATGATAGAGAGTTACAAAATGAAAGTTTCAATAAAGTAGTATCGTTATTCGTATCTAACTACAATTTTCATATTCCCATCCGCTGTTATAATTTCGATTTACCCTCACAATGCTCACAAATTGGAAATGTAGGATCACGCGGTCAACACCGACGCATAATTATGGATTCATTTTTATAAAATATCTTGGTTATTCTCACGAGCTTCCATTTCGTTCGTGACGTGTCTAAAATTCCCGTGGACAAAGGCCGTGGGGTAGCCGCGAGCGGCGTAGGTAGCTCGGCCCGAGAGCCTTCCTCAATATCATGGACAGCGGGGGACCATTGTCACTGCGACCATTGTACCCTGACCAAAAATCATTAATTTTGTATCACAAAGCAGGAACTCACAAATCGAAGCCCTGAAAAAAAATTAGGGCCCATTCAGGTCCGGTCACTGACATACATCGGAATACGTCCGAGAGTCATTTTGGACTTTAAATTATTCCACGATGACGATGGAGCTAGACTGGAATTATTGAAAATGGTATAGAGACTTCATTGTCATTCGAAGTAACACGTAATAATTTTACTAGCCATAAACTGTAAAAGTCATAGTTCATTCCATGCCTCATGCCTAGTGTGCTAAGGATTTAGCGGTCACTGATGCTCGTAAAATTAGAATAAGGCAGCATTGTTAAGGTCCCTCATTTATGTGGAGTTGTTATGTTATGAACAGTTTGAAACAGTAAACCGATACGAGGCGTTGTGAATATAAATCACAGGCTCTACAGTGATTAATGTCACATTTAACCATAAAGATTCATATTTAGTGCAACGGCTCTAAACGGTGCGTGACAAACGTAACCGGATTAACCAGCTCTATAATAAAAACAAGGTTAAAAAATGTATCAGTTTTCTGTTTACGGATCGCATCTGCAATTATTCATTTAAATCTCTTGATCCCTTGAATTATTATTCCTGAAAAATGTTATTAGTACCGTGATCGCTTGTGTTTTTCATCGAGATCTGTGTACTTATTTATATACCTGTTATTATTATGTCACGTAGATAGGTAATACGTACTCGTAAGTAGTAAAAGAAGTTTCAAGTCATTTCGAAGAAAAGAAAATATAAAAGGTTGTTCTTATACTTATGTATAACATAATTTTACGATGCTTATCTTCATTTTAATTACCGCTCACAATTGTTTTACTTAAATCCACTAAAATGGCTCAAATTCTATGGCTCCAAACGTGAGGAGGAAACGGGTGTAAATTACACATAAAAGCCAGGCCGATCGATAGCGTAACGAACCCTCGAAAGTACCGAGATATGCAAATCCTCACACATCGGTGCAAGGTCCGAGGTATTTCCATCTTACGGAATTTTAATATACAAACGTGGAATACGGAATCACTTAGTCTAGAATATGTCATCAATACGTGAAACAAAACCGTTCATGTTTCAATAACGTGCTGCGGAACAAATGCGATTACAACCGCGATGCAGTCAGCCGCCTGCAGCCGCGAGAACTGCACAGATGTTTGGAGATAAATTAAAAAGTAGAAACAGCAAAAACACGCTCCTTTGTCGCAGCGAAATTCCCTTTTATCCCGTAAACCGGAGTCGGCGGACCCTCCGCTTAATAATGCTAATCATAATGGCATTACATTCATTCGTTGGATTTCGTCAAGTATCCCGAGATCGCATCAATTTTTTTCTCCCATCCCAATGCTTTTCTCGTTAAAAAACATTAATCTAATAAGGGGGATTCCTTGCTAATTTAAAAATGCGGTGTGCTGATTGTGTGAATGACGTCGACAAATAAAGTTGGAGTTCTTTTGGTGATGAGATTATGGAGGGAAATCGACGCTGAAATTGCATATTATCTAATAATTTCATTTGAAATTCCGTGTCTATCTAGTTATCCGTACCTTGTCTTATTTGTGAAGAAACAGTGTTAAATATAGTAAATATACCTACTACAAAATATTGCTATTTTTTATAACGTATTGTAATATTTTTAGTTAAATCTATTTTGCAATAGAGTATATTATTATTATCTAGTATACCACCTATTCTACACTATATCGTCGAAAATATTTTACATTGCAATAACCATAGAATCAACTTTAAAAATAGGTATTTTTTCAAACAAAGACTTGAAACAATTTTTGCAAAAAATATTTAGTGCCTAGTGCAAAATTATGGCACATTTGGCCACAAAATCCATAGGATAAAGCAACAATGCGACCTTAAATACCGCATTCAGAAACCACCATTAGCACAACTGACACAAAATATTTTGACATTTACTACCACCACATACGTGTGGGTTCCACAGGGAATCCAGCCATTAGGCACATGCAGGCATAGTGCAGTCAATGGCAGACAGCAAGGAAGATCGATTCGATTTATGCGTTTTTTGCGGATTCACACAATGGACCCTGTGTATTGACAGATAATAGAGGGATGTGCAGGGAACAGTTGGCCGGAATCGATTCGACTTGTAACGCGGTTAGTTATGGTGATCAAAATCACATGTTGGCATCATTCGACGTCATCAAACAATTTCAGTAGCTGTGAAGTCTTCACGTTTTCAATCAAACCAAATGAGTTATGGCTCCCTAAAGAGTCAACACTCGGCGATATTTCGTAATCAGGCCCCTTTGAAAGACACGCATGTTTCTGTGTATTGTGGTGGTGATTAATTCTGAATGTCAACCGCAACAGGCCACTAAAGATCCGGGAAATTTTATTTTCTCATCGCTCATTCGAACAACAGAGTAACGCAGGATGCGCGTGTAATAAAAAGTAGATTTAATATTTTTCAGTGGTTCGTCTGAGCGTAACCGCGTAAGCTTGACCTTTGGAGTTTCAGTGGGCTGTTCCGTTGAGCTCATTTTAATTATTGGTAGAGAGGGGTAGAAGAGCTCCATGAACGCTGGTCAGCGTAAATCGACTGACGAGCTGGGTAGCTGCTCTGATTTATAACATCCTGAGCGGAGCGGGCGGCGCGTTAGCATTGCACTTGATGACTGCGACATGCATTTTGACATTATTCCATATTTTTAGACTCTATTTAGACAAAATGTTTAAACGCTTTTTGTCGTGGAGCTGCTATTGGCAACTTGCAACTGTTATGGGCGTTTATCTCCAGTGAATGAGGTTACGCTGCTCCGTTATAGTAAAAAAACGAGTTAACTAAATATCAAACAAACAAAATTAATCATACAGAATTCGGTATTCCTTTGACGAACGCCCGTCGCTTTTGGACTGCACCGTTTCGATCAGTTGAGCAGCGCCGTCGGCGACGTACTTGAGTATGCCAATAAAGCCTTTTTAATCTCCCGAAGGCTTTTGTTTTGTGGAATTTTCTTTTGTATTAATTGATTGAGCGATAAAACATTTCTGTATAAAAAAATACTTCCGTTCTGTAGCCACTTGATTGAATGTTGGCAGGAATTCTGTTCTACTACTTCTAATGTACTTATTGCTCTTGGAAACAATTGTGCCGTTGAAATGACAAAAATGTAGGTCATTTCAGTGATTATAGAAATAACCATTTATCTACGTAAAAGATATCTACGGCCATCAAAAAGAAATTCTCAAAGATTACGCTCATGTACGCTCACAGCCAAAAGTAGCTTTCAATTTCCAGGTTTTAATTTTCTACTCTATACACACAGTTTACTATGCTGTGTGAGGAAAATTAAATATGGAGACAGAATTTACTCTGCTGATTTTGTGATTTTGAGTCCGCATATATCTGCCATCGTTCATAGATGCCACTCAGACATAAAATCCAACAAAACCTGATGATTGGATATTGGCACAAACTGGATCACAGAGATGAAAATACTGATAGCTGAAGGCCCGCGTGGCGAAAGCTGATCATGATCCAAATGCAACGTTTGAGTTTGATGATTCGATTACCGCACAAAGTAATTATTTTTTGTAAGTCTTGATGGTTGTAAGACCGTTCCTAATTCTTTAGCGCTAGTAAATCATAGTTAGGGGATCAGGATCTATCTACGAATATGTGGTACCTACTGACTATAAGTATGGCATGAGATATTAGTAGTATAATAAAAAATACATTAAAGAGCTAAGCAAGCACATAATTGTTTTCAGCTTAGCGCCTTCATGAGTTCTCAAAGTAATTATTAATTAACATTATTTACACATTTAAGCTTTAGACAGTCATGAAATAAGTTTCTCATTTCGATAAGTCATTAAATATGACTATGAAATTCAATATTGTTTATTTGTGGAGTCGTAAAATCGTCCCAGGTGTCTAATTAAATTCGATACTTCTCTATATTCACGAATTCATATTAGGTACCTATTAATTTACTTTGAAACTCACCTAACTAAGTACTATGCGCATATTCTTAGGTATTTTATACGTATATTTTTTTGTATTTTACTTTAAAAAACCTTTTATAAGCTGCTTGGATTATTCAATGAAGGTGATAAGATATAATATCCAGGCATAATATTAATTAGACCATGATGAACCATGATGGTAACAATAAGTATTTTACTGCTTTTTCAGTCTTTTCAGAAAAGACTGAAAAAGTTTTATTAAAGATCCTAATATTCGAGCTTCTACCCAATAACGAGACACAATACAAACTCAAAGTAATATGTACAAAAATATATAGTAAGTATCTTTAAAATTAGTATACATTATAGCTGTATTTACATAAAATTTCATGTAATTCTGAATAAAATATTATCATCTTACTAATATTATAGACGCGAAAGTTTGTAAGTATGGATGGATGGATGGATGGATGGATAGATGTTTGTTACTCTTTCACGTAAAAGCTACTGAATCGATTTTAATAAAACTTTACAATAATATAGCTTATACATCAGAATAACACATAGGCTACAATTTATGCAGCTATTGTGTGAATTGTCTAAAATATGACGAGTAGTGTCAAGTCAAGTGTCAAGTAAGTAGGAAAAAATCTACCATCTGCGCGCTATTCAGGCGTGCGCTGCCAAAACCGCTAGAGCTATACATAATTATGTAATGTATGATGGAAATGTTTATCTTAAATATTTCTACAAAAAAGCCCGCCACAGTAAATATCTATATCTTATGTGTAAGCCATTATAGCCAAAATAGTGAACTATAAAAATGTGTGATGTTAATGTCATAACGTTAGTTATTTTCTACGTCACACTAATAATTATAAGCTGCTCTAAATTACTAATCCTGCGCAGACGAAGTCGCGGGCACCAACTAGTTGTATATAAAGTGAATTTTGGTGAAATTTGATAATATTACTCATTCATGCTGATTCATTATGATTAGACAGGTACAAAAATTTGCCAACAACTATAACTTGTGTACAGAAAGTAAGAAATTGATAAAGTAACATAAAACTGTTCTGTTTGTTTTGTAAATGAATCAATCAATCATTTTCTACTGTAACGAAATGAAACGGCTAACGGAAGAGAAGTGTGAGAACTCTCTTCGAATGATGTCATCAGACGAGTCCTAGAGATAAGCTGGGTTATCGCAAATGCGTCAGCACAGGTACTATCCAGAACGGAACAAAGGGAAATCGATTTTTAATGCTGATGCTTATCGGACCGACGAAAGTGTTAAGTGAATGTAATTTAGAGGAAAGAGATAAAATCGAGCATTTCATTTAGGTAACTTTTGTGAGATGATACAAATTGCAGTTGCATAATGTACGTAGCTATAAGTAGTTAGGTAATAATTTAATTTGTAGACGTTATATGCTTCCACCATCTTTTAGGAATTTTAAAAAATAACTTTTCTTTGGTTTTTAGCGTAGAGGCTATAGAAATTTTATGATTAGCCAAAACAAACAAAGTAGGCACCACCGCGATGTTTATAAAAGCTCGCGGAGCGCGCTCCTGTTCATGCCAATCTTGTGGCGAGCAACTTGTTGCCGTTGTGAACTTTTGAAGGAAAAGAGAGGCCGATATCGGACGACCCTGTCGGGGGAGGAGCATCCGCGCGGGGAGCGTGCCGCACCACCGGTCGCTCAACTCGACTCGCATCGCGTCGCATTCAGTCGCTTCTCAAACGTTTCCGCGAGCGGCCGTGCCGCGTGTCAGCGTCGACTCGAGCCGTTATGCTACGTACTTTGAAACAAGTTTGACGGGAAATTCGTAAAGTTTTCCGAGCGCGTTCGTACTAGCGTGGCGATGTGTGCGATAACAGTGAATCAAACGGTGATGATTTAATTGAAGTGACAGTTTACAAGTGGATTTTCGAGATGTTGTTCATGGGATCATTGGCGGTGTGGTACGCGGGTTGGTGCTGGCTGTGGCTCTGCGCCAGCGGAGCGTCGCTGACGAGCCGAGTGGCGGAGGCTCCCCAGGAGTGCGAGCTGCAGCGCGTGTCCGATGGCGGCGAGCCCACGAGCGTGCAGCTCGCGTGCTCGCTGCGCACCGCCGCCGGCGCCACCGACTTGCTAGCCGGCCTGACCTCCTCCCAGGCGCAGCGCATCACAGTCCTCAATCTTCACTGCACGGATGTTCTCTTCTTTGAGAGCTCATTGGACCTCGGAAGAAGAAAAGAAGAAAGCACACAACTTTTGTCCCGCTTCCGTAACCTCAAAGAGCTCAGGATAGAGTCTTGTAAAATCCGATATGTGCCATCTGAAGTGTTATCTCCCCTGAGTGGGCTGAGAAGTTTAATAATAAGGACTCACAACACGGATTGGTCCGCGATGTCTATGGAGTTTCACAGAGATACGTTTCGTGGGCTCACCGATCTCAGAATGTTGGATTTAGGCGATAACAATATTTGGACCTTGCCATCTGAGATATTTTGTTTGTTGTATAATTTGAAAGAATTGAACGTGACACGGAACCGACTACAAGATATATCAAATTTGGGATTCTCAGACTGGGGTAATGGGCCCACTGCTCCTGGGAAATCCTGCAACACCGTGTTAGAGACATTGGATATGTCTTACAACGAAATCAGCAATCTGCCTGATAATGGATTGTCGAGTTTGCGCGCACTTCAGAAGATGTTCCTACAAAATAACCGAATATCACAGGTTGCAGATCGCGCCTTCGTCGGCTTAAACGATTTACAAGTCCTCAATTTGTCCACCAACGCATTGACGGCTTTACCGCCGGAAATGTTTCAATCATCGAGAGATATAAAACAAATCTACTTGAATAACAACTCATTGAGCGTTTTAGCGCCAGGATTGTTGGAAGGATTGGATCAATTGCAAATATTAGACCTATCTGTCAATCAACTGACTAGTGAGTGGGTCAACAGAGATACATTTTCAGGACTCGTTCGTTTAATAGTGCTCAACCTATCCTACAACAGAATTACTAAAATAGATTCTCTGTTGTTTCAAGATCTTAACAATCTTCAGTTTTTGAGTTTGGAGTTCAATAACATAGCGCGTATTGCAGATGGTGCATTTTCCAATTTGAAGAACCTCCACTCGCTTTCTATAGCACACAATAACATAATCGAAGTGGACAGCGGTCATTTCTCCAATCTCTACGTACTGAACCAGTTATTCCTTGATGGAAACAGAATAACTAAAATTGACTTACGCTCTTTCGAAAATATTACGAAACTCCACGATTTGGGTCTCAGCGGGAACCAGTTATCTGAGGTGCCCGAAGCAATAAAAACGTTAAGATTCTTGACGTCCCTAGATTTAGGCATGAATAGAATAACAAAAGTAACGACAACGCATTTTGAAGGCTTGGATGATTTATATGGCTTACGTCTAGTAGGCAACAAAATTGAGAAAATATCAAAGGACACATTCGCAGCGCTGCCATCGCTACAAATTTTAAATTTAGCTTCAAACAACATAGATCAAATAGATGACGGAGCTTTCGCTTCAAACCAGCAGTTGAAAGCAATTGGATTAGACGGGAACAAGCTAGTGGACTTGAAAGGTATATTTAATAGTACCCAACCGCTTGTTTGGTTAAATGTGTCAAGCAACGAGCTGCTTTGGTTTGATTACAGCCACATACCGACGAATCTTGAATGGCTTGATATGCACGAAAACAATATAGAAAAGCTGGAAGACACGTATGGGATTAAGGAGTCATGTAACATAAAGATGCTCGATGTGAGTTTCAATAAGATTCGAAGTATCGATAAACTTTCGTTTCCCAGCCGCATAGAGACGATTGTTTTGAATAACAACAACATAGACAAAATCAGTCCAGGCACATTCTTGCAGAAATATAATCTGAATAAAGTTATACTATACTCAAATAAGATAAAAACTTTAGAATTCGGCGCCTTTGCGATACCATCCGTTCCTGAAGACAAAGATTTGCCAGAGTTTTATATCAGCGAAAATCCTTTCATTTGTGATTGTACAATGGAATGGTTGCAGTCAATTAACCAATACAGTGAACTGAGGCAGCGACCGCGAGTAATGGATTTAGAAAGTGTAAGATGCTCTTTAACCCATTCACGTAAACCGGAGTTGCGGCTGCTCGAAGTGAGATCTTCAGAATTCTTGTGCGAGTATGATTCACAATGTTTCGCGGTGTGCCATTGTTGTGACTTTGACGCCTGCGATTGCAAGATGACTTGTCCAGATAGATGCTCGTGTTATCATGATCAAACTTGGACCACCGTTAACGTGGTTGATTGTTCGAATGCCGGTTACGATCACGTACCGGACCGAATACCGATGGACGCGACCGAAATATACTTAGATGGAAACGATCTGAAAGAATTAGGTAATCACGTTTTCATCGGTAAAAAGAAGCTACAAGTTTTGTATCTCAATAACAGCAATATCAATACAATACAAAATAGAACATTTAACGGCATTGAATCATTGAGGGTACTTCACTTGGATAATAACAATTTGGAGGTACTGAGAAATACACAGTTCACTAGATTGCCAAACTTGAACGAGCTTTATTTGAGCAACAATAAAATTAAAGCCATCGAAAACGATACCTTCAATTATCTGTCCTCCGTAGAGTTCCTAGACCTGGACAATAATGGCTTCGTTGATTACATGCCGTGGAGGGTAATTACGGACAGCGATCCCCGTCTGCGCGTCTCCGTGGACGGGAACAACTGGATGTGTGACTGTAAAGACGTGGTCCAGTTGAATCAATGGCTGATAAAAAAATCTAAAGAAACCGAAACCATCATGTGTTACCTGCCTAACGGTCAATCTACGAATAAAACTATAGCAGCTGTAGCGAGGGAGTGTAAAACAGAGACTACAACCGAGGAAACTGAGACCGAAACTTTGAAGCGATTATTCATCGAATCTAATGATGGTGTCGAAAATTACATTCCATACATTGCAACGGGCCTTGGGATAGTAGCCGTACTGTTACTAATGTGTGCCCTGATTTTTATGTACAGAGAAGACTTGAAATTGTGGATGCATTCGAAATATGGAGTACGAGTATTCAGTTCGACCACTAAAGATATGAATGACAATAAAAATAAGCGTTTTGACGCATTTTTTGTGTACAATCCGCGTGATGAAGATTTCGTGACTCGTGCGGTCAGTTCTGAGTTAGAAAATACTGGACATACTTTGTGCTTACAACATAGAGACTTGCCATTGATCGAGAGACGGACGGGTGATAGTTTAGTGAGTGCGTCGGAAAGTTCTAAAAGACTAATCATAGTGTTATCGATAACGTTTTTACAACAAGAGTGGTATTCCCCAGAATCAAAGGCGGCAATACAAAGTGCTATAAACTCGGTGAACGTTAGGCATAGACGTCAAAAGATAGTATTCTTAGTAACGACCGATTTGAGTGCCATAAACATAGACCCGGACTTAAAAGTGTTGCTCAAAACGTGTACAGTGATCGTGTGGGGTGAAAAGAACTGTTGGGAAAAGTTAAATTTTCGGCTACCTGATGTGGACGTGACATTACCGAATCGGACGCTTCATAACGCGAACAATTTGAAAAGTGGTAACAGGGAGGGGTTTGGGCGCCACGGGAATTTGAGGTATACGGCGCCGCCGACGTCTCACGACCCTTGGTACAAGTATGGGATGGCTCCGCCTATCCTGATGATGTCGAGTCCTATGCACTCGGGGAGTGCGAGCGCGGAGGTGTCCGCGCGCAGCACCGAGGACGAGACGTGTTCCGTGGCGAGCAGCGAGGGTCGTGCCGACGACCGTCTGCCTCATCACCACAGCTACGTGTCTATAGACAACCACCAGTGCGAGGAGCGGCCCCTAAGGCCTGCTCAGCAGATTCCTATGTCTAACGCGCCACATTCACGAAAGACTTATTTTGTGTAAGCTATTAATGTGATTTTCTTGTTGATAATAATAATTGTAAATAACCTTTGTTTGTAAGTCCGTAGACTTTATTTTCCGTTTTGGTGCTCTTCAACCATGCATTGTGCAGTTACATAGTTAAGTTTATGTATAAATTATAGATTTCACGGACTCATTGTTGCGAATCCGTTATGGAGTATATAAAGGTACCTTGTAGTAGTATATATCTAGTTTATGAAATCTCTGTCGTACCTGTTTTCTTTGCTTATATTTCTATACACATTCCTGTGCTTGTTCTGTTCAAAATGAGTCCACCTGCATAGTTTTTTAATCAGATTTGTTTAAGTTGTAACTGAGCATTTAATTTGTACTATAAGGTTCCTGATTAAGTCCTAACAAGCTTAATATAATATTACTTAATGATTTGTGATATGATTAGGTAAGTACTTAATTTGTGTGTGTTTACAACGAATGTTTGTAGTACAGCTTTTGTAAATAATGTAAAAGATAATGTTTTCGAAGAACTGAAATGTACCCTAGTCAATTTGTAAATAGATAATATTGTAAGTAATATAATACAATATAGTATGTATTTAAATGTGTAAGGACATAACTTTGTGATTTATCTTTTAGCTAGGATATGAAATTTATTCGTATTTATTACGCTTCCAAATGCAAAATATGGATTAAACAATATTTTATCAACTTTATTATTGATTTTAATTGTAAAATATAAAAACAATCCCCCCTGTTCAGTTGTAAATATACCTGATACCTTTACTCGAAACTACTGAAAATCTCCTATCTAATCATATCAAAAGATAGCTTATTATATTGGTGGACATGTTAATTTGAAAACATATATTAGTTAACTATGCAAACATTTTATGCAGGTATTGTCAGAAATTGCAATCAGCAATTCAGATAGTCAAAAATATTTATTAAGGTTAGTATATAGTTTTTATATATAGATAGTAAGGTTTCATAGGTATACACATGTTAACACTCAATCTGTTATTCAGTCCAAATTGCAAAGAAACAAAAGCTGCTTCGAAATTCGAAGCGAAAAAAGCGTTTGAATAGGCGTTATGAATTCCATTCTTCGTAGCATCGTACGTGTCCGAATCCGAATGGTATCTAGAATCGAGACAGGTGATCGAATAGGGCCGAACGTCAAAAACGTTCCTCATTGACATAATCAATTTACCGAGCGCTTTGTTCGCCCATCTACGGGCGAGTGTATAAATATTTATTTTATCTAAATTGATCGAGGCGGATAAGATCACGGTTGCGCCTTTAAGATTTTAATTTTGAAAGCGGCCGCGACAGTGCGCTCGCGCCGTAGCCCGCTGCGAAACTATAAATCATCCTTGGACTTGGAATGATGATGAATAAACAGCGTTTTAATTGACTTTCGATTGCAATGAGATGTATCTTTGTTGTTAAGTGGAGTGGAAGTAGAGCAATCGATTAGTTATAGGTATGTTTGTACACCTAAATCGATTGCTCATGACGTCGTGAGCAGCAACATCAGTGGTCGTGCGTGACTGTCGTCTCTCCATGTTATAAAATTCATATGTAAAGTAAGTAGTAAATTTCATTTATTTTTATTTTGTTGGCAATTTAACTTCAAAATGAATGTTATGAATTTTGTATTGTAGCCTTTGCCGCCATCGCAATTAAAGTGCCTATGGTTTGGAAGATAGATTTTTATAATACAAAGTATCTACGAAGCTTTTGCGTAGGCTTTTGTCCATTTCATGTGCCATTCTTTCGAGCTTAGGAATTATAATTGATATTTTTCCGTATAATTAAAAACATTCATCAGCTTGTCGTAGGTTATGAGCTATCACATAAATCAATTTGAAATTACTTAAAAAGCAGCAAAAATAAGTTAATCGATCTGGTCATGTAACACTATCCGGCCAGAGAATCGAATGTCGAACGTAGAGGATTTAAATCGTAGTCATCAACGTGCCGGGTCCCCAACACGGGCCGATATGTTCGCGCCAACGACGACATAGACAAGACACTCATCACCTTTTTTTTCTTTATATCCCCATCGCAATACGATATCCGATCGTTTATTGTCTTCGGACTAGACCGGGCTATTCCAAACCCGTTCTACGCCCGTTCCAAATATATTAGAGACATCGTGGTGGGAAATATTCACGAGGTGACAATTGATTATGTCCCTATAGGGCTTCACAGAAACAAAAAGCGGAATCGTCCGATTAGTCATGTTCCTCAGGCGCGTAGGCCGAGAAGAAACAATAGATTGGTTCTGCTTTATGATTCTATAAACGTTTATGTCCCTATAAACGACCTTTTAGCTTTTCGGATCGAGATTGTGATTTTATCTGTAACCCGGACAGGTTTATTGTGAAACTGTTGAGCACCTCTTATGAAAACGGTATATACTTACTCTCATAAAATACGAGCGACACTTTAGATACGTATTTTGCAAGTCCATTAGCGAAGAAAAATCAGTTTATTGTTATGCGTTCCCTTTTAAAATTCCACGGGAATGTAGCTGGTTAAAATATTTTTATGATTTATTTAGACAGTGAGATAAAAGTTAACGATGTTGTTTCAGTTTTTATGCTTCACGATTATTATAATCAAGTAACGTTGTAGATGTAGGAGGGTAAATGAAGATTGTATCCATTAACGGTCAACTTTAAATGTATCGTTTCCTCATACTCGTGACCGCCCATAGCTACCCAAAATCGTAAATATCTGGTCGGCTAATGAAATGTTGGAGAACCGTCCAGTCGGATACATCGCGTAGGAAGTCGCCACGGCATAATAAAACTATTCGTTATTACTCTATTCGTATATAAACAAATAATATTCGAGCTACAGAAATGATAGTTGATATGTTATTGAATATTTTATAGACACCATCATATTCCCTAATGTAATATTGCATTTGAAACATAATTGTTTCATTGACACCGTCCAATAAATAAACGTTTGTTTGGTTTTAATTATCGGTTCGTGTTGTTTCGGTATATTTGCCTATCGAACCAGGTGGTCGCCTAATAACAGTTTTCTATCGAAGATTAACAGTAAGAGGGCATAGCTGTCTGTGGGACTATGCCCAAGGAGGCATGTTTGTAATAATTAGCCTGCAGCTGTTTCCGCCGATGGGCGGAGTCAGGCCTTTTTTTAAATAAATGCTCCCCTGTTATTGGAAGGAATTACAAATTTAAATTCGCTTGGGAATACCGCGACTCTGTTGAAGGCTAAGAATGTATCGCATGTGTTTTGTATCGGAATGAGTTCGTTGGGTAACCTGCCGTATATTTTATAGAAATATTTGGGTTAGCTTTAAAATATTATGAGATTAAATAAGTACCTACTTACCTACTTAAGAAAGTTAATCAATTATTATTGATACAAATTAATATAAAGCTTATCAATGACTATACATTACAATATATATATAGTATATAGGTATTATCTCGTATATAAACGCAGTACCTAAGTGCCATTACTTACGTTTTAATGAATAAATCAGTGTAATTTTTAGTGAGCTGATTCATAAATACTTGTTAGACAGTTTTCTAACAAATTAAATTAATAACATACTTTGACAACGTTTGCGATATTTTGACCATTATTTATATTTTGTCCATTATTAATTATCATGCAATATTACACATTTAATGAAAACATATATAGCAAGATAAAATCAACAACTATGAGTAAAAATGTAGAGGCAATTAAAATATTACATATTTTTTATTAATTTACCGTATCTTCACTTGGGTGGCTTTAAAGCGGCTTGCGAGATCGGACTCTGATAAAATTCTAATTTTAATTATCGCCATTGATCAAGGGTGCCCTTCTAACCCCTAATTTCTATTTTGATATACCTACGCACTCTCTCTAGGTAAGAATGAAAGCTAATTTGTAAAATCAACCCTATTTTACACGTTTAACAACTTAAATTCTATATTCTGAATTCGTAGATGGGATATCGAAAGCATACGTACGCAATAAGTCATACAAATCCAGGGTATTAAGGCTTTTTGTGATGACTACAACGGGAATGTAAGTCAAAGCTATGTCTGTGATTTTTAGAGGAGGGTTACTAACAGATTTTGTACGTGATTTAAATGTGCCTCTGGAGATTTGGCTTATCTGGAATTTAAGTAGTGGTTTACTGTAAGTTACTTGTAACGTAATATTAGGTTAGGTTAAGGTTAGGTTATAAGTTTAAAAAGTAGGTCTCAGTGTTTGTAAGCTGAAATGGCAATGGGCAGGCTACATTGCTCGTAGAACTGACAACTGATGGGAAAGAAAGGTTCTAGAGTGGCGACCACGGACTGGAAGACGCAGTGTAGGTAGGCCTCCCACTATACAGGCCGACGACATCAAAAGAGTTGCAGGCAACCGGTGGATGCAAGTGGCAAATTGTCGTTCGGTGTGGCGGTCTAAGGGGGAGGCCTATGTTCAGCAGTGGGCGTCTTCAACCCGATGATGATGATGATGATGATGAACAT
Organism: Hylaea fasciaria; assembly: GCA_905147375.1. Classification (NCBI taxonomy): domain Eukaryota; kingdom Metazoa; phylum Arthropoda; class Insecta; order Lepidoptera; family Geometridae; genus Hylaea; species Hylaea fasciaria. The sequence continues at coordinate 8,188,688 of LR990202.1, read as the reverse complement.
TATGTACTAGTCAAGATTTATAGCAAACTATGTAGCTGTAGCTTGCGATGTCCTCCGCGTGGACCACATTATATCGCTATCAAAAGCTTCTTATCTCCGTCTCTAAGTACTATCTCTGTACCAAATTTCATCGAAATCGATTCAGCCGTTTAGCCATCAAATAGATAAACAAACAGAGGTACTTTTCCATTTACAATATTATTTTATGCGTAGCTGTTGTTTTATCATGCTTTGATTTAAATTTTCGTAGTACAGTTTGGGGTTATCTGAAATCCGGACAGTGTTTTACTTTGTCACTTGCCAGCTTCTTGGATTTGGAAATATACTAATCTACTCTCTATAGTGTAATAATTTTAACAAACGAGTCGGTTGACTATACCAACACAACTCACATACTCAATTCAATCAATACAATAACTAACCACAGGGGTTGCTATCGCGGCATATGTGTAAGCATGGGGTAGCATTGCACTTGTCAAAAAAACTTAAAAAATAAATAAGAGGATAAAATGGTATATATTATTGTATTATGCTGATTAGAGTGCAGAATGTCGCGGTACGGGAAACAATACGTAGTTAGAATACCCCAGTGTATGTGAGGGAATAGAAAATGAGTAGAGAATATAAATAGAAATCATAGGGTTAAACTCGATGTGCCCGCAAAAGCTATATGTAATTAATGGACTTATTTGCAGTAGTGAGACAGTGTAGGTTACTAATTTAAATATTTTTAAAAGGACTCTTTGAAAATTAATTTGATTAGAAATTATATACTTATATTATTAATTGCGTATAAAATAGCACAGCATACAGGTAATTTAACTAACAAACAACGATGGTGTTATCCATTAATTACGTAGGTAATTGTATTAGTGCGCCATTACCAAAACCTAACAGCTAATAAATAATGAGGACTAAATTGGACCATTAGCTAATTATGTTTCTAATTAAGCAGGTACAAAGTATATTGATAAGTTATAATATTATGTTTGTAAAAATTACTAAATGATGTTGTTTTTGACAGTAAAAGATAAAGTAGAAGGTAGTATAAATATAATATTTGGAAACTTTGTAAACAGATGATGATAATATCTAATTGATCTGAATTATCTAGGTACCTCTATTTTAGTATTAATTAGCATGCAAGTATGTTTTCTTATTTGTATATTTTTATATTAGGTTGTCGCAATAAATATGAATACTTAGCTAATAAGCTATTCATATTTATTTTGACAATGATTTCAACCGACCCAAATATTCCTGCTTTCTATTATGCCCATCCAAAGGTTGTCTTGTAGAGGAGATGATTAAGCGATAAGCCCGCCCGTGGTACCTATTGTTAATTTATATCTGTTATGCGATTTATACCTACATCTTGGTGTGAATAAAAAGTAAATATGCATGCCGTCTATCTTCTTATCGGGATTCACAAATATAAACAACTAAACTCACATCTGTCACATCAGGTCACATATATAGCTAACATACATTCCTTGTTCTTGGACATAGCTGGTAGCGATTTTAAAGATTTCCTAATACCAAAGTAGAATTAATATTCTTATTTATTTTGAGGCTTAAAAATCCGTTACACATAAGACGCATCTTTATAAAGAATGTGAGCGTTTCTACAGATTTCTTGTTCTCCAAGGATTCATGTGTCCTGCATCGGTCTGGGGACGCCATGGTCTCCCTTTCGTCTCGCCGCCGCCGCCGCCGCTATTCTCCATCTTTTTATTTCGGTCACGGTGCTTGAATTACGTAATTAGCGGTAGCTTATTGGAACTTTGGGAAGCCTTGTCGTTCCCCAAAGCTATTGAGTGCACGGTAGAATAATAAACTTGATGTATTTAAGTCGTTGAGTGTAATTGGGTAGGACTTTTTTTAAATAGCAATCGTCAAGAAACCCTGTTTGAAAATCAATGGCATCAGTCTGATTTTAAGTTAGGCTTGAAATAATTGTACATATTAGTAATTTCAACACAAGTTTTCTTTTTTAATTAGATTCCCATGGAACCACTTTGGCGTAGCACTTGTCAGTATGTTATGATTCCACCCATACGCGCCAAAATAAAATAATTAACAGCAAGTGGTCACAAGTGCGACCTACATCATTGTCGTCCGATTCACATAACGATCTACCCTAAAGCGCTATTCATAAAGCGACCCCCATAAATAAAACGCGCATTTGGTGTACGAGCGAACACAAAAGATTAAAAAACGGGATGGCATAAAAAACATCCGCGGTTATCTATTAGTATCTAGTTAATGTTACATCTACAGATGTTACACTCGTATAATCCCCCTCGTGGTGGTTGCGGCACGAACGCAGGAAGCTCTTGTTGTTAGAAAAAATACACCGACTTCGTATACCTGCGACTGTCTGCTCAAGTTGGAACGGTACCGTTAGACAAACAACTGAAATAGGATGAGGTAAGTTTTATTTCGGTACTAATTGGAGTCTCTTGTTTCCGATCGTGTGTCACAGGCATTATCGCCTTCGAAGCATCCTAAACCTTAACTAGGATTCTCTGTACCTGTCAGAGCATTAGAAATAACGAGATCTATGGTTTTACAAACACCCAAACAGAACAAGATGGCTGTGGCTGCGTTGGAATCGAACCCGCAACTTTACGCTACGTAGGCAGTTTTCACCAGCTTACACCACAGTGAGCGTCACAACACGTCATCAGTGACGTCATAAACTTCTACGCAATCTTGCAATGTAAGTTGACGACCACATTTTCCTATGTACCAACTGCAGACGATTTTCATTTCTGGATCAGAGAGTATGTGTACCTAAATCCCTTGCATGTACTCTCCGGAAGCAGTTCCAAGCTATATTTTGTTTTGCTAACTGACACTCGATTACTATTCCACTGTTAACAAAGGCAAACCGTTAGTTTGTTTGTCAATGTGTCTTATAACAAAGGGAACTTATACCAAGAAAACTAGTCAATTTAACTCCTAACGTAATATTCTAACTATAGCATACCATACACCGGAATCAAGTTATGTGAATACAGACCAGCTGGTGTTTACATGCGATACTTAGACTGCATAATAACTACGTATACAAGTGTATTTGTATCTCAAATTCACAGCAAAGTAAAAAGGCTAACGATCAATGCACGTGGTTTCTCACAAAAAAACAACATCGTTATAGATCAGTCAGCGGTAACAAAATCGAAATGATTTCCTGTTTAGGGGCGCACCCATCTGCCATTGCGAACAAATCGTAACGAAAATATCGCATTACAATTTGTACGGTGTACCATTCAATGCACGGATGTTCCCGATTTTATTTTTCGCCAGCGTTTAAGAGATATTAAATGTCCGCGGCCAATTAATGTGGAGTGCACAATGGGCTGCGATGGGCGGGCAGTTCCGACTGTTCAGACCGGAAAGCTTCGATCGGTGCACAATCGAGTGAAACGCGATGCCGTGTGGCACCTGTGTCGAGCTACGGGCTTCCAGCTTTGAAGCACAACATTGTGAGACCAGTAGAGATTTTGTCTGAGTTTAGGGATGATGTTCTAGCAGCATGGAGTAATGGGAGAAACTCTACAAGCAACATAATTTTAGTAGAAGAACAAGAGAAGTGGAACCGTTTTGCACGTAGTCCCGATCCTTATTAGTCAGGACACAACAAAGAAGGGGTTTGATGACATTGGCCCACTTATACACAAGCACGCTTCTTAAAACAAATGTAGCCGACTCCATTTTTGTACCGACGCATATAATGCTCTCTCGGTATGGTTCACATGCGGTTTTTTATATCGCGCCTTACCAAATAATCTAGAATAACTGTGATAACCGCTGTGATATTAAAGTAAGGCTAACATGAAAAAGTCTCGGACTTTAGCCAGTTTTATTGAAGGAAAATAGGCATAGAATAGGTAACAAACATACTAAAATTAATATCACCATACAATGCAGTAAAACTTTATTCTTTATTTTCATTATGTTTGAAAAAATAAGTTATCAGGTGCTTATGTTTTTCTACTGCTATCGCACGGTATGCGTGTTTCACCTCTAGGGTAGTAAAAGCACAACATCTAAACAATCTGCCGCGATGAGCATATCGTTTGAATACATTTGAATAAGGTGATATTTCTGCCTTGGCCTTGCCTAGTTTAAATCACAGCTGGAACTCTAATTATAAGAAAAAGTTTGGGTGTGTCGCAAACAGTAGGTGGCGCCTGTCTACATTAGTGGAACATTACAATAAGTTCCTGGCCAAGTTATGTGACGCATTAGGGTAATTTTATTCATAACTGATAACGCCTGTTTGCTGGGAATAATTGAGCGTAGGTGGATGCAGCAATTTCCGAACTTTAGGGGGGAACTAAGCGTTAATCACATTTTAACTGTTAATTAACACATAAACATAACAATATATAAACAACATAGATATATGTTAATTAGTATTTAAACGGGTCTATTTCGCGCACAAACTAATATAAAAATATATAATTTTGACATACCTCGACGTTTCGGCCGAGTTACATCGTCCACCCCACTTTAACTGAATAAATGATGTAGTTGATGTTGAAATCTAAAATCACAGTTTTTTACAGAAAACTAAATTTTACTGTAGTTTATTTGTGTTGTATGGATAATGAAACGCCAATGTAAGTACAATGTAGAGTGCGTTAAGTTATTTGAGCAGTGCTGGGATATGAATGTGGCCGAGAATTTCACTTTTCATGTTCGAACCCTTTCAGTTTCAGTCAACCGTTTCAGTGGAGGAGTTCGTGCCGTCTGTCCTCGACAGAGGGCGTTGGGATTAAATTCAGTAAATATAAGATTAAGTCTATGTTTGTTTATATTTCTGAACGCACTGCATCGACACTGCAACCGTCGATGGCTTTGTTTTATGTAGGACAAATTTTAACTGGATTGGATTTGTCATTTTAGTCTCCAAGCTTCTTGAGTTTACACTTGATTCGTTTATAATATGTCATACGTAGGTACTTACATCTATCTCGATTGCTCTATCGTTCGACATAATGAGAACGAGCTTTAATTTTGTTCACAAAGGAACTATATAATATGATAATTTCACTGCAAACCATCGGTCATAACTACAACGGAATAAAACCTAATTTAAAACAATCAATTATTTCACGCCGTCACTTCCATGGCTCCTCAGTTGCGTAAACAAATACTCAAGCTTCTTGATTAAACTTTCTATACCACAATAGCTCGAATCGACTTTGATTATATTTTACAATCTCATAAAATAATGAAGTTCATATCATTATGGAGAATAATAACCAATCCCTTTCAGAATAATGAAAATTTATTATAATAACAATTGGCGCACGAATTTTATTACCGAAGGGCGTAATTAGAGTCGCTATTGGAGACATGTTGCTATTTTAATGGGTGTCATTCGAGTTTCTACTTTATTTGCAAGTGCTAGGGGTCATATTTTTAGTGGTAATATAGAAGATAACTTATTTGCGTCAGTAGCGGGAAAATTCTAGCAGTCATGCCGCCAATTTTTTGCCGGTCTCGGAGTGTTTTTGTATAAAATGTTGATGATATTTATTAATTTAAAATACCAAGTAATGTAAATATGTACAATGTAAATATAAGCAAGCTGTGTTCACTGTTTTTAGGATGAACACTGAATGTCTGGTTTTTATTTTAATTCTATGTGCTAATGGTGTTACATTCAATTTGTGAACCGAATAAAAAAAAAAAAAAAAAAAAAAAAAAAAAAAAAAAACTTTTTAAGTCTATGTATAGTTTACTATAACTAGGTTGTATGACTATTGCTTCATAATTACAGCTTATACTCAGCTATAGAGATTGACTATACTCTGACTAGCTAGACTAACGGCCGGAATTAATAATCAATCCAATCCAAATTTTGCTATCTGGGATTGATATCACAATCCATTTTTAGGGTCAAACGTGCCAATAACCGGTCCGTGGATTGGTTTATAAAGGCATGCAGATTGGAGATCGATCGAACGATAGGCAGCAATCCAAGATGGATTTCAATCTTGTTTAGGGGATACAATATTATTTTTGGCCGTTAGGCTATATACTGAGTAAACCGCTCACAAAAAACATAGCTGATAATAGTGTGGTGGTGATAAGATATTTATTAATAATTATAATAAAATGTCTAAATTATATTTTCGTACATACATGCCTAGATTCATAATTGTTATGTATTGTTCCCATTCCCACAACATCTAGGACCTTTAATAAAGCTTTAGACTTATTATAAATGAGTTGATATGTTATATCTTTGTGATTAACACTTTTGTAGCGAGCGACCGTTGTTGTTTTACTCGTACCTACTTACAAACAGTAATGTAACTTTGGGAAATTGAAATCAATTCATGTAAGATACATTTAACGCATGCATTAACTTCGATCAAGTTTGTTGAAAATAAAGTACTACCTACACGTAAAATATATTATTGTCAACTATACTTGCCAGCCATACAACATTTAATTCATTTGAACAACATAAACTGGGTCAAAATTGACTAAAAATATATCAATCCATCCATACTAAATCACTGACTTATATACTCGTAAAAGCTTGTAAAATAACATCCGACTTGAGGTACTGTGTAACAAATCTGCTGTAACAAGACCTTGTGGGGGGCTAATTTAATGGCTAAGCGAATTGTGCGCAGTCCAACCATATATTAGGCTTTAATAGCTACCCTTAAAAGAACGTATTTTTAATTGCCTAATCTTTAACTTGAGAGTAGGAGGTCCCCGGGATGATACATGGTTAATTGTGTCGGTTGCCTTTATTGGACAAGTGCTGATATTGGTGCATTTATCATTCGTTGTGTTAAATTGCACATGTTGGAAAAATAGTGTTATTAGTTTTCAGTGCATGCTTAGGCCAATTAAAAATATGGGTACGATATACTACATGATATTACTTGATACTTTACCTACTTGATTAGAGCAATTTTCATATCACAGTATTTTACCGGTTGGCAGAGTAACAAGATAAAATGGAGAGGCATCCATCCTTCATTTCGCCATTTAATTAGGGTCTTAAAAAAACAAAAAAATGTTCCGTTATCTATACCTTTATAGTATGCCGATTGAAAAACCTTTGATGTGAAATATTACGACATATATTTTGATATCACATTAATATTTTCGTGGCAAAGTGTTTGATTATCGACGTCTATCGACATCGCGTGTTACGTATCGACATCTCCGAATCACAGGCCACATTTCCATGTCTATCTACAGCGTGTAATGAAATTATTCAAATCATCCACATTTATACCATTACAGTTTATCAAAGAGATAGCATACACTACAAAATTAATATTTAATCGTAAAATACTATGAGATTATTATAAAACTCGCGTTAAAGACGCACCGAACGGTCATGAAAAAAATTATTCGAATAGTAGATGTAAAATTCATTAAAAATCACTCCGGGCGACTGAGACAGCAGGCTCATACTAATATTATACAGGATTTGGTTGTCAAGTGTCAAAGCCATAATAGTATTTAGTTCCCTAATATTTAAATTTATACTTTTTAATTTGCTCTAAGCTAATAAATATTTGGATATCACTTGGGTAATAAATGTCATCTTTGCCGTCGAGGTGTTACGTGTGGATGAACATTAGAATAGTTATTTATGGAGGAGTCTGTAGGTATATACATAATGGTTTCACCGGATTTTACGCATAGGTCGGCCATTTTGACTCAATTGTTGCGTATTGTTATTATTGTTAACTCAATTTTGCAGTTTTTGATATCACGTTACTTATGCTAGTAGGCTATCTGCAAAAATCCAAGTCTATCCAAAGAACCATGAAATATTAATTTTCAACCTTGCAACATTAAAAACATTTGATCTAAATGTTTTTACTAGTCCATCATAAAATAATTAACGATGGTAAAATTGAACCTTTTATTTGAACAAACAAACGGATAATATTATTTGAAGAATTCAAACGACTCAATACTTGACAGAGAAGGTAGACATGATTAGTAATTAGTAAATGTAAAGTTTTGAACACAACAGGTTCGACCGTAGAACTAGGGCTATATTATATGATATTGAGTGGACGCAATTTCTATCGATATCGCAGGCATTCGAATAGTTATCTCAACATCGACACCAATCACAAGTCAATATGCTGATAAAGCTCCGCCTTTCCGTGAACAGGTGTAGAGTTTCCTTTTAAAAGCTGTCGCGAAACTGCGTATGTAATTATTTTTATGACAGACGCATATTTTAATGATTGACTCACGAGTTGTCGCCAAAAATAAACCTTGAGAGCTATCGAATACTATCGACGCACTGTATGTTGTGAGCTTTGCGCTAACATTAATTTCACTGTCTTCATCTGTGTTATAAAATAAGAAAACAATGAAACGTTCTAACTATAATATATCTAAATATTAATTTTTCCACATTTTTATTTTCTTTAATATTTAACATTTAAATATGTATTTCATACGACATTCGTTTTCCAGTAACGTAAACTAGGCCTTAAGGTAGAGTCGCGGAGTACGTGATACCTGTAGGAGGATGGCGGGGTTATGAGGATAAGTAGGCGGTAAAGAGGGGTAGTCTGGTTACATACTACAACATCATGTTTACTCTCACGTTCCATCGTTATCAATAATGTACATACTACACTAAATAAAACGGATCACCCACAAGGATCACTATAAAAATTACGTTAAACGTTGAGCTATAAAGCGTTGTTTGGCGCAACCGTTGTGTTGCATCGATGCGCCCGCGCCGAGATAACTGGCGCGAAAGCGATAAAGCGATGCTCGCGAATTTAGCACCGCTTTTTGATTGAACGAAACGGGACGAAGCAATGTTCAGTGCTGATTAGCTGATGCGAATTTAATGGTAATATTTATGTAAGTACCTAAATAAAATATATTTTGTATCTTCAGCTTTTTTTTATTCATTTTCAGCAGTAGCGTCATCGCTGCTCTTTTTCAAAGTTTAGACACACTACCAAGGGTTTTCGTTATTTAATATCGGAGGCTCATAACAATATTAAACTATTTTTGGTACCTAACATAATCTTTTAAAATGCTATCGAGCATATAATTAGTTAAATAAACTGCTTTGAGAAGCTGGTAGTTTCAAAGCCTGTTTCAATTTCCTGTATTTGTGTATTCGATCCATAATAATAACTATGCAGTGTATTTCATTGAAAGCGTTATTGCAGTTTAACGGAAGCAAAGCAATATCTGTTTGCATTAAAGATTACACGAAATTAATTTCCTCATTCGTCGTAGCGAGGCCGCACGCGCCGGTTCCCGCGCCATCGGCTCAAAGCAGCCGCCATGTTTGCATTTCGATCCGCAAGGAACCTGTGTTTAAGTTGACTCGGGAATTATATCGCAGCGATTAGTGTAATAACTGGTTGGCTGCGAGGCTTTTTCTTGTTTCAACGCATGCGCTTTTACTTCGACATCCCTTCGCATTGCACCGACGAGTTCGATTGTTCGTTTCGAGTGCATTGTTTTCCGCGCCATAAAACCCAACCGGCTATTTTATGATTGCTTTTATTTTTATCTTGTGTCAGTGCAATTAATCTCACTTTTTACTCTTGCAGTTATAAACAGCCACGGGCGCGCAATGCGGCTTAAATCGATGTTAATTGAAAACGAACGTGAACGCAATTTGTTTAATTAATCGTACGTTTCTCGGTTTTGGATGAAAAATACTCTATCGATCGCGACGCCGATAATTTTAAATTGCAATGGATTTGATATACCGAATGGGCGATATCAAATGACTGAAACGATAATGCTTCGCAATATCATTAAGTTGGAAGATTGCGCGGTGGGTTATTTATGCGCGGACACGATCTCCGCGGGCCGGCCGGTGTGCGCCTAACCTTATACGAATCGGCACTTGCGCCGTGGACGAAATCCCGCGAGGTGGATTGGTTGTAGGCCTCGAGAGCATCCCCGGTTCGCAGCACGACGCCGGCAAGGTAATGTAGTAGTGCGTATCGCATTGTCTCGCAAGAGGATAAATATTGATTGTACCGCAAAGAGGCGCTTGTAATTGCGTGTGCGGCCGAACGGAGCATTTACAAAACTCGTTGCAAACCGCACGGAATGTAAACCAGAATGCCCCGGGACATTAATGTGTATTTATTGAGGGCGGCGAGTAATGTTTTTATCGGTTGCGTTTAAGGTTCGAACGGCACGATTTGCCGGGATATGTCTAGCTAGAGTTCAATTTAATTTACACAAAGAAGACGTCGTTATTTTTCAGAGACATCTTAACAGGTGCATATTTCTCACGTATTTTAATACGCTGCTAAAGAAAGTTCACAACTGATAAGGTAAACTAGATTAGTTGGCTAGCTAAGCCAGTTGGCTTTATATAAAAGTTTTATTGAATAACTTGCTACTTAAACTTTTCGAGATTGAAATGCGAGCAATTACAAAACGGCAGCTGTAAGGCAAGACATAAAGGCTTACTGAGAGAACATTAGTGCCTGAGGGTTATTAAAGATACAACGAGCCGAATGAGCTGTTACACCTTGAAATGTTTGTTGTATTTATAAAACATTTCAATCGGAGAAAGCGCAATGTTTCGGTCGACATTGACTGACATTGCGGTGTCAAAAGCTGAATGAAATCTTGACGCTTTGGTGCTAACATTACGGAGTTCGTTTCCTTTGTTTTTTAGGTAAACTTATTTTGGGAAGCGAGTGGAGCCAACGATGTGAGTGGCGCTCTATTTTGGAGCATGATGTCGATAATAGTCCGCACTGCAAGCAGTAATGTTGATTTCTGTAGTGGTGCCAAAAAGTTTCCGTATGTTTACGCTTGTGATATGGCAGCCTAAAACAATATTTTATATACATCATCTACACTAATATTATAAATAGGAAAACTTTGTTTGTTTGGTTGTAATGAATAGGCTCAAAAACTACGTGACCGTTTTTTAAAATTCTTTCACCATTCGAAAGCTACATTATTCACGAGTAACATAGGCTACATTTTATCCCATAAAAATTAAAACGATTCCCGCGAGACAGTAGTTAACGCAGGTGAAACCGCGAGGCGCTAGTATGTATAATTATATAGGTACGGATATCATGGGCGATATTGCACGTGCTTTCATTCAGCAGTAACGTACTGACATCACCATACAAACCTGCACAAAATCAGTACGAGTATCTGTCTCACAATTGCTAACGGCAATAAGCATTGATTGTCCTGATTAAATCAAGTGGTCGCATCGGCCGATTCCGCTTGGAAGCAATTGTTTCTGTTTGGCGATGACAACTTCGCTTACGCTAATTGGTGCTAATAGACCCTAGAAATCTGGGTCAGCCTCCATTAGCACGTCAGTTTTCATTGAGACGTTGTCGTTGTTACTTACTTTTGATTTGTTTGCACTGTTGTTACAATTATCGGAGAATATTGAACTCTATAGCGAAAGCTTAATGGAAAGTTCGACAGCAGCTGAGCTCACAGGTGAAAATTATATGTGAAAAATTCTTCTTAGTACGAAGACATAATATTTGTCTGTTTGTGACAATATCACTTAGGTAACAATGGTCAATTGTTTTTTGTTGCTAAAACTGAACACGTGACCTTCGAAACGTTATAAAATTATTAATACTAGGTAGGTATGTAGGCAAGTCAATACTATAATACCCATGACCGGTGAGCATGTATGACGGGGCTCATGAAAATGGAAGAAGCGACAGAGCTGTGTCAGGATCGTAGCATGTGGAAAGATAATTATAGTCTGTACTTACCCCAACGGGAAAAAGGCCCGACTGTACATACACACATACGTAGTTATGTAGTGTGTAAGAATATTCAATTAATATATACAGGAAACTTTTCATTAAACGAAAGATGCGAAATGCTTCCCATGTCCGAGAGGCGCCATACAAAACGTTGTCAAGTAGCGAGACAACTCGCCCTAATGCTCGGATAATTGCAAAGGAAGTGATTATTTTGCTATACAAAGGTGTCCCCCACAAAGCACTTTTAAATCCATTACCTTCGGTTGTCGCACGGCAATTTTCCACTGGTCGCCTCCTGCCCACACGCATCGAGTTTATAACCAAAAAGAGCTAATAACTATCATCTGAGTCGTTGAGTAGGACGCGAGTGAAAATTATGATTAATATCAGTTTAGGTAACGGTATACTTGAGATTGTTGGAGTGAGAATCTCTGCGGAGTGAAGCGAGCTCAGCTGAGTTCCCGCACTATTGTCTACTAGGATTGTGGTTTTTTGAAAGTGTGTAGGTTTATGGATCTGCAGTTTCAGATACGGGTATATACGAAAGTAATGATGTGACACATGAATGACATCTGGTTTCTTATAATGGGTGTCTGAATTAGTTTTGTGGGTAATTAAGTAATAAATAAATAAATTACTTAGTTTTGCGTGTGTTAAGTAGTGACTCTGACAGTTAAGCTAACCATCAAGATAGAGCAGTTAAGTTATTTCAAATTATTATTTTTGTTTCGGATACGAATATCTGTAACATCACTACTCTACTACATGAAGCTCTAACTATAGAAATGATTAAAGGGCACCAATTAATGATGAACGATAATTCCTAGAGTGAGTCGTTCACACGTTCGCCATTTCAGTGTGGAATGGTATTCCAGCATTTTAATCACATTCATAGGTTAGTGAGTCACGGTCCTTATCTTTGTTTTGTCTGTGGCTTTGATTGTTGTATGCCCCATAATCACCGCTTTAGATACGGGTCGATAGCTTACTTGACGACACTTATAATTACCAACTATCTAAGTACATACTAACTTAGCATAGCATCCGATCTTTGGGAGCCACTTTATTTCATAGCCATAAAGATTTCCTAATACCAACCAATTTAATGCTCTTCACAATTAATTTTTTAACTTTAAAATGAATATAAAATTGAAATTAAATTTATTTGAAAGCAGTTTGTAATGGAGTAAAAACTTTAATGTGATAAGTAATAGTTGGAAAATAGAGTAACTAACCAATTTTTGTTTACACATAGAAAAATATAAAACCGATATCCGTTAAAAAAATAAGTACTTATCTCATGAAGTTCACCAAATGTTTATCTATTCCATTCTAAAAGCGCCGCAATGTGGAAGTATAGTCATAGATTAGATACTAAATCGCTAAAAAAGTCATTTGTTGAACATTTGAGACAGTGCCGCAATGTTTTGCAATAAAACTTATAAATAGAGGCTGATATCAATACAAAATAGCCGTAACATACTTTCATAACAAAAACAAGTGATGATAGCTATCCGATAACAATCAGATAATAATGATAGATTTGTGGTCTGAATTCTGCATAAAAATACTTGAGATACATCTCGAGATAAGATTCCCGTAACATGCGTAGTTTCATATCTTTATGCGAATTTACGAACAATAGAAAGTCTCGGTTCAATCAAATCGGTGAATATTTTACTATAATACTAGCAGACACGGCCACGCGTTGCTGTGGCTAAGGTTTTTGTTATTGCGACTATAAATTGACATGTAAGCTACCCTATCTTTCAAGTTAGATCAAACTGCACGCGCTGTGCAAATTTGATTAAAATCGGTCAAGTAGTTTAGGAGTCCATTGAGGACAAACATTGTGACACGAGATTTATATATACCTATTAAGATTTATACCTCTTTATTTACTCCTACTTATTTCATCTTTTAGAATTTGGCTTTGAATTGGTGCGTCAGGCTTTGAATTATTGGTACGTCAGCTCAACATTTCTACTAAATACTTATATCATTGATGGAATCTTTCTTCAAATATCGATATAACAACAGGCTGCAATTCCCATGAAGAAAGTCGCTGGTAACAACGAGTATTTAAATAGTTTAAGCGTTACCACGAGTTAAATTTCAATTGCATGCCATCATCTGATCAGAGAGTCGACACGTACAAAGAAATTTAAACCCTGAACCCATCACATAAATATCATATTCTTTAACAACTTAATTACATAATTACAGTGAGATTATAAAATAGTACGCAAACCCATAGATAATGTGCTAATTTACCTTTACAACGTGAATTAACTTTGGTGCTTCAAAGATTCCTACCGGTTTGTATTGAAGCCACTCCTGGTTTTGTCTGAGAACTGAGTCTAGGGTTATCAGACTTGGTGAAAGCATTCCTGAACTTTGCCTTTCATGGCTTACGGAAACTGGTAAAGTAGCTAATCTTTAGAACAATGTCAAGTTTAGCCGCAATTTCTTCAGGGTTTTAGTGTAAAGATGCTTCATTACTTCAATTCTTCGCAAATAAAATTGATGAAATGGATTCGCATACTTACTTGAATGATTTTGTGATTTTAGTCACTGATGATTTGAATAACGCTCCTCATCACTATCTTTGATTAGTAATGATTGAACATTCACTTCTGTGCCAGTAATGGCATTTCGCTCACCACTGCAGCACGCAGGCCTATCACGTACGAAGTTGACAAATTGTATCAGTAATAAGCCCTAAGTGATTCGATCAATCTGTTTATGATACATATTTTATTGGCTCCGGTGTTTAGTTATTATATTATAACGGTCTACGTGATCTACTGCATCCAATCAATATGCGAGTTTTGGCGGGAATCCGATAGTGAGACGTTGTTGGTTTTGTACTCGTATTATTAGCTCAAACTTGTGTTTCTTCGAGTGTTAATGTGTAATATTGGTGGAATATTAACCATTAAGTGTTCGTTAACGTGCACGAGTGTAGGCAAATGATATAAACTCAAAAAACGTGTCATTTCGCATTGTTTCCAAAACTCCCGGGAAGTTTCAGTAAAGCATCCACTACTTTACTGAATCGTGACTGACGATGTAAATAATTGACTTGACTACTTGACCACGATTGCTATAACATTGCTGTGACTTTCTTAATATGAAATTAAGAAATACTTAAAATAAAATACTTGACACTGGCTATATGCACAAACCGTGCGATGCCATAACTAAAAAAAAAAAAAAAAACAATATGCGCAGAGCCGCTACTGACTTACGCACGTACGGTCTCCAAACCGATCGATCACGATCCGTCGCCTCCGACCGACGCCACGCAAACTGCGTGATCGAGACCAATCATCGTCACAAAGTCGGTTATTGTTAACCCTAGCTTAGAGGCGGCCTCGAGGTTTACCGACAGCCCCTATTTAATAATAGTCTTCGCTAGGAAGATTATCTGTGCCGCGTCCGCCCTGAGCACTGGTAGTCCTGTCCGCCGTCATTATGCAATTGAAACTTAGTGAATTATTACGCAAGATAATAATCTCCATAAATAAATAAATGGTACGATCTCTCTGGGCGGCGAGTTATGCCGCACTGAGGGATCTCTTCCTTTCGTGTAAACCATTTGTTTACTTATATCGCTCGAGACAGCTTTGAAATAGAGCTATTGGTTCGCTAGCTGCACGTAAAGTGCAGTTTAGTGCTCGTTTTGCTTTTACATGCGAAAGAAATGTACGAGGCGATACTGCACTGTTGGTTAGACATGTAACTGTTTTTCATGGTCTGTGTTCGATCGAATTTGCCTTTTTAGAGTCCCTTATGGTATAGCTTTGCACGGCATGGGTTATCGTGAGAGTTTCTACCCTAATGCTAATAATAGTGCTTTACTACATGAAAATGCACTTATATTTTCGTGAATTAGGTGACATCTCGTGATGTGAGGATAAAAAGTCCTTGGTTACATCACATTCAATTATCGCGTATCGAGTGGAATCGAGGCTAAAGCATTCTAAATTGCTTTGTAATGACCGGACGGCGATTAGAAAAGTGGCGATACTGGTGATGGTGATAGGGTACCACGGTGTTAAAAGAGCGATGATGAGCGATAATCTTAAGACTTCATCTTAATTTTGATTGCAATTATACCAACATGCTATGAGCGATATAAATCAGTTGCATTACTTGTCAGCTTGAATATTTCTTAAGAAAATGCCCCATAATGATAAGTTAATTTTTCATGGTCATCCATCATTGTTGTTTTAGGTAATTTTGTTTTTCAGCGTTTTAATTTTGTTCTTTGATAGTTCTTTTACCAGTGCATCCTCAGATATCGGTTTAGATGCGGCACTACCTAAAGGATATCACTTTGGAATCGTCAATTATTCCACCTAGCTATATCTGAGACATAGGGGATTGTGCCGAGCCGATCTAATTGAATTTATGCGGGATTGCGACACCAATGCGAAGTGGTTTATTGCTAACTGATCGAATATTGGTAGAGTCGGCGATACAAATATTATGTGCAAAGCAAAAATAATCATTTTAAAAATTGCACTCTATTCTAGTAACATTCATAGACAAAAGAAAAAATATTCTTAGATAAAGTCTAAACACTAGGTAAACACATTTAATAAGTCCTTGCCTCTATAAATATGTACCTACATTTCTTCAGCTATTTGTAGTTGTATCCGTCACATATTACGAAAGTATATTAAGCTCTACCAATTTATTAAATGATAAAAATATAGGAAGGCATACTATACATAATAATAATGCATATTGGTAGAGTTCGCTTCATAAATAATAAATGCCATGCGCATTGCGCAGTGTGTCGAAAACTGACATATTTTTGCATAACATGAATAGACATATTCTGAAGTAGGTAATATATTTGTGCTATTGACCATACTAAGGTAGTTAAAATCTAGTACCGCAATATGATATCGGAAAACATGAGTGGTTAACGAGTTTAGTCTCCAATGGTAGTTCATATGTGAGTCATAACATGCACGGATTTTGACCCCTAACTTGGTTTTCTTGTATGTAGAGATCGAGGCACTACAGACAGGGGCCTTTAAAATGAAATTAAAGTTGTTAAATCAATATGTATTTTATAGTTCTGGCAATGAAACAAACGAATTTACGCTGTTATTCAGAAATTACTATAGGTACTATAATAAGAAAACCAACCCCATGAGAGGTGGCAGTAAAAAATATATAATATCTTCAAATCATAGAAATAAATGTTCAGATTACAGGCGTGTTACTAACTAAATTCGTTAGTTATTTAGGAACACACATAAAACAAGCGAGCCATCGAAAAACATGTGATTGTACTAAGTTATTGCTTTATTATACTACACGGTGGCCGTAAAAACAAGATATTATTTTGTTCTCCCAACTCAACGGTTGCAAAAATAAAACACTAACTGCAATTCACTTAATAAAAACAGAAAGCCTCTTTTAAATTAATATTTACCGTACAAAATTGACTTGAACATGGCAACAAACAAAACAAATGGGCATCAATAAGATCAATGCCGTCGTGAGCTCCTATAAAAACTTTGAAGTTAATTACTAATCACTATAAAGCAAACATTCAATTTACAAGGCGGGTTAATTGCGTTGGCCCGCAAGACGCTTTGTAAAAAGTCAGCTAAAAACCGTATCTTAACTTATTTCTTAATTATAGACCAATTCGTGGCGGAGACGCGAGCTTCGTGCCAACGGTGACTTGACGGACCACACTCCAATAGTTTTCACCTTTCCCCGCCTTTACACCCTCAACCTTAAAGTTCATTTCGCCTTGAACGAGCTGGTGTTTAATGTGAGATTAGTCGTCTCGGCCAGTGGTATCTCCGATAATTATATGGTTCAGATTGGGGTTATCAGCCTCATAGAGCCATGTATGCCTACCTTATCTGCACTTGATCTGCGGA
The DNA here is from genome assembly GCA_905147375.1 of Hylaea fasciaria. Taxonomy (NCBI): domain Eukaryota; kingdom Metazoa; phylum Arthropoda; class Insecta; order Lepidoptera; family Geometridae; genus Hylaea; species Hylaea fasciaria. Next base: position 8,171,014 of record LR990202.1, on the reverse strand, counting down.
CAGTTTGTTTTTCCTAAAGACTCTTGAGGATAAACTAACTCCTACTTATGGAAACCTGTAAATAACAGAGCTAAGTTGTATTATTATCCTTTTTCTGTCTAAAACATCAAATTCGTATTAGGGTATTATTAGTCGAGTTTATAGTTAAGGGATGGACCATCTCACAAGTTTTAATTGCATCCACAGTTGAAATGGCCATTGGTAATGGCACCAATGGGCATTGGTAACCTTTCGACTATGAATCAAACTGCTGAAATACGTAAATACTTACTTCTTTTAAACTTCCTGAAACATTTTGCAAAGTGCGACGCATAACTCTTAAAACTTGGAGCAAAAATAGAGAACCTTTTTCCATTTGAAGAAGAGAGACCAAAACGCACAAATAAATACATTCAATGATTCTCCCATTCCCATTTAAGATCTTTGAACAAAAGATGAAGAAAAAAACTGCACGGATGAAGGTACTAAATGCCTGGATTGCGCTAAGCTTAACTAGTAAGCCCATGGTTGCAGATGCCCTTGGGATAGGCAACAAATGGAATTGCTTGCACTGTCCTCAGTCGGAATTAAGCTCAACCCTGCCTCTAATTTGAAAAAGCCAGACATATAAATTTCGCTCTAATCCTACAATTGTGTGAGAGGAAAATTGGACACAATTTTGTACGCACTCGTTCGCCCTTTAGCTTGCAAATCGTCACGGTTTATTGCATAATGAATGCAGGGTGACGGGCCACGGGCCATTCCGAATACCCACCTAATATTTATAGCTGCAATCACGATTATACACGTTTTCACTAGAACAGTGGAACATGCGCTAACAATATTCTTTAATGATGAGTGCTTAGCGATTCGATACACTTTTACATTCGCTCGATAGTGAACGTAACTTCGGACTTTCGAGCGTATTGCGCAATCGATTTCAACAATAGCCATTAATGATACACGAATTGCAATATACGAATGATAGTCAACATTCCCACAGCCAATGCTCATCGGAGATATTGGCAATTAGAGAAACTGGCGCTCAATTAACATTCGCTTATCGGAACGATCGAGATACGAGCAAGGGCATGTAAATTAGAGTCGCAAATTGAAACTGTATTAATCTCGTTTTAATTCGTTTCATGTGGCTTTGAGGTTGCGTGTTTATCCTGGATCTGCGGCCATTTGTCGCCGTGAAATCCGTCTGAGTGACAAACAATACGCGATGCGGGACGTAATGCCGTGGCCCCGTGTGCCTCGACACTGCTTCTGCCTTCTGCCGACTGGCACGCATAATACGCACTGGAACTGTAGCTGTAGGCTGTAAGTAGTTAGCAGACCACAGGATTTCAAACTTATTGCTTAAAGCTCCCGTATAGCGATTTAACTGAAAAGATGCCCCTAAAAATTATAAGATACTAGCTGTTGCCCGCGACTTCGTTCGCGCGGACGATTTTTTTTTACCAAATTCCAAATAACTAAAAATTTACCATGACCTCGAGTTCGAAATCAACATCCGATATCCGACATCAAATGCATACGACATCCACCATTTTCCATCAAAATTACCATTTTGTACCAAAATGTACAATTTTCTAACATAACCTACCATTTATACCAAAATATACAATTATAACCAATATCTATAATTTTAATTCTAAATCTACTATTTTCTATCAAAGCTACCATTCCTTCCAAAATTCCTACTATATGCTATCCAAATTTAGGGGTTGAATATTAAGATACGATAACACACGTGTTTAATTAAATCTTTTAAATAATAAAAATGCCATGTTTGAAACTGATCAGACAAAGAAAACACGTTGTTGTGTGTAACAACGTGTTTTCTTTACAATCTTTACAACCCCTTTTCACCCCCTTAGGGGTTGAGTTTTCAAAAATCTTATTACGCACCTACGTCACTTATGGAATAAATGTGCAAAATTTCAATTATAAGCAACATCTGATGAAAATTTTTTCAACCCCTTTTTATCACCTTAGGGGTTGAATATAAGAAAACAATGAAACACTTGTTTAACTAAATCTTTTAAAGAATATAAATGCCAAGTTTGAAGTTGATTGTACCAAGAAAACACTTTGCTCCATACAAACTTTGTAACCCCTTTTCACCCCTTTAGTGGTTGAATTTTCAAAAATCCTTTCTTATTGCTCGCCTTCGTCACATAACGAATATTTGTGCAAAATTTCAGTATCGAACTAAATCTGATGAATAATATTTTGCAACCCCTCTTTATCATTTTAGGGGTTGAATAAAAAAAAACATGAAAGTATTTAATAAATCTTTTGAAGAATATAACTGCCAAGTTTGAAGTTGATCAGACCAAGAAAACACGTTGCTCCATACAAACTTTGCAACCCCTTTTCACCCCCTTAGGGGTTGAATTTTCAAAAATCCTTTCATAGCGCACACTTACGTCACTTAAGAAATATTTGTGTACAATTTCAATGTCGAACTAAATCGGATGAAAAATATTATGCAACCCCTTTTTACCCCTTTAGGGGTTGGATATTTAAAAACTATGGAACACGTGTTCAATTAAATGTTTTAAAGAATATAAATTCCAAGTTTGAAGTTGATCAGACCAAGAAAACACGTTGCTCCATACAAACTTTGTAACCCCTTTTCACCCCTTTAGGGGTTGAATTTTCAAAAATCCTTTCTTATTGCTCGCCTACGTCACATAAGGAATATTTGTGCAAAATTTCACGGTTGTAGGCCCAGTGGTTTCGGCTGTGCGTTGATCGATCAGTCAGTCAGTCAGTCAGTCAGTCAGTTCTTGCTTTTATATAATACTAGCTGTTGCCCGCGACTTCATCCGCGCAGACTATATACTTTACCATAATTCCAAATAACTAAAAATAGACCATGACCTCGAGTTCGACATCGACATCCGCGATATATCCGCATATGCGATATCCAACATTCTCGTACGACATCCACCATCTTCTATCAAAATTACCATTTTATACAAAAACCTGGCATTTTATACCAAAATCTAACATTTCATACAAAAATCTACCATTTCCTACCAAAATCTACCATTTTCTACGAAAATACCATGTTCTACCAAAAGCTACCATTTTCTACTAAAGTCTAAATTTTTCTACCACAATCTAAATTTTTTTTGTAAATCTATTATTTTCTTTCTAAATGTGCTATTTTCTACCAAAAGCTACCATTTCCTACCAGATTCTATCATTTCCTACAAAAAACTACCATTTCCTAAATTAAATCTACCATTTTAACCGTTATCTACCATTTTACCATAATCTACCATTTTAATTTCAAATTCACTAATATTTACCAAAAGCTACCATTCCTTCCAAAATCTAACATTATTACCAAAAATCTACCATTTCCTACCAAAAATCGACCATTTTCTAACTTTAATTTATCATTTTCTACCAAAATCTACCACTTCCTACCTTTTAAAGAACATAGATACTACGTTTGAAATTGATCAAACCAATAAAACACGTTGTTCCATCCAAACTTTGCAACCCCTTTTCACCCACTCAGGGGTTAAATTAAAAAAATATATAGTCAGGTTCTTAGTGCACACCTACGTCTCCTAGTGTCATCTACGAATGTGTACAAAATTTCAGTTTTGAACTAAATCTGCTGAAAAATATTCTGCAACCCCTTTTATTATTTTAGGGGTTGAATATTAAAAAATGATGAAACACGTGTTTAATTAAATCTTAATAATATAAATGCCAAGTTTGAAGCTGATCAGACAAAGAAAACACGTTGTTACACAAAAACTTTACAACTTGTTTGCACCCCTTTAGGGGTTGAATTTTCAAAAATCCTTTTTTAGTGCATACCTTCGTCACCTAAGGAATACTTGTGCAAAATTTCAATTATGAACTAAATCTGATGAAAATATTTTGCAACCCCTTTTTATTACTTTAGGGGTTGAATATTAGAAAACGATGAATAACATGTTTAATTAAATGTTTTAAAGAATATATATGTCAAGTTTGAAGTTGATCGGACCAAGAAAACACGTTGCTACATACAACCTTTGTAACCCCTTTTCACCCCTTTAGGGGTTGAATTTTCAAAAATCCTTTCTTATTGCTCGCCTACGTCACATAAGGAATATTTGTGCAAAATTTCATGGTTCTAGACCCAGCGGTTTCGGCTGTGCGTTGATCGATCAGTCAGTCAGTCAGTCAGTCAATCAGTCAGTCAGTTTTGGCTTTTATATATATATAGATATAGATTTGAACCAATATTACAGGTACAACGATTTCGATCGAGTTTTTACTGGTGCTGTCTATAGAGGAATTAAATACGAGAATGCTACTTAACTGATCATTTCGATCTAAACGTTTGGTACGTTTGGCGTAGTGGCTGAGCACTTGGACTGCTGCGCTTGGTGTCGTGGGTTCTATTCCCGCCCGGAAAACATATTTATGTGATTACAGATACTTGTCAGGAGAAATCTTAATGTGGGGCTACGTTGAAAAAAAATACAAAAAAATATATACGTTAAGGTGAAAACTGTGAACTTACATAATTATCGTTAATTTCACAATTATGTAGATACGAAATATACCTTATACCTATTGACTAAAGTAAAGCATCTTAAAAGGTACTTACCATTATCTACAATCTGTTAGCTAGAACACAATATCATCACAGGTCTAATACTAATACCACGGTATTTCAGCCAAAAAAATCCAGCACTCAGCACAAATTGTTTAAACGTCTATACTCAAATATGAAAACCTTGTTGTAGTTATTTTGTGAAGTGAAGACGTTTTTTCTATTTCTTTTAATGCCCCCCTAAATACTCTGATAGCATTTGGGGGCGTAGACTTCCACTGAACCACTGGTTTGGTCGAACCCTAAATGGCCTCGGCGAATATAATGGATTGTAATTGTGTCCTCAAGCAGCTATGGTCTACGATCGCGTACGATTGAGACTGCGATATTGGTAAACTCGGTAATTGACGTGCCAAATGTTTCCACAATGTTCAATATGTTCAAGAGCGCCCTCATTATTTCCACGTTATCTTCGCTATAAGAGCTATTGTGCAGAAGTTATTAGGTTCTATTAAGCATTTCCATGTTGGGGTAGGGTTAGCAGAATGGCAGACTTTAATTTTCTTGAACTTTGCGTTGCTTTGTCTGTTTCATTGGTATTGTCTGCGTAAGGTTGATTGATCTGCAACGGATTCTGGCATTTTAGGACAACGTACAATATTATGTGCTTTGTATCGGGTTTTAGTTTTATGTCTGCATTTACCTGGTAACCATTGCAATTGATCTAAAGTTTAAGACTCAATTTCAATCTCAGCTATAGGTACAAAATGTGTAGTTTGGACCATCTGTTTCCATTTTTCATTTGTTTTTTTTTAAGTACTTATGTGCTATAGTTTAAGTAATTGCGGTTTAGTACTTAAAAGAAACATGAAAAATGGAAACAGGTGGTCCAAACCAAACAATCGAAACACTGGACTTCCTTTGGTAAGTATATATAATAACAATGAATATACTCACAGCATAAAAAAAAAGTTCCTTTGCTTGCTACCACCGTTGCGTGCCACGGATCGATTTACATGTTTTTTGAGATGTAATAATACTGGGCTACCGTCTTGTTGTCCATAACTAGTTTATGTTAATAACATGACGAGTAGGAGGTTCTTGATGAAAGAAATGTTGGTATTAGAGGCAATTTTCGGGACACGACAGCTATTACGAGTGGAGAAACTTGTTTTTTGGGATAATTAGTTCATGATTTAGTTTTTAGATTTCAATTTGTTTTTATAATAATAATGGTTAAAAAATGTATTAGTTCATGATTGAAAGGGTCAAATTTTTTAATGAAATCGTTCCAGCAGATAGAAAATTGAACTACGCGTTAGTATAAATTGTCAGGGCTTGTGAGCAAGTGGAACGATAAAATGGTGATAAGTTTAAAATGATAAAATCTATTTTCATAAGATAAATATAAATTAATACGTAGTGGCGGAAAATCCTATATGACAACATACCTAATATTATGAGAAACAATACTCATGAGATCCGATCCCACTGTGATGAATGTGGTATCCTCAAACAATCTATCCTACACCAGATTAGTTTAAAAAAGTTATTTTTTCATTAACAACGCTAGAGCATGATTTAGTCGACAATTCAATGAGTTTCCAAGAATACAATTCTAGACCGTACTTACGTATGGGAATTAACATTGAATTGTTCTAGCGAACGGAATGTTTGTGTAACTCTAGATTCGTTGTCACCTGTTGTTATTAGAACGTGAGGACATACGATATTCTGAATAGTATAGCTTGCTTCAAAGAACTGTTAGATATATTGGCTACAATGTAATGAGTGTGGAAGTGTTCTCACAAAACCAAGGCGTGCTGAGTTCAGAATATCTATTTGGTACTGCTATCTGATTAACATGAGCCTAGATTACCATCAATCTATTGTAAATCATTACTCACTGAGGACTTCCGTCGTCTACCTTCCGTCTCTATCATCAGATCAAGCATTATAATTTGTCATCGAAATTGGAGTCAAAATAGAGTTGCAAGATAATTATGACTAAAGCGTAAATTCTAACTACTCATGAAACAAACAGGTTGTGTTTGCTGATTTTTTTGGGTCAGTGTAATTTGATCATAGTGTAATTACCCGACCGTCGAAGGAGGGTTATGTTTTTTGTCCTACATTTTCAGCTTCAGAAATTGATTGCGATTTGGTCACATGGCAAGTTTAATTGAAATAAATACTATTATTTTGTATTACACATGGTAAAAGAATCGGGTCGTAAAGTAATTTACGGTATCATTTTATCTATTTATTGGAGTTTGTCACTTTGTACTAAACACATCCAAGAGACATCCTTGTGAAAGTTTCTCAATCTTGTTAGAGGAAATTAAAGCGGATTGTTATAAAATACTCTGGTATTAAGCCTACCTTATTAGTTGTATATAGCCTTTCTCATAAAACTTAAACGGTATTCCGTCCACATTCATCAGCGAGATCTGAGTCGAGATTATCTCAAGACGTGACAAAGTGTGGCACCTATTAAAAAGAAACAGGAAAGTCATTAAAAACAATTTCCTAAGTTCGTTCACATGGCTCCAAGTGCATTGAAGCGTTAATTAAATTAAAAGTGATCATTGTCGACGCAAAGCAGAACGATTAGAGGAATGACGGCACGCAGCAATTTGTCACAGCCTACGGTCGTGGATTCCCGAAGACTCCGCATCTACAGACCGATGGTACGGCACATCCGGCCACCATTCACGAATCGATCGGGGATCGAATATCACCCACCATTCATCACGAAATCGATCGATCCAAATGTTTGAGATATCGATTTCACGGACACGTTTTCGACGTCTGTTGTGTCATACCGTTAAATTCTCCCGTCTTGCCGCGCAATGACTTTTTATCGCAATTTGACGTGTTTATTATTTTTCCAAATGAAAACATGGTCGTGTCCCGTCGCTCTCGAGCTCTGCGGCCTCTAGATATTTATTATATTCACTCATTTATTTGTACAAGGGACCGGGCTCCGTCTAAATGAATAAAATTGATTGCTTATACAAACTGTGCGCCCAAATACTCAGCCATCACAATAAATAAGGGCTTTTGGAGAAAAAAAGGTATAAAACGTTGGAGTATCTGGATGGGCCGCGGCGGCGGCGCGGGCTCCGAGAGGCGAGGCGCGGTCCGACCTTGGCGCGCTTCGTAAGACAAGTCGATTTTGTTATTTGTTTATACACAACACTACCTGTTCCCGACGCCCGCGCTCGTCCAGCGGAGGTGTGCGCCTGCGCACGCACACAACCGCTCCCTCGAAGCCCCGCGCCGACTCGATGTCGAATCGCTCCGGTATTTTACGGCGATTTCTGTAATGATTCTCAATTTATTGTACCTTTGGTATGCCGCTCAAAATGTTTCTTTATAGACAAAGCAAACGAGCGTGTTCACAATCAATTTTCATCGATACACAAGGCATATAAGGAGCGCTATTCTATTCCAATTAAAAATGAAACCGTAACGGAATTTATAATCGACGTCATACAAATATTTATGGACGTTCGAGCTGGTTTCCAGATAGACGGTTATGAAATGGTAGTTGACGTAAAGCGTTTACAAGATTCACAAGATAAGCGCTAAAGGCTTGGGTAATAGGAAAATGTAACTAGATCTTACGAGGGACACGGAAGCCGACTGCCTTAAAACGCTATAAAAATATTTCACCGCCGGCATCGGCGCTACCTGATAAGGATACACGGTCATTTGTAGTAGGTCTGGCGGACTCTGACACACAATTTATGTTGAACGTATTGTCAGTATTATCTGTTTAATGTGTTTGAGACACCTCGCACAGATACGGCTGTGGAGCACCTTTTCAATTGAGCTTATCACACAAAAGCTTGAGTGTCGCATTTCGATGAGTTCGATACGAAACTTTTGGCATGAGAATATAATTGACGAAGAGTACATTGACAAATGGGGTCTAAAGCGTCCGTGCTTTTTTGCACCATAAATACTGGCCATTTGTAGGGCTTCGTGACCTCTGTTTAAAATCACTGTTGCGATTACGTCCCGTGATTTAGATGGCCATTACGGGGTCGCGTCCACAGATGGCTTTGAATTACAGCCTTCCTTCCAGCTCTGTTGGTTTTGCGCCGACGTTGGTCTCAGTAATTATGAGATCATGCTTCATAGTTATCTATTGATTTAGAACTCTTCGAAGTCTCAATTATGAATCATCGATTATCGAGAGTTATGTGAGACGGTCCTCTATCATCATGGTTCCTTGCTCTGAGTTTGTTCACCTCGCATCAGCATTCTCGTAAGCGAGTTGCTTCCTATGAAATTGCGTTTTATTGATGTTTTGTATGCTAACATTTGTAATAAAGGCTTATGGGTTGTACCATCTAATGGCGCAGCTAATGGCTCGATTTCCATAGCATTTTCATTATGCTCAGCAATGGGAGAGATTCTGGTAAAGTACTTCTAAGTATTTACTTAGTATGGTTTGATAACGATTTGAACTTGTATAGTTTTACTAGCCCTATAAAGGCTAATTGACTGGCATTAAAATAAATCTAGTCTAAATTGTTACATTATAATCTCTTTGAAGCTCTAAACTCATTAATGGTAGCGATAATAAATGGTCCTTTGTAACGTAGCTCACATATTCCACGATCTTAACAAAATGAAAAGAGAACCTCGTGGTTATTGTTTGTTAACTTTCCTCAAAAGGAAGTGGATCTAACATGGGGCAGTTTCAATATCCCGCGGCTGAAATTCCAAGTAGAGTGAGGGTCCGTGGCTGCAGTTGCAGTGTAAGTACACGAGTACAAGTGTACCGTGCGGCACAGATTAGTAGCCAGGTACTGGGATGCCTCGTGACCGGCCCGACACGACGCGCCCGCGCACGTCATACACTCATCCGCTGACGTTCCCACGACACATTTTGACATTTCACTGAACAAATATAGAAGCCATTTTCCATCGAAACATCGAACACGCAAGGAATGCAAATATATCGCTTTTCCACCTTATCGCGTTTTGACAATGCACCCATGTCTGCGTGCGGGATCAGGGGGTCACATTCATATGGAGATTCGATAGAGATAAAAATTTACAGTTGACTTTATTGGCGTTTTATCAACGTTCGAGGAGCGGCGTCCATCATCGCCGGCGAGACAGTCGTAAATCCGGCCTCGCTACCGCGTCCGATTAGAATAACGCTACCGGCGCGCATAATATTCTGCAGCTCCTAAATCGGCCGCAGTCCATATACCAAAAGCTCAATCAATGCCCGTGAAATTTACAAGGCAGATAAAATGTTATTTAACGTTTTATCGATGAGTGGGTGACTGTGGGTGCGGATGTGTGCGTGTGTATGTACACAGTAATTATGCGGCGGGCGCGCGGGCGCAGCGCCGGTGGTCCGCCGCCCCGCGCCGACCAGTCCGTACAAACTTCCTCCGCACCTGGGAACTCACGCTCGGACACTCGCTCAACTATCGCCTTCCACGCGGACACATAGTGTATTGTTCCATTGTTATCATTGTTTCAACATGAAAAATTATAATTTACACTAAGTTCTAATTTTGGTGTCACATTGTGATCGAGGAAAGTGTGAGAATTCGGTTTGGTATTGAGTCGAGCGGCATCTCGGCGGCTTGGGACGGTCCCTTTGTCTACTTTTATTTGCCTGTCAGTCAAAGCGCCTGCCTCGGACATGCGCTGGATGACCACGATTATGTTGCTCTTTGTGTGCGTTTCTTTAGCGACCTTTACACGGCTAAACTTCGATGTCATGCATAAAGGTGTGTTTATGTTGAACTACATGTTTATTGTTGACGACATAAGCTCCGATGTCAATATAATTATGTGGACCAATTAAATTTTCCATTTTTATTGTCCTGACTTTATTTGAACAGGCAAGCCTTGAGTCTACGTTGCCTAGGGGCAAATAAGATAATCGGTTTAAATTAATTATCATACGATTTTTATGAATAAATAATTGATTCGGTGCTTACTGGCAGTGTAATTGAACAGGGTTGAAATAATCAAGTCAATCAATCTCGATTGGGCATTTTTATTTGTGGTTTTAAGTTGCCCATACAAATAGAGATATTGTGCTGTGTACGGAATTAATACTGTAATGTTTTTTGTTGATTATGCGAATGAGTAGGGCAATAAAACCGATGTCGTAAAAGCGCGGTGTGTGATTATCATTGAATTGATGACGGACTCGTTGGCAATTATCAAATGAACACCGCCAATCATTCGTCGAAAGTACACGCACAAAGTTAATTGATTATCAACAAAATTCAGTTTTTATTGCGAATGATTTCGTTTGAAACAAGTTCTTGGAAGAATATAGTGAAATTAAGTAAGACATCATAATAAACTAACGGGATTTCTTTCTCGTTACGCGAATTAACGAAATTGTTTGAAAGGATGCGCTTTGTTTCCACCTCCATAGATATTCTACGAACAGTTCGAAGTAGTCATTGTTTAGAAAATAATCCTAACATATAACTGGCAATGTTTTCTGTATGGCAACACTAAATGTCGGTTGTCAAAATTTACTTCCGTTCAAATGTACCTTTGAGCAACGACGTGTAAATTACTAAAATTATTAAAATACAGTCCGCTTATATAATTTCCACGCCTTTTATTATACATAGGCGTTCGTGGTCCTCCGATCTTACTCTGTGTGTGTTGTGCGGGACGAGTTCGTTAGTTTTGAGCAAAATTCGTGTGCTCTGAGCCATCTTTGAGTAACGGCCGGGGAAGTTTGTTCGAGAAACTCGCTACAAAACCGACACAAGAAGACGCAAAAAACCTGCCTACGCACGGAGAACCATAATAATTACGAAGAAAATTGCTGGAAAAAGTGCAATTTGCAAGCAATGATTGCATCATATTTTTTTGCAGATACCGGCATTTTTTAATCTCATAGAAAAGAGAATCCATTTTTGTAGTTTGCCTTGCAAAATGAAAAGTTGGTGAGATTGTGTTGGCACCATTGACCAATCAGCAATAGCTTCACTCTGGTTTCACTCTTCAAATTTTGACATCAACAATCAGCTGTCAACTGTCAGCTGTCACTACACAACTTCAACTTGTCCAGTCCATCAAACAAACGCCGGTTTTGTTTGTTTACATTACGTTTGTCGGCGGCGTCGGCGCAGTTATTTCAACTTCAACGTGTATCTTCGTGTTCGCGATCGCAATTTCTGCCACCTATTGCAGAAAAGGTCTTAGTGCTAGTGCAGTGAAGTGCTTGCGGCTAAAATTAAGTAGTGCGGTACGTATTTGACCATGGAGGCGTTGAAGAAACTTAGGCTCTCGCGTGGACAGTTGAAAGGTACTGTGACTCGCATTGAAAACTTTATAAGTGATCCTATAAACATTGCTGCGTCCAGCACTGAGATGCTAGAGGCTCGTAAAGAAAAATTGATCACGACTTTCAAAGAATATGAGGTAGTGCAGTTAGATATATTGTCACTTGATCCAAATGATTCTGAAGACTTGTCTATACTTGAAAACAAATACTTTGCAGTGATTTCAAAGTTAAATGCTGTCCTAAAGAGCTTAAACACGAATGAGGTACGAACATGTAGCAATGTTTCCACTTCTAAATTACCGCATCTTGATATTCCAATATTTAGTGGCAAAGACTACACAAAGTATACCTCATTCATGGATTTGTTCACTGCAGTCATCGATAATAATAGTTCACTCTCGGATGTGCAGAAACTCTTTTATCTGAGGAAGTTTTTGACAGAGGATGCTCTAGCTGTTATTGTAAATTTACCTCTTGTCAATCAATCATATAGGGAAGCTCTGCTACTACTGAAGAAGCGTTTTGACAACAAAGCAAGGTTAATCTCTAATCATATAAATGTTATATTGGAATTGCCGTCTGTGCAGAAAGGTACTGCCACTGCTATAAGGGCATTTATATCGCAAGTGCAACAACAATTGCATGCGCTTAAAAACTTGGAGCAGCCCATACATAGCTGGGATATGCTTTTAATCACTCTTTTGACTAAAAAGTTAGATCAATATACTTGTCGTGCATACCAGCTGGACAGGAATTTGGAAGTGCTTCCAACAATGGAAGAGTTCATGTCCTTTTTGGAAAAGCGTGCTATGGCACTTGAAGATAGTACAGAATCTAAAAAGTCAATAATTCAAAACAAGGTGAGCAATGTTGTCACCAAAAATAAAAGTACTTACCAATGTTTGTACTGTAATGGGACAGACCATGCTATGTATGTCTGCCCTCGTTTTAAAACGGCTCCTATAGAAGACCGTACCAAATTTGTTGAAAGTAAAAAGTTGTGCACCATGTGCTTAAAAAATCACACCGGCAAGTGTAGATTTAGCTTTACTTGTAAGGTCTGTAGAGCAGGTCACAATACTCTCCTGCATAAAGACACCATTCCAGCTGCTGAACAATCAGTCAGCTTGCATTCACATGATGCTTCAGTGAATGTTTTACTACCTACTATCCGGGTTAAATTCATAGACAGGCACGGGTCTGATATCTATGTCAGAGCGCTTCTTGATTCTGCAAGCCAAGTTTCTTTTGTGACAACAGAGCTTGTGGAAAAGCTAGGTCTAAAAACCAAATCCCAAACTAGCAATATAGTTGGAATTGGAAACAAAAATCAAAAAATAAATAAATGTGTTGATCTAACAATACACTCTCCAGTGAATGATGTAAAATTAAATGTAAAATGTAATGTTGTAGATTCCATCACATCCAATCTGCCTCAGCACTCCTTTGATATATCAAAGCTAAAAATCCCGAAGAACATCTGCTTGGCAGATGAAAATTTTAATGTTACTGGTGTAATATCAGTACTCCTAAGTGCTGAGATATATTTTAACATTTTATTGCCAAGTAGGCAAATTAAAATTGATAATGGTCCTGTTTTGCAAAACACTCTGTTTGGGTACACACTTGCTGGCAATATCCCTTATAAACATATTTTACATAACAATAACTGTGAAAGTAGGGTTGTGAATCTTGCCATCTGTAATAGCAATAAATTAGAGGAGGTGATGGAACAATTCTGGTTAGCTGAGAGTATACCTCAACCTGCAACTAAGCAAAATACACAGGAGTTTAAAAAGTCGGAAAATTACTTTAACAAGTCTGTACAACTTCAAGATAAAAAGTTTATAGTTAAAATGCCATTAATGGCCAAAAAAGCAGAGTTACAGCTTGGGGACTCATTTTCAGTAGCCCTTCAAAGATTTTTGACACTGGAGAGAAAATTTAAAAAGAATACTATGTATTTAGAAAAATATAAAAAGTTCATCAATGAATATTTAGAGATGGGGCATGGTAAAATTGTTGACATTGGGGACTACAATGTTCAGGATGGGTCCACATACTTTTTGGCCCATCATGCAGTTTTTAATGAGGAAAGCTTAACAACTAAGTTGCGGGTGGTCTTTGATGGCAGCATGAAGTCTAGATCAGGGGTTTCACTGAATGATGTTATGTTGAACGGTCCAGTGGTTCAAAGTGAACTTCTTGATATACTCATTTTATGGCGAACATATATCTACACACTTACTTGTGACATTCAGAAGATGTTCAGGTCTGTCATCATAGATCCTGCTCAATTGAGCCTCCAAAATATACTTTGGCGCGACAACCCTCAGGGACCCATTAGCTGTATACAACTGCAGACTGTTACATATGGTTTAAAAGCTTCCACCTTCTTGGCAACACGGTGTTTAATTGAATTGTCCAACAGATATGGTGTCTCATACCCTCTTGCAGCCCAGGCCATGCGCACAAGTACCTATGTCGATGATGTGATAGGTGGGTCGGACAGTCTGGAGCAGCTCCAGCAGCTTAAAGAGCAGTTAATTGATTTACTGGAAAAAGGTAGCTTTGTTCTTCATAAGTGGTGTTCCAATAGTCCCCAACTCCTTGATGACCTTCCAAAGGAAGTCAAATATTTTGAAAAACTTGATATAAATAAAAATAATATTGTAAAAACACTGGGTTTAAAGTGTGATGTCTTGCTAGATCAGCTCAGTTTTACAGCTCCATTGGTTGAGAAAAAAGATGTCAACACCAAAAGACAGGTGTTGAGTTTCATAGGAAAAATGTTTGATCCATTAGGACTGATAGGTCCAATCATAGTCACAGCTAAGTTGTTCATGCAAAAATTGTGGTCATTGAAAATTGACTGGGACTCAATAATGCCCCATGAACAGCTCTCCCTTTGGGAAAAATATTTAGACAATTTAAAGTCAATGGGTACCATTAATATTCCTAGATGTGTAAATTCTATTAGCAAAGTACATGTAGAGCTGGTAGGATATGCCGATGCTTCCTTCAAAGCAATAGGCTGTTGCTTATATCTGAGGATATTTAATTTAGATGGAACGGTTTTTGTGAATCTTTTGTGTTCCAAGTCAAGGGTTGCCCCATTGAATAAAACTATAACTATCCCAAAACTTGAATTGAATAGTGCTCTTCTTCTGTCAGAGCTTACATGTAGAGTCATGAAGGTTTTAAAAGATAGAGTTTCATTAAAACCATTTTTGTATAGTGACTCACAAATTGTATTATCTTGGATAAAATCAACAAACTTAAAATCAAATCCATATGTCTCCAAGCGTGTCAATCAAATTAGAGAATTGAGCAAAGGTGTCAGTTGGCATCATGTCAACACAGCGGATAATCCAGCTGATTTATTGTCTAGAGGTTGTGATCCACAAAGATTGCAGTCTAATGACCTGTGGTGGCATGGTCCGAAAGATCTTTCTAAAGCGGACTTTACCCACTCAATTACAGAAGTCAAATTGCCCATACCCCTTGATAATGATATTGATCAGGTTGATCCTGTTGTAAACAGCTGCAGTGACACTTCTTCTAGTCAGAAAAATACATTTTCTAAAACCTTTTTTGAAAGGTTTTCTGATATTAATAGGCTTCAAAGAGTAGTCGCTTATATTTTGCGGTTCTCCAATAACTCAAATAAAAATAGTGTGAGGATAGTTGGTGTTCTAACTCCAAAAGAGCTCCATAATGCACTTTTGGTTATCATGCGCTGCACTCAAGAAAGCTATTTTTCAAATGAAATTAATTTGCTCAAGAGGAACTGTCCTATAAAATCAAGCTTAGCCAGCTTACATCCTTTCATTGATAGTGATGGTTTAGTTCGTCTAGGTGGTCGTCTTCAAAATGCTGCTGACATTCCCTATGATAGAAAGCACCCTGTAATTCTACCTAAAAGCTCTCACGTCACAGACATTATAATACATAAAGAGCACTTGCGCTTACTGCATGCTGGTGCAAAATTGGTTATAGGCTCTCTCTCTCAGAGGTTTTGGATCATTAGTGCCATTAGTGAGGTTAAGAAGGTGGTCAACCGCTGCATTAAATGTGCACGATTGAAAGCTGCAGCTGCTAGACAGCTTATGGGTTCTCTACCTGAAGAGAGATTAACTGCTGTGAGACCATTTCACATAGTAGGTGTAGACTTCTGTGGACCTTTCAATATAAAGGTATCAAGGCTCAGGAAACCCCTTGTAACAAAAGGTTATATTGCTTTGTTTGTATGCTTTGCTACAAAGGCCATCCACGTAGAGTTAGTGAGCGACCTCACCACAGAAGCATTTTTGGCATGCCTCAAACGTTTTATCGCCCGGCGTGGAATGCCTGTCACAGTATTCTGTGACAATGCAAAGACCTTTAAAGGTACTGAAAATGAACTTAATAAATTGTATGAGCTATTTAAGTCTAAAAAACATGTAGATGAAATTCAGAACTATTGTGTACCTAACTATATAAAATTTAAATTTATACCTAGCTATTCCCCAGAATTTGGAGGACTATGGGAGGCAGGTGTAAAGAGCCTGAAATATCACCTGAAAAGAATTGTAGGCAATGTCGCACTAACATTTGAGGCTTTTTATACCATTGTAGTCGAGATTGAAGCTGTACTTAATTCGAGGCCACTTTTGCCATTAAGTTCAGATATTTCTAATTTTGAATACCTCTCTCCTGCTCATTTCATAATAGGTACAGCTATGACTGCTTTTCCTGAAGCAGATCATTCAAATGTCCCTATGAATAGACTTAGGTTTTGGAATATGTTAACTAAAATAAAACAAGACTTTTGGTCTGTCTGGTCGAAAGACTATCTCACCCAGTTACAGAGCAGGCCCAAATGGAAACAAGTCCACCCTAATCTTAAAGAAGGTGACCTTGTTATTGTGCGTAGTGACAACACTGCACCCCTGACTTGGCCAATGGCAAGAATTGACAAGATAGTACCTGGACCAGACGGTCAGGTCAGAGTAGCCCACATTAGAATGGCTAATAATAAATTGTACACAAGATCTCTTCGAAAACTGTGTCCATTACCACTTGTTTAAAACTTGTGTTTCTTTAGATCTCAACTTAGATAATTAAGTAGATAATAATATATAGTTAAATTGTTATTCACATAAACTATAAGATATAAAACTAAGTTACTTTTAAGTCTAAGCATCATTCTGTCATTAAAGTAAAATATAAAATAATCATAATTACCTACCTACATTTAAAATTGTCACAGAAATATTATTTAAAAATTAAATTTACAAAACAACTAAAATGCAATACAAACTCAAACCTTTTAAATATTGTTAATATGTATTTGATATAAATTCATTCTTAATTATGTTCATTTACATTGTAAAATGTTTTATATATGTTTCACTGGCCCCGGCCCAACTATGTTTAGAAAATAATCCTAACATATAACTGGCAATGTTTTCTGTATGGCAACACTAAATGTCGGTTGTCAAAATTTACTTCCGTTCAAATGTACCTTTGAGCAACGACGTGTAAATTACTAAAATTATTAAAATACAGTCCGCTTATATAATTTCCACGCCTTTTATTATACAGTCATAAAACAGGCTATTGCATTAACAAGATTCGATATAGCACTTAAATGGCACATCCGAGAAGGCTTGGCTATATTTGAATTCCTACATCACTGGTCCTACTGTACGGGAGAATTAGGTAGATATGTGGTAGGTATACGGCATATCGTAAACGAACGCTCCTCGGATAGCTGTAAACTTGTAAACACTTGACTATGGCACTGACATGCACGACAATAATGCAACTTGTTATTCTGTGTAAACGCTTTATTAAATTACACCAATAAAAAACTCTTTCACTTCTTTGACAGCGGCATTAGTTTCTGTATTTATTTTTACAACAATAACATTAGTTTTTTCAACGCTTTGGATCTTTAATTGGCGAAAGTCTGCTAAGACTGTACGGAGACCTTGCAAAATCCAAGATTTATTTACTGCAATAAAAATAGCCCATAACGGTATGCTAACGGTCCTCAAATTCAAAACAAACTATCGGGTTTGCACAGATCTCAACGGGGCTTTTACTGTGTTCATTGTTTTCGTTATTTGCAACTCTTTTAGTGAACCCTTCGACAATTTCTAGTTTCAGAAATAGCGGTGCGTAATAAAAGTCGGCGCCGCCAAGTCGTTTACCAAGTAACTTTTTGACGAGGCAATTAAGATATTCTTAATTGCATTCTATACTTTATTTTGGAAATTTCTTAAGTATTTGCACGCTAAAATGTTTACGGGTTTCGAAACGAGTTGGACATTTTTAACCTTGAACAAAGGCCTGTGATCGATGCGAACGAAGTTGGTGTGGGATCGTGAAGCAGATGTTCTGCATATCGCATCTAAAGATGCATTATAAGATAACAGAATACAATTCATATAAAATAGGCGTAATATTCAAATTGCGGTCTGCACAAGGCCTTCGTATCGAGCTGGATCAAGAATGTGGCGTTGCAGATCAGGGCGATAAGACCATGGACTCACGCCGGTAAGAAGATACATTGCGAATTGACAAGCTCTCGAACATAGGTGCCGGGTCTATTGTGCCACATCCCTATAAATAACAGAACACATACAAAACAAGCGCAGATGCCAGAGATTAGATTTTCATCGGTCAGAAATTTCTTGTTTTAGAGCAGTATATGGAGAGCAAGGTTCAAAGCCATATTTTGCGTAGATCCAGTAAACGATAACGAAAGTGTTGGGAGGTCAAGCCAGAACATTGACTCTGACCTCAGAAGTGTAGACTATTATTTGAAGATACATAATAAATTATGTATGTATCTAGTTTAATAAAATTTATTTGTGGACAAAGGGGTAGACAACGGTCGATGATCAGAGCCCGTCTAACAGAATGTGAATAACATACGTTGCCTATCATCTAGTGGTTCTGTTGAATGCACCATAACTTCCCTCTAATCTCACTAGCTGTCCCATAACAACCGCGATTCACCAGCATTATCCATTCACTCAACGCCAGCGTTCCCTCAACGCGTCACCGGATCTTCTATCACAATGACTAATTCGTACATTTCGCATGCATTATCATTTCAACTGTACAGGTTACAAGGTGCAATTACGCAAACAATATAATGGCACGGTGTCGGTCGTGTCCGGGGGTTTATTTACTGCCTCATATCTTCGAAGAAAAGAAATGTCAAGACATCCTCCGTACTGCGATTATCGTGTCGCAATCGCTTCGGGCCACGACCGGGAGACTCATAAAATATGCTCGCTATGGGGAGGAGACAGTGAACACCCATTATACTTCACATGCCTTTTGAGGACACAGGCTGAGGTTCTTTTAGACCGTGAATAGGCTGTATTACTACTAAAGCACTAACTCATCGCTGGGTATCTACAGTATGAATGCGGTATTCTGATCAACTGGTCTTAGTTCCATAAGAAATGTCAATCGTTCGAATGCTGAAGACGTTTATTAAATGCGTCAATAATACCGACTAATACGCTAGTAACTAGGATCTATCCACTTCTAAATAAGCGTATTAGATGTTGTTATTTGTCAAACGAGGTAGTGCTGGTATCTTAGTGACCGCCCAAAGACCTCTGGCGGTTTGCTATCTATCACTAACAGCCAGGACTTACGGCTAAACGTACTCTTGAAGTACGGAGTCACGGACGGAGCGATGCACCCCACACATAACCGAGTTGGTGCGGTGCTGAGCTTACGAACCAACTAGGCAATTCAGAACCATCCGACAAAGAACAGAATCGGTTTAGTTCGGGTTCGGTATCGTTCTCGAATTGAACGACAAACTGATGGTGTCTTTAACATACAAAGCGCATAGATTACCACAGGACCACTATAATGAGAGTCGGAATTATTAAAATAAAATAATAGACAGGAAATAATTATAAGTTTATTAGGTAGGTATTCTATGCCGCTATGGCACAGCCTTAAACATAGACGACTGTAAGGCAAACAGTAATTCAATTATTTTAATCGAGTCCGTAAGTAATGGGTGGTAATTCCTAACTCTTCTCTTCCACATCAATTACCCTGGACTGCTGAATGGCCATCATTGGTAAGCGCACAAGACGGACGTAAGTATTGAGCTCCGCAAAATGGGAGCAATTAGTAGAAAATATAATCGTATAGAGATAAAGCGTGCAAGGGGAAAACGTGATCTATAAATAACCGTGCAGCTACCCCGAGCCGAGCAAACTGATAAAGTCTTTTTCTCATAAATGTTTACTTGACCATCTAAGAAAGCAGCTCTTTGTATTTGTTGTTCGCTTTTGTGATCACTGATCTTGGAGCTGAATAGAATTTGGTATAGTATTTTCTTATTCTTTGAACCGGTCTCGATATCATTCTGCAGTTCCAATTTGTACGCTCATCGAAGACAAAAGTGGCTGGGCAGTATTTCTGTAAAGCTAACACAAATGAATCATCCGGTTAATGAATAGATGACAGTCTCGAGATTTAAAGCAACCAGTCCTGTCACACCGGATTAAACTTTTTCACACATCTGCTTGTCACCCAACAGGTTTTGATTGTGACGAATTTCCATTTCCAAGGAAGCCGCCTATCCGACCTCTTCACAGGGCGCTTTAGAAATTTTTAGCGTATCACGAAGACAAATCTCACAACGGATCCTCGGCCGGTCGCACCGTAGCTTTTATCCCCGCCACAAAGGCCGTAATAACCATATCAAACAGCGTGTCCCTTTGCCGCGTTGCATACATATAGCCCGAGCGAGACTCTATTCTGTATTAAAATAAGTAAAGAAATGCGTTTTGTTTCCGCCGCGGCGAGGCTTCCATACCTAATGCCTCCCGAGCACGCCCCGCGCATACCAGACACGAACCAGCCACGCCGATCCCTCACCGATCGTGTCATATCCTGCACAACTTATCTGCAAGTTGGTTCCGTTCACAAGCAAATTCGACAATCTTACCTGATAAGATACGAAACTCGACTAATTAGTCCGCGCAGGACGCGGATAACCCATCTAGGTTGTGCTTATCGGGCACTATCGAGTCGTAAACCTAATGGGTTCCTATGAAACGGTCATTATTTCAGTGTTGATAATATTTGAATGTCACATGCAGGTAACCGCCGGAGCGGCCGGTACGTGCGCGGCATGAGAACTCCACCGCCGACCCCGCACATAATTCCAGCTCTCGTCCTTTGTGCTCTTCGTCATTGTTATTAAAGTAATCACGGCCGCCCTCCATCATGCCCCAATCGTAACATTATGGGATATAAACAAAAGGAACCAAGTGGAATTCAATGAAAAGCCATTATGTCGCGGAGGGCACTCCACGGGTCTGTTGTCTCAATATTTTTCTTAGCGGATGGAGTTGACGCGTCACTCTCTCGCGTACGTTCAAAAACGCCGCACGGTATTTTGAAGGGTCCACGATAATGGCCCATATTTACGACATTCAGATAATGTTATTTAAGAGGTTGGGGACTGAATTATGGAAAATAAAACGAGTGGGAATTGTCGCGTGTCCTTATACTTCCATTTTGTGTTTAGTAAATCTTTACGGCATGCTTTATCGAGCGTTAATTGTGAACAACAGGTAAAAGACACGAAAATACGCCCATTTATAGGTAAACGTATTGGTTGTTGTCAATGAAGTGATTGTAGAGAACAATTTCTTACGCTAAGTGCCGCCGCTGTTGCCGTGTAATTTGCTAGGAGAGTGGGTAGTGAAGTCTTCCTATTGAAGTTATCTGAGAGCTTCCTCCATACACGACTATGCCACGACACAACTGCGGGGTTTTTCTATCAAGGGCTTTGAACGAGACCATAAGTCATGGAAAATGGCAATGTAATCGAATGGGTGCCAGAAATATCAAGTTAAGCTAACTAAGACAAACGTGCTCTCCTCTTAAAAAGGCACAAAATAACTTTAAGATGTCTTAAATCTCTCCAACAGCTTTTGTTGCACAATTTCTCTTCGTATCTCTAAAAATGGTAGTTATTTTTTCCATAAAACGGTTTAAGACCGTTAATTTAGTTTCGGCTTTAACGTATACGGTAATAAAGCATTCGGCTAAAGCCTAAATTGCCTACAAACGATACAATCTGGGATTGCTGCGCTACCAATTTACGAGTTGAGCTCCCCTCAAAGCATTCTTCGTGATCAAGAACGACTGGCATTTTAGTCGACCACAGTATTCTTATGACTTTCAAAACATGACCATTCCATTTGAATCCAAGTTTAGTCTCTGAATATATTTAACATTTTATTGCGCTATTATTCTTTATAGGTAGGTTTTGGAATGGTTGAAACAATTCACTGCATAGAAGTAGGAATTAAATTCACATAATTGTTAAAGGGAAACCTAATGCCTCCAATTATAGCTCAATTATTTATTTTAGAATTGCTAATCATGTTCAACATTTTAAACACGCACCTTCCAACTTAACGACTAGTATAACGAGGACAAAAATAGCCCAAGAATATAATCTAGTGAACTACACTTATGTCATTATGTAGGGTATCGACTTTGTCTACACATCGTTGGAGGCATGGTACCATAGTATTCTACGATTGGAAGATTGTCAGAATCATACAAATTGCACAAAACTCCTTGTTATACCAACGTAACTCAAAATGGAAAGAAACAGAAATGTAACACTAAAACAGCTTAGGTAGTAGGGTACAGTTATTATTTCAACGTTAAAACGCGTGGAACATGAGTGAACTATTCAAGGACACAAGGTAAGTAAGAAGGTACAGTCAGAATAAATATCGAAATATTTTGTTGATCCATTTATCCAGCGACAAGTAGTGGAATTGGATCGTGGATTGCATACAATCAAACCCGTCTGCATAATAACTAATCTCTGGGCAAAGGACCGTAGCGGGCGCGACTAAATCCGACAGTGTTGCAGGCCCTGGGACGGGTCTAACGGCGAATCAAACGCGCCGCGGTAAACGCATTAACCGACTGTCGGATTAGCCAGACACAATACTCCTCTGACATCCATAGTTTCGATTGGTTCTTGATTTGAGTTTCTCTGTCAAACGACTCGGGAACTGCAAGACACAGTTGAAAAACGTAATATAGGTGAACTAAACAAAAGAGATGGCTTCTCATCCAATCGGAATCAGTCAGACTTGTATCGAACCAGGTATTTTCTAGAATAAGTTGATTTCGTCGTAATGATGACAAATTAGTAAAATTGAGATAGAAGCATAAAATGTTAGTTGCGATAAAAAAGGCAACAAACGATCCTTTATTTCAGCATTACGAGTATATAAGGTCCACGATCGTTCAAGCAGCACAAGCATTTTGTAATTCAATATGAGGCAACAGTGGCTTGATGCTACAATAAATATTTGGAGAGCACTCCGGCACGCGTTCAGATAATAGGTTCCTGAGCAATCAGTCATCGCAAAAGCTTTCAAAGGGTTGTCTACGAAGACAACGCACTTTGTTAAGATTAGTGATGAAAGATATCCGATCACATTCCGGTAGGCTTTCCGGCTAATATATCTATAACCTTATATTATGTTTATCTAGCTGCGCTGAAGCTGTTAGCTAGCCACTGTTAGCGGTGTTAGCTACCTCCATACCAAATTTCATCAAAATTGGTCCAGCCGTTTGAGCGTGAAAAAGTAACATACATACAAACATACATACTTTTGCCTTTATAATATTAGTAAGTCTAAGTGAGCCCAGCGGCTTTGGCCGCGCTGATTGTGATGAGCTTGTGAAAGGTTTTGAAAAGTATCCCATGTGTTACTGTTATTCCAAGTACCTAGTTTTATATACAGATTCGTATACAAAATGGTCTCACAATCTGTTTCTTTTAGTGCTAGCACTCACGCGTACCATGAGTAGGAAGGATAATTATTATGTATAATATCTAGTTTGTAAGACTCTTCATTTATAGATACCTTGTTTATTCCATTATGTTCATCTGGGAGAACGAAGTGGGAATGAAGGTTACATCATTTCAACTCACAATCATTTTGCTTCTAAGTGATACTAGTTTCATACAAAACTTCGAAAAGACTTCACAAATTGAATAGATTGGGAAGCTCAGATACCGTTACCGGCTTTCCTGCTCTCTGTTCCATCTCTAGTTGAAGATGTTTATGTTATTGTTTACCGAACACGATAACAACAGACTAACCCTTTTGTATGAAGTGAAACAATGACTTTAACGCTAAAATGTTTATTGCTTTCGCAATTGCTCAAATAAATAGTCTACTATTTTGCGAATGCTAAAAACAGAAGAGCTAGTAATAAAGAGTTGGACCGTTAGTTTTATTGTGTTATTTCGTGAGTTATTGGTATGCGGAGTGTATGGGAGTTTTATAGGCGCTGTTTGGTTGACGTTTGCCAAAAAACATTCCCTGTAGACCTTTCAGTCAGATAATGTTCGGCTGGCAATTTGGAAAAAGAGTTTATGTTTTTATGGGTCGTTTTTTAGATTTTTTTGTTGCTATTTATTTATGAAAAGAAGTTAATGCTTTTCGCTCTTGTCGTTGTGTAATAAGTGCCAGTGTCTGATGCAACATCGATAGAATACGCAGAAGGCTGACCCACGGGAAGAGAAGACACTTCTGCAGGGATGAAAATGGAACTCGGATAATTATTTGAGTTCCAAAACGCACTACCACTAGGTCACCATCTCTCTCCCTGATTTTAATGTAATCACGTAATTATGCTTTACTTTTCCAAAACTTACCCTATTTATAATAACTAAAGAGAGACATGGTAATAGTAGGTTATGTATGTACCTATATTGAAATTTCATGTTCTGACTAGCTGTTGCCCGCGACTTCGTCCGCGCGGACTACATTATATCGCGATAAAAGTATTCTATGTCCGTCTCGAAAGTACCTACAATCTATCTCTATACCAAATTTCATCGAAATCGTTTCCGCCCTTTAGCCGTGAAAAAGTAACGAAGAAACAAAAAGAGTTACTTTCAAGTATGGATGAACAGTTGATTGACGCACAGTATGGACGGGGTTGAGAAAGTTCCTAAGAAGTATTCAAATAATCCAAAAAATATTCAAACATGTCAAAGTTCTACCTTGTCTATGTTCCGTGTTAATAAGGATTTCGAATTAAATCTGATGACAATATTTTGCAACCTTTTTTTATAATTTTAGGGGTTGTATATTAAAAAACGATGAAATACATGTAAATCTTTCAAATAATATAAATGCCAAGTTTGAAGTAGATTTGACCAAGGAATCACGTTGTCCCATACAAACTTTGCCCCCTTTTTCACCCTCTTAGAGGTAGAATTTCGGAAAATCCTTTCTTATCGGATGTCTACGTCATACAAAGAACACACCCTCCAAGTTTCAGGTTTCTACAATCAGCGGTTGGTCCGTTAGTAATTCAAGACATCGACCTCGACTTCGACATCCACCATCTTCTACCAAAATACCCTTTTTCCTACTGAAATCTACAATTTTCTACGACAACCTACCTTTTCTTTCGGAATCTTTTATTTTCTACCATTTCCTACCGAAATCTACTCAACACCTACAACAGTCTACCATTTCCTACCAAAATCTACCATTTTCTATATAAATATACCATTTAAACGAAAATCTACCATTTTCTTTCTGTTTTTACTATTTTCTATCAAAAGCTACCATTGATTACCAAAATCTACCCTATTACCGAAATCTACCATTTCTTTCTAAAACTACCATTTTCTACCAAAAGCTACCATTTCCTTTCAAAATCTACCATTTTTACCAAAAATCTACCATTTCCTACCGATATTACCATTTCCTACTTAAATCTACCAATACCTAGAACAATCTACCATTTCCTACCTAAATCTATCATATTCTACCAAAATCTACCATTTTCCTGCCTATATTTTAGGGATTGATGTTAAAACACGCGGAAACAGGTGCTAAATAAATTATTAAAGAATTTTATTCGAACTTTGTAGTTGATCAGACCAAGAAAACACGTTGTTGTATAAGTACAAATTTTGCAACCCCTTTTTACCCCCTTAGTGGTTGAACTTTAAAAAAATTCTTTCTTAGTGCACACCTACGTCACTAAGAAATGTTTGTGAAAAAAAATAATTTCGAAATAAATCTGACGAAAAATATTTTGCGACCCCCTTTTATCTCTTAAGGGGTTGAATATTCAAAAACTATGAACCACGTGTTCAATTAAATCGTTTAAAGAATATAACTGCCAAGTTTGAAGTTGATCAAACCAAGAAAACACGTTGCTTCATACAAACTTTGCAACCCCTTTTCACCCCCTTAGGGGTTGAATTTTCAAAAATCCTTTCTTAGTGCACACCTACGTCACTTAAGAAATATTTGTGTAAAATTTCAATGTCGAACTCAATCGGATGTAAAATATTTTGCAACCCCTTTTTACCCCTTTAGGGGTTGAATATTAAAAAACGATGAAACACGTGTCTTATTAAATCTTTTTAAGAATATAAATGTCAAGTTCGAAGTGGATCAGGCCAAGAAAACACGTTGCTCCATACAAACTTTGCTAACCCTTTTCACCCCTTTAGGGGTTGAATTTTCAAAAATACTTTCTTAGTGCACGCCTACGTCACATAAGGAGTATTTGTGCAAAATTTCATGGCTCTAGACCCAGTGGTTTCAGCTGTGCGTTGATCGTCAGTCAGTCAGTCAGTCAGTCAGTCAGTTTTGGCTTTTATATATATAGATTTAACGTTTTTAAAGCTATTGATCATCGATTTCCTACACAGACTAATGCACAACGCGTGTTTTTCCTACGGCATAAGACATGTGTTATTATTTGTCTGCAGGATATATTACAAGCCATTGTTTCATTGTCAGTTCTCTATAGACAACAGTTTTAGTGCTTTTTATTGTATCTTACGACCGGCATTTTGTATTAGGAATAATAACACGTATGTTTAAGAATGAAACTTTTTTTGTAGTGTTTAGAAACTATGCACCATATCGAGTAGGTACTTATATAGAGCATTTGTCTTATTAACATTTGATAGCAATACCATTTATTGCACAAATGCACATTCTGCATTGCCATACTACGTGGCAATGCAGCCAGAGTTTTGGGAACATTGCCCATTGGTAGCAGTTTATTAGATTAGGTTTAGTTATTTACGAGCTATTAGACCAACTAATAAACTTTGCTAACCTGTATCAGACCACCTCTCTTTACTAATATAGGTTAGCCAAAGGTGACGTATGTTATACAAAATGCCGTTGAGTTTCCTTTAGTACAGGAAAATGATTGAAACACCATTGATTATGGTGAAACTCTCTCTAAAACCAACACAGACTTTCCTTTCTTGTCACAAGAAATTCAATGTACCTTATGGTAAAAGCACAATTACTGCAATCTCTCCTAACCTCATTACAATGTAACCGCAAAATCGCCTCAAGCTACCAACTGCTACTATAACCCATGAAATTTAATGTTTTTTGTGTCTTCACTATAAGGGATATACTGCTACACAAAAACAGATCCTAGAGTAGAAAACTTAAAGTGTAAAGTAGATTGGTTAAGAGTCCTTAAGGGTGAGTTTACACAGGACCTGAAGTGCAATGTCGGGACAAACATTAGGCTTTGTGCTGCTCACAGAAGAGAGTCAATATTGACATTTGCTTCGTAGAAAAATGCATTCGGACAATAGGAGAGCCGATGTGTACTGTTTTCATTATTGAAATTAGGCTCGGCCGGTCGGCATCGTTGTTTCTCTATACTCTTTATATATGATAAAAGTGTATGCCTGTATGTATGTTAGTAAACTTAAAATAAAATTGTTCATCAGTTTCCTTGTTAATTGTATAAATCAATGTACAAAATGTTTGTATGTTCGTACAACCTCATTTTGTTTTCTTGTACTATAGTGTCATGTGTACAGGCAATTTTGATAGACAGAAATTTTTGATAATACGAGTATAAATAAACGATAAATGAATTGATTCCCAAAAAATGCTAGTAAACAGAGTATGAATACGACAGAAAGATAATAATTTACACGATACACTGAAAAAAGATGTTGGCGAGTCCCAAACTAGGCCCGAGGCCTGTGTCTTGGGGCTCGAATATGTTATGGTTTGAATGCGGTCCGAATTGACCGGTCAGTATTATTATTAAAAATACAAATAGGATGAGCCTTGGGCTAGCTAGTCGCATGAAATCAAAGTATTGGAGTTTTCAGTTTTTGATATACGCCGAACACAAATCGATTATTCGGCACAACACAGACGGAGTCACAGGCCTGCATTAGTTGCATGAACTCTACATTTTGGTAGAGACTTGAGTTTTTGATAAAACCCGAACGGACGCGGTCCGAATTGATCGCGTTTTCATTATCGTGGTTGTAAACCCGCCGTGTTTGTTCTGGGCGGTAGTCGCGAAGTAACTTCTGATGTTTTTAAGAGCGCCGCCACCATTTCAAAGGTTCAAAACTTTTTCAAATTTTTAAACGTTCTTTTTATATTCATTAGTGTATGTTAATCGTGTCTTTTTGTTGAGAAAGGAAACAGAAATTTTAAAGAAGCACTTAATAATGCGGTCATACCATTCCGTTGCTCTATCTACGAAGTTATACTTAGTCTATTTATTAATTTTACGATATGCTTGGTTTAATAAGAAAGTGTAGTAAACATTGTCAATTAACATGAAAAAAAACGACATGTTAAATGGTGCCTAAAACGATGTCGCGATTTAGTGAAAACCGGTATAAATATGCAAAAGTTTTACTATTTATTTTACTATACAATAGATTGACATAAAACAAAGGTCAAAGTATAAAAAACTTGATGGCGTCTTAAACAGTGCAATTTATCGCTTTAACTTTAACACTATTCACAGGTGGAATTTACATCAGAAGGCTATAGCAATTTGTTATAGTTGTTTCATAATGACTAGTTTTTGTCTCGACTATAGATATTTTTGCTTGAGTATGATGACAACAAGCGAATTAATTCCGTATCTCCAAGAGTATTAATGATGTTTTCATTCATCGGAAGCACGTGCTCATTTTGAACTCATGATGCATAGGGTTGCAGCCAAATAACCCCAATCAGGTGAGATATTGTAAACACACAATTTGTATCATCCGAATTGCGACGATACCGCGAGGAACAGTTATACCCAGTATAGTTTTCGATACAAAAGCAATGTTTGGATTGTCGTGTATCTCGGAATATTTTCGCATACAAAACGTAATTAACAATTCCTGAGGCTCTAGCTAGTCTATTCAGGGTTTGAGTGTACATGCGCCTGGTTGCGTTCACATGCTAAATGAACGATCTGCTTCCTATGTGTAAGGGCACCACAAAATGTGTAATTTTCGGAAATTTTTTGTCGGTATGATTAGCAATGCCCTTTAGTCTGTGGATTATGGCTATTGTCTATCAATTAGCGAATATTACTACGTATTAGTGACGAGTAAAAAGAGTACGTATGCGTGATTATATCAATACACGTACAATATAACGTGCCTTATCTTCAGGCAAATAAAAATACTAAATGTTTTTGGGGTGTTTAACTCAAAACATATTAAGATCACCACTTCCACAATCTTTATGAATTACGTACTTTCACAACAAAATGTTGCGATTGTAAAAGTAATATTTTTATAAATGCTATCGATTTGTTTTGTTTTTGTCAGTACTCAGTGTTTGCAATCATGGTCACGGCACCAAAACAAGGAGACCGTAGCATGAAATTGAGGCTATAAAACTGGTCAACCACACCTTCAGTGGAATAAAACGGGACAGCTTCCATTCACACCGGTGTCCTAAAACATTTATCGCCTAACTCCCAATAATACAACATTAGGTGGCAGTGTCATTGAAAGGGAACATTGTGCTACCTACACGATCATTAAACGCACTGAAACGCACTGAATGAAAGACCAATAATACACTATTGGATAACCCTTTATTGGAGAATGGAATATCATTCTTGGTGTCACTTTTGTGAAGGATAAGCTAATCGGTTTGGGAGAGATTTTGTCATATCGTCGTGTGTTAGTGAATAGTTGTTGGGAATTGTATGGTCTAGTAGCTGTTGCTGTGCCCTAAAGTTTTACTTGCGTTAACTTTTACCCCGCTGGAAGAAACTGCGCTGGTCAAATTTGTCTAGTCATGCAAAATCATTTGGTGAGGCTACTCTCATACCAATAAATAAAACAAAAAGTTACGAACGTAACGTCATTAAAATTCAACACAATAATTTAATGAACGTTATGATCTGCCGAACATAGAACTCATTGAATGAGTAAATGCTCAAATCAACCTATAATAATAAGCTTAAAAGAATTGTCCCCATATTTGATTTCAGATATGAATTAAGATAATGCTTTTAATGATTAATAGCTGCTCAATATTTTCGCAAATTAAACCTTAATTAAAAGCTTAATGACCGAACGGAATGATAAATACATGAAGGTTTGAGTCGAGGCAATTAACATACTTTTAATATGTTTAATGGTTTTCACAGCAATAGAGAAACATAAGATTATTGCTGCATTAATGTTAATCTGGATCCGGTATCGAGTTTCCAAAGGTGTTAATTTAATACTTTAAATAGTAACACAATAAATTGCCTACGATTTATAGTAACATTAACATATGGGTATTTCAAAACAGACGTATTAAGTTTTATATATTCATTGATGTTTTTACTGATATGAAATTGATAAGCATAATAAAATCCCGCGAGTTTACGCCTTCGCGACGCATTTAAGGAAACGGCTCGTTAAACTTCCAAAATGAAGTTATAAATTTAATATACACGGCTAATTTTTATTACAAATAAATATTATTTTTCGTAAATGTCAAATAAATATTGATTCGTTAGCATATAAATTTTATTAAACGATACATTTGTAACAAATTGGATAATAATTGTTTTACGTGTATAATTTTATATCAAAATGTCTTCTTTGAAGTCGATACACAATGTTTAACTGATTTATTTTATATAAATTGTATCAACCGAACGTACCTAATAAGTGCACATATTGAAATACACCTTCCTACTGTATGTTCTAGTTTTGACTAAACAATGGAACTATTATATGCCAAGGTCAAGTTTAGTCTAACTTGTTCAGTTAAGGTCCTCATTCTAATGTAATGTAACATGAAACAATAATTTACGAATGTTTTAAACAAACTGGCATAAGAGCCGCGTTGATGTCTTTTGTTGGGAGACACGGTATCTACGGTGCGCGACTTCGTAGCCCTTTCGTAACGCTACGATATTTCTCACTAGAGTGTGATTATTTTTGACGAAAGCTATTGTATTTTCTAAAAAGAGTTATGTGATTTGGTAAAAACCAATATCAGGGAGCCTTTCAATAATGTATGGAAAAAGTAACGCGGAATATGTTTGACTCAAACAAACATTTTCTGGTAACAATGTCTAGCTAGAGGTATAATAAAGTGATATTAAATTGATCTAGATAGATAAACAACTTCACTTCAAAACCAGAATCGAAGTCGCAACTCAAAAGTAAACCAACCCTACGATAATGCCCAAATGGATGAAGATAATGGTTCAATTTCAACACCAAAAAAAACTAACCTGACACTACAAAACAAAAGTTCTAAAACAATCACATTGTCGCTGAACTACGTGTCCAGAATTAGATCACAGGCCGCATTCCGTGTAAAAACGTGCTCATTTCAGTTTTGATACAAACGCGCGTTTCGACGGCGTACGTTCCCATGTCTGCAGCGATACGTTACCGCGTGTGCGTCCGCTTTGAAGTGGTCGATATAAATGTGCGGGAAGTGGCGCGGTGACAGCGCGGCGTTAACGCAAATGTAAATCCACAGCTGCGATCTTAGGCGATATTCGTGTAAGCTCATGAAGACATTTATTAGTCGGCAGTGTTCCTTTGTAGTAGGATTTGTTATTTTTCAAACCACTTACTTTTTCGGGTTCTGTACATAAAGCGTAAAACGGGACCCTATTATTAAGACTACTGTCCGTCTGTTTGTCTGTCTGTCTGTCTGTCTGTACGTTTGTCCGTCTGTCACCAGGCTGTTAATTAGACAGTTGAAATAGTCACAGATGATGTATATCTGTTGCCGCTATAACAACAAATACTAAAAAACATAACAAAATAAATATTTAAGGGGGCTACCATACAACAAACTTCGTTTTTCTAGATAATGTTACGGATATTACCTTCGTGCGCGAGTCCCACTCGCACTT
Organism: Hylaea fasciaria; assembly: GCA_905147375.1. NCBI lineage: Eukaryota > Metazoa > Arthropoda > Insecta > Lepidoptera > Geometridae > Hylaea > Hylaea fasciaria. The sequence continues at coordinate 8,138,942 of LR990202.1, read as the reverse complement.
GGCTGGCTTTTTCCGAGGCTTTACCCACCACAGTAGACGCTGATGCCGACTAGCGACTTAGACGCCAATGCTGATACCGACACGAACGCAAACGAGAACGCAGATGCGGATGCAGACTCCGACGCATAGATCCGCAGCATAGATAGGTTAGTATTAATAGGTATTCTGTGCCTAAAGTTAAACTCAAGCGTGAATGCGGCTTTGGAAACTAAATATAATACTAAGGATGTTAGGCAACCGCTTTGATATCATTGTAACATTATTCACTCTTAGGTGCGAATGAGTTTAGATTTTCTTTGAAAACCGGTAGAGGTATCAGTCAATTTGCTTAATATTAATCTATCCTTTTACTAGATTACACAGCTAAGATTTGCTCATCAGTTCGTAGAGTTTTTAATTTAAATAAGTAGGTAGCTATAAGATTTTATATACCTACTAGCAGACACGGCCACGCGTTGCTGTGGCTAAGGTTTTTGTTATTGCGATTATAAATTGAGATGTAAGCTACCTTATCTTTCAAGTTAGATCAAACTGCACGCGCTGTGCAAATTTGATTAAAATCGGTCAAGTAGTTTAGGAGTCCATTGAGGACAAACATTGTGACACGAGATTTATATATATTAAGATAAGAAACATGAGTAAACTTTTAAGTAGAGTCTGTACCTAATTGAAAAGAATGCAACGAAACCGAAGTCACTGTATTCGTCAATTGTATATCTGTTGCAAGGATGTAAAGAAGTCTTCATGCATGCCCTCCTCTGACTGGGTTTCAAATGAGGCATGTTGGAGCGACACGAATCGGCTCGGACTGTGCTGTTCTTGTTTAGGACTATGCAATTGAAACTATCAGTGGAATGATTTACAATCAAACAATACTTTGAGCAATCTGAGAATGTCTATACCAGTGGCGTAGATTACTTGAGGGTTTGTTCATCTTTTAGTCAAGGTGTGATCTGAATACTCACACATAAATAACATGTGCCAGCATCAAACTATGGTAAAACTACGGTAAAAATATTTTGTCATTGCTGTGTATCCACGTTTTGACTTTTAGCTGTAACATTTAGTAGGTAAACCGATGATGATCATAGTGAAGATCAGTCAATTAATTTTGTTTTTGCTCATCGAGCACCCACGGTGAACGTTGTGTACGCCATACTTGTTGGAAACATCGGAACATTAGAAAACTGCCTTTGTTTTAAACTACAATACTTGTGTTAATGTGTATGATGTGCCTGCACTATTTTAATAATAAGTAAATTAGTCGATATTACCTTTATTGACCTTTTACGATTGAAAGATAATGTCATGTCAAGCTGTCTAACTTTCATGTTTATCAGGTGCATTGTGTCTAACTTACCGTCGTTAACGCGCATGTTTACCCAAAGTGCTGACACATTGACTATTATTCCCTGACCGTCCGACGACATTCGGGAGCTCCTTGTATAATGAGTAGGAATTTACATTTCATCGGCTCATATTTGCCCTCTTTGTTTCGTGAGTTTTAAATTTTAAATTCTCGTCCGTCCGTACCTCGTCCGCACTCTGTGTCGACCGAGATTGTTTTCTTTTCGTTACAAATTCAATTTGAAACTGACAAATACTCAAATGAGTAACCTTTTAAATTCCATACTAAAATCGGTTACGTTCTACGCTCATTAATAACATAGTCATTTATGCATGTAGAGTTTGAAAAGCCACCGCGCCATCGTCGCCGCTCTTTAATGAATTTCCAACAAAAACTTAATTAAAAATCGTATCTCGCGTGTTCGAAGGAAATGAACTCATTCTTTGGACCCGTTGACTGACGGGCAGAGTGACGGCCGTCATTACAGGCGCGTCCACCGTTGCGCGACCCCCGATGCCCTTCATTGCTTTATCTACAAAATTATGACCGCGGGCGAATTCAACGGGCAGTCAAAGGTCAGCTTATGCGGGCCAGGTTGTGTGTTTTGGGAATTTCGTTGTTGACGGTGCATGCAGTAAAATGTTTATTACCTAATTATTATCTTGCGTTCGTTAATTTCAGTTTATAGTTAACAAGGTTCCGTCTTGTCGACAAGGATGTCAGATTTCACTCTTGTTTTACGATATTAATAAGTATAATGTAAATAATATCAAGTTTCTTATGTCTTGCATTACCTAAGTATACATAATAATAATATATTTTGGACACCTCAGCTCTTAACCTTCTTAAATAAATTTTGAATGGTAATTACCTACTTCTCAAATAATTTTACCTGCTTATATGTAATTTTAGTTGGAACATGCCGACATTGATGCTGGTATAATAATTCATTAGACGCACCTGACAATAAGATAAGGTTAAATCACGCTTGCCTACACTGCTCATTCTTTCAGATAATTTCCAGTCATTTATTGTATTGGCCAAATCACATCATGCACAATGCAAGCATTTTTCGTGCCTGACGTATGGACAACCAAAAAGTGTAAAAAGCCTTAGGTATGAAGATGGTGGTTTCAACAAAACCAACACGGGCCGGCCACAAATTGGCGGTTCACAGCGGCTGGCACGTCGTGACTGGCCCGGCGGCGGCAGATGCACGGAGCGACGCACGGACACGGACACGAGCGGAGCGAGCACTTGACATGAGCGGAGCGAGCACTTGACATGAGCGGAGCGACATTTGACATGAGCGGAGCCAATTTGACATGAGGGCAACGAGCATCGGGCGTTGGCGTAAGCCAAAAACATCATGGATAAAGTCTGTGATTAATCTGTAATCGGGGTGATGTATATGTTTTAAAGCTCTGTTGCAAAGACTGATAACTCTTATTTTACTAATATGATAAATGCGAAAGTTTGTGTGTTTGTGTTTTTGTTAGTTCTTCACGCTCAAACGGCTGGACCGATTTGCATGAAATTTGGATTCACATACTTATAGGCTTTTTATTTAGAAAGCAGCGGGTAACACCGCGGGGCGCAGCTTTAGTACTTATATAAATGTAATTTTGTAAGGGGTTTGTTATTTATTTAACCCCACTAATAAATTTTGTTTCACACATTTCAGGAAACTGATAACACTCGTAATTACACAATTCAGTGTCCTCCATAACAGTTGCTGGACCAAGCCCTCTCCCTAATAAGTCCACTACGATTATTTGTTCAGTAATGGTAGAAATCCATTAAACAAGCTCCTTTTAGTGATTGAACAAAGACATGCCTAGAATGCATTTTTGAATTGCATTGCAGTCAATTTGCCGACACTAAATTGCATACCCTTGGAAATGTGAAATCTCTTTTTGGTCGTTTTATTCAGTTCTTTTATTACATTGTTTTGAAATTAATTTGAGAGTAAGCTTGAAGAAACTAATTTTCTTGTGAGTTTGAATTTTTCTTTCATAGTGGTATTTGTTTGGCGTGTTTGAAACCTGCCAATTAATTCATAGTTTTTATGAACTACTTGGCATAAAAAAAATTTTGCTAGAAAAAAGTTCAAATGTATTTTTACCGTCTTTAAATTGAGCAAAATCTAAAGCCGACTACTGATAAGCTTAAGGGCAAAGTGAGGTTTATTTAGTTTTTGAACTTATATGTTGGTTATTGTTTTTTCCTTTGCATTTCTCGGCTCTGTCATAAATGACTAAGAAAATGTATTTACGAGAACACCGAATTCATTTGTATCTGGAATTGCCCATTATAGATAGTTAGTCAACTTCATTAGTAACATTAGAGAAGCGCGCCCACTCGCGAAAGATACAGATAGTCGTTTCACAATGATTCTAATGTGAAGTCGAAATGATTCCACCACGGAAAAAGGAGACTCTTTCGTGGATGCCTTGCACCTACCCACAGACACTATACCCACCTGTTCCCAGCTTTCCGAAGTTCACGGACTTTCCAAGCCTAAACACCTGGTGAGGTTAAGCAAAACCAAAATAGAGGTCAAATTCTATTGTAATTAATTATGAACAGTTTCATCAAAATCGATAAAACGCCTCAAATAACATCAGCTCGAAACCGACCACCCGATCGACTGTCCCATTCAAATTAAATTATGTTAATTCAATCTTGGAGAAAATACGTGAATTTGAATTGTGTGATGGGAACACATTCACCTCGACTCCGGACCGGTGTCGTGTCGACTCTGATGGGCCTTCTAATGGCCTCTAGATGCCGTGACTGTCGTATTGGGACAAACAGCTGATATATTATAATGAAACATCTTTTTTATGGAATTAAATTGTGTACGCAAATGAAGGCCGTGGAAAGATGGGAGTGAGAGTTTTTGAGCTGATTAATAATTGTGGATTGAGAGGTCATATTGTTGTATTCTGCTTGTGTATGTATTTGCTATGAGTTAGTATACCAGTCGATCACAAGCCCGATTTGTCATTGACAACAATTAGGCCCAATCGATCCCACATAAAAAAATAATAATTTCTATTCAATGATATCCTAATCTGTCACAATTTTCCATGAGTAATATGGGTTGAATGATTAAAGTTCGACATTGTTTTAATAAAATAAACCTAAACTAAGGCTTGCTTCGAGCCATATTCTCTGACATTGTCAAATATGTAGTGTAATAATGCTATGCCTGTAACTTGTTAGATTTATTTGCATAATATAATTTCATATTGATTTTGTCAACAGCTGTTTTAGAGATTTTCTTAAATAGTAAATAATTATTAGACAGATAATTTCTTTCTAACGAATACACTGTGCTGGTAGGTTATTATTTATTAGTGTCGATCGTCAGGACAGAAAAAATATAAAGGTAGCAGAGCTAATTTCTACAATACAAGCAGGTACATTATACACAAATGTTTTAGAACATCCTCAGGTAGCTTCATTTATTTATTCCGTAGCTTTGTTAAGCACTACTAAAATCGAAGAGTGAATCTCTTATTGTGAGTCAATATTCCGAATGTAAATAAACTAATAAATTCATATGAACAAGAAATTATTCATTGGAAGGACCGTAATGCTATCCGATAGAGATCCGATATTTATAATGATGTAAATAGCGTCCATTAAAATATTTCCAATGTTATCGCTGCAATTATATCGACGGGAACAAACACAGCATACATTACCTTTATTGTTCCGCAATGGCGAGATTACGCTCATGTAACCGGCAGTGTTGTTGATAGCACAAAAAAATATCGGCGTACGAGCGTCAACGGCCTTCATTTGCATACGCCGAACATAAATTCTCGTTTGTAAGAACACACTGGCACTTTTATTGTACGTTCTTCGTTGGGAGCAAAAACTGACAGATTTTTTTGTAATAAGCTAGACCACCATAACATGGGCGACCTTTGATCGCCTCTATACAAATATTAATTCTTTGCATGTCCGACCAGTGAGCTAATCATTTTTTATTGGTCACGGCGCTCGTGAGACGCTCTTTTTATGTGGGAGGTATCGAACTATCGACTCTACTTTGATGAGCTTCAATCTATAATTTACTAAACTGTTTCTTTCCTACCAATTTACATGTAAATTGTAAATACTTTGAAATGCGAGTTATTGGAAAACGGCGGAGATGATTTGACGAGACGTTTTTGGGAGCCCATTCGGCTGCCAGTGAGTTGCTCGGACCTGTCTAGTAAGTTACTTTTTGCGGTAGCATATAATTTAGCTTTCAATAAACTCACCTAACATGTCCATATTTGCATTTTTTGGAAGTATCAACTGTCGGAGCTTCTTAATTTAGCAGGTTAACATCGGCATTCCATTGTTTTAATTTTTATCTCCACTGTAGCGGTTGTTTAACTTTCCTACCGCTAATAATAATTCTCATAAACGTTGACAAACTCGTAACGTGCATCGGAAATTGTAAACATCATAATTTAATTTCGGATGCAGGCCGGGATGATATGGGTCAGGCAGTCAGGCCTGCCATTTACACAATCTGCGATTGTGTGCGCCGGCCACAATATAATATTTAACGATTACCGGTCATCATTAAAAACGTTGTAAAACTGATTTATTGAGAGCGGGAGTGATTGGAGCCCGAGTCTTCGGCTGAAACTGTAGCGCGTTCAGTGCACAGTCATACGTTTGTTAATTCAGTTCACCACATTTGTATTTACTGGCAGTAAATATTGAGGCAGTAAAAAGTCGAGAATTTTCTTAATACAATTTTAGTTCTAGGCGCTTGGTTCGTTTTCGTTCAGCGGATGAAATGAAACGTTATAGAATTTCTTTAAAAGGCTCTCAGTTGAATTGTTATTGTTGTGTGTAAGATTTACGATTTAAGTAATTCAATGATGTGTTCTGTTAAATCTGTTTATTTGTAAGCTGTTAATAAGCTATTTTTATCCTTAGGTATGTCGTGAAAAAAGTAAATTTATTTGATTGTGTGTTAGTTACCTTAAAAGATGTAAACTACTTTAGGGATTTTGATGAGGGTTTTGGCATTTCGTAGCTTTGGAGAAAAGGGTTGGTCCCTTGGTTTCCACCTACAGCATAGGGTATAATATGTTTCATAACTAAATTAAGTGACAACTGGTTGTAGCAGTTATTCAACAATTTTATGCTAAATAATGGACATTTTACGTTCTCTCTAGAGTTGGAAAATATTTGTTGAATAAATAGTAGGTACATATTTTCGAGTTAATAAAATGTGGTTCCAAAAGATAACCCTTCTGGGGCAGTTGGGTAAAAATACCGTCCTCATTAGTCCTGTTCAAAAACAATTGCCAGCAGTAAGAACAAAGGTACAAAATACATACGAGTACCTACATAATACCTGTAGTCCAAATTCTTCTCTCGTCCAATTTTCAAGATTTGAAAAGAAAAAAGAACTTGTACACAGTTCTTTAATTTATTGAACGGTTTATTCAAGAGTTCGACAACTTGTGTTGTCACATGGAAACCATTTCCTGTGATGGTCAGATCCAATCTTGGGCTTGAAGTGTTTATATAAATTGTTCTAATAAAGATGTAAAATTTGTGCGTGGGTTTTAGTTCGAGGTGATGTTCTCTGGAACTAAAGGGATAATAACTTTACATAATATAATTTCTTACACGAATAAAGTTTCCCCGAATAAGTACGCGCTTCGAGTTGGGTGCGCTACACGGTATCGAAATGTTACAACCAATCCACATACTAAATTGTTTTCAAATTCGATATTTGTCAGGAAATATTGCGTCGTGGAATTTGATTATAATTTGATAGTTCAATTTAAAACGTATATTGTTTTAAAATTCCTGCACACTAAATAAATTAGAGCAGATTTTCGAATGATGTTACTAAATTACCTATCAATGTATTTACTGACAAAAATATTAAGCTCTGAAAGTTACTCACGAATATGTAAGAACTAGTATTCTGGAATGAGCACCAGACTTATATTTAGAAACTTGCAAAAAATGCACTCAAATGTTTTGAAATAAGTTTTGCTATAATGAATTATTTGTACTATTGTCCCTTGTTATGTAGACACATCGTATCAGAACACATCGTATCAGAAATTGCTACAATTTCGAACGTATAGGATTTTTATTGTAACAGTTTATCCAACAGGGTTGTCGCACGTCACCATCGTCCCTCGCGATCTCATGCAGGTTTATGAGCTCGTAAATAACTGGCCGATCTGTCGCGAGACTCGCGAGGCACCGCGAAATTCTGCGTTCTTTACACTTCGTACGTTCGGTAAGCGTGCGAGGTAATACATACAGAAAATATGAATATAAATGGAATATAAAAGGGTGTGTATGTGTGTGTGTCACGAGTGAGTTTTAGTCACTGTCACCATCAATCACTGTGATTGTCGATAATTCGGAGCTGATTTGTCACCGACACCTTAATTAGAGAAGCTGATCCGAGTCTACGATTTGTGAATATGAGTGTAACATGCTTATCTGCTACCACATAATATTAGGATTATTAATAGCTGAGAATGTATTCCTATCTCACTTGGTCAATACAAGGCAAACATCTCTTACTAGAATTGTACCTACTATAATTTCCACAGTCTCTCCTTCTCCAAAAGGACGGACTATAAGTTCAAAGATTTTGTCTGCAGTGATTTTAGATTTAACAGAACCTTGTCGCTTGTCGTCGCCTGTGTGTAGGTGTGTATTGTATTAAGACACTTCGCTGGACAACTGTAGACACTCTTGAAACTCAGTTCTCCGATCCGACGCACTCTTGCAAAACACAACGAGTGACCAGTTTAAGTTGGCGTACCTATTTAGTGAAATACTACAAGTCTTGAAAGAGTTTTCGACTTTTGAACTGCCTAATTCATGAGCACGTTGATTTTAAACTGTGAAAAATCTTCCCGTAATCTCTTCTGGTCTGGTTACGAGTCACTCGTTAAATGTTTTGTTCAGTGTTAGGCCTAAATCGATTTCAATTTATAAAGAATTGTTTTTGCTTTTCATTTTATTTAAAGCACCATGTAGCTTGTAGGTGGAGTATGTATGTATTTTGTTTTCGATATGGTGATTTACATTTCCAGATTTATAACTAGAAATCAATGAAGCTGCTTTAAAAGCTCCTATGCCACGTGCAGAGACGTAAATATTTGTTAATCGGCTTTGTCACCGTTACTGTCTCCGAGAATTATCCACCATATAAATTAGAAAAAATGACTCTTGCGTGGGCGCATCGTCAAACACAAAGCCGGTTTATACCAAAATAGGCAATAAAAAATCAAGTTGCATTTGTAGTAACCGCTAAAAGAACGCTGGTTGGGCTTGCAAAATAGCGGAGAGCGTTTTTCTATTGTGTATAATATTATTAGAGTTTAATTGAACTAATTGATAGTCAGTCGTTGCGTACTATCTTAATATAAATTACGCGTCACGTTGTTTGTCCGCGATGGAATCCTAAACTACTGAACTGATTTGAATCAAATTTGTACACCGTGTGCAGTTTGATCTAACTTAAAAGATAGGATAGCTTACATCTCAATTTATAGTCGCAATAACAGAAACCTTAGCCACAGCAACGCGTGGCCGTGTCTGCTAGTAAACTATAGACCTACCTTAGGTTTGACGCAGTATACATTGCATACCACGGGCAGATAGACGGCATCTTTGCAGTCTAACTTCGATAATCTACGTTACTTTAGTTACATAACCCATTTCATGATGCTCCCTGGAACATAGTTGCAAGTGTTATAATAATATAATGAAGTGCATACGTAGTTGCTATAAATTTACTCATATATATAATATATATTTATATATGTGCAGTACAGAAAACAAGGATTTGGATTCCACATTAACCCTCACTAAGAGACAGACAGTATTCTAGTTGCTATAACTCATTTGATACCCAGATATTGCCATTTGTGGTGCAGCAAGCCAGGATTCGTATTCCAAATTAAATGCTCACTGAGAAGGGCTCTAACGTGCTCGGTGTAAAAACTAACTATACTGCGTTAGCACTCCGCTAATCGCTCTCATTGTAAACCGAAACAACGCTTCACATTCGACGTACATCGCTCATATACGAATGCGCGGTAATTGTGTACTCATGTAAATTAACCTCATTAGCTACTTGAATCTGTTTGCGTTTGTTCTGAAGCGCCGGTCGAATAATTAGACGTAAATGGGCGTAAATTAAATAAAGTATAAAGTAAGATTACATCTTACGGTATTGTAATTGGAATGTCGATAGGCAGATAAGTTGTTGTTTTTATGGGCTTTCCTCGCAGCGCATTGTTAGATTAAGAGAATGTGCCTCATTACTACGAATATAATTTCAGTGTGGAACGGGAGGTGGGAATGTTGATGCAAAGTTAAATTTGATTAATTTGTTTATATGAATAATTATACATACATATACATAATTATACATACAAAGAGTGACTTGGATTGTTTGAACTTGAACTACGCAGAAACAACCTCATATTGTTTTTGTGAACAACGTAGTAATAATAGATACTTATTTACAGTTTTTCGATGTCTCAGTAAAAGATAGTCACTGTATCTCGGAATATTTTTTTAAATCTCGTTTTTCGTTAGTTAGACACTAGACAGTAGACAGTATGTAAGATCGATGGATCAAGGAAAATACAAAATTTGCATGGTTTAACGACAAAATGAGAATGATGTACTGTAGTTTTTAAAATTGAACAATTTTCACAACCCAATTAAATCTACCCTTGTAATAAGGAGTCCATATCCCATTCGTAAAGTTATTAGCCTCGAAATGTCTTGTTTGTATAATAACCCGTAATATCATTACTGCTTTTATTACAGCTGTATTCATAAAGTTATGCGTTCTGGTTTTAAGTGCATCGTTAGCTAGGCTTGTTTCGGATAAGATAAACTTAAATTTACTATTTAAAATTTTAACTTTACTTAAATAGCTTTCTCTTTAATTGGCCGTGCTTTAAAACTGTTAGTGTTGGATATTGTTGTCCTAGTCGTTAAGCAAATGGAGTTTTAGTAAGGTAGTACGGTCAAAGTTTGCGGTAGCTGTAACTTGACAAATAGCTTGAGTTTTATGGAATAGTTTTCCATTGATAAGTAGTTGGTAAGTTTAGTTGAACCATGCGCCGTTAGCGGTGAAAGCCTAGTGGGCGTACGTCTTCCAAACGTAGGGTGGCGAGTTCAAATCCCAGTGCGGGAACGTACCAATGAATTTCTTGTTAACATAATATGTACGTAATTATCACTCGTTTTTCTGTGAAAGAAAACATCGTGAGGAAACCAACATGCCTGAGGAATGTTATCCACCGATCCGGACCGGGCCCCCGTGGTGGATTATGGCCTAATTCTCCTCATGAAAGTGAGGGAGGCCTTTGCCCAGCAGTGGGACAGTTACAGGTTGAATTATTATTATGCGATGTTACTCGCTTTTTAGAAACCATAGAAGATTTTTCTGACAATGATGACAAGAAAATTGACAAAGATCGGAGCGTAATTGACGCAACTGCTGCAAAAAAAGCAACATATTGATCATTAATTCACTACTGAAATGTTTAATGTTGCGTTAAACTTCAATGGACAGTAATACCGAGTCGATAACCGCTATTGCCGATTGCAATAATCATTTTAATTCCTTTTGACCGTTCATCGCCCTTCCACTTCTATTGTCCGTTAAAATATAATTTTGAACGTGTGTCGTTAATACATCATTCTGGACAATAACACGGCTCTCGGACAATGTTGGGCGAAATTACATGAGGTTAATATCGAACACGGCAAATAAATATTTCCAACTGACATGTTGTATATTCAGTCGTTTTTTAACCAAAGACAAAGGCTATATCCGCCCACAGAGTCCGATGAAGGGCACCGAAAATTATCATGGACCAACTTCACTTTCGGAGCATTCCATGGCTAATGATTTTGAAAGATATCCTCCCCTTGAATGTAAAACGGCTCCGCCCCTCGAACGAATTGAAACACTGCTGGGGTATTTTTTTCATTCATTTATTAATTGTTGTTTTTCGACGGCTGGTGGCCGAATGGGGAGATTTGTACGTCCATTCTTTTTTAATTGTCTCAACGTTTGAGAGTTTCGATACGAAAAATAATCGTTTAAATTAAATCGTATCTTAAAAGCTATTTCCGCGATATATGGCATTTGCGTTTTATTTTAAGACTTAATTAATTGGAAATTCGCACCGGGCACTCCGATTAAGTTTTATGAGCTTAAAATGTTATGTTAATACGGGTATTTAAATTAAACATCTTCTGATGTTATGCGTATTTTGACATTTTCTGGTCACGCCACATCTTCTCGAGTCGCGTTGTCGGACGCTCCCACACAATGCAAGAATAGATGGACACCGCGCGGTATTAAGCTTAATTTATGAGTGTTTATGCCAATTTCGTATATAAAACCTATATTTTACAGGATTATTATCAAAACTTCAATTTTACGATTCTGAAGTAATCGATTTTTCGGTAATCGCATACGGTAGCTCGTTTTATTACTTGGATGTAGGCATAGGTATTAATATAATTATGTAAACGGTATATTATTCCGTTTTATGGGATGGAATGTAATGCACCTATATAATAATAATTATATAATAATTCAGCCTGTAACTGCCCCACTGCTGGGCAAAGGCCTCCCCTCACTATCGTGAGGAGGGTTAAGCCATAATCCACCACGGGGGCCTAGTCCAGGTTGGTGGATAACATACCTCCGAAATAATTCTCGGGCATGTTGGTTTCCTCACGATGTTTTCCTTCACCGAAAAGCGAGTGATAATTACGTACATATGTTTAACAAGAAACACATTGGTACGTGCCTGCACTGGGATTTGAACTCGCCACCTCCGTTTTCGAAGGCGGACGTTCGCCCACTAGACTACCACCGCTTAGCTAAGTAATGTACCTATGGCACATGTAAATAGAAATGTTCAGCCTATAAATAGACAAATAAGTTAAATTGCGAAATTATAATAGTTTTATACATAATTAATTGACAACATTTCCAAAATATCTTAATCGATGATGTTAGGTTATGATTAGGTAACAATATTTCGTATGAAATGAAGAATCGCGGCGGTTCCGGTATGAATGTATAGGTATATTATGTGAATCATTTTAATATTTATTATATTCTTGTTAAGTCACCACCCAGTCATATTTTATACTGTGTGAGTCGTCGGTTTCTAAGAAGCGAGCCTTATCTGGTAATATCAATGAAACTTTTAGATTAGTTGGTAATCTTTGGATGTTATCCTGGTTTGAGGTTAGTTATCTTAGTTATTATTCTATGAAAATGTAGAAGCGAACACTAACTAGAAGTTCTTAAACTTTCGCGAACAGGAAACATATTAACTAGCTAAAATTGATATTTGTTTGTGCGCGAATTAGACCCGTTTTTAGCTAGTTAATAAGAACACCAACAACTTAAGAACTTTTATTAAGGCTAATCTCATAAAGAAAGCCTATTACACTGTTAATGACTATATTAAAGATAAAAATGCATGGCCTCAATGCCCCCAGCTCCATGGTAGTAATAATTAACGTGAATTTTATGAATATGTTTTGAAATTTTTATATTGATGGTCATATTTATACCAATGTAAATATTGTGATTGAAAAAAAAAAGAAAATTATACATTATGAGAAAAAAAAATATGACATCCCCGTAGAGTTTCTTGGTGCTGTCTTCTCTAACGGGCGTATTCCGAAGCACTGGTAGAATCAAACGGAGTTTCCTTTTCCTGTCTGAGATTCAATCCTGGACTTGAAAGGGAAACATCCTTTTTCAAACTCAAACCATACCTAATCAATTAATTATAGTTTGTTTTCTTTTATGATTTTATTAATTTGTTTATTAGATTGAAGTGTTTGGAGTTTTGGCGGGAATACGATAGTGAGACGTTGTTGGTTTTGTGTTATTTTCTTAAACTTGTGTTTCTTCGAGTGTTAATGTGTAATATTGGTGGAATATTAACCATTAAGTGTTCGTTAACGTGCACGAGTTTGGGCGAATGATACAAACTCAAAAAGCGTGTCACTTCGTATTTTTTCCAAAACTCCCAGGAAGTTTCAGTAAAGCATCCACCACTTTACTGAATCGTGACTTTGACTATGTAAATAATTGACTTGACTACTTGACCACGAGGATTGCTTTAAAGCTATTACTTTCCTAATGTGAAAATAAAAATATTATGTACTTACGTTATTATTATAATACTTGACACTGGCTATATGCACAAACCGTGCGAAGCCATAATTAAACAAAAAAAAAAAAAAAAAGTGTTTGACTTGTAAAAGTGCGATTTTATTGCCTATTTACAATAAATGATTTGACTTTGACTTTGACTTTGACTTCATGGATTTTCCTTCAACCAAACTAAAACAGCAGCCAAAATTACAATGAACAAAGTCTCCGAAGTGCTCAAAACTAACAATGCTTAATAAAGTAATCGATTACAAATATTACAATACACACATTGCAGTACAATTTTGTAATTTTATCATTAGCTGTAATGACCATTGAATCACAGTAGGGTGTGTGTCCATCGGTATCAGGCCAAAAGGTCTTATAAGACCAGAAATCTGTCACTATTTCAGTATTTTGTCATAGTTGAAACAGACTAAGCTCTTGCTCTGTTAGAAACAATATAGCATTTCCCTTGTAGAGACAAGGTGCTAAAATAGGATCTTTATAGAGCTGACTGCACCAAGATTTGAATATTACACAATGATCAAAATTCACGCCTTTATATTACGGGTTACATGAAAGCTGATCTTGATGTGATGCAATCAGAAGTTAAAGAATATGACCTTTACTATTCTTGTGTTATTTTTATATGTAGTTGCGAGAGAAATTTGGACGTCGATGTGTAAATACTACAGAGTTGTTGTTTGTTTGTTGTTTTGTTGTATATGTAATTTGAAGCATCTTTTTAACATTAACTAATGGTACAAGTTTAAAGGATATATAATCATTTTAAAGTTATGATTTATTTGATTCTTTCATTAATAATTATAGCGCCTTTGAAAATGTTGCAAGTCAATTTGGTTATTACTATATTTTATTATTTTGTTAAATGTTTCATAAAACATTTTGGCAAACAACTACTTTTTACATATTATAAGTACCTATTATGCTGCGTTAACATTATAACATTATTTAAGGTAGTATATTATGGCATTTTGCGTGTGGTCTACACTCGGCCATTCAACTAGGGATGTTATTAATATTACTGTATCAAAAAGAACCGTATCTATAACCGAAATCAATATCAAAGTTTCTAATATATTTGAGATATTAAGCGACTTACTTGATAGTGGTAATGGTCACCACTTCTATGATACATAGAAGCCTGTTTAGTCGTAAATATACATCTTTATTAGAAGCTTGACACAAACAACAGGTGACAAACGGTTTGAAAAGAACGTATGCGGAGTTATCCGAAACTCTCGGATATCCGATTGGATAACGAAATATCCATATCCATATCTGTTATGGAATTGATATCTATATCCGCGTGCGTAACTAAAACTCCGTCTACATCCCAACCCATAAAACGCTAACTTCTTTCAAAACAGTGTGGCAAGTGCAATCAATTACAATTAAATAGCTAATCTCGGACCTATTACAATACCGTATTACTTAATCTTAAGTCGGCAAGATGTTAGATAACTGCGGAATGGCGAATTAAATAGCTGATCAAATGAGAGTCGAGCCTCGCTTTAGGGTTCAGTAGTCTATATTGACATCTTGTTATTTAATGGCTATAGGAAAGATGCCTACGGTGGTAGCCTAGTAGCTGAACGTCTGCCTGCCAAAGCGGAGGTGGCGAGTTCAAATCCCAGTAACCAATGTGTTTCTTGTACGTAATTATCACTCGCTTTTCGGTGAAGAAAAACATCGTGAGAAAACCAACACGCCCGAGAATTATTTCGGAGGCATTTATTCGTCAATCTGGACCGGGCCTCCATGGTGGATTATGGCCTAAACCTCCTCACGATAGTAAGAGGAGGCCTTTGCCCAGCAGTGGGACAGTTACAGGCTGAATTATTATTATTACTATTATGGGAAATATAAAGTCTGAAATGTCTGAAACGACTGTAGTGATATTTAATTTGTTAATTTGTCTGTAAATTGTAGTTGTTTTTGATAAGTATATATTTTTTAAAGTTTTAGGTTGGTTTCTTTGATGCTTATGCATTTTTTTAAAGAAAGACGAGCATATAATCGTTTCCATTAGCGTTCATTAAGTTTCGCTTTATCCAATTTGACATCACTAAATCCAACTTTTTCAAAAGGAACTCCAAAACCTGCTTCAACGTATGACCCAATATTAAACAATGAACTGAATCGGTATCGGGATTGGTTATAATTATTTTGATTGAAGTGAGCGTTGTAATTAATCATCTCGGCTCACTCGTGGCCGGTTTTATGAATCGTGGCCGTGGTAAAGGCTGCTTCACTTCACGAACTGCCATGAGGCCACACATAGAGGTAGAAAGGTATAAATACAGTAATGTTTGCACACTGCCGTGAATAATTTATTCCTATTGATTTTCTACATAACGAAATGAGCAGGTCAGTAACACGATGGTGAACCCCACGCCTGGGCCTAACATACATACCTACATACCTAACACAAGCGCAACGTGCTGTTAGTATTTTATACGACCCGCAAATTACTTTATTTCCTTCTACTACGACTATCCTTTACGAAGTTTAGACAAACGACAAACCGAAGCACTCATCGCGTGAGTTTTTGTACTATAGTACCCAATGCTAGAACCAATTAGATACGGGGAAAAATATTATTTATAGTTGCAAAACTTTACAACCTAGCATCGGCGCATAATATAGAAAATGTCAGCTCATTTACTGAATAATTAAATTAATAAAAAAAATGCACTGAATACCTATCTAAACGAACGATGAAATGGAAATTATGTTAAGGTCGTGAAAAAAGCTGATTACACATAATTTGAACGCAACTTACGACAAATCCGTATAACTTGGCAATGTGGAAAAAAATATGTGTTAATGTTGATCTTGATTATGATATTCACATTTTCATGTGAGTAATGTAGTCTTTTTGAGAATACATTTGTGTATTCATAATAGTTATTGTGAAGTTTAAAAACAAAAGAAGGAGCCTGTATTTAGGCAGTCAAGATATAATATAATGTGCGAATTCGACATCAAACGCACGCAATCATGATTGCCGCAAAAATGTGTTAAAGTGATTAATGTGTGCGAATCAAATTTGATTATCTGCGAAATGTCTGAAGCTTTGCGGCGCTTTCGCGTTGGTCGCACAAAGTGCGGTAAATCGCGATTTGTGCATCTTTTTTTTGTGTGTTAGATGGGGAGTTGTTGTTACATTTAGTTACTTATAGTCTTTTAAACTAATAAAAGATGGAGTGGTTTGGATTTACAAATAAGTGCTCCGTGCATGCCAGGCTTTAGATGAGATAAAGGATACGAAATATTGAGCGACGAAGCAGGATTTCAGCGACAGTTCTACCTCGTGTGACGTATTTTTCTCCATACAATACATCCGTTTAACATAGAGTGTTTGTTCATAAACTTACTAGTGCTGGTTGGTGGATCGCGGTAACAAACTTTGCTAGCAGACGTTGCTTTCATGATTCAATAAGTACTTTTCTTTCTTATAATCTTTTTACTTGTAAGAGATGCTAATCGAAAAATAATATTATAATAATATTGTAAGGTTACAAGTCTAAAATCATAGGTGGTTGAATTCACCAACAGCTTCCAGCCTAAATAAATGCGCGAACGATCGTTCAACCGTATTGATAATAAACACGTGAGGAAGGTAGGGGTTTATTAACATCTGACCGCGCAGCAACATTACTCAAAATCTTTTGATGTTCCGTATCAATGAAGTTGGGATTGGGGCTACCCGCCGACTTAAAAAGACCAAAAAATTACGTCTTTGTTTGGCGATACCTCTTGAAATATTCATTGTAAGTTGAAAGATCATTTTGTTCTGTCAGTTGCGAAGTTAGTGGGAAAGCTGAAAAGAGTAAAAAGTGAAGCGTGGACCTCATCATCAGACAAATGACCTCTTCTCGTTACTTAGATCAGTTTTAATGAGTTTCAATAAATGAACGGGAAAATATTACATGGTATTGCCATTAAGTGAGACTATAATAATATACTTACACGGAATGTCTATTTCTAAATTTCTTCCAAACATTGTGGGCCCTTTCACTTCGCTCAGGACAATTTACTGTAGTGTGACGAGAAAACTTAGGTATAAGTCGAAGTTCATTCTATGATTTCAGTATACAGCACAGGTCAAATGGTCTACATACAAAAATACTGTATCAAATTGGTGTGTTTTTATATAACTGAAATCATTGGTCCAAAATCCTTGCCTTCCCTTCTATAATATACAAAGAATAGAGATTATGCCGTTCACTAGAGATAGTCAGAGATATTATAGTATACTGCCTCGCTGAGCTTACAGAACTGCATCCGAGTTAAGTCAAGCGTGTCTCCTTCGTATGAAGAAAGCTCTTGGTCTAACAAAGCGTGGCGGTGGAAGGAATGGCTATAATCCGTATTATAGCTTAAATTTGTAACTTTTGACGTTTTTTTCTGTACTAAAACTTTGTTTGTGGTTGTTTGTATCAATATTGACATCACTTTCCATTGCTCGAGCTCAGTCCGACCATATTTATAATGTGAAACGTCAAGTATGAAGACATTTTTGCCGTACCGATTTGCATCCGCGATCAGCCCGCTAGCCTTTTATCCGGATAAAATAAGGAATACTTATTTTATCCGGATATTTACCATTCTGGTTCAAACAAGATCGACCAAGGTGAGCCTGCTTAATTTAGAATTTACCTAATTGGTAGCAAACTATTACACTATTTTATTTGTTCCTCTTTAGTTTAGATGCATAAAATAGTGTAATAGTTTCCTATAGTAGTAATAGTAGTAGCCTAGGCACTAATGCAGCATTAGTGCCTAGGCACAATGTTTCAAAGATGATGATGATGATGTTTGAAGATGCTAGTTTGAAGATGAAATATCTTAGTGACCGAAAAATATGTAATGGAATACTAAGTCTATTTTCACTGTGTCTAATTTGGTTTACGAGTCGCGTAGGCGAGTTTTAGCTGTTTCCAAGGGCCCAGCTTTTAATGATCAGACGAAAATTTTCAACTTCAAGTCATACGTAAATACACTTTGCAATCCTATTAAATACAAGATTGACTCACTCCATAATACGAAAACACGTTCCAAATACCCTATAAAATATGGAATTCGTCCTAATTGACCACACACTGTTTTACTTCAAAATAATCTCATTAATTACATCGTAAATTAGTCTGATATCAGTTACAAGCATTAAAGAACATCATTGTGGGTCAAATTTAAGGCATAGGGTACTGCAGTTAAAATGATAAGAAAATGAGTGTTTTAAAGCTGCATCGTAACTATTATGTAAGCTGTGCTTGAAGCTGTAGTAACTTTAGTCTTAGCTGTCATCATATAAATCTTTGAAAATATTGTGAGGCGACCCACATGAATTGGTTTTAACTGCAACTGTGCTTGTACCACTCTTCTTTTACAAGGAGTTTAGATGTCGGGGTAAAATGTGAAGCTTTATATAAATACTGCGAATGGAGAAAATCGCTACTAACCGGTGAATTCTCCTTTTTCTATTCTTATTCTATATTTCCGTACGACACTTATGCTGTAAGTAAAACAATATAATATATAAACCAAAATAGTACATTATAGATAGGTAGGTACAACGAGCACTTGGTACTTACCGAGTACGAACGAAATAGAACGCACCCTCCATTTAAACTTAGTACCTATATATTTTTGTCCAGCCTAGAACTCATAATACTAGCAATAAAACTTACTACAAGATTAGCGGAGCCACCGTCCGCAAGCTATCATTGGACTAACATTTATATTTATTTAATTTACGACTATTCCGCCCGCAGTCATCGAGATTCAATAAAAGATAACAACGATAAATTATTCCGAGATTTAATAAAAAAAATCAATCTATGCATTTGCCTTGAGCGAGTAAACTCAAACTACTACAAGAAAACTCGTTCAAGTTCAAGCGATCCGCCAAAATAATGGCCGATCGGAATGAAGTTATTATTTCCCTTGATTAATTTAAATGTCGTCGTTCTATGGGAATTAATAAACAACTTATTTGGTAATTATACACTGTAACGGCAAAGGTAATCACCAAGTTGTGTTATAACTCGCCGGTTTGCTATGTTACAGTGGAAAGAACGACAGAATGTCATGTTTGGATGAACGCTAGAGTTTGCATTATGATTTATTGGTAAGGCAAGTAGTGCATGTGGTAGTCTACCGGTATTAAACTTTCTGAACTGAACTGATCGACAATATGAGTTGAATTGTACATTTTTAACACCTCATTATGTAGTATGTATTGCAGTTTCTTTCTAAAGTAATATCAATATACCATCATAATTACATATTAGTTGCTAAAAATATTTTTACTCAATGATATTTATTTATGCATTCTATTTTATGCTCTTAGTCTTTTGTTTCAATTTAACTTAATTGTTTCCTACTGCTCTTCTAGGCACTGTGGCGTAAACGGTCGTGTAATTTGGACGGAAACGTAGGAAAAAAGTTAATAATTATTATAGGAGTGGAGAGAAATAATAACTGCTCATTATTATCATTGGCTGGAGTCTTGTGGACGACCAGTCAGTCTGATGAGGAATGGGACGAGTATGGACATGTGGTCTTAATAATAAAGTTTCCATAGTTGTATAAGTAATAATAGTATTTAATGACAAAGGGCGCAATTTGTGAAGAGTTTTTTTACTTTTAGAACAATTTCATCTGCTGTTTTTTGATTATAGTCGTATGTGGAAAATGTGCGGATATCATCAATGTTAATTGTTGGATAAATTATCTTTTCTTTTTGTCCGTGTAATACCTTGCCACGAAAACTTTTAGCTAACATAATCCCATTTGATACCTTGAAAGATATACCTACCTAAGTAACTATTCTTTACGTTTTCAGACATGAACCTTTTTATATATTTATCTGGGGCAGGTCGTAACTAAAATGTATCTAGACTACTTTGTGCCAACATAATCTGAGCCATTCGAAGCTTCTGTTATAATTTATAAAATACCAGCTACTTACCTAAATATTTAACTATTCATACATATCTAATGATGGTTTATTCGACTCGTACACAGCTCATTATAAGATCGCGAACATCACGCGAA
Organism: Hylaea fasciaria; assembly: GCA_905147375.1. NCBI lineage: Eukaryota > Metazoa > Arthropoda > Insecta > Lepidoptera > Geometridae > Hylaea > Hylaea fasciaria. The sequence goes on along the minus strand of LR990202.1, from coordinate 8,118,291 downwards.
GGTAAACTCACAAATCCCGCACACCAGTTTCGGAACTATCAGAACTATTAAAAGGATGTCGTATAAAAACGCCCCTATATGTAAGTCTATTGCAACACGCAACGAGCCTCTAATTCCTCTAATTATGGCAAATCCGATTCAAGAAGCCAACCGACGTAGAAACTTCTTTTCCACTTGAGGAACGAAACAACAAAAGGTGCGGCATCCACAAAACTCTAATCGCATCTCTAACGAATAGTTCACCAAACACTCAAACAACTACTAAACATGTTTTTTTCTTAGAAAAACAACATATGTCGTCATATTTCTTGCGGCTTATTAAAATTGGCGTCAGGTAAAACGTAAACTCTATTGTTCAGTGTTATTTTTTTCGGAAATACAAATAGTCTTAAATTCGATTGCTACCTGCGTTCGAGTGCGGATTTTCGGAATTTCGTGTGTCGGAAAAAATGGATGCTCACCGCAACATTGTTTTTATGTGGCTCACGTCTTTGACGGCTTGCAGGGATGGGGAGCATTTCTTTTCACAATAGTATTATAAGTTTTGTAATTTAAAATACTATTTACAAAGATGCTATTTATATTCTGCCCAACAATCAGGCAATTATTTATACTTCCCATCGTTAAAAAAATGGATTTCTGTAAATTTTAAGTCTGATTGGACCAATTCGTGTTTTTTAATTGTCTGAATGAACACACTTCCAGGATATTAGGCCAAAATATTAATTAATCCGATTATTTATTCGAAATGATAATTACACTTGAACGTTAATACAATAATCATGATACACTCAATAAAAACGGACCATAAGCATAAATAAATAATAAGGTCATAAAGTCTAATTCTACCTCTAATGACAGTAAACGATCTTGAAATTATACTCGTAAATTGCCTTTAATTGCATCATGTTTTATACTAGCTTTTAGAGCAAACTGTTTGTGATCTCTGAACTCCAACTGCTGGGTATCGGAAAAAAACTGAAATTAAGCATTAACTGGATTTGACTTTCCGATGCTCGCAGCCCTTGCAACGGCGAATTTGGCTAAGAATCGAATACATTGACGTTTAAGACCATCCAAATTGACAGCCTATGGTTAAAAAGCCGTAATGTATAACCATGTAATTAACATCGTAAAAATTGTCTTCATAAATCTTCGGGAACATCGTTTGGCGAATGTTCAAAGACGTCATATGGCGATCGCAGGCTCTCTTCTTTGTTTATGAGATTGTTAAAAAAATTCAAGTTGGTATATTGTATTGTTTAGTTTTTAGTGTGGCCGATAATTTACTAATGATTGGTTACATGACAATGACTGGGGTGAAATTTATGTGATTTTGAGGATCTTGCCTCCAGCTGCTCTGTAGGTTACCTTTAATGAAATAAACACGCTCATTGTGATTTGAATAAATTTTAACAAAATATGGTGATTAATTTTGAATTTGTATTTTAAAAATAGTTTAATCAGCTTTACTGCGTATTTGTGTTGAACATTTGCATAATCGAAACGCAATATAAGAACGTAAAATTAGTAGGAAAAACTGCACTACTTCCATTAAGTACATTAAGATTTGCCATGGCAAATCGAAACTAATATTATATAGAGGAAAGATTTGATTGTTTGTTTGCATTGAGTAGGCTCCGAAACTACTGAATCGATATGAAAAATTATTTCACTGTTGAGAAGCTACACTATCTCCGGGTGACATAGGCTACTTTATATCCCGTAAAAATTAATGGTTCCCGCGGGAAAGTAGTTAACGCGAGTGAAACCTCGTGGTGCTTCTAGTCTTTAATATTTAACATCATGAAGAGGACAGATTTTATTGTTTGTTTGGTTGCTTTGAATATGCTCCGAAACTACTGAACCGATTTGAAAAATTCTTGCACTTTTGGGAAGCTACACTATCCCCGGATGACATAGGCTATTTTTTAACCCGTAAAAGTTAACGGTTCCCGCGGGATAGTAGTTAACGCGGTTGAAGCTGCGAGGCGCTTCTAGTAATTAATAAATAAGTATTTTCACACTGTTTGCAATGTAGACGGCGAAGTAAATTACAAAACGCCAATTCATTATGGTAATTCTCTATAATTAACGAATACCAACAAATTAGCAAAATGAACGCCCAACATGCACCCGACACAGGAATCTGCTCTTAAAATTACATTATTTGGTTTAAAAATACTTTTCTCAACGCAAAGGGAAAAGAAAATTAGTAGCGGGGCCGGAATGAGATGGAATTTCACGTAATAATTGCAGTGGGTACAAGTTAATGGAATAATTATAATTATATGAGGAGCAAAGAAGCCGGCGGCCACCCGCTGCTTTGCTCTCGAGTTCGCCGATTGTTATGCCCAAAAAAGCAATTAAAAATGAGTTGGTAAGAAATTGCTTCGGATTGTGAAAGAAAATACCGTAAAGGTAGATTTTCGATAGAAATGATGGAGAAATAATTGATGATTCTTCTGGAACCGTCTCGAGTATACCGGCTAAGTTTCAAAAAGCTAACATGGCAAATCATAAGCGTTTAAAGGTGCTCGTTTGTCTTTATTTTACCGGAATCTTTAAAATTTGTTCCCAAACTATCAAAAGCCATCGTTCGTCTAACTAAACCCTAGAAGAAAAGTAAAATGTGCCCTTTTTGGCAAAGCGTGTCGAATAAATCTACAACCAGCAGTTAATTAGTTTATAGTTAAGTTAGCAATAATGCCTTGACATTTATAATGACATGGCTTACTAACAGTTTTCATAATAGTATAAATAAAAAAGAACTGTTTTCTACTTATACGGAAAATATAGAAGATGGTATTGATTAGACAATAAATAATTCAGAGGTGAATGTGCCGTAGAATAAAAAAAACTTGTGATTTGGCACTTCAACGTAGGTATTTGCTGTAATTGAATTAATAATTGTTGTACCAAATGCAAAGAGCCCAAGATGTGGAACGAAAGATTTACAAATAATAGGGTTACCAATTGTATATCGAATAAACCGAAATCTACCATTCCGACTGACGGATGCTACCATCAGAAGTTATTCTAATTCTTGCTCTGATAAGCCGCGGCTTTGATGAGTTTTTATGATACATAAATGACATTCACACAAAATAGATACAAAATAAACGTGGTGAGAAATTGAAATCGTGTTTTGTAAACGCGATTCGTAACGCAAAGAAATCTGTTACAGCTCTGCAAAATTGAATCGTAGATGGATTAATATTATTTTTTGGTCTACAGTGGCGGATAGAAATACCGTGTTGCCGGAAGTTAGAAACAAAAATTGACTACGAAAAGTGTATTTATGTATGCTATTCGGTAATTTACATGACTGCTCAAATAATATCCTATGTTAGCAAACTATTAATTGCAATCGGTTCGGTAATTTTAGCAACAGACAGACAATTTTCAATAGTTTTAATCTCTCATTCATCATCCTCATCAAATTCATCAACAACACAAATCCGCCTTTTGCTGAATTTAGGTCATTTAGTCATCATTCTGTCGATGTTTTTTATTCTCATTCAGTCTCCTAAAAACTTACACAATTAGGAAGGAGAAAATGTTTCCTCTATTCAGTAGTTAGATCAAAGAGTTTTTAATTTCTTTCAGCTAGATACGGACAAGCCCACAGGCCACAAGGGATGGTTTACAAATACGGACCACGATCAAAAAATCAAAGTTCCAACTAAAGCCCAGCAATATGTAGCGCAACAACGCGCAACATCGCCAGATGCCGCACGCCTGGCTACTTTTGTCGCTTAAACATTATGTATGTGCAACATTATGCGCATCAACATGCAACATTGACAGATATGCCCCGCGTCTTGTTACTGTTTTCGCTTGAACATCGTTTGTTCCCACAACTAGGATACAAGGTGAGCTCAAAAAGAGAGAAAGAGAGAGAGAGAGAGAGAGATAGAGAGAGATATATAGGATGGGCTACAAATCCACCACACCGACCGAGTGCGTGATGACGCATCCTTGAATTTCAATGTTCTTGGACATAGTTTCCTCACAATGCTTTTTTTACCGTTTAGTTCCTGCCTAGTGAACACGTACAAGATTTTAAACAACTACTTAAAAATCAAATAACTCTAAACACATAGTATTTCGTCTTAATTGGCCGGGATGCATGGGAACTTCTCGGCTATATCGCGAGTGAAATTGAGCTGTCGAGCGTGTATATATTAACAAATGACTCGCTATGAATATTAATAAAGCATTCTATATAACGTTAGGCTAGTTCGCTGTCTCGCCACCGCTTCTTAGAACGCCGATTTGATATATTGGAGCGGCGCGTATCTGTAAGGGTAATTGATATTGCGATGTTCTGCGGTGATGTATCTGTTGGTTGCTATTTGAAACACTTAACATTATTATACGAGCAGTGAATAAAAATATACAAATTGATATATTTTGACAAACTAAAGAAATAAGCTAATATAACAAAACCAAGATTTTATCATAATTAAAGAGGGCTTATTGTTGTATTTTGATTCATAAGCACTTCCCCACTCTACGATTGGTATGCACCCACCCACGTATTTATCAAGAAAATGGAATCAATGCTTACGTGGCACACATGGTGATTAATGGTTTGATTTGTGTCCAAGATTATCATAAGAAATAACAAACAGGTCTCTGAGAGAGGTCTTTGAAGTTCCATTACAAATACTTCCGGTGTTTGCGTTTTTCTCACATTCTCTGGCAGGTCATGGGTACAGTAATGGTTTATCTTATGACTAATTTATAAAGCGTTTATGCCACTTTTAAGGCAAAATGTATTCGAGCGTTTTGATAAATCTTTCGATATGAACAATGCTAAAACAAGGGGGTCTTACGTTACCTTTTAATTAGTGTAACATCAAACGCAAACACAAACGAACACAAATAATTGTACCTATATCCACTATGCAATAACAATCAACATTGTGTTGATTTTGTAAGTCTTTTATATCTTATTAGTTGTAAAAAGTATGCATGGTGTTGATCTCAGACACTTTTTATAATTTCACCAAATTTGTAGCTAATTAACTATTAGGTGTAACAAAATCAGAAAAGTTATAAAAACTAAAAAAATTGGGGAGGAACTAATTGCCAAATCAACAACAGGTTGATAGAATTGGGTGGGAAGATCGCGAATCACAAACGTTGCGTTTCGAGTGTTAAAGGTATAACAAGCGTGTGGAACGCGCGCGTGGATTCAAGCGTACAAGACCTTAGTCATATTCCTAGCCAGAAGTACGCGCAGAAATCCAAGCTCTTTCGTAATGCGACACACGCATTGAATATCAGTTAGATTTGAATTGATTGTCATAGACATACAGCTGGAGACAGTTTGTAGGATGGCACGCACCCGAGCCGGATTCACAGAGAAATGGTGACGCATGTTTCCGCTGCCAGCTGATGTGATGAAGCCCGATATCAGAGAAGGACCTTTTGTTTACCTATTGTTTAACCAAGCTCAGTAATGCTGCAAAATTCCATTTACAGCTCTATAAAGTGCTATAAGCTTTTCAATCAGATAAGAGAGCCATGCTAGGCACCAGAACAATTACAATACACTCAAAACTATGTAATTAAATGTCTGGCATAACCCTTAAAACTGCATGCATAATCCTTGCATTGTAGTCTCTTTATGTTATGGTGTTCAATAATGAATAACTGTATTATATTATACATTTGCATAGTAATCTAGATGGGGAGCAAAGTTTTTAGAGTGGCGACCACGGACTGGAAGACGCAGTGTAGGTAGGCCTCCCACTAGATAGGCCGACGACATCAAAAGAGTCGCATGCATGGCAAAACTGTCGTTCGGTGTGGCGGTCTAAGGGAGAGGCCTATGTTCAGCATAGACGTGTGCGCCGATGAAAAATCCATCGGCGGCGGGCGCCGATCAAAAATCGGCGGCGGCGGCGTGTTTTCGGCGTGAAACCGGCGTGGGAACTTTTTTTATAGACTTTATTAAAAACAAGAATTATACTGTTTTTTCCAATTAATAAAACACTAATAAACACACATAATTATATAGAAATAACTAGATAGCGTTATTACGGAGCTCTTAGAAGCAGCAGGAAAACCAGTACCTACTTCGTGAGCTCCTAAAGTTGTTCAATTTGCTTTGAACAATGGGAGAACTGCAAAGGCGTTGAACAGATTGTGGTGCTGTTTTTCAAGAAAGAAGATAAAATGCTTCTAAAGGCCCATCTCTCTTCTGAGTTTCGACTACAAGCTGTATTCGAAGGTAGTCTCGAGTCTCGACTCGTCAAGCAAAAAGACTTGACGAGTTTTAACCGCCAGAGCAGGCTGGATTTCGAAGGGGTTACGGGACTTATACCATATTCACACCGTGCAGCAGGTTTACAAAAGACTGAAGAATCCAGTCCCTGTGTCTCGCCTTTGAGGACTATGAGAAAGCCTAGGCTATTCTCGAGTGTCTGCAGCGAATCCAAGTTTAATTATTGCGGTTCACCGAGGTGTTGAGATGGCTGTGTATGATTCCACGACTATGTTCAAGTACAGAACCAGCAGACTAAATATAATTCAGCTGCGCAGGGAGTGAGACAGGGGGATTTTATATCCCCGTAATGGATCACTCGCCCTGGAAGATATATGTTAACGACGCTCGAATGGAAAGTAACGGGCAGCTAGGCAGGTCCAACTTCGACAAAGAGGTCGCCCGAAGAATCCAACTCGGATGGATAGCGCTTGGGAAGTTACGTGACATCTTCTCGTCCAAAATTCCACAGTGCTTGAAGACAAGGGTCTTCAACCAGTGATGTTACCAGTGATTCAGACAAAAGCATTCGACACGGTGTTTGTCCCTTTACTCCTTAATAAGATGGAACAAATAGGAGTTAGAGGTACAGCCTTGAACATTTTCAAAGATTATTTGTCAAACCGAACACAATTTGTATAATTAAATCCAGTAAAGAGCAGCAATCTGCGTTTGAGTGATTTTGGAGTACCTCAGGGGAGTGTACTTGGTCCTACGCTATTCTTAATTTATGTTAACCATCTGTGTTATCTTAATATACCACACTGCAAGATAGTAACCTATGCTGATGACACTGCACTTTTGGTTGAAGGAAATACCTGGGATGGCGCTCGCTCAAATGCGGAAAGGGCTCTAAAAGTGGTGATGTCCTGGCTAAACACAAATTTGCTAACTCTGAACACAATCAAAACAAAGTATCTCACTTTCTCAACCTGTACCTCCTCGCAACCACAGGCAACTTTTTCTATAAGGGCCCATGCATGCTCATCGAGTCCTTTGCCAAATTGCGATTGCGTGACTCTGGAGAGGGTTTCACATATTCGGTATCTTGGAGTCTGCATCGATCATACTCTTAATTGGCAAAGGCACATTGAAGCTCTTACTAGACGCATACGTAAATTAATGTTTACTTTTAAAAAACTAAGGTCTTCTGCTGACCCACAAATCTTAAAAACTGTTTACTTTGCTTTGGCGCAGTCCGTCCTAACTTATTGTATTACTGCATGGGGAGGTACTCACACCTCTACTATGCTCAAATTAGAGCGATCACAGAGAACAGTCTTAAAAGTTATGCATAAGAAACCTTTTTACTACTCCACTTCAGAACTGTATAAGCACAGTAAAGTACTCAACGTCAGACAACTCTTTATTGTAAATACAATCCTACGGCAGCACGCATCAGTTACATTTAATCCAGATGAAAGTCAGCGGAGGCGTCGCAAGGACAGAATCTGTCATGTAAACTCGCATAGAACCCAACTAGCAAGTCGACACTTCTTAATTTTAGGCCCGCGCTTGTACAACCATGTTTCTAAATACTTTAACGTATACTCCTTGTCTAGGAAAGAGTGCAAGCGTGTGGTACAGACATGGTTGACAAATTTTTCTTATAAAGACACTGAGAATCTACTTGTAGTTCCCAAATAAAGGTGAAATAATTACCATAACTAATTAAACACATAACTTAAACGCATCTCAAGCTCTCATTAATAATTTTAACTACTTTCACAAACAAACTATTAATATCTTCTACATTTCTTCCTCCCATAATTAAATGAATGCATTAACACAATCAAACACAAATTCACTTACATTAAAAATTTTGTAACCTAGTACTGCACCTTGTATTGGGGAAGGTCCCGTGCCCTGTAACACAGTTAACACTAGTGCAGGGAACGGGCGCTCACTTACCGAGATGTTTCTCAAAACTACATTGCTCCTATTAATAGGTAAGAAACATTGTAACCTAGTTTTTTGATCAATAAAAAAAAATATTATTATATTATTATTATTATAGTGATGACGTATAGAACCGAGACGTGGTCCTTAATTGCTGGCCTTTTGGAGAAGCTCAGAGTCACACAGCAAGCAATGGAGAGATCTATGCTCAGAGTTTCTAAGCGTGATAAAATCCAGAACGAGAATAGTCGCCAAAAAGCTAAAGTTTACGACATAGCTCTCAGGGTTTGTAAGCCGAAGTGGTAATGGGCACGCCACATCGCTCGTAGAGCTGATAACGGATGGGGAAGAAAGGTTCTAGAGTAGCGAACAGGGACTGGAAAACGCAGCGTAGATAGGCCTCCCACTAGATGGGCCGACGACATCAAGAGAGTCGCAGGCAACCGGTGGATGCGGTGGCAAATTGTCGTTCCGTGTGGCGGTCTAAGGGGGAGGCCACGTCGAGCAGTGAAAAGTATAGGCTGATGGTGATACAAAAATCACACCATGCCACCGCTACGCAAAACTGTTCAAAGCACTGAGCCGTCACGACAACAAAATAGAGTTTAATTTCGTTTGTTATATGGGGTAACTTTTCCGTTGCGGTGCCCGCGCCGCACAGCGCTTTTATTATTTCCCCCCAATATTTTTAACAGTTGCTACATACCTATATTAAGGTTAAATAGCTAATAAGCGAGGATAATAAAATAAAGGTTACTGAGGTTAATTTAAAAAATGCCCTAAAACAGTATAATATTTGACGCCGATTTCACGCCGGTCCCAAAATCGGCGGCGGCGGCGTGGAAAATTTACCGGCGGCGGCGGCGCGCCGGCGCGGCGCACACGTCTACTTCAGCAGTGGACGTCTTGAGGCTGATGATGATGGTGATGATGATGGTGATGATGATGATGATGATAGTACTCTCGTTATCAGCAAAAAGTATAAAGCGGATGTATTAACCGAAAAAGATGCCAGCAGAAGAATTCAAGCACCTATGCTAGTTCCAAAATCAAAGTACTAAACATTATACTTTTTGTACATTATACGTAGTACGTTGCATTACCTACTTTAATTTCACACTAAATCATGAAGGCAGCAACAACTAACTTCCCGGCGAAGTTTGGCATTCAACGCACGCAGTAAGTAGATTTGCGTGTAGTAAGTGCGTGAGCCTATTTAGAAATTCTTCTTCAGATTTCTGGGAGTTCTCCTTACAACTTTTCACGTAAGCGTGAATGAACTTTTGGAGTTCGTTTTAAGATGTTTCTCACATTAAGGGTGCACTTACTGAGTAATTTAAAAGTAGGTAACTGTATTATGTGCTTTTGTTTTTAGTTTGTCGGAAATTAAGTCTAATCGAAGTCAAATAACGGATTTAATTATGATTATGAGGTTTCCATAGATCTCTTACGTAAGTCAAGTTACTCTTTTATGTTTAGGAATAGAGACTGGAAACCTCAAGTTATGGGCTAATTGAATTTCTAAATGCTAAGAGCAAATATATCAAAAATTATGGAACAGATAAATAACCTAATTGTTTCTATACTCAGTTATATAATTTCAACTGTCTAACTATCACGGTTCATGAGATACAGCCTGGGACAGACGGACAGACAGACAGACGGACGCACAGCGAAGTAATGGGGTCTCGTTTTACCCTTTTGAGTCAAAGATAATTTCGGGTAAGAAACTCTAAAAGTTGCTTATAATATGTTATAGGAATTGACAGGAATTAAGTTCATCAGCACACGCACAGAGCATGCGAGCTTGTCGCATGGCAGCTTCGCAAACCCACCCTTCAACAGATAATAATGTTCGACGCTACCATACCTTCAACAAAGAAGTGATAAAGTGGCCGATAACTACAAAGTAAGAAGGAGAAATAATTTAAGTTCACAGCTACAGATCGATTATGGATCGTCACCGATAAGTGCCGGCTTGTTCCCGTCGAAGTGAGATCGATCGGAGGCTCCGGCGCAGTGATAAGATTAACAGTGATTTAATCCACTGAGCAATTAAATTCAAATAGCTTCATTTTAGGGTTTGTCAGTATAATTAACGAAGCTAACGGACAACCTCGAGTAGTGGCGAGGCATCGCTAGAACAAGAAGAAGAATATAATTCGAATCTCAGCATTGTATTCAGTCATGTTCGCTGGTTACTTTATCATGACATCCTGCCATCATAATGCGATGCTAGTTACGAGCGAATTACGATCATTGTTCAAAAACCATACAAAACATAGTGTTCTGTTATTCAGATCATCAGATAGATTTGCAATAAAGTTCAGTTACAATATCCATCGTTAGGTTACAAAAGCGATCTCTTGATCCTACTATTCACTTTGTTATCAACCTAATAAATGCCACAGAGAATGCTAATTGTATGACATGACTGGACATAGATGACCATATGTGTTAACGCATTTGATTGTCGTTAACCACAGCAAAGGCTGTAAAAGGTCAACTCAATAAAAGAATTCAATATTATCGCAAACATTGGACATTGAATCGATTGTGTCGATTTTGACAGTGAATCAATTTGAAAAGTTTAAATTGGCCAACTTACTCTGCCGACTGGCTTATAATTCGTGAATTTTAACAGCACCTCTATTACGTAAGGCTTAGGATCGTTTTTCTTGGAAACAGTCGTGTGATAATGAATTCGGCGCCGGTAAAAAGGCGCTGTTCGATTCAAAGGTAACAAATATCGATCGTCGAACAGATAGCCTTAGCAGTTGTTGAATCGATATAGACATGGCGCTTTGATTACTCGATTGAATCGAACTCGTATAAGCACTCGGGTCTCGGAGAGTTCGGTCCATGTTGTGTATATAGCCATGGTGGTAATGTCCGATACCTATCTTTGTCGGCTGGCTGTCGGGCCTGCGATCATTCGAATGTAACACATTACGTATTTATGTTGGGCAATTGATATTATTTGTTGAGATGTGTTAGCGCGATTGTGGATTCTATAGGTAGGCCATCTGATTCACCAACAAATTTATGCAAGTATAGCTGATTCTGAAAACCCAATGGTTATTTTTCCATCAGCTTTTTAAGAATACGGCATAATCATCGAAAAGTCTAATACTATGTCTAATCCTTTAAAATCTAACCTGCCAGGAAGACTATGTGGTCACATTTGCTCTCGAAGGCTGTTGCTGAAACGCTCCGGACAGAGTTTGATTGGGGACAGATTATTGTCTGAGTTCAAGCCATCAGAATGGGTAGCTAGCCAGGATATCAGCAGATGCTTACTTGTCAGCGAGCCAAAACACTCACCAGTCTGCCACTAAAAGCCAAAACTCTTCGTCAGTTGTCTTATTGACAGCTTATGCTCTTTGTTTTTCCAATCGAATGGAACCCCGCGTTTGCATGTAAGACTCACCAAAAAGGTGGTTGCATAGTTGTCAAAATGGTTCTTATGAACATGAATACATTCACATCATGTTTATGATGGTTCGGTGTAGATACGAAATGTCTTATTGCATAATTTGATCGAGTCTTGTCGTAAATGACCCGCCTCTGAAAGACTTTAATAGACTGAACAATGTTGCGCCCGACTCAAACCTTATCGTTCATATCAATGACCAGACACAAGACCCAAAAAATGTTATTTGCTCCATTACTGGTTGGCTGAGAGTTGGCGAATGACAGGCTTTGCTAACTATGCAATGTAAACTAAAAGTAACAATATAACAGCTTTCAAATGTCAAAGTATAAACGACGGGCGAGAGGTGCAGCTGGTTGATTATTTGGACGTTTTGACAGCTGACCATTCTCGTTACCACTGTCCCTGTGAAAGGCACTAGCAATCTAAATGCAAGGCTAATTGAATACAAAAGAAGTGATAACCACGGAATGCACTTTATGGTGTGGCGTAACAGAACAGTCACCTACATTATTAGGTTTGGAGACATTTTACTATCAATGGGTTTAGGTTCCCTTATCGGATTTGCTTGGCTTATCCATTCTTTTGTTTCGGGTTATCTTAGGACTGCCTACGCCTTGTGACATACCTACAACTGTGCCGCTGTCTGGACTGGGGCGACTGTTTACAATGACAATAAACAATTGTTAGCAATGTCTCAACTAGCCGTGCCATGCTTAGGAAATCTCGCGACTGATCATTACTAGCCCATTTCTGTAGATTAATATTGGTTAAGCTTGTAACGGCTTTATTGATTGAACACACGTGTTCAATACAGGTAACAAAATTACTTTTTGAAAATTACACAACTAATCGAATCTATCCGTCTTACCACAACAGTTTAAACCAGAGCTAAACAGATGTTCCTAAACTTTCGGTACACAAAATGGACGTTTATCGCTCACGTCTTCTTACTGAATCCTGGCAAACATTATTATTTTACTTGCTAATTTGTTATTGAAAACGAGATAGTTAGACGTCAATTTATGGAGAAAGTATGTAGACACATGTGCTCAACTATTGTTTAAATATTTTGTGGTAAGACCGTATTTGATTATAAAAAATCTATAACAGTCTCATCCAACGCGCTAATATATAATATGTATCCGACAGTACAAAAATTTTACTTGATGAAACTTCATAGATATATATTTTTATTAGCACCAACCACTGAGTTACAAAGGTAGTTTGCACTTGATATCACGTTTCATATCCAGTCCACCCAAGCGCGGTCCATATTTAATGACATCATTACTGCAAGACACAGGAGGCGCCCGAGACGCTCTTTGTCACTGACGTAGACTAGAAATTAGCTGAACAAACTACTCAAGGAAGGTGTTACAATATTAATCACTGCGCTCTACTGCATCATTTAGTTTTGTGGTTTCCAGCTTGCAAGATTTTCATTACGGAATCTATTTGTACTGTGTCAATTGCGTACTCGTAGTCAGGCAATGGGGTATAAAAAGCTTAGGTTGGTTGAACAGTTTACGGTCTGCATGATCTATTCTACGTAGAGCTATCATCATCATAACCTACTCTATTTTGCAACCATTTTGGGAGATCATCCATACCACGCCGCCGCCGCCGTCTTAGTATATTCCACATGAATTGTCAAGGTTCTTAGATATAAAATGTAAAGCTTCCTCACTAGGCCTTTTTACAATTTAGAGTGGAAAAAATCCGCACGAATACCTTATGGCAGAGGTACGAACTAGGTGCTTTTGTATTCGATTCTATCGATTTTGTATTCGCTTTGATGGTGTTCGGTTGTTGAATTATGAAGCCCACAATTGGTCACCACAAATCCACATTTTACCAGCTCCGCTGTAATAGTAAAGCTTACATCTATCATTCTCTACCCACCTACGTATATTTACTCGTTCTCCATTGCCAGTCGCATACCGCTGAGGATTTAGAACTAAGTTTATGTACCAGTAACAAGAGGTCTAAAAGTGTTTGCCGCTACTGGCCCACCTGAACACATTGTCGCAATGCCCCAAAAGAATGCCTTAATCAGTTTGTGTAGCTGCTCGAGGTGACTCGTGAGGCATTTCACGCTCGTCTCCTAATTGCGAGGAAAGTGACTCAATAACGAACAATTGTTGGAAAACAATGGGTTGAAAGGATGCGCCTGCGCGTGGTGGTTCTATATTGATTAGGATGTTTAGCATCCTTGATTGTTGGAGGTTTTGGAGGCAGTTAGGGTGTTTGAGGTCGACCTTGTGCTGATGAAGCCGTGTGTGGTAGAAAATCTTAAATCTTCACCTATCCACTTGGAATAATCAGAATGTCAGCTTAGCCTTTCCCTGCACACATACTTACAACTACATATTTCTATGAATTGAAAGCTCTTTCACCTAAGAAGCAAGAAAAATGAGCATAAAATTCATTGAAAAAATCGAAAGCCAAAAATATTCTTGACAACCAGAACATTTCACAAGAAAACGTTACAATCATTCAGTTCTACTTTTTTATATCTTCAAAGTGTTGTTCATGTAGCAACAATCATTAACTATATCTGACAAATGCTTCTTCATAACTGTTATCTCTAAAACATTGTAGGAAACACTTCGGTGCGCGCCTGATAAGATTATGGTTAACAACGATTCTTTTTGGGCAAAGTACGTATGTACTCACTATGGATTTATCTGTGTTTGGTGCAGTGCTATGTATACTACGAGTCAGTGATGAGGTTTCGTACAAAAAGTCTGAGGTACAGTAGTAACCAACTGATATGGCTTACCGATGTACCTGCGCAGAAGATGAATTTTCAAAGCGCGGGAAATGCTATTGACCGCTATTGGTCGGTAGCCGCCGCCATCTTAGCGATCGCCGCGTGGCATGAGTGAGATGGAACTAACAGCTGCAGTGTATTATGAACCTTATAATAGTGACCTTAGGTTGATTGTAAGTTTTAAGCATTCTTTCGTTAATCTTCGGACCATACTTTCTTTTCTGCGCGAACTAAGATTCACGACGCGCCTTATAAGTTGGGTACTACTGTACAGAATTACGATTAAATATCAGCTATAATTGGGTCGAGTATACTTAGTTCTTAGTTATGGGTGTGGTTAATAGCGGTTTGAGGTCAATACACATTTTTCATTTAAGTACTACCCGGAATAGTACAACAAATCCTAGTGAGATGTTTAGTTACCGCGTTGTACTAAAAATTGGTGTCATTTGATAATAAATCTATATCTTACCTAACTTAAATACGATTTCGACATAAGCTCCATATAAATCGAATTTCAATCTGTAATAATATAGAGTAATATTAATATGTTTGTACCCAACATTAGTAAGTAGAAACGATAGAACCTTAGATACTGACTAGTAAGATACTGCGGCAGTGCAGTGGCCTTATCGCTTCCTCTGTCGAACATTGGGCCTATTGTCGCGAGATTAGTTAATGATTCATTACGTTTGTTACCTAAGTTCGGCAAGTAAAGATAACGTCGGTCAACGACCCCGCAGGCTCAATTTCAGGAACTTTATCGGTACTAAGAGTTGGAGTGACTTTGTTAGCGCAAATTATCGGGTATTTTTGTAGTCTGTCAATAAGGGCATTGTTTTAGTCAGACATCCTTCCAGTATAAACTTCCTCATAATAGTAGGTACCTACCAGTCGAAGGCGCTTATCTAAAATAATTAAACATGTTGATAATTCGTATAGGCACTCTAATCGAAGATTTTTCAGGAAAAATGCAACAGACTCTAATGTTCTAACCACTAACTCAATAATTGGTCTGCGACAGTTAAAACTCTCAACGAAATTGAAAACCCGAGAGCCTTACGTCAAATTGTCCCAACCATTTTCTAAAGCAACTCAAACTCAAGTGTAAAACAAAACGACTCACTGGCGAGTACACAAAAACAGTCACGACAACAGCATTCAGAACTCAAACTGTGCACTACCGAAAGGGCCACTCATGGCAAACAACGTCGGGGTAAATACCTAGTCATCCTTGAGTTCGGTTTATCAAAAATCACAAGCCTTGTCAAAAAGCAGAACAATTTTACAAGTCTCATACAAACTGATTATTTTTTGGCGCGGGACATCACTGGATGCAAACTGAACAGCTGGCTTCCGCTTTTTGAGGGTTCCACTGGGGAGGCAACGTTCTGCATTGGACGTCTTCCCGCTGATATCTATTTATTGATATCATTTATTTAATTAATTAAAGTATAAAATATAATTAAAATTTAAATATGACGCAGCGGATAGAAGCTGCAAAGATTCAATAGATAGACAAAGTGTATTGAAACATCACATGGAATAAAACTAATACAATAGCCAGTGTAATCACTTAGAACTTTACTTAGTTTAGTTTTTTTAAACTCATTGGAATAGTGAAACTATAGTAAATGTCAAATACACGTTAGGCTAATTCTGCTACAACTCTTGTGCTAAAGATTTTTTGGCTGTTTGGAGATTTGGACAGCAAAACACTTGTGAGATTTGTGAAACTGCACCCGTTGACCGTAAGGGGTAGCTGGAGTGCCTTCTCCATTGATCGGCATCTGAACAAATTTGGATGGTTGCGCCCGTACCAACTGTCAATCACCTCTCAATAGAACCTAATGAATTTTATTAAACCGTCGAGTTTTTTATAACGACATACGGTTTGGGTTGTATTATTTTATTTGACGCCGTATGGAATGTGAAAACTGTATAGATACCTAGGTGGATGACGGTAGTGGTTGATACAAATTCAAAGAAGATTTGTCTTCCTAATTAGATTATGAGAATTTGTAAAACTGTATCTAAGTATGTTGTGTGTTTAGCAATATTGTATTAATTTTATTCTGAAATGAGATCATACTAAAAAAACTTAGAAGCGAAATAAGAAATTACCGCAAAAAGGCACTTAATATAGTTACAGGAATACACACGCCCCTATTGATAGAGCATCCTGTTCAAATCGAAAAAAAAATGTAATCATGAGTACTATATACTGAATGATAAACAAACATGCTGCGGAAACATAAAAACATCAGAAGCAAAAACCTATCAACGCCTATCAATCAATTGTAGGCGGAATTTGTCCATGCATTACTTGGACCATGCATGCTTTAACTCTTGCGGCGTGGGAATCTGCTAGCCAATTATCCAATTTGCAACATAATACGCTGTGGTTACCAGCTGATATGTTTGATCATTACGTACATCTGACAGGTATATTGTTCGCTTATATTGGAGACTTTGTATGGTTAACGAAGAACGGAACAGAATAGTGGGTGAAATGGTTAGAGGTCAAACATAGAACCAGACTTTAAAGTTAAGTGGTGTTTACCACGAAAGATTTAAACTAGAGTTGAAGAGATGTGTCTGAATTTTTTCTCCACAAATCGACGTCTAACCCTCGATTTTTGTAACTCGGAAAGTCAGGATTGAGTAAAACAACTTTTGTGGTAACACTGCGTTAATTATATATGATATGCGATATGATAGTGAATTAGGTGGATTATCCATTTACTTTATTGGACCATTTCGTAACTCAATTTGCATTCATTGGTATTTTTGTAATCGTGTTACCGTCGTTACTTAGAACAACTCTTCTTCGCTGTTTTAAAGCCTGTCTCTTAAAGTTCACTTGGTAGGTCGTGGATATAAAAAATCTACTATTTGATGTCTAAATCTACTATTTTGCTACGATGTTTCGGAATACTAGAATTTCTTCGTGCAGTAAATTTTATATACAAGTCTTCGCCGCGCTTCGAGAAAGCATCGCGAACAAATTCGATCGCCGCCAATTTCCGCTATCCTCTATCCATCATCACTGCATGCTCTCCGGAAAGTTCCCTTGGAGTGTTTTAGATAATGACACCCATCTAAAACACTTGAGCGGAGAGCGTCATACCAAATTATGATTAATATCAAGCTAGTTAACGGACCGCGGGTACGACTGGTTAAGGCAAGCAGCGGCCGCGGCCCTCGGGCGCGGATGTCCGTATCTCTCGAAGCCAGTCGCATCATTTGTTTGCTTCAAGACCGGTCCAGCTACTGCTTCAAATTCATAATTTTTCAATGAGCCTTTTTCTACTTCACCTCGCTGACAACAACGCTTATGGTTCCCCAGATAAGATCGCCTTGTGCGCCATTAGCCAAAGTGATTGACGTTGTGGGTTTGTTGTCAGTAATTTTGTTTGAAATTTAGAGCGGCGGCGAATGTGGCTTTTTGTTCATTATATTGCGTAGAGTGATGTTGACACGAGTAGTAGGTATGTGCTTCAGGGATAGTGCAGTGGTAAAAAGTTAAAAAACATTCGATAACGGTTATTTAATAGTTGTCTAGTTAGTGGGCAATTATCGCAATGAGATCTTTAGAGGAAGTCGTAAATTTATATATTGGCATTGCTCGTTAAAGTTTTGAACTGAATTTTCTAAGGTTGATTTTTTACCAATTAACAATTAAACTAAAAAAAAACATAGTCAACCCACTTTTTTCATCAAGATTGTTTTCAGCATGGTGTGATATGTTTTCTACTTCATAGGTAAAATTAATAACAATCATTTTACGACACTAATGCCATCAAATTACAGTTTCAAACGCATTGAATTGATAAATTGGAAAATATGTAAACACAGAACACTGAGTCAGACAGTAATTATCGAAGACACGGGTTGCGTAACGGCATCTGCTATCTGCAGAGACAATGAGACATAGAAACTAGTAGCCGAGGACTAAGTAACCTAAAAAAAATCCGTTGGTATCGAAATATTACGTATTGCGCATTTAACAGTTCTTGACATTTCTTTATTAATTTCTCTTGTAAGCAAATTCGGAGTGTGTATGTGTCAAATATTCAGTAATTAGAATATTAAGATTACGTCCTCATAAAGTGTTTTGATATTTCAATAAAATCAAGCACTAAAATGATAAGCTAGCATGGCAACTCAGGCATAGTGCTCTTAATTTATTCGTCTCATTATCCCGAAAATCCCGATCCAACATAGAACACTAGAGTATAAATTCAAATGTTTGTGTTATTTATAATATTCTGTAACGTAGTAATCATATTAAGTATACGGTAGCATAATTTTTACAAGCCTTATTTAGCCTACATAATAAAAGAGATATTAAGAATAAAAAAGGATCAAGGTCGCGCTACCCAATTTTATCAAATGTTTTCTTTTTCAGTGGCATAGTCTACAGTAAAAGTTCATATTTTATGATATATATTTTTATACCGGTTAATACCGCATAATCTCTATTTCGCGGTCCTTATAAGTAGAATAGATACTAATGCCACAGTGGGGTGCCGGTCACCCAGTGTCGTGACCGGTCGCAATGTGGTACAATTTGTAGACGATTTGCGATAGACGTGACGAAATTGGATATTTTGATTGTGACTAATAGATGGAGATATTGTTATTGTTGCTGATAATGATCGTGATTGGACGTCTGGCTCCTGACTAGAACGCGTTGCAAAACGAAATCTAAAATGCATAAGAAGGCGGATTTCTCTTTGTGATTTTGCAAGAGAGTTCAAATTAACTTTTTACTTCTTTAACGGAACAATACAACTTACTATGCACATGAAAAAAGTGTAACCATAATAATACATTATGAGACAAATCACTTTAACAGATGTTTTTAAAAACTTACATAAACAGTTTGTCGGGCAAGTATCCGAGTATAATAATTGTCATTCTGATAGTAAATTTCCCCTCGATCGGTAAGTAGGAAAACTTTAACCCTTAGCTACAACAGCCAGTTAACCCGTTCGAGAACTAGGGTAAATAGTTAAACTAACGGGTTTACCTCCGCCGATTCCCGCTGACTAAGTTTCGGCTAACTGCAGCGGAGTGATAACACGCAGTCGCTAATCCCGCCCGCGACCGCGCTCTGTAAATCTATCCAATACAAGGCTTAAAGCGGCTGGAAGTGGGTCGTATTTCACCAACGTTATTTTCAACGTACCTATTTCTCGAATGTTATTTCCAAAGTACTCGTATTTCGCTAACGTTATTTCCAACGTACTCGTATTTCTCTAACGTTATTTCTAACGTACTTGTATTTCACCAACGTTATTTCCAACGTACTCGTATTTCTCTAACGTTATTTCTAACGTACTCGTATTTCACCAACGTTATTTCCAACGTACTCGTATTTCTCTAACGTTATTTCTAACGTACTCGTATTTCACCAACGTTATTTCCAACGTACTCGCATTTCTCTAACGTTATTTCTAACGTACTCGTATTTCGCCAACGTTATTTCCATCGTACTCGTATTTCACCAACGTTATTTACAAAGTTATTCTCAAGTTATAACAAATTTAATTATGGTTTGTGGTTAGTGTTGTTACAGATGACTGAGACGTTTTCATTTCAACATTCAAATGTATACTTAGTGACGTGGGGCCAAGAGGGTACTCGTGAAAGCTAACAGTAGATATCTACCTCTAGAATCGTTTTATTTTGTAAAACTGAAACTAAAATAAGTCCTATTAATTGATTTAGTGTGATGACTTACTATGCCATGACAGTATCCATATTTTCACTGTCCTTTTAGAAATTCTGTAAGCCTACATTTTGAAAGAAACAGACATTTGAAATTCGGAAAAATTAAGATAATACACCGATTTCACTGCAATGATTTACGACTCTTCATCTTTGTAGTCCCAGTGTAGCAGTAAGTATTGTAAATATGGCTTCCTTATACGTGCTGTAGAGTTCACTACTACTAAAATTAAAAGTGGTGACTCGACCGCATGGGCGAGTTTATTGCGATCGAGATAACAACCGACTCATAAATACTATTCGCAAAACGCCCTACACCTAAAAAAAGGATTTATTTGCTTTATTCTTTCAAGGACCTGTTTGGCCAATATCGATTTATTGTTTCCTCTCGATCTGAAATGTAGGTTATTCATTTCCCATAGTAACCCCCGGTTTCTAGAACGCTAGTTGGCTTTGACAGTAGATTAAAACTATCGTTGTCTCTATCTAACACTAAACAAATGACAAGGATGGCAGTAGAATTAATCTGTTGTCAACGTTGACTGACGTTTCAGAAACTGGGGGTAAGTGTGCTATGATACGTAGAGTATCATACTTGTGTACTACGCAATAATATTTTAATAAATGTTTTTTTTAGCTATCACTTCTAGCTGCAGCAAACGTGAAGTATGTAATCCGTATTATTAAGCGAAATGAACAGTGGAGTTGCATAATCCATGTTCATCCGATCACGATGCGTTTCGTTACCATTCGCGGTACGCTTGTACACATTAATATATTAACTCTGTAACATTGCTCTGTAGCACTTGGATTACATTATTAACAAATAAACTATTACAATTAGAATACTAATGCCCAAAACGATATTTTTGCTAATGAATAGGTTTAGAATGATTTATCGTTGAGGTGTGAGCAACTCTGAAAGTTTCAGCCCGATAGTTAATCGTGAAGTGCTCGACATTTGTATTACAAGATTCCGAACGACAGACATACGAACAAGAAAGTGATTTAAACACAATATAATTAAATCCATCTTATAAACAAAAACAATTTCATAATGATGTGTACAAAGATACTGTAGTAAAGTATATATTAGATCCATAATAGGATTAACGTTTAAGCGATGACCACGGAAACGAAACACCGCTGAGATTCACCGATACCCTTGAATGATGATGGATGGTATGGATCTACTCGTTAACGTTATATTTCGTTTAGAAGCCCTTGGGAACGTTTACTGAGACAAATAGAGTTATCACGTTTAATAATTCTGAACTTTCAAACTCGTGATCTGAATTTGTGAACAGGATCTCGCGTTTTGAGAAAGTAAAATCACCTTAATGTGTATTCTTTAAAGGCTACCTCTACTATGTCACCTGGTGACGAGATGCTCTAAGATAACAAACATTCTCAGGCTAGAATAGAATAAAACTGGCTCTTAGGGACCGCTTGAAAGTAGTAACGATACAAGTTTTACCATACATCTTACTATCATTAACATATACTAAGTGAAGATGCAGGGCAAGGAGAGAGCACGTTTTCTTTAAGGAAACTGGCTCACTCTAGAGTACCATAATTATAATGTTCACACAAAACAACCGTAGTTCTGCAACTCATTGTTATTAATTTCTAATTATTCGTAGAACCTTTTCAAGCCAGTTAAAGAAGGAAAAAATAAACCGCATTCCCGAACCGTTAATTTGTGAAGCGCGCGACACCCATTTCGGGAACTTGTTAGATTTTTTCTCCACAATAAGCTGCGTCGTCGTCGTTAAGTTGTTTATTTCTTTAGGGACTCCAATTTACCACATGTTGATCTCGTACTCAATAAAAAATTATATCCACATGATTTGACGTAATTTGTATCATGTTATGACGAAAGGTTCGTGTGCTTTAGACCAATTTCCACACAAACCGTTATTAACCAGTAAGCGTCTCTTTTTTAATCCAAAAAAGTTAACGATCAAGAAAAATGGCCGCTCGTTTTTTTCTAGTTAATTAACTTAAAGGATACGGAACATAGGAAGATTCTAGTCGACCGACATCATAAATAATTCTATTTTATATTTCACTAAAAAGCTTTTATCTTTATAGCTTCTGATAATGATATCGTTATTACGATTTATAATAATAACACGAGCGGTAAATACAAATTTGGACAATTTATTACAATAAAGTATTATTCTCCACGATCAAATCAGTAACAATTTCGATAAGCTACAAGATATGCAGCTTAAATCAATAAGTTAGTATTAAATACCGATAGAGCATGCAAAGCTATCTAAAGAAGATTCTTAACATATTTGCTTATAGGTGCAAGTTATTTTCTAAAACGAATCTTCTTTATGGTTCGTATTTCAATATACCAAAATAAAATTACAATCGGCACTACTAGATGATCGAAGACTAATCGTTGTTGAATAGAAATTACCTTATGATGCAACGTTTAATGCCCGACGGATGTATTAAGTAGATATAAATTCTCGAATTTATGTTATTCCCTTTATGGTTGCGCTTAGCGAATGTTAGATTATTGATTTCTATCACCAATTTTTCTTCATTAATGACCACCACCGCGACGGGACCGAAGCTGTTCAGTGTTATGACTTCTATAACCGATATTTTATATTATACCGTTTAAGAACTACGCTATTTAGCGATTACAAACAACCTACTTTGAATTTTTCTACGGTTATGGTATTCTCGGAGAACACGGTAGCAGTCTCTGATTCGTTATAAGGAATTAAGATGATAATTAGGCAGTAAGTTGCCGAGATTCCATCGTTTTAATTCAATTTGCTTGTTCTTTGTGTTTTAATTTCAACTTATTCATTGTTGGCGGCCGCCTTTGCGGGTATTCTCGTTTTAATTAGCCGCAGGGAAGTATCAAGTTCATTTAATTAGATTGAAGTAGGATTAGGAATTAAGAAGTAACTTTGTTTAATATCAATACTTCTTAATTAGGTCGTAGCTTCCTCTATAAATCTATTTGTCTATTCATTGAGCTCGAGTAGGCACCCACTTACATCGCAGTTCACTGCCTGATGATTGAAAGGAAGTTGTAATATTATCGTAACATTTAGCATTTTATTGAGAATGGTCTTCGTGAGAAGTTAGTGGCACAGTAAGCTGATTAAAATGACCCTAAACACCATAAATCTACGCTTACCTACTCACTGTGAATTTTGTTCTCTACCTTTCACTTTCCACAGACACGCAAAATTGAAATATTTGACCAAAAACCATCCCTAACTAATACAGTGAGCAACAGATTTTGAATTAAGATATTAAAATCATTAGCTCATTGCGTAAAGAAAATAAAATACATAGTTAGTGAGTAGATACAGTTATCTGAAGCAGAAGTCGATAGAATCAAGTCGAGCGTGTTTTGTTTATCTTAACTGTCAAGTTAACGAATTAATTTTCGTAAACACAACACGAGGCTTGGGCGCGGCCTCGTATATGTATATTCGAAGCAAATTGAATGTTCCCAGCGGTTATCACCACACTGGCTGTAGCACTAGAAAGTATGCCTTAAAGAGTCATAAATTTAACCTTGTCATACATAAACCTACATGTTTACAGAGACCGCTGTGGAGTCAAACTTAATTTATGTGTCAAAAGAATGGCTGGAAACAAGGAAGCCCTCGACTCGACTAACGAACAACACATTCTTGCTTATTTTTTAAGGCAAATTTGACTTCACTGCGGTTCACGCAAACACATAAAAAACCGTACTTGTCTCTTGAAATATTTTGTACAGTGTTACTTAAATTAAAAGTGTCATCTTAAGATTTAAGTCCGTGTTATAACTGTCTGAGAAGCGAATATATCACAAAGTTTATTTTTTGAATATTCTGTTTACTACCCATTAGTTGAGTAGCAGTCAGTCAGAATTTGGATTTATTAAGATTGGTTAGAGAAAGATGGTCAGGCCGTCTTGGTACATTAGATTTCTTGTGCAGGACGATTATTTGCTCAAGTCTGAGTGTTTGTAGTTCTTGTAGTGCCTGATTCTTTAGATACCGAGATCTTAGATAAGGTCAGGTAAAAAAACTTCTTAGTAAAATATGTATAATTATGTAGTTCAGTTATCTTTCCTGTAATTAGCAGTTGAATGACTAACACTTCGCCCGTGAGTAAAATATTGCAGAAATGCTATAAAAACAGTTCAAAATTAATCTCCAAATCTTAGCCCAAATAGAGCCTTCATTAAGCTGTCATGGTTACAAGCCGTGATATCCGTTATAATTTTGATAACAAAAAAAGAAATTATGTCGTAGCAGAGTAGAGGCGGTCTCGCACATTTCGTTGTTTATTGTTAGTAAGTCATTATATCGTACCTAAGGTGCAATAACGTCACTTATGCAAGTGATGTAATTTTTCAAGAGAGGCGTTTGAAAATTCAACTTCCTATTACAATAGATAGTTCGTCTCGACTAAAAAAATAAGATGTTAATACCTAAACTACATCTATAAACGTTATTTTAAAATAAAAGCAAACCTGTCACTAATTACTATTTTAAAAATATACACGTTTAAAAATTAGTACCCTCGCAAAAGTGACGACAAGACACTAGAAAATAATTAACCGGTCAATTATGTCAAAACAAATAAAACACGAAATCATACATTATCTAAAACAATATTTATTAAAGTAGCAAATAAGTATAACAAAATTTCTTAATTCTACAAAGTAACTTTTTTATTAATCAGACTACACAAGTGTCATTTTAAGCTCCAAAAACATAAAAATATTATTGTCACAATTACCTTAGTAACGTTGTAGCTCCAGGAGACTGATTGTCGTGCGGGGGCCCGCGCGCAACTGACCAATGAAACGTTGTTTCTCCTAGTGCCGTCCAGATTCGCGCCAAAACCATAACGACACTGGTGCTCTCAAGTGGAAAGTATGCGTACCACACAAGTGACAATAACGCACCAAGTAAAGAGGTAGATTAGGTGTATTTTCTCATACTCAGTTCAGTTTTGGAAAAAATTGCATAAGTGACGTTATTGCACCGTAGGTACGATATGTAAATTGTGAAGTCGTGATGATGGGTCGACAGATAGTGACAGAGCATGTTTTGCAACCAAGGAATGATAATTGTTTTCTGTCTCGAAACGTGTGGGTGCCCGGCGCACCTGCCCGTGTATATTTCTCGGTACACAGTAGAGATTCCCCTTATAGATATAACTAGATTTAATATTTCATAAACGTGAGCTTTGAGGCCACGCTCCGTGAATTCCAAGTTTAGTCGGATTTTGAGCTTAGACTACTGTTTATGTACATGTAAATTCAGTTGAGATTACTAGATTTGAAAATAAATTTATTAATTCTAATTAATATTATGAATGAGAAGGCATGTGCGTAACAATTTGAGTTTTTGTTGCTTATTAGCTAACAAGTGAACGGATTTTGATACTTGTTAATACATACTTTCCACCTAGAGGGGGCGAGACAACGACATTAGACAAGTTGTAGGCATAACATGGGGTAGAGTGGCCATAAAAAGGCCAGAATGAAGAAGATTAGAGAAGGTCTTTGCTACCTGGCAAACGGGCATACAAAAGTGGAACAAAAGAACAATTTAATAATAATATAAAAATATTTTCATGTCCTAATGAATGAAGGCTATTATAATATTTATATATACATACTATAGGCATAGGAATAACATATAGGTAGATACTAGTAGGAGGCACGGATAGGTTAGGTGAATACGTTCGTCGCACATACATTCTTTCGTACTAAAGTTAATCTAACTGGTATTTTGTAGAACTAAACGTTAATCGGTCATTTGTGATTCGAAATACAATTACGCACTTGTTCAAGCGTTCCATTTTAATTTGTACATTACTAATTATTTAAATATAAAATAGCATACCGCACACAGTTTGTGGCAAAATATTGATATAACAGAAGATTACAACTTATTTAAATTAAATTTACCGTTAAAAGAAAAAAATAGTCAAAATGTATAATGAAATTAGTAGCAACCTAGAAGTTCTTAAACTTTCGCGAACTGAATTAATGTTAATTAGTATTTAAACGGGTCTAATTCGCGCACAAACGAATATCAAAATATACGTCGAGGTATGTCAAAATTATATATTTTGATATTCGTTTGTGCGTAGTAGCAACCTTTCGCCTCAATACATTTTTTTCATTATTTCAGTTTGCTGCATCGTTTTTTTTAACGGAGTAACAATCATCTTGATTATAGTTATAACACTGAATTCATTTAAACATATTTCCCTTTTGCTATAACTTTAAATAACTCCTGAAAGTTTAATTGTAATATCACAGGAAACATAATAATATTAACTTACTTCTATTTGCTAATCCTCATGAAGCTTCGCAATTAACTAGCCATGTGAAGTTTAATTCCTAGAGCCTAACCTAATTTAAAAACTAGCTACAACTTGGCAACAATCGCTTCAGGATTTGGCTTGTTTCCTATTTTTCCAGGTGCATTATTTGGCTCAGCCATAGACAATTTGGCTGCATCTCCAGGAAGACACATGTATTGTTTTGGCACAATACCTCCATCGTCGATTGTAAATATAGGCCTTATCAATCATTATAGTCTATATTTTGTCTATTCGTCTGATATGAAACAGGAACTGAAATGAAAAATAATGCTGCAGCGTGAATTTGTGTTTTATGTAACAATACTCCAATCATCAGTTACCTCAGTTACATCAGTTAATTGGAGTAATTTTTTACTTAAAATAGATGTCCGCATATTTTTTTGATGTGTATCTACGGGATTTCTTAGCCGAATAGTGTTTATTACATTTAGTAAAGTAGACATTTAGTGAGTTGTGTGGTAAATACATTTTCGATGATTTTTTGCAGTTTAAATGTCTGTACATTTTAAATGACAAGCAGTAGACAACCTAATTATTTAATTAATACATAAAACAGACGACAAAACAGAAACAGTAGTACCTTACCTACCACAGTTTCATGTAAATCCAACAAGCGAATTAGCATTTAATTACCGGCAATTCAGTTTAAAATAATTATCTCTGTATAAATAGCAACGTCATTATTCAGTTGTCAACGGGCGCCGACATTGTCGGTTGATAATCTCGCTCTGCATGTGCTAATTAAGGACATTCCCTTAAACAATGATCCCGGCTGTCCTCCCTACCAACTTGAATGGTAACCGGCATGCGAACCTTTCTTTCCAGTCAATGACTGACTACCAATACTACCACGCTGTAAAGTAGGCTTTTAAAGTCCTTACAGAGAACCTTTTGCTTTATCGCATCTACCAACCGCATGAAACTTCAAGACTTTTGCGTCATACATTACCGTTCCTAAGCGCGAAGAAAGTTCAACGTTCCGTTGTAAATACGCAATGGATGCTGCTTTTACGAAAGCGGTGGTGTGAATCAGTTACGCGGGGGCAATTCAGTGATCTTCCAGTGATAATCGCGATCACGGCCTACTGACGTTTCTTTTATTTTATCCCGGACGGTCGCAGCGAGATAAAACGGCAATAAATAATCCTGCTGACATCGTCGGTACGTGTGCCCGGTTGCGCTTTCCATTTGTTGTATTATACGCGTAATTATGCCTTACACAAGGTAGGTCTATACACTTTAGGTCGTATTAAGAATGAGTAGATTTTCTGGCTGGTCTTGATGAGATCAAATTACGAAATGTGCCATTATTAGGGTTTGGCATACCCACTCTTTAATTGCTTGTGTAACTAGCAAAGGATATCTAATGGTACCTATCTAAAAGATACATCGAATCCCTATGGTATCTAATTTTGTGATGTTTGAGATCTCTGAAAACATTAGTCACAGTTTCAATACCGATTCCATTTCAATAGTGTTCAAGAGTACTGATATTTCAGGTGGGTTTACCACCAGAACTTTCTGAAGTTGTTATGACAGATGACACGAGACAGGATCATTCAATGCTACTTTATAATAATACTACTACAGCGTAAATAACTACCTATATGTAATTAGTTACCTCACTTAAGAACAGGTGAGATGGTTAGTGGGCAAATGCTAGTCTATAAAGTATTGAAAGAAGTAAGACTGTGCTAATAGTAACATAGTTATCGAAACCTCCAGTGAGATGATTCAGATATAATTGTAGTGGCAAGGAACATGGCGATAGCCCGCTTATTGCCATACACGTCGGGTAACTAGAAGCAAAGCTGTCCGCATCATTGTATCGTGTACTCGCCTTACACCAGTTAAGAACTTATTTATTGTCCGCCCATCGCGGTGGCTAGTAAAAAGGATAATCGTCAGTTAATCAGGCTCGGTAATTAAGTTAATTTATTTTCTGTACTGCTGTAAGTTATCGCTGTTCGCTGGTCATAGTGCAAAGATAATATCTTGTTGGAATTGAAAAAAGATGTTGACTTGTACATATCTGCACGACGAAAGAAAAAACAGTATGTTTTATGTTCACGGAGCACATTGCATGGGATTCGTGTTGATAATAAAGAAATGAATTTTATATTGGTAAACTGTTAAGGCCACGCGGTTGCCAAGGGCCGGATTTTTTCGCTCTGACTCGATTTGACGTACGTATTTAGGTAATCTGTCCACAAGTTTAGAGCAAATATTATATTACAGTCTATGCCAGATATTCGTAGAAATGCTTCAGACGAAATATATCGATAACACAATACGAGTATGTTTAGATAGAACAAAATAAGAGATTATGCTCATCGCATCTCGGCGTCGAGCGTCGCTCGCGCCTTATTCCTGTGAATCTAGCTTCATCGCCATTCTTGTCACGCATCCTACGGGATGTGTTGGGGTGCGGTCATGGAGTAAGCGATTAGATAGATAAATAAGTCTATACTTATTACATCAAGTTGGTAAATATAGTTTTTCATATTTTAGGACATAATGGGAAGAAATGTTAGATAATAACTCCACAGCGCAAGACTTCTCTAATTCCTAATCAAACAAGCTATTTACAGATAAAAAATCGTACAAGTATCACAATATTACAATATTTGTAGTATGTTAACTATAGTTGTATGCTTAAATGTATATTTTTATGTTACATATTGGACAATTATAATAATAATAAATTCATCTAGCGCCCAAAGCTGCGTATTCCACAATAATTATAATGTCGATCATGACCATTGACCATGACGCGACATAAGGTATTGGTCAAATGCTGGTGTTACATAAACATTAAAAAACGTAATAAGCCAACAGCAATGTTCTTGCTCTCGAGCTTACCTACATGCGGTACAAAGGTTATTTTATATCTCTAGGGTAGTAACTACCATTAATGAAACGCTATCGCTAATCGCTTCTATACAGACTCGACCCTCACTTATAGGCACGCGATACACGACGCACTGAAGGAGTTTGAGCCTTCTCCCAAACTTCTAACTGTATTTACGTTCCCAAATATGCATCATTGTATTTTTATACCCAATCTGTATGCGGTTTGCGTGGCGGCGTCATATGTTTCTTTAGAACTTTTAAAATTGGGGAGCTAGGATAGATAGAAAAATAAAGATACGTCGTTGTAATATAGGGATGTGAGGCGTATAAATAAGTAGTTTTGTTAAATACTTCTCGATTTACTGAGAAGTTTTAAAGTATATTGTCTACTTTATTTAATTTTAATTAAAAAGCAGTGGTAGCCTAGTGGGCGAACGTCCGCCTTCGAAAACAGAGGTGGCGAGTTCAAATCCCAGTGCGGGCACGTACCAATGTGTTTCTCGTTAAACATATGTACGTAATTATCATTCGCTTTTCGGTGAAGGAAACACATCGTGAGGAAACCAACATGCCCGAGAATTATTTCGGAGGCATGTTATCCACCAATCCGGACTAGGCCCCCGTGGTGGATTATGGCCTAACCCTCCTCACGATAGTGAGGGGAGGCCTTTGCCCAGCAGTGGGACAGTAACAGGCTGAATTATCTTATCTTATGTCTACTTTAAACAATTCAATGTTTTTGGGATAAAATCCTGCCCGAATGACAGCAGTTATATTTTTTAAGACATTTGTAACCTCAAACGTAACTTTACTAATGACAAATACTTTACTATCACAACTTATCAAAAATCACAGATAAAATAGTAAGTACTAAATATTTACTCTATAAATATCTTAGAAATATCTACTAAATATTTTATTTTAAATACCTACGAATGGATCCAAAAAACTTTATGTAACGTGTCTTCGCTTTTGATTTATCTGGGAGTGAGACACAAAGTAGATCCGTGTTCGGGGGCTGTAACTATTGGTTATTGGATTTTGAAGGAGGATATGAGATGGTTTCGGGACAATGTACTTGGAATGCTCTGGATGTATCCTTACCGCATTTACAACGGTAATGCCAAGTGTTTGGTGCGAGTTTTTAACTGTTATTTAGAAAATACAAGTTTTATATGCATCTTTGCGAAACTTTATCTATTGATGTAGACATTAATTGTAATACATTTGTGGCTAAGCATTTCGCCTTCAAAGGCTAAGTCATAAGACTAATGAGCGTAAGTAAAGTCAGCTTCAGCGCTAAGTCAATTTTTATTTTAACCAATAATCACTTGCTTGGTATTTTGCAAGTTAAGTACCTACCTTGTGATATAATATAGTGCATAGTGTAGGTATGTATGTATATAGCCTAGAATAACCGACATTTCATCAAAGTTAAACTTCTGTTAAACCTGAAAAATTTAACATCCAGCTAAACCGTTGATTAACCAAAGCTCAAATGTTGTGAGCACTTCACTAAGTGACACAATGTTTATTTCAGACTATTTCCTCTCCCAGTTAAGAGTACTTTCATTCCGCTCTATAATCACATGACACGCACGAATCAAACTTTGATTACGAACTGTCCATAATCACGGTCACGGTTACCGCCGATCTCTACCATAACGAACGTATTTCACTGTCAATCATTGCTCTACCAAAGCTCTACCGACTCTAGTCTCTACTGATGCAGAATTGTCGCTTGTAACCGGATAGAGCAGGTATTGGAGGCAACTTTGACTGTGATAATATGGAGTTGTTATTAAATATTGCTTTTTTTTGTTTGAAATTAGTAGAGATTTTATATTCTGTATAGTTTCGTATCGTTAACTTTCACTTTAGTCTTTCACTTTTAAAGGTTTGCTTTGTTTAACACTTTTGCCTTTTATGCGGCGTCTTAAATATTATACAAACTTATTGTAATGATACCGTTGAACTTACTAAAAATCTTTAAACTTTAGTACTTCAAATCTATCGCAATTTTGTAACGAGCCACTAGGCTCATTTCTTCAGGCATCACATTTTTACCACTTTCTAAAAGATTAATTTTAGTTTCAGTACAATAATCAAATTCTTATTTTCTAAGCGTAGTCAACCTATAATCTGACGAGAGATTATGACGTTCAATTACAAAGTTTTAAATTCAAACTTAAGCGGACATACTTCGATCAGGGATCATAGGATTAAGCTAAAAGGTGAAGTGTAGATACGGCCTTATATAATTTGGGTGTCAATTGCATATCGACTGATGGAGATGAGATTTTAATTTGTACATATAATGAATGAGCTAAGTAGCTATCCTGAAATCGCGATTTAATTGAAGTTATCCTGAAATCGCGACTGAAGATGTTTTGAAACACTTTATTGCATGTAAAGCTTTTCTATTTCATCACATATCAATCCAGTGTTGTAGTGCAATCTACTTTCTCGACTGCGCTAAAATAATCCACTATTTTCCTGCAGCCTAATAGCATCGTCTGATCATCGGGCAGGAGGTCTGTCTCCTTACCTTCCATTATTTCTTGGCCACCATTCCATATCTACCTCTAATCCATCATCCATTTGTTATCTACTGGATTTATAAACTTACGATGGTAACTTTGTCATTCACTATTCATTAGTAAGCTTTTCAACACCACAAAAAATATAAATGCAGCAACTCTTATAAATAATTATGTACTAAGAACAAATTTAAATTGATTATTACTACGTCCTGTTCTGCAAGAATCTGAAATGAACCTGATGTTCTATTTATGAACCTAATTCTTCTAACAATTATCTACATCTTGTTCACTGTGTCCAATCATGGACAGAGTGAACATACATATATAGAGTGAGTTATACATTCACCTCAGGTACAGGTTATTCTCGTTAAGCCAAAAACTACGTGTGTGTCCTATAAAACAGTAATTTAATATGCCTTGTCTTACTAATTTTCCGAACACTTATCACAACAAAGATCAACATTGCCTATACATCAGATGTACGTTTAAAGAACACGACACAAGATTTCAAGCAACTAATTTGAATATTAATTTAAAATATTTGGCTCACAATCACAAACTCTCGTTAATCGAAGCTAAGCGGCATTTACGTGAATGATTCCCATTCTTGAGCATTATACAGCGTGGTTTCTATTTTTGTAACATACTCGTACATACTGTTTCCATGTTGATCTAAAGAAGTTTAACCCGATTTTTGATCATTTATTGTATTATTTCTAAATTAGATATTGAAAAATGTTACCATTTACATTAAAACTAACCATTTTTCGTTGCTAGAGGGTAATTTTTTAACGTTATAATTTGGACGTTACTAAAAATTTTATACGAGTAAATTGAAATTGTTTTTGAACTGAAACTCTTGACACTGTCCACCTAAATCACATTTTAACTTTTCAATTAAATTAATTACCTACGTAATAAAACTTAACTGTCAATTAAAGCCATTTAAAACCATTTAGACCCTGTATAGTTAGCATCGGCATTGCAGTGGCGACGGTAACCGTCCAAGATGGTATCGGGAGCTTAGTTTTATGTGACTTATGGTGCCATAAATAAATGTACCGTTCGGTGGGACACCTACATACTTCATCGGAACTATTTTCAGATAGGTACCAACTTTAGCTCAACAAGGTCAAGCTTTTTAAGATTTAGGTAAAAAAACATCAAGTTTTTATGCGAAAGTTAATCGAAAATTATATATTTTTGATATCAGTTTAAAAGTAATAAGTTGTATAATGAGTATTTATTTTCATTATCTTAGCTTACATTATTTAGGGATACCTATTGTAATAACTGTAATAGTGAATACTGTGTACGTTACTATATTTTAGTTAAATTACAAAATGGTAAAAACAGTACAAACTCAACTGAAATAATCATACCCCTCGACACACAAATGGCAATTGAATTGAAATCGACAGTATAAATTGAAACGAAGTATTTTAATTTGATAATCACTTACGATCTAAAGATAGTATGTGAATAATAAGCGTGAAACCGTATAGACAGTCCCATAGTCCGGAACGTTTAAAGTCGACAGATGAGATGTCAGCAGAAAATTGGATTTTGTAAAATAAATATGTCGCGTTCGCTTTGAATTAACTTTAATCTTCCTAAAAGATACTCTACACTCATACTCATAAGAATCAATTTCGTGCACCGAACGGATTCAAGACGTTCCTTAGGAAGTTAATTTTAAGTGCGACTTTGTGCACAAAAGATTATTGTCCTCTATACTGAAGATGATTCTACTTTTTTGCAAAAATGTATTATTTTATTTGCACGTTGCAGGCGTGAGGATTAATTTTTCAACAGCTGACTTGTTAGGTTTTTGAGTGACACTTGCCAGATTTTAATTTAAACGTGGCATTGCCAAATTGAGACGGAATCTTTTAATCCTTTTGTTGGGTTTTGTTTGTTCAGTAATCCTGTAAACCTGCGCTTTTGATGGGCTGCCATTGTGCTCAGTTTTGCTGTTAATTGTTTCTAATTCTTCGGCTTTGGATCTCAATTTGCAAAGTCCACTTTAATGTTACTTTAATATGTGTTGTTGAGTTAACGCGTTTGAAATGACTTCAGTTGTCTCTTCATATTGTCAGAGATGGTGGCCTAACGGTCACTTGTGCGCCTTACGATACAATCACACCGGGTTCGAACCTCGACCACGCGCGCATGAGTTCTCATTCAACAATCAAACAAAATGACATTGTCAGGTTAATTAATTTTTGAATAGCATAACATTTTTGACTATATTTTAATAACGGTGGACATCATACTCGATAATCTCCGAAGATAATGCGTGCCGTTACTGAATCAAAGTATAATAAGGTTTTAATATCTATGCTGCTTTAACATTTGAACTACAAATAGGTACATATAATAATATACTTGGGGGTATTGTTCGCCTCTTGATTATGACTTCCGATCTTGTAAAATCAGCCAACTTACACATATAGTTAAGGTAGTGTTGACAGTTACTTTTCTAATTTCTTTAGACTTGTCGAATGAGACAAGTCTGATTTTATGGCTGCTTTTAAGAAGCCATCTCGTATCCATCATAATGAACTTCATGTGTGGTCTGAATTTCGCATTGCCTTGCCGAAGGCCTTTCCATAGGTTTTACAATTCGTAGACACGTGTTAAGTGGCTCGAAGAATGCACATCGCACCAATAAAACCGGTGTTACGAAACTCAAGCTTCAGTACGGAAATTATGTCGCACGCCCACACTGCCCTTCCTAAAATATGGATTCCTCGTTGTTAACATTCGACCGCGTAACTCCCAACCAACCACATTAATGCCCAATAAATTTATGTTATAATCAGTTGTTTATTTATACACTATCATATTTTTAATAGAATATTAAAACAACACACGCGTGACGCAAGTGATGGAATTGAAATGTTTCATATAATCTACACGCAAAACAAATGTTGTAAACCCATAAATTTTAAGGTTAATGCGTCGCCTTGCCTCTTAATCTTATTGAAATTCGTTCGTTAACTGTGTAAAATTGTCTTTTTATAGTGGTACTGATTTATTGGACGGCAAGTACCTACATGCCGTCGCAGTCAATAAATGTACCGTCTTGGACCCGACCCTTGTTGTTTTAAAAAGATCCCAATAAAATGAATATTAAAACTACAGCCTGACAGTGCGACGAGAACTTAATATATTCCAATAAGCTTTAAACTTTATTCAATTTACTGATAAATAAGATTTTCGCATAATCATATCGAACACACGTTTATTAATATGTAATATCGTCGGTTGGATTCATTACCGGAATAAATCCGAAATTACGTGTTTTGAGATAAGTATGAGAAACGGTAGGGAATCGTAAAATCTTTCTAAATCACTAACGGTACAACTCAAACTTTAGTTCTAGTGGTCAGGAAACCATTTATTCCGATATAACTATTTACAATAATACTATTATTTTCGTGTTCATTATTAGCTTATTTCGAAATGTCCCACTCAAAATTTCGATATCCATAGTCTATCACTATAGAATTCATTAACAGTATTTTTTGAAATGTTCCAATATGACTTTGAATTAATTAGAAGTTGAATATTGTTTTTGTGCGTTTTACTCCGTTGGTGCTCTGGACGCCGCGTGAATTAGTTTGATGCAGCTTGATTTTGCTATAAATTAACTATCACACTTATGAAAAACGGTGATGATGATAATGATGACTTGTAATCTATGTGAAATTTAGGTGTAAGCTACCTGCATACCAAATTTCATGAAAATTGGGCAGTTTTTACAGTTTTGTCGCACTGATGGAAAACAGTGTTGATGATGGTTCCGATGATGATGATAACTTATAGCCTATGTCCTAAGTTCCGGGATAAACTATCTGCGTGCGGAATTGCGGAGCAGGTGGATTCATAAACGATACATTTAGTCCTCCAGAAGTTATTTAATTATCGAGGGTATCACGCCAGAAGCATGGAACAGGAGTGTGGTGGTGCTCTTCTTCAAAAAAGGTGTAACTATCTTATTGAAGAATTATAGACCCAACTTAATCCCGAGTCATTTGTAGGTATAAGCCCTCTCTCGAGAACACTCGAGAGTCCTTTCGAACCGCCTCGAACGCAGGTTTGATTACTTCCAGCCTCCCGAACAAGCCTGTTTCCGGAAAGGTTTTGGCACCATAGACCACATACACACGCTCCGGCTGATTATATAGAAGACTCTGGAGTATAATTGGCCATTATATTTGTGAACTATGAAAAAGCCTTCGATTCAATCGAGACCTGGGCAAGTGGGCAGTAATGCAGCCTCTTCAGCGATGCCATATCGAATATAGGTATATCGAAGTAATGAAGTGCTTGTATATTACACCGCCCACCGTGTCAATCCGACTGCAGGACGAGAGCACGAAACCTATTCTATTGCAGAAAGGCGTGAGAGAGAGATGTTATTTCTCCAAACTGTTCAGGAACGCATTGGAGGTTTTAAAGCTCTTGGACTGGAACGGATATCTTGGGCAGATTATCCAGTTAGGCAGGTCCAACTTCAACAAAGAGGTCACCCGAAGAATCTAACTTGGATGCCAGTGTTCGGGAAGTTACGTGACATTTTCTCGTCCATAATTTCACAGTGCCTGGAGACAAGGGTCTTCCACCAGTGAGTGTGTATTACCAGTAATGACTTATGGAACTGAGACGTGGTCCTTAACTGCTGGCGTTTTGAAAAAGCTCAGAGTCACACAGCGGGCAAGGGAAAGAGCTAGTATGCTCAAAGCTTCTTTGCGCGATAAAATTCGGAACGAGGATATTCGTCAAAGAACTAAAGTTTACGACATAGCTCTCAAGGTTTGCAAGCTGAAGTGACAAGGGTAGGCCACATCGCTCGTAGAACTGATAACCGATGGGGAAGAAAGGTTCTAGAAAGGCGACCACGGACTGGAAGACGTAGTGTAGGAAGGCCTCCCACTAGATGGGCCGATGACATCAAAAAAGTCGCAGGCAACCGGTGGATGCAAGTGGCAAGTTGTCGTTCAGTGTGGCGGTCTAAGGGGGAGGCTTATGTTCAGCAGTGGACGTCTTCAGGGTGATGATGATGATGATGATGATGATTATTGGTAGATTTTCACAGTTTAAATCGCACTGATGGAAAACGGGGATGATGATGCTTATGTCCTAAGTTGGGGGATAACCTAACTGCGCACCAAATTTCATGCAAATCTGTCCAGCTTTTTGAGCGTGACGACCTAACAAACATACACACATGCACACACGCACACTCACAAACTTTCGACTTAATAATATTAGTTAGATTACCAGCTCATTTGGAAATATTCCATTTTATTCTAATTTTATACAAGAAATTTTTAGTTCATTATTGGAACATCTCACAAATATAACTATTACTCAATAACTACAAATAATACTTAAACCTTAGCTACCACACAATAAAACCGTGTTAAATCTGCATATTATGAACTAAAAGTAATTAAACATACTTAATTTCATAATAGTTAAAATGACATTTGAAAACTTCTAAAATCTTTAAACCTGATTTTCTCCAAACTACGATTTTCGAAATGTTCCAGTACTGATTTGGACCGACGATATTTTAGTCATATTACTGAGAATAAAACGGGTATTATTTAATAATATGAATGTACGAAGAGACAATTTATTGCATTATAATTGCATCGGGTTTCACTCCTCAGTGGGGTTTCTTCGAGATGTAAAAATTCATTAGAGATAAGAGGATATACGATTTTATTACGAACAATAAAAATAAAAGTTCGCCGACAAAGATCAAATTGGAATTTGATTACTGAATTTGGGGTCTCAAGTTTTTTACTTCCCTCTTTAGGACTTTAATCGATTGCGACTCTACATTGGAAATGTTTTTTTTGGATGTTGACTGTAAATTATGAAAAAATTGGCGTCACAGGCCCCCGCTGTTGATAATATGTTTGAGAATGCAAGCACGGTATAAATTATTAAAAAAAGGGTAATTCCACAAAATATATTGTAAAGACGAAAGTTTGTGTCCGTGTTTGTATGCTTTTGCCTTCTTAACTCCACAACGGCGGGATGGATTTTGATGAAAATTGGTTTAATTAAAAAACTTTATCTCCTGAAATTACACGGTCATCATAATCTTTTGTATCCCGTTAAAACTAATCAACATTAAAAAATCCCATTAAATTAAACAACCATAAAAGCACTAGTACAAAAGATTTAAACTAGAGAGATGAGTCTTAATATTTTGTACACAAATCGATCGATGACTAACCCTCGCTTTTCTAACTCAAAAACAAATTCACAACTAAAATAATTAGGAATGCCAGGATTGAGTAAAAACACGCAAGAGATAGACGTCGATTTTCGGAACAAAATTTTAGAAACATCTGTTTAACAGTAACTCTGGTCTAAACTTTTGTGGTACAGACCGGTAAAGCCGATGTCAACCGTGTTTTCGTTTGCATGCGATGTCGATGCGTCACACGGTTCCACGGAACTTGCGGTGTGAGGAGGAAACGGAAACCCATGCCCGTTAGTACTATACCGCTGGACGTTGGCTTTGTGACTTTACTGCGCGGTTTGTGGTGTAGTATTTTTATCCCTTTAGGGGGTACTTTTTTAGTGTTCCGTAAGCAAAGAGTAAAACAAGACCCAATTAAAGTCAGCCATAGCCGAGCACTTGCTTGATTCGGGACCAAACCATTGGATCGAATTAAAAGTTCGTCTGTCTGTCTGTTCGTCTGTCACCAGGCTGTATCTCATGAACCGTGATAGTTAGACAGTTGTTATTTTCACTGATGATGTATTTCTATTGCCGCTATAACAACAAATACTAAAACACAATAAAATAAATATTCATGGCGGCTCCCATACAACAAACGTGATTTTTTGCCGTTTTTATAAATAATGGTGCGGAACCCTTCGTGCGCGAGTCCGACTCGCACTTGGCTGGTTTTTGTCACTTCAAATGAGTCTGTCAACATACTGTAATTAAACTCGTCTTGATGGCTCCAGAAATTTCAAGTCAATGAAATCGATACGTCACATCTTTCTTGTACTTAGTACCTAGTAGTGCTCTGGTGCACTAATTACTTCAGGGTTTAGTGCAAGAAGCCAGAATATAGCAAAGCACTTACCAGTAAAACTACAAGCGGTCCTAAAGGTTCTTATGTCTCATAACTACATTTCTACGGCCGCATCTATTCGATTGCATATCGAATTGAAATCGAAACACATTACTTTCCCCGGCCTTGGCGTAGTTATGTTTGAAGGCTATGTCGCAGAATATTGGAAAGCGCTTCTAAGTAAAAGTATCTTCCGTATCCACAAATGTATTGTACAATGTACAGACATAACTATTCGATTGCAAAGCGTATTGAAATCGAAATACTCCAGCTTTCTCTGACCTTGGCGAAGTTATTGTCTAAGGTTGTCTAATTGTGTTGTGTAATAATGAACAGTCTAATGTAATTGCTCAATACGTTGATTTGTATACAGAGTGATCTTCAATTGCGATTCCGTTTACGTAAAGTAATTTTATGTAGTAAAGATATTAACTAAATGATAGCATTATTATAGACTCGTAATTTCTTACCATTTCTAAGTAACTTTACAAGTTTACTACATAAATTATGTAGTTTGAGTCATCTCTGAACACCGCAAGGTTACTACGTTTTTGGTTTGATATTATACAGCACATCTTTTTATGTAACCCAATAGTCAGTGGTCGTAGAAAAAAATGTCTAATTACCAATAATATGAGTAATAACAAATTGTAACCTTATTGTTCACCCTGTATAATAACTTAAATGACCACACATCCACCTGGCATTATTTTATTACGATATAAGGCGCTTCGGGGCACGCACGCGCTGATCCCAAGCTACAGTTTCGCAACATCCACTCGGCCAGAATGAACAACTAAATATGGAGGCAGATGTAATGTTTCAGTATTAAGTTAAAGCTTGCCGTATTACCATACAGTTTAAACAGGAGTTGAACAAATGTGTCTAAAATTTCGTTCCACAAATCAACGTCTAGCCTTAGCGTTGTCTAACTCTGTAATTTCTGATAATTTTACTTGTGAATTTGGTATTGAGTTAGATAACCCAAGTCTGATAAGTCTATTTGTTGAGCAAAATTTTAGACACATCTGTAATTCAACTCTTGTTTAAATATTTTGTGGTAAGACCCATTGTTTACCCACTGTAGGAGGAGAATGGTTGAGTTATTAATCATGTATGAAGTTTGTATGTGTGGTCAATTCTGTTTCGCACATTACTTTTCAAACCAGTCTGTTTTTACAAATGAGATTTTTGGAATCGAAATTACAAACTGTTATGTGGTAGTATGGATTGATGTAGGTATATGTAGATAAAAAAGTGCATGACAATTTAACTCAGTTTCCGTTGTCTACAATTTGTCGCCGGCGGGGACGAAGGTGGCGGCGACAACTGGGTACATATACGGTTGAGCCTGCCACCAGTGTTGTCATGTAGTTCTAATATAAATTTTAAAAATCTTTTACCGTGACTGTGTATATTGAACATTTTGTTGATGGGCTCAGTTGACCGATTCAAACATTGATTAGGTCAACTGATCCCGCGGACTCAGTTTGGAGTTGGCTCAGTTGACGTAAGAGCCCATTTTGCATGACTATCAAAGTTTATAACGCAACTTTTTGATAAGAACCATGACATGGTATTTGGGTTCATTTTGATTAGCTTTCTGTACCAATTTCTAGGTATTAAAATATGTCTAACAACCTGAAACATCTCACGAGCTACAAAAACTAAACAATACTAAATCAATATTTTTTAGTGTAAATGTAAAACATTTTGGTTACAAATAGATTTATGACTTTGTTTTGTGCATGTCCACAATAACAGTTAAAATCTCGACACTGTTTATCATTTTTAATTTTATTCAAAGTCTTTAATATTTTATTGGGAATCTCAAAGCCATCCGATCGCCGGGCGCCTACCATCGCAATAAAGCTCGAGGCAATCATAGTCTAAGAAACATCGTATAACACAAATAAAACATAATGATCTGATACTCAACGCAGCCTATTACGATTAATGCTTGCTATAATTACAGACATGTTTGTTAACAACTTTTAGCTGTAGGTGTATTTAAATCGTGACTGAAGTGAGGCAATGTGATGTGCGTTGAAACTTGGTTAAAATGTTGTAAATTTGGTCTCGTTGTTACACTTGGCTTTGTTAAAAGCTGTAGTACGGATTAAAGTATAAAGCTCAGGTTTGATGATGTAAGTACTACTAGAAGTACCTACGTTTTGTACAATGTGTTACGTGTATTAAACCAATGTTTCATTGTTGAGGTAGAATATGGTAGTAGGTAGGAGAAACAAAGACAGACTTGTGGAAGACAAGGAATAAAATTAGGTTGTTATATCGATCCACCTCAAGCTATAAGCATATATTTTGTAGGTGTATCGTAACACTTGTTTATACGAGTATATTGCAACTAATCACAAAAGCTAAGGACATTTCGGACATGATCATCATAAAAGAGTAAATATAATAATCTTGTTCGAAGTTTTATTTTAGTTAGAACTATAAAGTTATCTATGAAAAATATGTTTCAACGGCGAATAGTCTAATCAAAATGTTCTAATTTAAACCATCATTGCTTGACTTGCTCCCAAAGCTCTACATCACAGGTGACACCACGGAATCGACATAATGAAGTGAGTTCAAAGTGAGTCTGCATCGAGTAGCACGGCTGAGTGAACTGTCCGGTACAATTTGACTGA
Organism: Hylaea fasciaria; assembly: GCA_905147375.1. Lineage (NCBI taxonomy): Eukaryota > Metazoa > Arthropoda > Insecta > Lepidoptera > Geometridae > Hylaea > Hylaea fasciaria. Next base: position 8,076,633 of record LR990202.1, on the reverse strand, counting down.
CGAAACGGAAATAGCAGCCAAAGGAATCGCGCTAAACAAGGGGGAGCAAATACGATCGGCGCTAACTGCCATTTTATTATCGAGTCTAGCACGACGTGAGACGCTTAGTACCCTCATTGTGTTACTATTTGTGAAATTTTTTTACAGCCTGCAGCTTTTGTAGCTATAGTAGTATATTTAAATAGTAGGCAATTTTAATAATAAGGACAATAGTGGCAGGCTTATTCTAATAAAACATAAAGGCTGACATAACTCATCTCCGCACAATTAGGCGCATTTATTTATACACCTGCTTAGAGTGAAGTGAAAACCATATGAAAATAGAAAAAAACAGTATTTCAAAGAACCTCCCGAGACAAAACAAAGAATATGCAATAACATCTAATTTTCCTTCCAATTGTAGCGCCATACATCGCCCTAAATAAACAATGAGATGATACACTTGCATATAAAATATGCCCTTGCTGTCAAAGGGCTATCTGTCTCTTTCCAAATTGTAGCAACATTTCACTGCGATGTACTCACATTTTATCTTACCTCTGTTTTTCTATTTTTCCCGGTTGATGTATGGGACGCATTTCCGCACTTTCGAATAACACTTCGTATTCCCTTTTATGTGCGCGCCGCTTTAAAAATGTATTCTCCGTTAGGGGCCCGGATTTGCCGATACCGAGATACGTAAAGGAATTATTCAAGAACGTATAGTTTTTGTTCTAGTTTCGAAATTTACGATAGACTGAACAAAGCGATGGTCTCACCTGGCATAAGCAATATAAGCATACTTACAAATACAAAGGGATTTGAATTTGATTCTATTAGACGACCCTACTGGAGTAGAGGACTGTTTCTCGCTTCTTTATGGCTAAATGCTAAAAATACGTGATGATACTGTTCAAGGAAGCCAGGGAAGATGAATATGGTATATTTTTAGTACATTGTTGCGAAACCTTTGAGTTTGTTCTCAACGCAGTAAACTGGAATCCGGAAGACCGACCACTGGACACAGCTGTAAACAATTGAATTGCGTTACCGATCCACCTTCCCGATTAGGCCTTGTCTATTCAACTAGACAGACCATAAATCTAGCTACATAAAAATCGAAGTCATTAAAGCCTACAAAAACCAGAGCATAACTGTAAATAATATCTCGTCCACTCTTCCAATCAACAAGCCTTACAGACTCCGCATCATCTCGAACGAACCTTATAAGAGTCTTATCAGAACGGCATCTAACGACCACACGCGGCGCCGTTTTTGCGCCAACAATTTCTAATGACCCCAGCTCAAAGTTTACCAAACAGATATTAAATTACCAGTGCAATATATTAGAATTACCGTTGGAAATTTCAATAGGCGTGTTGATATCGATCGGGAGTTTCATCAGGGCGACAGGGAGGGCATTATCGGCTTTAACTAGGAAGTGATCGCGTCCGTCGATCTACCGGTACTCGTATGCCAATTAGCCAATTAGAGAAGGCAAACAACGAGCGAGCTCCGATACTGAGATAAGCCGGAGTTTTCGTGGCTTTGTGAATCATTAATCGGAGTCGACAATGTTACCGGTACCGTATTTTTAGGGTCTTGACCGCTATTTGTCTGGGAGAGGCGAGAGCTTAATTCTCGAATTAATACGGCTTATGAAGAATGTAGTAATTAGATAAGTGTCAGATGACAGATTAGAAAATGGAAACATTTTGTCGGCTCAGCCGATTATGGCTGGTGTTCATTTGATAGTATGCGCAACTATAAAGCTCTGAATTAGGTATTTTGAAAGATGAAACTTCACTTATATTTTAAGGTTTAAATGAATTTCATATTTTATCTACCTTGCCAATGTCACACGCATAACTTATCCAATATTCACATTAAACATACTCGTATTTGTTATGCTTCGTTATTTTTGTTACAATTACAATGATGTAGATCTCCATAATAATGTAAGTGTATGTTTTCAATTTTTGGTAAAGCACAGCAATGACACTGAATGATCGAAATGTGAACCTATACCAAGATTTCTACAACATTTTGGTTCACATCCCATTGCAAAGTACCCGAAAATAAATCTTCATTACCACTGTCTCCAAAAAGAGAGTCTCACATCTCGGACTTAATTTGGCGAGTAATTAGATGTCACAGATCGTGACGTGATGACTGACCGACGGCCACGGCGACACGACTAGCGACGTGTCGTGCTGACTTCAGGTACAGTGCGACCGTTTTATATAGCTGGAGTTTTGGTATTATAAGATTAATCAACAGTAACTCTTCAATTTCTGAATCAAAATCATGGTAACCTTCTAAACTTGTCAATCACAATAAACTTTTCAAACTGACACAATGACAAACATTTTTAAATAGACGTTTCTAGTGTTGCTACAGCAAATTAGTGCTATATGGCTACGTAATATGTTTTACAACTTTGTACCGTACCTTGACGAAACCTAGTCTTCTTTTTAATCTTTCCAAAACGCCACGAAGCAGCTGTCGCGGTCGAACTTTAAACCAAAGTTAAATCGAATCTGTTTTAAGAAGTAGTTTACAGCGGATCAGTTTTGTTGATCCCTCGTAAGCCAACCGTCGTCGGCAGTCAGGTTGATTTGAAAGTAACTGTGTGAATCACTTGATAGCACTGAATGGTTTAGTAATGATGGTTCTTTAATTTGGAATTGGTTTCTAATGGGTGTTGGACTAAAACGGATGCTTATTAGATACTAGTTGGATTTGAATCAGTACTTGTATGGGTTTACGTTGCGTCTCTCTGTGATAGATTTTATTGATGATTGGTAAATATTTATGATGGGTTGAAACTTGACTATCTTCAAAAGTTATAACAGGTTGTTTAACAAGATTTCTTTAAACATGCTACGTCATGGTAGTTTGTTTAGTTGAAATTATCTTGGTTCAAATTGTCCAAATCTGTTGTCCAATTGAGTTGAAAAAGTTGTAATGATAGTACAATAAAATGGTGACAGCAAGCTTATCTGATGGTGGAGACAGAAGGTGAGTAACTTTAAACGGATTAATGGAGCGGAGCTCATTTTTGTATAGTGGTGACTCGACCGCACAGGCGAATTTATTGCGGCCGAGATAACAACCAAATCTTTATTTGAGCTTACAATAGGTACGGAATACCTATTTTTATAAAACTTATCACAAAAAAAGTCGTCCTGTAACCGGGCATTATGATGATGATGATAAAAAAACCGCAGATTGGAATACAATAATAATAATGTAGGTAAATAATAATGTAGTTCTAATAAGAGGTGGCATTAATGAACACGTGTAATTAGAGTCAACGCAATATTTTCAATGATATGACTCCGAGTATTAATTAAAATCACGAAAAGTATAAAGTTCCGTTGTTCTCCTAAATCCCCCAAACGCCATGCCGTATGCGGGGGTGTATCAAAGCGCTTAATCCTGCGTTAACGAAGGTCGGATTGTAATAACGTCACTCGGGAACACGCTCGGACACAATTAACAAGGTTCGACAGAGTCTAGTTTCTGTGTGCTTGTTATATAGACAACAAGAATTCGTCGTAGATAGATAGATAGATAACTCTGGATTGACACGAAAATGTATAAAACGCACCAATGGCCGCCATAGGTGGTCTTATAAAGTGATTTCTACCATACATCATGGCAGTGCCGTGGCGTAACTCTTTCTGCGACAATTGGACCACATTATCTCTCAACCATGATAAGCAGAAAGTAGGGAAGGCCTTTGACCTGCAGTGAGACTCGTGGCTAAAAATAATACTAAAAAAATCCGCTTATTAAGATGTAATGGAGATTAAAGCTCAGTCTTATCTTTGAACGCTTGAACTAAAATTAGGTGTCGACTACCGTGTCCAATGAAACGACCACACTTGGATGGGTTTGTGGAAATCGCCCGATTCCGAGATCGTTCATGCGTCGTAAAATTTCATAACGATAGTGTTTGATAACTGCGTTTGCTTTATTAGTGGAGCTAAGTTGACGAAAAAATGTTACCACACTAAGTTTCACTAAACTATATTTCTACCAAATTTCCGTTCAACTTTTAAAAGATCAATAACAGTACCTATATATTGCTAGGAATTAATTTAATGATGTAAATAATTAGACTGCACGGAAAAGAAATAAAGAAACAAGACTAGCTTCAGACAATCACCACCCTAGAGTGACAATAGAAAGGCGACCGTTGAGATTTCAAAGACGAACACGACACAAATGGGCGACAGTCAGCCAGTCGTCGGCCGCTTTACCGACAGAAAGGTTAGGATTCCATTGCGTCGCTTGTTCGACTATAAATTAACAAATACGTCCACTGTCCACCACTGAAACGTGTATAAAACTTCATTTGAATAAAGTCGGCGGTAGACGGGACGCAGCTTGCGAAATATGGCGAGATAGGGGTGTGGAATGGTAATAATGCCGATGATTTTATTTTACAGGTAGCTTTTAGCACTGTAAATTAATAATCTTTTATAATCCTTATAGTATAACTGTATTTGATTTTCTGAATCCAGTAGCATCAGGTAACTTTGTGAATGAGTGTCTTTTTGGGCCAATAGGACCAAAGATAATGTAATTAAATTCATACAAGTACCTCTTCTTAAATCTGTATAATGAAGGTTCTCAATTCAACTATACCGATTATTATGAAACAATCACAGCAAAAGATTAGACCAGAGTTAAACAGAGGTTTCTAAAATTTCGTTTGACAGAATCGACGTCTATCACTCGCGTTTTCTTACTCAACCCTGGCATACCTAATTATTATTTAACTTGTCAATTTGTTATTGAGTTAGAAAAAGCGAGGATTAGACGTCGATTTGTGGCTAAAATATTTAGACTCATCTGTTCAACTCTGGTTTAATTTTTTTAAGGTAAGATTGTATTAGTATTTGTGTCCAAAACTCCGCCCGTCAGAGCCGTACCTTATTTTTTTTATCGACTCAACATTAAGAACATCTCTATTTCTTGAAAATGTTACCATCATAGGCTGTTTGAAGCCTCCTTACTGGACAATTTGTGGCCAGAGTACGACTTACAAACCGAAGCGGCTACCTTTGTACATTTTTATCCCATTGTATGGCCTGTAAATGCAGATAGGTAAACTGTATGACAAACGTTTAATGAGGTGCCTCGAATGTATAGAGACAACGATCGTGTTCCTTGTACATTTGCTACTGTAAATGTAGTACTAATACTCGTAGTTAGTATTAGAATGGTCTGGTCATAGGTTTATTCAAATTGCGTGAAGGTTTGTCTGAAATATTTTTAACAATTGCCTAATCTGCCGTCCGATTACTAAAAAACCGTTATGTGCACAACCCTAATTTTGAGATATGAGCAAAAACGTGAAAAATTCTGTATCTCGAAAATATGAATACATAGAGAAGTTTTTCCTAAACCAAATTACTTGTATGCTTTTAAGCTTTCTATGTATGGCTTAGAATGTACCATACGAATTTTCTTTATTTTAAAATTTAAGATTTCGTGTTTTAGTAGTGCTTGTCAATTCAAAAATGTTTTTATTTACAATACTAAAAAACGGCTGGCTGAAGCGCAGCCGTCTTATAGGATTGTAATGTTCTACAACTGTGAGGCGAGTTTTTATCGAGCCACAGTTACATACAATTTCAAAGCTAAATAACAGTTAAGTCACTTTAACTTTTTTTTCAATTTGCCAATAATTAAAATTTTATCAACACCACAACTAAAAAAGCCTTTATCGGACTGTAACGGTTTTTATTATGGTTTAAATAAACCATTTTTTACAGATTTCAACGTTAAATAACAGTGCCTGGTAGAACCTTTCATAGTAACTGTATTTTAGTGTAGGAAACACAGGTCAGAGATAAAATCACATTATGTTAAATGGGCGGCTAAGTGTACTTTTCTTGAATGGAGAAGCTGTTGTTAGGTCTTGAAATGGTGATTAAATAAAATTTGGTAGCATTTTCTAAACTCGTGTTTAATAAAAGTTAGTAATTAGTAACCATTTAAACCAATTAGACCCAGTAGAATTAAACTGGACAGTCAAATGGTGCCCAATTGACATTTGTGGGTTACGTTACGGTTAAGATGTTAACTTAACTGGGTAAAACATAAACCACCTGTAAAAATATCATGTACACTGTACAGAGTTCTAAATCCAAAAAAATAATAATTAATACCCGCTTAAAAATAAATGGTACATATTAGTTTAAGTACATACTATTAGATTAAGTTGGTAGGTAGGGATTTATTTGGTGTTAAGGACCACTTCTTCCGACGACTAACTTCAAGATACTGGAATTCTCTAGTTCATACTCCGTCACCGCTCCTGTTCCATCACCTCTGCATCATCCCTGCGTTGTCAGATTGTATGCCCAAGTATCCCGACCGTCGCTGTCAGTGAAGCGGCACTTTACAAACGCGCAGCCGCAAACCATCGCTGCGTACTACAACTGCACCTACCCGGAACCAGACCGACGAAAACTGCTTCATGCTGGTAGAGAAGAAGCACAGGTTCTACGAATGAATCGCAACCATCGCGGCACCGCCTCGGTTACAACTTAGATGCTACAAGTTGTCTGTAGCCCCGACCGTCGGCATCTAACTCTCTCGTCTGGACAAAGAATACGAAGGAAGAAGAAGCTGAGCTGTATGCCCAGGAGATAATGGCCATGTATCGAAGTTCGCGTGAGGAGCCTATCAGCGTGAGGTTGCAGCACTTGGAGGAGCAGCCTAGGACCACTGACTTCAAGTCCTACGTGCTCCAGGTTCCAGCCGAGCACCTGGAGATGTTCCTCAACCCGGACTTCTGGCCGTCAGGGGTGGTCTTCCGCCAATACAGGGAGTGTAGACGAATAGTTACCTGATATTAGTAGCATAATAAGTAATCAATATAGTAGGTAGTTATAATATTACATACTAAGTTATGTCTGTTAGTCTGTAAAGTATACTATTACATGGTTCGTAGGATAATCATTATATTAGTAGTCATTAATGTTATTGAAGTTAGTACCTCAATAAAAGTGTTCATATTATCATTCCCATTATTTATTTTATAATCTTAAATTTAAATTTTTCACAATATTTTTATAAAAACCTAAAAACATTATAAAAACTTAAACTTAGGGTACCACCGATAGCGGAGCAGGGCCCAGGCTACCGGTGGTTAGGGCTGCAGAGAGAGGAACCTCCTGACCATACGTGCCGTGTCGAGGAGTACTGCCTTCTGCATCCGACCCTTAATCCTTTTTCAAACACAAACCATAATCAATTAATTATAGTTTGTTTCTTTTATGGGTTAATTTGTTTATTAGATTGAAGTGTTTGACTTCTAAAAGTGCGATTTTATTGCCTATTTACAATAAATGATTTGACTTTGACTTTGACTTTGAATCCAGTCGTCTAGCGAGAGCCTCTTAAGATGTTGGTCGAGGCTCTTCGCTATAAGGCCGTTCGCCGTAACCACTATCGGGACAATGATCGTCGAGTCAACATCCCACATGGCGGTCACCTCATGGGCCAAGTCTAGGTACTTGCTGAGCTTATCCTACTCGGCCTTCACGAGGTTCTCGTCATGGGGGACGGTGCTGTCGACGAGCACTGCCCAACATATTATCATTTTTATTAAGTACCTATACTATAATCACAGAACACACTTTAAAAGTATGGTATGCAACAAAATAAAAAAAAAATATAGAGAATCAATAGTATTAATTCTAACAAAGAACTTATTATCAGAAATAGATTCTGGTTTACTTATAAACTAAAAACAGTAAGTATAGTTTTACCCATGATAAAGCTGTATAGATTACATAGATTCGCCATAGCGTGTCACAAGTATAATCTGCTAATATAACATCATTCAATAAAACATTTTAAATTAAGTACATAAAATGCTTACCTCCTTGCTTTCGAATCCACTCTGGCGGGATTTCGCGCTCACGTAGCGTCCTAGCGACAAATGCGCGAGCGCGCGGGGTTGGGAGCTTGGGAAAGCCTTAGCGCATAAACGTCTTTTAGCGTTGTAATGTAATTTAACTGTTATCTAATATTGTTTTTATTGGCGTGAATTAAAAACTACGTATAACTAAAAAACGGTCACCGTCTTTTAGAATTGTAAATGTTTTAAACTCTAATTGCTTAACCAACGACGGAGCGGCTAAGTCTGGCTAGCGGTTTTATAGGATAGTTGTTGTTGAAAAACTGTCTTTTAGACGTCGTAGATCTAAGAAGATATATGCTATTGTAAATCACTAAAACACGTCTTAAGTCAGGTAACGGCTTAATAGTATCGTACGTGCATGAAACCGTTTTCTAAGCTTGAATGCCAGGGTAAATTCAACGTTTAAATACACAGTTAAGTGATTCTATCGGTATTTAAGTGTTTTAAAGCAAGGTAACCGTATTTAAGCGTTGAAAAAGTCGGAAAAGCTAGTAGTTAACCGCGGGCATAGTGTCTGTATCTCAGTAACTAATAAACATTAAATAAAATGACCCAGACTAGAAGATAGAGCAAAATTTTCGCTTTCACGTGGTGTTTCTAACTCAAATTTGACAAAATGTCACATAACGGTCTTTTAGTAATCGGACGGCAGTAATGACTGAATGATTTTCTTTTGGAGTCGATATTTCCTCGAGCTTGAGATATTGGTTGAAATCTGGTGTTGTTACAATTATCCGTGTAGATGCGATGATTTAAATCAGCGGACCGGTTGCTTTGGAAGTCAAAAATTATAGTGACACTCTCGAACTAGCTATTTTGGCATTTGTTGTAAAGTTCATGAATTACTACTATCTTGCGCAATACATACATAAATTAATATCTTCATAATATACCTAATCAAAACGGCCAATGCTCCAAACTTCTCTAATCGAACCTTTTTGGGCGCATTCGCCGGTTAAATCAAATAACGAATAATAGTTATTCACAGCAACATATTCATATCAGTATTATGGCCTGTTTATAAATTGTGGTGAAGTGAATGGGTTATTTGTAGGTTTTAATCGCCAGTTAAGCGGTTGAGTTAAGAGTTTATAGGCAGTAATGACGCATCCGGTCTTACTTCTCCGAATAATAAATGTGTGAGTTACGTGCCGCACATTTTGAGTGCACTTTCGAGACAGTAAATACTGAAAATAAATCGATGATTGATGTAGCTTCTACAATGATTATGAAATTCCAGTATCATAATATTATTTTTGAATTATATAAGTATAAAACACCTGGTTTGTTTTAAAACCCCCGTGCCAACTTCTAGTGTCAGAGTTTGTCCAGGTATTTCTCTATCAGGTCTTTCCAACTGTTCTTAAGTAGTAGGGAATAAGATTTAAAATAAAAATGCAATGAATTACAAATTGCCCATCCTAAGTTTCAATAAAATCATGTTAACCAAAAAAGAGCATCGTGCGAGAGCTCAAAGTAAGTACCTACCTATATACTCGTAAGTACGCACCCCCATATTATACATTGTTAATTTAAGAATTTTAAATTACCCTAAGATCGTAAACCGTAGATTGTTTCATATACCGTTAAAGACGAAATTCGAATGTGGATTTTCGTCAATAAATCATGAACAAGTTCTCCGAACTGATTACATTGTGTTTGCTCAGTCCGGGAGGGTTTACGGTTTATTGTGGATGATCCATACAAACTTGTATGAAATTGGTGTTTCATGTCGGTTCTTTGAATTGAAGGGTTTGGAGCATGGATGTGCATTTTTGGGATAATTTTATTTCGTTCCTCCTGCTTCCTATGCATTCTTCTGCCGAGTTAATGACTGAGTTAAAAAGTTGGAAACAGATAGTTACGATTCAAAAAAGATCAAAGTCAAAAGAGTTTATTATGAGCAGGCACCATAACGTTTTCAAACCATATGTTCAGAAGAAGCCTATAGTTTTAAAACGCAAGAAATCTGTAATTGGTTTTTTCACACAAGAGAACTGCTCTGGAAACAAATGACGAAAGCAACCGAGAGCAAGGGCTGGTAAAAGGTAAGGGCTGATAAAAGGCTAAAGACCTCAATGTACAAGAAGCAGGAACACAGAAACCGATGAGTAGCCACAAGATCCTATAGCACTAATTAATATCTTTAACAGGAAAAGAAAAGGAAAATTAAATAATCACATTCTAAACCGTAATTATCATTCATATATTCCAGACACGGTTAGAGCGGGTCACAGCGAGGAATCGCTTAAAAAATCTAAAACACTCATTATGGTACGTACGGCTAGTTGACTACATACCATGAATGTAAATTAGCGAGAACTAAAAAACTTTCTTAATAATTCATGCTTAAAACGAAAACAGATGATAGACGGCCGTGTCTAATACAGAATTTATAGCCTTATTATGATTGTTTTCTATTACTGAACAATGAAACCCAATTTTTGTCCGAAGACGAGCCACATGACTGATTGTTAGAATTAGATACGTGTCTCTCGGAACTGAATAAGGTAGGAACAAATATTCCAGACGACGCGAAACTTTAATTCTGACCATAATTAATATAAATAAAACAAAAACGAATGCCATAAATTAAGCCAAGCGGAAAGGGTCCGACGCATATCGAAGGACCTTTTAAGAAACCTGTACACTCAAATTCCATTCCGAGGTCCATAGTTAAAATGCTCAAAGAATAGCTATTCATTAGCGGGTGCGAGAATGAGAATTCTTCAGGCACTTTGAATATTCCGTCGGCAGAGGCCTGTATTGTCTCTAGAAAAATGCTTTAGTACCTGGAAGCTTCGGGCCCGGTGCTAAATTATGTCCAGGGTGTTGGCAACACTCGCCGGGACAAGGCAGCCGGCGCGGCTCGAACATCCTAGTTCATTATCTACTGATTCCATAGATTTTATTGCCTTCCATGGAAACAATGGCCAGGATATTTGCCGCGTGATTAATCTCAGCTCAAATTTATTCCTATGAGAATATAAGCACGGAAGGTAACCTTATCGGCGGCTTCAATCTGATTTACGAAATCATTTAAGGAACGATTTAACCGTGTCAATGCAACACCGAAAGGGTGAATTAAAGACACGCAACCATTAAGACCGTGTAAAATTATTCAGCATCCTGTCGAAAGGGTACCACAAAGTTTGCACTTTGCATATTTAAAGAAACACTCGCCTTATCTGGCTCATCGGCGATTCTGTTCACAGATATTCTCTTGAGAAAAACATAGTACGAAGGCCAGAATTCTTACGGCCGACTGCTCGCATTAGGACAAAATTAAGTGCTGTTATGTGTTCAGTTGTCACATTAAAATGCCATCGGCGGGTTTCACGACGCGACGGAAAAGTGTAGCGTAGGGCTATTGGCAGTACAATTATTCGATGAATCCTTCTTGGTGTGGTTTAACTTAGCGTCGAATTATCCTGTGTCCGCTATAAAGTGATCCTGCAATGTGCACCTTTTTTAACCACCTGCCTGATCGGTCTTACAAACCGCGCATGGGTGTCTACAAGATTTACAGCTGCTTTGGATTCCGGTATGCGACGTTTTTCCATAAAATGCGATCGTGGCCAATCGTCAGCGCAGTGTGATGTAAAATGGGATCGTTTTTAAAACAGAATCCTCAACAATTTTCCTATTAGTTAAACTTTCCTACAAAGTCTTACACAATTTTGGGCACGGCGATGACTCAACTGGCCGTGTCAGTCATTTCCGTGGCGAGTCGATTGGCTACGAGCATTGAGATCAATTTAAATGTAGGAAGGATCAGCGATCTGTGACGCGACGAGATGGAATCCCGAGGGAAGCGACGTCTACCGGGTTACGCTTTTAATTTGTGAGTGGAAAAAGTGGTCAAAGATCATGGCTGTGGTTTAAGGTATGCCATTGACTGTGACTCGAAGTGTTATGGCCGGCTTTTGGGGTTTTTATATAATATACTGTTTCAACGACCACCACTGGGGGCAGAAACAGAGCTAGTCGTTGGGAACAAACCTTTGAAAGTTTTGTGCCCGTCTGTACATTATAAAACTGATATTTTACCCAATTTTAGAGCGGGCTTAGTCGACAAAAGATATGATAGGTCAACTGATCCCGCGAACTCAGTTTAGAGCGGGCTCAGTTGACGTAAGAGCCTTTAGTTTATAGGAAAAATATTTATAATTGGTACACTAATAAAAGATTTGGTCTTGACAATAATCTAATCATTGCCATATTTGTGGTTTTTATCGTTATGCTAAAATGTATAAAACAGAGAACAGACAAATTTACAACTCAATCTATCTACGTTGTTATTTATATAATATCAGTGAACATTTCATAAGTAGCCCAAACCAAAATAGAATGATAATGAAACATTCGCCGAATACTTTTTGTGGAACTCAACACTAATGAGGAGAATTAATGTCAACATAATGAATGGGGGAGCTACTAATTACCATTTTGATATAAGTAACTGTAATATGTTAATTCAAATTAAACTTATCTAAAATAGAATAAGTTGGTAGTGCATTAGCAAATTATAATCTTATAATTTTTAAATACTTACTATATATTATTTGAGCTGTAATGTAATAAGGATAGATACATGTTAGATCAAATATAGCCCGTTAAGTTTCAATGCAACGTTATTATGATAACAATTAACTAATTAGACGGAAGGTGAACAGCGGAATTTATTTGATGTTTCAGCTTATTTTGGTCTGCTGGTAATAAACCCAGCATCCATAGTGGTCGTTTGTTGAAAAACCACGGTAGTGTTTGTTTGTCTATCAACCCAACGGGTCATACTTACCTTGCTTATCAAAATGCTGGTGCTTATTTCGACCAAGATATTAGCATTGCAATTCAACGGAGTGCCATCAGCATGTTGATTACATTGCCAACTGGTAGTGGATACACACACTTGGTTAGTTACCTGAGAGTATAAATAAGCCTGCAGTCATTAGGCCATGTCAGAGGCCCTTGGGCGGCCTTAGAAACTTTGACACCAGGGCCGGTACTATCTTATTCGAGCAACAACAAAAAGCTTGCAATGGTTCCCCCAACTTTTGTACTTAGTATGTTAACTCTCTAGTTGTACGATGTAGTACAGCACAATTTATTTCCCTGTTATACTCCTATAACTCCCTAAGTTTTATCGGTCTCATAAGAAGCTCTTACAACTAAATCGTTAATGTAAAGCCAATGGTTTTACAACACTCAACGTAAGGAACCGGTTTGCTGATGAAGCAAATAGCTCGATAGATAAGCCAAGAGCTGACCACGTAGGAAATCGCCTCATCTAATATTTGAACGAATTATACCATTAAATTTTAAGAAAACAATTTATTGTGTATTTATTGATCAAGGTGTGATTTGTGGTCACTTTGGCCTTAACCAGTTAAATTTTTTTTTAATCAACAGACGTTTTTTGTCTACATGTGGTGAGCACTACTTGAATATGATCCAAAATGTTATTTGTCACTTTCTTTAACAAAAATTTTAGTAGGTACTTATTCTTTTAAAATAATGAAGGAAAAAGCAACGTCCAAGGTTAAGAAACGGTGATGTTTCGAACACTTCAAAGCACGTAACTTCCAATAGCACTGGCTTAGCAACGAAGAAGATAATTCCAGGGATTTCTCGGTACAGGCAAAAAGGTTGTAAGTAGTTTATTGTATGTATCTAAAACATATCGCGTGGTAAAGCATTTCGACCATAGCAAATAATATCCCTGGCGTTTTTTTTCTTGTACCTACCTAGTGATTCTGTTTTCTATTCGAAGACCTTGATCAAACGATTTCCTAAGACATCAGCTCCCAGCCTAACGAATGGATGTACGGCATGTAACGTTCAATCTAAGGAAGACAGCTCCCGCTTGAATCTCGCGATTTAATTGCAGTACTGTTATCGTTGATACAACGTTGATTTAATGTAAATAAAACAGGTTTTAGAAAAAGCAATTACTCGACTCAGACGTCGTGTGATGCCAACGGAAGGACAAAATCTATCAACGACTTAGATGAGATTCCTGTAAACGAAAAATAAAATGTCACAATCATGTAGCGATAGACTTAATTCCTTACATGATATAATTTGTGATAGTCTATAGTACTATTATAAAACTGTGTCTGTAACATGGGAGTTTCAGCATTTGGTAGCGTTGGTTTTGGTGTAAGTTAACGATATATTGTTTCATATAAAGATATAAAGTCGAAATTTAAAATTTTGTTAAAAAGTGAGTACCGCGTCGAACGTCGCTAAGCCTGTGGGTTCCACATGCTATGAAAATAGAATTGGAGACTGGAGTTGTTACAATGATGTCATACGTTGTGATAATCCACGCGCACGATGTCCCGGGAATGAGCTAGTATAAAAGAGGAAGAAGAAATAGGATTTTCATCCCATCTATTCGAAAAGAGGCAAACTCGATGAGTGCGAAAAAAGTGGGTAATTTCAGCGCACTTACTAACAGCGACGATAAGACATTTCTCATAGTTTAGGATGAAGGATGAAAAGCAGAGTGTACCTACCACACGGGAACAAAATTGTTAACCCTCGAGCGGAGTACTTTTAATTACTCGATACGCTTAGGATTTTTTACTCTAGAATCCTTCGCTTTGCTCTGGATTCAAAAAATTGCTCTCGCCTTAAATACATTATTTTGTTCCCTTGTACTACAATCTGCTATGCGGAACACGAATAAAATCAATGACCAAAATAAATAAAAACCAATTTAACCAAAGACAAAGAAAAATACTTCACAAGATGTTAGTCACCGATTTGGTCGACGAAACATTCAGTCAGCGGCAGTGATGTAAGATTATGTGACCGTGTTAAATAAGATTTTCCATCGACACCCGATTAGTTCGCGGAACTTAAATCAAGAATTACTTCTAAGAACTTTAGTTTTCGAACTGTTAATAGCGAAGGCTGTCTGTGTGACGCTTGAAATATTTTTAGAATTCTCTTCTCAAGTTCAAATGCTCGATGTCCATTCTCACGCGCAAACAAAAATAGTGAGTCTACGTCTTGATTGATTTTTTCTAAGCGGAATCTTAAATTAATTGTCTTCGCTCGCTCACACTATTTTTTCTCTGTAACTCTTTGAATTTATTTCGGCTGCTGTTTCGTTTCTTAGGAATTGATTTTCAATTTGGCCTAATCGACTCATTTCTTTGTTATATTAACACACTTCTTTGATTGTAGAAATTGAATAGTTATTAAAGTAATACCTATGGTTTTCAATAAATGTTTTTTGTAACTGAAAAGTATGTAACATAAAACCAAATTCCATTATGTTTCGCAGCAAAAAGTTCGTTTCATCAATGCTTCCGGTTAAAATACCTTATTATTTTACATTACGAAGCGTCTACTTTTTAACCGATGAAAAAAAATGGAGGAGGTTCTCAAATCGATGCTTATTTTTTTATATAGTATGAAATCGCTTAATTTCTAACAGAGTAGTCTGATTTTATAATTTTTTTTTATTGGAAACGGTATACCTACCGAGAAATTGGTCCGATATATAAATTTGGAAAAAACTTCTACTAAGTATAAGGGTGGAAAAATAGGGGTAATTTATTGTTCCTTTACAGATTTTAATGCTGAGTTGTGTATTACAATAATTAGTAGATTATAGCCACAACATATATAATATACTCGTATAAAGCAAAATCTTTTGAACAGAAAATTAAACCGCCAAACAAACTGAATAGAACAAAATAAACCTTATTTATTTAATCGTACTTAAACGGATGTATTTTGAGCACGAGTTATGATATACCTAAGTAATTTTGAGTCAGAGTCGATAGGAACTGGGTCATCTACATTCTTAAAGAGCATTCATACATATAAATAAACTAAGGCATCGATAGCGACTTCTATAGAGTAAGGTGAGCCTGCGTAGCTTAATGTAACAGATTCGATGCCCGCACTGCAAAGATTTGTACGAACATAATAATATTTGCTCTAAATCTGCCCAGTTCCTATCGGCGCCGACTCAAAATTACTTAGGTATACTTACATTAGTTTAAAAACTTAGTTATTAAGGTTACCTTAAACGGTTTATTAATGTTTGCTGTTCAGTTTCTTCAGTGGATATTTTTTATTGATTAAAAGTTTTTGTTGCTCCTAAATGTTCCATCTCCCACTGTATGCTTATGGCCGTTTCTTTAAATTACATTAGAGATGGTATCGGTCGCAAAATCCATTACATTATTATCAAGTGTATAATTTGAATCATCAATTTTATGGTGCCACTTACCCACGGGCGTGCATTAAGTGTTTTCAATTTCACTATGTGGTTTACCGTTAACAAAATACTGGTATCAATCATAATCTTCTTCGGCGAGATTCGCTTGAAAATTTGCCTTGTTATTATCTCAAAAAAAGACGGAACTTTTTACACAGGGCAATATGAAACATGTTACCACTTAACAAAATGTACACATTTGAGTAATTTGAACTTGAGGACTAGTCATAAACATAGCCCAAAAAACTCAGTCGAAAAGTTAGTTCTTTATCATAACTTAGTAGGTCTTCAGATGAGAATTACACAAAGGTAACGAAAATATCGTTGATAATAATCAGCTCAAAATGAAACGATTAACTGTGATTGCGGTGATGAAGATAGGATTTCCCCACATTTCGAATGTATTAACTTGCCACACTTTAAGAGCTTGGTGCGTTACGATCCTCTTAACGATCCAGATGGGAATGGAGCAGATATCGCTAAAGCTAATTGAATTTTAAGAGGCTGTTTTGATTAATTTTGTTCGTAATGCTGTGAACAATTGTTCCTATGATTTATGAGGTCTTGAAAGAGAAATTTAATCACGTGTTTAGCTATTTCTTTGTACAGTAGGTAACTCTTTTAGTACTTTCTAATCTGAGTCAACGATTTCAACGAAAATAAAACTATATCTATGTCATCATCATCATCATCAACCTGAAGACGTCCACCGCTGAACATAGGCCTCCCCCTCATCTCTATATACTTTTTACGAAATTAAGGTGGCGTACGTTCAAGTGCCGAACGATTATTCATGAATTAATTATGCGTCATCATTTACACCATTACCTTCTATTAGAGGTATAAGTAAGCTTTGCTCAAGTAACTCTAAGCAAACACAACAGATCACGAACTTCCCGCTTAATGACTTTGCATAAAAATAAGCAGCTCCTATAAATCTTAAACGCCATAGAAAGAATGAATATTCTCAACACAATCAAATGGTTAAAGTAATCGCATTCGACGCCAATGATAATGATAAAAAGTGCTGTAAATTCTCGAGTAATTCCTTAGCGATAAAATATGTGCGGGCGGCGAGCTCAATTATTTTTTAAGCCTCCTGCCAGTGCAGTAAAATCGACAGGATATTAAAATTTGTCTTGGAAGGATTTAGTGTAAATTTTCATGCCGTTTACAATCAATAATGCCCTGCTGACTGGGCAGAGGGCGAGACCAGCGGTTTTATATACTTCAACTCATATTCACAGCAGTCATAGTTATGAAGTTTATATACTAGTTATTAATACTTACCATGTGTGTTTTTATAGTTTTTAAAGCTGTTGCTCTAAGACAGTGTATGGGTTCTACAATCGACACTATACCGCTGTATACATTGTTAAGCAATTTAAATGGACGAGCCTTTTCATGGTACCTCATTTAATCAATATTTTACCAACACAAAATAAAAACTAAAACTAAGTAAACCTAATCTACCAACCCGCTACCAATGGGCAACGTTCCCAAAAAGCTGGCTGCATGGTTGATGTATAGAACCAATTTATTATGTGAAAGCCTTATGTTTCGTGTCTGATAAAGGGAGTCCAAGAAGAACTTTAAGGTCTTTGAAGTCAGTACAAGTTTGTGCAAGGTAGGTAGATAGTTAAAAACATTTCATGCCCCCACCGGTCAACATTCCACCATCAAGCTATCCTGTCACCAGCCTTCACGCATTTCTCTATCACAACCGTATCTGTCATTTGTCTAATACGTCCATCGGTTCCAATTCTCGTTCGGTAGTCGTACAAAGCTCATAGAAGCTTAGCCTATCGAATTAACCCATCATTTTGGACGACATTATCGTAAGACGACATCGGTAGCCAGCGTTTGGTTTTAAACTTTTTTGAGGCTGATGCGTGACGGGTGTCATTGGTTTTAATGTGGTATAAATGCTAGAGATTATTTTATTTAAGTTGTATTCTCTGGCACGGCTAAGAGTGGGGCGTTGTGGAATGCTTACGGTAATTTAAAGGTGATTTCAGTTGGGTTTGTTAACTTAATTTGTAAAGTTGAATTCGATGTGGTTTAACGTTGAAAACTTAGTTACAGTAGACATAGACCTTTTATGACACATTCTATTCAAATCGATGAATACATATCGATGCTATAATAAGTTGACTATAAAACGTAGGCAGCAAATAATAATCATATCGATAATCGAGCCCATTTAAGAAATCTATAGACATAAGCATAACATTTATTATTCTATTGCCTTGAAAGTTCGAACGGAGGATACATTTTGTTTAAGACTTGTTTGTGATTTTATGGGTCGTAAAATATCTTTTAGTCAAGTCGGCAAACTCTTTTATGAGGTCCAAAAGAAATTTAATACTTAACTTCTAAATGTATAACTTTCTTTAGAGATATTGGTTCGTCTGTAGTATCTATCATTATTGGTTTTGAAGAAAATAACGCACTAATAAAAATGAATCTAGCATACAATTTGTGGTGTGTTTCAATGGTATGGTTAGGGTTCAGGATTTAAAAACTGATTACTGTAAATGGAAAAGTATCACGTTTCTGAAACCGTTTTCGAATATCTTAATTTATATTCAATGTTTATAATTTAATTTTAGTTGGTGCCTACCTAGCTTCTTCATGATATGTTATGTCCTGTTTTTATAAATCGGTATTTACGTATTTATCAAATATACCATCGTAAGAGCCCGTCCAATATCATTATCATCGTATGATGGATGGCTAATTCTTCCACTTTATCTGATTAGTGTAAAGATGCGTGGGACAACAAACACAATGCATCATTTTATACTTATATCATAAAGGAATCGATAAAGAAGGCATATAAAGCGGCATTTGAAAATGCCAATGGATTCACAATTTTTATACATTAAAATAAAACTTTAACTACATTAAAATTTGATCCAAACAAACAATAAAGAAATAGACAAATTGAGCAAAAATTGCTTAATTTATCATTATATAACAATCATAATAACAAGAGACATGAAGTAAAAGAAGAATCTTATGCTTGCATTTAAACCTACACATATTTATTTGCAATGTTTATCTAGAAGCTTAAAATCTAAATACCTATGAAAGTTAGCGGGACTTCTTACGACGAATCTTTGTTATTATAATAAGCTACACTCATATTGATACACCAAATTGGACCGCCGACTGCCCACCGCAAAAACTGCCAATAAAAGCCATATAAATACCGATTACGAGCATAAAGAACATAAACAATGTTCTTTAAAACTGTTTAAACACGGAGCCGACATACCAATCGCTGCTCGTCGTCCGAGCACGCAATCACTGTTATTTAAGAATGCATTCATAATTCGATCGACGTAAATGCTCAAACAAAACTACATACAGGTACATGCAAACAAATTTACCGAAATCAATGGCCGACGGACGGAAATTATGACCGATTTCGGCGAACATGATCTGCCAAATGGAAAGATGTTAAAATTTAAGAGAGAAAGAGTCCTGTGGATTTTCAAACGGTCGTCAGAAAAATAACGAAATAGACCTTGCTCTACCATAATAAGGATACGCAGAAGGAACGCCACTGAACTGTCCAGTTCTCAGGCCCTTAATAGATCTACTATCAGTTTCGTTTAGTTTGTCATTCACCAAGAATACGGTGTGCGAAACAGATTCATCCCCAAGTCGAGAATTCTAATAAATCTATTTTTACTGTTTTAGCTAGGTACTTCTACAAAGGTTCAGTAGTTGGACTCCCTCTCGCAGTCTATATGACTAATTCGACTAATCCGAAGGCGACAGCCTCGACATTACAACTAAAATAATTACCGAATTTGCCGAAAGCTTTATCTAATAGGTTCGTACTTACACAATCAAAATGTATATTTACTTCCGACAAGCTAACTCCAGAGAACACCGATAGGAATTCGGATTCTAGTGGAATTTCCTATTCTAAAGTTGAAGCCCTCGCATTACTTCCAAGGGATATAGTCTCAGCAGGTGGTGACCACGGAGCGGTCACTAGTGACACTTTTCACAGATGTAAATGTCCTGTTTAAATTCCAATTGTAGTGGATAACAATAATTTAGGTGAAATTGCCCATCAGATCACAGGAGGTTTGAATAAATTATTTCCGGTTACCCTAGTTTTCTGTGTTTTGTTGTGTCATGCCGTGTCGTTTATGTCGTGTTGTTTACTTGTTACGAATCTATTATGTTGACGGTATCTGCGACTGATGTACGAATAGCGTTGATGGATCAATTGATTTCTCATTGAGGTGACGAAGAAACGTTGTAGAAGGTAATTTTTGAACATCTTCAAAAGAAGGATATTAGATAAATCCAAAGAAAATGTTATTTGAAGAAGTCTTTACACGCATGCTCTAGAACCTAGAGTGTGCTGTATAATTTTTCCACGTGCCTTTCCAAACCAGCGAATCAATGTTATTATTGTGGTCTACTATAATATTATAGTATAATATATAGAAGAAACCTTAATACCTGTTTCTATTTCGCTTTTAAGATTTCTATTTCATCGTGTACAACTTATAAGAAACCCAAAGATAGTTAAAGTTCTTCTATCGGATTTAGATCACCCAAAAGCATTTCTTCGTCATTTAACTGTTCAGTTTGTTAGTTCAAAAATCGTGAGGCACTTAAAAAACAATCACATCCATTAGCCGCCTATAGAGGCAATTCGAAACAATTGTTCATCGCAAATTGGAGCGTTTACAATTTACTTGACAACGATTTTGGTCAATCAGCAATTTATGGGCAATTTTTTTAATACATTACTCCCGTTAGTCGTTCTAATGAGCCAATGATTTAATGAAACAAGTACATTATTGCGTGGAAAAAGCTTTCTATGATTCAGTGTATTACATCTGTCTACTTCCACATCTGGAATTCAGGGCATCAGTTAAAGAGTGAGAGAGATGGTGAGAGATAATGTACGCCAGTAGGTATAGATTAGTGCGGTTTTTGAACACGATGGTTTTCTCAAAATATTTGTCTACATCGATTTGGTTTTGGACGATATTCTATTCCGTAAAACCAAAGTTCGAAACAGGTCAGTTGGAAAACTCTCGATAGGTGATCTTGGGAGTGCTCCTGCAGACTTCTGCATTATTAGTCGGAAAACATTAACTGCACATAATTGCCAATTATATGCATGCAATGGAAACTGCAGAAGCTTGGATCGCCGAACTGGATTCCAGAGTTGCCAGAGCTCTCCTACATTGTAAATGCAGAATGTAACCCCACTAACCTTTGCCAAACAGTTGGACCACAGATCAAGTTCAAACCCACACACGTGTCTAATACCCGGCAATCAAACCGCTCGTGTGAGCAGCATTGTGTTTACATCGGGGACGCGTGATCTTAGATTTGGACGCCCCACTTCTGAGGTTGGAATGTATGGTGTTCCAGCTGAGAGAAAGGTTGGAGAAGGCACCTTGTTTTTATTTAATACAGCACGTTACGTTTCACTACTAATTTGCCTGAGATCATTTATGATGCGGACAGCTACCAAATATTCGTTTTCGAATTAAGAAACGTATTGGCATTGAATATGTGACGAATCATGTACCTATGATAAGTGTTGTGTTTGACTTGTAAAGGTACAATTTTATTGCCTATTTACAATAAAATATTTGACTTTGATATCTATAGAAGATGGATGATGCGTCAAAATCCTGGTTATTTATAGTGGTAGGTACTTAGTTATTTAAATGGAGAACTATCAGTTGGTTAATTAAATAGATAGATAGAGAGATAGCATAATAGCAACAGGACGTCTAGCAATACAAAGCAAAATGTAGGGATACTCGCGATTAACAGATGAGATCTCACCTTTTCGTAACAGAAAATTGAATCACAAAGACAGTTGCATACGATGCGTGTAATTTGCGCCAGGTATACGCTCGAGCTGCAGTGGTTTTATGCACTGCATACATTATTATAATAGAAATAGCCATTTCTTGCGTATTTATATTGGTGTAAAATGAGTAGAGTTGCATGGAAGGACATGGAAAGCACATGCTCTGCAGTCACTCTCTCCTTTTCTTACATTCATGTTAATTCATGCGCCGCGTCCAATCAAATTTCCACGGTACATATTTCACAATGAATTTGTCAAGACCACTGACTCTTTGTAATTACTCATCTCGTACCGAATTGATATTATGAGTGGTAATCATAGATGCTATTAAACTGATGTAAAATTGACCATAACTTTATGTTCGTTACAGATGGAATGGATAGAGGGGAACTTTCTGATGGAGGCTGTGTTTCCATATAGTTATAATCTGAGAGTCTTTAAGTAACGAATGAATAGGTTACTTCTAGGTAACCTTGCACCATCGTAGATCGTATCGTCGCATCAAACGTGCTGTGAATGATTCGAAGTACGAAATATTAATTAATCTACCTATCGAGAAACAGTTTTTAGAAAGATAGGTTTAAGAAAGTATGAAATCTGTGTAGATTCGTTGGAATTGTATGTTCGCCTGTCGCCATACATATTATTATAAAAAAAATTGTTTCAAACACATTGTGAAAACACGCTATCATATTGTTGGCGGTCTTGAACAAATGGTCAAAACTGTACAAAGCAGCAAGTATTAGAAAGTGGATATATCCCATCAGTAAGCGAACCGAAACGCGATAGAACGCTCACATGACGCGATACGAATCTATTATAAATATAATATGACAATAGTGTATTAACAATGAAGCAGATGAAGCAACAGACATGGTGCCCAAAATACATTGAACAAACAGTAAGGCAACTCGCTCCTTAATAGAGGTAAATATTATTGAAGTTCTCAGTGAAACTACTAAAGAAGTTACTGAAATTACTGAATTACTATGAAAGCGTGCGTGCACCACAATTTTAATGGAAATCAATACAACTGAATAACTGAATACAAGTAGTTTTAAAATTGATTAAGTTGTATGAATTCAGATATTATGTAACGCAACGCAAGATTTTAATCCCAAGCTGAATGGTACACTACGATTTTTGGCGCTATCTTTGATGTCCTTTTGTTTTCTGGTTGGTTAGTTACTGCTTCCTTACTGGTTATTGTATGTATAGTGACAGTACTGGATAAGGATCGACTCGGTTCATTCATCATTTGGGACTTACCGCTCGGTGGGAATATTAGTGATAAACAAACCGCTCTAGATTTTTATCATGAAGTTTAGTAGTTAATAGTTCGGGGTGTCTGTGTTCATTGATATTATTTGTCTTACTTATAAAAGTATGATACGTTTGTTGCTTATTGATCGTGTCACTTATTTATTCAGGCATACAAAACGGAACACTCTTAAAATATGTGTACACAACATGATCCAAATTTATATCATTTAAATATATCGAACAGAGAAATTGTAATTTATCATAAGGTCAAGGAAACATGGTTGTTATCTAGGTGTCAGGGTACTTTAGAATAGAGTACTTGTATATAATAAATGGTTTATTAAACACCAAATTAAAAAGAAAATGCACAAGGTACGTAACAATAGGTATAGACATAGGTAACAAAGACACAGAGCCAAGGCTAGAGACAAGACAAGACAAGACTTTAGCCCTAGTTCAGACATGCGGGAACCGCGCGTTTACAAATCGCGCTGTTTGAACCCACAAAATTGTGATGCTATTCAGACACCGGCGGTTATTATGCGATTTTCGTGCGGGGATAACGTCAGTTTGAAAATGGAGGTCGACGAAGAAGTGTGTTTACTGTGGTTGCTCCTTAAAAAAAAGAAAAGAACCGCGCGGTATCCGCAACGCAACTGAACGCGAAGTAAAGACTCCATAGTAATAGAAACGCGCGGGAGCAGCGCGATTCTATTTTCTGGCGGTTGGGTTGCGGTAACCGCGCGGCTTGATTAACCGCGCGGTTATGTCTGAACGATTACTGACTAACTCATATAAATAAGACCCGCTCGATTTCCATGCGATTCTATAATCGCGCGGTTCCCGCCGTGTCTGAACTAGCGCGTAGTGTCAATCTACGGCCGAAATTTATAATCAATCCAATCCAAATTTTGCTATCTGGGATTGATATCACAATCCATTTTAGGGTCAAACGTGCCAATAACCGATCCGTGGGTTGGTTTATGAAGGCACGCAGGTTGGAGATCGATCAAACGATAGGCAGCAATCCAAGAACGATTTTAATCTTGGATAGAAGATACAATATTAATTTCGGGCGTTAGTCAGTTCCCTCAAGCATAACAGCTTTCGCTATATCCTTTCCGGACCAGCCGTCATAGCAAGTTGCGTTATGCTTACCAAGTTTGACACCTTTGACCACACCGTCACTTAATATTACGTGACAGTGGTAAACCGCTAACTTAAATAAGGAGTAAACAGATATAAATCAGCGTCATTTTTACACTATTAAATAAGTTTTTTGAAAGTTTAACCCTTTAATGAGCACACTAGTTTCCGGTAAAAAAAAAACAGAAGATAAACAAAAATACGACTTGAACCTTTTTGGTGTTGTATCGTGACCGTCAATGATCACGACCCTTGATCAAACAGTAATTGCATTAAGGGATGACTGATTGATGGGGCACCTAAAGTTAAGGGTGTGTGGTAACGTTGTTTTAAAAATCTGTGGATAATATAAACATAGGTAGACTCGGGTAATAAATAATTTTGTAACGTTTACGTAATACCTACCTTAATATTAATTTTCATATGTAATCGAATTTACACTTAGTTGCATATTATTTTAAACGTAAAAATAATATGTACGTATTATTTTGTTCACTGAATAACTCATTATAGCTTAGCGAAATTAACCCTTAATTTTGCAGTGGTAGTGACTTTTCAGTTTTTGTAATCAAAATAAATACTGAAAACCAAAATAAGTTACTGCTGTTTATAAAAAATGTCATGGCCACATTGGCCACCTACCGGAACGGGTTGGAATCATGTAAAATACAAAAGTTTTATCACAACAATATTATCAGATTAGATAATAATATAATACGGCAGTGCTGATGTAAGGGTTAAGGTTTATACAGGTGTGTGACTGCACCTGCTTGTTAATTAAACTTAATTAGATTAGGATAATTAGTTGTAAAGTTATGTACTTACCAATTAATTAGTCGATAATTGTTATAATTAGGTTTACACACCATTCCTTATCAGTGCATTTTTTAACATCCGTAAGAGCGAAAATTTTCATTTACATGTAGAGCAGCTAAACTGTTGTAAATATTACATGAACAAGCGCGGTTTTTTAAATATAATTTTTTAAGTTCAACTAACTAAAAATCATTTATTTTTGTGTTTGATCAATGAAACATACACATTATTCATTTCTGTAATAAAATGTATTTTTACATTACAGCGTTACATTGCTATATCGATCACTTTCAAAGCAGAATGCAGGCTCGTCGGTTCCCAATCGGTAGCGGCGGCGGCGTGGGAGCAATGTCACCATAAAACACTATTGTAGGACAGAAACTGTACCGCCCGCGAACATGATTGAATTTTATTGTGTACTTACCGCCTTACTCGAAAGCTATTTTGCATACTTCATGGTGAAATATTACTACTAAAGCAACGCTCTTCGATACTTAGACGTGTACGACTGTACGCGATAGAGACCTCGTAAACAAGGATTTAAGTAGCCGGATAGTTTTACCAATCTAGTTACCCCGCCCCGTCCAGAAAACAATACTAAAACAGTTAACTGTCCACCTCTTTGTGGTGCACGACATTTAATTTCATAACGAAATTTATAGAAACCATTTCGTGTTGTATATCAAAGCGATTTTATTGCATATCGATTTCTGAACTTTAGAAGTTGACTTTGCGCGGTGGATTTGCAAGTTTGCGCGTCGGCAATGACCAAATTGGGTTTACTATTGGCACATCTCCCAATAAAAGCGACGCCATAAATGTTTCCCTCGGGATCGATATAACACCATCCTGTCCGTATGATGTCACTATAATATGCATAGCCTCCGCTTTATTTGAGGTTTACTACGAGAGCGCAGTAAACAGTGGCGAATCTGGCGAACGCTACTAACTCGCGCCTCCCACCTTCTAGGGATTGACAATCCGAAGGGGTCTGGATTCGTTTTTACGCGCTCCTGAATAATATATTAACTGTTGGGCCAGGATTTATGAAGGGTGGCCAGGGTTTTAATCTTGTGAAACGACCATAACAAGACGTATGGCCAAATTACTGAATCCGTTATTCGGCGATTTAATGGCTACTTGAATTTTGGCGGAGAACCCCTTTTAATATTTTAATTTAATAGATCAAATGGACGGATTTGGGTTATTTCGCGATTTGCATGCGGTGGGGCAACGTGTTTTACGGTCGTTTAGGTTAACGTTAGTGGTTTTAGCGCTTCAATGGTAATGCGGCTGTTGGTTTCATGTTTTAATCACTATTATCAGTAGCTGTTAGAACATTACATTCGACAATATCATTTTATTTACTCTCTAATGCCTTTGGTTTATTAACAAAAACCAAATTAACGATATCCATTTATATTTACAGTTTTAATGTGTGGAATATAAAAAATATTTTTTGTCTAATTAAGTAAACTCAGTTTATAGTGGTAATATAATTATGCAAATCTAAAAAAGGATCACTTAAGATCGTAACACTTAATTAGATTATTTTTCAATAAGATTACAGTGATTTTATAGCGATTTATATTACGAATCACACCAATAAAAACGCGTTGACACATTTAGAGGATTATATAGTTTATAATCTGGGCATCCTTGAACGATGCTTTACCATCTAAGTATGTTTGAGATATGCTAAATCTAGATATAAAATTAAATGAAATATGAGGCCAACCGCATCGCAAATTTTGATGACATAATTTATGACGGCAAGCCTCTTATAAGATGTTCATATAAGACATTACAAATTTTATCTGGGGATACGGCAGTGCCCCTGCCAAGTGGGGCATTGTATAAGCATAGTGATGCAGAGGGCTATTTTTGATTTACATGCATATAATAATGTATATACATTTTAGGTACATACCTAATAAAACATGTACGGTCTTACCACAAAATATTTAAACCAGAGTTGAACAGATGTGTCTAAGTATTTTCTCCACAAATCGACGTCTAACCATCGCTTTTAATAACAAATTCACAAGTAAAATAATTATGAATTCCAGGATTACGTAAGAAAACGCGAGTGATAGACGTTGATATTGTGGAAAGAAATTTTAGAAACGTCTGTTTAACTGTCCTCAACATTTGTGGTAAGACGGGTGATGTCTTAACAAGAAACCTTGTGTAGCTCTACTTTTATCCAGTCGTAGATTTTTCTACTTACGATCGTCATACATCATCAGACTTTACAAATTTTAAGGTAGATTTCATAGAAAATTTAACTTGTGAAAACAGAAGTCCAAATGTACATACTTTTATTTCCAAGGGTAATTATAAACGTGAGATTAAAAAAATTGACATTACAAATTCTATACCACGCCAATCCTGGCTATTCCAACGTGGACACAATATTAGTGTTGGGATGATTCTCGTAAAGTTTGATGGCTCGTAAAGTGTTGAATGCGGACATATTTTGATATACGAGTACCTAAAGAGACTCGTTATATTTCATCACTTGGCTGGGATTCAGACTGAAGAGTATTGACCTAGCCTAGACTATAAATGTAGGGGATACAAGGGGCTCTGTACATTTAGTTTTACTAGCGTTTGTAGCTTACGAAACGAGTTAGCTAACGGATTATTTTGGTCAAATGCTAAGGCGCTAATGTTGCCAGATAGAAAAGCAGTCACACCTAATCGACCTAAGTCGACGGCGAAGCGGGCTTGCTTAGAAGATGCTTATTTCATGTTTAGTTCAGATTTGGTTAGTCAGCTCACAAGCGCATCGGGCTGGTAGAAATACAACAGAATTACTCTAAATCATTAATTACTTCACAAAGAGCATTCTCAAGACAGTACAAGGGCCGGCCTTTCCGCTTCAACCTTAAATAATAGATGTGCTCACCGAATACGCTGCGGGCGCAAGCACTGTTTTGTACCGGACTAATAGGACTCATTTGCTTTCCTCTAGAATTGCGATGTGATCTCGGCTTGGGTTGCTAGGTGGTAAAATAATTTACCCAGAAAAAAAAAAATAAGTACTTTCATAATGATGTTTTGAAAGCTGATTTGTTGATGCAATGGCTCGTTGATTAATTGACAATAAAAGCGATATTTGTAAAAACATTATAGTACATGTTTTTTGGCGAAAGAATCAATCATGTCGAAGGAGAAATCTACCAATCTGGATCCGCCCTCGTTTCGAATTACGGTTCATCCCCTTTACAAAAGAGATTTGAGATCCACGCTCCGCAGCATACCTATATAGGATGATGATGATAATGATGATACAATTTCAACTATCAAACATGAAGTTTACAAGCTTAGGATAAAAAAATATAAATGTAAGTCTCCTCATACACACCAAATAAAATAAAAATAGACTAAAAATAATACCTTCCTAGCAACACTGCTCTGAATAGCGTCGTACCACAGAACTCATGTCACCAACGATAGGGTTGTCGTGCAAGTCTTAATTAGCACTGAACTGTGCCCTGCAGGGTCGCCAGCCGAATTTGAATAACATGTTCACTGGTTGTTTCTTTCTTGCTTTAATAGGGTTAGTTGGGAGTTGTTTCTGAGGTGAGTGGAGTTAATTAATATTGTTTATTTCCATTGCATCCTAACTAAGGTTTTTAGGTTCATCAAAGTATGATAACCACCTTTGCTGCTATAGAAATAGGTCGTTTGCAAATCTGTGATAAATGGCTTTTGCATGAGAATCTGTGGATCTTGAGTGCTACAGATCAAATATTAAGCCACAATAAAGTTGTCTCCGACCTACTCGTTTCTAGAATAGTAGTAGATTATGCACTTAAGGGACAAAACACCGTGTTACCGTCACGGGCGTTAAAAATTCGTAGATTATATTATATAAGATAATAAATTGGAATTTAATTTCATATGTTTTGTAGAAATTTGACTAGTCTACCTACTGGGAATAGAACTGAAGTAATAATAAAGTGAGATTTAAATAGTGAATATTAAGTTTCACGAATCAAAACCATCTAAGTGCCACTAAACCCATCTTCACGACTAATCAAAAACCAATTGAATCTCCAAACGATTCTGATAAAGCAATAAACAGTTAAACACCATCAAAATATTATCTAATTGTTAGCCCATGTAATATTATGACATATTTAGTCAACTTTCACGTGGATTCATCTCCGGAATTTCGAAACGCAGATCACATTCACGATACCGTACGAGTACGCCTGTGTAAATACCGATAGAAGAACATTATAATTATGATAACATCTCGGCCCGGTGTCCCGCTTGGGACTTAATACGGGCTTTATATCGGCGTGATCAGTAGACAATGTCCACCGACGCGCGGCCCACGTGGATATCGAGGCACGCCCCTTACCGATCTCACATATTGTTTTTATACTTCGACGTTGAAGACGATGAGCTTCGGGTACGAAGTAGGGATGTCACAATTTTGGCTGTATTTACGTATCCGGTCATTTTGTTCTCTTTTTATCCGGCGGTTCTGGTTGGAATGGCCGTCTTCATGAAATACTTGGCATCGATGACATTTCAATAAAGTAAATAAGATTTAAATTATATTTATTAAAAAAGCATGAACAAGTGTGTTTAACTTTTCTAAATTTTTTCGTAATTTAATTAAACTTATATTAACTGCGAATGATTTTTGAGTCATACAGTAAATAATTTATAATTTAGCTGTTATAAATATGTAAAACTACTAAAACAAATTATAAGGTACGTGCTTATCCAAAATTGCCGCTGAAAAGCGTTGACACTTCAAAAATAATATGAGCATTTTTGGTCGTATAAACTTACCAGGTATTGACCGGATACAAATAACCGTCACTCCGGCCAAATCATTACAGAGCATTTCTAATCCAAATCGATGAGCATGGAATACCCAACTTGATAGTCCGAACCGTTAGCGTCGCTAGCCGAAACGTGAAACGTCCCAAACTCAAATTACGCCATGAATAGGTTTAGGAGAAGACGGAACGATCAGGTTTATGGAGCGTCGGTAATGATCTCATAAGCGATTATGGAGACAATATTGATACAAAAATGTTAAAACCTTTTGTAAAATAAAAAGGTTTCGATAGATTTTTGTTTCTACAATTTCATTTATTGACGGAATCCGACAGCACTAAACATTTACCCGGATTTGTGACTACTACGTTTTAAATATACACAGAACTTGTCCACCGATGCCTTCTTAACATACTTCGGTGCCCCTTTGTGTTTTTTGATCGTCAATTTGATGAAAACAGAACGCCAATGTGCTCTTCTTTCGGCTGTGTAATACAAATACTATGAAGTTCGCTGGCAGATTTACAAAAAGCAGAATGTATATCGGGATCATTTCGCATTCGACTCGTGCGCAAAAAGGGCTCCCAATTATGCGCAAACGCAGCGTCCACTTAAACTCGTACATTGGCTTCTTTATCTCGCTAAAAGGACAGCAAAAATCGTGCGTGCATTTAAAAAATATTTCCAGCGTCACAAGAAAACCTATGGAAAAATTATTCAGCTTGATATGCGTTTGATATTTTTACATTCTCGTTCCTAACGTCAAACAAAAGTTACTCCATATGTCATTGTGTCAGGCGGAGTCGATGCATAATGCATTGTTTCCATTACACTACGAATTTTAACATAAACCCGATGTTAACGTTTATTCCTTGAATAAAATGTGATTTTTTAGTCCTCCAGTGAGTCAAGTGAAGGCACGTTTGCGTCGGCTTCCTTTTTTGCCTTGTGGCCACACGATTATATAAGTTGGCCGTAATGCGTATGCCAGTAGTTCTTATTTGTATCTCATAGCAGATCCAGAAATAACGAGTCATATTTTCAATTATGTTGATTCATTCAGGGAAACGCATTTTAATTTTGTACGGTTAGCTGGTTTATTGAAATGATTGCGTTGTTATATAAAAATACTGTCATGACTATTAAAATCAACGTAAAATATTCAATTTTCGCTAAGCGTATGCGTAACTGTTTGTACTTTATCATGGATTCATAAACAATCGCGGATAGGGTAAAATAATGAATTGAATGTAGAAACAGAAATAACTTATCTTTAAAGAATCAAAGCCTGTTTTGGGCTTATATAAAATCATGTCCATTATATTGATGTTTTATAGTTCCGATGTTGGTTTGTATATTGAAGTAACAACAAGCTGATTTGACGATAGGAGACGGACGGTGGTATTGGAAAATGACTGCATAACAGTGGATCCACGGTTAGACTTATTTCTATCAACTTGCCTTATCTAGGTACGTATTTTATGAAACACTGCAGGTAAAATATATTTTTCATTAAAAAAAAATATTTCTAATGTCGAGGTTCACATACATTTGCAGTAACGGCTTGCGTGTCATTACTCCGTTAGATGAACTCTTTATTTGCTCTACTCGAGAGAGTAAACAGAGCCAGTACTAGATTCAAGTCGCATGTTATGAATGACTTCACCCATCTGACACTTCCTCCACATTACCAAAATAAGGTTAATATGTTTAGTGACATTCCACTGTCATTCACAGTTAACATTCACTATGTTTACGAACGAACCCGCTTCAAACACACTTGTTATACAAATAAAGTGTGATTTGCTATTCCGTTGGTACGTGTGTGTTGGAGCCTAATGTTTGTGTTGTCGCTAAGACAAACTGCGCTGCGCCTTGCGGCACGTTCCTGTTACGTCGGATGATGGACCATTGAATAATTTAGATTTATTTCGCCAATTAACCTTTTTATATTTATAAAGGCGAAGGCGAATGTTAGTTCGTTAGCCTATATCATTAAACTTATGAAAAGTATAGCAATAACTTTAATACTTTAGTGTTTTCGATTAAAGAAAACGCGTTTACCTTCTAAAGTACTGCACATCACAGTAAAGTACACACATAATTATTAAGCTCGTCTAATTAATTTCAAACTCTCTACAAGAACCGGTTCCAACCGCTTCCAATTTCAAGTTTACTAGGGAGATTGCTCCTATGTAAATTCCTTACGAGAAGTATCAAGATATCTTCTCGGCAGCAGAGGGAAATCCTGCCTCGAGCCACTACAGAGTACGGACCACCAGCGCGGTCTAGACGCAGCGACATCATAATTATTGCCGGCCACTTTGCTATCTCGTACACATTACCAATTATAATGTAGTCAGTACGCTAGCTTGCACTGCTTTGGGAACAAATGGAAACGACATGCGTCGTGTTGAATCGTTAGCGTAGTCATGAAATGAGCAGATATGCTTTATATACGGGACGACCGCATGCTTCCACATAAAACGAGTAAATTTAAGAATTTAGGACATACAGCTAGAAGTTAAGAGGATAGGAAAATCAGTAAGTAAGCTGATGATACGTGTTGTTATAATATGCTTTTCTTTATAAGTACAAGCAAACTTCACTTCCCTTATGTTGCGCATCATTGATGTTAGGTCTTGCATGTCTGTAATTATGGTAACAGTGCATCAGTGTGTGTTAGTTAATTCGCGTGTTCCTTTGAAACTGTCACGATGTCCACACTTTGCCATTAGCCACCTTGCACCGTATAATAAATTGTATACTCTTGATTATACACCGTTGACGTTTCAATTTGACAGTTTCCTTATCACTTTCATGGGGATTGATCGACTCGCCGACGCGTATCATTGCGATCTGCAGCGTATATTTTACCTAGGGTATTGTCAAAGAAAGTGCATCGGTTATTGTTACCGTCGCTTTGCTTATCTAACTCTCGCCATCTCTTGGACGCGGCCAGAACTGCAATTTATCTCAGCTCCGTTCGTCTTATTTTGTTACCTATTGAAAATTGTTGGCGGATTGACGGATCTCCTGACCTTTAGTAAGTGGTGCTTTAGGTGGTATTCGCGATAAGTCAAGCGTTTATGTTATTTGAACTTGAATCGATAAATCAAAGTCTTTGATAATCTGATTCAAAAACGTTAGGTTCATTCTGCTGAGCGATTTCATGCAATCAGCGCAAGGGCTACACTTTGTTTGAAGGTAGTAAACTCACTCAATTATTACAGAACTAACCATGAGCAAATTGGCAATATCCTCTTTTAGTTTTCCATTTACGATTCCAAGAAACTTGTCCAGTCTACATTCAGTAACTAATTCTCAGCAATCAAATGGTATTTTTTTGTTCTCAACACTTAACATAGCACCCGCTAGATCAGAAGAATGTCAATTCACATGATACGAGTACCGTTCGATCAAAATCAGAGCCATATCTTATTCATAAATCTATTGCAATCGATTGTGAACATGTCATTTTGAGTGACGACCAATCAGCATAATCAGTTTACATGCTTCCTGTTCCAATTGTTATTATAATGCATTGTACTACCACTTATTAATGTCATACGAGACGTGGAGCGTCACGGATAATATATACTCTTATTATATGATACAAAACGTAATAATGAAGAGTAGTGGTCTCAAGCCAACGATTTGGAACAAAGTTTAGACGTTAATTAAGCTTTCCATTAAGAAGCAAGTTTGGCTTATAGCGCGTCTCAAGACGAATCAGTGCAGAGTCACGTACAGAATACACGTGAAGCTACTTTTGCTGAAGACGAAGTAACATATACAGGTCCTTAAAAGGCAAGAAAACTTAATAACAGACGTAATAGTTTCTAAGTAAACGCGTAAAACTTTCATGTCACGACACACGTTTTATGAGTATCAGTAAAATTTGTAAAATATCTTATATGGGATTCTCTACTAACATGAAATCAAAATCGATATTACTTCAATACAAAATGAAATTACCAATGCATATTGACTTTCACATTATAGACATGGAAATACGTGTATTATTAAACAAATCCGACCGGACCACACAAGATTTAAATAATTTGGCAATTTATCGATGCCAGATATGATTCGAAGTTGACTTGCACCTACTTTAATAGCAAGTGATAGCCATAATGTAACCGAACACGATATTGTACATATAAGTTTTATTTGCGGTGGCTATAGATATTTTTTATAATGATTAATGATCGTCATTATAACTGTTGATTTGTTTTGATTGAAGCTATTTAGTTTTATAGCGGCAGTATTAATCCACGGCTAATTAAAAGTTTTATCGGAATAATTCTAGATATCGACTTCTTTGAAGAGTGTGGTATCTTAATGGCCGTCTAGAGACCGAACAACCCCTACCTTAGCTTATGATTTATAGAAGTTTCCGATCACCTAGAGGTTGTAAAACGGATTCATAATCTGCGTGATTTATTAGCATGGTAAAACTTTTTACATCTTCAGCCTCACGTCGTCGTCATGTTTACGACATTTTTCCTTTATAGTTGATCGAAGTTTTTGTATGGATGCCGTCAGCCGTTGCTATTTATGTTGGCTTTATGCTTTCGCACGAATCCTTCTTCATTTGCGTGTGCATCGTTTCGCGCGTAAGTGGCGTAAAATATGCGATTTTCAATTGGAGATTCAGGAGATTCCATTGAGCGGGTTTCGACCTGAGCCTGTTATTACTCGTTTATTGCTGTAGGATTTATACCGTTTATGCCGTCGTCACGGACGGTACTCGTACAAATTATCCCACTCGCGATCTCCCCATTGTTGTCGAAATTTAAAACAAATTTCCTGTACAAGGGGGGTCGCGTTTTTCTGCCCTGCCAAATTGGATAAGCACTGTAATTACTCGTTTGAGTTCCGAACGTTGGTTTGTGGGCATTTCTTGTGTATATTTGCAGCGGTTTATGAGGCAGAACGCATTTTGAGGCGCCCGTGGTACCTTCTTAATGATAATAACGTCTTTATCTCGCGGGGGACTAGCTTTGCTTTGTGTTTTTGAGAGGCATCGCTTTTTGTGTTCAACATGCTACTTTTAAAATTGGGTAATTAGGTTGGAAGCAGGGGAGATTTTTGAAATGTTTTTGTAAAAGATTTCACAGAGCTTTAATCTTCAAAGTGTTTTGAAACTCACCTATAGATACATCTATTATCCTATACTCATTTTCCCGACTCGTTTTCCTCTATTAACTTTCAAAGGCTCTTTTATCCTTAAAATTAATTTGGCTTATTCTTTAAAGTCTTGAAATCGTTCACACAAATATTATGAAGTGAGCGTATCGGATAAATCGGCTACTGAGGCTGGTGGTCCATTGAGAGATAAAGGTAGTGTCAAGGCAAGATGGGAGATTACCAGCAAATGGCTCCGAGGTTCGTGTTCAGAGCATGAGGCGACACCGGGTGACGGATGATGCCTTTATTCAGGCATACTTAGGTGCGATCTTGAGGATTCTTGATAAAATGGATTTTACCTCGATATGGCACAAAGGTGTATTTATACGAGTATGGCAATCCCAAATGAAACCGTTGCGTAGAAAGAATACAATATGTAGTGCCATAAAACGTACGCTCCTTATAATTGCCATGGTATGATCACGATCACATAATACTTTCGTATTTAATGTTGTTAAATTTATTAGGTACAGTCCAGTTATTTTCCTTTATTAATAGTATATTGATTTAAGACAACATTTGCATTGAGGTAGATCGCTTACGTTAAATTAAGGTTAATCCCTATTTTTGCAGGAACTTCAATTGTGTCAAGATCACATTCCTACGTAGCTTTATTATTTACCATAATTCACTGTATCTACGGTATGAACTACAAAGACATCGCACAACCTTTCAAACATAGAACAAATCTTTAATTATACGTAATTACCTAATGTGGTTCACAAAATATTAAAAACATGAATCCTGAGCAGAAACAAAAATAATCAAATACATGGTTAGGAGAACGCAAAGAAGAAGAACATGTAGTTCAGTGTACAATGTTTCTTCTACTGTTTTCTAAAATGCTTATCTACCAAATTGCATTGTGTCTCCAGGGGCTCAGAGTATCCGGGGTAAGAGGAGACATTGCATGACGGATGAGATTGCCACTACACTGTTATTAATACGTTTCGCTGCTCCAGTGTGGAATCCCCGAGGAACCAGATTTGAGGTAATTGGAATAGTAGGAATAATAAACTTCGTGATTCTGACTATAGATTGTACTTGGTTTGAATTTGCAAGAAGCGGCATGAACATTACTTCAATTAACATTTTTTTATAAAGTTCGTTTCGAGCTATGTATGTAGCTCTGCAAAATCTTTTATGCGGTCTGACACGAATAGGGTATTGGGTAGTGAATTGAATATAGGTATCTATCGGCACATGGCTTATGCTTACTTTAATTATTTGTGCTTGTGTGTACTGGCGTAAAAGTATATTCTATTTTATGCCGATAATAGTGAAATAAGAAGTTCAAAGCCTTCAAATACCCACACCAAAAATGTATTTGAAGTAAGACTTTTATTAAATTGCCTTTCGTCTCACATTCGTCTTGGGCTTAGACAGTTAGGAACACCCCGTGTTAACTTTTGACAGATGAGATGTCAGCAGAAAATTGGATTTAGCAAAATAAACATAACGCAGTTCTTCGGATGCATTGCAATGGTCGAGCAGACTTAATTTAAACTCTATGCCACAAACAGTTAAGTTCAAAGTGTAGTTTGGGAGAGATTTAGATAGCTGCAGGATTTCTCAGCAATCAGAATCATTGTAATATGTTGAATCATTCAAGCACACTCTAAAGATGCATGCATATGTATAACCCTCATACCACTATCGATGCAATCATGATTATTTTTTAGTGCTAAAAATAAACGCTGGCAGATGACTAAAGTAATTAACAAATTTTTGGAGTATCTTTTTTATGTGCTTCAATTTAACTGACTTCAGAAAAACGCGGATCTCTGTGATCGCGTTATAATACTGTCATCATATTAGAGTTCGTGTATACATTGCCGATTGTGGAACAAAACACTTTTTACTAGGTCTCTAACCCTGGAACTATAATTATGCCACCATTCATAATACTTCTCGTCATTCCTTCATGATTGATTCATTGATTAATGAAGATGAATGGTTGTCTGGAAGAGATCGCTCTGAGCGATAAGACCGCCTATTGTGACACTAAATATTATTTGTTCTGTTCTAGCTTAAAGTATTCTTTGTTCTATGATGTTTCAATAAAGAGTTAATCCACATAATATCTGTGGTAAAGATTTATCGCATGTAATTTTTAAATGCGAATGCAACTTTTCCCCGTGTATGCACCGCCTAAATATTTGGTCGGCGGTAGAAAAGCCGAGGCGAATTCTTCATATGCTCAAGGCAAAGGCGTTCATTGATATGCAAATATCCATTATGACGATCGAGATAGCGGTTTGATGAGTTTATTAAATTGCGAGTAATGAGCGTGGGTGTTTAAACATTTTAAACAAGTCCCTGTTATCTATTGATTTTGATTTATCGAAAACAAAAAGAGTTAAGTTTTTGTGGTGATTTAGACGTGAGTAATTGCTGTTAAAGTTCAGTGACAGCACCTAAGCATGGTTTGCAGCATGGTTAGTTTACTACCGGGCCTTAAATAATAATAATCCGGTATCGCAGTTATCAATGTTTCCAACATTATAAACTCAAAACAGAATGCCAACTTTACACACCCAAACCCAATCCCATGAAACAATAACATTAACATCCCTACTTCATCAACGTCAATACTGACGTAAATGCCCCAGTGACACATCCCTAGTCAACGTCATCTTCTGACGTCTAATCGACGTCTGACCGGTCATGTCATGTCAGTAAGACAGTGATGGGCGATGCGCCGCGATGTGAACCGATAACCAGGGCCTCGAACCGGTTTGAAATATACCGGTTATAAACGTTAAAATAAAGGTTTCTTGGACTATTTCGTTCCGAGTGAAAACGTTAAAAGAGCGTTAATGAAACCATAATTAACCGGTAAAATCCGCGATGCCAGTGGTTCAAGATCAGCCGTGTATGCGGGGTGCGGGAGAGGTTAGGGCGGGTGGGTAAACAGACAGGCACCGAATCGCTCTCGCGTCTCGTGGCTTCGGACGGCGCGGCGTTGGTGAAGTACGGAACGGTCGGTACGCTCCGCGCCACGTGGCTCGAACGCGCACTAACTTGTTAACTATCTGACCTGACGAACGCTTCTTTATAACACAACGAGCGATTAGGTATCTCAAAGACGATATAATTGATCACGTCCTCGTCATCCAAAATAAAGAGTTGCCTTATCTTACTAATATTAATAAGCCGAAAGTTTGTGAATGTGCATGTGTGAGGGTGTGTGTGTGTATTTGTTGGTCATTCACGCTCAAACGGCTGGACCGATTTCGATGAAATTTGATATAGCAATAGATTGGATATATGAGGCGGACATAAGCTATCTATTGTCTTAAATATAATCTTAGAAGGGGATGAAATAGGGGTTGAAAGTTTCTATTAATTAATAATTACTTATTTGAGTTAGTAATCCGAACATGTATATTTTGGCTTTTGGTAAGAAATAAAGAAATAAGGGTTTCAGATTTTTGACAAAATCATCCCTATAGGGGGCAAAGCAAGGGGTTGAAGAGATATTTTTTAGATTCACCCGCTACGGACCTCAATAAACGGCTGAACGGATCATAATGCATCCCAGACATCAGCTTGTACGAGGTTAAAATGGCTCTCAAACAGTTTAAGAAC
Organism: Hylaea fasciaria; assembly: GCA_905147375.1. Taxonomy (NCBI): domain Eukaryota; kingdom Metazoa; phylum Arthropoda; class Insecta; order Lepidoptera; family Geometridae; genus Hylaea; species Hylaea fasciaria. The sequence continues at coordinate 8,037,783 of LR990202.1, read as the reverse complement.
AACAAGGCGCCGGGCGATGACAGAATCACAACAGAACTTCTGAGAGCGGGTGGAAAACCGATACTTTTAGTCCTCCAGAAGTTATTTAATTCCGTCATTCTCGAGGGTATCGCGACAGAAGCATGACACAGGAGTGTGGTAGTGCTCTTCTTCTTAGGTGACAAACCCTTATTGAAGAATTATAGACCCATCTCACACCTGAGCCATGTGTGTAAGCTGTTCTCAAGAGTCCTTACGAACCATCTCGAACGCAGGTTTGATGACTTCCAGCCTCCCGAACAAGCCGGTTTCCGGAAAGGCTTTGGCACCATAGACCACATACACACGCTCCGCCAGATTATACAGAAGACTGAGGAGTATAATCGGTCGTTATGTTTGGCGTTTGTGGACTATGAAAAAGCCTTCGATTCAATCGAGACCTGGGCAGTATTGCAGTCCCTTCAGCAATGCCATATCAAGTATAGGGTATATCAAAGTGCTGAAGTGCTTGTATATTAACTCCACCATGTCAATCCAACTACAGGACGAGAGCACAAAACATGTTACCCCATTGCAGAGAGGCGTGAGACAAAGAGATATTATTTCTCCGAAACTGTTCGTGAACGCATTGAAGGACGTTTTCAAGCTTTTGGACTCAAACGGATTCGGCATCAACATCAATGGTGAATACATCACTTACGAAAGTCATGTCCAATGGCCATGTTGTATGTGCCGGTAATCGTTGAGAATGATACCCTCAAAGTTGTTGACCAGTACACCTACCTTGGCCAGATCGTCCAGGTAGGCAGTTCCAACTTCGACAAAGAGGTCGCCCGAAGAATCCAACTCGGATGGGCAGTGTTCGGAAAGTTACGTGACATTTTCTCGTCCAAAATTCCACAGTGCCTGAAGACAAGGGTCTTCAACCATGTTACCAATGATGACATAATTATGGTACTGACTGAGTTGTGGTCCTTAACTGCTGGCCTTTTGGAGAAGCTCAGAGTGACACAGCGAGCAACGGAGAGCTATGCTTGGAGTTTCTTTGCGCAATAAAATCCGGACCGAGGATATTCGCCAAAGAACTAAAGTTGACGACATAGCTCCTCAGGGTTTGCAAGCTGAAGTGGCAATCGGCAGTCCGCATCACTAGTAGAACTGACAACCGATGGGGAAGAGTTTCTAGAGTGGCGACCACGGACTGGAAGACGCAGCGTAGGTAGGCCTCCCACTAGATGGGCCGACGACATGAAAAGAGTCGCAAGCAATCGGTGGATGCAAGTGGCAAATAGTCGTTCGGTGTGGCACTCTAAGAGGGAAGCCTATGTTCAGCAGTTGACGTCTTCAGGCTGATGATGATGATGATGAGAGATCGAGGTAGAGAGAGAGAGAGAGAGAGAGAGAGAGAGAGAGAGAGAGATAGAGAGAGAGAGAGAGAGAGAGAGCGAGGAAGAGAAGGATAAAAAGAGAGCAAGAGAGGGAGAGAGATAGATTGAGAGGGAAATATATAGAAATAGAGGGAGAGATCGAAAGAAGGAGGGAGAGAAAATAAGAGGGAAAGAGATAGAGGTAAAGGGAGAAAGATAGAGCTTCCTCTATCTTTCGAGCGAGAGAGGGAAAAAATGGAGGAATAGGGAGAGAGATAGAAAGAGAGCTAGAGAGGGAGATAGAGGGAAAAGGATAGAGATAGAGAGAGATATTCTTACCTATCTGTTACCCGTGAAATCAATCGATTTTCTTAACAGTTGACATTAGGTATGATATTTAATATAGGTAGCTAGTTAAAACTGCGAACGAAGTTATAGTATCCGCTAAATAAATCACATTAAAATTTTTAACGCTAAATAAATATTAATTAGGTACAAAAATAAATATTAATTAATTAACTTCATAAAAGCTACTGTCGAGCCTGAAGATAGGTACTTTAAGCTTGCATAATTTACTTATCTATATATTTTGCCGATATGTTGGTCCCTACCTAGACCTAGTTTTTAGCATCATAATATTTTACCATAATGACAAGGTGAATACGGTTATTTTTCATTTAAAACATTAAAACACCTCTCATTCATGAAAAATAGATAAAAGCAGGTAGTTAAGTACCTACTTACATAATTACAATAATAAAATTACTTATCCATCGGCCATCATTACACAAGGCGCGAGCCTTCCACTTAACACGGTGATCCCGATAGATGTAAGTTTACGAATGGATAGTTATTCGTTGTTGCAACAGAATGGCAAATTAAGGCAACAACCGGTAAATATTGGTTTATTGAACATTAACCTATAATGCGAACTTTATTAACCTATAACCGGTTAATGAAGGTTAAAGGTAGAACGAAACCGCATCTAAAACTCCCTATGTACTTAGGCCGAAACCGGTTCGAAAATTAACCCGGTTTTCAAGCCCTGCCGATAACGCTGACTGACGTCATCGGAAGGATCATCCCATGCAACTCATACATTTTTAAGAGCTAAACCCAATTTCGCGAACAATACTTAAAAGCATCGTAAAGCTGTAGGAGTGACGCGTTTCTCAAAATCTGGGAACGAGTTTAAATTTAACTGTCAAAGATGGTCTCCAATGACATAAAAAAACGTTATTTATATGCGATTGGAATGCGCAAAGAAGTGCATCTCTACCTTTTTAACGCCAACTCTATACACAAAACTAACCATGAGTTTTTGTAACGAATTAGGTTCACTTTTGATTACTATCTCACCTAACACAATGTAGTCGAGGATGTTTCAAGCTTACCCAGAAGTATCGCTATAAAGCAGTACACAACCAACAAAATTGTGCATGTTTTTAAATAAAAGTCAAAGGCAAAGGCAACCATAAAAGAAAACAAAATAGAATTAATTGATTATGGTTTGATTTTTAGAAAGTTTCAAAAAATATTTGAAAAAATACGTTGTAGTCACCGGATTGTAAAACTACAGTCCAACAGCATCAAACAAAGCTATCAACATATTTGATGACCGCTTCATTCATGCGATGTTCGATGTTCATTTCTATCATATTGCTACAACGGAAAGTTATCATACATTAGTAATAGTTACTTCGGACATATGCAATTTGTCTCTATGACGCTATAAATTGATTGTACTCTCAGCATGCCGTCCGCACCGGGCCGCGTTAATAAGTGGTTTTGATAATAAGATTCAACATGGCAACACTGTGTGGACGCTAGTAATTTACTACTGAACTCGCGACACCAACTGCCTCTGGCTGTAACTATGCTATATGTCAAACACTCGTCTATCGTAAAAATGATCTGTATTCGCCGAAATAAATAAAAAATAAAATATTGCATTTACAAGATCGATTCCGTACAAAACAAAAACATTAAAATGCAATATTTACATTATAATATATATTCGTAAGATTCTTTATTTCAACAAATCATTTCGGTAATATAAAAACGAAATGAAAACTAAAAACTAAACGTAAATAAAACTAATCTAATAGGCCTCTCGTAATAATATATGTTGCACATTATAAATTTGGTTAAAACATTGGCTGAAAATTTCGAAATGTTTTTTTGTTTCAATGTGTTTCAATTTGTAATCAGATGCGTCAATTAGTTGACGCATCTTTGGCTTCAGCTATTTTGTCGCTCATATTTACTTTACGAGTATATTGGACTAAGTAACTAAGTAACGGCATAAGTAACTAAGTAACGGCATAAAATGACATAAAGACTATGTTAAGTTGCATGACACTATTTGCATTTTCCAAACGTGTTTTATGCAAATTTATGTAAGCAGTTTTTTTGTTACAGAAATTTATTTGCTTTTGCAAATAGAGTAGGTAATTAAGTAATTAAGATTCTTCGACAGAGATTGCTTGTCGTGAAATGCGTTTTGGAATATAGGATTTGTGTTGTCTGATGTCCGTCAAAGTGTTTGATGGCATTTATTTAGATACCTCATCATCATCATCATCATCAGCCTGAAGCCGTCCACTGCTGAACATAGACCTCCCCCTTAGATACCTACTTATATATTATAATTATTGTGATGATTGCTTTGAAAAATCTACGTTGGGAAACATTTTGGGAGGTCTGAAAACTACTGTATCATGTACGAGCATATACTGTATCCGTCAATGTTTTATACATATCCTCTTACGAACGTTTCACCAAAATTATTTTATCGCCAAATCTCGCATCGCTGCAAACATTGTTCAACCACCATCGTGTAATTGCATTTAATTTGAATTCTTGTCACCCTTCCGGCGGCAGATTCAATTAAACTTGTTCGTTTCCATTAGAGTGGTTTCAGATAGACGCAAAAGGGGTACTGGCTCTGTCCAGTAAGTTGGTTTACGTGAAATTTCGGGCATTTGCTTTGGGCGGTTGGAAAAAGTATAATGGAGCAAAACGGTATGTCGGTGCAGAGTAACCTCTAGGTTCACAATCGATTTCATCAATAAAACCAGTAAGTACATCAAAATATATTAAAACCATAATATCGAAAATAGTTCAAAAACACAGCTGAGTTCTGCGTAAATGAGTAGGTAATGAAAGCTTCGGATGATACCAATGGTTTGGCACTTAACGGTCTTAACACAAAATAGATGTCTAAATATTTTTTTCCACAAATCGACGTCTCACCCGTTTTTTTCTATTTCAATAACTAATTCACAAGTAATATAATTAGGAAAGCCAGGATTGAGTAAGATAACGCGAGTGATAGACGTCGATTTTGTGCAACGAAATTGTAGAAACATCTGTTTAACTCTGGTCTTTACTTTTGTGGTAAGACGATAAGTGTTAAATAACAGTTCTCAGTCAAGAACCAAATACTCAAGAAGCCACTCGATTCGCTGATTAAAAAAATACAATGCAAGTTACTATTGTAAATCCCAAAATACTGGCAACGTTACTACGTTATATTATGGCAATACTTAGGGAGTAAAGTAACACAACTATAATGTGCGGAGAAGTGATAAAGGGCCCAGGGTAACGTAAACCGACATGTTGGACGTCCAATGAAAGGGTATCGGCAATTGGTACTATTTGGTACGGTTTATACGTGTTTACGTCTATGATCTTATCTGCGTCGGGTATACGGGCGCCTGCCCTTTTATTAAACTGCGATGTTGTGGGTGAGCAGGAAGATGTGGAGTCGACGGGGCTAGATCCTACTAATATTATAAACGCGAAAGTTTGTATGTATGGATGGATGGATGTTTGTTACTCTTTCACGCAAGAACTACTGAATGGATTTTGATGATACTTCACAACAATATAGCTTACATATCAGAATAACACATAGGCTACAATTTATAAAGATATATTATCGTATATTGTCCAAACGCGGGTGAAACCGCGGGGCGCAGCTAGTTTTTTTTATACTTATTGTTAAGTAACCATCAGCGCACTGAAGATAAACAAAACCTACTAAAGATTTTGAGGGAATTTCGGTATCAAAGACGAAATCACGAAAATGTTACACGTTCTCTCTCCTTGCAACGGCGGGGCCGTATTCCAATTTAGTAGACAATGTATTATTAAATGCTCTCGTTGATAAATAATTTTAATATTAGAAATAAGTATTAGAATTTACCTACTTTTAAATTTGTACATAAATATTGAGGCAATTATAATTCACCGAGCTAATGAAATAAAGCAGATTTATTAGACTTTATGTTTTATGATTCTCTTTGTTTACGAGAATTAGCTGTTTGACTTGTAAAAGTGCGATTTTATTGCCTATTTACACTAAATGGTTTGACTTTGACTAAAGCGAATACTCAAATTAGGCGATGGTGGACTCCATAGATTCTCTGTTCTACCAACATTAGAGGGTGTGTGTTTAATGAAAACAGGACAGGAATCTAAATTTAATGTGTATTTCTCGTGGCTGTCTCAATATCGTTATTCGATAGGTTTATTGAATAACCGGGGTGGATTGAAATTTCATATCGATGACGTTTTTGGGGGCCGTATAATGGGCGGCCGGGGTTTTACACTGAAATTATAATGGAAATAGTTTATGAATAGACGTATTGAGGCTAAACTATAAGGTAGAGAATGTGGACAAGCACGCTTTCTACGTTGAAGTTTAACCCATGAAGCTGAAATATTGTATAGTTGTTAAAACCAGGAGTTATTTTGCAGAAATCCATAAGATTTAATTACTTATTTGAAAAGACAAAGAACAGAATTATATTTTTTCTTCCTTGACAATTACAGAAGTTCCGAAGATTTCATTTATTTATTGTTTTTGTGTAAAAGTTAAGTGAAGAAATCTTTTTCGAGTAAACGTTCGGCAATAGTCATGCTATTCCTAGAAGGAAATACATATTGACCTTTTCCCGTATTGAAGTTAAAATATTATATGGGTCCATACACATCACACCCAGACCAGAAACAAATATTTGTGGATCGCACAAATATTTGTCCCGGGCGGGAATCGAACCCGCAACCCCTAGCGCAGCAGTCGGAATGCTCAGCCACTACACCAAACGAGCCGTCAAACTGCACAACAATTTCCAGTAAACCCACAACAATTACTCGTACAAAACAAAGGATCACCAGGTAGTTTGTGTATCGGCATCGTGAGGTTGTTGACCTCCGAACCCATCCTTAATGGCTGGGTACGTCACTCGACGTCTCAACGTCATTGTACGAAGAAGAGTTAATTTACCCTGTGCACTTAATTTGTTTATTAAAATAAAAACGGAACTTGCGTGAGAATGTCAGGTGTTCCTTACAGAATGCCGTTGAAGCAATTTGCATACCGCAATTGGTAAGCGCAATTTTAAGCACTGATTTGGTTTTCGTTGGTAGAACATGCTTTCGGCAAAATGTTTTTTGACAAATAGGTTAACTTTGTGGTCGAATCTGATGAATATGCCAAGTCTAGATGAAAACTGGTGCGTGGTACTTATAATTCTGTGGAATGTAGGTAGCTGGTAAACGCCACTAGTTTATATTGCTTTTTCCTAAACTAGGCTAGATGTTACCCTCACTACGTGAAACTAGTATACCTATACCATGACCTGATTCTCATTTCATCCATTTCATCAAAATTTGAAAATTGGCAAGAAAATCACCCTATCTATTATGGTTGAACACCTTTATACGCGAAATGTCATGCATCTTAAAAACAACCCATACAGGTTCAGTCTAGTGCGAAAAGGTATCTTCTAGGCGAGTGTACTTCACCTTGGTCTACATTGTCACTTCCTATGAGTTGAGTCCATAGTCCGTAGTTGTTCTAAGGTTTAAAAATATCATCACCCTATACGAGTTTTTCTAGTCACTATGCGTAACCCCAAACACCAATAGGGCTAGTTCCAAACTGGGCGCGCATCAAAATGTTGTTTATCTTTAATTAGTTAGAAAAGCTGATTCACTGTGGATGTGATAACTGCTGTCCGCCCACGCTGTTCATTGTACGGCTGAGAGGTTAGCGGCGAACAGTAGACCATCTGGGAGTTGAAAGGATTTCATAGAAGAAAATATTTTAATATCTCCCGTGCTTTTTCAAAGATCCTGCCGAGACAATTGAAGCCATCGTGTCTGGAATTGCAGCAGCGGAGAGGTTAAGGCGACACGTTGGAGCTAATAATAATATTATAATTATAATTCAGCCTGTGATTATCCCAGTGCTGGGCAAAGGCCTCCCCTCACTTTCGCGAGGAGGATTAAGCCATACTCCACCACGGGAACTAGTCCTTATTGGTGGATAACATGCCTTCGAAATAGTTCTTGGGCATATTGGTTTCCTTACGATGTTTTCCTTCACTGTAAAACCAGTGATAATAATCACGAACATTTGTTTTACAAGAAACAGTGGTACATGTCCGCACTAGTCCGTAGTTGAACTCGCCATCCCCGCTTTGGCAGGTGGACGTTCGCCCACTAGGCTACCACCGCTTTTTCACCTTGGACTTACTTATTGCTAAAAAATAATGCCGGATGGATGCCAATTGTTCTGCCTCGTTTAGAATTGGATCCAGTAAGAACTTCCAAAAAAAGCTGCAACAGTGCATTACGTATTGCTAATGCGACATGATGATGATTCCCATCTAGGCACTTTCCCATTTGGAACCCATGAGACTTTTCTCAAGCCCTAACGTAATCTAAACATAGCTCCCGCTTGTACCCTACTGCAGCATAAATGTATCGGCTGCCAAATAACCGTCAAACAGGCAGACGGGATAAACACACAGACGGAAATACGCACCCCAATTTATGATCATAAACTTTAAGGTCATTATCTAAGATCTTACACCTCATTGAGCCCTTATGAGTTCTGACCTTAATATTCTATACCCTTGTATCTCATTAATGGGTAACCTTCGTAAACATCGGCAGTGTTTATCAAATGGATGGTAAATACTGAATATAATGCTTGGAAGCGAATCATATTCATATGTAAATGTGGGTATAAGAGCCTTTGGGATGAGTCCATTGTGTAGAAGCTGCCTTTTGAAGTCATAATAAGTAGAAATTCTCGTTAGTTCGAGCTGTTGTTATCATATAATAATATGATTATCAAGTAAGTGAGGATTTATACTATCTAAACATATCGTGTAAATAACTTTTGGTTCATGAATCAAGGAGATATGGTAACTGCGGTAACATACAATTAAAATAAAAAATTAACAAACCCTTCACTCTCCTAGTATATTCTAAAAATACATTTTCTGCTCATTTTGCTTAAATTTTATCTAAATTGTTTGTTACCGTTCCACACCACTTATGAACTACGAACATAAATTGTTAGTGTTACTGGCATTCTTTATAGTTACAGGTTACATTTGTTACTCGTAAGTTTCTTCAACAAAATAAAGTAACAAATTGCCAAAAAGATACGCCAACGTCTCTCTCTGCGGAAATGAAGCCGAAATATTATTTCGAATAACTGTGCAGAAACCGCGGTAAGACTGCGGGATTAATTTCTTAATACACTGCAGAGAATGGGTGCACTGAATGCAAACTGTATTTTCAAGAAAATAGGTACGTTTTGGATTATTCATGGACTCTCTTGTCTGTTATTCTAAGAACTGGATGGTCTGCTAACTAAGCAGCTTGAAGTATCGAAATCTTCTTTCAGCTAGTAAGGGTGTTTTTTTAACATAACGAGACCTTTATTAGAAATGAAGCCAAAAAGGAACATCTTGCTCCTCCGTGAAATGAGTCCAATGAGCAGGTCTTTCATTAATGCGAAGTCTCTGTTCATTATAGTAATTGCTCCTTTAACCGAAATTGAAATTGATGTAACAATCTTAGCCAGAAATGGATAGCAAATGTTGGTACGCGTACAACCAAAATTACTTTTACAGCAGATTCTACATAACGACATAATCGGGCCGAAGTTAGCAGCGAAAGTGAGCCTTATCACTATGGAGTAAAACTCACCCGATTCCAAAAGCATCACGTAGGTTGAGTGAAATAAGGCAAACAAAACCCATTGCGCTAGTTCCATTCGAGCTTCCAGATAGGAGGTGAATAACCGCTATGAATTTTTAAAGAATTTCGTGTAGTGCAAACTGTCGCGCTATGAAGATGGAGCTCGTATCTCGGAGACTTGAGAATATTAAAATTCCTAGCAAAGAGCAGCTAGTAAGGCACAATGCATATTGTCAACGCATAAAGATACAGTGTTGCTTTTATAACGGCATTGTGCTGCACCCCTTTGCAGTTTCTTTGCCATTTTCACGGCGTGTTCTTGCGTTTTATTTATTCATGTAACAAGTGCCTTATGGCGGCACCTGTAATGTTAATAATTGATGAACTCCGTGACGGGAAGACGGAAACAGTCACGTGGTAGACAATGTTCTTTAATGTTGTTTTTTGCATTATTGTGACTTGGCGATATTCAAATTTGTTTGCGTTTACGATACGAAGTCAGAAGTTCGACAGATAAAATTGCTGAATTCAAAGTGTGGTTAGTTTTTAATCGATGTTTATTAAATTGTCTTATCATTAGCTTTTAGTAGCCGAGGTTATTATCATGTGCTATATAGTGGTACTGATGGTACTGACAGATGGCCGCGAGCGTTCGAACTGCTAGTTTTGGTATAGTGATAACGAAACGAAACGATCATTGTATTAGGTATCAATGTTAACAAACAATTTATTTTACATTCACAATTTTATATTTTAGTTGGTTTCCTGAGCTTACAAAACTTGGAAATTGAGTAAAACCTCGCCTTAACTGATTTTTGCCCATGTCTACGATTCTTCTTCTACTAAGTACCTAGCTTTTACTCATATATCACCAAGTTTTGTAATAAAGTTGGGAGATATGTTTATTGTTTAGGCGTATGGGTGATAGACTATCAATTTTAACATGATGAAACTTTAACCAAATACAAAATCTTGCAAATAAAATGTGGTTTCTCACATTACTAAAAAGAAATATTTGCATTATATTCCAAACGTGCCATTGTATTAACATAAATTGATATTTTTCGTCAGCCACGCGAGAAATCATGAAAATAAACTGGTATACTATTGAAAATAAATCCTCATTTCATTATAGGATAGCATTATGTGCTGATATGAACGCATGTTTATGGCTTATTGTTCTCGATTTTATACTCGGCATTAAGATTCAGTTGAACAACACTTGATTCAAAGGAGGCGAAAGGTCAGAAGAATTTGAGATCTTATTAACATTATAATATAATAACATGAATTATAGTGGTACAAAATATATGCTAAAAGTGTTTATAAAAAATAAGGGTACGTAATGCACCTACGAATATTAATTATATCGAAATGCTTGAAAAATAATAGAACAAAATTGTGTACTAAATCTGTTTAGATTTAAATATATTTTGGCATAATATGGATTTTCCAAGCTTCTAGTTTAATCTGCGGCTTTGGTCGTACCGTGAATATGTTAAAACTTAATTAAACATACGAAATAATATAAAACCTATCGTGTTGCTTCTGTCGTCGTTAGCAATAATAAATTCTTGTAAATATTTATTTCTATGATTTAGAACAAAGTCCTAATACTTAACATAATATCATTCACATTGCATTTGAATAACAAATTCACCACTAATTGGGTGTTATGTTATAAGTTATGTACTTATCTTTCCCATTAATCTAAAAATCTATATTATGCCATATTTTAGTATGATAAAAACAAGTTTTTTTTAATGGTTTGCGATGCATATTTTGTATATTCAAATAGTCTATCATACGTATATTAACAAGAAATATGTTTTGCCTCGCGGTTTCGCCTTTTAAATAGCACTCAGAAATGATGATACTTCCTATTAATAAAATATTATTTGCAGATATTATCCATAACAAACAAACGTACAACAAACTACCTCATTATAATATTAATTGTGTAGATAATAAAGATAATAAGATGCAATGGAGAACATAAATATAAGTTATCAATAGTAAAGATAATATTATTATAACATTAAAGTTTGCTAATAAGATTCAAATTTGGCATACCGAATTAGTTAGTAAATATCGTAAATTTTATACCCGACAAAGAATTGGAATTAACGATGACCGCATAAAATTTAAAAGATCATATTGGCGTGACAAAAAAAGATCCGGTTATAATGCTATTTCGCAGTATAATAAAAGTCTAGAATTAACTTGCAGAAGCATATAAAATTAAAAGTGGACTCGTGAAGTAGACTCGTAGTCTTGAAGTTTTCTTTCTCCGTTACAGTTTACTCCATATCGCCGGGAAACCGCTGAAGTTTCCCCCAATGTAGGTAAAAAGTTAATAGTATTGTGCCGTATTCATAATTAGACCACACGCGATCGTAAGTAGGCGGAGGAATTTAAATTCCTACCATTCGGGGGAAAAAATTCATGACGTTCCGTCGTTTAGTACTTCCTACGTTTCGGACAAAAAATGTCTTTGAACTGTACGCTATGCGTTGGGGCTTATTCGCAGAAGAGTTCAGCTCGGAGGGCACGCGAAGCAAACTATAGCAATTTGCGATGTGTTACATAAAGCTCACGTTCCTAAATTCATCTACTTGGGTGGCCGTGGTTTGATAGCCATTAGCTTTTTGTTAGCGTTTAATGGTCTGTCTTTACTGTGGTAATAGGAAGATCTGCCCTTGTTTGTTGTTTTTCACGCAGGCCAAGTGCCCAAGCGCGTCTCTTACGTTTTTCGCTGTAATTTACAATTTACAGGCATCACGTCGCCGGGGGAGATCAATGTAAAAACTGGCCCAGTTTGGATGAGGAATGTATTGTTTTTGGTGTCATTTAATTGATTTTGCAGAAAAGGGCAAGCGATTTTCTTTGATATTATTAGGGTCGATAAAAGACAGACGCAGTATTTACGTAACTCAGTCGAATTCGCTCAAAAAAAGGACAAACTTGAGAAACATTATAAGTTGCAATTTTCCTTCAGAAATAATTGACTTATCCTTAAACACATAGAAAAATCACCTCTTAACTAGTTTTACAAATAAAATATCTGGGTGACCGAGCTTTGCTCGGTATTTTTTGTATTTTTTTATAAATTGTATTTTTTGGAAATTATATTTAAGTAAGAATTACTAATAAAATGATGAAAAATGAATCATATTTTTCGATCTTACCGATAGAATAATAAAAAAATATGAACTGGTTATTTAAAGAAAAAAATCATAAAAAACACGAATAAAATGACATTTTCTAAAAATGATTCCTAGCTAGATCGATTTATCGCCCCCTTAACCCCCTATATACTGAATTTCATGAAAATCGTTGGAGCCGATTCCGAGATTCCAATTATATATATATATATATACAAGAATTGCTCATTTAAGACGAATAGTCTTCCTGATTACGCTTAATTCGAATTTATTTGAATGATGTTTACGACAAATCCGTACAACTTAGGAATGTGGAAAAAATATATGTTAATTTTGATCATATACTTTAATTTGTGACGGTTAGTGAAACACAATTAAAATATATTTTCTCGATAGAAAAAAATTACAAAGTAACCTCTAGAAAATAGCTATTTAAATTAAATCTCACTAATTTATGAGAGAACATTACTCAAATCGAAAGAACTTGAAACCATTGTACAATAATAAAGGTTTTTGGTGTTTAATATAGCAACAATGCGCCAATTTTCATTCAAGAAAACATATTTGATTGAATTTTCGTTCAAGTAGAATGACGCGCCAGCCGCCATGTTGTGTCCTCTCTATCATTTCCATACGATTCGACAGTAGTCGCTGCGGCGCGCCGCTAGACGGACCTGTGTCACTTTTTTCAATTATTTTTTTACGTAATCATATTTTTCCAAAATACTGGACCGCATCCATCGCCTGTCATGTTTGGTCTGTCAAGGCACTGATTAAAGCAAAACAAGCATTGGATGAAGCGCGACCAGTGGCCGCTGTGTTTTGTTTTTCTAGCCCGTTTATTACAATAGAATTTAAATAGAAGTGCCAAACAGTCACGTTCCTCCCGTTCTTACCTACATAACGAGACAATCTTTGTGTAGGCCATCTTGATGATTCAATCTAAGTACATGCGTGTGAGCTTCGTAATGACCACGTAGTTCTTATAGCATCATCGTCATTGGTGCTTATTATAGGTATTGTTATAAAAAAGTCTGGTGTCGCTAAGCAAGAGATTTCCAAGAGTACCTGTATTTGCGAGAGGTAAACTTAATTTAGGTAGCTTCTCCGGTTTTCAAACTTGGTCTCAGCACATATCAAACGTTTGGACCTATTCATTCATGCCAACACTTTTGAGAATAGCTCAATCAAAACCTAATCCTGTATAGGTAAATGAACACGAATGACACGCACACGTCAACACTGAAGTACTCGTATATTATGTACATCAAAATTTGACGGTCTTTAAAATTGCAATATAGCATAAGGTAGGTTCACCCAATAAGGACCGGTTTCTTATAAGGGCCACCATTTCAAAAACCCAGTTCCCGATGATAAATAGAAATCAAAACTCGTGCCGACGTTCCTTATTGACCAATCATTTAAGGGTATTGGCATTATTTACATTTTACGCTGCCATTTTGTCAGTATGCTTGTCAATGTAGTACACATGTCACAATGCATCGGTCGATTTATTATCTTCCTTGGTGGCATTTTGAGTAATTTAAATATTTATTTTTGGTTATTACAAGAAATTAATTTATGTAAAGGAATAAAGAACATCTAGGCGTGGGTTATGAAATTATGTTATCGAAAGCACGATTTTTTATGTTGATTTTTATTGGTTTTCTCCGGGATGCCGAAATGCCTAAGAAAGTCTACCTTCTTGTCGCCAATTAAAGGCCGGACCTTATAAGGTCTATGAATACTGTAAACTACTTGCTAGTCTTGTTATTACTAAATTAAACTACTTAGGTACTACCACACTTTTTTTTAAATATTTATTTATTACCTTTTAGGAAAAGCTATGGTTAAAAAAATCCATATAATTAATACCCAATTTTTTTTTTTGAACCCGAATAAAATATGGAACTTCTAAAAATGAGCTAGAATGAAGGAATATCAACATATTATACATTTACGAAGTAGAAATGTCACTGATTTTCCTGAATTTGTTCAGTTCATTTACATAATACATCATGTTATTATTTGATAGTCAATATAAGGTCCACTGCCAAAAATGTAATTTCTCTACACTTAATAAGGCCCAAGAGCTATGGCTGACAATATACCTGAATCGTATTATTTTTAAGCTGATAATTATTTCAGTTAATACATAACAATACAAAACTAAACTGTATTTTATTGAAATACATAATTTAATGTTGTTATACTGCATTTAAGTTCTTATAGTCTTAATAAAGACCACCACTTCAATTTTTATTAATTTTAAAATTAATCTTTCGGGAATGATAAAAATAACTGTAACTGTATCTCACAAAATTGAAATAAAATAATAAAGTAAAGTCGTTTTAGAAATACTTGCAGTAAAAAAATGGGCCTTATTGAGATCACCTGTTTTTAATAAGGTCCATTGACATGTTTTTTTTTAACTGTTTCTGTCATTAATTTACTTATGATAAATGATTTTTGTCTTATGTTTTTACTACAAATATGAGCAATTTCTATAATTATTTTAGATGTTTTTTCAGTTGAAACGCTTCTAAAATCAGATTTATAGGGATTTGTAAAAACGTGGTCATTATTAGGTGAACCTACCTTAGTTGTAACTATGATAGATTTATGATTCGACGAGCCGGAGTTCGGTTCTCAATCGCCGTAGTTTGGTTTTGTTGGAAAATATTTTTCTAGACCTTTTGGTTATCCATTGCGCCTAGATTACCCACCTAGTTTTTCTGCTTATTAGAACCACAATCAATAAGCTTTCTAACGGCAAGCCAATGAGGATATTTTGACAGTCATCGTGCAGTGGGGTGCATCGTGGTGCAGCCCGAAGCTCAATAAGTTCGGGCTATGACTGCGTATTATACTATACGAGTAGATCGATTAGTGAAATGAAAGATTACATTAGGTTCAAAAATATTTATTAACAGATATCCTATATTAAAAATCTATGCATTTTGCATTTTTTTATCCCTTCTCAGAACAAGTTCTGGTAGGTATAGGTTCCACTGGTGAAATGAAGTATACAAAGTAACATTTTTTCTTTCTTGCGATTCTTAGCTGCCCTTGTACCTGTAATCCAAAATAACACCATAACTTTTAAATTCCTAAACAAATTTGGATGTACTATAGGGCTTCGTTATTTGCTACGTTTGGTACCTACTACACCACCCCTATTCATTTTTGTAGTAGCGTATAATGTCTTGAGTAGAGGTACATAACAACTGAACATAAATAATCACAGTTTTACATTACAATCATTTCATTTCGTCTGTATAAAAGAAATAACAATCTGCACAGTACAGAATTTTCAGGTTGGTCTTTGTACCAAGAAATTTGTTGCACGTTAACAATGGGTTCAATACTTACGAAACATCTTCGCCATGGAAACGCTTGAGCGGAGAACGAACACGTTTTCAGCTACATACAGGTCCAGAATAACTGTGAGCTCGTTTTCGATGTTTTTGCTCTATACATTTTTAGCATCGTCCGTGAAAACAGGAACTCTCCGACCCAACCTAAAAATCAAAATAATTATATTTAAAATGTTGGAATGTTCTTAATACGTATGTGATAGAAAAATAAAACGGTTTTTCTTTTCACAACACTGAACATAATATGAAATATCGTCAACTCTTGAATCTTACAATTTTTATTTACCCCAAAGCCGGTGACTACAGAGAACGAAACGTGACAGTCTGACACTGACAGACAGTGTCACGTCACGATCAAGGAGGTACCAGTTGATAATTACTGTATTGCCTTGCCAGTGCACAACAGTCAAAAGTACTGTACCAGTTGTACCACAATTGTACTCTGCTTTGATTGAACACGTCTTATCGTCATCGCGTCGTCTTTGTCGTCGGGAACCAATCGTGTAATTGCTATAATTATTTAAATATATTTAATAAAATTACGTAGGTATTTAAGATAAAATACTTATTTAATTATTTAAGTCTCTTTTGCTCTTATCTGTTTACTGGTATACCTTGCTCATTAGTTTTCTTTGTTGATGATATCGTTGGAAACTTGAAACCCATATAATTAATTAACTTGTTCAAAGTAAACACGTTCTACAATACATATTATTCATATCTTTTAAGAAAAAATGTCCAAAATTACATTCGGCTATAGTATAGTACGAGAGTAAATGTGATAATGTAGTAAGTGACACAAAATCTACCACGTGCAAGATTCTGGCAGCACTGAATTGGATACGTCACCTGGCGCTTATTTTATTATTTTGAATTACATATTATTTAATTACATTATACGAAACGGCAACGCCCGATTACGCTGCGATTATATCGCGGATATGCTCACACAAAGTAATGTCTTCTTGCTCCCACAGGCCTAGTGTGTCAACGTCGCATAGTGTCAATCTTTTTGAGACACAAGATAGCTTATGTCCGTCTCATAGGTCCAATCTATTTAACCTACCAAATTTCATCGAAATCCGTTCAGCTGTTTAGCCGTGAAAAGGCAACAAACAGACAATAAACAGAGTGACTTTCACATTTCTAATATTAGTAGTATATGGATTATAATATTATTTAAGAACTTTTATATTTTGGACTCTGGGATTTTATCACTTAAATAATAAAACTGTTAATGTACCTAGTAGGTGGATCGTTCATCTAATTTAGCTTTTTAATATAGTGGGTTGGAATGAGAAAATAAAATTTCACATCTAAATACGAGTACCTACATTGATTGTATAATATTTTATTTAAGTCTAAACGGTTATGTACCTACATATTTTTCTTACAATAAAATAATGACCAGCTTTTATTAGATAAACCGCTTATTTAACAGATCGCTGGTGCGTAACTTCTTTACGTTCTAATAGTTCAATATTCTTTGGTAGTGAGAGATGGTAGTTGAAGGTCACGTAGCTGAAACTTTTATTACGCCGTTTCCCCGCTGTTTCTTCGTGCGCTGCAGTCGGATTGTGAAATGTCAGTAGCTCTTGTATGCCTCTTAAAGATATAAGATAAACACAACGTGGTAGTCAACCGAAATAATTATTAGTTTATACATAAACCGTAGTTATTTTTACTTTTAGTTAAGTTATTATAGCCTTGTTATTTTACCAACTACAAAAATTTTCTTGAAACAAAACCAGTACTTGCAACTGTAAAGTTCAAACGTCTTAGCATGAAACAAATAAACGTAGACGACAACCTCGGATACTCTGACAGACCTCTCGTCGCAGCATCAATGTAAACCTTTAACTTTACATCTTTCAACTAGACTGACAACAGAAAACACGAGTGTCTAGAAGTGTCCCATTCGTGTACAAGAGTGTCGCGACTGTCGGATTCAATTCATGCTCTACGTAAATGTGTCACAGCGCACAGAGCAGTGAGTTAACTTCCGGTATTTGTTAAGCTACTTGGGTATTGATTAGTAGGAGAAGGGATTCACATGGCCGTTGATTATTAATGTTCTCGTAACCTGTTTATTAGTAAGATTGTCTCAACAATAAACCTTGTGGAGCAATAATTTATTGTCTAGTGTGGTTTCAAAGATGTTCTGTAGGTTTACCTACGCATAGAATTCAAAGCATACAACTACATACATAAATTAACACACAGAGCGTAGGCGGAGGAAATCCCTCTTCGAAAAAGTAATCGCATTCATCGAAAAATAAATTTTCAGCGTAGGGATGGAAAAGAAGCTTTTACCACATGGCAGAATACAGGAAACACTACAATGCTTTTATTGATTTTGAACTGGCCCTGCTGCACTTCTTCAAACTGTGCCAAACCGCGGTGTGGAGTGCATTCTTCGGTTTCACCGACATATCGTTTGTAAAACCGCTCTCCGGGACAGATGGCGCTGTCGGCGACGTGACTCAAATGTAAAACAACGCGGTTTGTGAATACGAGCGGAATTCGAAAATAGATAAGAAGGGGGCTATTAGGAGTGTGTATTGTGGAAGTAACATTATGGTTTATGGTGGCATTGGAAGCCCTTATTTTGTTAAATCTCGTTAACAATACTGATGTAAGCTTGTTTCAACCAAAACCTGTATGTATACAAATTTAAAATTGTGATTCTTAAGCCACTATCAAAATTGTAGAATTGATATTCGTTAAATTATTAAAAAAAATCGTAAAATAAAGCCAAACCCTACTATTGAAATTGTAATAGGTGGTCTCGTCAATTAGTAGACTAAAAGTTCAGGTATAAAAATCTGGAAAGGTGGTAAAAATCATTACTTGATTATAACTTCAAGAATCTAAGCGTCATCCTATTTAATATTTTGTTTGTCATTGAAGCTATTTGACAAAAACATCCAACTACAAATACTCCGCCACATTTCAGACACCAGAGATACCAGATACCAAAGACCTCAAAAATAAACAGAGCAGACATAACGCGGCTTTTTTCTTCCCTAATCTAGGTAGGCCTCAGTGAGGCGGTCGGGAGGCGAAGTGCGAAGCGTTGTCAGCGCGGACAAAATGGCGCTCGGCAGCGGGGCGCCGTCGTAGCAGCACTTTGGCAAATGCCTCTAGGATCCGGATTTGCTCGCGTATCCCGGATAAAGATGGCTGCCACTTACACTGTTGTGGTGCTTTGTACATAGTTTTATTACAAGTTTTTAGTTTTAGCTTTCTGGACTTGAGGATAAACTCGTCAAAGATAGTTTTTTGTATATTTGTCTGTATATCAGTACGTTATTTTTTTAACTGTATGCAAGCGAGTTAATTTCTATGTTACAGTTGATGTATGTAAAACAGGTGACAATGATGAGTTATGATATACTTTTTAGCCATCTGCACGAGTATAAATTGTTGTTAAACCGTTTTAACATTGTGAATGTTAAAAAATTGCAGAAGCGACGGATCAAAGTATGACCAATATGAACATGTTAAGTACACGATTGTTCTCAATTTCGATAACAGCGATGATCAGTATCTATATCTATACTTTATATAATTATATAATAATATTATAAAGAGGGCAGATTTGATTGTTTGTTTGTTTGTTTGCATTGAATAGGCTCGAAACTACTGAACCAATTTGAAAAAATATTTCTCTGTTGGGAAGCTACACTATCCCCGAGTGACGTATGCTACTTTTCGTCCCGTTATAAATTAACGGTTCTCGCGGGATAGTAGTTAACGTGGGTGAGCCCGCGAGACGCTTCTAGTCTTTAATATAATCGAAACTGCTTATTATATGTAGGAGATATATAAAGTTCACGTTTTGCAAAATGATACACGACGGTGTGACAGGATGAATTCTAAATCTTAAAGGATTCAGGAAGTCACGCTGGTTGTACAACCTCGGTACAGCTCGGGACTGTTTGAGTCAGACAAAGAAATACTCTCACGTGATTGATTACCTTCATACCTAAGAATATTACGGGATGACAGGAAGTTTTGTTACATAGATCTTGTTAGAAGAGGAAATCTTCAATACGATCCTTGTAACATCTGTGAAAAAGAGTTGGTTTTTATCTCGACCGCAAGAAAATTCGCCCGCGTGGTCCAGTCACCATTTTTTATTTAAATATTATTTTTAGTAGGTAATTCGACTGCTATTGTATATTTGTACAGTCAGAGAAACAAGTGTTATAAAAACTAATACTATATAATTTATAGTAAAATGAAACAATAAAATGTGCCATATTCATATATTTTGAAACACCTATTGGGACTCATAGGTGTTTCAAAATATTGGCAATTGGCAATTGCACACGGCAACATAAATCTATGTTAAGCGCTTTGTGTTTGTATTTGTTTGAAAGTACACCTATACGAAAGACTATAAATTTAGATTGCCTTGTAGATTATGCTGCCGTGTACAATCGCCAAGACACTCTATTTATTAAAGAAATAAAGATATAACTGCTCACATAGATAGGTATAGGTAGGTATTGAAATTAACCGACTTGGTTTACATTCGATCTCACAACTTTTTACGGCAGATAAACTGCGTTGCGAGACTTGTGCATTTTTGTACATGTAATGTTTTTGATGGGATCTCATTTCTTTTTGTAGGTTTTCTTTCTTTATTTCGTTTTTTATCAAAACACGCATCAACGCGCGCCCCGCGCCTGTGCAGCCGGGGCCCCTTGCGACATAGGTCATGCTCATAGATTATTATGAACGAGTGTCTTTGCGTCTCCACAGATGCGTATTAGGTATAAGGTACCTAGGTACCTATTTTAATGTACCTAGGTAACGAATTTGTTCGACCTATAAAAGTGTAGGTAGACGTACTTATAGTATAGGGATTTGTATCTCTCTATCTGCGGTAGGTGTACCTATCGTGGAAGTATTTAAAAAGCGCTCAACTGTCGAATTTCTCGAAGCCATTTCTCATTTTAACCCCTGTTACCCATTTCATTCAATTTCAAGGAAGTCTAATTATGAACTGTAAAAGTAACTTTGTAATCACATACAATTTAATGGGATTTATATGGGAATACAAAGTTATTTATGCAGATTATATATCTAGAAAACGGGATGAAAATTATGGAATGTCAGAATTTTTCCATGGTTTATAGGCTAAACAATAGCTATATTCAAAATTTGAAACTTGTGGGACGGCTAGAAGTACCTTAGAATTTTGATGATCGGTGAGTCAGTCAGTGGGCAGCAAAATTAAGGAACTTTGACTTGCAATAATTCTTAAACTACTAGTTCAAATTTGATGTAATTTGGATTATTATCTGTAGACGTGATGCCCTCTTGGTCACTAAAAATTTAGACTTCTAGTTTTATCCATAACGAAGTTACAGGGGGTCGAAAATGGCCCGAATCGCTTCGAGAAAAGGATAGTACGGCCGTGCCTTTTGTTTTGCTCGACTTGGCGGGGGCACTGCCGTGCCCCCAGATAATAAGTCGGCTCGTTTGGCGTAGTGGCTGAGCAATCGGACTGCTGCGCTAGGGGTTGCGGGTTCGATTCCCGCCTGGGACAAATATTTGTGCGATCCACAAATATTTGTTTCTGGTCTGGGTGTGATGTGCATGTGAAATTATATGTCTGTAAGCGGTACCCACGATACAGGAGCAATCCTAGTGTGGGGCTACGTTTAAAAAAAAATAAAATAAAATAATAAGTAGGTATAATAAGTAGTATAATAAATAATAATTGATAACAACCAACTCAATTAAATGGTGACTTCAAAGGTATGTACTAATACTAGAGTCGCTGCTGTAACCGTTGTTGAGAATATTGACAGTAATATATAATATGATGCGTTAACTTAAATTATGTCTTATGGAATAAAATATAATAGTCAGTAAAGTCTCCTATAAAATATATTGTTGATCAAAATATCAAGGCAATACCAGGCCCAGCAATCCTGTGTAACTTACGGAGTACTTTTTAAAAGGCAATAAAAACTTTGATGCTAAATATTCGGCTGCGGAATTCTTAAGATGGCCGACTAAGCCCTACAACACACTCACGCGCAGGTAAGTGAAATTACGTGTACTGCTGTCAAATAGAGTCTATTTATTGCCGTTTTTGTTGAACAATTTAAACGAGAACCGAACAAAAATGTCGTAACACAAAAGGTTACTTTCATTGTTTCACTTTCGTTTAAGAGCTTCTTTGGTTAATGTTTTAGTTAAGTTATTTATAGGCGAGTGGTACAGTTTAAAGTTATTACAGGTCTAGTCGATAGCTACACGCTAATGCGTATTTTGTATGTAAAATTTCTACAAGTAATTAGAAAATGTGTTTTGAATTTTCATGAAGTTAGAATAATTTATAATTAATAGAAGCAAGTGAGAAAAGTTACTGGAAATTTGCAAAGCGTTACGAAGCAGAATATGAAAAATGACAACGTAACGTAGTTACTTATTGTTCTAAGTAGAAAATGTATCAAAAACGCTGCCAGACTAAAGCAGAGTTTCCACTAAAGAATAAATGATTAATCTCCCAAGCGCAAACAAACGAGCGCAAACTAAACTCGAGGACATAAGGGCATTAGCTACAAAGATGAAAGCCAGTAGACACCTCATCGCAAAAGTTTTAGGACAAGAAGCGATTAATTTCTACTTAATATTACATTCTTTAAAAAAAGTATCACAAATTCAAACGCTGATTTTCTATGCAGACCACAATCACGTGCATGTTTGTTAAACGCTGTGAAATATTTGTCTATGTCGGTAGATTAATCTCAAAATTACCATCTATTTACGGTGATAATAATATTATCACCGTAATACGGTGATAATAATATTATCACCGGTGATATCGATCCCACGGAAGCCTTAAATAATTCATCTTCTCGTTTCCAACATACCTCAATTTTATTAGTATTGGTAACATTTTATTAGTACTGATTTCTGACAAAGTTTGTAGCGGGTAACAAATTATGCGGTGTCTATTAGCCGCTGTCGACGTCTAGCTAAGGCAAAAGACACTAGTTTGATAGCATTAGATCAGTGATCAGACAGTAAAGGGTAAGGGGTACGTTCGACGAATTGATATAAATCGACCTGGTGATCTATCTTCTTTAGACCGTTCGACTAACTGTGCTAAGAGAGCGTTCACACTTGGGACCTCTAATATTTTAATGAATTAGTTATCATATTCTGCCTAAAGAAAGTGTACAAATTGAAGAACACTGCCAATTGTTTTACGAACGGTGGTTCAAATCTACTATTGTATTTTAGTATACCTACATACCAAAGTCATGTCGAATTTTTCTGATACGTTAGCTGAATTATTATGTTCGATATAACTTTTGTTTTTTTTTATTTGCTAGATTTAATTGTATCTAATCGTAATCTAATCTTATTTAATCTTATATTGTAGATCTAAAATTGGGTCAGTGTGCACTAACCTTTACCTTCCGTATACGTGACCGAAGGACATCCATCTATTTCTTTTAAATTATTCCGCCACCAGTGTCCTTTTTATCTCTCCGGTGAACTTTTACTGGCTTTAAAATATAAAAGCTAAATATAGTTTATTATTTAGTATGAAATCATACTCATACACATAATAACAATTATACAACTCTTCCCGCTCCCTCTCTATAAATAAATAATTAAGAAGAAAATCGATAAATCTCATCAATTTCTAATGAAATATTTAGGTTTACAATAATTTATTTAAAAAAAATGTGTCTTGTGCAATGAAATTGAATAGGTATTACTGAAAGCAATAAAATTGCAGTATAAGATTATTTAAAGATAAACCATGAAGGCAGTTTAGTAATTGCAAACATGAATCCGTTTGTCAATCCAGTTGTCCATAAAATGATCAACTTAATTAATTTAGCATCTAAAGTTGATCGTTAACAATTTAATTTATTGCATTTTTATCTTGTTCAACGGTCTGCCCTATTACGCGTTTATTATTCCATATTTGATGTGACTTTTACGATGTGAATTGTTTAAAATCTTACTGAAGATAAATGTTTATTTTGAAGCGAGTTTTTGCTCTTATATTCTTTTTATCATCTTACTTATATAGCTATTAAAGAAATAGTGGTTGGACCGGATAACGCAGACGCGGTCACTTCGTCTTGCAATCCTTTTAAATAAAAGTCATTAACATACCTACTTATGTTCATTAATTTCGTATTTGTAGAACTTCTCGGTTTATCATCTAGATTGTATCATCGCTAGCATTTCTATTATCCGCTAGCATGCAGTCTTTGAAATATCATGGTAGTCCAATGATCGCAATCTTCCCCTATATTTTATTTGTTTTCGTACAAAAAGTGATGATCACATTGTAATCATCAATTTTAGAGTATATAAATAATAATTCTAGTTAATATGATAACATTTCCAATTACGATAGTTATTCAAATCGCACTACGTTCGTCACATATACCTAGTTCCTCAAAGTAGTTCAAACTACATATTGGCATTCAAAATATA
The DNA here is from genome assembly GCA_905147375.1 of Hylaea fasciaria. Lineage (NCBI taxonomy): Eukaryota > Metazoa > Arthropoda > Insecta > Lepidoptera > Geometridae > Hylaea > Hylaea fasciaria. The sequence goes on along the minus strand of LR990202.1, from coordinate 8,013,402 downwards.
TATTGACACCTTAATCCATACATACACAGGTTACACACTCGTTTTTAGGGTACCGTACCCAAAGGGTAAAACGGGAACCCTATTACTACGGCTCCGCTATCCGTCCGTCCGTCCGTCCACATGTCCGTCTGTTACCAGGCTCCATCTCATGAACCGTGATAATTAGACAGTTGACATTTTCACAGAAGGTGTATTTAAGTTGCCGCTATAACAACAACTTATACTAAAAACAGATTAAAATATATATTTAACGGTGCTCCCATACAACAGAAGTGATTTTAAACCGTTTTTATAGAAAATGATAGGGAACCCTTCGCACGCGAGTCCGACTTACACTTGGCCGGTTTTTATGTTGCGTCATGTTTTCAAACTGACTGACGTTAACTCCCAACGTGGCTTTACTAACTGAATTTTACTGCAAAAAGTAACACGGGAAATTAAATGTTCACTTTTCAATTCACATGCTCCCCAAACAGCCTATCTCGAGCCGTCTCTCCAGCGGTGAACGAAATGCGTAAAAATAAAATATTTATACGGCTGTATTTAACTAAGACAGAGTTGTTGTTACCACAGAGATAATACTCGTAAAACATTATCTCCTTATATGACGTAAGCGAGAGCGGTTTTATAAAGGAGCATAATTATGCATTGTTTGCTACAAGGAATGATATGGGGGATTCATTTATTCATAATATTTAATTAGTGCGACAAGTGATAACTGAATCCCATTGGCACACCCATAGATGCAAAAGCACGCGCACTCATGCACGTTCTATCGAGTCATTACTGTGGCAATAACAAATTGACCCTAATTATTGGCAGAGCTACGCGCCGTGATCGCAGAATAGCTAACAGTACTGTTTAATCATGTAAATTAGTTCTTTGATTATACTAGAAGCTATCATACTGCTAATTACTAAGGGTAATTTGTAATCGCTAGAATATGTAGTGTATAAATGTGTAGATTTATATGTTACGAAGTTCATTTAACGATATTGGGAGCTCTCAGTTACGATCCGCACGAATCACACGATACAATACGCAGGTAGGAGCTTATAATGTTATCCTAGTAATATTATTAAGCCGAAAGTTTGTGTGTTTGTTACTTCTTTACGCTCAAACGGCTGGACCAATTTTGATGAAGTTTGTTATGGAGGTGGCTAATACCCTGGATTAACACATAGGCTACTTTTCATTCCAAAAACAGCGAGTAACACAGCGGGGCACAGCTAGTAACTTATATTATGTTATAGTTTATAACGGTCAGGAAACGCCTCATCAGTCGCTGCGAAAAAAAATTGCCAGATTCACTCCAACCTCTGATTCGCAATTGGGCAATTAAACACATACGACACCAGTAAAGGACCGATTGCGAATCAATGAGTCGCACAAAATTAAAAGCTATTTGTCTCGTTATGCATGTAAGTGCACCACCCACGTGACGGTGGCAGCCGGCAGCGATTTGTCGCACGTCGTCGTCGCACGCGTCTCTGACTAATTGTCGCTATAAATCGACACGCGTGTGATGCGACAGGTTGCAAGTGTGGAGTCGTTAGCGGTTTGAAGGGAGTGAGGTGTGGCTGTGTCTGGTGCATTTTGAGATTTGTCCATTTGTCCATTGTAGATTTTTGTAGGATTGGATTTTGTAGGATTTTGAGAATTGTACCGTTTTAGATTTTTTTTGTGAATTTTTTTCCTCTTAAGTTTCGTAATTATTGTCAAGATTCGTCCTTTTAAGATTTATAATTTATGCCTGTTAGCCCTTCCGCGAGTTGAAAGAGTGTTAGTGGGAATTTGATAATGATTCCCAATTTGTTGCTGACAATTTATTTAGGTACCCTGTGAATAGCTCAGTTGGGGCTAATAGAACGCAAAGCCTACTCACCGATTACCAGCTCAGTTCCTCGAGTAGACGGCACCGTCCATTAGGAACTAAACGGTGTATTGTTGTTGAAATGTTCCACACAAAGATTTGTTTGGTTTGTAGCATCACACTATGACACTGCCGACGAAGCCCTATTAGCGATGGGGCTGTGACCTTGAGGTGTCAGGTCAAGTTTAGATAATTATTTCTGTTAGCAAGCGTACTTCACAGCTCCGGCGTAAGCTGAGAATGAGTGAACCAGTGAGCGGCTGATAGACTCAAAACTACCCTCACTGAATGTATATTATAATCTAAGCAAATAAATAGGTACAAACTACCCTCAAAACTGCATTCTGGACTTAATCCGTTTAAAAGACAAGTGGTGGAGGTTCACCTGAGTCTCTTTTTCGAATCTGTATTAATAAGTATGTTTATCAAAATGCTTGGAATAAATTGACTGATTTGTGTAGTTCGATCGAGAGGAGTTTCGTGCTTGTCAAGTGCCGAATATTATGGTTATCAGTCAATAAACAATTGTATTAGTTATACTGGAAAATACAGTTAAAATATTTTGGGGGCATTGCAAAAATAGTTCACCACTGATTGTACAAAATTAACACTACATACATAGCAGATCGAGTTAATGCATCCGGGGCAAGGGATGTCGATCTAAAAAAGTCGATTATTTTTGGTGGGGTAATCATCTTTTGGCGTGTGATTGAAATGTTACACCGATTTACCGAATCTTGTAGTTACACTAATCACACGTTGACGACACGTTTGGCGTAGTGGCTGAGCACTCGGACTGCTGCGCTTGGTGTCGCGGGTTCGATTCCCGCCCGGAACAAATATTTGTGCGATCCACAAATACTTGTTTCTGGTCTGGGTGTGATGTGTATGTGAAATTATATGTCTGTAAGCAGTACCCACGATACAGGAGCAATCTTAGTGTGGAGCTACGTTAAAAAAAAAAACAGGACAGAATATTAAAAAATAGTATTTAAATAAATAATTAAAAGGTGCAGAAGCAGCTATATAAAATAATATGACTAAATCTAAGGTAATACAATGGACAATATCTATCATCAAATCAAGACAGATGGAGATTATACTAATTCGTCACAACGTAAAATCTTTTGATTTAGGTAGCAGTAATAAAAAAGCTAGCGATTCGATTAATATAATAAATAATAAAAAATCAGTAACCGATATAATGAAGAACCGAATCTGGTTCCTTCAGTTCGGATCGATTCGGCGATCTATTTTTGAGGAAAACTCGACAACCCTACGAAATCAGTTCTCATTTGTAAGGCTACTTACTGCTTTACAAATGAGAAGTGATTGGATGTTTTTATCACGCGGATTTGATAGGGGTTTTAATGTAAGTACCTACACAATTACAATGATTGAGTGCTAAACTAGGTGTATAAACAGAAACAATTCTTATTGGGAAATAATTAATACGGCAACTTTGATGAGGCTTTGCTTGCAGTTTTCTGAGTTTTCTTGGGGTTGGTTTTGCGATAATTACCTACGAGTATGTTCGTGAAATTAGTACTCACAAAGTGAGGTAGGTATGTATCTAAATTTTCAGTTAGGCGCCTACACTGTTTATTTCCACTTACATCGAATTTCTTACATATTGTATTTATTTTCATGGGTAACTAAATATCGCATTCTTCGCACACTAAGCAAAGACTAGCCTTTGTTTATCGAATTCTCCCCCGACTTAAACCAAAAACGAATGTTTCACACAAAACTGTCTAAACAGTATCAAAGATCGGAAAATTACGGTTGGCTCCTTTTGTGTATTTATTCATTTCATGCATTGACTTGTATATATGGCTATTTTTAATATATGTATGTATTTATTATGTATCTTAAATTACAGCTCTTAAAATTAATGAGGTAGGTACTACTTACATATCAAAAACGGACTTAAATTTATTTTGACTTACCAGAGTCATGCATAATAATTAAAAGTTAGTTTTTTTAATAGAGTCTAAATTCGGTATAAATCGTAGAACGTCAGTATTTTAATTGCGACTCAGTAAAGTGATAGAAGATGCTTCACAGAAACTACCTGAGCAGTTTCTAAGACATCACATGAAGTAATGTTTTTTTTTATGTATGTAGGTATCTTTTGACCACACTGGCACAGGGTTAACAAACACTCAATAGAAAATCATATGTTGAAAGAAAGAAACAAATAAAATCAACTGTGCCATATTATGTAGTTTTCCACCAAAACTCAGTCACTGCGTTACACTGCACAAGAGGTGCTCATGTAAATAAGGAAGAATGGGGTAATGCAATCCTGTGGCAGGCAGAACGACTGTTCGTGCGTAACGCCATCTGCTTTTTGGACAGCCTTGGTATTCTACCGTCCCACGTTGTGTGTTTTAGACGGTGCAGTGTGCTATTTCTTTTAGAGGGGGTTGCTTACGTCAATTTTCCTATATATCGCCAATTATTCTCTTCCAGAGTATGGACGGTGCACCGAAAATGTGATTAAAGTTATGAATTTTCTGTATTGTTATAAATGGTGATTAATTATTATATATGCATAAACCGCGCGAAATCAATAGTCATCTGAAGATATCGACAAGTCTAGCTGGAACATGTGAAGTTGCTACATCACTCAGAGCTTAAATAATTATGCATTATGTTTCTGCGCTATGACGTCATAGTTTATATCTAACACCAGCACAGTAAAATTATTTCAGTGGGGACAGTTATACCTCTACGATACAAAAGTAGAGTTACAATTGATGGCTTAGTAGCAGAATGAAGTATCGGTAAAGCTTATTATAAACTTGCAGGAAAGTCAGTATCTCAAGCTAAAGGTACAAAAAACTCTCAAAACTATCAAAGCAATTTCACCCACTACTCAAATATATTTCTTCCGCAACATACCTACCCTTCACAAGGGGTTGAAGCCGCAAGAAGTTACGAAGCTTCATAAATTTGGGTACTTACATACTGGCAAAGTGAGTTCGCGTGTACGAGACACGTGACTCAATTCCTTGATACTACTTCTGGTAGAATAAAACTTTGTTTAAGTGGTACGTGGTACTGTCAACAATACTGTACCAAACCTTCCCCGTCTAACCACAAAAGATTTAGAACAGACTTGAGCAGATGAGTCTAAATACTTTCTCCACAAATCAACGTCTAATCCTCGCTTTTTCTAACTAAATAATAAATTTATAAGTAGAATTGTCAAGAATGCCAGGATTGAGTAAAAAAACGCGAGTGATAGAAGTCGATTTTGTTGAACGAAATTTTGGAAACCTCTGTTTAACTACCATCTTTTGTAAGACCGGCCGAGTCTTTGGAATATTTTAATAAAATTTAAAATAAACCTGATTCGTTTGTATAAAACTTTAAGCTCCTAATCATCAAACGTCTATTTCTACGGCTTTTGTTTAAGACTTTTAAATTTAATTAACTCCAAGTATAACTTAATCCTCACCGATACCATCTTTTCTAACTTCATTTGAATAGTACAAAAGTGGGAATCGCTCAATCTCATTATATGAAGGGGCAGCTATTTGTTCACAAACACAAGTTTCTAAGCTATATAATCTGTACACTCGGTGTCCGTTAGTCATGGTTCAAAAGTTCAGCTAACCACGGGATTGGTTTGGGTAGAAGGGGGTTTAAAAAAAAGTGTGGAATTTGTGTGTAGTCGAAGATTGGCGTAACTTTTTTGTAGACACTGAGAATACCAAGTATTATATATGTAAAAGTTGGTGTGTTTGTAATATTTTGACTCTATCACGCTAAAACGACTGAACGGACTTTAAGTTTGAGATTTGGATGGATGAGATACTGTATTAACACATACGTTACTTTTTATCCTGGGAATTACGAGTAAAAACGAGGGTTACAGGAAATATATATTAATAAATGCGAAACTGAAAAGGGTTATAACATTTACACATACATTTTGTTAAATTTTTAAATTAGTTATGAACAAAATGACTTGGTCAAGCCGCCATATTCAGACTACACCTATTCTCTGTCGGCGTAATTCTAAGCATTCCAACTTTTTTCTTCCCAGTTTTAGATACACGCGCTTATCTCTTTCCTCGGCCAGTCATCAAGGAAAATATTTACCAAATAAGAAATCACTGGCACCAAAAAGGCGTAGATACAGATAAGTCGAGATAATGTCTAATTAACACTGAGACGTGAAGGTTTTAATGGAGTGATTTGATATAAACAGTAGGTAAAAAACTTATTACCATAGCTGGTGAGGTGTTGGGTGTTTTGGTATCGAAGCGTTGTTCCTGATAGAAGGTGTTATCTGAGTTGTGATACATGAGTTACCTCTAGAATGAATTTAATGTTTTATTTCTTAGGTGTTAGATGTAACAGTTCTTAACTTTTTTGGGACGAAAAGTTTTTGTCAAGCAGTAATAAAATATTTATCAATAAATAAAGTTTCAAGTAAGAACCATACAATAATTTGTAATATTCTAACCAGCTAATGGGTTTGAATATTATAAATTATTAAGGTGGTAAGTAGGTAGATAGTGTAATGTAATATAATAGAGTTGAAAATAATATTTGGCTGGCCATTTCTTATATTTTAATACAATCATCGATATTTTAAGTACCTCTACGGAAATAAAATCCATTAATTTCAGATATACTCGTAAAAATGGATATTCGTAATCGTATGTCCGCTACAAAAAGTTTTGTCACTATCAGTTTTTCACCATTATTATATCAAAAGTTCACGCTCATTGAACGGGAGCTAACCATTACTATGTCAATTATTCAACGAGCAATTGAATTACATTGTCATTATGATCATCGAAACTTTGCAAACGTTGAAAGCTTTCATTAACAGTAATATTAATTTACCGTTGCACGTCAGTGGTGGACTGCGAAAGTGACCACTTTACAAACTGTGAAGTGGTCAAAGTTCCAGTAGTTGCTGTTGAAACGGTTGTTTATCAATCTAAGTCAACTTCACGTATTATTTTACAGTGGGTCAAAACGGAGATCGCTTTAGGTTGTGAACGGAATGAATTATAGTTGGTCGAAAAGATAGTGCATGATTTGCACCTTAATCTTATTACAATCAAGAAATTCTTAAACTTTCCCGAACATAAAACATATTCAAAATTTAAACGGGCCTAATTCACGCACAAAATAATATAAAATATATAATTTTGACATACATCGATGTTTCGACCATTACATTGACCGTGGACACGAGAAGACGATATATTAGACCCGTTTAAATCTAGTTATTACATCTAGCCTTGAATATGAGTAATTTAATTTTGTCTTAAACTCTTAAATGTATTTAACCAAGATTGTGACCAATGACACTTTTCTTATCATCGTAAAGGGAAGACACGTTTTATATAGTTTTCTTTGAAACAGTGGACCGTAAACTTTGACTTTTCGCCAATAATTTTTAGGAGTGGAGCCAAATGAACAAGATGGGATGCAGATAGGCATACGGATAGCATCGAGTGGGTAAAAGGTGTCACAATTGCAAGTCATTAAGTGGTATTAGGTAATTTGGCGAAGAACCTTGAGATAATAATTATCCACCATTCAAATTACCTCTAATAGCAGAGTGTTAAACACATTCTAGATAAACATAGATAGTGTGTAATAACAGCCTTCTTCTGTACCGGTAGCACCACAATTTTGCGTCAGGATAGCGCTGCAATTTTGCATATATCTACTAAACATGTCGCATCTCACGAACCTTGTTGTAATAAGAAAAACTACTCGTACTTTGGTTTGGAAAATATAGTGTTACAACGTGTATAGTGACAACGGTCTAAAGTGTGAAGTCTAGAGTGAGAAATCTAGGTTAGCTTGTGATCATTATGACGTTAAAGCACTAACTTATGGAACGTTAACGATAATCAGTTGGAAAGCTGGTTGCAGTCCGATGCCTTTTATTGGTCATAGTGATGGGTTCAGTGGGTTTCATAGGTTTCTTGTGTTTTGTTCTGTAGTTATTGTGTTTGTCATTTGATAGTTATTATGATGTTTATATCTAGTAAAAGATACGAGGCGTAATGAATGCTGCTACACTGCATTTAAATTAGAACACAAACATACGAACTCACGACGCGGTTCGTCTTCCGCGCTGGCGGGCGGGCGTGATTTGCCTTTTTTTAAACTCGCACAGGTCGTATGTTTTTGCGCCTAAACGCTCGCTGAGCCTAAGGGAATAGCAGCAAGCCATGCTGTTGTGTTTTGTATCCGACCGCACGCGGGACCGTAGCAGCGGCGGGTGAAAACCACGCCGTGAGTTTTGAATATTTTATTTCCATACATGTTGAAATTCAACTTGTTTTAGGAGCCGACCGCGGACGCGATAGGAACGCGGTGTGAGTTTCAGACTTCGTAAAATCAGTAAGTGTACTGGTATATATAGCTGTACGCCTTTTGTAGTTAACTTTTGGTTACTAATCAATGCTTCCCCACCCTCAAGGGACACACTTCCGCAATAGAAAAGACAGCTAATTGTGGTTTAGAGTATTCGATACGTATTTTCTATCTTATCAGACATCATCAGTGGGAGTACTTTAATTGCTGAAATATCTTGTATAACGCCTTACCTACTTGCTAATAAGCAACTGCAGATTTCTGTTAAAAAAAACTTGAAATTTCATGTCCGTTCTACAGTCTGCAAAGATCAAAATGGAAAACTAATTAGTCCAACATCACATAAATGGCCTCACGTTCTGACTTGTACGAATATAGCGATACAATACGCCGGACAAACTAACGAAGCCTGTTAGCATAACAATATTCGTGTCTCGACATTGTTTGTTAAACTATATTATAACTAGCTGCACCCCGTGGTTTTGCCCGCGTGGAATACAGTCGCACAAGAACCGTAACTTTTTTCGTGCTTAAAAAAGTTATGCGGTAAGTGGTAATAAACACACCACATACTTTTGAATTTATGATATTGGTTCTTTGATCAATCATATTGGTTATTATTTTAATAAGGCGCCGTTTGTGTGCCGTTTGGCTATTTAATTCCACGAAAATGTAACAGAAATCCATATTTTTGACTTATGTTTTATTGATTAGTCAGGTAAAAAACTGCGTCGCTGCTAAACAGAGTACGCAGGAGCAGCAACAGCATTCTGATGGATATTATAAATACATATTTTGATTGTCCCATTTTGATTATTTTAAGTAATAACTAATAATTTAATTGTATAATAATTCTTTTAAAATTACTAACAAATATTGGATCTGTGTTATCTGAAAATAAATGATTATTATATTATTATTACAAGTATATTTTTACATAGAGTTACTCTAACTATACTTTCTCAATTACAAATTCCATTCAACTATATAACGAACTAGTCACTGGGAAAGTCATTAATATTATAAACATTTCAATACATTCATCGCCGCAAAAATCCAGTAATTTTATTAACAACAGACAAACACACGTTTCAATTTATATATATTTAATGCTCCTTGGCAGTATGTTAATAAGTCTCTTGCCTGAGGGCGTGTGCAGATATTAAAAAGCTTTTGTGGGTTGGGGGACTTGCGTTTGCTCTGACATCTTTTGCGTTGTAACTGAGGTCTAATCTCGCCTGTGTCAAGGTCTTATCTTAAAAATTTTACGTAGTTTTTATTCAAGACACATAGAAGTGAGCATTGTACGAACAGGCTAGAAACTAAATAACTGAACATAATTCAACAAAATACCACCAATATAATAACGTTGCCAAAATGCTAGCTGCTAAGTAATGATGTACTTATGGTATAGTCGAAAAAGCCATTATAAAAACTTATTAACATAAAACGTATGAAACTGCAATACCTATGACTTCAGGGTGAGTTCATGTTGGTATGGATTTTTTTTACCAAGAAACAATTTCGAGAAAGTTTTATACACAAACGTACACTACTTTTTCTCAATACTTCGTTATAATTGAGCGCTTTACAAACGGACAATTATAATTTATGCGAAGCGCACCGCAATGGCGTCAAAGATTTACTCCTTTCCATTCCGCAGCATTTATTGTCTACATCATTAAAAATCTTAGCAGTCCAACGTCATAAACTTAAAAATATATACCGTCATACAATATTAACTTTTAGATATGCAAGAAACAAAAGGATCGAGTATGCGTCTCAAGACGAAACCGAATTTGCATTTTTCGTTACAGAAGTCAGACACTGGTTTGCTCAATGACTCGAGGAGACAATATTGACAAAAGATTTTTGCTCGGTAATGCAGAAAATATGCAAAACGAAACGCGATGCTACCAATCTTTGTGTGGTCCGTAAACGAAAAATCGCAATAACGAAGAAAAAACGAAGAGTTCCGTACCACAATCTATAAAAATGCCAAAAAAATCACGTTCGTTGTATGGGAGCCCCCCTTAATTATTTATATTAATTTGTTTTTTAATATTATTGTTGTTATAGCGGCAACAGAAATACATGATATGTAAAAATTTCAGCTGTCTAACTATCACGGTTCGTGAGGTACATCCTGGTGACATACCGACATATACCCCCAGTTTCTAGAACGTTTGTTGGCTTTGACAGTAGATTAAATCTATCGTTGTCTCTATCTGACAATAAACAAATGACAAGGATGGCAATAGAATTAATCTGTAGTCAAAGTTGGTTGACGTTTCAGAAACTGGGGGTTAGACAGACGGATGGACAGCACAGCTTTAGTAATAGAGTCCCGTTTTACCCATTGGGTACGGAACCCTAAAATGATATCGTTAATGAGTAAGAAACAAAGATTCTTAAGGCTAATTTTATTGGAGGCAATGGTGGGTTTATATTGGTTAATTCTCGTTGTATTGTAGTTATTAGCATGTCTTTTGTCGGGAGGGGAAAGCGAACTGTTTGCGGCAATTTGTTTGCTGATGCTAATTTTAAAATTTACGTCGTGAAATACAAGAAACGTGCTTGGCACGCGGACCACCATAGTGGAAGCTGATATAAGTGCCTATATGCATAGCGTTTTATAAACATTTGCAAATGCTATTGTTATGAAATCTGCTTCATCTCAAATAGCCTTTGTATCACGTTTTTGTTGCAAATAAGTTGCAACTGCTACAAGCAAATCCTCGAAGTGTGACTGCTACTTTTCAATAATTGAGAGTTTTGATTGTCATTATAAGCTATTTTTTGACACCTAGGTACCTATTATTTTCTCCATTAGGAACAATACTGGTTTTGATAATGAAACTAAAAGCATAAAAAACGCTATTGTTACGCATAGTGTAACACTATGTTATGTTGTCCTAAAAGTTGTATTTTATTAATTGTTTCGTCATAATTGATAATCAGTTGGGGGGTATGACCAAAGTGCACTTCGACCTACAAAGCACTGTGAGATTACTAGTACATTGTTAGTAACATTTCCCGAGAGCCGCTTAGCGTTGAAACACTCAATAATCCTACTGCGCTAGTCACAGATCAATGCAGAACAGACATCAGATGTACAAAGGCTGCATAAAACAAGCATCAGTAGGGTGACTTTTTTATTTCATCTCTGTCACCGTTGCTACAACATTTCCAAATAATTTCCTGCCCTCTAAATACTTATAAGTTTTTGTAATAAGTTTTGCTTGTTCAAAGACATGCTTCGGAGTATATTTCAAATCTAATTTCAAATAATGTTCACTGTAGAAGGAAGAGTGCGAGTGCACAGTAGCATCATGAAATAATCAGCACGGTTATTGCTAATTTTCATAAACCAACCAAAACTAGTAATACTGCATCTGGTCGACACTTATATGGACTTAAAAGCTAAGAAATTCATAATAACTATTTTCTAAATAGCATAGAAGCCGACTAAAGCCCGTCCCACTGAACACAACTCTACGTTCCAAGCACACGCAGTATATACGGAAGCCTCCGTTTAATTACATTCAACCGTTATAACAACTACTGGACTCTCATCGTCTTGGCCACATTAATCATTGGCTCAGCTGATTTATGTGATAATTCTGTGGGATATCCATCCCGGGGTTTATGAAGATGCTTCTTTGATTCTTTAGCTTGGCGTTGTGACATTTACAGGTAAATGGTTATTGTAATAGTGTGCCGTGACCACAGGTGTCAACTAGGTGTTCCACGTTATTTGCATTTTTATGATTATTACAAGGAAATATAAATGCATCATAATACAAGTTGGTGTAAACTGATGAAAAACGCTCTGTAATAATGTACATATTTTGAGCGTGCCAAAACGTGGGTGTAAGACCAATCGCTCTGCGCTTAGACACTTCTTAAATAATATTTTAGACTGGGGTTTACATCGATTACGCGAACATGATGTAAATAAATACCCAGGATTCCGTAAATAAATATTTGGAATTACGTACACGATTTTTTCCAAGATAGTCATTATTCATAAAAATAAACTTTTCCAACGCTGTGGGTATTTTTATTGGTAATGAACAATTTAGTATACCTGTCATTTAACTCACATTCAATTAAACTTCAATTTCTCAAAGACTATATAATGAGTAAGGGTACTTACACCATACCATCTCAGTATTTATTCAATTAACCGTTGTAGCGTATATAAATTTGATCGCTGTACTACCAATCAAAACATACGCCACGTCAGAGGCCCTAGTGTGGCCTGACGACCTCTGACTTCAGAGGTTGTCATAGTCTACCTCATCCAACAAACAAGCCAACTAAAGCCAATGATGCTAAAAGGTCCTACAAATGTATAAATGGACTCAATCCAAGAAGTTTGACCAACAGGATTTTTTTTCCTCGTGGTCAAATCAGTTTGACAAAATAGATAGTCCACTTGGAAGAACCAAAAATAAATACGAAAACCAAGCTTAATGTTTTATTTTATGAAAGCCTATGAAAAGAAAAAAGAAAGCGGCATTGTGTAGTGTTGGTTGTTCTTAGATATCCATACTGTATGTATTGCACGCGCTATCTCCTAATAGGGAAGATATAATTTATGTCGCAGCAATGAAGAATTATCTCTGTCGTGATGACTTAAAAGCAACCGATAGGGTTTATTAGCCACTGATAGAAGGCACAGTTAGCTTGGCATTCAGCCGATCGGTTGAAGTATCGCTGAGTGACGTAGCATCTATTATAGGATAGGTGTGCTTTAATAACTCAAATGAGAATAAGTGCTATTTATTTTATTCTAGAAATGTTCTAGAGTTGCGACTATGGTCTGGAAGACGCAGTATAGGTAGGACACACAGGACCGACTACGTCAAAAGAGTCGCAGGCAACCGGTGGATGCAAGTGGCAAATTGTCGTTCGGTGTGGCGGTCTAAGGGGGAGGTCTATGTCCAGCAGTGGACGTCTTTAAGCAGATCTTTGTGGATCAGTTGGAACAACAACTGATTTTTTTGGCGGGAATCCGAAAATGAGACGTTGATTTTTTTTATCAAACTTGTGTTTCTTCGTTGTTGATGAGTGTGGACCAATGATATAAACCCCAAAAAAGTGTATTTTCGCATTTTCAAGTTTTAGTAAAACACCCACCTTGACTGTAAATAATTGATTTGATTACTTGATCATAAGAATTGCTATAATGCTATGACTTATCTATTGTGAAAATAATTAATATTATAGTACCTACTTGACACTGGCTAAATGCACAACCCGTGCGAAGCCAAAACTTAAGTTAATTATTAACAACTGTACAAAACCAGTTCACAACTGGCCAGTTAGAGAGTAGCATAATTCCTTGAACCAGCTGGTTTCACGGAAATGAATAACTTGGTGACCTAAATTAATATAATCTACCTATTATAACCTACTATTTATATAGATAAGTAGTTGAAAGCTGTAAAGTTTCTGTTGGCGAAGTTATTACTGACTTGCTGGTGTTAAAGTTAGCATGCCTCTTAAATAATTTAATTTATACTCACCGAGCCATAATTAAGATTGGGGTTCCGATGAACACAAAATGTGCGAAAATAACAATCTGACCTTAAAACAAAACGTTGAATTATATAGCACTGTAAAACTATATTATTTTCTTGGCATTTTTTGATGTTAATTAAAGTGTTTTAAATTTTATAGAGTTGCTAAAGTTTTATGGTGCGAAATTTTTATCGCAGTGTGTTATACCTGGCTTTTAACATTAATTAATGACAGATTTTAAAGGAAGGAATGAGCACAGTGAAGGTTTTAAAGACGTGAGATGTGGCAGTTTAGTGGTCAAAAACCACAGTTTGTTGCGATTGCAAAAAATGTTCATAATTCTAGCTTTATAAAAATGAGTATTGTATGACCCTTTAAATACTCCCTTTGAAATAAATTACAATATTTAATAGCTATCGTGCAAGTGAATGCTCTTCACTTCGTGCTAATACGTTTCATGTTTAATTTCATACTATAATTCAACTCGACTTTTTATTGAACTAATAATCTTTATTGCGTTTAAAACACCTTTCGTTACGTGATTTATTATGATTGCTATCGTGAATAATATATTTTAATTTCATTGAAGCTGCGTGCTCTTGTTGGGCTCTAAGCAAGAACTAATTTTAGGATTATTGTGAATTATGTAGTGTTGAATTCAACATTAAATTATTTTGGTAGCCGTAGGACTCCCGGAAGTACAGAGCAAGTTCACAGTGTTCATTTCCGGGGTCAATTTTAGTGGGGCTTATTGTATACCTTCATAGGGAAAAATAGTGATGACTATTCAGGTCTTCTTTCAAGATTAAAAAAAAACTTGAGTTTTAAATTGGCGAGCTTTGATTTAGCACATCGACGCTGATATGAACGCAAACGTCGTTACAATAACCGACGCCAAAACCGAAGTTGACGCCGATTACCGAGTGTGACAATTCGTTAAACGGTGCGAAGTTGACCCGTGATCTAGCTACCCGATATTTCTTAAAATATTTATTTGTCTTGAAGACTTCCAGGTTGTAACTTTACAAGTACTTCTTCTACTTTTATTATACTGTAGTGTGGATATTACGTGAAGGGATCATTACTGTTTGCGTGTTTGTTTTGCTCGATCTCGGAAACCGGTGATTATCTTGGAACCCGGGCCGACGTGGATGCTCAACTTTTTGAAGCCTCGCAACTTGCAGTTGCTTGAGGTTAATGGTTTAAAAGCATTTATCTACTACAATAAATAAGGAAAAAAGTTGATAAGAGTTTGTTAATAAGTTGTAAGGGGAGTTGTGACGCCAGTAGTCGTTTGGGGACTAGGCACATGCCAACAGAGTCTAGTCTGTTTATATATTACCATTATAAAAGTTTAACTGAGCTATGTTAAAATTAACTCAGTTAACAACTAAAATAAACTGTAACTGTAAAATCGATCATCATAGGTACATTTAATCAATGAATGTCTGAAAATTCCTAAATAATGACGGTTCAATCACGACAGAGTGCAATTTTTCATGCATTCATTCACGACATGTGCTAATAACTCGCCATTAGATAAGTTGGAGCACTTATTTCTTACTATGAACATTTGACAATCCCATTACCGTCAATTATGGTAGTCTATTCAGAGATCATCGATAGAAAAGTTAATAAATGAGAAGTGCGCCATAATGATAGCTCTATCGGTAGCGCACATTTTAATCTTCATCACTTATAATTGGTGCCAAATGTCATTGATCCCCGACTCACCGTCGACCGATCGCAACTTTGTCTAAAATCACTAACAAGTGACTTCAATTAAGATTACAACAAATTCGTTAGAGGCCATTCATCATGGCATAACTGATTGGCAGCCCTCTTAGCACAATGTAATGATGAGACAGTGAAGGAGTTTCGTTTATTGTTTTAAATACGCTCGCCTGCTCAGAATCGTGAAAATATTTTAAACTATATCGAAATCAAAGTTACTAGTATTATAAATGTACTAGTGGTTATTAATATTAGATGCATAGAAATATTTTTAGAAACTTTTTACCGCGACGTATGCGGAATAATTTATTCTTGTTATTACTGTGGTATTATAAATTCTACTCTATAAGCCTTGTGGTACAACATGGAATAGGAAAGGCCAAAATAAAAAATAATTACGCAAGCTGAACTTTTTCCAACTGATTTTTGCACAGGGGATAAAAAACTTCAATAGAAAATAAATGTAATAAACGTTTTAATTCGCGTTAAACAAAATTGAAATATATGAAATTCTTCTTCGGCTTGCTACTGAAGTGTTTGGATGTAGTTCAATCACTGTTTCACTGTACATTTTAGTCTATGGTCCCAGATATAGCTACTGGCAAAATTGCTGCTTAAGTCAATTATAGTTTTGTTAGTTTTTTGACGGACAAATAACGGGTGAGCACCTTGTGGGCATTGCTTTCAATATTATCAATGACTAAGTGGAAATGGTAGAATGATTTGTATGAGCATCGAAATTGAACTTTTCAACTCTCTGTGCTATGCTATGCTTCGGCTTAGTTTAGTCTTTAAGCTAAGAAGTCTTGTTGTTTGTTCCTGCTGTTTTTTGAGGATAATTTTGACAAAAAAATTAATGCTTTAGGAACCTGAACCTTTTAGTGTTTTAATTTCTGGGCTAGTTGATTCTTAGCGTCATGCCTCTAGGACAGCAGGTATTTTTAGACTTGTAAGATTTGTATTTTATTTCGATACCTACTACAAAAACGAAACGTGGACGATGACCCAGAAAGACCGGGAAAGGCTGGAAGCGTTCGAAATGTGGTGCTGGAGGCGAATGGAAAGAATAAGCTGGACGGAAAGAAAAACGAACGAGGAAGTGCTTAGCCTGGTCCAAGAAAAACGGAACATATTAGCGACAGTGGAACGGAGGAGAGGAAAGATGTTTGGCCACCTTATACGACATGACACATTTATCAAAAACATCATAGAAGGGAAAGTAGAAGGGAAGAGAGGAAGAGGCAGACCTAGAAGGACATTCACAGATCAGATAAAAGAAAAGACAAATGTCACGTCGTATAGGGAAGTCAAAACTTTGGCTGAAGATAGAGAACGCTGGCGGTTACTCCACCGACAAGAGCTATGCTCTTAAATAAGAAGAAGAAGAGACCTACTACAAATGTTATGGTACTTACTTAACACTCTGTCACTAACAGCCGACGTTCAAAAAACGTCAAAAACATGTGTAACAAAGGTTCTAGAATGGCGACCACGGATTGGAAGACGCAGTGTAGGTAGGCCTCCCACTAGATGATATTTTATATAATTATGCCCCATATTATTTTTAAATTGTCCATTATCCATCCACAGGTTGTCTGGTAGAGATCGCTTTTTAGCGATAAGACCGCCGATTGTATACCAATTATATTTAAGTTAGCTTAATTTGTTTATTGTTTTCTTGTCTAATGTGGTGTGCAATAAAGTATTTTCTATCTATCTATCTAGATGGGTCGGCGACATCAAAAGAGTCGCATGCAACCGGTGAGTGCAAGTGGCAAATTGTAGTTCGGTGTGGCTTTCTAAGGGGGAGGCCTATGTTCAGCAGTGGACGACTTCAGGCTGATGATGATAATGATGTCAGCTTAGTCACCATCAAAATCATGAAATCCCGATGCACATCGACAAAATCTTGATGATCACTTTCAACCATCTACTAAATCATGGACCACACAATATTTTAACAATGGCAATAAATATAAAAATAATCTGTCGGCCATTAAAACAGAGTATTAATATTCGCATGAATCAATACTTTTGTATTTATGGTCTTTCTTGTTACGGTAGAAAATCACTTTGTTGCTAGCCTCAAGGGCTTCGTATAATTCTTGGAGCTGCGAAATACTAATATTTTACAATCTGTGGAAAGGATGTGACTGTTCAGGCTACCGACTATGCTGTTTTCCAATATTTAAGACGTTGTTAAGTCAAATCAATCATTCGTGATGATAGTTCATTAGGACCTGTTTTAACTTATCCTTAATTGTTAGCTAAAGATAAATCCGAGCTAACCCAAGGTTAAATAAAGGCTTTTAAACATATTACATGAAATTCTTACGTCACAAATTGGTCGGACTTCAGATAGACCTACCTTATTTAGCCCTATTTGTTCCCATGACATTGTTGTCACAGTGCTATCCGCTCGCACTATCATAAAAGTGTCACGCGTCCGCAAACGAGAATATACTGCGGGGTCGTGCAAATGAGCCGCCGATCAAATAAATCGACGGCATTCGATAGTTGACGAGATAACGATTTTTCATGGGGATTTTTTACTCGTCGAAGTACATTTTTGTCGGCAGTTGATTGTAGGTATACTATGATTTGTTGGAATTCAATTTTCAAGTAGATAACAATATGGAAGGAGCAAAGAATGCCAAATTTAAGTTAACGAATCTTTAAAATAACTGTATTGTAATAAATATAGGTACTAAAATTAGGGCTACGTGATAAGTCAGAAGCCCTTCAAAGGCATTACAAAGAGTTGCAGTAGAGCTACAAAAATATGGCAGGCATGGAAAAACTCTCCGTAAGTTTGTAGCCTCGGAACTCGCTCAAAAATAAGTTTTACTTCCATTCTAATGAGTAAGCCCCGCTAACCTCATAAAAATTCATTGGTGTTATTTTACAAAGGGGCGGTAAAGTCGATAATTGCACCGAAAGAGAATTTATTGAATTAGAGTATCGCATGTTAGTGGGCCATAATGAAACCAATAACGCTTCAACTGAGCCATAAACTTACTGCTGTTTAGCGACCAATGCTGGTATAGGGAACAATGTTTGGTATGCATATGCATGCTTAAAAGAACAATCGATTTAACTTTGAAAACTCTAACGAACCTATTGACAAAAAAAATATAGGTAGGTATCAAATCTTGCAGAAAATACTCGATCACTAACAGACACATCAACCATAATTATGATACTACTACCATTTGTCAGTGACTTCGTATGCGCGGACTATCGTGAGGTTAGACTTTCTTATGACTCACGGTGCAGGTTTTAGAACCTTCAATAATAGTCACTGTCTAGTTGGAATATCCCGTTTCTTGTTAACAAGTACCGTTAATCAAAATACGTATAGAGACTAAATAAAACAAAAACACGCTAGTATAACTAAAACATAACAGCTAAACTAAATAACATATCATAACTAAACAACGTTAGACTTAAGTGTAAATAATCATTTACGCAGACATAATATTCCTAAGCAACATTAATGTGGTAGAAATTCAGAATAGCCATATCAACATGTTATAAGAAAACTATATGAAGGTACACATCCCGCTTCAAGATGAAGACAAGACAGTACAAGTGATTTGGGTTATCTCAACCAAAGCCTAGCACACCCTTGTTAATTTAATTTGAATATGCCATCTGTCGACCAGCCGCCAGTCCGAAGAAGATATCCAATTACTTGTATGTAAAATGGCTTGGTCCTCTCAGAAATGCACTCGAGGCGATTCCGAGTTGTGTTTATTTGAAGAAGACAAATGGTAATCTTGAGACCGAAGTGCCTTTACGGTCCATTCTTGATCGAGGTCTTGGTTAGAGTACAGTGAAAAATAAAAATAAATACATGATAATTCAGCTTCAGAGTTTATTTCTTACTGCTGCACTCACAGCCCTATTCAAATAATTCTGACCAAATTCATAAATCAACTATTTATTCGTAATTACAAATTAGTTGACTTTAGTAAGGTATGGTAACTACATTATCGGTTTAAAATTATTGCATGGCGTTGATCGTTTAGAATGGATAGCTAGTTGATATAATATTGATAAAAATACGGAAATGAAAGTAAAAATAAACTTGTTTCCCTTTATAATTTCAATAAATAAAATAAAGGCATGCCTTACAATTTTGAGATTGTAAGGAGGAAAGAGAGAATGGAGCTCTCTGCATAGCAATGGGATGATTACGGCAAAAAAAAAACACAAATTAATAATCGTATTAATGATATTTTTTTGGTATGGAAATTAAAAGCTGGACAATATATTACGCGGAGGCCATTATTTATAGATCAATAAACAGCTATAAAAACTCATTTCAAGTTCAACTTGTCTATCTATTAGTGCCACCTAGTACCGATACTTTTTTTAGGTCATGTTGCCCGCAAGCTGTTTTAATGCGATTGAGGAGGTCTGTAATCTAGGACCACCTTAAAACCAACATTGAAAAATCAATTTTTCTCTGTCGGGACATAGTAATTGCAAGTATGTCTCTCTGACAGCACAAAAGGATACAGTACCTATGATTGTGATGCAGTAAGGACAATACATTTTGTCAGTGAAGGAAGGTAACATCGTGTGGAAATCCGTGTCGCCTGAGAATAATACCGCAGTTTTTGGACTTGATCACAATCATTTATCAATGAATCAAAAAGAGACAAACAAGAAAAAATTTAGTAAATTAAAATAATCTAGGTACCCAGGTACTTGAAAAAAATATGTAAGTGTGCAGGAGTTACACCTAAAATCTAAATGAGTAGAATAAGAATTCCCACAATCCATTTACTGACAAAAAAAATTGGTTCAGCACAACTTTTTTGTGTGTATAGGAGAGCGAATTAAAGCTCTTACATCAAGCTGGAACACTGTCTACATACTGTAGTAATTGCGAGTACGCCCCTTGACGCAAATTGCTGCCAATTGCACCTGGCTGCCCAGGCGCATCCCAGCGCTATTTACATTACAGTGTAGAAAAACAATAAAAAACTGGCCTTGTAGGGTTGATACTGAAACTTCTTCCATTTTCTCAGTTATTTATTTTTTAACACCAAACCAAATACCCGTGGGTAGTGCTAAGCAATGACAATAAGACACATTATAAATTTGCCCAAAAACTGTTTCAAAATACATTAAGATTTTTTTGGTATAAAATATATACCTACCTAGGTACAAAGAACATTAAACATATCAAGATATTTTTTTTGAATGTTATGTAACGTAATAAATTTTTGAAAGCAACTGTAAAGAACGTCATGTTTCGGACAACCCTATCGCTCACTTCAAAGGAACATTGAAGAACGTTATTTAAAAGAACCTAATCTTCGACGGTAAAGTTTAAAGCGTCAATAAAATTAAAAGTTTAAAGCTCACTTCTCGAAAGCAAGTGGGAAGGAAAGGTTGCAAAACTAAGCGACACTGTTAGTCATTGGTTGAATTTTATATAATACCTACTTAAGAAAATTTTGTCAATTATTCTGACTGATATGGAAATTGTTGATGCTAGCTAGGAACAAAACATCTTTATTTACCAAAAATATATCAAAATATAAGTCTTTAGAGAACTTGGTGGGTACATTAGAGTGATAAAAAGAGCTAAGTAGTTCCTTTTTTCATACGTTAACTTAAAAACAAATAACAACGGCTTATTGCGTACTTTCATCATCGATTTTTATTGTTTGTAAATTTCTCACCGTAAATATTTCATGTAAATTTCTAGTGTGCGTAAAAAGGCTTACGACATTAAAACTGAATATAATTATTTGAACTCATGTACTTATTAACATAAAAATCAACTAGCCAGCGTAAGGTTTAATTTATTGGAAGATCTTCAAATTTTATTGTGATGACAATTTTCCAAATAGATTTATATCGTGTTTCTTATTGATTCCCAATAGCTAAAGTTGTCATCTAGAGAAGTTATGTGCATAACTTTGTTTATACGAAGTAGGCAGGTCTGAAAGAGCATTAAATTTTTTTTCCGTTACCGTGGCCAATATCTTTATCTGAGAATCGTTTTGATACGAAGTTTCTTCTTCAAAGTCTAGCTATACTTACCACAGAATATTTACATTATAATATGTATGTATTTTAATATCTTGTAATTATATTACTCTCTACTATTGGTTATTCGGTGTTAGAACACGCATTTGGTTTATGTTCTCATTTTTATTAAGAAATTAAACAAAAAAAGAAACTAAAGACATCCGCCCTTGATACCTATTTACGCAAATAATTCAAGTGACCAATGCAATTTTGTAGAGAATACCTTCAGTTTTAATGTCAGCAAATAATTACCCATTGCACTTCAATCCGAAGTTAATTCGCGGTTTATCGGCATAATTACCTCAGTTTGCAGCAATCTGTGGTCGATATTTATTCAACGTAAACGCATTGAAATAACATTTTATTACATGGTTCGTACTTTTAATCATACCAATGTATTTGACCATTAATATTCTCGTATAATATAATTATTTGCATTGCCTGAGTTCATTGAAAGGTGATGTTTGTAAAACATTGTTTGTACAATTATAAGCACTGATTTACTCATACAATTGTAATGAATCGAATGTGTGGTTGCTTGTGTTGTTCACAACTAAAACACGGAATGATTTCTGAAAAACACTTCCGATGTTTACATATAATTTTGCATTACTTGTTACATTTTAAATTTACTTCAAAAACTAATAATAATTTAGTAAGGCAGGTTAGGGCTTCATACAGAACCATTATTAGGTAAACAAATTACTAAGTCACTACAATCATAATGTAGTTTCGAACCGTCACTGGTTCCTTTGAGATCGCATACAAAGACTCGAAAGCTCTGGTCGAGTTTAAGGCGAAGGTTCAAATAGAACAATACTGGCGGAATGGCGACGCCATTGTAAAGAACAAAAACCTTGGCACAATGCGGTCCTTGATTGATTGATTAATTAACTTAGGAGCACGTCGAAGGCAAAACTTGCATGCGGCTACTGGTGTTTCAATAATTAAGGAAATGTATAAGTGAGTGTTTCTAAAAGTAGACCTTACGGACGTCTATCCACTAAAATGGAGATGGTGACTTTATTGATCACCCAAGAGCAACCAATACATACACAAGCTATTGCGCATAAAATACTTAAAATAATAATACAACTGTTCTTCGGCGTACCGGCACTGCCGTGTAAATCCAAAATACTGTAACTCTAGATACAGTGTTTTGGTTTAATAGTGCTCAAATGCATTTTTTCGACCTGGCCTACACCCCTATATCAAAATATTTGCTCTATAGATACACAGACGGTAGATAATAGCATTCTCAAAAGACTGTAATTTCCTTATGTTGAAGGTTTAAAATGGCAAAACACTGCAATTAAAGGTACAGTATTATGTTTGAAAAATCCGTGCTCCGTAACTCGCAGTTAGTTACCAGCTGAGATACAGTGTTTTGTAAAACCATTAATCCAAGACCCCTCCCGCCACCGTACTCGTTCGTGAGGGAGTTCAACTGTTGTTGGCCATCCGGGCGATGCGCGGGGAATGCGCGGGGTTGGGGGGGTTCGTTCGGTCAGTCAGTGAGTGTCATACCATAACCATACCGACCATAGAAACTGAAGATCTTTTTCACAACATGCTCGGAGAAAGTAATGAAGCTAGGTAATCTTTTATAATTGTTATCGCACTGATAAAAAACACTGATGATGATGATGATAGCTTGTAGCCTATGTATGAAGTTGGCATAATTATAAGATCTGTATACCAAATTTAATGCAAATCGATTCTGACATTTGAGCGTGAAGAAGAAACAAACAAGCAAACACACTACAAACTATTGCCTTTATAATTTTAATTAATTAATTAACTAGCTGCCCGACAGACGTTGTCTTACAAACATTTGTATTAGAAAAATATTTATAATTTTCCCCTCTTTTTCATACATTATTGCCATTTTTTATTAGTTATTCTGCTATTTGGAGTGGACACGAATCCAACAAAGCATAGTTCATGAAAATCAGTCCAGCCGTAATTCTTGACTTGTTAGTAAATGGTTTCACTAACACGACTCTGTTTTGCAGTAGGTATTTAGATAAGAAGAGTAGAATTATTAAAATAAGGAATCCATATTAAAATACTAACTAAATATTGATACTATGAATTTAAGATTGCCATACATATATAATTATTTTAGAAAAGCACTGTATTTCAAGATACAGTGTTTTAGTACCTACATCTTCATGGCCACTGTTTTGATAGAAGTATTTATTTCCTCTATGTGTTGGTAAGCCAATAAACTGTATTTACGGAATACAGTGTATTGTCATAACAATGCCAATTTGTATAATGGACTATGGTTTGCCATTACACTTTTTGAGGTATAATTCATTTGTTTTAGTATATAAATAAAATATTTGCGGAGGGCTAGATAGATATTATAAATACCTTTAAATTGAAAACACTTATCGTTTTTAAAGAAAATAGCTATGAAATCATAAAAAAACTATAATAAAGTTTAATGCCCGTTTTCTCAAAACTCATATTTCTGAGATACAGTATTTTGGAATTACACGGCAGCGCAGTCGGGACAAAATTACTACAATTTCAAAATAGCATCTGAAGAATAATTACTCCAATCAACATCTCTCACTCCTTTCATTTCTTTTACGACGCTCGATTAAGTCCGCTGACGACTGCTAAATAAAGCCATAAGTACCCTAAAAAGCATTTCTAAAAACGCACCATAAAATTAATTGCAGCTGACAGATAGATCGATATATCCATCTCTCATGGTTTCACCGCCAACGTAGTAGGTACAATGTCAGCATATAAAATAGTTACAGTAACTTAAGTTCATACCAAAAACTAACGCGTTTGTAAGACTTCCCCGTTCAATACGGCCACGTATTTAACTCAAAACGAGTAAAATTTATATGTGTTGGCGAGTATATTGGATGGAGTTCAAATAATGGTTCTTTAGTATTCTTAAAAATTGTAATATTTCTTTCTCCGTAGCTGATAAAACAAATAATTTGGTTATTTGCATCACTACTGTTGCTATCCGATACGGATGAAGTGTTGAAGATTTGTGGAATGCATACCTACATCTTTTGTTCACAATACTCGTGCTACATTTTTTCAATTAATTAATTTTTTATAATGGCAGTACGTAGTATTTATTTCCTCTATTATGGCGTGTAGCTTAACATTTAAATTATTATGAATCGCTCTCGCTCTAGTTTTTGTAGCAATGTTCCTTACTGCATCGACTTATACTACAACCATATTCCACTACTAACTCGTTCCATCAAACGGTAAGTTACCACGTTATAAATAAATCTGTAGAGAGACTGTCGTGACGATTCCACTTGCAATATTTCAGGCGAGCGGACGCGTTGATACTGTAAGTATTAGAGTAAGGAGGCACTGGATGGGAACATTTTCAACTCCTTGTTTGTTTGTTTGCCTAATGAGGATGTGCTAGCCTCTAGCTAGTGTCCGAGTTCCTCAGCCCTCTCCAGGGCCTCTGACGTGGCTTAACGACTGCTATAAGTGGATGACAAGCGAGACTGACGGCTTAACGTGCCCGAAGCACGGAGTGGTGGAAAACTGCACAAAACTCCTATCTACCATACACTATGTTCAAAATGCGGCGAGCGGCAAACAAGTTGACTGTCCGTCTTATGGTAAACGGTCATGAATGAAGAGTTAAATCGTCTTTCACCCACTTACAGCTACTCTATTCTGTATAGAAATACAGGCAGAGTAGTTCAGATTGAGATATTAGAGTGTTGAATTGACATTTCCTATCCTGTAGTGCTTCAGTCGACCGACACACCGTGTCGTGGGTCCTTTGATGACGCTGCTTATGAATATCGTGAACGCGGTGTAGTGACAGTCTTGTCATATGGAAATTTCCGAGTGGGAAATAGGAATACTGACATTATTCAAGCGACTTAATACGGGTATAAACCACGATGTCATAACTGGGGTGGTGGTGACTGATCAATTATTGTAAATTTATATAAATCTAAGAATAGAGGGATCAGTAAATTCACGACTGATTTAATGGTTTAGTTCAAACTTTTCAGCCACAAGTGTATGTGACCGTGTGTGAGGGTTGCCAATATAAAGCGTTTTTGTTTTGTATGTATTTCTCGATTTTCAGGAGAATTGAGATCTGTAAATAAGGATGATACATAATATAAACTCCAAAATCTACTCCCAAAACACATTATAAACGTAATTACGAGTATATCATTCATTGTTATTGAGTAAGTAAATAATTCCTAAAACGCCACTTCAATTCAGTAGTAATTACTAAAACCAGTAAACCTCTAACCGCTAACAGTAGCTCATTCAAAACCGACAAAACGATAGCATGATTGTCGCGCGACAAAAACGCAATCGTGAACAAATTGTCGCAGTAACAAGACTGGATGAGCTGCGGTGAGGTAATGGCCCCAAACCACAAGATGACGGGTCGCCGGTCGTCAAACGAGATGGTGACTTTAGGCAATCAGATGGAAATGATGATAGTTGGGAGTTTTTAAATTGACTAGGCTGGAGTGACTTTAATAGGGCGAGGGGTTAATTTCGGAAATATCATATTTAACTGTCTTCTTTCTATTGCGGAAGAAAAAATTTAATGGAACATCTATTTTAAAATAGCGTAATTACAGTATTTTCCAAATATACGAGTAATATAAGCTTGCAAATATAATTTATAAATAAGTGCTTCACTTTTTCAGTTCATAGTTCATTGGCGTAATCTGTAGAAATGTACTATTCTATTCACAGAGTAATTATATTGGTATGCGTTGCATAAACACCTTCATTATTTAAATCCAGTTGAGGTCATATTAGAATTTAAATCCAGTTGAGGTAATATTATTAGAAAAAAAAACCTTTATGTGGAATAATGTTTTTCAAGTAGGTATACGTTATTATGAAAATAGTGTTATTGGGGGCTAATACATTTATTATAAAGGAAGCTGCATCCACTGTGCTTGAAATCATAAAGATAAGAAAACCACGATAATTAACACTTGTATATACACACACTTCACTTGTTAACACATTTTTCATTTCTTTTTGTAGTTAGTTCCCATAGATTATCACATATATAAGGCTCTATAAAAAACTGAAATATTGTAGAACTTAGTATAGGTACAGTATACTGGTTCAGTCTCTGCAATTAAAGAGCGTTTTAAAACTTGATCATTATAGTTTTTGATCTGGAAGTTTCGACTGAAAGTGTATGGTCCAAGCTTGTTACTGCAATTGACAATTGGAAAACAAAAGGAAGAGAGTTATATTTAAACAATATGCATAAAAACGATTACAATTACTCAGCACAGCAGCCCAACAGAGCATAACACGGCATATTTTGTCGATCGTGTGAAAACGCATAAGTTTTTACGATCTCACTAAATATCTATCAACAAAATCATAAACAAATATTCGAAGTTGTAAAAATTAACAATCAATATTTTCGATATGACATCCAACATCTGCCATTATTCTTTATTGCCTAATATTTTGTATAAACATCAAAAACGGAGTTCAAAGAATGACTATCATTTCAAGTTACGCGGCGAGATCTGTTATTAGTTATTAGTCATCAGTCACTTGCTTATTCACAGCTATAAAAGTTTACGATTTGAACACAGTGTAGATTCTCGGTTCTCAGTCAAATAACGAAAAGTTAAGGTTTGTTGGCACCTAATGTATTTCGAAGCTAATAGCGTATTAGGCACTGTTAGAATAAAATGTTAACTCGTAAAAAGCAACTCGTGAGTTTAAAATTTATGAACATACAACGTACAACGTACCTCGATTTCCATCAAACGTTTTAGCTTTCTTATTTTTTATAGGTTACCAGTCTTTCCTGGTTCACTAAGAGTACGTGAGTAGTAACTATGCTAGAGTTGCTGATATGAGACTAAACTCCTATTTCCAAGGAGTGCCGGAAACCCATGTTTAGGGAGTCGGGCGCTGTGGCAAGTACCGTCCAAAATTTCTCAACCACTGCAACTTGTAAGAGCAATCAAAGCGTTATTGAGGTGAATGCTTTACTACTCTCAACATTCGTTAGTTTGATTCCTCACTGATCATATCGGAGTGTATAAAATTACATTGCACAAAACGGATCTAAAGCACCTCTTCAACTCTAACGACTTGTTAACTCCTCTGTGTACTGTAAACGATCGAACCGTGAACGAAACCGTTAAAGCATGTGTATTTATTCATCGTTGTTAACCCCTAGTTTGTATTAGCATACACTTCGCACCCATTGACGTCGGCGTTGCAGACGTACAATTACGTGATTTGCGTAATAACACCTGTATGAATGGGAACTGATGCTTTGCTGAACCGAAAAACTTGTGCCTTGCATTGTTTTGGGTGAGCAAACCTTGAATATGTGGGAGCTTTCCGCAAAAACGAATTCTACCATGTTCAGTTTAGATCAAGGACAGTTCCCATTAAGACATATTTTACAAGTTCTGCACCTCCCAGCTTCACCCACGTTGCAATATGATGATGATGATGATGATTGCTCTTATTGCCATCATCATCATCATCCACGGCCTATATGATGATAATGACAACAAAAGCATTGTCTTCAGATCTTCAAGATCTTTCGTGTGATTTCAGTACTAAAAATATTTATGCACCAAATTTCATCAAAACCCGGCCAGGCGTTTCAGCCCTGCATACATTTTACGAATGAGACAACATAGTATATAACAGGATGTGATTTCACAGTGATTTCAATTTTATTTCAAAATAAAATACAGTATCTACATAGAGCTGCATTCTAAGCACTGTTTAGAAGTAAGAAGTAAGACTATAGCGTCTTAACCATCCCAATTACAATGATGTTAGACTCCAGCAAAATGGTTTGTCACAATTAATTACCTCATCCAACATGCATGACAATCTAATTGTGGTGATCTAGCAACGACCCGCTTTCCGCTTTCTCTCGCACGAAGTCCTGACTCGAGAAAGTATCCTCTAAATAAGCGATGTAAGCTCAGGAGACGCGATACACCTGTTAGGTATACTCGTAATAAAAAAATATAAGAATTATAATTTTTGAAACTATTTTGTTATAATGTAACACTTGACATTAATTAATAATAGTTACATAAAGATCTTGTAAAGAAACGATGTGAACTACAATAACTAGAAAGAAAAGTGTTTATTTTCGAAGGATTGATTCAAAAGTTGTTAATAAAATAAAGTAGTAACTTCACTCTTCAAAACGTATGAGTTAATTATGAATGTAATGAAATGTAAGCACAAGTTAACACAAGGGCTTACAGCCAGTGTGTTATTTAAATAAGTCGACGTTTTGAACTCGCTTCCGCTTACATGATCGCCTATTCTGTGGCTTAAGTTCGAGGTCGTGAGTTGAACTTAATTGGACCCCGGCCGGGTGACACGAAAAGGAGATGCATCGCCGCAGTTTATGGAATGCATAAATTCTGATATGAGAATCGGATCGTTGGCACTTTGTCTTATAATTTCAACGTGCATATTTCATCAGGAAGGTTTATTAAAATAAATCATAAATAACGTGTTCGTTAGGAGAGGTAATGCAAGAAATGTGAATTTGTGGGCTTTGAAATGTTTACGAGATCTTGGTTATTGGGAATTATAATTTGATGTTCCTTCAAGCTTTTTATAACCACCTCAGGTCTGGACAGGAATATTTATTGATGGCCAAACATTAATAGAGATATCAGAATTTAAACATGTATGATTTTAAAGCGTTCTTATTAAAATACCTAAAGTAACTTGCTGTAATAATAGTAAATTATACGAGAAGAAAACAACATGATGTTGAAAAACAATTATAAGAAGGATAAAGTTAAATGACACAAACTCAATTGAATTTCTTAAAACAATAAATTTCAGACATGTGTATGGGTTTCCAGATTCCATTAAAACAAAACACAAATATTTTTGCCGGCAAAAGGGAAAGCAGACGCGTTCGAAAGATTTACCGAAGGCCCCTGTGGGGTCTATTAGTATAAATTCAGGTGCAAAAACAAGTAGAAAAAGTGACAATAGACAACTAGTAACCGGTAAACTAGAAAGAGCGTGAGCCGTTGACACATTTGAAGATAATGTTCGCATGCCCTTTCGTCAAGAGCTGCTGCAAGACAAAAGCATCTGCGAAATTATGTTTGGAATGTTAAGTCTGTTTGGGTCTTAAGTGCGGGATTCTTATTCCGCTTACGGTGCATCTCCAGTTCTCCACTACTGGATACGCCCAAAAATGAATGGGTGATATTAGTGGTGGTGGTGTTAGTAGTAATGGTGTTAGATGGTGGATGCCTACTCAAATGGAATTCTGTCAGTTATGTAAGACTGCATCAGCTGTTGTTTGGCAAAGTACAAGGTTGGCAGCGTTGTTATTGAAAAGGATTTAACTATTGAAAAGAGAAGTGTAAGAGTACGAAAAAGAAAATAACAAAGAGAGCTTTGAAATGTTTTAATGGAGCAGGTATAGCTTAAAAAAGTCACCACAAAAACACACGAAAAACAGCTCTCTTGAAAATCGGCTTCCAGTGGCATGATCAGAACTACAATAATTTAGCCCTCTTTTGTTTATTGTCCTCACTTTCATTCCCGTTCGCCTTTCCCTTGCACCGCACCTTCATGAATACAGAGCGAGAGTCGGGCGCCGCGTAACGAGTGCACATTTACATTTCATCTGCTACAAATGATTCGGTGCAGTGGTTGTGCGGCCACATTGAGCACTGATCCTTGACACCGTTGCGCCGTGTCAACTTTATGCGACAACTTGTTGGACTAACAAATTCACTCGAGTTCCTTCCACTTTGTCCTTCAGCTAGAATCATTTTGTTATCCCAAATAAACGATGTTTCTTTGTATGTTACTTCAATTTTGTTGTGGGGATTTGTTGGAATTACGAATACACTCGCAATCATGCTGATCTGCTTTTTAGATATTACGTTTCTACAGTGTGTTTTACTCAACCGTTGTCATTCTTCCTACCATTTAGCACATTCTCTGTCGTAACTTTCAGTTCCTTAGCACGTTAGCGGATATTATTTATAGCGCGCCATTTGATGCAATCTAGATCACGGCATGGTATTGCGCTTTGATAGAAATATGGAGGTAGTAAACAGAGTTGATGCAGAGTTGGGCAAGCCAGGTAAATTAGTAGTAAGTTAGATATCGAAGAATGTTTATTTACGTCGTTATCGAATATTTCTTAGCTGTTCGCAAAACTGGACGTTGATATGCTACCGGTCTTAGTTGCCGGAAACTGAACAAGCGACTGGAAACTTAAATGGTTGGAAATTAAACAAGTGGTATAGTTTGTTTGGTAACTGTAGACTTGGTAGATTATACTAATCTATTTTCCTGTTACGTTCAATATTATCATTAGAGCGGTGGTAGCCTTACGGTAATCTGTAACCCACATGTAATCCAGTAACGTCTGGTTTGAAAACGAGGCTCTTGGTTCTTACCAAACGCTGCACCCTGTGGCCGGCACTGCCGCCTTCGACTAGCAAAGCATCGTCTATTAGAATGCTTTCATTAGTATCATCATTTCCAGTCATTATACGCTCACTGATGAACATACAAGTTTTATCGGTATGTAGGTAACTTGGCAGTAACGTGTCGTCATTTTCGTCTGCGGGACCCCGATTGATTTCGTGACGACTGCAAGGGAGTAATAGAAAACATGTGAAACTTCTCAAAAAAAATTGTAATGGTTTTATTTTTTGAATGAAGTCAACAATTTAATTGAATTCGAGGATTCAACTTCAATTATAATTCTTCAAAGATACCTAGGTACTTTAAGAAAGCGTAAAGTTGTTTAAAACACGTCTTAATAATATAAGTGAAACATTCCCAGCAGGTTAGTATATAAGGGTATATACCGAGCTAAAAGAAAACGGAGGGTAATGTCAAAGAGCTGTATAAAAATATCCGTGTCGCTTTAAAGTGAGAGGGGGATTGCTCTTAAATAAAATAAGGCAGTTATGTAAATGAGTCCGTCGCTAGGACTTGGAGGTGCACTGGTTACAAAAAAGCCTTTGTTACCCGGTCCAAGTAAGAGTTTGGTGAGCGACCTAAGCGAAGAGTTCCATTTAGATAATTAAATACTAAGTAGTAAGTAGTTTGTAGTAAGGCTCTTGTTTGAATGCTCATTTTGGGTGTACTAGGTACCAACAATAGCTTAGCCTTTTTATGATGCCAAGAATCCTTCAAATTCTTAAGGTTCAGGCTGCACATGACTTATCTAGACAAGTTTTCTAGCGTAAGATGGTAATGACAGCGAAGCGTAAAGTTACAGTTTTTTAAAAAAAAAAAGAAAAAATTAGTTTCTGTGAACACAAGTACTCATTAGTCAACAATGCCACCCTAATCACTACACCAAAGGACTTTTACTTTTCACCTCTCTAGCCTGTATTTACGCCACTATAATGTTATTAGAATCATATAATTACATATTAACTAGCTAAAAACGGGTCTAATTCGCGCACAAACAAATATCAAAATATATAATTTTGACATACCTCGACGTTTCGACCGAGTTACATCGGCCGTGGTCACGAGAAGACTGGTGAATGCGGGTATCACCGTCCGGAGCGGCAGGTGTTGTTTCCAACTACCCGCGTTTGATCTTGCAAAACATAATCGTCACGACATACAACACTAACAGTATCCGAAGTCCCACTTGAACATAAGTTGCGCCGTACACACTTGCTAATAACTGGATTCCATGAACCAGACAACCTAAACCCATCTTCCCGATTGAAATTTCGGTACTTTTTGATTTCAATCGCTTCACGAACAATTCTAGGATAGAAATGACGATCAGTGGAAAGGATTTTCGGGTCATGTAATTCGATCCAATGGTTTGGTCCTGAATCAAGCAAGTGCTCGGCTATGGCAGACTTGTTCACCTGACGGTTCTTTACTGCTGCGATGTGCTCCTTCACTCTTTCCGCGATAGTACGCTTCGTCTGTCCGATGTAGGAGCTACCACAACTGCAATCAACTTTGTATACCCCCGGTGTCTGGAATGGTATCACATCCTTCGCCGTCCTAACTTGCTGTGCTACTTTGGATAACGGAGTATATACAGTCTTCATGGAGTATTTTCTCAGTACTGCTCCAATTTTGTCCGTTACCCCTTTCACATATGGCATGTATACCATTTGCCGGGCGACCTCAAAGTCAACCGCCTTCTTCGGGTATCTTCGTCTGGGCAACCTCTTCTCTACTTTGTATCCGTTCCATTTAAGCACCTTCTGAACATGCGACAACTCAGCCTGCAAATGCTCAGGGTCACACAAATCATGGGCACGGTCCACCAAAGAATTAACAACAGACCGTAAGTACCGATACCGATAAGCAGACGTTTCAGAAGACGGTGATCAACTTATCCAACACTGTGCTGGATGAAACTACACAGTTGATATTGGCGAAAGGGTTGAACTTTGCATTAACGCCGAGGCAAATTCCGTATGAAAACGTAATCAGCAACGTAGAAACGGCCATTATTCGCAACAAGGTACCACCTGTGGATGCTGAGGCTCTCAGGCAGGATGTTGCTGTAATTTTGAGAAAGGCTAAACTACCTAAAAGTAATATCACTATGGAAGAGCGTATGGCTCTTAACAATATTCGGAAAAATGAGGATATTTTGGTGTTAAGGGCTGATAAGGGCAACGCCACTGTAGTGATGGACTCGGCTGACTACGACGCTAAAGTGCAGAATTTGTTGAGTGATACCAACATTTACAAACCGGTGTCCTATAACCCGACCGCCCGAGTCACGCGACGCATACGTACCGTTATAAAGGACTATCAGGAACTATTCACGGAGGAAGATTATGAACGCCTGTACAAGCCCAAGATTGTGCAACCACCTAAGTTTTATGGTTTGCCTAAAGTACACAAACCGAACGTACCTCTGCGGCCCATTGTAAGTCAAATTGACTTACCAACTTATGATCTTGCGAAGTACGTAGCGGGTGTACTGCAGCCATTAGTTGGGAAGACATCTTCTTATGTGAAGGATTCGCGCCATTTCGTTG
This sequence comes from Hylaea fasciaria, assembly GCA_905147375.1. Lineage (NCBI taxonomy): Eukaryota > Metazoa > Arthropoda > Insecta > Lepidoptera > Geometridae > Hylaea > Hylaea fasciaria. Next base: position 7,979,829 of record LR990202.1, on the reverse strand, counting down.
AGATTGTCAAGAGCATAAGGCTGGAACCGAGTGATATTATGGTGAGTTTTGATGAGGAGTCACTCTTTACCAACGTTCCAGTTAAAGAATGCCTTGATGTAGTCAGAGAGAAGCTCAAAGATAATGGTATCTCGGAAAACTATATGGTTTTACTTCGTAACTGCCTGGACGGGAATTTCTTTTTGTATCGCGGGCAGTACTACATTCAGATAGATGGCGTTGCTATGGGCAGCCCAGTGGCACCGGTGTTAGCTAATATCTGGATGGAACATGTGGAGTCTGCATTAGTGCTGCAGTCGTCGACGGTAAGCTTGTGGAAGCGGTACGTTGACGATGTTTTCTGCATAGTAAAAGGAGGTCGGCAGGAAGTGGAACAAGTTCGACTTCTTCTGGAGTCCGTTCATCCGAAGATCAAATTTTCTTTTGAAATGGAAGTGGACAGAGCTCTGGCGTTTCTTGACGTGAAAATGATGGTGAGTCCGGATGGTTCCTTGGCGCACTCTGTATACAGAAAACCAACTCACACTGACAGATATCTGGATGCTTCTTCTCACCACCATCCCCACCACTTACGGTCTGTTGTTAATTCTTTGGTGGACCGTGCCCATGATTTGTGTGACCCTGAGCATTTGCAGGCTGAGTTGTCGCATGTTCAGAAGGTGCTTAAATGGAACGGATACAAAGTAGAGAAGAGGTTGCCCAGACGAAGATACCCGAAGAAGGCGGTTGACTTTGAGGTCGCCCGGCAAATGGTATACATGCCATATGTGAAAGGGGTAACGGACAAAATTGGAGCAGTACTGAGAAAATACTCCATGAAGACTGTATATACTCCGTTATCCAAAGTAGCACAGCAAGTTAGGACGGCGAAGGATGTGATACCATTCCAGACACCGGGGGTATACAAAGTTGATTGCAGTTGTGGTAGCTCCTACATCGGACAGACGAAGCGTACTATCGCGGAAAGAGTGAAGGAGCACATCGCAGCAGTAAAGAACCGTCAGGTGAACAAGTCTGCCATAGCCGAGCACTTGCTTGATTCAGGACCAAACCATTGGATCGAATTACATGACCCGAAAATCCTTTCCACTGATCGTCATTTCTATCCTAGAATTGTTCGTGAAGCGATTGAAATCAAAAAGTACCGAAATTTCAATCGGGAAGATGGGTTTAGGTTGTCTGGTTCATGGAATCCAGTTATTAGCAAGTGTGTACGGCGCAACTTATGTTCAAGTGGGACTTCGGATACTGTTAGTGTTGTATGTCGTGACGATTATGTTTTGCAAGATCAAACGCGGGTAGTTGGAAACAACACCTGCCGCTCCGGACGGTGATACCCGCATTCACCAGTCTTCTCGTGACCACGGCCGATGTAACTCGGTCGAAACGTCGAGGTATGTCAAAATTATATATTTTGATATTTGTTTGTGCGCGAATTAGACCCGTTTTTAGCTAGTTAATATGTTTCCTGTTCGCGAAAGTTTAAGAACTTCCATATAATTACATATTGAGGTATAATTCAAATGGGGGAAAATCTGTATGATTAATAGGTGTACGTATTCTGCTGGCAATTACTCTTGATGAGGTGGGTGGCGACGCATAACGTTCTAAAGGGGAAAACGATTTTTATTATGACAGGTGGAATTAAAACTTTAGCGGAGGGTGTATCTAGTTTTTTTTTAATCCATGTGAAAAATTAACCCAAGCATAAGTCTAAGGTACGGAAGGTCTAGCTTTATCTGGAAGTAAAGATTATAAGAACAACCCTTATTATTTTTCTAGGCCATTCCAATCAATTTCACATTTATTTATCTACGTTTGTACTAGACGTATAAAATTAATCTTATCTGCGTTATTTTACTAAGGTGTACGCTATCCATGAAGTAGTGCGTAAAATATTACCCCATTTATGTATATATTTTTAGGTGACTAAAATTACTCTAGAGTCTAGAGTAATTTTAGTCACCTAAAAATATTCGTAAATGGGGTAATATTTTATCTAGAGTCTAGACAAACTATTATAAAATTCGGTACTCCTAGCTGATGGAAATATACACAACACATCAAACTTCTGTTAATCACTAAGGAGATTCCTGTCTACATTCTGTCTTCGTTCAGACAGTTTTTCCCATTAGGCATTTAAAATTTAAACTCATTTGAACAACGGAAACTGACAAAGCTTATTTCGAAGATTTGACTAAGGTCTTTCTTTTCTGACACCGATTAAAAACTTTTTAAAATTATGACAAACAGTAATGAAAAATGTATGAGCTTGACTTGTAAGTAAAGCAAAAGATAAAAAAGTTTTCTTCACACACCGTGTGTGATCCTGTCATAACAAGTTATAGATTTTTTGTTTACATTGTAGCCGTTAAGTACGAGTATCATTGATGGCAGAAAAACAAAGAACATTAAACACACAAAAAAGACTCTCATTTTTCATTGATCTTAGGATACGAATAATGGTCTTGGGATATGATGATACCAGTTTTCTTGAGCGCTGGGGTGGCCATGGTTTTCTATTTGCTGCCATTTTAGTTCGTTATTCAAGCTCAATTTCGCTTGTTAACGAGTATTTTTCACGCTTTTTTTTAGATAGGAACACTAATTAAACAACTAACTAACTAATTACAGCTTCTATTGCCAAAATGAAATGCAAATACTTTACAGAGGCTCTTAGGATTATGAACATTGATTGTGGTACCTAGGTAAAAAAAATAATGACAGCGCCGTGACGTAAAAAATATTTCGAATAATTTGATTACATGTAATACTGAGTAGGTAGGTAAAAGTAGAACACAAAAAAAGTCACAGGGTCAAAAATGTGGTCAAGACACAGAATACTAAAAGTATCGCAGATGCCCACGACTCGTGGTCACTCTCTTAAGGACATCGTAGATCTCCAGTTGCACGTAATCGCTCGCTATTGCTCGAGATTGTGGCGTATTTATTTTTTATCCTGTTCTAGTAAATTATGGATAATTTCGCTGATACTGATTTCGAAAGCCATAAGTTAGCTTTAATGTCTTATTTTACTAGCCTTATCTGCTACGGGCTATAAATAAAACAAATGTTATTGGTTTACTAGAAAACCGGTGTTTTAGATGTCGAAAGGCTTGCGAGCTTTACAAGAAAATTAGGGAGCCAATCTTCTCCGTAGATACCTACCTATATTTCTTTAGTTTATAAAAAATAAACTGTTCAGTTACTTTTTTCTTGATTCGTTGAACTAATCCTAACAATAATAAAAATAAAATTTATAAAGAATATTACTAGAACGAAGTAGGTAAAGCGTTTACAGAACAAAAGCTTCCAACGTTTATGCAAATACTTCATGAAATTTGTCTTAGTAGTTACGTTAAAAAAGTAAACACATCCTCTTAATGGATTAAAGTAAAATTTAACCTGTGATCATGAAAGTGGCGTCGTGAAGAAGTAGTAGAGTCTGTGATAGAATGCAGCATCTACCTCTTCCCGAAACAAATTACTCAGATACTTAGTAGGTTACGAATTACACAACAAGCACTCAGGCAAAGTTTACTGCTAGTTTACATTTTATAGCTCCATTGAAGCTTAGCCTAGGAACTGGCAGTTTACGACGATAGTCAGACAATGCTAAATGCCTGTAATTAACTGTATGGCTTGCCTTATCCGAGTGGGAGACGAATCGGGCGAAATGATGATCGCGTAATTGTATGCAGTTATAATTTAGTATAATTTGTATTTACTGTGATTATGTACCTCTGTCTGAGATAAAAGCACGGAAAGTAGAAATTATTTTGTATACTGTACCAATTGACGCGACATACATTGTCTTGTAATTGTCATTTTTCCTGTGAAAAAAGTTTAATCACAAACGGTAATGTGGTCGTGAAGTTTCCTCTAATTTTCTAATTTCGGTGTAACTTTTTTATTTTATTATTTCTTATGAACCTTCTCCTGACACAATGAACAAACACAGCAAAAAGTATTAGCAAAATTGGTCCAGCCGTTCACATGTGATGCCGTGACCAAGGGAAATTGGGATTTATTTTTATAGATAGATATTTCAGAATACCTGCTGATTAGTACTTACCTATTAGAAAGAAATTAAAATGAATAATCTCTTTGGTCTTTGCCGGTCTGGAGAGCATGATCCAGTAATGAGGTTTCAGACTTCAATTGAATGAAAAAAATAAAAATGTATCGTACCTACCTAGTTATTCTTAGCTAATAAAAGAAGATTGTTAATATAAAAGGAGTTTGATTTTCCGACAATTCAGTATCTGAAGAAGGACAAAATAATATTATGTTAGACTAAATTAGGTTCCTGAGTTATAGGTTAGGTATATGTTAGTAGGATGTAACACAGGAGGGGCGGATACAACAATCTCGTTTTAGAATGCTGCGAGATACAGAGCTAATCCTTGGTAATTAGAAGCCATGGAGCGATGTTAGATACGCCGGACTTTGCCACAGTGCGCTTTTGTGTCTTCTCGGAGAAGGGAAAGTTTATTGCCTTACGATTTAGACACATGCAAAATTTTGATGTTTCTATATTTAGAGGACTTAATGCTAGAAAAATAAATACATATATACATGATAACCGAGCACAACGTGAAAAGTTTTTTGGTATCATAAGAAAATAAATAAGGGAGCATTGAGTATATTATGCCCCACAGCTTTTCAAGTTCTGCTTGAAATATAAGACAGGAATGATAATAGCTCTATTCCAGGGTTGAAAGGACATAGAAATGAGTCACTAAGAGTTTCGTCGTCGATCCCCCGATCGTAACATCAGACCTCTATCACCATAATACTTAGTATTGTCACTTACACCTACTATTGTCAGGCTTGCCAATAATTTAATTCACAATAGGAGCCAGATCTTTGTCATGCAAGATTAGAATAGTCTTCAACCCATCCAAGCTAAAATGACAATAGTGTCAAGACCAATACGTAAAAGAAAATGAAATTGCGGTTTGAAAAAGCTGCAGTTTGAAAGTTTCGTTCGATAGTTTCCTGTCTGCAGTGTTAATTACCTGTGACAGCCCCTTGTGAGGGAATATTAGAGCAGTAATGGGGGCAGGTGCATTGTTAAGTCAATGGTTTGCATGGGGATTGCTGATTTGCATACAATCATGAGGCTAATTCGTACAAAGTCCGTTGATTATTTGTATTGTGTTCCCTGTACTGTTGGTCTGTTACTGGAGTGTCTTATTGCAGTCTTCATTACTTCGACGGTGGATATTGCCTTAGGTTTCTCACATCTAGGTTCAATTGTAAAATAGCAGCTGAGCCCCTCCGTGTTGGAACATAAAACTATGGCTTGAATTCGATCAGCCCCATCTTTCTACTCAATCATAGTACTATAAGATTTGGCACTAAAAGAACTAGATGTTGTTACTGGGACTGATAGTTAATCGATTGCGTGGAAAATTTGGCACAACTCTCGATCCAGGCATTTCTGACCAAAGATGAACAAGTCTTGATTTAAAGAATCCACAGAATAATAATCGTCATCAGCTGATAACGTTCCCACTGCTGGGATAATTGGTTTTCTCTCTGACAGGGAGAAAAGTTGCGCACGATCACGATGCTAATCCAGAAGAATCACGTTATAATTTTGGCATTAAAATAACAAAGGGCTGTACCTACCGAGCCCACCACTGATTACTTCAAGGAATACAATGTCATTAAGACAAAAATACTTGCTCTTTTGCTCTGATTAAATCATCAACGACATTTATCCGAGTTTTTACGTCTCTCACTGCTCAATTATTACAGGATCACATTCTCTGGGCGTGTAGTTTGCTCGATTCCCTGCGCAAAACCGGGCACTGGTTATAATGACGAATGCATTAATATTAATCGAGGGGTCTGATTCTTTGATGGAATCTTACGGAGAGATATATGGAAAGGTTTTATTTCGGCATTTCTAATAAACAAACCGTCAACGTCAACAGTCAACAGATGTGGACCACAATATTCGATTATTTTATAATTATTAACGTACAAAATAAGGTTAAAATACTTCAGTTAAACTTGCGCATGACCCACTAGACAACTAGCGACATCTACACGAAAGGAGCCGAATAACTTTCTTTTTCACGAGTGACGATAGATGGCGACAGGTAGAATGTTTTTAAAATAGATTTTTATGTAAGTCACTGTCATTATTTTAGAAAATTGAATAGTTTTATGTAAGATTACTTTCATATCACTTATTAAACAACGCACTATCATAATTTTAAATGCAACTTGAATATAACTCTAAACAAACTACAGGGAGATATTAAACACTGCTTTACAACCCAAAGAAGAGACATAAAAACCAGGGGGTAAAAACTTTTAATAACGAGCTATTATAAATCGGGCAATTAACCGTGCTTTAGCACTCTAACGTGGACTTATGCCTCGCTTCCTAAGCTTTTAAATTAGACTATGGAGAGAAGAATAGAAATAATGTAGAACGGATCTTTACAATAGGACTTACTTTTTTGTAACATAGAATTGAATCGTGTCTTTTGATAACGGAGGTCAAGGCCTACTTTGAGTTGATACGCCAAATAAAGCATTGTAGTTGGTATCTTTTTAATGAAAAGAGTAAGTAGGTCTCAGAAATAGGTAAGCTATGTCACGGATTTATTTTTATAGTTTTCATCATCAACATTGGGCATCAAAATACTAATTAATTTCCATACTTTACCATTTCAGTTCGCACGGTTCTCCTTTTTCATTGCAGAGACATTTTAAATGCATTAATTATGAAATTTAGGAAAATAAAGTTGACTGACAATTTAGTCGTGATAAACGTACATAATAATTTTATAATATATTACATTGTATTTTTAACAATGATGATACAAACATAAGCGAATGCTAAACTCAACACAAAAACTAAAAACACAACGACCCTTCTACCATAATCCTACTATGAGGGTTGTTAAAAATTGCCCAGAGAATGTTAAAAGCGTAACGCCGGTGGATGTCGTCAGAGTTAATTACCCCTAACTGAGAGACTGCTTAATCATATTGAGTAGTGCTTATATGTTAAGTATAGTTAGCTCGAAATAGATTATTGTAAATGAAAAGAAAAACGTTATATAGACTCATCTGACTTCCTCTAGAAATGTCTGGTGGCAGTAAAGTAGCACAGTACATAAGCTCAGTCTTAATGTTATAAATGTGAATGATAGGGTTAGTGTTTGTTACTTCTACACGCCGCAAAGGCAAAAAATACATTTCCTGTGGTTATAGTCACCGCAGGTGAAACCACGGAGCGCAGCTTCTCGTATATTAATATAACAAGACAAGAAAGTGAGCTGAGTGCCTAACAGTGCCCTGAGTGTTGGTTTTGCGGCAAGTTAACGCGCTCGACATAGTACGCGGCGTGCGCTTTGTACGAAGATCCTGTACAGCGCAGCTACCGGCGCGTTTATGAACGAAAGATCTTTATACAAACCGCGCGTTGACGCGTACTATGTAAGGCAGTACCTACACCTAAAAATGACATTGCTACTCATAAAATTGGTTTGTCTTGAACCCTGAGAAACCAGAGAAAACCCATTTTAGTCAAATGTAGCTGTATTTAATAAACCCTATTAACCATCGATGTAACAAAACGTGTTCCCAGCGCGTTCAATCGTTCACATTTTCGCACCATTGAAGTGGTGATTAGTACTGTTGATTGGCGAATGCTCACTATTAATTTGTCAGTTCCCAATTTGACGTGTCTCGATAATTACTGAAACGTTGTGGTGAACCGAATGGGGCCTTGCGCACAGTTTGGCAAGTTTCATGGGCTATTAAATTGAATTGCTCATTGGTTGGTTACGAAGTATCTGTAAACTGTAAGACGAGATATACCTTCTTTTGTAACCGTTTGAGTATATTTCTCGTGATATTTCTCGCCAATATTTCTGGTAAACTAGTCTTAATGCGAGTCTGCGAAACAAAATCACTCGGTTCTATATTGTGAACTTTATATGACTTGATCAATTGGTCAAATTCACACATGAACCGCCTGATTTAACTTTTATAGGAACTTGCTTTTTTTGTAGGACATAGCTCTTAGGGTTTGTAAACTGAAGTGGCAATGGGCAGGCCACATCGCTTGTAGAACTGACGAGCGATTGGGAAGAAAGGTTCTAGAGTGACAACCACGGACTGGAAGACGCAGTGTAGGTAGGCCCTCCCACTAGATGGGCTGACGACATCAAAATAGTCGCAGGCAACCGGTGGATGCAAGTGGCATATTGTCGTTCAGTGTGGCTGTCTAAGGGGGTGGCCTATGTCCAAAATATCGTATATAAGTAGACAAAAGAGATCAATTCACCGGACTCAACAGTACTCACGTAATCAGGCCGCAGTACCTACTCCAATAATTACTATACTCTATGCACAGAATGTCACCCTATATTCGCTTATTAACACGGGCCATGCGGTTGCCAGTGCCAAGTTGGAGAGCCTCCAAGTGGTCTCCATCGGATTTGGCAAGATCACTGATGGGAGCAGATGTCACATATCCACCTGGAAGCTATACTGGACGGAGTAATAGCGTGAAATTGTGGTAACTGCATTCCATCAACTTTTTTACAAGTTTGTAAAAAAACCGGCCAAGTGCGTGTCGGACTCGCGCACTTAGGGTTTTGTATACCTTGTCTATAAGAATGGCAAACCACATTTGTTGCATAAGAGCCCCCTTAAATATTTATTTTAATCTATTTTTGTTGTTGTAGCGGCTACAGAAATGCATCAACAGTGAAAATTTCAACCGTCTCACTATCACGGTTCATGAGATACAGCCTGGTGATAGACGGACAGACAGACGGACGGACGGACAGTAGAGCCTTAGTAATAGGTTCCCGTTTTACCCTTTGGGTACGGAATCCTAAAAAGCTACGAGATTGATACTAGTGGCGATAGATGATTGTAAGGCTAGGTGCATAGCGGTGGAGATTATTATCAAAACCATAGTACAACTGTTGTTTGTATGATCGGTCATCGAGACCGCAGTGATGAGTGCGTACCCTTATACATGATTTACAAATAATGGGGTTTCGGTTGGGTAAATTAAGTTAATTAACCAATGAGCAAATGTTAACACGGGTGACACTGCAAAAGAAGAAAGATGTCTGTCATCAAGATCGTAAGTGCTGGCTCTGCCGTGTCTTTATAACCTTCACTTAGGAGTGTGAAGTGAAGTCCAACAACATCGTCTAAGTAAGTCAACCCAAGTTATCACAAAGTCCACCAAGTCTAAAATAAAAGTGTTCCGCAAAAAAATGCTACATGGTAACTACATAAATATTTACTCCTTAAGTAAAGTTCGCCATCTCATGTCATAAAGAACATTAGGTAATTTGCATAAGAAGTTAGAATGGCCAGGGATGAAAGCCTTGTGCCGCGTCTCGCATATGAATTACTTTTTATACGGGTAGGTATACGCTAATATTGACTGTTTTACTTACGGAGGGTGTCTCTGTGCTTTCTTTTCCTCAATTTACCAAAAATATAACCAGAAATTTGTCTTTGACATTTTTTGTTTAACTAATCCAAATGGCGACTTTATTATTTGTTTTATACGGCAATAGCTAGCGTTTGACTTCTGTTGCATCTGTCTGATCTTATTTCCCTGGTGAGTTAGTCAGGAGGAAAATAAATAATAATGATAATGAATAAAAAAAACCTACTACAAACAATGATTCAAAACTGATTTGGCAATTTAATCTTAAGTATTTTCTATGATACGACATGGCGTGTTTTATTTTTACTCCATGATAATATTTTACGAGACTTACCTACCAATTTCGAAATATATTTTATTCCTTAGACTTCATAGAATTCGTTAAATTTAAATATCGTCACTGGAAAGGCAAAATTACTTAACCGCCAAATTGGGCATATTGAGTTACATACAAATTCGGAATCAGTGATTTTTTCTGCATCGATCTATTTAGGCAGCATTGCAATCGAAGCACTTTAGTGGCGCTTCAGTAACCCGTCAAAAGGCAGGTTATTTTTTTTTCGATTACGGAAGTGACACTCTTTTCGATATTTTTCGTACGAGTGTTACTTATGTCATATTTACTTACTGTAGAAATGTGCCAATTTCCATTTAAGTAAATTTTACTTTCTGTTGTCTGGAAAATAATGTTATATTAGTAGTTTTGCTCGTTTTTGAATTTAATAATAACTTGGTTTAAGTAGTTTTGATTTACGTAAATTCGAATGAAGCTCGGCGTATAAAAAGAAATGCCTTATTATTTTTATCGAGTGAATGGCGTTTCAGTAATTTAGCCTAACTGTTATGGATCAGTTTGCAGGCTATAAGCACTTCGCTTTGCAGTTAAATTTCTGCAAAAGACACAAAAGTATTTTATCTTTTCTGTCCAAGTATATACTACCATCTCTTAAGTAAAAATATTAATCACAAAATTATTATTATTGATGAATAAGTATCGACTTGTTGGTACAAAATTGTACATGAACGCGCCCACGCAGGCGGTTAAGCCAGTCGGCCCCAGAGAGAGCTTTAGCGAAAGGACGTGTGTTTTTGCTGCCGCTGCTGCGTACAATTTGATCGAAAACAATGTGACAATGTAATAACGTTGTTTTAAATAGGTACCTAAGTAAGATAGGTAAGTATTTATGTTTCATTGATTATAGTACATTATAGAAAACATTATTATTAGATAGAAATAGAATAAAATGGTCAAAATAATTATGTCATACCTACCATCCGATTGTAAAATACCTACATTAATTTATAATGTTTTTCGTTATTACAATTAAGTTTGATTTGCAGCACTTACCAATAAAACCATACATAGATATTAATATAGGATAATAAAGATTAAGACTAGATTTTATAATAGCTGGTCTTGTTGGTGTGAAAACAAACCAATAGGTTTCTAACTAAAGGGCTGACGTAATAGGTATTTAACTAAACTGTAAACTATGTTCCATACGTCCCTTAAATTAAAGTTAGGCAATTTAGATTTTAAAAATAAGTAGGTACCTCATCTGTTTTAGAGAAGAAAAGGATGTAAATTAAAGAATGTATGTGCAGATGTCCAAAGAGCGGCATCTGAGAAGAAGAAAGCTTGGCTAGACTGGTTGGCTATGAAATCCAATCAAAGAATGCAAATGGCAACGAATTTGGATGTAAGCAAGGCAAGGAATGAATATAAAAGGTTAAAGGGTGTGGCAAAAGAAGCTGTGGAGAGGAAGAAAGAGAATGATAGAGATGAGTTTGATAGGAGGTTATCTGACGACTTTCAGAGTAACATAAAGTTTTTCTGGAAGTCCATAAGGACGGCCAGAGGTAATCATTCAACCTCGCAACTGGACAAAATCAGAAACCAGGATGGAAGTGTTGTGAGAGGAGAGGTATGCGTTCTAACAGATGGAAGGAATATTTTGAAAGTTTATTTGAAAAAGAGGATATGCATGTACCAGTGCCACCTGGAGACATATATGAAGATAGCGGTGAAAGTGATATCAGCATGGAAGAGATTATGAAAGCGTTGAAAAGTATGAAGTTAGGAAAGGCTGCTGGGTATGACAGGATTTCGGTCGAGATGCTGATAGCTGGACAGGGTGTGGTAGCGTGTCAGCTGTACCGCCTATTTAACCTTTGCTGGAGGAGCGGAATTGTACCAGGTGACTGGTGCAAAGCCGTCATCGTACCGCTTTATAAAGGAAAGAGGTCACAGCAGGACTGCAAAAACTACCGAGGCATTAGCTTGCTCAGTATCGTCGGCAAATTGTATGCAAAAGTTTTGATTACGAGAGTGACGGATGAAACTGATAAGAAAATATGGGATGTACAAGCGGGTTTCAGGAGAGGAATGGGAAGTATTTTCCTTGCGAAACATAGCCGAAAAATGTTTGGCCAAAAACTAAAAGGTCTATTGTGCATTCGTGGACTTGGAAAAGGCTTATGACAGAGTAGTGAGTGAGTGTGGTCAACATTGTCTATGTATGGAGTGCGCGGCAGTCTGATACGAGCATTGAAATCACTCTACGAGGGTTCCAGTGCTTGTGTCAGAATAAACGGAGCTGTCACAGACTGGTTTAGCATCGAAAAAGGTGTTAGGCAGGGGTGTGTGGCATCACCGGGCCTGTTCAATCTATTCATGGATAATTGTTTGACAGATTTGAAAGAGAGTATATTGTGTGGACTAAGAATGAATGATTTAACCGTCAAATGCCTCCTAAACGCTGATGATCAGGTTTTGTTAGCATCATCGGAGGAGGAGTTGCAAGCGATGGTTAATATTATGCATGATGCTTTGAAAAGTAAAGGGATGAAAGTGAATATAAGCAAGACGAAAATAATGGTTTTTGAAAGAGAAGAAAGAATGACAGTCTGTGAAGTTAAGATTTCAGAAGAGAGATTGGAACAAGTGGAAGAATTTGTGTACTTGGGATCAAAGTTTACAAGAGATGGTAAGAATGATAGTGATATTGAGCGAAGAGTGTTAGCAGGAAATCAAGTGAATGGGGCACTACATAAATTTGTGAGCAGTCAGAAAGTGTCCAAAAAGGCACGACTGGCTGTGCACAGGGGTGTAATGGTGCCTACGCTTATGTATGGTAGTGAATGCTGGGTATGGCAGAAGAAGCATGAAATTAAAATTAATGCTGTGGAAATGAGAAGTCTGAGAAGTATGATTGGAGTGACTCTGATGGACAAAGTGGAGAACAGCGTGATAAGGGAACGACGCGGAATGGTAGAAGATGTAATGACAAAAATAGAGAAAGGAATGCTTAGATGGTTTGGACATCTAGAGAGGATGGATGAAAGTAGATTTACGAAACAGATTTATGGATCTAGTGTGAGTGGACCAGACGGTAGGTGTCGACGTAGACGGACGTACCACGAGCAAATCGAAGACGTCTTAAGCAAAGGTCAAGTCAAGAGTACGCATAGCCGGAGAGCATGTATGAAGCAAGTCATGAAAGTAGAAGAAGCGAAAGAGGTGTGTCAGGATCGTAGTAGGTGGAAAGATGTAGTCTCTGCCTACCCCAACGGGAAAAAGGCGTGACTGTATGTATGTATGTATGTATGAGTACCTACGGGCTGGACGCATTTCGTGGTAGGTGCATGGTTTTTCATCTTAACCTGTTTTGGGACTTTTAAACTTTAAAAAAAGTCGTTCAGTTATATTGATAACAATTGTTACGTAATTTCCAAGCATCTAACTATTTTATTTTAGATTTCCGTATAATGGATAGCCGTCTTTTTAAATCAAATAAAGTCATCAGTATTTTTAATGTAGTTAATCAAAGTATCATTAATGTCTTACGTCGTTTATATCATCTATTATTACGACAAACTTACTGCAAAGAAATTGTGCTTAACTTTGTAAAGTTATCTGGTCACCCCTTAAGTCCTTGTGCTAGACATGTGAAAATGAAAATATGTCCAAGAAGTAATTTTACTTCACCAGCATAGCAGTATAGTTATATTATAAGAAATTTTGTCATACTCTCATTGCTTTATATTATGTGTTATCAGTAAGTTTAAATAACAAAGAAAGTTTAACTTCACGGCATTTAAGTAAATTTAACTTTCTCTGAAATGAGGTCACATTACTTATCCACCACTTATTTCCTAAAAGAGCCTTTATAGTATCATACAGGATATTAATAAAAATAAAACAATTAAAAAGGTTTACATATCAAGTTATTTGATCAAAATCGGATCATAAATTAAAAAGATATGATTTTTTTTATAAAAACAAAAAATTAAAATGGCTTTATCTCGAAATGGCTTTTTGGAGCTCCAGTAATTTTGCCTTTCCAGTGACGATATATTGTTAGTATTTTCAAATATTTATTTAGCACTTTCAATTATCTGTTCACACTGAATTGAAATAACAAACAATAAGTTATGAAAACCAAATTATGCTAAGCCGGAGTCTCATAGTGGGAATAGAATTGAATCTGCAGATCAGATTTGCGATACGAATTCAATTTGTACTTCCTTCTTTGTCAGCTTCTGTTTTAAATCAGTTCACCCTCGGCCGATTTTGATAATTCCGATTGCAATCGGCACTCACGCCCGCAGATATTTGTTGGGGAAGCGATAAAAATCTGTGAAAACAATATAAATTATTGCTTTGCTTTGCTGTGGGAAACTAATCGAAGTTGTGATTTATGACGGAAGGGTGCCGGTTTTGTGTCAGACTATTCGTAGACATGACGTCATGTACTTTTGTAAAACTCGTATTTTCATAATTATGGTTTATTCACAAAAAAACAAAAGGAAAAATAATTTTAAAAATAAGAATGAGCCACGTGTCAAATCCAAAATATCCTCAAATCTGGCTGAATTCACGTTTAAATATGGACACACTAACAATGTAACGGAACGTTATCATTTACAAACGTTATTTAAATAAATCAACAGATTATAAACGGCCCTAGATTAAATCTGGAGATTCCAATCGCCGTTTAAATTTCAACTTAGAACTAAAATTTACACATTACATGCCACGGCACACAACCTGCAGTTGTATTAAATTACAAAACAAAAGGACCTAGTTAATAAACACTAGCACAAATTTAAAGCAGTGGCGTAAATTAACGCGAAAAGCTTCCTTTTAAGGTGGAGTTCACAAACATTAGCGCGTGGCTAATCCCAAGTTAACTTTAATGTTGTAATAGTTAACTAAGGGTTAACCGTGGGTTTAGTGTTGGCATAGTGTTGGTGAACTCTGGCCTAAGCGATCTGATATCGCCTTTGTTTCGGGTCAAACGGCTACTTAACATACTCGGTCTAGTATTAGACTGGTACAGTCGAGGGAATTATCGCTTGGCTTGTAGTTGTAAGTCGTGTCATTCAGTTGTCATCTGGATGAATAGGTTGACACAAGGCAAAGGCGGGAATGTAACGCTTGAGTCAATAACTAGTTTCAGATTTTTTCAATTTTCTTATAAACCCATTAAGAAATACTTCATTCTAAGAATTGTTTTGGTGGATTGGATGTTTGAAGCTATTGTTGCTGATTTTATGCACTGATTGCATTTCTTTAAATATTTGTCAAACAAAAAAAACATTATTTAATTAGTCAGTTAATAATTTCCTGCAACGTACGTGCAAGTTATTAAAGGAATACTTCACGTGCTTCGTGCGGTGGTTCCGTGAAAATATTTGCCGTTGCATTTGCGATGGAAACATGAATACCAGCTGATAGGTCACTAGTACATTTCTCGTATGTTTAATGATGAAAAGGTTTTAATAGTTAATAAGTTATTAGTTATTTTACACTAGCAGCACCGGCGTGGACATTGACCCCAGAGTAATGCTTCGACTTTCTGAGTTTAAAAGCTTACCTTGTGTTATTTAATAGTCATAAAATATGTACTAGATATCAAAAATCAAAACCCGTTCACACGTTTCGGCCTTGAATCTAAGTAGTTAGCGGCAAACATCTAGCAATATAATCAGGGACATATAAATTTATATGACTTTACTATAATGCTAAGTAGGTAGTCAGGCCCCAAGACATTCTACAACACATTTGCATATAATTACTACTTATAAATCGACTAGCATAATGTGTATCACCCAAGTTGTCAACAACAGGTCTGTGATAACTTCATTGCTCGTATGCTTCATGAATAAAAATGGTCATAATACATTATGTTAAAACGACCATGACACAACGAGAACCTATCATTATTACATAGAAGGGGTATGATGTTTATGCAAAATTGGAACTAAACGATAATGTATGTATGTAAAAAATACAACATCAAATCTTCTTACATAATTTGATGATAAGCCGATGCTGTAGAGAAAATTCGGGGTTCGATTGCAGCGCAATGCTAATATTTCTGTGAACTACCATAGCTCTGAGCCGGAATATTTGTGTGACCATGATCTTATTCTTGATTCCCTTGATACAGAATATCCTAATTAATACTCATGGTCCATATAACTTATTAATATATTAAATTCTTTTTATACATTAAATTACCCGTCATTTACTCCAACTCTGTTAAAAATTGATCGTGTATCGTAACAGTTTATCCCATTATTAACATTGTAGGCTTCGCGCAATTCCATGTTTACACCATAAACATAATTATACATATACAATATACGTGTTACATTGCCGTACAGCATACAGCTTTCCCCCCCTACAATGTAGGGCTTTTGATCCCGTCATAGGCTTCAAACTCACGACTCCCTTGAATAGTGGAGGATTTCAACGGTTAAGCACAGTGCAGTAGTGTAATCCGGGATTAGTCCAACGTGTCATGTAGCCACGACACAGTCTGTAACTAATTGGAGTGGTTCTACTGATATACAAGTGGTTCCACTGATGTACAAGTGGTCGACACGGAACTGGACTTAGTTGGGACGTACAGGTGTACATTGTGTCTATACAGCTAGAGGCAAGGTAGCTGATAGAGTTAGGCATTGCGGATATCTATATATAAAATTGTATTTTTGTATAGGAAGAATATTTGAAGATGCCCCGTAGTTTATTATAGCATCGCTAGTAACGTCACGGAAAATGAAGTATGAATGACCACTATGAAATTCTTCATGGTTGAGAATTAATTAGCAACTTTTAAAATAAAGTGCAGCAAAATACTACCAAAATAGAAAATTTTATGTCTCTTTTTAACCAGTCAAACTTTACCAAGTTTTCAGGATATATATACTCGTATATAACAGGAGGAAATGAGATGTATACGGTACATACGAGTAAATTAAGTATGTATGTACGTATGTTTACATGCATACGTTAACGAGTTTTGCGGCTTTTAGGAACAAACTTGCTTCTTATGAAGAATTCGACGTTTTGGTAGGAATTAACTGTTACGGTAGACGGGCTTATACACAATTTTGGAGTAAAATTTAGATGATGGCTGGCTCTGAAGATTATTAGAGGTATTTTATGAAGGATGGGAAAAACATTAGGGTTTAAAGTTCATAATTGTAATCCCTAACTAACGACTAAATAAAATAGGATCAAAAAATATTTCAAGAGAAAGAATAAAGTTCTTAAAATAGTAAGGTTTGACATTTTTTCTGTTCACAATGTTACTAACAAGACGAAGAATGTAAAGAATGTAATGAACTAGAACTTTAATTAATCTTTGTTCAAAAACCTGGCAGATACATATAGAGCTGACCTCATGACTAATTTCATTCGCAGCTAAATGATCGAACGGCAAGTATTAGCCGTTCATTGTCTGCATTGCCGGCGCCCGACCATCGGCCACTCGGCCCATAGTTTAACACAGTATTTTAACTTTACAAAGCTTCCAAATTATGTCTGTGACTCATACAATATTATCAAAATACAAGCAACCCGTTCCAGCTACTGACAAAAGCTGCTAAACATTTGTAAGCTTTCAATTTACATTCCTAGTAAGCGCGCAGCCAAATTCTTACTGATTTCTATAGGTAATTGTTCCAAAAATAACTTTGAATGTTTTAAAGTCACATAATCCTGCAGCCATGAAGATAAGACAACATCTTTTTATATAGGTACCGTACGTTATGTAGTTTTATGAATTGTGCCAGATTGGATTGATTTTATAAAAACATTTGTTTTTTAACAATGCCCAATGTGAAGTTCACATTTCAACCAGTATAGGATACTGTGTTCATCACAACTCTGCGGCCGGACGGCACCATTTGTCACCCGACGTCGTTTGTCGTCCGTCGGGTACATAACTAATTGTGGCAGTAAATCGTCGCGCGCGCGACACGGTCGCGTCGACGCGTAGGGCGCGGAATGAACGAATGAGTGAATGACGCGTGCTGCTGACCATTTGGACGTTTTCGGAGATGATGATGTCGCCTTCCTTTGGTGCTGACATGTTATTGATAGCTGCTTCACATGCCCCATCCTGAAACATTTGTAAACGTACTAAAGTGACAATGACGTCAGGACTTGAAAACTGTGAAGCGCTTTACAGACTGTTACTAAATCGTCTTACTCTTCGTCATTTATATTGCCACTCTGGACGGCACTTTTCAAACCGTCATCCAGCTATGGAAATTTATCACCCTTTTAAATTTCAAAACAGAGTCTTAAAACTTGAATACTCGTTCATTCTGCACATTCTTGATCTCCTGTCTGAATCCGTATGAGCTCGGTTTGGTGATATGATCAATATGTATGAATATTATAAACTATGAATATAATAATATTTTAAATAGCTTTGACAATTAAACTATGGTGAAGACAAGTATGTATTTAGCACTGAATTTGGGCCAAAATAAACTCAACAGCGGAATCAGGCCATACGGTTCATAGAATCCTGATGTTTTAAAAACACGATTACTAATATTTAAATTATGACAGGAATTATTTGCTGGCTAGAGAATTGGGTGCTGAATATATTTGCAAACGTTCAGAAATAATTAAAGCAGCTCCAGAAGTGCGTAAGTCTTAAGCGCAGAGTGACTGATTTCATGGCACAGCATAGTGACTGAATGATCGAAATACTCATGCAGGATGGCATGACTTCCATAAACCAAAGTCACATCTTGAGAAATGGACATTGACACTCATCGCAAAGTACAAGGAGTAAATAAGCTGATGAAACACAAGCAACGATTCCAGAATACCGTGAAAGTGAATGATGTCCTCGCGAATGAATGGAATTGGATTAGTCTTAGGGAAATGCAGAGTAAGTATGAGTCAAAGTTGATAATACTATTTTTGCATCTATATGCAAGCATTCATCACATGAGTTTGATTTAAACTCCGTTTGCGACCGAGACAACTATTAGACCTCCCAGGCTTGTGAACTTCACAAACTTATAACTCATCCCAATATAGCGTCAATAACTCCTTATTCTAACATTTGCCTACACACAAAACATGACAACATTGTGTTCCAGTCACCCACACACTGTACCTTTTAAAGAGTACAGAAACTTGCATCTAAAAATGTATAAATGCTGATAGACTGCCGAACTTCAAACAAGAACAAAGTTATTGTTTGTACACTATCGCTTCGTAGTTAAATATCGGTGAGGGTTCCGCAAGTGGGTTGTTGCAAAAGAGCATTTACCGCTAAACAAAACAACTATACTGTGTACGTACACAAACAAGCCTAGCCTAAGGCTCGGATAACTCAAACAAACACAAGCCGCGTTAAAGAAGGCAAAGTTTGCCTTGTTCATGATACAGCGAAATGTAGCTGAATAGTCGACTGTAAAGTTACAAAAAGATCTAATTTTGAGTAGCTTTACGACGATGAGTATATTCCGGAATACTAAAGCGCAGTATTGCAAATTGTAATTTGAACTTGTTGAGCAGCTATTGGCTGCCACCGTATCAACACATTGCGAGCACAAATGAAATAAGTCTGTAATTCTGTATATTGCGAGTTTGTTAACTGTTTTCCAGCATGGTTTGCGCCCTAGTCACTAGTCACCCACACACAGTTCTTATAAAGTTGGGTTCGACGTTCACATAGTTTGACGTGTATTGTTTCGAGACAGGATCGTGGAATCGTGATAAATGATGCTCCATCGGTGGAGATTGACAAGCCTCTCCGGTTTTTGGTGTGTTAGTCTGAAAATGCATGATCATAAAATGTATAGTGTCACTACCTAGTTTAGTATCATTTTCCGACTATAGTTAATTTATTTTTGTCAGTATTAGTTAGAATTGCCTTAATAAATTTAAAATCGCAACGGAAATACTGATACAATACAAAATAACCTCCTTGCCAATATCTCATTGGAATTGCACCGCTTCAGCATAATGCAGTTAATTAAGCAACACAATCAGCCGTTACCAAAGGAACGCCCCAAACGTGGAATAAATTCTTGAGGGGCTGAAATCACTTCCACACTGTCTGTGGTGATAGCTAACAAACTTATACATACAGTTCCGATTAATCAAAATAAACCGTATGACTCAGAATTAACGCCTTAAATAGAGATACAAATGTAGTGCATAAAGTTTTGCTGCATGGGGTTTGACATCACTCCTCGAACGTTTAATTTTCTTTTAATCCCAAGTACTTCGATCCTTATCATTGGGGGGGTTGCCTCGTAACGAATTAAACGGATTGCATCGGTGTCGCAAATGAGGCTATTTTATTCCTCAGGAGAATTTGACAAAGGGGAAAGTGGGTAGCTATGCCAATATTTGGGTTTGCACTCGATAGAGCTATGATTGGGAGTCGATATTATAAAACCTGCAGCTAGGTTTAAAAAAAATGTAAAATAGAACTTCTGAGTGTCAGGAAATAAACAACTCATATTTTCAACGTTGACGAAATAAAACACTAGGGTTTTCTTGATATCATGAAAAGAAACTAACATAAAGCAAAACGCACGAGTAATGTGGATTTCGTTTTTACTCCTACAAAAGAGCTCGTTTCTACTGAAAGGTTCCTAATCCGCTAAAAGCACAGCTTATAAGAAAATTAACCAGGTTCACGTCCGAAGTCAATAAGAAGAGACCCGGGACGTAAAACAAAAATGCGATTTCAACCTTTCAGTGAGTAAAAGACACTTTGAAAGCGCTTCAAAGATAGCCTTCTGATAGTCTGCAGCGCTTTACGATTTGTGAACAAAAGCCAACAATCCATTGTTTATCGACGTAGCCCGGAGTGCAGTGTGTCGTCAAAGGCCTCAAGTTCCACTGTGCTGGGCTTACTATGTGTTACTTATTAGTTGGCGGTCGTTAACTGCATATAGTAGCGTTCTGGAGATGCAAGAATATTTTTGGACAATGTACTTATGCAGTCAGTGTTTTTATGTATTATTTGCTTACCCCAACGGCAGAAAGGCGTGACTGTGTTATACGTGTACTTATTTTTATGGGCAAGTGACGTCTCTATGCAACTGAACTAAATTTTTCCGAGTAATATAGATTCGTTGTTGAATAAATTATAACATTATAATTACAGAAATATAATAAGTTATTATACAGTAGGTATACAAAAAAGAAAATAAAACGATGTTACGTTCGAGAGTCTATAGATTTCGGGGAGATTTATAATACTCTCAGATATAAAGTGTTAACTAAATATTGGCTTTGAAAAGATTTTCATCAATGTCTGATTCCCATTAGCACAACAGCAAACAAAACAAACTCAGATCGAGTACACGAGATTGAATTGAAATCCGGTAGTAGGGGTAACGTCTCTATCGCGAACATCCTTGGAGCCTACAGTGTATTCTTTACTCTGTCTAAAGCTTTGCCATTAGGTACAGACTTGTTGTCTATATACCAAATGTTGACAAAACCTCAACTTGTTAACTTAATGCTAACTTGCTTGCTTTCGAATTGAAGTTGAGTCGTTTGAAACAAGTTTTTTAAAAGCATTGCCTAGATTGCGTGTCAAAAATATGAGAAGACTTCCAGCTAATTCCAGTTATTTGTAACTTTGAAAGTTAAGTATTGAACGTTCCAATGACATTTGCTGAAACTTGAGTTATGCGATTGAAAAATGTGTTAGTAAGTACTTACCATATTTTAAACTTATAAAGGCTTAGCAAATATAATAAGTTGTATACATCTCACGTGTAAATTTAAATAAGGTATAATATGTGATTTATTGACACCAACTGAAATGGTAAGACATATTCGAGGAATCTGTTTCTTGATGAAGTACGTTTTTATATGGTAGGTAAATGTAATATTTTTTATGACGGGAAGATTCTAAAGCGAAGCCGTTTACATCTGCTCTTACTACCGAATATTAAAGCGAAGGGTATTCGTATTCGCATCGTGTTTTATTATTCACAAAATATATTTCATTCGTTTCATCCCGTCCCTACAAGATGAAAGACCCAATTTCACATACAAGATAATTCGTTTGTAATGCAGTGCGTGTCTTTTCCTTAATACAACCAGTTAGCTTGAATCTATGGCAGATAAATGACATACAATAAAATAATTCTTAATAAAGACGACTAATGCAACGCGCGTGTTATGATCACATACAAGCCCCTTAGAACCTAACTAGAATTATTATGCCCTAATGTTAAAAACTACGTTATCTGTTTGAAAAATAAGAAACAAATGACAATCACAAATTATATAAATAGGTGACCACTGACCATGCGTCACCCTCTATATAGGTATCCATACTAATATTATAAATCTGAAAGTAACTCTGTTTATCTGTTTGTCTGTTTATCTGTTTATCTGTATATCTGTTTGTCTGTTTGTTTGTTACCTTTTCACGGCTAAACGGCTGAACCGATTTCGATGAAATTTGGTATAGGGGTAGATTGGACCTATGAGACGGACATAGGCTATCTTTTGTCTCAAAAAATAATCTCGAAGGGGATGAAATAGGGGTTGAAAGTTTGTATGGGGAATCCATAATTCCTCAAGTTAGGGATCTGAAAATTCTTATTTAGGCTTTTGGTAAGAAATAAATAAATACGGGTTTCAGCTTTTTTGCAAAATCATTCCTAAAGGGGGAAAAGCAAGGGGGTTGAAATTATGAGGTATTCTTTAGATGCACCCCCTACGGACCACAATAAACGGCTAAACGGATCGTAATTTAAATTGGAAAGTAATTAAGGGGGGAGAGTGCGATGGGAGGAGGGGGAGAAAGGGGGAAAGTGGGGTAAAGGGGAGAGTGGGGGGAAAGGGGGAGTAGATGGTAGAGTGAGGGGAGAAGAGGGTAGAGTGGGGAGAAAGAGAGGGGAGAGCGGGAAGAAAGTGGGAAGAGTGGGGGGAGAAAGCTGACAGAGTGGGGGGGAAAATAGGGGAGAGTGGGGTGAGAAAAAGGTTAGTGGGGGGAGAAAGAGGGGAGAGTGGGGGGAGAAAGCTGACAGAGTGGGGGGGGAAAAGAGGGGAGAGTGGGGGGAGAAATAGGGGAGAGTGGGGTGAGAAAGAGGGGAGAGTGGGGTGAGAAAGAGGGGAGAGTGGGGTGAGAAAGAGAGTAGAGTAGGGAGAAAGAGAGGGGAGAGTGGGGGGATAAAGAGGGGTGAGTGGGGGGAGAAAGAGGGGAGACTGGGGTGAGAAAGAGGGGAGAGTGGGGGAGAAAGAGGGGAGAGTGGGGGGAGAAAGAGGGGAGAGTTAGGGGAGAAAGAGGGGAGAGTGGGGGAGAAAGAGGGGAGAGTGGGGGGAGAAAGAGGGGAGAGTGGGGGGAGAAAGAGGGGAGAGTGGGGTGAGAAAAAGGGTAGAGTGGGGAGATAGAGAGGGGAGAGCGGGGAGAATGAGAGTATAGTGGGGGGAGAAAGAGGGGAGAGTGGGGGGAGAAAGAGGGAAGAGTGGGGGGAAGAGGGGAGAGTGGGGGGAGAAGGAGGGGAGAGTGGGTTGAGAAGGAGGGGAGAGTGGGTTGAGAAAGAGAGTAGAGTGGGGAGAAAGAGAGGGGAGAGTGGGTGAGAAAGAGGGGAGAGTGGGGTGAGAAAGAGGGGAGAGTGGGGTGAGAAAGAGTGTAGAGTGAATAGAAAGAGATGAGACAGTGGGGGGAGAAAGAGGGGAAAGTGGGGGGGGAGAAAAGGGGAGAGTGGGGGGAGAAAGAGGGGAGAGTGGGGGAGAAAGAGGGGAGAGTGGGGGGAGAAAGAGTGGAGAGTGGGAGTGAAAGAGGGGAGAGTGGGGCTAGAAGGAGGGGAGAGTGGGGGGAAATAGGTGAGAGAGATTGAGTGCGAAATATATAGAAATAGAGGGAGAGGGAGTGAGCGAAGGAGGGAAAGGAAGAGATATAGACGGAGAGGGTGAGGGAAATAAATATAATGGATGAGATGGGCAGGGAGAGGGAACGCAAGAGATTGAGAGTGGAGAGGGATATTAATGATAGAAAGATAGGGAAAGATATAGAGATATAGGGAGAGGGAAAGAGATGGAGGTAGAGGAAGAGAGTTAGAAAGAGCGAAAGAGGGAGAAAGATAGAAAAAGAGCTAGAGAGGGAGAAAGATAGAGGAAAAGGGAGAGAGAAAGAGACAGATATATTCTTACCTATAACTGTTCCCCGCGACATCAATTGATTTTCTAAACAGTTTACATTTTATATAAAAATGCGAACGAAGTTGCGGGTATCAGCTAGTCTACTTATAAATATACACTTTACAGTCTCTAAGAAAACTCTGCTGCTCTCAAAATATGCCGTAGATTAACATTGAAGTTTAGATCAAGTGGTCACGACGTGACTGGCTGGAATAGCAAGCACCTATAACAGTCAAGTAAAAATGAAATGCTGCAAAAAAAAAGTATTGTCAGAATGGAACTGCATGATCGCGAGCACGACACTTCCAGATTAAATCTGTACCGCAGATCTATTCCTAGAAAAGTACCCGTAACTGTTTTTAGTAGAGGTCTACTTTTCGCTACAACACAGTGCAAATTTTCTTTAAAAACAAATTACGATTTCACTCTAAACTGTATTTGAGGTGCACTGAAATGAACACGACCAAATGTGGAAAACACGAAAAACATAAAAATGCATGCAGACGCATAATTACTTGGTTATTTGAATGGAACGTCGACTTTGCGATTCAACTGCAGGAACAGTAGCGAATCTTAACAGTAGCAAAACTTCCGCGTTTTGGAGAACGGCCTACGTTATAAGCATATTATCGAGTTTCGTGAGACGTCGTCGATACAGAAGCATTGTGATAATATGCAATTGTGCATCACCTACGAACGTACAAGAGTTATGACAGTGTTTGTTTTGTGCTTTAATTGTATTACGCGTAGCATTTGCTACGAGATTATCACTGTACGAGCAACAATTTCAACCACAGAAGTGAATGTAATAATGTGCATTTCTCTCTACATTATTTGGGGCCACCTAATCATTTCTAGCTATAATCATCAAATATCCGTGTATCTGTCCACTAGTGAGCACGGATCTAGCCTCACTTTTGCGATGATTAATATCATATTAATCATCATCATGAGGTCATATTAATCACGGTGCCGGTCCTGATTGGAGGATTACCCTCCCCTTGAAACTATATTCGCGTATTCGTGCGGATGTTTCCTCACGATGTTTCCCTTCACCGAAAAGCGAGCGATAATTACACACATAATATTATGTTAAACTACAATTTCCCGGTTGCATACGTCCAGTAACATTGCAAAATGTCAGAAGTTTCTCTACTGCTGTCAGTGTACACTGTCACTAGCCGCGGGTCTAGCTTTGCATAAATATGTACGGTTCCAGACCACTGGCTTAGATGATTGCATTAAATGTGCATACAAAATGTGCGGGAGATCGGTCCGGGCGTAATCGATACCAGGAATTTCATTTTAAAGTCTTACAAAGGTAGCGTTAAAGCTGAACTTTGGGAAAGCTTGCCAATTCTCGTTGAAGCTCGGCATTATTCTTCTTACAAAGGGAGTTTTAATTTTAGATTAGAAAAACATAAAAACATGACCTGTGGCGTTTAAATCTACAATTGGAATTCCGTACCCTCGTTCTAATTGCCTACGATGAACACGTCTATATAATTATATGCTCAGTAATAAAAAAATATTGGTAGCAATCTTCTAAGCTAAATGAGTTCTAATATGAAACTTCGAATTAGATCAGTAATATAATTTCAGCCGTATTACTATCCAATCATGAAATTAGAAATTATTTTCAGCTAGCGAAAATTAGGCTCCAATGGGACAAAATTATGTTCGGATCCAAAATTAATTTTGAAATGAGCTCCTTTATTAGTTTTTGATTATGTAGTCATAATTTGTTATTAGGTACTATTAGAATTGCATAGGTATTTACTTATAATCAGGTATTTGATTATGATCTACACAACAAATATGTTTCCTTTCATCGAATAAAAAATAATATTTACAAAACATTCATATTGATTAGTTTGGCAAAATTACACATAATATTGCCTACTTATGTTTAAAATTTCCCATACCGTGTTTTTTTTTCAAGTATTGATTGTAAGATCGACATTTACCAATTGATTGTTAGACACCAATCTAGTTAATACTCATTCGGTATATTTTTATTTTCGTAGTAAACATTAACCTTTTAACTTACTAACTCTAGATCTTAGAATTAAAACCAGACACGCTACTAGAGGAAGTATGTATTGTCCCATCAAAGTTTCCTTTCAAACTTAAAAAGGAACCTTATTTGAACACAGTATACAGTATAAAATTGAACTCGTATAATATACGATTCATGCTCTTCATACAATTTACACGTGCTAAAATAATATTCTGAGAATCATTACATTCACAATACATGTCGTCAAAGTGTTTAGCAGTCGGCGCCGGGCGTCACCAAATGAAATATCACTTAATTAACACCAACTATCCCACTAAAGTTTTCTGTGACATTAATCTTTATTATCAAACATTTAAGGTTTACTTTCGTTTCAATAGATTATGGTGAGTATGGTTCATAAAGATCTACACGTGTCCCCAGATTCAGACTAATGCAGTGTATAAACTTATGATCTTTTGGAAACCTTTTTGATTATAAGTACCTACACGATACAAGATAACGATGTTAGATAAGAATAAATGTTGACAGAATATTCGAAACAATTCTGTCAATAGTAACATCTAAAGCTTTTTTTTAATACAATGAAGCACAGAATCGATATTGCACACACATTAACCTCTGACTTCTTCATAAAATTGCTGGATACTATGTCGTATGCGCAGTACCTAAACGCGCTAAGTATAGTAACCGTTCGAGTTTACGTACCGTTAACTACTACACTGTGGCAAGTGTAAATCAAATGGACCATGCCGGGACGGATAATCACCATTCCCCGTTTGACCCTCCCTTTGATCATGGGGGAATTTCGCGTTTTAATAATTGAAATTTAGTTTGCGACCATGTTCCAAGTATTATTGTGACGTTGTACATTTCCTGTATCTTAATTATAATACCGACCAAACATTTTTTTTAACATGGGCTCGGCTAGTTCGACTGAACGATATGAAACAAAGGGCGCTTGGTCATGGCGGTTAACCAGTAGCTTAGTAGATATTTTTAATAATTCAGTTTTTATTGAACAAATTTATTTCTAAATGCTAAAACTGAAACTAATTATTTGCCTGCAATCCTATAGTTTAGCCTTTCTAATAATAGATGCTGCAGGTTTGATTTGTCTTATTGGCATATTATCACCAACTCATTGGCAACTGAACATACCTATTAGTTGGAATACTGGTAAAAATTACAAACTTAATCTGCAATTATTAGACAACGTACAAAATATTGGTAGCATGTCCAGGTTAAGTCGCAATGCAAATTTTGTGCTAAATTATTATCACTGTTTTGCTCACGTGTTGTTCAACAAAGGCCTCTAGCAAAACCTTTTTACCGGACGAAGCAAACTATTCACCGTAAATTGCCTGCAAAAATAATAATTTAATTGGGAAAATTGCAGCCAATTTGCAACAATATACTTAATAGGCCGTAGCATGTGGCCACTAAAAGACTTAAATGGTTTTAAAAACTGACAGATGTTAAGCATTGATAACTTTGCACAAACTTTTTGACGAAGGTTGCGGCATTTTCCATTACCTACATTACATTGTACGTATGTATTGGTTGAGCACAGAATAAATAATACAATCTTATTATTATAAAAACTTTGAAAGTTTTTGTTATTTAAGTAATTTAATAGATAGGTACATGACGTATGTAAGCGATTGAACAAGAAAAATATTTCTGATACTGATACATAGATCAAGAATAATAAACGCTAAGCACGTTCTGTTCTGTTAAGTATTTGGTAATCAATCAATAAAAACATTTACAATGCTTAAGTGAGGATTTCAAACAATTAATAAAGCCAAAATAATAATATGGCAATAGATATAGACAAATTGTACTTATCTCCAGAGAGCTTCCATGGTATGCCAAAGCTGCAGATGCAGGTTCATGGCTTACCATCTGATTAGCAAAGTCATTACAATTGCCTTTGTGATTGAACGGGCACCTACTGATTTAAATCGTACCTACTCATAAAAATCTCATCTCCAAAACTAGGTTTGAACTAAAGAAAAAAAAATCCAACATTCTACCGTACGACTTTCCAACAACTTTGAAATAAAAACTCACCAAAAAGTCCTCATAAAGTCAAATGGCCGTAAAAGTACTAATGAAAGTAAGTGATTTGAAAGTCAAACATACTGTAGATCACGGCACGCGACGCCTGAGTATTATTGTAAATACGAATGATAGCCGAGTAAATGTTTGCCTAACGTATGGTAAGGAACGGTCACGCCTCTTAGTGCTCTGTCATCAATTAACTTGGATATTTAATAAACATGAGAAGAATTTTATGCATGGTTGGTTAAGAGTTACGTCGCAGACCAGGAACTAAGCACGTGCGATGCATCACACCAATTTGCAATGATGGTAACAGATTTTTTGGTAAATCGGTTTAACATGTTGATTTCTGATAATTACTTACCTAAATTAATACTACCTATAAATACTGTAAGTTAAATAAAATTAGTAAATTAGTAGTAAAAAGAAAATAGTAATAAATAATACTAAAAACGTATAAAACAATAAATATTATATATAATTTACTAAATATTTTTTTCCATTGGACTCCATCTTAACTCAGCTGGGCTCAAATGGAGGTATCATATAAGTTTTTCCAATGATTGTTCAGCCACCTTTCAACTTTTGTTTATCTCATAAGAATACCTACCTGACTAAGCTTTTCCATTACTCACTGGAAAAATCACCAGCTAGATGATTGACATTTCCCACTCCAGCGATTAGATGAAACTATCCTATATTCTCATGAAAGGCTTTTTGTATCTGTAGTGAGAATTACTAGTTTCATTTGATAATCGCAAAATACACACAAGCGCGGATGCTATCAGCCTTGGGGCTATGTTAGTAATGCGCCTGGGATTTGTTTATCACTTTGATAATTTTTAGGGACTTCCAATAACATCACATTTTTGATTGTTTTTTTAAAGGCTAGCCTCTGTAGTCTGCTAGTATCAGAGCTGTTCCTGATACCAACAAATGAAACTTTTATGACATTTCTTCTATTTACACATCATGTTGTTTATTTTGCCTTTTAGAACTGGGAAGGACAGGGAGCTACTGTACTGTTTAGATGGAGTGTACCGAGTTACGTGAGTTAGCGCGTTTCTGATATTGATGTAACCTTTACTGAACTATGATTGATAGTGCGCTATTGAATCGGGCGTTATCGAGGGATCACTATCTACAATGAGCTTATGACCGATTTGTTGGGATATTAGACATTTTTCCATCGTCTCGGGGCAGCCTTTGTTGGTGTCGGGGAAAATTGGGTTCCGCTAGAACCTTGTGAAAATGTGAAAGAATGTCTTGTGTTGGCTTATCAGAAGAGTATTGAATAAGGTTATGATGGATTTCTACGGAGCGCACCTATTTTTTTAAAGAACTTTGTAACTCTACTTTTTGAAAGAGTTACACTTATTTTGATAAATTAGTTTGTGGTTGAAAATAAGGATTTAAAAACAAAATAATTGATAACCTTATCATTTTTTCCTTGACGTTAATATGACATCCAAATTTGTATCTTCTGTGATCCGAATGTTCCAGAATTTAGAAGTACTATCATCTCACACGTTTTATCGTTCGTCGTAACTAACCAAACAAGAACAAGAAGTCCAAGAACACTAAGCCAGCCACCAACTGGCATCCTTCGCAGAACACTGTCAAAACATTTGTGCAAAAATAAAAGGCTCCGACCAATGTCAACACGCCACTTCAAGTGCCACAAGTGCTAAAGTAGCTTTAAGAAGCCACTACAGTTGACACTGGGTTGCCTCTCGGTTGACTTTAGGTTGACACAGTAACCAGTCTGTAATGATAGCTCATTACAGACATTAGCTCGTCCCACGGCCGACATCGCAAATATTGAATTTGCACTTCAAATCTGAACTGGAAACCTACAAACACTCGAGCTGTTACAGAGAGATTCGAGTATCATTCGAATTTTGCGCGAGATATTTTCTTACAATGTTATTTCTATGATTTCTCGTACAATAATAACTTTAGCGTGGAAGTGTGATAGGAATAAAACCTAGATTTTATCGTAGATTTAAAGCGAAAACAAACTTTGCGAACTTTCAAATTAAACCACGCTTAGATTGTTTACCTAACCTTTTTAAACACTTGTCGGTGTAATTACATTTTGTGTATATATTTTCTTTCAATTTATTTCGCCCATGATAACGAATCTCTTCTTTTTAATTAACGACGATTTATCGCTGAAACTACATTCCCTACTACATAAGCTTAGTCTAAGTAAGTATTTCTCAGGGTAATAAAAATTATATGCCTTCTATACTCGTATATGAGCCAACATTTGAACGTTCTAAGAACGAAACCAGGTTCAAAACCCGCTTTTTAAAGTGCAAATTGCGATCAATCTGAACTTTATCATGCTACTACTCGTAGAAGCGCCTCGCAGTTAAATTCTATCCCGCGGGAACCGTTAATTTTTACGGGGTAAAAAGTAACCTATGTCACCCGGGGATAGTGTAGCTTCCCAACAGTGAAATTATTTTTCAAATCGGTTCAGAAGCTTTGAAGCCTATTCAATGTAAACAAACAATCAAATCTTTCCTCTTTATAATATGTATTAGTACGGGTAAACTGTCCCAACAACAACGGTAAAACATGATTCCTGGTATCATTTTACACTTGCACACTATTTAGCTACTAAATCTGCCCAAATAACGTTAAGATAAGCATTTGAGACAAAACCAGGCGCCATTAATCATTTCGTTCTCATAAAGACCTACCGAATGTGGGCTGAATTAGCTCCAATCTTTTTTTTTATCTTGATACAGATACTTTTCATCCAAAATACGGTAAGGCAGAATCTACCGTATTGGTCCCATTCCACCTTCGCTCGCACCTTGTCACAATTCAAATAGTTGGATCTTTCTTCGATCAGTTCAAGATTAATGTAGAACTGATATTACGATAAAGTAATACAGTGTGTACATTAGTACCGTATTCTGGAGTTTCGTGAGGTTCAAACGTTTATACGATAAGCGCTATCTTAATGACGGCATAATTATGACCAACAACATTTCGGTGGATTTTAATAAAGCCTTTATTGGTAACAAAACACATTTTACCGTTCTGCGAGTTACCGTTTTATTGTGTGGACGGTAATTTGTTTTATCACTCAATCTACTAAGGTATTGTGGTAGATATTATGTCTACCGAAAGATTTTTAAGGTTTCATAATTGTTATGTTTGTAACAAATAAGTAAATGTTATAAATTGAATGGTGTGTTAATCTTACCGTATTTATCTTTTAGAAGATTTGCCATATTCCTGTGTTTTTTCAAATTGTGTGCACATTTCTAAAGTAGAGTCCAGACCACAGACGTAATAAAAATAATCCCCAGCTGCAAAACACGTAGATTCCTTGTAGAAATAAAAAAGAATATATTATATCACTCTGGCGATAAAACAGTGTTAATGGCAATAAACATCGTGTAACTTTAATTTGACCAGTCGTAAAAATTTGATACGTCTGTCGCAAGAGTGTATAAAACGCTTTATTTTTTGGGCTGATTTTGGTAATACTGATGACTATACTGGGTAAAGTCATTAAAATAATATTTATACTTTTAGTATTTATTGCTGATATAATTGGTTTAGGTATAGAGATGGTTGCTCAGTTTGTTTGAACAGCACGCACCTCCAGAAATGTGTGGTAGAAACCACTGTAGGTAGCTACCAAATACGTTGGTGAAGGAAAACCTTAATATTAAACCTTGGGAGTGTGGTATTTATGGCATTTTAGTGTCCACCAGGCTTGTTACAACCCTCAAACAGAGAGCCTGTTGGCAGGGGGGTTTTCAGGATATTGCAGGGGGGTTTTCAGGATATTGCAGGGGGGTTTTCAGGATATTTTCCTGTAGTAAATTGAGAGCTAGTTACCTATTTTAGGGTTTACCACATTGAACCGAGATTATGGTCAAACGCTTGGTACAATAACAACAAATAAATAAGTAGATATCAATATTTTTATTAGATACTGTTTGTTTTACAAAATGGTTCAAATATTTCCAGTAAATTTTTGTACCCAAAGCTATATTTACTCCAGGATTTATAGACTCCGTCCAACTCATAAAGATCCCATCGAACGATACTGCGACCACAAAAATGTGTATCCGCGTTGTTAGTCGCACTTCTAACCGATTCAATATCAATTGCTCTGCCACAGAATAAATTGTGATCACCGCAGAAACAACATTCTTATTTGATGCCGCCTCTACATTTAATTTCATGCCACAAATTCGTGCTGTGAACACGTGCCATAATATGCAAATTAAATAAATGGAAGTATTAGTAGCTTGCCAAATCATCGCGATTGTTCACGCCTGATTAGGACTCGACTATATTAGAAGAGCAATAGATATTATAGTGAACATACGAGTACAAGTAACGAGGACAATGCGTAAACTTGCTTGAAAGGAAGAGATGATAATATATTGGAGATGTCTACCTACATTGTTAACTATGAGACGTTTTTAATTTAAAGTAGCCACACTATGATTTCTCCTGTATCGTGAGTACTGTTTACAGACATATCATTTCACATATACATATACCTAACACCCACATCTTTTGTATTAAATTTGTAATCTCCAAATTTTCGACATAATTTAACACGGCGCCATAATCCATACCTACATCACGCCTAGTTAGTCACACTTCTCATTCAATATCAAAGGCGCCTCCGGGCCCACATCTAAGCGTAGATCTGGTCCATTGTTAACCTTTTTGTGGCCGATGCGGTGCTAATTTTATTGATTCTGTAACCGATTTCTGAGAATGGATTTCTGATATCTGTTTTGCAAATAGACAGCTTAGATTTTACGGGTTGATGCTGATATGGTTGGATTAAACCGTTTTTATTATTAGTTCGACGTTTACTTCACAATGTTTAGTACTACCTACTAATATGTTGAATTGTTAAGTAATCAATTATGGGTAAAATAGGCTAAAATCATTTAAAGTTACTTTGATCTTGTATTATATCTTACGCTTGATATAGTTTTATATAATTATAATGTTATGAATAAATATTTTTTTGCTACGGTTTGTTACAATAGAGTCTCATGACTAACCATGAGTT
Organism: Hylaea fasciaria; assembly: GCA_905147375.1. NCBI lineage: Eukaryota > Metazoa > Arthropoda > Insecta > Lepidoptera > Geometridae > Hylaea > Hylaea fasciaria. Next base: position 7,946,786 of record LR990202.1, on the reverse strand, counting down.
GGTTATGATTCTCGTAATTTTAGACGCAGTGTATTTGGTATTTATTTGAACAGACTTATTCCACTTCTTGAAAAGGGGTTTCCACCAACTGAACACAAGTGGTTGGACACGTGTTAAGTAGCTAAAAATTTCAAATCTCGTGATATCCAATTAAAATCAAATATATTACAACCTTCAATCACTACGAACAAAGTCGATCATCACCAATTATTTGGAAATATCATATTTCTATTTTCAACAAATAAGTAAAAAGCGGCCGGGCCACTTTTTACTACAAAATTACACCAATCAAATTCCATAAAACCGGCCGTCCAATCATTGCACCAGCCACTTGAAATTTATAGCTTCTCTCAACGAAATATTTTAATACATCAACTCTTCAAATTCAACGAATAAAACAAAATCGTCCAGTGTATTATTAACATTTCAATAGAGATTTATTGTATTTGTTTCATGAGACTTGTTAACAAGTGGGTCCATATGGAGGTCCATAAAAATAATTGCTCAGAAATTTTGCCTTAGGAGGTGGGACCACCCGTCTGAGAACGATGTTTGAGATGAGATTTGGGTTAGGTCATTAATTTACTGATCATTTTATGAGACAGGTACAAATTTAATAATAATATGGATTTTTTTAGCTTTTAGCAAAAATCTTTTATAAATCACTAGTTCCGACTTGTAACTGAATTAATAACTCACGATTCCAATTACTGCAAAAAATATTAAAAAATAAATGCTTTTATTTACTTTCTCTAATAGATACCTCATTGTTTTACCTATTTAGAACAGTGTAGGTACTTCTTACAAATAATTTGAATAAAAATGTAAGTTTAACTACTAGTGGTGCCATCTTTTAAAAACTGGTTGCAACTCTTGCACACACACTAAGCCAAGACTTATGGGATTGGAGTTTCCTATAAGACACGCCATGGAATGGACAAACTTTTTATTTGGTTTAGGGTTAGGTACCTACAGAACTTTTGAGTTAGGATTAGTTAAGTATTTCAGGTGTAAAAGTTGATAGTAAACATACAGGCTTTTTTTTTCAACAAATCTCTGATGGTGTTACTTTAAACTGAAACAATGTAAAAATCAGACTAAAAATATATTAAAAATCAAAGAAGAGCTAATAAAATATCTGTACCTATCTATGCAAACAAACACTAATCCCACTGCACAAAAACTTTCCGCAAATGTAAAACAAACGCCGAGACTGTTTTCCATAATAATATAATATATTTAATTACTCCACCCAGACCAAATACAAAATTAAAAACTCACAATATTTTTCGCAGTCCGACAGAAACTGCGCATCCGAAACGTAGCAAGTACGTGAGAAGTGAGCGAAGTTTGAATTAAATTAACTTAAATAGCACCGAAGTGACCTAAAGAATAATTTAACTGTGGCTCTCTGTTGCTAATGAAGAATAGTGCCCTCCCGACGCCTGTTTGCGATGAACTTACCCCATTAAGATATTATAACCTTGGGTCTTGCTCTGTTGCGAATTCTAAGGAGCGAAATGAGAGATTTTAAAGACACATTTGCGAGGACATGGTTCGTCTTGGAAGTTAGAGCTCTTTGGTGCTGCTGTCAGCAAAGTTGTTGAAAAAACATCAGTCTTCTTTTATAATTTAATTATATACATACTTTATTGGCATGGTAAATGCGAACGTGTTATTTGTCCTTCTTTTACGCGTCAACAAATTGATGTGATTTGTTTTTGTAGAGATAGAGAAAGGACTTGAAAGGCTATTCTACTGATGTATTTCATAAAAAAATAAGAGAGATGAATACATTCTATAATAAATTGTTATATATAATAAAGTAACCTACGTATCATAAAACCCAAAATAAACCAAATTAACACTATCCATTGTTTTACATGCAAAACAAAATTCACCAATGGAAACTTGATTAGGTACCCTTAATTTATCACGTATCAAAATCGAAACTATTGCTCACATTTCAAACTCAACATAAATAACTGTGAAATTTCAGCAGCAATAACTCATTGGGACAGCACACCGCGTACAAGCTCGATTTGACTGTCGAAACAAACAATTATAAATCGTTTATCACAATAAATATCGTAAATCCATACAATCTCTAGTTTCAACGTTACCGCGATACATATAAATCATTCTGTTATCTAACAGATAGAAAATAATTAGAAGTTGTTTAATTATTCTGGTTTTTGTATTATTAAGATAATGTTCCAATTGGAATGGAATTTATTGGCTTTTTGTGGGTGATAGCGGCTTTTTAATGTTTCAATTTCCAATGTTTTGTTGAGTTGAGATATTAGTATTATGTTTCAACGTGTGCTTTGTCAATGAGTGATTTAAATAATTATCATTGCGTAGAAAGAACTTTTGCCGTTGATATTTTTTATACTTGGAATATTTTTATGAGTAAGAAGGCTAATTATGGTTTCATCATATAAAGTAAAAAAAACTTTGAATTACCAAATAGTATTTGTACGAAATCTCTTTATTAAATTTTGAAGCTTTAATGCCGGTTAAACAAACTTCTTACTTTGAAATAGCTAATCTTAACAAAGTTTATTTAGCATTTTCTTAGATTGACATCATCTTCATTATTTATTCCACGCTAATAGCCTCAACGAAACTTTCAGACATACCTGTCCTTCCCTTATTCTAACTTAATCCCACCTTATTTGCAAACTCATTAACAGCAGCCTCCAACTTGTCAAGGTAAACACCCGCAGAATACTAAACCCCAAGTTAAATAGTCACTTCGCGCCCAGAAGGGTCAGAGCTTTAACATAATTTCATGCCTTCCTTTACGACGTGTAACAAGACGCTTCTAATTTAGCCATTGAGTCCACTTGTGTCCCTCGCGTTCTTGATCATTCTCGGATTCATCTGAGATCCGGTTCAAAGGAAATTTGGGATGCAGTCATCTGATACGAGTGTGCTGGCAACTCTACTTGGGGCTTCGTGAGATCCTTGCTACCTATTCTCAAGGACGCCTTAATAACAATAATGGAACATGATAATATACTTATTAAATTGTAAGGAATGGTTATAAAATTTGCTTAAATAACGAATAAAACTGTATTGAACGAATTTCATGGTGTTAAACTGGTTTTTTTCGGGCATGTATTATATTAGCCAATATATTTAAATCATTTACCTGTTATTTTAGCTGTTGTTGTTGAAAGTTTTTAGTACCAACTATAAATGAAGATTATTTGAATTACCACTGCCAGTTGTAAATGCTAATACAAAAGCACACCATTTAGTGTAGATAATTGCGTTTGCAACAGTACTTAGAAGTTTATTTCTATCATTAGCTCAAACGATTATTAAGTAATCTGCGGTCAAACAACAATTACCTTCAGCGCAGCCCTGCACTGTCTCTATGTACTTTTAATTACGAAAGCAAATGGCAGCAAACAGGTCAACAGTTCAAACAGGGTTGTCATTAGCCGCCAATCACGATAATTTATTCAGGATGTCATTTGGCGATGCGTGTTCGGGACATGCGGGGGCACGAGTATCGATTTTAGTTAGATGCACTATTAAATTTAGATTTTATTTGTTTTATTTTTAGAAACAGTTGAAAAGTAGTTTTGATTCAATCTCTCTATCCCTTCCTGTCTATCACGGAGTTTATTTGTGTTTGCTTGTTTATTCACTTTATAAGTCGTGTAACTGGAAAAATATTATGTACTTATTTATTGCCTGCACTAAATTAAAACTTATTCCTTTATTATATACGTTTCCTGAAATATATTGTGTACTTACTAAATTGTTTAGTTATTCTATACAAATATTAATTAATCAATTAATCGTACTCCGGTCGGATGATCTTAAGAGGACAAATTAAGATACATAATGTAATAAATACTATTACATCAAACTCATGAAAAGCTTAAAAAATAATGATCCTATATTTTTCCTACAATATTTTACCCCCTCGCCCTTCTTTGTTTTGCATTCGGCATCAAATTATTATAACAAACAATAGCAAACACTTTAATAACTCTTTACGACCGTCAAGTCAAGTTACTAAATTCAATTTCTTTCTACAACGGCTGGCGATTGTTTAAACATTACCTCAGATAAAATAATACAAGTACAATTGTTTTTACTGTTTGGAGTCAATATGGTTGGGGAAGTTGAAAGGATTTATTTGAATCGTTTATGTGGATTTTAGTAATGCATTGAGAGGTGCATTATCGCGGTATCATCTCTGATTAAATGCCAATCTCGGATGAGGTAGTGGCGTCTTCAGATGTCTGAGCTTGTTAAGCCACCCAAGGGCCTCTGACAAATGGCTTAACGACTGCTTAAATCGAGATCAACTGAGACCGACGGCTCGACGTCAAAAACGTCCCTGCGGTCAAAAGTTCGAAGTGTTTGGGTTGCAGAGCGCATAAATTATTTGATTAATTATTACCAGCCATCTCTGCTCTGTCTATCTATAAACTTAATAACAAGTCTGATTATGGTCTAAAATTAGTTTATCTATATTAGTGTTGCTAATAAATGTCTATCCTCACTAAATATTCATGTGTTCTCTTCTAAGAAATCTGTCTATTTACAACCATTCTTATTTCGCAAAAAGTTAATTCTACACTTGCCAAAGGATGAGTCCAACAAGTTGACTCAAGCGCATTGATTAATTGAACAGTGTACGGACGAAGTATTGGACGAGATCAAATGCCAATTTAGATTAGGCGTGGAGAACGCATTCTGCAAGTTGCCGCGGCTGTAAACGGACCACAAAAAGTTGTTGGCAATTTTGTGAACATAACGGGGTTTCCCTTTGTCTACAACAGTATCCCGAGAGTAGAAAGAGAAAATCAAAAACCTTTCTCTCTAACACACATTGCGGCAAATTATATTTTCATCAGAATAATCAAAATAATGAAGTATTTGAAGTTCAAGCCAAGAAAATTTGTGGGATAAACGAGAATATTTCGTAAAAAAATTTTGACTTTGGTATTTGTTTTTGTTTTCTACCGGCTGAGATTTTGCAGCCCGTCTGGTGGAACCTTTAAGTCACATATCTTGTTTCAGTCTCAGTCGCCGCACTAACTTATCACACTCTAAATAAATACAAGCGCGGTTAACGAAGTGCCGAAGGAAAGTTAAAAGCGTCTGGTAAGGAAGGAAGTTCTTACCATTGGTTTATGTTGGATAGTCTTGCTCGAGATTAAGTTTAGTGAGAAATAAGTGAGTTTTTTAATAACTTACAACTTACAGCAAAAAGTATTTCTACCCCAACTGTGTAAACTTTTATGATGATAAAGTAAGTAATCTTAATTTGCTCTGGCTTAACGTGGTGACATAAATATGTATAATAGTATTATTGAAAACAAATTTACCATACAGTAAAACAATTATTTATAAAGTAAGTTAATCAATAATTTGCCCCACTCAATTATTAACTTAATTATTTCAAAACAATGTTGTAACATTGGGTTTGGGTTGGCTTTCTGGTTTGTGTGGTAACAGCACTGAATGTATTAATGTTAACGAAGCGCTCGCCACTTCATTAAATCATATCTGACCGAGCGACTAAAAATGTTGGTAGTTCCGACAAATAGTTATTTTTAAACCCCGGTTTCCTTATTTCAACTTTGACTTTAAATAGTTCATTTATATTTTGATGATCTAGGTTAGCGAAGTGTTTTTGGTTGCATTGTATTAGGCCAGAAAAGTCAAATGATTTTGATCATTTCAGAACATCTTTCTACTTGTAATATTTATCGTGTTTATTAACGAGCCCTGTTTAAACAGTTCTAACTCATTAGCATTAAGTTGTCGTATATTAATGACAATTTTATTTCTGTTCCTAACCAACTTCCGACGAAATGTTTGTGAATTCATTAAAATTTCTCTCAGGACAAATGATTGAGAACACCATTTGTATTATGACATCATTGCTTTAAATCTCGTGCTTTATCATTTTAAATGACATCAAGTGCTTTGTTTTCGGTTCATTAACCTCATAAAGCGACGATGTAGGTACTCTAATTGAATATCGCTTGAGTTTCGTCTTTAACAAGAGTAACAGGACCAACAAGTCTTGACTTCGCACGCTGATTGTTCGAAGGAATCTTCAAGTTAAATGATTTGACCCTGTGTTTCACTCTCTCATTCTTAGCTGTATCAATAGCATACACTCCGTTTCTTCTTTTGACACTAATCTTATGAGAATGAAAATCATACAAGCTTACGTAAGCTGTCATCGATATGTTTTACTGTGGCCTACCTACTTTAATATTTTGAGTCAAGTTTTCATCGTCACTGTTTATAATCCACGTCCAATCTGAATTACGTTAAGCCAATATTATATCCCGCATGATCTCCGTTACATTTCTGAGTTGTTATCTTAACAACTACCATTGTTATTCAGCCTTGGCATCATTCTGTATGCATAACACAATATTAATAACAGAGTGTATTTTGAATTTCACAATTCGGTTTATTTATGTTGGAATTGGAAGATGGTCTTGTGAAAATAGTTGTAGCACTTGACGCTAAAGATTCGCTATTATATTGCTCGTTAGTGCATTGATTGATACTATTGAAATGATAGTTGTCACGTTTTCTTTTTTGAATAGGTCGTATTTAGTATCAAAATGGATGTCATTATGCGCATTCATGCCATCACAGCGTGTTGTGCTCATGTCAACTACTGTATTATGTTCGATTTATTCAGCCTTGGCACGATTTGAATATTAACGTATTGGTATGATTTCAACATCAATCATCGCTATCATTGTCTGTTTATGATACTATTTATGCTATAGAAGAAATTAAAGTATCTTGCGTCTTTACAACCTCGTTCTCATGTAACGTTATCATCAGAAATTATTTAAAGTTCTCCTTATCGCGGCGATGACAGATAAAAAGATGCTATCTCATAGTTTCGGTTTACTGCTTAATTAATGTTTACTGTGGCATAAAAAGCCGACATTTGGACAATCGAGATACGGCGAATCTGTGATGGTGTAACGCCGTATATTGGACCGGTATATCGTAAACATAATCATAGAAACTATAAATTTAATAGTCTCATTTATACGTAATAAAACCAACTATAAAGTTTCAATGTGGTGTCTCACGCACGGTTTTTGAGTCAATGAGCTAAATCGGCTACAATTGAATCCATAGATTTGACGGCACCGTGAAGAATCGGTCAGAGTCATGTTACAAAAGATTACGTCCGTCTGTAGTTGATCCGCCTTGAGTGCATGACTGTGGGCTTGGGTAATAAATTCCAACTTGCGGGTCACATGCTTTTTACGCCTTGCAATGTATAGTATAATATATTTCTTGCTTTATTCTGTAACATCGCGGTCATCTCTTTGTAATTCATTGTTATTGTTAAATTTGAAGTCTTGCGTCAAGCATGTGTCAAGCTAAAATCAGAATACTTATACCAGCTATTTTCATGCAATGAAATTTGAATTCATTCAGTTATTGAGTCTTATTATATTTCTATCAGAATGTATTTAATTTACATGTGGAAAAGGTCTGAAAGCTCTACGATTATTGTAGTAATATTCGGTGTGTATGAAACCAAAGGCATTACAATATTATTGTAGTATTATTATACAGTATTGGTTAGTTTTAATTAAGCTTGATGCACGTCGACGCAATTTATAAAATATTTTATCTAAAGATTACACAGCACTTGTGCAAGTTTTCTGGAACGTTTATCAATTGTTTGTTACTTTTTCTATCTGAATCGTAAGAAACTTGTGAATCTGCCTTCAATGAAGTCGCTAGGTACTGTTGTTTAATACATAAATAAACTTCACAAGACACAGTTAAAACTCTAAGAAATCATTTTACAAACTCGGTTTATGTTTGAAAGCAGTTAGAAGCGTCAAAGGCATGGGCTGGCGCGTGGCCGGCAACCACTCGTGCTCGTCTCGTTTGGTGGTAACCGCAGAATTATGCGCTTGAGCGCCTTGTAATGAGACGAGGGTGGGCAGGCTGGATGGCAACGATGGATATTCTCTTATTTATAAAGAAAATTGAACTATAGAACTAAAGTTTAAGACTTAGCTCTCAGGGGTTGTAAGCTGAAATGGCAATTGGCAGGCCACATCGCTCGTAGAACTGGTAACCGATGGCGAAGAAAGGTTCTAGAGTGGCGACTACGGATTGGAAGATGCAGTGTAGGTAGGCCTCCCACTAGATAGGCCGCCGACATCAAACGACTCGCAAGTAACTGGTGGATGCAAGTGGCAAATTGTCGTTCGGTGTGGCGGTCTAAGGGGTCTACGTTCAGCAGTGGACGTCTTCAGGCTGATGATGATGATGAAAGAAAGTTTGGATTGGTCCTCCTACGCGGCTGCACCCCGTAGGACCTGAGCCAATGATCCCTCTACCTTTCGGCCAGATCCGTGCATGAATTCGCGCCAGAACATCCAAACAGCATAAAGAGTACTGGGCAAGTATAAAAGATTGTAGGCAGTCAAAGGAAGCTTTTCCGGACCTCAGTCCGAGATTCTCCCGCAAACTCCTAAATCTCAAACGGGACAAGCTCCGGCATGTAGTCGGTATAGTCACCGGTCATTGCCTATTAAACAAACACCTACTTACTATAGGTGTCACGGACAGCCCCTTATGCAGAGGATGCATGGAGGCAGAAGAAACGGCCGCGCACGTGCTCCTTGAGTGCGAAGGCGTGGCGTCACAAAGGGCGCAGTTCCTGGGCGCACCGGGAACCCTGCAGGAGGCCTGCACTGATATCTGCAAGCTGCTCGCCTTCCTGGAGGATATCGGATGGCTGAACTAACAATCGCCACCCGACATCACGCAAAAAGGGCCGACCATTCGGCCTAGTTGCGGAAAAGAAGCCCGTTCACCAAGTACCAAGTAAGTACCTCCTACGCGGCGATTTAACACAAAGTTCTTTATCACAACCTCAATTTCATATGTACACGGAAGTAACCTATATGGGCTATAAACTGACATTTTTTTATTGAATAAAGTGTAGCGCGGGATTGCAACAGCGTGCATTTTATTAATGGCATTTTTTTATAACTATATACACAATGTACTGGCAGACACGATTTCAGTGAATAAAGAACGATAATTCTAATGGTTGTATCCTGCTCTTAGACCGTAGCATGGTTTCCATACAAAGTGGGTGCAGAGAAACGGTTGAGATCAAAAACACAGACCGCAAATGAGTTTCGGAATCAACTGGGAAGGTACACCTTTCTTTGTACAGTGATTATAGCAAATTGCGAGTAACGGATGCCACGATCTTGTTAAGGTGCAAATATAACTAAAATCGTGTATGTAGAATTGTAGAGCCGCGACTCATCTGTAAACTTAAAGTACAGATTCGTAGAAGACTATTTATTACAATATAATATAAATAAATTATACCACATTATTCCTAAATCAGCACAAACGTTAAGTTAGATTTTAATTTTTCGGTATCTACAGACCTTCTTTTTTATTCTGAATCAAATAACAAGAAGTTAAAATTTGTTTAGCATATTTGATTCTACTTTTCTATTCCAAATAGACATAATACTACGAAATATATTACAGCGAAAATTATTAAAATGAGGAGTACTAATAAACTTTGATTAGATTAATTCTATCTACGTACTAGTTAGATTTATATAATATATTAGCTAGATTAATTCACTGTACTTACATTAACACTTGTTATGTAAATATTTTATTACGACCTTGTTTCTTGCCAACACGCCTCTACCAAAATCGCTTACATTGTTGTGTCACATACACGAGCTGTCGTTCCAATCGAGTCACCGTCAAGTCATGTTAAATCTATCGAATGAGAAACTCGATAGTCCAAGCGATCGGGTAACCGGCCCGACGGGGCCTGCGTAAACGGTAGCAGAGATCGGGTGACGGACGCACCCCCCGTCGCGATACTGTATTAGTTTTCTTCTCAAAATTTTACTTTTCCAAGATATCTCTCGATTCGACACTTGCGATGCCCTTTCATGCCGGCAGGGGTCCGAAATCGGTGGAGTGTCAAATCGGAGTTTATCAAATTGGTGCGAATTTGAAATTCAATATTAAAGGTCTAACGCCTTTGTTTTGACATGGCGTTTTGGTTAATCTGATGGATTGGAGCTGACATTGTGCTGATGTTTTGACCACCAATTGGACAACGAATTTGAGATTTGAAAAATAGCATGTTTTGATTGTTAAGACTGGCAAAAACAAAGTTAATACCCAAGGCTTCAAGTTACCTACCCTTAATTCAGATAATAAAGTATTTAAAACTTACATTCAAAATCCGGATCCGGATCTATTAGTAAAAATTCACGTAGACAACAATTACTCCAATAAAAAACGAAATTCAATTAACCACGCCTGATTGCATGCTTAAACAAAAGTAAAGGTATATAATAATGATATTATTATTCATTAATTCTTGATCTCTCTCTACATAATTACTGGGTATATAAGCTCTACTTATACACCAAGGTTTATAATCAACAGTTTGTTAGCTCTCCTGACCGCAGGCCGCATTTACCCCCGGCTTCCTCTTGTTAATGATGTCATAAAAAATACAGCCGCTTAGAACCTTTGCGTCTGCAAAAAAACTGAGGCATTTCCTCTTGATGCGTTGACGCGTAAAATTGCTGTTGCCTGCTGGATATTAAATTGTATTGTTATAGATGCATACAACACTTGCTATGAATTTACATAAAGACATTCTAACTAAGTATATAATTATGATAATAAGTGAATACTTATTTAAAAGATTTGATAACCTCTTTAATTCATAATACATAATAGGTAATATAAAAACAAAATTAAAACTAAAACTAAACATATATAAAACTAATCTAATAGGCCGCTACCAATGGGCAATATTCCCAAAATGCTGGCTGCATTGCCACGTTGTATGGCAATACTCATATCGTCTTGAGATAGGAAATGATGAAATGTTTTATTTAACGATAGATCTACTGTTATGTTTTTTTTATAAGTTAATACTCGCAGCGGTCTCAGGCCTATTCTTTCATATAGAGGTAGTGGACGCCACGAGATGATGACAACGAGAGTCAGTGGATATATAGGTATAAAAAAGTCTTAAGATCCTTTAATTTTGAAATTCTTGAGGTTTCGAACTGGTCACTGTTGCACTGTGACCCACACATTTTACCTTTAGGTCACTTAGTACCTCTCCTAAAACATGTCAGTGGATAGGCACTAAAAATGAAACAGGTTACCTACTTAAAAAAAAACTGTATTTAACCAATAGCATAACAAACATCAAATTTTAATATCCTGTAACCGATCCCTAAAGATTCGAAAAACAAAATGGTGTAACAGAAAAATAATTCAAGCAGTCATCTTCTAAGGAATTTAACTTACCCGGAGATGACCTAGACGCTAATAAGAATTTATTGTTTATTGAACAGGCTAAAAAAGGAAAAGTACAGGAATCGTAAGCTACCTAAGCGCTCAAATCTAATTTTAGTCATATATTAAAATGAAATGAGTTTAAGTCGATTTTTACTGCCACGCTTTTGACACTAAGTGAATTAAATTCTTATAAGCCGATGTTGTCTAATATATTGCCACAAGAATAGTCTAAAAGGCATATTATACGTTTGCCTTATTCTTAAGGAATTTCTGTGATTAATGATCCAATTGTCTAAGGAATTATAATGGAAGTTATTTTAAGTTTCTCGACGATGAGTGTATCGGGAGAAATGTACAAACGTAATAAAAATTGAAAGTTTCAATGTCTTTTTTGTGACACTAAATAATTATCATATAAAAATACACGATTTTCAGAATTATGCAGTCTACAAAATTAAAAAATAATGAAGTAAAATCTTGTTTTGCTCTCTCAAATTCCGTTGTTGACTAAAAATACGCAAACAAAGCAATATATCGAAATAAAAATATCATCAATTCTCGATATCTCCCTTCCATTTTGTATTTGACATGTGACTAAGTTCATATTAAAACTGATTCGGCCCTGCCTGAGTACCTACAAAGGGGTGATTCTTCCGGATGTTGCATTTGTCGTAATGCTCAGATGCATCTGCATCCTGCTACAGTCAGATCTAATTTGATTTCATTATTTTTTTTATTTACAGATATTTTGTACAGACTTGGTGTCTTTATACAGCCTACTTTTAAAACCAGTTCGTTTTGTTTCTCGTATTAGGGTCCACAATATTTCTTGTACAGCTACAGCGTGAGACAATTTTAAAAATATTTTTTATCCCGTTGCTAAATATAGCATGACTGCAATAGCGCTTTAATAGCTCTCAGATTTAAAAGAAAGACTTGTATAAGCTAGCCCTGCCAATAATGGTATACACGGAATTCTTCCCCCGTCTAGACGATTCGTTCCAGTCAAGCGCGGCGAAAGCTCGACGTGCGTCAAGTCCAAGCCACGCGCTTGAACTTCCATTGGATTACCAGGCACTGTGACAACCCTATTTACAAATAATCATTGAAAATAAACCTTATATGAAAGATATAAGGGTCAGGATATAACTTATATTTCTAGTGTGGGAGAAAGTTTACTAGTACAAAATTAGGATGCAAAGAAAGATTTATGGTGAAATTTGCGTAGGGATTGTGAAGCATATTTGTAACAGCAGATAAAACGTAATTAGTTGGACTAATAAAGCATTCGCTTAGGCAATTTTTCAATGATGAGGGGGCAACGGTAAACAAAGTTAACAAAGCGTGGCTTAGAGGAGTCCAATTATCTATGTAACAATGTAGGTTTTCGTACATATCTATGAAATATATTTTGGAGAAGAAAACATGCTGCCTTTTAGTAGACTTGTTCGTTTATTGAAAGAGAATATTTTAAATACGCAGACGCTCTATTCTTATTAGAATAATAATTCATTATAAAGTTTGATATCTGCGATGAAAATTCGTACTTTTTTTTATAATTTCGTAAATTGTTTCTATAACGAGAGGTGTAGAGCAAATTCTATTTTTACTGTATTTTTGTGGATCTTGTAATTTTCAAAAGTAAACAAACTCCCTTTGGTGTTATCACAACAATAAACCTTATGTGTAAAAGATAGTAATTTATCAGACCAAACAATGGCCGAATTAAGTAATCCGCAAAGTGGACCGGAAAAGGGTCCAATTAAAGCATCGCCTTTTGATTCGGGTGGATATTTATTTTTCGCAGCCCGACCTCTGATGCCCATAGGGGTCCGACCCACAAGACAGACGCACCATGCGTAGCGATTCGATTAGGGTGAAATGTTAGGGAGAAATCTGACGATGCAACAAAACAGGACCTACATTTTTTACTCTTAAGTCCATTACCACAAGGTTCAGTATAAAATCCGAAAAATATTGCAAATCAAAAGTTCAGTCGGTATGTCATTTCATTTCATACGCAACGCTCCTAAAATAGATCGGTGACGAGTGCCCTCACAGAGTACCATTTCGGAAAATGGAATTGCTAGGGGCGTCATTCCGGCGTCTTTTTATGACATTTTTAAGGCACTATTACGAAACATGTCACGAGAGAATAAAGCAAGAAAACATAAGGAGAGTAAAAGCAAAATTATGTCGGTTGAACAATCGAGTGCTTGTAGAACGAACTATTGGAAATTGTGTCATAGTACGTAACAAAGAGGTCTAACAGGACGTTGATAATTTTAGAGATTAAGGACGAATAGAGGGTAATGGTGCCAATTTGTGTTTAAGAGCTGCTGCAAAGGCTATTAGTGTGGTACACATGGGTGCATTCTATGCTCTCGATTTTGACAACTCCAAACGTCGTCGTGAGATGGCGCCACGGATAACGGAACGTATGTCACGACAAAGCATGTGAATGTTGCTGCGAACATTGTTTGTAAGTTTGTAACCAATAACATTGTGCAAATCTCCGTCGCTTCTAGAAGTTGGAAATATGTTGATACGTTTTGTTCATGGCAGTCGTGATTGGGATAAATTGTTTATTTAGCAAGGCAACTAGTAAAACACGTTGAAATGTTGGTAGTGTTTTGATGCATTCATAACACCACGGTAGCCTGAATCACATGTTTTGTTCACATACTTATCTTTAACAATTTCTTATCAGTTGTACAATCAAATGTTTTATTATTCACATCAAACTATTTTTCTACTTACACAATTCACATCTCTATTATTATTTTGTTCATAAAGGTGCATCCCGCAGTCAAATAGCAGATTAGAGGGTTATCAACGGGTCGATCTCTAGTTTTCGAGAGTTGAATACGAAAAATGAATTTGTTTGCTACGAATTGAATCGAAATGAAATGAACGGTTCCCCTAAAAAGTGAAATAGGGAGCATAGGAACGATATAGCGAGGACTGCCAGTAGGACATATCAGGACAAATCAGACTTCGTCATCGGGTTTTTATTGTGATTTCAACACAAAATCAAAATTTACTAGTATTATAGAAATTATTTAAGTATCAAACATATCTATCTGCGAGTGGCTTTGGCATGGCATGAAAACTTAGGCGTTTGAATGAAGATTATGTACTGCCTGTAATGTACCGAGTAGAGAGTGAAGCAAAAATAAAGATGGGAGCCCCTTATCTAGATGTAGAAATGTTGAGTATTGTGGATTGTAATGAAGGAAGGGGGAACGTGAAAGGGATACGGTTCGACCCGCCCCACTTCAAAATAATTGAAGTTAAATTTGTTCATTTAAATTAGGTACGCCTTAATGATACAAAGGGTATGCAAACAATTTTCTGAATAGTGAGTTGTGTCGGTAGTTCTACTATTGTTGAAAACGTTATTGGAATGAGTTACAATGCCATTGATACGTCTAGTTGGTGAATTAATTATGTCACCATACCTACTTATTCCTACAGTAAATTCATTGATTCGCCTACCCGCTTTGGGTATGCATGCAAGTATTAGAAGATGTACTATTTATGAGATATAATGAAATTAAAACATCGGAATTATTAGATGGCTTGTGAATTATGAAGGGGTCCAAATTAAAACCATATCCTAACTCTACCTATTATGCAAAGTTGAAAACGAGATAATTGAATCAGAATTGGACACGGCTTGATACACTGTGTGGACAATTAAAGTCATCCCATTGCAATGGACAATGTTCAATTGCTATGGAAATGGCATATTGATAAAGAATAACAGTTTTTTTTATTTATGTTAACTTGTTTTCTTTCATCCAATAAAAAACTTTTACTCTAAATACAATCCAAAAAAAAACTAAGTTTTGAGTTGTTTTATATTTTTTTAGTTATTGTCTATTCTATAATTACTCCATCGGTCCATAAGCCTATCGGACATTGTAACATTCTTGATTTACAAACTCTAGGTTAGAGAACAGCAATTTCATTTTTTTTACTAAGTTCCAGAATTATAGTTAACAGCCCTATGTTTTATGTAACATGCAAATAAAAGCCAAAACAAAAACTTTCTCATTGTTTCGCTGACGGCACTTGCTAGATCATTGTCATACCTATAATTCATGTTCCCACGGATGACAACTTAAGTGCACCCCGGAACGTTATTACTGTAGAAAGTCTGCCGGAGTCACGTCTGCCTCAGTTTGCATCTCATACTTTCCCACTATCTGGCTTCAGAGCATCTGTCACGTTACCTGATATGGGTTGCAATAGTGCAAAACAAGTCATTAGGTCAGGAGAATTTTACAATGAACTTGATATTATATTCGCATCTCTGCATTCAGAATTCGTTTAGATGGAAAAAAGTATGACTAAATGTCTATCACCATTCTATTGTCAAAGGATTTTGCACACGTGTAGGCGTGTGACCGAAATCACAAAAACATCCCTAAATTTTGCTCAAATGCGCAACTCGTTGCATCATTCGGTTGTCATTCATAAATCCAGGTACCTACACTTGAAGGTAAAGTGAAAGTGTGATTTTGGTGACAATTAAACTATTTCCCATGTCAATCAAGCATGGGAATGTTACGCAAAATTAGAGTTCCAAGCAAAATATTCGATTGTCACAAAGCTAATTGCTCATTTGGTCAGGTGGCTCCCACGTTGTTTGGAACAGGTGACGACGCTTGCTGGCCAGATACGCAAAACAAAAGCCTTGGACCATTCACCTGCCGCACAAATCTGACATACGACACTGTGCTGCATCAGATGCTATTGTTTATGGACAGCTTGCGTGCCCACGTTAATCTGTAGGCTAAATATGCTTCGATTATTAGCACTCTATAATTTATTACGGTTTCACATTTTGTAAGGCGCAATTGGTTGTCATTATCTCTCGTCTTTTCTCTATCGGCTCATCATGCTTTTAAATGTATCGTCGATATATATTCAAGTAATACCGAACAGTAATAATATAATAATTATGTAGATTATAAGAATATGTGCGTTCTACGATAAAATGAGCGTCAGTTAGACTTTTGGTGCTTTTAAAATGTATTAAGCATAGTGACCTCGGGCGACAATCCTTTAATGGTTTTGCTCATACATAAATTTGTAGAGCGTGACCGAGCTAAACAAACTGCTGCCCAGAAATAATTAACGATGCTCCACCTCTATTTTACGGTTGGCGTCTAAAAAAGTTATTAACAAATTAGAAAAATGTTCTACATCGTAGACACCTGCAGGCGAGGGTGTGTTTATCATTCTATGTTTATCTTTGGTGATTGGAAGGTTTATAAATTAATAATCTTTGATTTGAAGTCGAAAAAATATGAGCAAAGCTAGAGTGAATTGAGGAAAATCTGCGATTTTAGTTTTATTATAAAATTATGAATGCCCTCTTCTATTATAAGATGGTCATATTACCTGCGTAGATAAGTACAGTCAAAATGTTAGTATGAGGAAAGTTTAGTAGTACGTTAGTAGCAAAATTCTGATATACGTACTCGTAATCGCAGTTGACTTTGAGAAGAATAAGGTATAATAAAAACTATTTCTATCGAATTATTCAATTAAAATTCCTTCAATTGTGAGCAACACTTATTGTCAAATTGTTTAAGTGAGGAACTTTTCTATAAAGTCATTGCGGTGGGCGTCACGAAGTTAAATAATTTAAACAAAGCTCTTAGATTCGATGATGCAGCACATTTGAATTCAATCTTAGTTTTTATTTTATAAAAGGAGCTGGGACTTACAAACAGTCAATTAAATTATTGATGTAGTGTTGAGCTAAGTTTTTTTTGGTTAAGGCACAAATTAATTCTCATTTTGCGCTCAATGTGATCAAATTATCAAGTTATTTTAAATCCAACATGCAATTAATTTGTACATACAATGTGTTTAGTTTCAGTCCATGCAATTGCCTATGTTTCAAACTAAACAAATGCCGAAAAGTAAGTTGAATTAAAATTAAACACTTTACTTACATGTATTAACACAAAAGAAAGACAATGTATAAAAAAAGTAGATAATTATTATATAATGATATTCCATGCTATAAATCATAACGAAAATATTGTAGTAGGTATATTATTATGTAAGTACAAATTAAAATACCCCTAACGTCAATTTTAATTACGAGGTAAAAGAGCAACCCTCCATTCCCTCTGAAAATAGCATCTCTTACAAGTAACTACCTGAGTTTCTCAATCATCAATTACTTTTAGCAAACACGCGTATTCTCTAGTCAAAAAGGTGTGCTTTCAAAGCATCCTGTAGTCTTTTTAATTCACTGTTTGATCTTCGTGCTACCGATATCAAAGCCACCCCCAGGGTGGAATATAATCGCAATTCCAGTATGGAAACTACCGCAGCGGTTTTGAATTTACCTCCACTTTGCTAAATATTTGTGTGAACCACAGGTATTTGCTCTGGGCCTCAAATTATGTGGCCTCGTAATGCCTGATTCCGTATACATGATAATCCTATTTACTTAATAGCTTAATTCATACACCAAACCACCCATCCAACCACCCAACCACCTCTCGTTATTTTTTTCTTAGCACGATTATCTGGCTGGAGCAATAAGAACGCCCGTTGTGATACTAACTTTTAAGTCTATGTATTGTTCTAACTTAAAATTTTCTTCGTTACGTAGGGGTTTAATAGAGAGTTTACCTATCATATCGCACTTTCTGTGTGTGGAATTACTGTTCACATTTTGTAATACCAAAGCGAGTTGATGTTCATACTGCGTGCATTCTTTATTGAAGCTCACTTGAGCTAATCTTGTAAAACCTGTGTATTTTTAAGAAGCCATTTACAACCCCTGTTTCAGTTTAGAAGTCCTTTTTTAAATGTAAATTTTTAAGCATTTAAGTAGCTTGAGCTTCACTGATACATTTTTGAAGAAGTGGCTCGTTGGAGATTAAAAACTAGGGGATGTTCATGTACTCATTTTGTTTACAGTACCGTGCTATAGGTACTAATGAGATTTTTCACTACGAACAAATTTAGTTAGCTCTTTTAGTCGCCAAACCGTACCAGGGATATAAAGTAAGTATTACATATCTAATAATATCTATGTTACAGTTTTTCTTAATCAAAAATAATTTGCTATCTACAATAATAATTCTTCCCAGTATGACGATTATTTAAAACAAAGCATCAGCCACCCGCAGAGTACTTCCCATGATCACCAAACTAATTTACTATTAATGGCTAAACAGAATCGATGGATCCCTAGAGTGGTACCCGTACCTTTATTATAACACTATAATATGTACAGGGGCCATTTTATTGCTGGCCTATCTTGAATGATGGTGCCCTTTCGAGACGTGTGAAATTTATGAAAAGGCTTTATAGAAGGGATAGGTAAATAATGCAGGATTTTAATAGTGGCGATAACAGCTTGGTTAAGAAATTTTTCTTGAGGCAATGATGGTTATAGGTAGATCTAGATACATAATTTTGTTGTCCTAATCAAATTGTAGGTAGAGGAGGTGTCTAATACATAATAATATAAAAACATACTAGGCAAATTATTTAATACTGGAAACTATAATATCATTGTCTTGGTAACTGTTGAGGTTTTGTGGTGGTTGTTTTTTAATTCAATAGTACTAATTTTATTCTTATGACTACATATTCATCGAACAACATAGTTTTCAAGTCATCACTATTTGAATCTATAGTCAGTAAGATACCTGATTAGTGTAAATTAAAGTCGATTAAGTACTTGATTTATATTAGGTAATTGATTTATATTAGATTTATTTAGATTAGCAGTATATTGCAAGATTTATTACCTCATATTTGCTAACATATTATACAGGTGTATCGTAAACAATTTGTATATAAATCTACCTCTAAGACCACCACCAAAAAATACTCATTTTTACACTATCTTCTTTCTATCTACTACTAACATTTAGCTGCATCAGTGAGATAAACCTACCATTACATACACGCCCAATCATTTCCTTCATCACACCAATCCGTAAATATGAAGCCTCACACAAACAAGGCAGCAAGTGAAACGTCTCGACTGTGTATTTGTAAGTCAAACTGCATAACGGCACGGCCGAGGTAAGTGCTAGAGCCAACAACATCAATACACTCTTAGTGCGTTGGAACTGATAATGCCACCTAGTGTGTTGGCCGGGTGTGGAGCTATGAAGATGATAATATATGTAGAGAGGTAAAGTTTGATGTACGAGTTGTGAATTTAATCAAATAACATCGCCTCGGCGCATCGATAATTGCTTGAAAAGTGCAGGTGTTGCTGTTTACCACCAGGCAGCCCGTCAGCTTGTATGCCGCCTAAGTTTTTTCTACAAATAGTTGCTAAGTAAAGGTGGTGTCAAATGTCAGGTTAACTGTAACACCTAAGAATGTCGTATCATTTACCTTCCTACTTCTGGACACTTCACCTTCATGATTGCGTCTGTACTTCTACTATTAGTACAGTGCGAAAGAATCCTGAGATTTGCTTCGCATGTGAACGTTACTTCCGTTTCTCGTACAAACTAAAAAGTCACCAAGTTTGCACCTTTGCACCAACCTACTCAAAATATGCGGCAGTGCAAGTTATTAAACTAACTCAGGTCTAGCACACACAAGGGCCTCATTCCGGTAAGTGGAAAAATATTATAACGGAAAGTTTAGTTGCTGCTTTTAATATGCTTTGGGTTCTTTGATCGTGCAGCTGCTATTTTTAGTTTAGTGAAGTGTGCTTGTTTACGTATAGTATTGCATAATTATTATAAATTTGACAAAGAGTTTTAGGTCAAGATAAATCAGCTCAACGCGGAAGCTGAAAAAAACCAGGCACAGTCACAGATGTTGATGCTTTACGTCAACGTGAATGTTGATGCTGACGTCTTACTTAAAGTAATTAGTATCCTTTGTAGCTAACAAAGCAACTGATTAGAAAAGCAACAACTTTCAAATGAGCTATTTCAGCAAATCAGTTGATGAACTAATATATTAGCGAACTTTAATTTGCAAGCCTTCCTGGTGTGCACTTCACTAGCACGTCCTACGATATTACAGACCAAGCGCCGCCGACTGCACTGTCTTATCATACAAATGAGTTGCATTCCTATCTTGAGAATGCAGTTTTGTACAATGCCCCGTAATTCTGTGATGTCATTTTGAAGTAATATGTAGGATGCGAGGAGGATGCACGAGCATTGTTTTTCCCTTAGACGGTAGTATGTAATATGGAATACAGAATGAGTGACTAAGAATTTAATTTGGTTAATTCCATTTTAACAGAACTAGTTGGATGTTTGAAGGAAAACTATGATGAAAATTTTTGTTTTTGTGTGTTTGTTTGTTTGAATCGACTGTAATGGTTTAGTTTCAATATTTCAGTGTTGCAATTTATTAAGCATGGAAATGCTTAGAATAATAATTGTAGACTAAAAACGTCGCTATATAAAATAGAGCATTATTTGGGCATACTATCAAGATAAAAATATTTTCAAGGCTTTTGATGGAAAGTAGCAAAAACATATTTTTTTATCAAAGCATGTTTTTGTATCAAAATGAACGATTTACCTAATTTCTTACAGAATATGTTGTCCAATTCCCTTTGAACCAAACTAGTTTAATGGCGAACTGAAATTGGCTAACTGTAACTTTGTTTATCTAGTACCTATCTAGTTCAGGTCGTTTCTATAGACTCTGATTAGCAAGTGTTAACTGTAGCGTTCTGAGAATGATGAATCACTGAAGGAACGTTATAGGTGTCACGGAAGATTTCTAGGAACAAACCTTGAGACATACATTTAAATACTATGTTGGTAACCAAACTGGCATAAACAGCTAAGAGATTCTGTTTTGCAACCACATACTAAGGTTATAATATCTTAATATATATAAATTACGTGTCACGTTGTTTGTCCGCGATGGACTCCTAAACTACTAAACCGATTTGAATCAAATTTGAACAACGTGTACAGTTTGGTCCAACTTAAAAGATAGGATAGCTTACATCTCAATTTATAGTCGCATTATTATTATATTGCAAATTATTAAAAAATTGAAACAAACTGAACGGCCATATTGATTTTCTAATTTTACCTTCTTGACAGGGCAAATGACAATTTCTTGACTTTAAAAACAGGACAACGTCTGTCGGGTCAGCTAGTAATATAATAATATCTACCCGCTGCTTTGGAATGCCAATTGATATTAATTTCACAACTAGCATTATAACAAGAAAATCCCTAGAGTTTCTTCCCTGTTCTTTGTGGTAGAGTCCTGTTTAGAGTCCATGTGGATAGGTATTTTAAATTTTATTTTGTTATTATAATAGTCTGTTACAAGTGTGACCATACTTCTTATATTTTCAGGTCAACTCTTTTCTCACGAGTAGTAAGAGTATTTCGACATTGCTATTAAGTAAAACACCGTCTTACCATAAAAGATTTACACAAGAGTTGAACACGTGTCTAAATATTTTCTCCACAAATTGACGTCTATCTAACCCTCGCTTTTTCTCAATAACAAAAAAATCACAAGGAAATAAGTTTGGAATGCCAGGATTGAGTAAAACAACGGAAGTGATACACGTTATTTTGTGGAACGAAATTTTATAAACATCTGTTTAACTCTGGTTTTAACATTTGTGGTAAGACGGTCGAGTTTTGCTACCTTCAAGTGTTTTCTATGAATACAAAATTAAATGTCCATCTGCCTTTATAAAAAAAATAATCACAACTTTAAACTGCAAAATCTTCAAGACTACCATCAACCTGTATTTTAGTAAATTTTAATTTATAACTAGCCCATGGTATTCCAAACGACCTTTATTGCCTACTTCTAAAACTTCATTATTAATTCAGTGAAATCTAATATGCCCCGACTGTCACAAGCCCAAGTTGACTTAATATGGACGAGACATCTCATTTAGCTTCTGACTTTTGCTTAATTAAAACCTTTTGAATGTTACCGTATTTGTACATTTAACCACGCGTTGTTTATGGAAACGACCTATAAAGATGCTTTATCGAAATAATTTCACTCAGAATATAAATGTGGTCACAATGTTAATACAGTGTTGAAGGCAGTAGGGACTGTCCTAATCTATTTATCTAAGATTTTTAGCTATTGTCTACATTTGGAAGTACATAGTTACTTACATCACGAGTAATATTAATTATTCATTGAGTTTTTTTTTGTTATGAACATGGTACGCATTTAGTTAGGGAATTATTTTTTAGAATTCGTTACAATTAGTATGTTCATACATTATAGTGTTGGATAACGCTGAGCTTTGAGAAGTTGCTAGCTTACATTTAGTACAAGACTTTTCAAAGTGCCCTTACTGTTAACGTGAAAATAGCTAATGTGAATAAAATTCGAATTAATGACGCGCTTACCTAGTACTGGAAACATTTTATTCTGACATTATACCATAAACATAATAACGGCACGATTGTTTATTGACCCCCGAAAAATAACATCAACTCGGTCAAACAATTTTAAACTTTATATCGATGATATAAAGACAGGTTAGTTGGTATAAAAAATATTATAAATTATACGAGTTAAGACGATGAAAATAGTCGACTAGGCATAGGGAGCAATAATAGATCATTATATTATTAACTTATCTTCTCACCCTTGACAACAACAATGGTTGTTGAAATTTTGATATCATCATTTCTCTTTTCCTTTACTGCTTATTGTCATGCAATACTATAATTCAATTTTTTTGGTACAACAGGTGGGGTAAGTTCAAAGACACGGAAGGCCTACTTCACATGCAAGGAAGTGATCAATAAAGTATCATTGATTATGATTATGACGTCATGTATCGTCGGCTACACCAGTTCAGAATACACGCAAGAATGCAAACTCACGTCGCAGTTTTGTCTCGTACCCGCATGCGGATTCGAGTTGCGATTGTTTTGCAAAACTATTCCGGTGTTACCATAAAAGATTTAAACCAGAGTTGACAGATGAGTTTAAATGTTTTCTCCACAGATCGACATCTAACCTCCACTTTTTCTAACTCAATAACAAATTTCCAAGTAAAATAGTTAGGAATGATTGGACTAAGTAAGAAAACGGGAGGGCTAGACGTCTATTTTGTGGAACGAAATTTTAGAAACATCTGTTTAACTCTCGTCTAAACTTTTGTGGTAAGACGGTTTGAGCCCGCAGGATGTACGTAATGTGGGAAAACCTATCCGCAAGTCATGTGGTGGTATATTGTGCCCGCGCTCGCGATCTACCGTGTGGGACTATATTATTCGCATGCGGGAAAAAGCACGGCGTGTGTGTCGAATGCTTGCCTGTACACTCTATAACTATACGGAATTCGAAAATTTGCAGATGCGTGGGAAAACCGCAGCATGAGTTAACCTTGAACTAATTGATTTTTTTTAAATCTAAATACGTTTTTATATAATTTACTTTATAAAACATCTTTTCTGTTTCAGTTAATCAAGCATTTGATTAAATAGGTAAGTGACCCATCCATAAAACTGTCAAAAGTTTTTTTTTTTTTTCGTTAAAGGCCTGATTTACGCTGGCGTGTTTAAGTTGACTTTTACATTTTTGCACCACTTTCGGTTATTTCACGGTTTAAATAAATACAAAAATTACAAAAAGACCCCATAAAAGTATATCGTCATACCGCTAGTTTCTTAAACGTGAGTTGGATTATATCTTTAATCATTTACTGTAAAGCGTAGGACTCTTACCGTCTCATTTCGCAAATTCTTGCAAAAGTTTTTAGATAAGTACAGTACTGTAGGTAGTTTTATGTCTCGAGGTATTTTGTATGTATTACGCGCTCCAGATAAAACCAATGCTAAGATAAAGTTATCTATTGGTTAAACTATGAAGAAAAACAAGTGTTTAATTAATACGATGCTAGGAAGCGTGTTTTGAATAATAGGAAATTTATCTAGACTAAACTTTTGTGTCGAAATTGTAAAAATCAGCGAGCTAAACCTTACATCGGGATTTGCTTGAAATTTGTATTTCCTGAGCAAACTAATAATTTCAAATAATAATATAACAAGTTACAAACGTTTTCGCCAGCAATTAAATATATCAAAATACAAATCTACAGCCATTGATTTCAGTGAAAAGAAGCTGAGCTGCGGTCTGCGTCGCCTTGGTAAATTATGGATTGAAAAATTTCACTCTCCATTCAAAAAGCTCCTTTCAGCATTAATTGAAGCTCACTGACAAGATACGGATGTAACCAAAAGCGAACGTGTTTTTTGGTAATATGACCAATTCATAAAAAGTACGTAACGATACTCTTTTCATATGAGTTCAGGTATAGGTGGTATAGATATTAAAAGGAACTAAATAATATTTACAATGCAGTAGGTACGAGTAACTTTAAGTACTTATACTCGTTATGTACCTATACATTTCACAACAACATTGAAGTTTTTATTAGAATATTTTTTTCGTTTTATAATAGAAACAATAAGATTAACAAAAAATGTACGAAGCTAGAAATTTAATAACAGTGTCAAATAGTCAAAAATATTATGTCAATACGCGTGTATATTTGAAGTTTTTTTTTCTAGGGATACTGATAGGTGTTCGAAAGGCTTAGAAAGGCTTGAGCCTATATTCGGGATTGTAAGGCCCCTAATTTAAATGCATTACATAAAAATTCGCCGAGATTTTCAGAATTGCATTTTTCTGTTACTAAAAGTAGGTATAGGTAGCGTACATAGTAAAGAAGAAGAATATCTAACATCAAATAACTGGCAGCAAATACGTCAAGTGACTTTAATAAATGCACTTGGCCGACTCGGACGGGCAGTTATGAAAAATTTAATACACCCACTGAAGAGATCTCAAAGGACTTCGCCAAATAAACCTCTCTCTGTATAGCTGTAGATAGCGAAATTTGCATAATAGCCCCGTCAAGTGCGCTAAGGAACCGAATGGACTGGTTCCGTCTAGTATTTCTTATTGGTAGAAATTATTTGAGTAAATATGAGAATAGGTCAACTTGACGGGTGATAAGGGCTAACTGCTTCTTAGAATTTCTTTGCAACAAAAAATGGATGTGTATCTATATTTTTGTAGGTGTATATTATATATAATTTGTTCTTCTATATTGTAGTGAATTTACTGGTACGTTATATTGAAATAGTTTTAGAATTGGTTTTCATAACTTTATAACGTTAAGAATTTCAAATAGAACTTGTGTGGTATATAACTTTCAAGCCCGTCTTAGAAAATATAGAACGGGTGTTTGATCTCAAAATTAACGACAATCTATGAGGTAACGACCAATAGTACTTACGGTACCCTAGTAAGGCAGTAGGCCCAGCCTAGTCTCGACCAGGCGATCGTGTCTCGCATCTAAATAACGTCTTATATCTGCAAATATTGACTCTTGCCCGCACCCCTTCAAAGGGTTCACCCTTATTATCTTAAGATAGTTTAGTGGGTGCCAAGTTGCTTAACACGGGTCTGAGAGGATCTTTTTCAGCAAAAGCTGTTAATATACTTAGTCGTGTCTGCGCCCCTATTATAATATTTAGGACCCTTTAGATGGTATAAGCGCTTTTGGTTTCCAATATATCTTTTAATAAAACTGTGTGCGGGGATTTTCAGTGTGTGGGTTTTGCACGGGTTGAAATACTGATCAGCTGTTTTATTTTGATGGAGACAGTGGTATGAGAATTGGTACTTGGTATTATCTAATTATTTGGTAGCTTTTATTAGGTACCTTTTCTGCATCATTATTCTCAGATAAACAGAAACCGTCTAATTAGTTATCTTTTATTACTTATTTTATTTAGCAATTATATAGAAATAGTAAGTATACTCGCAGTAGTATGTGAACATAACTATACCAAACTTAAAGCAACATTTGAAACATTTAAATTCACAAAAGGATTATCGTTAAATATGTTTAAAACTGATTCACCTTCTTTAATACCCAAAGGTGTAAATTAGCCTCTAGTTGATATACTTCTTGCTAACTCCTCAATTTATGGACTCTTAATCCTCAGAGGTGTCGTAAAGTTTAATGAGTCACCGCCGTACAGCCTGTTTGGTATTCAGAGGCGCAAGACAACGAATTCGCAAATCATGTCTAGTGATTCAACGGGTATGGGATCCAAATGTGAGCCACTCTTTTTCAAAAAAAAGGTTTAAAACGTCACAGTTTGAGATAGCATCGACGTTTGACTGTCCTGTGAAATAAGCCGCTTCGTGAATTATTATCCTTAACGTTTAAAACCACTTCATTTCTAAAAATTAAGATCACACGCAATTTAGGTGATTTGAAAATATATAACATACTTAGATAATTATTGTCTTAATTTGCTTTAGGGAAGTGATTGCTATTGACTATTTACTTTAAACGAGTTATAAATTGAGCTAGGGACAGGAATTTATCCACTGGTCTTTTGCGGCGAAGTCAAACACCTGGCTTAATGTTAAAATGATCTACAACAAAAAACAATGAATAAAAATCACCATAAAGATGATTCAACTGCGGTAGAAACACACATCATTCCATCACACGTCACCTTCCCAAAGTAACATTACTCAGTACACCAGTGAATCAAGTAAGGAAAACGAAGAACAATGATATATATCTAACCGCAGTATCGTGCCTGCTGATAACACAACGCGAGTCGTGACGAACGCGCCCAACTTTCGCCCATTCATGCATTTGCTGAATCTCTATGGAATACAAAGTTTCGATGTTACCTATGTCGCTGCGAGCGATCATTTGCATTTGATTGTTAGTAATAGAGGAGCATAACGTATTGCTATGACGACGTTAATAATAATTAGCATGTGCAATGTATGGATATGAATGGATAGGGAAGAAAGGTTCTAGAGTGGCGACCATAGACTGGAAGACGCAGTGTAAGTAGGCCTCCTAGTAGATGGGCCGACGACATCAAAAGAGTCGCAGGCAACCGGTGGCTGCAAGTGGCAAATTGTCGTTCAGTGTGGCGGTCTAAGGGGGAGATGATGATGGTGATGAATGTATGGGCAGTCAAACAGAAAAAGTTAAACAGTTTCTAAAAATACCTTCTTAGTGCAAGCTGATGAAAATTAGTCCAGACATCATCACCATCCCAACCCATATCCGCCTCCTGCTCTTTCCTCACAATCTAGGTAGGAATACTATTTGTATTGTCATTGGATCTTGACACACAAATAAAATATTAAATAATAATATTATTCTATTATAAATAGGAGGCCTATGTTCAGCAGTGGACGTCTTCAGGCTGATGATGATGATGATGATTATAAATAAACTATTAAAAATAATAATAATTCCTAATAATAATAGTTTCCTCACGATGTTTTTCGTTCACCGAAAAGCGAGTGATAATTACGTATTATGTTTAACATGAAACACATTGGTAAGTAAGTGCCCGCACTGGGATTTGAACTCGCCACCCTTTGTTTGGAAGGCCCGCTTTAACAAAATATTATTTAATTTTTAAAATATTAAAAGTAAAGTATAACACGATGGGTTTAACAGTTATTTATGAAGTTTGCCTGTAACCTGTAATTACTAGGTAGAGATAATAAGGGAACACGCTCTGTCGGACAGAAATATTGTGCAGTACAAAAACACCAACTAAATTCTTGGAAAGGTTTGATTATAACAGGAAGTGTCAAATCTAACTAATTAAGAAAATACAAGTGATAATTAGGTAGGTATATCAAATTATTTTCATTTACGCTACAATGATTTGACACAAAGTTCGTTATTGTTACAAAGCTATGCTTAATATTATTTTTTAATTATTGTGTCGCTTTATTATACTTGGGTCTCACATGGGAGTGATTCTCTATTTGTGTTGATTTGTATCGAATCATTATTTTGACTCCATTGATGGTGGTATGTTTAATCAATAGTTATATTTTAATAATTTATAATAATAAATAATAAAAAAATATATATTCATAGATTTTTAAATCTTAATAATATAAAGGTGATATTATCCACCAAAAAGGTGATATTTAGGTGCCACGTATGTCATATTTAGTAGGATGTCCTTTCTTATTCTTCATTCTATTTACATTTTTAATTTGGTACTGCTTGCCACAGGAAATAATTTATATCGATATCTGGCAAACAAAAAAGGAATAACGTGATAGATCACTGCCGATGCAAACCACATTGAAAGGGTCTCATAAAAAGAAAAAGTTGTAGCCATTTCGGAAGAACACGCGCCTTGGCCGGACGTACTTTATCCAATTTTTATTTCATCGAATTGAGAACATCCAATTGAGAAATAAAAGTGGGGAAGGAACAGAACGTATCAATTGAGGTTGAAATGTCACTGAATGGATTTAATAAAACATTGGTTTTAATGATAGCTGTGTGATGACTAGCTGTGCCCGCGACTTTGTCCGCATGGAATAGTGATAAAATTCACATTTTAAACCTTCCCTGGACTTCCACAAATCATTCAAGACCAAAATCAGCCAAATCGGTCCAGCCGTTCTCGAGGTTTAGCGAGACACACGAACAGCATTTGATTTTTATACATATAGATTATTCATGTCGTAAAAGTTATAAATATTATTTTTAACGTTGTACGCATTTTTAATTTCATCAATGATTTTGAAGGAACCTTCTCTGCATATAGAAACACTGATTAGAAAATAAACAAAACGCCAAATAAATGAGTAGTTAACCCGTGAGAAGGCGCGCCTAATGTTGTTACATGGATAGGCGCGCGCGAGCAAATTGCTCACACTACTTTAAATGCTTATATTTCTACAATATTAGTATTTAAGGCTATAAATGGGTTCATAATTAATAAAACAACATTTATTTAATATGAAAACAAGATATTTAATTAAAACTATGAAACATAAATGCAACTTCTACTACAAATAACAAATTAACTAATTTTAGACCTACTATCTTTGGCAGTCTTCAAAAAAATCACAATAAAATAAATTTGGTAAATTAAAACTAAAAGTTTTACTCTTCCATGAGATCAGGACAAGTGTGCCTCTCGAAACACATTGAACACATATTCGTTATGTGCTCGGTGCAGAGTAATTTCTTGCACAAATATCGGCATCAGTTTCATCCGAAGATTGCTCCGTCTCAGTTACGTGAGGGCTGCAAATAACAGAACTATCGCTTTCTATACTATCAGCACGATTTTGTTCTCCATTCTCAGGATCTGCTAGCAAATCATCATCAGAATCCTCTTCCAACCACGAAGAAATTCGAAGATTTTGTGCATGATTTAGGTCGTCCATTTTTCATGTATGTTGTAGCTAAAAGCAAGACACATTAGCATTAAATTATTACTTTAGAGTACTTACGTAATGAATAACCAATTTAATATAAATTGACAAAATAATACATAAGAAAAACATGATAACATTTTTTTGATACGAAAAAAAATACTTACGTGGATGGGCGCGCGATGAGCAAATTGCCGCGCGACGATGCGGGGCCTCCACAAGTGCTTCACTGCGCGGACGCAGCGGGACTGAACGGCGCGTAAGTTGCGCGAGGGGAGAGGGACTGAATAGTTAGGAAGGTACCTAGGCGCTCGGGACGCTATGAAGTCAGGATCACCAAAAACTTTTGCAATCAATTTTTGTGTGAGCAAATTGCTCATAGCGCGCCTTCTCACGGGTTAAACAGTCATCTAGGCAACCTAAGACATTAGCCTTCACAAAAACCTTCACGTGACAATTCTCTTATTTCTGTACTAGCGGTTTGGTTCTCCGTCGTTGGCGATCTAGTTTGCGGTTTGCAAGCTCCGATGTTTGAAATGCGGTCGAAAACCGCTTTGATTCTGATTTGCCAGACGATTTAACTGGTGTTTACGTATTGCTCATGCTAAGAACGAGATAGAGGCTGATTTGTCAAGAGTAGGGAAGGTCGTTTGAATTATTGGAGGACTTCGACGGGATCGCATATTTTTTATTTTGACCAAGAAATGTAGACAGTAATTTATGACAATGGAATTTTTTTTATTTATTTGAGTTAGCATTTATAGCTTC
Source organism: Hylaea fasciaria (assembly GCA_905147375.1). Taxonomy (NCBI): domain Eukaryota; kingdom Metazoa; phylum Arthropoda; class Insecta; order Lepidoptera; family Geometridae; genus Hylaea; species Hylaea fasciaria. The sequence continues at coordinate 7,916,438 of LR990202.1, read as the reverse complement.
ACATTTTGGATACTTTTATGTAACAACTTGTATGGCAACATGTAAGCGAACTAACGAATGATTTGATTTGACAATGACTAGATACTAATTTTATATGGGTGTATTTATTTCTACGTAGAAGGAATTTTGAGTCTGTAGTTCTGTATGCTTATTGCTTGGTAAGAATAAATATGTTGGTAAACTCACAATCCTTTGCAGTAAAAAATACTGACTGGCAGTCAATAATATATGATATATAAGTATATATTAAGACTTTAGATAAACCCATAGAAGTGAGTAGTCAAGAGATAAGAAAGCCTTTACCTAATCAGAAATCTACATAATTGAAAATTGAATCAGCCCACTCATTTGAGTGAGGCAATCAGATAAGTAACCACATCTGTGGTGGGCAAGCCTAATACGGCCTAATCATTTCGTACTCGCAACTCCTTGACTTAACTCGTTAGCATCGTCGTGTTCTCTTAATCACGATGCGAAGGTAATAACTTCGAATTGTTTGTCAAAATGATCTTTTACTCACTCGACATCATTTGTTTATCCGTTGTCTCTTTCTTTTACAGGTTGACGAAAGAAGAGGACAGGAAGAGGAACCCCACGTTATGTGTGATGTATAACCAAACACGCGCTACGGAAGTTTGTTCTCGCTCGACCGGTTGCCACTAATTAATATAAAAACAAAGGTAGAAATTCATTGAACGATTTCTCTGGACATTCCTTAACAGCCACCCATTTGATATCTGTCGCGCATCTAGCCTAATCCTATAAATGACATTAGATAAGATAGCGGCCACGTTGCCTCGATTTAATGTAGGGAATTAAATACCAGACGTTACGTTGCAACTTGCGGGCGATTTCGATATTTTAAAATCGTATCGTTTTCATATTGGATCGATTAAGTTAAGAGAACATGCATGGTCACTTAACAGTGCTTATATTAATGAATGTTCTTATAATTTTCAAGAAATGCATATACAAATTATGGAAAATGCAATGTGCATCGTCGCTTACTGAATAATTAATGGTTTGATCATTATGCTCTTCGTGTTCTCTCATAAATAAAATATTTTATTTGAAAGAGCTTTATTATGTATTTACCCAATTTTATTACAAGTAATTATTACTAAACTAAGTGCGTACGTAATTTTTGTTCAAATCACATTCTGGCGCTCTAGGTAAAGAAACAACAAACACGACTCGGTACTCTTAAAATACAATTAATTGCATTACATATAAAAAAACTAGATAATACGACTTTTATAATAATAATTATTACATTATACAATTTTAAATCGCGCTCGCTTCTCACCTCATCTCAGCCTAACATTATCATGCTATCGAAGTCATCTCGGGTGACAATATACGATCAGTGACATCGACCGAATCGGATCGCTTTGAATCGTACCGAACTAGTCGGTACTTGGGTATTAGATGTTCTTAGTTGTCGGGATTGAAGGTTAAGGTACGAGGGAATGAATTCTTGAGATCTTTAACTCGTGTTGGGGAATATTTTGTCGGCATTTGGAGAAATTTGTATGATTAAAGGCGTTTGTCGTTGGATTATGTTTGGTATCCTGTTGTTAGAACCAGATTAGAAAATTTTGCAAGAATAAGTTAGAAAATAATTAGGTTATGGTCTATTTTTTTAGATAAACTCGTGTTCTAGTGTATTAAAACAAGTTCGGAAAGGCCTATAGGTAAGTATTTACATTTTTAGCAAAATTTATTTAGTAGGTATATTTAATATTTGGAGTCTTAAACTTTCTACTTCTGGTAATAGGTAGGTACCTACTTACCAAGTCAAAGACATAATAAAAAAAATCTACGTAAAATAATATCACATTAAGCTATACGTATACCTCTGTATATTTTCCTACGACAAAACAATAGTTTTTGCTGTACCAGATTTGCGACATAACTTTTCTCAATAATAGTAAAGGTTACAAAAATATTACAGCAATAATACTATTTCTTCCAAAAGACGATATATATTATGTTTATTTGCAGGAACCCTGACTGGAGAAATAAAATTGAGTTATATCTACCTTGACCCTTGAATTGAAGGCACTCTAACAAACCGCTCTAACATAATATTACATTTGAATATCTATAGAAGATTTTGCTCTTGAAACTAACTAGGTAAATAAATTGCTTTTCAACAACTTAATATCTGTTTGTATGTCAAAATTGGTTTTAATAAGTTAATGATTGATTCCGCATACTTATTATATACAAACTATTATTAAACTTCAAAATCCTAGAATATTAATAATATCCTAATATTTAAATTCACACAGGTCCCAATATTATTTAAAACTTTAGTTTTTGTAGCTTATTGTTTTTTCATCTTTAAGTAGGTACTCGTATGAACGTTTTTTTAATTTATTCATATTAAAATAATAACTTTATTTAAATGGTATCTAGAGCAGTTCATATTCATTGTTCTACAATAATATACGAAGAATGCGATATACCTACTAACTGACTGACCTCTTGTGAAACCACAAACAATATACGCGTACGCGCGTGAGTCACACACTGCAGCACACTATACTTTATAAACAGTATCATAACTAACGAAATAATAAATTGTAAAGCGCTCGCGTGAAAAAATGCTTGCATTTGACGTCAGCATCGGTGCGAGCACAGCGGAAGGGAAACAGTCTAATATGTGACGCAACTATTTAAAAGATGTATCTTCACTTTAAATATTCCAAGATTATAACTACGAGTATGTATTTGGGAAGCATACTCTAGCGGGAGTTCCATTCGTTGGTCGGACGAATGATGAGGAAGCAAAGCACTTTTGTAGTATCTCTAAAATAATTTATGAAAGTAAATTACATGCAGTTACATTAAGGTAACATTACATGTTTTTTTTTCACCCCCACAGATTGTCAGGTTTGCTTATGTGCTAGGTATATTTTCAAAGCCTTGCATTAAACCACAGAATATCTATATTAATACCCTAGAAGACGGGGCACTCTCAATTGTAGCGTGGTAGCATGATCGAGATTTTGATTGTCATATTTTGAGCGTGTTGTCTCTCTTTCTTGGGTTTGAGTACCTTTTGAGTACGGAGTATCCACTCTGGGATTGCGCCTAAGACTACGCCATTCACAAACAAAGGTTAGATAACTAATAACTGGAGTTTTCAAATTATCTATCAATCCAAAGCCCCAAAAACTTTGACAACAGTGAAGCCCCACGCTCAAGTCAGGTTGAAATGCCCCTACTGCGTGTACGTAAACGCTCCATTGAGGGAAACAACCGTCTTTGTCTAAGTTGACACGTTACTTAGCCGCTCTATTTACAAACCTTTTAGCGCCCTTTGCTAACGAAAAGTTAGAGTAAATAGCGCACCTCTTCGACCCCACCGCTGTTTAGCGTGTGTGAGATCACATTCGCGGAATAGTGTGGAGAAATCGCCAATTGTAGTGAAAATTAACTGATTGGTGAAACAGTAGAAAGAATTTGTCACTATCTTTAAGAGTACTGTGTTCTCCAAAAAATCACAGCACATGGTTTTGTTGGTCAATTGTGTAATTATGTATATACAATACAGTTTATTTGAATACTGTTTTTTTTAACGGACAGTAGTCTTTTCGCATGTAACTTACTATTAACTACTATGTAGTACAACTAACTACTACAATTTTAAAAGTTAGCAAACCTACAAACCATAGCAGAACACTGTAACTCGACTTACTGTTTTATTTTCTCTCCACTAATACGATACATTTATTTATGAAATTTGGAAATACATTTTAAATTTAAATACCGCTGCTCATATGCTGTTTTATCGTTTGTACCAGTTAATCTAAAACCAATTACGGTGAAGGTTTCTGTTAGGTACATTTTTACGCTTGTTATTACTTCCTTACTTCGTTCCCAATATCGAGGTAAATGGTAAAAAAATCGATCAAATCAATGCCAGTACTTATATTTACACGTCTAGCTTGTCTACTGATACTTAATATGCGTAGAAACACGAAGGCGCCACAACTGTATTTCAAGTTCAAATTCCAGGTAATTGCTGTACAGGTTAGGAGGTACTTCTGAATGCGAATTAATTAATATAGTGTATTTACTTTTATTATATAGGCCAGTATTAGACTACCTAACTCACCTGATCTCTGGAAGCTGAAGCTCAGCCTAGAAAAAAAAACAAAATTTCGAACTAAAAATGAATCCCAATAAACTTACAAAATAGCAATAGCCAAACCAAAATTGCACTGACCACTGAGAATAGTGCCCTTTATAACTCAAAACGTCACTTTTATTCTAGAGGTTAACTTGATACGAGTATATAACAAACATTTATTTTTTAATACAGACCACCCCTTATGAATTCAATTGATTTTAATGTGTAAAAAGCCAGTACTCAGATTCAAAATTTATAATCATTGGCTATTATAATAGATGTAAAAAGTGTGACGAATTTGCGTGAGAGTTATTTATTAAACTTCGATGCAACTTTCCCCTAAAATGAATGATAGTTTTAAATTATTGATAAAAAATGACGGTACCTACATTGATAAAAAAAATAATAGATGACGTTTATTAAAATGAAGTACCCTCATGTTTAAAGTTATTGCAGCTTTTTAACAAGAAATAATTCATGGTGCTTTATTTAATTTAGCTTATAAAGTGTGAAGGCATGCATCATTTTAAAATAGCAGTTAGGCATAATATATAAATAAGTAGCATTGTAAATTCATTGGCTGTAGTCAGAATCCCGGGGTCGTACTTACTCCCGAGTGACTACGATGCTCTAAACTTAGCGGAATCTTCAAACAGCTCAAAGCCGGTAAATAATATAATAAAGATAATAGGTAATACTTTTTATATCAGGCTGGTACCAATGAGTTCTAAAATCTCGTTTACAAAGATAATGGCACATAAGTACTTAAGGTAATGTTCAACACGGAACTATTCACTAACCTGTGCTATATTCAAGATACGTCTTTTATCTGATGATAATATTACGTAAATAAACTCCAGTTATTTATCTATACACACGTTCCATAGTTACCTTACTTACTAAGCTGAGCTTAAGTCGGGCTTGAAGTAAACGACTTCTCATGTCAACTTCCAATACAATTAAGTCAGTAAATGGCTAGACACGGCATCACAGAGACTGCCAGCCATTAGGCAAAGAGAATCCCATTTTTCCACTATCGTCACATCTAATTAATTATTACCGGTTTTTGTACGAACAAGTCGTAAGTCTGTCAATTGGTTGTAGATTGGCGTATTGCTGACTAGTGATGGGCGAGGACTTAACTATAAGTTGCGGATTAGTCCATACGTCATGTTACTTAAAAAAATATTGGCAACTGTGTTGCTAATACCCATGAAAACCGTATAGAGTTTAATGACGTGACAAGGCATGCAGGATAAATGGTGTGTAACTTCTACAATTTAGATCTCAATTCGTTAAACGACTGCTAACATTGAAAGCCACCGCTAGGTACCACCTGGAACTTAGTGGTGGTGTCTGGTTTATAAGAAAGATCCTACATATTATAAAATGCTTGTGTGTGTATGTTACCACTCAGGGCTGAAACAGATCAAGGAATTTTGTTGAAGTTTGCACATACATAAGTACTTAATGTTCTGGAATAACACGTAACACTAACCAACAATAACACTTTCATCATCACCATTCTTCACACCAAATCATCATCAAAACCGATGGTGAAGCAACGGGGCACAACTGGCATAAAATTAACAGTCTCACTCGATCATTAAAACACTGCACTTTTTTAGATTCAAAGTTAAGACTGAGGACTTTAAAACAGTCTTGATTTATCCCATTCCTAACTCAAACATCTCAGTTCACCTACACAAAGCAGTAATTAAGCCTGCCGCATGCTAACTGACTTAATTCAATCAGCAAACTGATAAACAGCTGTTCGAATTTGCATTTTAAATCGATACTCAGCTGATGGAGAGCGCTCGTGCCTTAATTTAACTTACGTTGATGGTTTAGATTTCAGTTATTGACAGCTTAGATAACTTAGCTCTAGGGTTTGATAAGATAACTTAAGGCGCCGTGTCTAATGTGTATGTGAATAGTTGAATAAGTTATCTGTGTTTTGAGTTCTTGTCTAGCAGACGGCGAAACAAACGCGGGACATCGTAATCATAGACAGTTACTTTCATATTATTATATTATTAACGGATTACGTGCTACCTACAGCTGCGTTCAAAAATCATAACGACACCATTGAACATTTTTATGTTCGTCGTTCAATAACGTTGTAAATATTATCAAGCCTACACAGAAACCAAACAATAAGCCACAATCTTTACGACCCTTTGAAACCCACTAACAAAATCAGTGCTTCCTACATTGTGAACCAATCTCACAGTCATCCACATGATCCGAGTCCCGTATTCGGGCGCGATTCGTTCCAGAGCGTAGCGAATCTGCGTCGACGCTCGCTGTCGTCGCGAACGGTGCGCTTGCGCAACCAACGACGCCGTCTCATTAGTCCGGAACAAACTGAACGTGTGTGGACTTTGATGCTGTGGAGTTGGGACACGTTTTTAGTTTCACGCATGCGGGTTGGCGAGTGTTATCTCGCACGTTGCGTTGCGTCTGGCGGGCGTATAGCAACATACGACCCAGCCCCACAAGCGACGTATCTCCAGCATGACACTAAGAACGCACTTTTTATTTATTTTGAGTAGGTAGTTTTATCTTAGTAACGATTTATTGTATCATAATCATCAATATTATATTCAATTAATTTTAATAATTATACAGTCGGTGGGTGAGTAAAGTAATTAGGATTGTAAATTTTCATTTTTAAATTTTTTTTATTTCACCCAAACTCGAAGCTAATATTGTTCCGGGCGAGAATCGAAACCGCGACACCAAGCGCAGCAGTTCGATTGCTCAGCCCCTACGCCAAACGTGCCGTCTTAATCTTTTGACAATCCTAGTAATTTCGCAAGCAGTGGTGCTTGTTTTGCGAGTATTTTGACTGTTAGACACCTAATAAATAACACTTTTTGAAGTTTACGCCTGTATAGATGTAACATTTAACGCAACTATTTTTGCCCTAAAGCAACGAAATTTGATTTTGTACAGTACGCGTCTGATATTATCAACTATTTCTAAACTTTTCTTCAGTCTTTACTATACGTGGTCGCATTAGTTCCTCCACATTGACCTGATTTGGTATACTCACAGATAATAACTCTCACAGAAGAGGATAAGTGTTTTGGATAACGTTCAATGTTTTAGATAAAAAAGTGCAGTATAATATGCTATTGTTGTTTTATGAAGGGCTTTTGATACGGCTATCGGGTACAGGAAGGAAATGAACTGTGTACAATAATGTTCACTAATTTTGAACAATGAAGGGGTGACTTTTGTAGCTATAGATCTATACGAAATTCAAAAGCCAGAAGTCATTTGTGAGCGTTGTCAGTAAGTGCCGTTTCGTTTCTGGTCGGGCATTCTATGTTGTTTGTTTAATATCAAAAATATAACACCGTTTTTCGAAGTCATTTCACACAAGTTAAATTGAAGCGGTGGCAGCCTAGTGGGCAAACGTCCGCCTTCGAAAAACGGAGGTGGCGTGTTCAAATCCCTGTGCCGGCACGTACCAATGTGTTTCTTGTTAAAACATATGTACGTATAATTATCACACGCTTTTCGGTGAAGGAAAACATCGTGAGAAAACCAACATGCCCGAGAATTATTTCGGAGACATGTTATCCACCAACCCGGACTAGGCCCCCGTGGTGGATTATGGCCTAACCTTCCTCGCGATAGTGAGGGGAGGCCTTTGCCCAGCAGTGGGACAGTTACAGGCTATTATTATTATTAAGATGTGAAAATGTATCTTTAAAATTTATTTTTCCAAGCAACACTTCTTAATCATTCAGTTAACCTACTCTCACCTTAGGCTGTGAAAACTAAACAAGCAATAGCTTCCATTGTCACCATTCCATCTTCAAGTCTTTTCTTTTGATTTCTATACAAATACATTTATCTGAATAGAATGTATTTTTCTCGTAAAGTCAGTTAGAGACGCCTTCTAATTGAATAGGATGGAATCAAAGGGAATGATTGCATCCCCTTTATTTTGAGGGGATGCGTCGTTTTGAGGGTTGGATACGATGCGTGGACGAAATACTTCTAGGGGATGGTTTTTGATCTAAGAATTTAATGGATAAGACTTTTCACATATAATACTTCCTACCTATCATATTGTTTTCAGATAAATTGTCCAGTGTTGAGCACAATTTTAACAAATAATTGTTATGCAGAAAGTATTTATTTTTAAATTCATTAAGGCAACGTTTGATAGTTTAACGACATTCTGATTTGTCTTACGTCGATGTCATAACATTATTTCAAAAGATAATATCACATCACATAACATGCATTTGCTTCGTTTGACCTTTGTTTTATGTTAACTCATAAAAAGTTACTATCAATTCGTGATATTCATTTGTATGTGAAGTAATTAAGATTTGACTATCCACAAATATTAGAGTTTACGTCATTCTGCAGATATATTCTATAACTTACTGCGCCTTGAGGTTTCACTCGCGTTTACAAATCCACAGGAACTAATCTAGGATAATAAGTCAACCGAGTACCAACTCCAAAATGTTATTATTTCTTGTTCGATTCATAGTTTCCATCCAAAACACTGTGGGCGAGATTCCGTTGCAGTAATGTCATTGCTAAGATTGTGGGTAAAATTGCTTTATGTAATTTGTAGGCAGGGGTTGCCAATATCCATCTCCTGATGTCTTAACACTACTGGGGTTCTTGGTATCGTACATTATTAAAGCCGTTGTGTTGAGGTTAATTGGTTAGAAACCGAAGAACGCCTTGGTAATTGGTGATAGTAGCCGCAGATGTTGTCTTGGATGAGTTTGAAATGGTACTGTCGATTTGAGTTTACTTTAAAATATTAGACAAAAATATACAACTGGTCTAACTGCTAAATATTACATTATTATTGGTTTCTTTTATCTGAATATCTTCTGGTTTTTAATCACCTTTTATCTCGTATATATTAGCCCAGTTTATTTTGCCCTCGTAAATTTTTTTGACTTGGCTTTGTAACTTAATATTTATACAAATAGAATTAAGAAAACTGAAATGATTATACCACTACAAGTATATTGCTTTGAAACAGATTAAAATCGAGAGGGGAGAACTGTAACAAAATATAAATAGTAGCATTTTTATCGTTATCTTTTCAAAAGGGTTGCTATTAACAGAACGAATGCCACTTCAAAGCACCGCTTGAAGCTTCCGACAGAATAAACACTTATATCCTCGCCGTTTTTATGAGAATTGCTCTTTGTGATCTCTCACTGAGTTAACTTATACTGGATACATAAGATTGCGGATATTGGTCAAACCGCTAGAACTATAAACGAATTTGAGATCAGAGGTTAAATCTCGCCGCAGTATTTCGGCTTTGCTGATTGCAACTTCCTGTTGTAATGGGATTCAATTCTGTGAAAAAGAAAATGGTTTAATTATACAAACACTTTGAATACAACGGTATTGTGTACCATTCCATAACAAATAATAATAATAATAATAATTCAGCCTGTAACTCCATATCCTGCAGCCATAATCCACCACGGGGGCCTAGTCCGGGTTGGTGGATAACATGCCTCCGAAATAATTCTCGGGCATGTTGGTTTCCTCACGATGTTTTCTTTCACCGAAAAGCGAGTGATAATTACGTACATATGTTTTAACGAGAAACACATTGGTACGTGCCCACACTGGGATTTGAACTCGCCACCTCCGTTTTCGAAGGCGGACGTTCGCCCACTAGGCTACCACCGCTTATAACAAAATAATACGCTCCAAATAATAAACAAAATAATAAACGCTCCATAACAAAATTCACACTAAAATGCCGAAACACCCTGAGGCACAATAATTTTCTACGAATCTCATGAATTTTGAAAATTATTGCCATTATTGTAAAATGTAGTAGATACATTTCACGGATAAATAGAATTTGAACCGATGAAAACAACATTAACCCAAATGTTATAATGGCTAACAAATGTGGCCTACAAATATGTAGTTCAATAATAAAACGGGTATGTATACAGGGTGTCTTGAAAATAAAGAATCATAAACATTACTGACAAGTCATACATTTGCGAAAAATCAGCCAAATATTGTCCCACATTTTAATAGACCGCGATCATAAAATACTATCGAATATTGTACTGTCAGTTTTTCTTACGTAATTGTGGAGCCTACATAATATATTATAGCTCCTATTCTGATCTATTGTTCAACTGGAATGGACTTTGCAACTTTTTACGGGGATCCAACAGAGCTTATTTTGGAGTGCTGTAAGAAGTGGCAGGTTTACTTAGCCATTGTTGTTGAGCCATTTATCTGTTTAAATTTATGGAGTAGCATTGCGAATGGTCGACATAATTCGCATTCGCATCGGTCTTCACGCATTTTATTCTGATGAGGTAGCTTCTTTAGCAGTTAATGTTGTAGAACACAATTTTATAGTAAGTTAAATAACTAGATAATGTTCTAAAAGATTAAACATACACTCAGTATTTTAGAATGATCTCTTATAATTTCTCTGACGACACGTTTGCGCAGTGGCTGAGCACTCGGACTGCTGCGCTTGGTGTCATGGGTTCAATTCCCGCACGGAACAATAGATATTTGTGTGATCCACAGATATAGTTTCTGGTCTGGGTGTTATGTGTACGTGAAATTATATGTCTGTGAACGGTACCCACGACACAGGAGAATTTCTAGTGTGGGGTTACGTTTAAAACGATTTTTTTTAAGAGCGGTGTTCAAATGAGTTTATTTGTCCATCTAACTTATACATTATACTTGTGGGAAGCCCAGAGTAAATAGGTATACCTATAACTTTATGAAAAAATATTTCCACAAAACGTTTAATAAAAGTCGTTTACTTATACTACTTGCTAAACATTTAACTATCTAAGAATTTATGGTAACTGCCTCCTGCTGAATTCGTCACAGGCCAGGCCAATCTTGAAATCTCAAAGCTATTGTTCCCGGCTGTATCACAAGTAATTTTCTCTGGTTCATGTTCGCACTTGTGGCCTACCATAAAACATTTCATGGTGGAACGTGGTAAAAGAAAGGTTATAAAGAAAGACCACCAGCTTGCGGAATAGTCTCGGGAGTTTTGGCTACTGTTTGGTTTACAATCAACCGGATCCACTCGTACTGGGTTCTTTGAATTGTCTCAGTCCAATTTGAGTGAGTCCAAATTTTTGTGCGACTCACGTTTGAGGAATGAATCTGGGTTTGAATTTAGATGTAGTGACAGTATTAGAAAATACGTTGCTGAATTTGCCACTGAACAAAAATTATATCACAGTTTAACTATCCGATTTTGACAAAGCAACATAAAACTAAATAGATTGAATAAAACTATGCGTCTAGTGAACTTTTTAAGTAAGTTCTGAAATAACAGTACAGAATAACGAATAGTAACAAGAAACTATAAAACTACTAGCAGACACGGCCACGCTTTGCTGTGGCTAAGGTTTTGTTATTGCGACTATAAATTGAGATATTGTAAGCTATCTTATCTTTTAAGTTAGATCAAACAGCACACGGTGTGCAAATTTGATTAAAAGTTTAGGAGTCCATCGCGGACAAACAACGTGACGCGTAATTTATATAATATTATTAAGATAGTTACTAATTTGAAACTTCTATACGAAAATCGAAAATCATTATTCCGAAAATTAGATAGTGGGAGTAAATCTAATATTGTACATTACGGCGTAACGACCATTCAGGGCATGTTAGTTATCGCTCCGATAGTACGAACATTGCTAATTTACCGATACTGATATTAATCTACGCGTGATTACTTACTTGGCTACAGAAACAGGTCACATGTACCTACTCACTCTAATTAACCCTCGTGTGGACTAAAAAGACATCGGAATAATGACACTAGAAGAAATAATTCACTAAATAGTAGATGTTATGGGCTATTTATCACCTAGACACGAGCAGCTGGACACGCGTGTTATGAGTCGATTAAACTCAAACTGGGTATCACTTGTCATCTAGAGACACTAATTTTTCTATGTGTGTGATGACAGTCATAATGTAAATTAGGTACTTTTATATTTTATCAACTTGAGAATTCGTTACAAAATACTGTCAGTAGACCAATTTTCATCATCATCATCATCATCATCAGCCTGAAGACGTCCACTGCTGAACAGGCCTCTCCCTTAGGCCTCTTCCTTAGACCGCCACACCGAACGACAATTTGCCACTTGCATACACCGGTTGCCTGTGACTCTTTTGATGTCCTCAACTAACAAATTTTAATTAGACAAGTTTATTTACGTTTAAAAAATTGAGGATACAAAAAAAAGAATTTCTAATTTTAAATCAGTACCATAAAACGTCATTAATTTGAACAGAAACGATTTACTAACATGGCACAAAAATAAAACACGGTGCAACAGCATTCACCCACATTCGACACATGTAGGTAGGTAGGTACTAGGCATATAAAATCGACTCATAAAACCTTATGCACTAAACGTAACACAAATCTAGCAGCAATTACGTACGGTCACGGGTGTACGAGTTTTAATTAATCGGTGAATTACACACGTATTTTGTGTAAGGCCATCGACTCTCTTGTCGTTGGTTGTCGTGTACTGGTTTAAGGTGGTGGAGTCGCGTTGTTTGGTACGGCACGTTTTTGTTTAAGGCTTAGAGAGCTGCTACTGACATTTCACAATCCGACTGCAGCGAACGAAGAAACAGCGGGGAAACGGCGTAATAAAAGTTCCAGGCCCGCGAACTAGAACTACCGGCTCTCACTACCAAAGAATATTGAAGTATAGAACGTAAAAAAGTTACGCGCCGGCGATCTGTCAAATAAGCGGTGTATCTAATAAAAGCTGGTCATTATTTTATTGAAAGAAAAATATGTACATAACCGTTTAGACTTAAATAAAATATTATACAATCAATGTACTCGTATTTAGATGTGAAATTTTATTTTCTCATTCCAGCCCAATATAACAAAAAGCTAAATAAGATTAACGATCCACCTACTAGGTACATTAACAGTTTTATTATTTAACTGATAAAATCCCAGAGTCCAAAATATAGAAGTTCTTAAATAATATTATAATCCATACTACTAATATTAGAAATGTGAAAGTCACTCTGTTTATTGTCTGTTTGTTGCCTTTTCACGGCTAAACGGCTGAACGGATTTCGATGAAATTTGGTAGGTATAGGAATAGATTGGACCTATGAGACGGACATAGGCTATCTTGTGTCTCAAAAAGATGGACACTATGCGAAGTTGACACACTAGGCCTGTGGGAGCAAGAAGACATTAGTTTGTGTGAGCATATCCGCGATATAATCGCAGCGTAATCGGGCGTTGCCGTTTCGTATAATGTAATTAAATAATATGTAATTCAAAATAATAAAATAAGCGCCAGGTGACGTATCCAATTCAGTGCTGCCAGAATCTTGCACGTGGTAGATTTTATGTCACTTACTACATTATCACATTTACTCTCGTACTATACCTACCTACTATAGCTGAATGTAATTTTGGTCATTTTTTCTTAATTAAAAGATATGAATAATTTGTATTTTAGAACGTGTTTACTTTGAACAAGTTAATCTTACTAATATTATAAAGCCGAAAGTTTGTGAGTGTGTGTGTGTGTGTGTGTGTATGTGTGTATGTTTGTTAGCTCTTCACGCTCAAACGGCTGGACCGATTTCGATGAAATTCGATATAGGGGTAGATTGGACCCATGAGACGGACATAGGCTATCTTTTGTCTCAAAAAATAATCTCGAAGGGGATGAAAGAGGGGTTGAAAGTTTGTATGGGTAATTAATAATTCTTCACGTTAGGAATCTGAAAATTTAAATTTAGGCTTTTGGTAGGAAATAAAGAAATACGGGTCTCAGCTTTTTTGCAAAATCATCCCTAAAGGGGACAAAGTAAGGGGTTGAAATTATGAGGTATTTTTTAGTTGCATCCCCTACGTACGGCAAATCGTATTGCAATTTGGCAAGGAGATAGATAATAATGGATACAAGTTAAAGAAAGAGAGGGAGAGAGATAAAGGGAAAGAGATAGAGGGAGACAGAGAGCGAGATATAGAGGGAGAGGGAGAGATTACGAGATAGAGGGAGACAGAGAGCGAGATATAGAGGGAGTGGGAGAGATCGCGAGATAGAGGGAGAGGGAGAGAAAGAGAGCGTGAGATTGAGGGAGAGAGCGTGAGATAGAGGGAGAGGGAGAGAGCGAGATATATGTAGACGGAGAGAGTGAGAGATAGAGGGAGGGGGAGAGAGCGAGTGATAGAGGGAAAGGGAGAGAGCTAGAAATAGAGGGAGAGGGAGAGAGTGAGAGATAGGGGGAGAGGGAGATCACGAGATATAGAGGGAGAGGGAGAGATCACGAGATAGAGGGAGAGGGAGAGAAAGAGAGCGTGAGATAGAGGGAGAGAGCGTGAGATAGAGGGAGAGGGAGAGAAAGAGAGATAGAGGGATGGGGAGAGAGCGAGATATAGAGAGAGAGAGAGCGAGAGATAGAGGGAGGGGGAGATAGCGAGATATAGAGGGAGAAGGAGAGAGCGAGAGATAGAGAGAAAGATGAGAGAGAGAGCGAGAGATGGAGGGAGAGGGAAAGAGATAGAGATAGAGGGAGAGAGCGAGAGATAGAGGGAGAGGGGGAGAAAGAGAGATAGAGGGAGAGGGAAAGAGATAGAGATAGAGGGAAAAAGTTAGAGGGAGAGAGAGAGAAAGAGCGAATTTACTAATATTATAAAGCCGAAAGTTTGAGAGTTTGTATGTATATATGTATGTGTGTATGTTTGTTAGTACTTCAAATCATTAAATTTGTTAATTTTGGTACGGAGATAGGTCATATCTCCCAATTTAGGACATAGGCTACGAGTATAAGTCATCATCGATCATAATCATCAACGTTTTCCATCAATGCGATAAAAACTATAAAAAACTACCCCATTTGCATTATTTGGCATTCGTTTATACCGCAACTTAAAAAAATAATACACAGGAGAACGAAAACTTAAAAAGTAGATGGACCTTAATTTGCATGAAATATTGTATGCAGATAGTTAAGAGACACAATATAGGCTACAATGTCATCATGATCATCACTCTTTCACTGTCCATCGCATTGCAGTAACTGTGAAAAACTACCTAACTTCGGTATTTTCTCTGATAATGTTACAAGTCGTATCTAACAGCCACCGTCCTATAATTATGTGTTATAATGTGAAACGCGGGTGAAACCGCGGGGCACAGCTAGTTAATTATATGGGTTTCAAGTTCCCAACGATATCATCAACAAAGAAAACTAATGAGCAAGGTATACCAGTAAACAGATAAGAGCAAAAGAGACTTAAATAATTAAATAAGTATTTTATCTTAAATACCTACGTAATTTTATTTTAAATAATTATAGCAATAACTCGGTTGGTTCCCGACGACAAAGACGACGCGATGACGATAAGACGTGTTCAATCAAGGCAGAGTACAATACCTGTGGTACAACTGGTACAGTACTTTTGGCTGTTGTGCACTGGCATGGTAATACAGTAATTATCAACTGGTATCTCCGTGATCGTGACGTGACACTGTCTGTGAGTGTCAGACTGTCACGTTTCGTACTCTGTAGTCACCGGCTTTGGGGTAAATAAAAATTGTAAGATTCAAGAGTTGACGATATTTCATATTATGTTCAGTGTTGTGAACTGTGAAAACCGTTTTATTTTTCTATCACATACGTATTAAGAACATTCCAACATTTAAAATATAACTATTTTGATTTTTAGATTGGGTCGGAGAGTTCTTGTTTTCACGGACGATGCTAAAAATGTATAGAGCAAAAACATCAAAAACGAGCTCACAGTTATTCTGGACCTGTATGTAGCTGAAAACGTGATCGTGCTCCATTCCATTGCGAAGATGTTTCGTAAGTATTACCCATTGACGTGCAACAAATTTCTTGGTACAAAGACCAACCTGAAAATTCTGTACTCTGCAGATTCTTATTTCTTATATACAGACGAGATGAAATTTTTGTAATGTAAACCTGTGATTATTTATGTTCAATTGTTATGTACCTCTACTCAAGACATTATACGCTACTACAGAAATGAAAGGGGTGGTGTAGTACCAAACTTAGCAAATTACGAAGCCCTATAGTACATCCAAATTTGTTTAGGAATTTAAAAGTTATGGTGTTATTTTGGATTACAGGTACAAGGGCAGCTAAGAATCGCAAGAAAGAAAAAATGTTACTTTGTATACTTCATTTCACCAGTGGAACCTATACCTACCAGAACTTGTTCTGAGAAGGGATAAAAAAATGCAAAATGCATAGATTTTGAATATAGGATATCTGTTAATAAATATTTTGAACCTAATGTAATCTTTCATTTCACTAATCGATCTATAGTATAATACGCAGTCATAGCCCGAACTTATTGAGTTTCGGGCTGCACCACGATGCACCACACTGCACGATGACTGTCAAAATATCCTCATTGGCTTGCTGTTAGAAAGCGTATTGATTGTGGTTCTAATAAGCAGAAAAACTAGGTGGGTAATCTAGGCGCAATGGATATTAGGGATATTAGGTTTTGATTGAGCTATTCTCAAAAGTGTAGGCATGAATGAATAAGTCCAAATGTCTGACATGTGCTGAGACCAAGTTTGAAAACCTGAGAAACTACCTAAATTAAGTTTATCTCTCGCAAATACAGGTACCTACTCTTGGAAATCTCTTGCTTAGCGACACCAGACTTTTTCATAACAATACCTATAATAAGCACCAATGACGATGATGCTATAAGAACTAGGTGGTCATTGCGAAGCTCACGCGCATGTACTTATTGATATCTTTGGTTCTTGGTACTTATTGATTATTGATATCTTGAATCATCAAGATGGCCTACACAAAGATTGTCTAGTTATGTAGGTAAGAACGGGAGCAACGTGACTGTTTGGCACTTCTATTTAAATTCTATTGTAATAAACGGGTTAGAAAAACAAAACACAGCCACCACTGGCCGCGCTTCATCCAATGCTTGTTTTGCTTAATCAGTGCCTTGACAGACCAAACATGACAAGCGATGGATGCGGCCCAGTATTTTGGAAAAATATGATTACGTAAAAAAATAATTGAAAAAAGTGACACAGGTCCGTCTAGCAGCGCGCCGCAGCGACTACTGTCGAATCGTATGGAAATGATAGAGAGGACACAACATGGCGGCTGGCGCGTCATTCTACTTGAATAAAAATTCACTCAAATATGTTTTCTTGAATGAAAATTTGCGCATTGTTGTTATATTATCCACCAAAAACCTTTATTATTGTACAATGATTTCAAGTTCTTTCGATTTGAATGATGTTCTCTCATAAATTAGTGAGATTTAATTTAAATAGCTATTTTCTAGAGGTTACTTTGTAATTTTTTTCCATCGAGAAAATATATTTTAATTGTGTTTCACTAACCGTCACAAATTAAAGTATATGATCAAAATTAACATAATATTTTTTCCACATTCCTAAGTGGTACGGATTTGTCGTAAACATCATTCAAATAAATACGAATTAAGCGTAATCAGGAAGACTAGTCGTCTGAGATTGGACAAAACGAAGGTTATATATTTTAGTGCTTTAGGGCTCTATGAACTAGATGGTGTTACCTGTGTTTGAGTTTCGTTTTTCTGTTCTGTCTCTATTTTGAACTCTATTGTGATTTAATGTTTAATTTTAACGGGTTAATTACTAACTAAAAATAAACTTCTGCTCATAATATATTATGTGGAACGTTTGTTTTGGTATAAACAATATTGAACAGAATATCAATAAAAACTGGCACAAAAATTGTATTCAAATTGTTTGCATACATTATTCTGGATAGGAAGAACTCCAGTTCATTTTTAATTAATATGTTATTAGTATTTATGTATTAAAAGGAAAAAAATAGATAAAGTAACAATGGAGACGCGCCTTTTCATCAATACTACAGATCTAGGAGCATTCACTATGTGTCGAAGATAATTACTTCCAATGTCAATGACAGCTTCATTCTGTCGACAAAGCTCCGAAACCTGTATGTTCAGTCGATCCCTCGATTCAAATCTGTTTCTTTCTCGAGAATAGAAATGATCCTACTGATATTATAAATGTGAAAGTATGTATGTTTGGATAGTTGGATATTTCTCACTCAATTATTATAACAAAACGGCTCCACAGATTTAAATTGATTTTGGATAATGAATGGTGGATGGATAAAGCACTGAATTAAATGCATAGAGTATTTTTTATTTCAGGAACCGTGGGCAAAACCGCGGGGCATAGCTAGATTTTAACAAGTTTATAAATCTGTTTTACCTACTGCATGTAGTATACTTTTCAAAGCGCTGTTTGTATATTACTGTATCTACCGTTTTATTTAATTCAACTACATTACATGATGCATCCAAAAAGTTATTGATACAGATAATATTTTAGTTGACAATGAAATATTTTGAAGACTTTAGCTTTTACTCGACTGAAGACGAATAAACCAATTCATAATAAGACGTAGTTGCTTCTACTTGTATGCCACTGAGATAATAATATATCAATCGAAACATGTACCGGTCCAACTTTACGAAATCGATTACAAAACGCTGATAATGAAAGAATTTATACATATTTGTCGTTAAATTGCAGTAAAATAAGATACAGTTAAAGATTAAGCCGTCGAAGGTGTGGTTAAATGATTTTATAACCTCATACGTTGTTGTGAATTGGTTCAATTCGACATTTTATGTTAGATGCAACGGAACGTGGGGACAAGATCTCGACGTAGACAAATTTACATTTTTAAATAAAATTGGTAACTGATCATCACCTTTGTAATCGAAACGTTTTACAGATTATAAAATTACTGCATGTAATATTAATGAGTTCGAGTATTGAAACAAGGCGCCATAGATACGGTATTATAAGACGATACAGTATAGGATATTATTTTATTCAGTAGAGTTTATGGTGCCGTAGTATAGAGCAAACACACAGTACCTATTTGTACTGTGCTTAATACTTACTCATTATTATGGTACATAATAATACTGTAGGTGACTCAATCTTGTCGCAATTAATTATATGGCATACAGAAAGCCATACATAATTTTATTGTCTTAAACTAGATTAGGTATTGTGTTATTTATTCGATAGCTAATCGGGAAGTGTTCTAAATTTGAATTGCAATATTCCACCCAGAAAATATTAACTAGATATAAACGGGTCTAATTCGCGCACAAACTATTATAAAACAAAAAAAATTGACATACTTATTACTTACCTCAACGTTTCTGTTGGGTTGCATCGACCGTGGTCACGAGAAGATTGCGGGGATCACCGTCTGGGGTTGCAGGTGTTGTTTCCAACTACCCGCGTTTGGTCTCGCAAAACATAACCGTCACGAAATACAATACTAGCAGTATTCGAACTCCCATTCAAACACCTAGAACGACAGACAGACAGACGAACAAGAAAGTGACTTAATAAAAACGTGGTAAAACAATGTAGAATGTCATATTTGTACCTCGCATTGTCGTGACTGGGGACCGTCAGTCGTTATAATATTCTGAAACCTTTACTTCTCTGTGGGCGTGCTTTTAACTCTCCGGTCTTTACACGAGCGTTAACTAAGCCTCTAAACCCGCCGGGCTCTTATGACAATACATGGGCAACAATTTATTACCAGACGATTTGACAATCCCACCTCATTTTTGTACATAAAAAATTACGATTTTATAAAGTTTACTGTGAATACTATATAGGTAATAATAGGTTTAAACTATGCTCAGCTAACCGTGTATATAATAGAAACTAGAGTAAATTACAATTTAGAAATGGGTTTAAAGTAGGGATCGTTAGAATGACGTTATTACCTTCTTTTAATATATCTTGAATAAGTCCCATCGCATACTCACGTTTCAAAAAAATGATTATTGTGGCATTAAATTAGGCTTAAACTTATGTAGGAAGTTTCTAAAAATGTTTGTACATTTATTTCTTTGTTTATGTTATTGAAAAATTAACTTTTAACAACATCAAGGAAGTATGAAACAATATATCACAGACAAGTGCTAAATTTTAAAAATATTTTCATAAATTAGACTTCTTACATTATCACATCGACAAGCGCGGTGGGTTTCAACCCTGATCGCCTTTCCAGTCACAAGATTATTCCACCTCAATTCATTTCATCCTAATGTAAATGTTATAGAAAATATATGTAAATTGACATTATTACATTACACTATATAGCAATTTACTGGACCATAAATATGGGCACCGCATACCGACTCAGTTATTTACAACCATTATATTTATTATATTCAATAAGCTTTTGTTGTATTGTAGAAAGTTTTTCTCATGAGTTATTCGTTGCTATTCTGTTTTGGATATTTGTCATAATAATTCAATGGATCGTAAATATCTTAAATTGAAACAGGTGGCATAAGTCAGTTTTATTGAGAGATAGAAAGATTAAGTTCTGTTACTTGGAGAGTTTATTGACAACTAGCTGAGGCTTGCGGTTTTACCCGCATAGCTATACCCTTCATGTCGTCTTATTCCCTAAGAACCGTTTTACGGGGATAAACAGTAGCCTACACCCACTGTTCTTTTCGATGCATCGTTGCGACACTGTGCGAAATAAGAACGAACATGTTTTCACTTGGATGTGATTTAGGTGGCTCTTTAGTGAATTAAAAAGCTAAAACGAAGAGACAAATGGAAATATTGGACGAGGAAAAGTATATCATATTATTATGTTTGGAGGTAGCTCGTATTTATCACGTTCATTTGAAGAAATTTTATTACTAGTCATAGAGTCCTGACCTCGACAATAATATTAATACAAGTGCATTATCAAATATTGGCTTAGAGATAATGGATATGGTTGTGTTGTTTCTGATTTATTTGTTTGCTGTAAGAACATAATATTAGGTCAAACAACAGGACATACAATTTAAAATAACTCCTAATATTATATTATTCAATGTTAATGTTACATAATTATCATTGTATTTAAATTCTCAGTTTTTATTTGATATTGTTAGTTTTACATTTATAATAATAATAAATAATTCAGTCTGTAACTGTCTCACTGCTAGGACACTTTCACATTTATTTATTATTATTTAAAGCGATTACTTTTAGGAATTTATAAAGGTAGATATGCGTGATAGTAAATTTGCGTGTGAGTATTTTACCTAATTATCTTCACGTAGCAACGTAAAACAAGCTGACGGAAAAGACAGACACATTGTTTGATATTCCTAAATTTCGTATTATAATGATCGACGACTTGCCTAATGGTTAAGGAGAACAAACGTATTTTGCTACACTGAATAGAGAAAATAAGAAATGAATTCAGAGAAATCGCGAAGTAGAGAAGTGTTATCTATTTTACTTTTTGGTTTTTATATCAGTTTGTGTAATTGGCATTCACATCGATAATCCTTCAAAACCCCGCCAGCCAAACGTCCTTACCACAAAATATTTAAACCAGAGTTGAACAGATGATTCTAAATATTTTCTCCACAAATCGATGTCTAACCCTCGCTTTTTCTAACTCTATAACAAATTAACAAGTAAAATAGGTAATTAGGAATGCCAGGTTTGAGTAAGAAAACGCGAGTGATAGACGTCGATTTTTTTTAATGAAATTTTGGAAACATCTTTTTAACTCTGGTCTCAACTTTTGTGGTAGGGCGGAAATAGTTTACAGACATGAAACCATATAACTGTATCTTTAACCTTTACTAACCTTTAACGGCCAAAATTAATATTTTATCTCCTATCCAAGATTGAAATCGATCTTGGATTGCTGCCTATCGTTCGATCGATCTCCAACCTGCGCGCCTTTATAAACCAGTCTACGGATCGGTTATTGGCACGTTTGACCCTAAAAATGGATTGTGATATCAAACCCAGATAACAAAATTTGCATTGGATTGATTATTAATTTCGGCCGTAAGAGAATACAGTTTCAATTTTGTTTTGTCCGATTCAGCCGTTTGTATAGAAAAGTGTCAGAGCGTCCACATAGTGCCAAAAACTAGAGCAAGCCCACTGATTAAAATCAAACAAATCAATTCCATTTGTAAAGTTAACTTGCCCACCCGTATGGCCTGACACAGATAGGGATCATACGTGTTAATAAAACTCCCTCCCCATCGCCGATGCCATTGTCTCTACTAGATAAAGCAATTAACTTAATTAACACACCCACAACGACGGACAGACACCGCGTATTGAGATAAACTATACTATTATTAAAACGTTTGTTTGAGTTACGCAGATGACGCTATGCGCTACTGGACTTAACTGGTAGTTACTTTATTAATGGAAACTTGTGTTTTGTTGTTCACTGGAATTACGTAGGTAAGTACTTGTAGGAAAGTTTAAGGCAAGGTATGAAAAAGAGCTGGTAACGGTTTCACCATATTTTACCTGCTTCACCATGTAATACAACAAACTATTGCATACACTGATAGTATAGATTGTATTAATATGATTTTTAACATTATTTTATTATAATTACACGTTCCAGAACCACCCGAGTAGATAATTACAGGTTTTGGGCTGTTAATCAAACATAAACATGACGGACATCTAATAGCCGTTTTGGCATTTTGTTAAACATGTGAAATATCTAAGATTGAATATTAATTTGATTATGTATTCATAAGCAATAATTAAACTTACATGCGAACTAAAAAAAACTTAAAAGTAATATAATGTAAAGTTTAGTTCAGTCAAATTGAAATGTTCTTAGTATTTATTAAAAGTTTAACAGTTACAAATTAGATTATTATGTTTAACGATAAATTTACGCATTTATCCACAAAAGGATTACAGTGTTAGCTTCCAGTTCCCTACTCTAATACACAAGAAATACAATGGTATAAACTCGTACCTTAATTGTTAGTATTAATTGTCTAAATAGAATTACCCTAATAAAACCTAAACACAAATCGAAAGGGTAAACGATCCGTCATACGATTTCCTTAATTCACCCTTTGATGTGTGGTTGTGTAGTAAGGCTTCAAAAATCGTTATTTTATGGCTTGAACTATGGTTAAATGGCATGACTAACGGCTAAGTTCAAAGTTTAGGTACTGAGAAATAGTAAATGATTATCAAAATTATATGTAAGTGATGAATCGTACAGCATACCATTTGTTAAGATCGCAAAAAATACGCAATCTTTGTCTTTGGCTTTTGCTAGTGTGTAAGCCATATTAATATTATAAATGAGAAAGACGCTCTGTCTGTTTGTTTGTAACGTTTATACGGCTAAATAGCTGAATCAATCTTGATAAAATTTCGTAAGAAGACTGAGCAGTGCGCATATTATTATACCTATATTACCTTAACTTTGGAGAAGCACATAGAATGCTTTTGTCTGAAGTTGACGCGGACAAATACGTGGGTAAAAGCTAGTTGGACATAAAACAAACAATAGTTTTGTAACTAAAGGTGATAGTTAGCTAAATTACGTAATAAGCTGTTTGGTCTTACACTTCATTGAAAATTGATTCTGGAGCGTATTTAAAGTTTTTGCATTCTATTGATGGTTAAATTTTATAGCACTTAAGTACGTACTCTTTGCATAATCTAATCCAACTCTATAATTTTAATGTAATCGTGTGTAATGAAAGCTAAAAAGTCAGCATTGCTATAATAGCGTTGCAATGCAGTCAGTAGGTATGCTGGACATTTTCCCTTCCACCAAAGGCCATTCAGATTTGCGTTTTTATAAATTTCGATATCATTTGATAAAGCTTTATTATTATTGTGTTTATTTTTCTTTGAAACTCTGATGTTTTAAAGTTTTTTCCTAATACCAAAACTACGTAACACTTAGTAACAAAATTATAAAGCAAATTGTGAAAAAATCACAGTAAAGTTGCGCCCCCGACCCCTGTATAGTTTGTATATCATACAAAAAATTTAGGGCTCATTTAATTGTATCTTTTAGGTAAATATTAATTACAGCAAGTGCCAATGTCATAACAAGCTTAATCGACCAATAGCCTTATAACCACTATCAATGTTTTTAATAACTAACAATTTTACAATCAAAATGATTGTTTCTCACAGCAATAAAAACCCGTTCACTAGTCACTCACACATGCTTCTCCATTGATTTTAATTGCAGTCATTTCATATAATTGCTTCATTGGAACTTTCAAAGCCTGTCGATTCTAATGTCTCCAATAAAGATAATATGTATACCTTTTTCTAATTTCATTCAACAATCATTTAACTAGCTTCCAATGTTTAATGAGTTAATATTTCTCTTTATGATTGTGATTACGAAACAAGAGTCGTTAAGTATTAAATAACTGATTGTGGGGAATCTATTTAACGAGGTGTAAATGCTTGAATAGTTATGTACGTTATTGAATATGATTAAGGGAAAGCTGGTTTTGGAATAGTAGCCGAAGGAGTAATGCTGATGGTTCAGTGCCTAGATTGTTTTCTAGTTTTAGCTACTTTGTACCTAGTGTTAAGTGTAATAGAGGTCAAAGGAGGTTTTAAAGGGATTGTTACTCAAGAACTGGCTGCCAGCATTTCTCAAAGAGAGCGTTGTGACCAAAAACTACACTATAATACTCTATAATAGTGGTAGAGTTACGAGAGAGACACTATTTTCATCGGTTCCATTATTTTTTCCCGTAATAATAAAGAAATTGATCAGCCCAATGTAACGTACCATAGCAGATACATTTTACAAGCAAACGATAATATATTCTAATCAAACTTATAAACTTAAAGACATCTGCTAAAAACAAATAAGGCAGGACAGAAAAAGATAACGACATGAAACATGGATCTAAAAACTAACAAATAAAATTGAGCCTGTAACTATCCCACTGCTGGGCAATTCCTCTCACTATCGTGAGGAGGATTAGGCCATAATCCAGTGACCTAGACCGGATTGATGGATAACATGGCTACGAAACAATTCCCGGGCATGTTGGTTTCCTCACGATGTTTACCTTCACTGAAAAAAATTATCTCATACAAAATGGTCTAAGCTAAGTATAGTTAAGTTCTAAACAAATCTATGGCGTAATTGGTATTACGTTTCTTAGTAGCGTTAGCGAAAACAACACCTGCAACGAGTACTTTGGTGTAGTAATGCGAGACATTTCAGTGTCGGATATCAGACGATTTGGCCGCTGTCTAGTGGGAACCAAATTTCAAACTTGGGATTCGCTTGGTCTTGCACTTGCCCAACAAGATTGGCGAAAAGCCCCAAAAATCTACCTTTTTAAACTAAAGTAGAAGTGATTCTCAAATGTAAAGTTAATTCTTTTATATTATTACGTGAACTTTTTTTAAGGACATTGCCACGTCAGTTAATAATTATCTAAGACTATCTACCCAGTTTCAAGATTGCTGTCATGTATGAAACATTTATGAATTGAAGTCCCGCTATACACGTAGAATCAGAAATATTTCCCAAAACCTTATGTCATAATGTTTGCATAAATTATCATTTTCGGTAGACACATCGCCGTTAATATTTTAGCATTAACAAATCACCATCAAAAAGCACTATGAGTAAAGGATTACACCAAAAACTACTTTATTGTCTTGTCAGTATCAAATTCCCATCGAAAATTGAAGCTTTACATACATTAGCAACGGTGTGTGGCCATTGAAACCCAAAACAATGGCTGTAGCAAGAATCAGCTTTCTAAATCCGAACAATAACCCAATTCTTTCCGTGGTCACCAGCCCATAAATTAAAGGCAACCGAAATAGCCCATGGCCCCATATGTCACCTCTTGAAAGCATTCAAGTAAAACAAACAATATTTTGGCTACCACTCTGCTATATTTGAAGGTAACACAGATGCCAACAATGGTTTCTTAACCCTATTATGTCTAAAGGACATTGGTCGCAAAAACATAGTAACAATGGCATTTGGCCAGTGGCACTGCTTCCGTAGAACTAGTAATGAGAGTGGACTACTGGACACTTATTGTTATTCTGTGTAAACCCCATGAGTTGTGCCCAAAATGACTGCCCACTGAGTTTTCTAAGAATTTCAAAATTTTTGTTTTATAATTTGTTTTGAATTTGTGTTGCCACTTTTTGAAAGATTTGTCTTTGTTGTAATTCGTTATTTTTGAAAGAAACAAAAAATAAGCTTTACCAGAAGTATTATAAAGCGGCTTCGTTCACGTGGGCATTTTGTTTAAATTATAACGATTCAACAACAAACACCGAAAAAGTTGCATTTATTTTGTTTTAATTTTTTTAAAGTGTCATCTCAAATGCACCACTGCCCCCTACAATTCATGAAACTTATCCGTGAAAGATCATCTATTATTTACTACGGGAATTTAGCAACTAATGAGTAACCTAAACCTTTTGTACCCATCCACAATACAAACGAAACAACATTGAAAAACATCAGGTATATCGAATATCAATACGACATTTACCTATTGTGCCCAACTAAGTATCTTTCACATAACTACCCCGAAATTGCGTCGAAAACGCAATCGAATATAGCACAAAAGTTTTTTGGAAAAAAAACCTACGGACAATTGATTTGGTAACAGAATACAGATTATTATCAGGCCTGGCACTAGCTTATCTGTGTCGCAGAGGAGCCGATCGGATGCTAAACTGTTATTGTTCAGTTGCTTATTTTCTTCTCGATTACACGTTGTATTGGAGCGAGAGATGTGATTAGAAAATTAAAGACTAAATAGGTACTGTAGCATTGATATATCCTTCAAATCCTTCGTTGTATTTTTAGAAACTTACTATACCTACTACATTTCCAATTTTATGCCTTGATCATTGAAGCAATACGAATTTATTTCTATTTTAATAAAAACGTAGCCCCACACTAGGATTGCTCCTGTATCGTGAGTACCGCTTTCTTTGAAATATATTTCATATTACACTTAATTACATTTATGCCCTGATGGGATCACCATCTGCTGAACCTACTTACTTACGTACTTTTAGTTTTTTTTTCTTCGATAAGGTCACAGTAAAACCAATTGTAAGTAAAGTTAACTTCCAAAAAAACATTAGGTTCGATAACAGTTCCTGTCCGTATTTTGGGAAACCATTATTCATATCCTCGGATGTATTTTTGTAACAACACTGATATATTTTTGCCCCAAAAGTGTCAATCACTTGATGCAGGGCATCACAATGACGTCACATTGATTGATTGGGTCTATGTGGTTGCACAATGCTATCTTGATTGAAATTTTCGTCCTAAGAAAATACTTGACGGATGGGAAACGAGTATACGACGGAATTTCTGAGTAAACCTGCAGTTTTGAAAGGATCACTTCATTTACTTATTTTTCCAACACTACTAGTAATATTCTTAGTGCCAACTTTTCTACTATAAGGTAAAAAGACTTTAAAAAGATTAGACATAGTTTTGAGAATGCACTGATCTAAATAATGGCAAGAAGGCACACTTGAGGGTTCGAAGCTAATTAACAATTTGACCGTATCTGCAAATCTTTTGAAGCTAGTGGGTGCGCCAATGATCCGTGACCGTATAAATTTGCGGAAACTATTAAAAATCACTTCTAGCCGCAGACTCTGCATTGTCCAGTAATCGATTTGCAATCGTCCAAAAAGGGCATACAAAAGTGCTATGAATCGGTAGGTGTGGCTACACTTCATCAACTGGATGTCAAGAGAATTAAACGTATTTCGAATTGTTATTTCTAACGGACTCTTTGTTGATTCGCGCGCGTTGCACGGTTGGTTACGGGCGCTGGCTAGGAAAGTCTGCAGCTGTCACACATAATATCTCGGACCGCGACAGCCACCCTTTGTCCTCCACAGATACGACTTCATATAAACGCAGTTTATGTGAATTCCTCAAAAGAAACTCTCGAGATCACAGTCTCACGCAAAAAATCTATTGTCATTCTCGACAAAGCATTGGTCGTATCGTCGGCGCATTAAAAAGTATTCATGCGGTATTTTTGTAAGGTCCATCTTTGTGTTGAATCGCAAAAATTTTGACACGTTACATTTGTCATCGTTTCAGAAATCCTCGTGGTTCAACTATAATCTGGTCCCTTCAAAAATGAAGAAACAAAACTTGAAACTAAGCACGCGCATTGGTCACAATTAAGTAAGCGTAAAAACAATTGCGAAAGTGTTAATGAACCTAGAGGTTTAAGTTTAATCTTTTTGTAGTTCGGAATTGGTCATTCTTGCTTTGTTCAATGGTGGGCTGTGGATAGGCATGGTTTCTTTTGCTGACCGTGACGATGGCATTGTCTGGAGTCAATCAAAAAGCAATGAGCATCGTCCGTTGACCGCAGTTGCTAAATGATGGGTAACTGTCCTGTTATTGGTAGTTGTTATGCGTGACACGTTGAATTGACATTGTACAGCCCAATGATGAGAATAAAGTGAAGTAATGTATGTTTTGGTCGAGGTCAACATTGTTGGGAATATTTTTACACTGAAGTTTGGGCTTGTCTTGCTTTGAAGTCTACCAACCAGAAACGCTATACAGTAAACACAGCGTAAAAACTATTTTAACCATTAGATTAAAATCCCAATTTGTTCATAATCCTATAACTAATTTGATGGACTCTACAAAATTCGCAACTTCTGTATGAAACATGAATAGGTCAGAAGAAATTTGCCAAATAACGATATCCCGAATAGGTACCGTCGTAAAAAAACTCACTGGCATTATCAAACGCCCACTCCCATTATGGTAACAACTAAATTAATTCCAAAAGGAGGCGCCAAAACACAATTCCGGGCAAATTAATTTTAATCGGTTCCATAAAAGAATAGTCTCGTTATGGAATTCTTTGTAAGCAGCCATAAATCTGTCATAGTCCTTGTTAGCAGAACGCTTTGATTTCAGTACGATCAAAGACGTTTCATCTCTGGATCTTGGTGACACCTTATTACCTACAAATGTCTAAATGTAGCCCTTTATGTTGTATGAGTAAAGGAATTTGTATCGAGTATACAGTGTGTGGACTCCGACATGAGTCAAACAGAGATTAAAGTTTGTGGACAGATATCGCGCTTATCGTCAGACTCTGGACTTGCTTGCTTAAGCAAACTAATTGTGTTGTTAATTATTACTTTCATCACAATATTCTGTACATTATTGAGCTCTCAAGATTCTATGTGGCTACGTCCCGTACTTTGTTTTTAATACATAAATTACACATGAATATTATTCTTATTTGCTGTTTGTTTTAGATTTCAGTATTTAGGTCAACTTTTGGGTACCTATTGATATTGTTAAGGACATCTCGCCACGTTGAGGTTGGCGGAGTTCGTGTCTTCCTTTGTTAAGGGAGTACTACATTACCCTCTTGGCCCAGCGCTCATTTGGCATGCAGTTGACATGTCCAACTCGGCCCCACTTCAGGCCGACAGGTTTTTGGGTCAAGTCTAAAATTTGAGGAAGGAAGTGACATGGTACGGACTGATTGTTTGGAAGGGAATGTGCTCTCATAGGAAGACCTTAACATATATTCTTGTGGTATCGCATTGATGTGAACTAATTTCGAAGAGCAGAAATAATCTCTGACATCGGAATTAGTTTTTCTTGGGTATCAAATTAAGTGTCATATTTATTCGAATTCAGATACCATTCTAGTATTTTTTTAAATAAGAGGATTCAGACCTATCACGGATACATCTTGATTGGTACTCATGATACACTGGGGTCAATTGTTTGTACTTTTGAATAGTATAACCACTGCCTAAAAAACTCTTTTTCCACCGTAATGTTTAATTTTTTGTATTTATCCACATACAACAATACAATAACTCTTTATTGAACATCAATTCGTTAATTATACGGACAACAACATAAATTAATATTATTATAGTAGGTGGTGTGATTGATAACTCATACAGGCATTGTTGGTCGTATAGTAGGAAAAATTCCACTCTATAAAAATATTTAAGAGTAAAGATACCTTTGTATTAGTATACAAAACACATTGGGTTACACTAAATATATTCGCGCTTGGGACTAATTCAGCGCTTAATATTGTGTCGTCACGTACTAACAAAGCGTATTTCAAACCCATGTGTGAAATTAACTGTTTGGGTAGAATTTTTCTTGGATTACGTAGGATTCCTTTCCTCGTTTTTTGGTTGAGAAAATATTTTATGCATTAGCAACATGTTTGTTTTTTATAAGGATAAATGTATACAAACTAAGTATAGCGAGTACGTTATAATATAAATGAGACTAAAAATATTTTTTTTGTGTGTTTCTTAGTTTTTATTTTAATTGAAATTCCAAGTTTAAAACCATGGTTGAATAAAATAATGAACATTAACCATTATGGAACATCTTTCCATATGACTGCGTGCATCAGTTCACATGACTGAGCGATTAAGGGATAGGACACAGTGATAAAAACCGCTAAGTTTACCTCTACTTAGAGCCTACTCAATATTCAATACTTGGCCTTGTGTAGTAATTTCACATTACTTAGGTATCCCGAGAATTATTTGGGAGGCATGTTATCCACCAATCCGGACCGGGCTCCTGTGGTGGATTATGGCCTAATCCTCCTCACGAAAGGGAGGGAAGGCTGAATTATTATTTATTATTATTGGGCAGGTTTTGCCCAGTAGAGGGAAGTATTATTATTTATTATTATTATTATAGAGTTGTTAAAGGCGAAGTGCAATTGCTACCATTTTACCTGGTGTTTAATGACAATGTCGACAGAGGTGGAAAACATGCCCAACCTAAAATTTGACATAGTTTTGAAGGACCGCTGCTGAAACACCCCGATCGAAGTTTTATAATAGTGACAAATTTTAGAATTGGGGGCCTTCGTCTTATCCACAGCGTTTTGGAGTACGGTAATAATACTTGGAACTTCGAATAAAGTCAGAAAAAAATAGCAGAGTGCTTGTAATAATCATGAAGACATCAGAATTCGTCCAACCGCACGCTCCCGACGCCGCTATATCCGCGTCTCGACCGCGACGGGACACGCGATCAGTCAGCAGAAGCAACCGCATCAGGTCAATCCACTTTGTTTTTGCACCGCCCATAAAAACAAATTACCTTCGCTTCGATTATCGATCGGACCTGCGACTAAGCTAATAAAGGAAGCACGCAATCGTCTGCCTACATGGTGGCAATTGTGTGGCACTTTATGACCTAATTTGTATTTGATTTATTTTAGAACAAACAAGTCATAAGGAAACAATTCAGGGCATTGATAGCCTAAAGGTACCTTAAAATAATCCTTATCCTAGTGTAACAAAACGCGATATTACTAGACGATATTTAAATTTTTGGCAGCAATCACAAAATGAGCTCATACGAAATTAACTGTAGATATGCCTAATAACATAATTAAGTAAGTAACTAAAAATAAATTCCTACAAAATTTATATATTTTGGTTAATGTATTTAAAACAGCGTGAAGACGAAACATTGAAATACTAACATAAATTACTTAGTAGTTTGGTGACGTGAATTTTATTCTAATACTTATATCTGTATTATTTATATATCTGTAGTATGAGTATTGTATGTATGTGTTTAACTATTATCATAAAAATTCTATATTTTTTGTTTGTTTGCACCTCCAGGAATGACTGGTAGATAATGCTATTTAGCATTAAGTCCTCCTTTTACATTTATCTGTGTGCTGAAGTTAAATAAACAAATAAATGAAAAGTTACAAAATAGCTATCTGATGTCACTTTCCAGGAAGCAATTCAGAATCTAGGCTCAATGCCATATTAATCGTTCCTCAATTACGTTCATTCAACATTATAGCGTTAGTTAATATTCTCAGAATCGTGTTAGTACGAGTATATACGTTTGTGAACTAACATGCTAATATAGTGACATAAGATCCAGTAAACTTGAGACGTTTTAGCTGGACAAACTTGTTCACTTATCTATCACACGTAACAGGGTTGCAAATTACCAATACGTTAGCTATAAATGTATGCAGAAATAGGTACCATGGAAATTTATGGAACGCATCTGTCACATAGTTTATGGAATCTTCGGAACTGTACATAACAGGAAGCCTGCTCAAAACAATGGCGCTACAAGGTTCCATTGAAAATTTTCCGTTTCGCAGGATTTCAGTCGCGTATTAAAATGTCCAGGCGCAGTCCGCATAGATGACCGCATTTAAATGTGCATACAAAATATCGATGCACAATGCGAATGTTGGGCCTATGCTGCAACGACAAACTTAACTTTGCCATCTCCAACTTCACGCTTCAAGCAAAACCAAGCCTTATTTCGAAGCGTCAACAACTTCACAGCGTGTAATTAGAAAAACGCACATCAGAGTTACAGTGGCATAAACATACAATGCTGGACAATAACACTGACATGCACTTGAATGCAAAACAGTTTATATGTCATGGGTACTTAACATGGTTAGTTTATAGGAAGCGCAGCATGCAAGTTGTGGCTGTCTCTGGTACAAATGAGGTACACGATAGTTTTGGGAGGCTAATTAAAAGCAGGTCTGCGGCTTGCCTCTGTGTCTGAGGTCAGGTCGGTGAAGTTGGACCTCCAGCCTTACAATAGTCGGAGTAAATTGCGAAGTTACAACTGTTTCGTCTGCGTTACTGGTGAAGTTTCGCCGTATAGAACGATGAAAATTAAGATAGACGCCTTCCGTGAGGAAACTAATCAAAATCAAAAATTATATTCTATAACTAACAAAACCAATGATAATAATATATTATTTTCCGTATAGTACTCGTAGTTCACGCATCGGCGTGAACAGTATGTAATAATATACAAGTTGGAAGTTTCAGCACCATAATATAAGGTTTTTGCGAAACACTCGTTCGTCAATAAACTCGTTACGCTAATTTTTAAACATTTACCTAGAGGTAACGTTGAACTTTAATTCCACAAAGGAACCGATCTGAAAACGATACCGTTTGTAATTTATGCATTGAAACGGATAAACAACCGGCCACGGACTTCCATTAAAGTGACTATTAGAGAAACAAACAAGAAACAGGCCTGCGATAAAATAATTATCGCTTTCATCCGCGCCGACCTTTAAACATTCAAAACCACCCCATCAAAAACAACATTAACAAAAGTTTACACAAAAAACACAAAAACAGCACCGCTAACCAAAAAAAAAAACTAAATTAAAAACTTGACTAAAAAGTGACGTAAGCAAAATTTCAAAAAATGGCCGCCAAAGAAATATTTCACGTTATTTACACTACCGTAACGAACTTAAAACAAACTTTGTAACTGATGATTCTTAGCCCTATATTTTAGGGGATAATAACGAAAAAATGGCCTTAACTACACCTGTGTTCCACCACCTGCCTCTCAGACCAACTATTAAGGGCATAAAAAAGGTTTAACATGAATTTTTATGCTGAACTTAACTCAACAATGGAACAGCGGTTTTAAGATATTACAAGCATCACATTATGATTGGTTTGATCTAGTGCCAACTTCTACTTATAGGTATAAAACCTTCAAAATATGCCGTAAATAGGAAAAGAAACAAAGATTATGTATGAAACTCATTTACCAAAATATAGGTCATGTTAGAAATTTATGATTCCGCGTCTTAAGTTGATCTTGTCACTATTGTATTCAACGTTCATTTGTTTTTTTTATTAACTTTTTGCACAATCTCGTCAACTGTATGGCTATTATAATTAACGTCTGATTATCCCTCATTACTAAAAACCACAACGTTAATGACGCCAATTTTCATGCATTTAAATCGACAGATATCCTATCTGAGGCCGTAAAGCAAACAAGAGATCATTATGCCTTTAATAAGTAGTTGGGGTTAATTAAGTGGGATTGAGGCAGTTCGGGCCCCGAGGTATCATTTGCTATTGTGATGGCTCCGCCGACTCCTTCGGGGTGTATATTGTTGCTCCTTTTAATAGCAAAAATGATAAATGCGTCTGCTGGGAGATACAATTCGTTGAAATTCATTCTCGTATTTTTTATCGATGTCGATTTTAGGTCGCTTGGTAGTGTACCTTCGTTAATGTAACCATTGATGGCTGTTTGTTATTTATAGATATTTTTGTCGGTTGTTGTATTTTGATTATTATTGGTATTCAAAAGTCCTTCAAGTTGACCTTGAATGCAACTGTCATATTTTGTGTTGAAAATAACATTCACTTTCCAAATCTAAGCGCATCAAAATAAAATCCTATCCATTTGATACTAAAAAACTTCCTAAGAAACTAATAATTATAAGAATGGTCAGACTACAAATTGATTGTAGACAGCGTAGAACTAAAACAATATGGCATAAACCCACTAATTAAATCGATCGAAGAACAAAGGAACAAAAAGCGTAGCCTTCATAAAACCTCTTAGAACCCCCACGACGCTAAGCCGGTCCGAATAGGCAACTAAAAAAAGGATTTACCCACGTAGGTAATATAGCATCGGCGTGCGATCGACTTTAAGGGAATCTTTAAACGTGATTTAACAAAAAGCGCAACCCTTTAAGGGAAGTCATGGCTAAGCGTCTCATGCCGACACACTTTCCATAAAACTTAAGTAAGCTCTTAGCAAGGATGATACTGCTACCTCGTTTAAATCCCCTTTTGTACAACCGCGCGTCTTTTGTTGCCCACCGAGGTGGAGCTAACCCGCTCTGGACTTTTATAAACAATTGCCTCTAAGGAAATTTGTTTGGATATAAGAATCTTGGGACGTAATTTGCTGATGCAACAAAGGGAACTTCTGTTCTTGGCTTGGGATCTTTCGCCATTGCGAGATAAGCGAAAAGTTTTTTCTAGATTTACTCTAATGGTAGTTTAGCATTTTTTCTCACTTCACTACTAGATATGGAATACAATAGAGCGTCTGAACGGGTAATTACTTACAAACCTTTACTCTTGCTCGTGGACTCTATTTATTTTCGTAAAACTTCAGTCTACATTGGCGATTTTATTTGCACTGACCTCTGTTTCTGGGCATATACGTACTAGTAGTATTAATCCAAACTATCACTTTTTATGCGTGTAAGCTTAGCAGAGGCTTAGGAAATGTTCAGGATGGAAAAAATTGGAAGAGATATCATTAGAAAACTTTTTACCTTGTATTTTTTTTAGGTATTATCTAAAAAGGAAGATAGAGTTAAGCTAACAGTTATCAGTCATGTCAATCTTAATGAAATGTATTAAAAATGCGTTATTGTTCAAGCAGAAACTCTTCAGATATGACCTCATTTAAAAGAACACAATGGGATATCCCTTTTTTGTGATCGTCAAGTGTAAGATTCGAGCGTCCGACAAGGAAAGGGTTGGCCCAGTTTCATGGTGGAATAAAAATTATCGTTTCATCGCTTTGAACTATACAAATATTTGTGGATTTGTTTACCATTTCCGAGATATCTATTTACATAAGCGTCTGTCATTGTTGGTGAAAGGGATGTTTTAGTATGTTCCTTGTCTCTTACAATATTTACTTTCAATTCAAGAAATTGTCTAGACAATTTTATAAGTAAATCCATAAAAAAAATATGAGAGAGAAAATAATGTTTCAAGTTGGTTAGAGCGTCATTTATGCCAAATAATGAAAAGGTAATGATGATTACCAAATTAGACATAATATAGTAATTAAAGGAACGAGTCAAAAATATTGAACTATCAATTGATAAAACATTAATAAAACTTTAATTCCCAAGGTTTCATACTATGCGTAGGTACCGCACTAGTTTTTCTTTTGAACACTGAGCCGGATCGCTTTACATATCTTTTTTCTTATCAAGCAAAATCGTCCGCTCGAATTATATGGCAAAGAGCAATCGTTCATTCAACAGTGTATTGAATAGTCGTTAAGAGGTATGGGCGTACAATACCAGGGCTCCGCTTTTAAGGTCGCAGACATGTTACAAACGGAGCGTTTTGCGTACAAACATGCGCGCGTTGATTTTTTTACAATAATTACAGAAAAATGTTTTTAGGCACAATATTATACACAACAAACAAAGACAGAGAGAAAAAATGTTGTATACTCGTATACAGATCCATTACAGTTGTGAATGTTTCAAAAAGTGCTAATGCCTAGCAATAATATAGCTTAGTGCATTTAATACAACAAACACACTCGAGTACTCGGAAATTTGTACGCAACACTGTACAATGAAATCAGGTCTAGAAGTAGATGCATCAAATAGTGCATTTAATACTACGTGAACATCAAATGGTTTTGACAGGATACAATGTACGCTATATAAAATCCGGATCATCACAAAAAGTATTACCGTACCCACAAACGTGTGGTCTTAACAACTCGACAATTCCAGATCACTCGCATACGAAAATGCATGTAATATAAATCTTTCCGGTGAAGCTTGAACCACGCGACCACTCCCACTCGGCCCTGCGGACTCGAATACGAATATTAAATTCCACTCAAAGTCTTTATTTAAAAACTGAACCGACAATTTTAGCTTATATTCCCATACGTTCTGGGCACACTTTACTGCATATTCGTTTTAGGGTCGTCAACTTTGTTATTTTTACAATTTCAATGAGAGCTTTTAATATTTTCAGAAATATCAATGTTGGCGTCAAAATTGTTTTAAAATTAAATGAGATAAACCAGTAAGAAAGAAATACAAAGTAAAAGAAGATTTAGTAGAATCTGAACAAATTATACATAAGTTTTATAGACAAACGCACTTTACATATAATTTATTTCAGTACATAACAAATATTATATCTGATATCAAAAAGTATATATAAGGATGACTTTCTGGTAAAAAACGAGAAGCAATTTTTGTGTTACGAAATCAGCAGTAACCCTACTTTACCTACCCAGCGGCGTTTCGATGCTCCGTCCCTGCGCATTAATAATTTTTAATGCAGGTCTTGCATTGAAACTTTTTTTTGCGATGTCCATCAATAATATTCGGACATTTGAATGTCTGTTTTAAAAACTATATTGATCTGTCTTTAATAAAAAAATACCTGCGGTTGAATCGGTGCATTAAAGCGTTTTGTATGTAAAATTAGTCATAACGTTTTATTCATGGAACTTTTAGGCATGTAAAAAATTATAACGTGTTTTATAGTTGGTATAATTATAAAATGAACGTCGTCAATTCACTGATACCTCCACTTGCTAAAACCGTCGAGAGTTCATAAATAGTCATCAATCTAAATAAGATCTCACGGCTGGGACTCTGGTCTTTACTCATGATGGGCCATGATCACTACGCGAGCCCATTGAGGATTTAGGATTATACCATGTCGGTGTCCTCAAGTTAA
Organism: Hylaea fasciaria; assembly: GCA_905147375.1. Classification (NCBI taxonomy): domain Eukaryota; kingdom Metazoa; phylum Arthropoda; class Insecta; order Lepidoptera; family Geometridae; genus Hylaea; species Hylaea fasciaria. Next base: position 7,879,040 of record LR990202.1, on the reverse strand, counting down.
CTCTCTTCACCGTTTTTGCGATGGCACTGAAATGTAATAACTGAAATGAGCAATTGGTGTAAGAAAAAATGATTAAAAAACTATTCTGAATCGATTTATCAAGACTATTTTAACAGATATTGCACAGAAGTGAAAGTTATCCAATACAATTATTATTATGCCTTGTTTATTACAAAGCATCTATTGTGTTATAATTAACGTCATTAGTAGAGTTAATATATAATTGTTGAGAAGTAAGAGTATTCTACAACTTGTAGCGGGAACAAAGCATGTTTATTTAATCAATCGTGAGTCAGACAATATCTAACTTTCTCAACATAAGTAGGTATAAACAGAGAACGTGGAGTAAACTGATGACAGTGATAAAATCTTTTTATAGTAAATTATTTTCGCATTTAAGCATGATATTTGTGTGGATTGTTAAAAACATTTTAATATCAGATAGGACTATCTCTGAACTCAGTTACTACCACGGTAGGTACCACGTAAAAGTTGTATAAAAAGTTACAACAGAATGACAGTTGAAAAGGAAGTTCAACGATTCTCCGAAAACAAACATAGCTTGTTGCACACAGCAACGAATGTTTGGTCGAATGCACTATTATTAGATAATTTAATAACAGTTACAACAAAGGAAACGGTCTGTCTGTGTGACGCGTCGTATCAAATCGCGCTGACATTGAAGTTCAAGCGATAGTGACTTGCCGCACCCCCGACCTATGCGACACTGTCCTAAGTGAATGCTAAGCTATGAAAAAACAGAAACATACCTATTACCCGTGGTACAAGTATGACGTGTACATTGTGTAACGAACTACGTTGGGCCGGGAATATGCGATGATGCTAGATATCATTACATAATTTTCGAACGTATCGTTATATCCGATATTTTTGGCTAAATCAATAATATTGTGTCACGCTTAAGTTCGGATGAAAAGGTTTTCAAGAAGAACAACATAATAATGTCTGCTACACAAATATAATGTTAATTCAAATATCAAAATATTAAAATCTTTCACAACCACTTTTATAAGTCTTGTAACAGTCTAATGTTGGCGCTAAATAATTTTGCATTCAAGGCAAACGTCACAATCACCTTTCAACAATCTTCGCCTCGCTTCGCATTGAGTCGCTCACGTAGAACACATCATAATTATGTCTAGTTACATAATACTCGTGTATAGTGGATCACCCTGCGTCCCACGCGTTGCTGTGGACATCGTACCTTTGGACTATTGAACTCGTCTGTCATACGGCAAAAGCTTTGAGAAGATAGATTGAACAGATATGAAGGTCGAGCAACTAACTGCAAGTTTTGACACTTATAAGATTTTAAATAGATGCTTACACTATCATATCTCACGTACCATGGACGAATATTAGTCTATATGCTCAAGGTGAGCTGGACCATTTTTAAATGTGAACTATACTCTATAATATATACATATATATATCAGATCAGAGCGATGTATTGAATTCGCTTGAGGTTAGAGAATATTATTCTCATAGGCAAAAACTTTCGAATTCAATAATCGAAACATTTTCAGGGCTTTCTTTCTATATCCACCGAGACAATAACGACTCCACATCGTGACGAGACATCGATGCTCCCTTTACTATATTGAAACTGAAACACATTGCTTTCAAGTGGTTTACTTCAAGACTGAAGAGCCATTTTGATTCTTATATCCAAGAAGACAAGGCAGTCAAATTACGTGGAGGTTGACAAACGTATTGTTCTCACGGCTGCTGCTCGATTGTTAAAGCTCGACTATCAAGATATCAGGCCATGACCCCGTGCTCTTAAGGGATGAAAATAGAGGTACTTCAGATCCGGACTAGTCGTGTATTGAAAGCTTTGTGTCACAGTTTGGAGCCTACAACGATTGTCCCAAACAAAATATTATATACTTAGTCAGGTCATAAGTATTGTCACACAGTAAAAACTTTTCTTTTAGAATGCTGGCCACAAAAAAGTTTATTGAATTCGAATTTCGAATTGTTCATGAAAATAAAAATGTATACTTTTTAGAATTTTACTCATTTTTAAATATGGAGTGGACGCTTAAAGAAGACCGTGTTGCAGTTATTGCGTTGCATCGTTGCGGTTACGCGCCAATTCAAATTTTTGACATACTGAAAAATTTGAATAATACCAAGAGATTCGTTTATCGTACCATCAAACGATACAATGAAGACTCTAGTGTAGATGACAGGTCAAGAAGTGGTCGCCCTCGGTCTGTTAGGACTCCAGCAGTGATAAAAGCTGTGAAGGCGCGAATTCAAAGAAATCACAAACGTAAGCAGAAACTGTTGGCCCTTCAGATGGGATTAAGCAGAACCACGGTGAAAAGGGTGTTAAATGAAGACTTAGGGCTTCGGGCATATCGAAGAAAAACAGGACATCATTTGAATGCTCGTCTAATGGACCTGAGACTGAAGAGATGCCGCGCTTTGTTGAAGCGGTACGCGGGAAAAAAATATCGGGAAATTCTTTTTTCGGATGAAAAAATTTTTACCGTAGAAGAGAGCTACAACAAACAAAATGATAAGGTGTACGCACACAGTAGTGAAGAAGCGAGCAACCGTATTCCGCGTGTCCAACGAGGTAATTTTCCATCCTCGCTCATGGTATGGTTGGGAGTGTCTTATTGGGGCTTAACAGAGGTACATTTTTGTGAGAAAGGTGTAAAAACGAATGCAGTTGTGTATCAAAATACAGTCCTGACGAACCTTGTGGAACCTGTTTCTCATACCATGTTTAATAACAGGCACTGGGTATTCCAACAAGATTCGGCGCCAGCTCATAGAGCGAAGAGCACACAAGACTGGCTGGCGGCGCGTGAAATCGACTTCATCCGGCACGAAGACTGGCCCTCCTCCAGTCCAGATTTGAATCCGCTAGATTACAAGATATGGCAACACTTGGAGGAAAAGGCGTGCTCAAAGCCTCATCCCAATTTGGAGTCACTCAAGACATCCTTGATTAAGGCAGCCGCCGATATTGACATGGACCTCGTTCGTGCTGCGATAGACGACTGGCCGCGCAGATTGAAGGCCTGTATTCAAAATCACGGAGGTCATTTTGAATAAACTTTAGTGTCATAAGAATCTATGTTTTGTTAAGTTCATTTTGGTATATAAATGGTTACATAATGAATAAACTTGTTTCAATTATTTTATATAAAACATGTGACAGAATTTATGACCTGACTAGGTATATATCTGCAAAATGGTTTGTGGCGTCACTATATTTTACTGGCTGGTTGTAAATACTATTTGCTATTAGTTAGAAGAATTGAAACACATTTACCATACTTTTTATGGTAGCTACACTGAATTTGTGTTCTTCACTTTACATAAATGATGAACATTATTTCACTCAAACAATACTGCCATTACCAAGTAACATAGCTATGTTTTATGCGAAAAAATATTTACGAAACGGGAATTTAGTGCACTGTGCAGATAGTTTCCTATCTATTTCACGCGATAAAATCGTTCTGTGGAAGAATGTGCCCTCGATTAATAATAAAGCAATCGAGAATATAGTACTCTTCCTTGAAAATGTTTATTTAATTACACGTTAACCGCGAGCTTGTAACAGCTAACATTATAAAAAGTTGCAACTGGGCAACATAGTTTTATGAAGTTTTCTTGGGCGTAACTGAGAGCCAGAGTAGAAAAAATCAAACAGAAATGCAACTTGCCATAACTGCTCAGTATGATATAAACGTGTTTCGGTTAATATAGAAAATTAGCTGTTTGACTTGTAAAAGTGCGATTTAATTGCCTATTTATAATAAATGCTTTGACTTTGACTTTATACGGTACTTTATTTCTGGCTTCAATCATTTTCTCTCAAGAGTCTAGAAAAAAGATCTCTATAAATAATAATTATAAAAGCTTACCAACCGGTTACTAGAACGTTAGTAAACTTTGACAACAATTAAAGTCTAAAGTACTGTCTTTGTCATTTCTGTAGTGTCAGATAGAAACAATGAATTATATGTATATACTTAATCTGCTGATTTCTGCTGATTTGCTGATAATGATGCAATCTAATGAATGACTAAAATGAAAACATTGCAAATTTCCTCTGTGACGTTTCATTAAAAAAAATCTCTCCAGAGTACGTACTAGTACCTAGTTTTATTACTGAGATACATTCTGTGTCCAATGATTGACAAGTGAAGTCTACCCATGGTAGGTGCTCGCTCGCAACGTGATTGCTATAACCTTCCCATCCCAACCCTTCATTTGTGAGACGCGTAAAAACTTAACTTAATTGCTTCATTCCGAGAATCCGTGTCTATTATTTTCTTAAGTCTGTGGGCAAATGCCGCAAAGGTCTGCGGGCAAATGAGTATGTTTAAGAAAAGTTAATTATAGATCCGGTCAAATCTATGCACTTTTGCTTATTCATATGCGTTCTTATTGCAATCCGTTCGGGCCAGTAAATGATGGCAAATGGACCGTGATCATTTCTGGAATAGCAAATTAGGCAGGCTTAATTGAAGGTGTTCCAATTGTGTCATTAGGCTTTGATGTGAACATTATGGTGACGTAAGCTTTGACCTATTCTTGATCTTATGAGGCCAGGTTGACTAAGCTATATTACTCTACCTAAACGTAAGAACTTCCCGAATGTTCAAAAAGTTTTTATACCAGTAATTTTATCCTATTGGCTCTACTGCCATAGAACGCCCGTAAAACATTTTTTGTAAGTATGGGAGCCCCCTTAAATATTTATTTAATCCTGTATTTTTCTTTTTTATTTGTGGTTATAGCGGCAACAGAGATACATCATCTGTGAAAATTGCAACTGTCTCGCTATCTCGGTTCGTGAGATACAGCCTGGTGACAGACAGACAGACAGACAGACAGAAAAGCGGACGGACGGGCGAACTGCGGAGTCTTAGTAACAGGGTCTTTTGGGTACGGAAACCTAAAGAAAGACTCGAACGCATCTTCTAACGGCCGAAATTAATAATCAATCCAATCCAAATTTTGCTATCTGGGATTGATATCACAATCCATTTTTATGGTCAAATGCGCCAATAACCGATCCGTGGATTGGTTTATAAAGGCACGCAGATTGGAAATCGATCGAACGATAGGCAGGAATCCAAGATCGATTTCAATCTTGGATAGGAGATACAATATTAATTTCGGCTGTAAGCCGTATGCCAAGTTCAAAGTAGATAACAGTACCTGTAAATTACACCCAAACATTGCTACTTTCTCTCGATTGCGCAACGTAATGCTTGATTGATTGCTCTCCAAATCCGGTCAAATTAAGAGATCTCCGAAGTTAATTCGAAAGCATGAGATAAACAAAACGATAACGATCTCACTACTAAACTAACCTACTGATAAAGCACCTATTCTATTGCTGACCCTAGTCTATTATTTGCTCAACATAACGGAACCTCAATAGTGATGCGATACAACAACTGGTATCTGCTTTTTGTTCAAACATTTAGCTCTATTATGAACCGGTTCTTGAGGGCATTGATATAGACAGACAGTATACTTATAAAAAAAATAAAAACTTACGCTCGAATTGAGAACCTCCTCTTTTTTGGAATTCGGTTAATATAGAGTTAGGGCTTTTTAAATGTAGTAAGATCAACCATACAAGGTAAGGGAAACCTTTCATTTGAATTTGAGTAGATGTTTGGATACTGAAGTTTTTCGCACCACATTTGAGTCGAGTTGTAAAACGCTATTTATATCCAATACCATTTTATAGTAATATTTTATTACAATGGGGTAGATAATGGGGTAAAGATCGACAAGTAATTTTGATCCAAGTCAAAAATTATGTTTAGCGTAATTTTTAAAACAACTTAGGTACCTACATGAAGTAATTATATTTTATTGTATTGCATATTTTTTTCGTCGAGTACTGTAGTAATCTTTTTCAGTGTGCTTTAAAAAAGGTTGACTGAAGCATGAAACTGAAAAGTTACAATTTGAAATTCCTCCAGTCTTTGTTCTTATAAAAAGAGGCGAAACAAAAGAAAGTCAGCGAGTTGCTCACAAAATCTATCTCATGGTTGAAACTCTGCAAGTTCATGGCTCGCTAAACAAATTACACGTTAGGTTTTCGAAAAATTGAGATCAAAGCTATGTTATTTTATGTTACGAAACACGATCAAGCATGCCAATTATGGACTCTTACGATGCGTTGAACTGTGAACGGCATGATATCATTCCTACTTACTTTGGTCTTTTGAAGCGATGATCGCTGAGTTGGTTCTGCCTTTGGATCACTTGCCGCTGGGCGTGAGTTCGTAACCAGCTGGCCGCAAAAACTGAGCTTCCAATGTAGGAAAATAACGTTAAAAACTTTGGTAGTAGGGTATTAAGATGTTTGCCTCTCTAGCTATCATGCTCAAGTAGAAAATATGTCACCAAATCCGTATCAAATGCTGGCCGTAAAAAACAAGTAGGTACGGGCGCTGTATATAAACTAGTAGTTGTGGAGCGAAATGGCAACATTGGTTTGCAGAAACAATGTTTGCTGCAGTACCCCCTGGTGAGTTCTCACCAGATCCTGACCACCACCTGATCTAAAATCATGCACCAACCAAACTCAAACACATCACTGAAACCTGCATCTGCGAACGAAACTGAAAACTGCGTAAGTACGTAAATTAATACTAATTTTTCAAATTTTGTTTTTATATGCTGATAAACAGAAATGATATGATTTATCATTGTTTAGAGAGGTGCCAAACCATGTCAAGGCCCGAAAATTCCTCTTAAAATCAATCCATTTAATTTTGGTTTAGATCGCCATCATAAATATCAACACATCGGAATTTCTAAAATAACACAGTATAATCAAACAGTTCATTGATTTACTGCGTCGAAACCAAAGGAAGTGCTCGTCAAATATAACGACCTCGGTTCTAAAACTGTAACGTGTCGTAAAATATATTTGTTGTAGCATAATAAATGGTTTTAAAATTGCTAGTTAATCAGTAAACTGGGGCATAGTACAAAAACAGTGGGAAAACTTTGTAACGAAATATTACCAAATATAACCTACACCTACAGTGTAAAATATTAATAAGCACGATTAATTGTGTATTAAAATGATTAGGTTGAAGCTAATTTTCATTCCAGCCTCCTATATGAATACCATCTTCATAACCTAGGTGTCTCTAACGAGTCTACCTCCATGTGATTAACTTACTGCGTCTTAATTTTGTACTGTAGCAACGTAGCTTGGGGCTAAAATGTCAATGTATTAATGAACTCATTGCATGGAGCCGTATTTTATTTACGCAAACAATGTTAACAATGGATCAGGACCGTATTTTAAACAATAGCGCAACCTTGCAAAGTTTTGTCTAGACTCGCCTACTTAGACTCAGTTGTGGTCTGATGTAATATGAAGTTGTATAAACTTGAAAGGTATTGTTACATGTATAATCCGGAGGTCAGGGAATCGAACCCGCAACTCTCCGGTGAATGTATTACCTACCTAAGTTCAGCTAAGGTTTTGTAAATGAAATACCAGAAATAGTAATGCCCAAACGAAATTGTTTATTAAAATAAAAGAAATTTATACAATGAGAAGGGGGGCCTCCAGTGAGACCTCAGTTCCGTGGAAGACGGGGTTTTATTACAGTGAAGATCTTATAATTTAAATACTCTCCTACCTATTCAGTGTGCCAATGGTTGCAATTTTGATATGAAAGGCCTAATCGGAGCCGGATAGCTCGCGGTTAAATTTAGATAAAAATTAGTACCAGGGTTGCTCTCGAGTAAGGCAAGAAGGTTCGAGCGCCACCCAGCGTGGGCGCTGGGACCTTGTGGTTATATAGATGAAGGTACGAAGGTGGGATTGGTACTGTCCTGTACGGCACGCCGGCACGCAGAAGGAAGCGACGACCTGGCGGGCCTGGTACGCTCGCCGTTGAAGGTCGCAGGCCGACGGCGTCACGCCACTAGATGGAGGGCAGCGGGCGCTCACCGCACTCGAGGTTCTCCGCTCAAAAGGGCGGTCCTCCAATGAACTGGGGTCCTCCAACGAACTGGGGGTCCTCCAACGACCCTGGAACGCGCCGTCCAAAAGACACGTTACAAGTTGTAAAATGACGAAAATCTCCTGCCGGGGCGGAGGCCCGGCATAGGAGGAAGAGGTTAAACAAGGTTAGGGCTGGAAGCCCTAAATGATTGAAAAGATTTGAAGTGATTTGGCACGCTTGACGACGCCGCGGTTTATGCACGCGGGCCGAATAACAAAAAAATGGCTCACCTTTAAATCAGGGTAAAAGAAGGCGTGACCTCGCGGCGGATCCGCGCCGGCCGCGTGGTCGAAAAGAAGGGCAGTCTTCGCCCTTTTGGAACCCGCGGGACGCACGTGGGCAACGTGTAAACGTTCGTCGGGTTTGCTGTAAAGAATAGGCGTGATTAGCATTACGAACGAGCCAGGGGCGCCCGAGAATCGAGGCGAGGGGAAAACCACGCGGTGCTTACCTGTCGGCGGGCCTTCCCGTGCGCGGGAGTCGCTGCTGGAGCGCCGTCAAAGTGCGCGTGGTCTGCCGATGGAGCGCCGTCGAAACTTGGAACTCACTACGCGCACAACAATTCAACTCGGCACAAACCACGCACAAGCACAAGGGAGCCCTAAACACCGACAGCAAAACGACCGGGGCTCCGCGTAAATTCGGGAAAAGAAAAAGGCTCGAGGTCCGTTGCGCGCCGGTTTTTATACATATCGTTGTGCTGGGAAAAAAAATCGGTAGGACCTGAAGGGCGGGGCTGACATCTGCCGCACCAAACATCAACTGATATCGATTCTCAAATTTAGTCGATTATAATACTCGGCGGCAATCCAAAGATGGCAGACGCGCCCGCCGGAATTAACTTTAGTAGAGATCGATATCGGTATTGTAAATTTAAATCGTTCTATGCGTTCAAAGAAAACATTACTTCACTAGTATTTGGTTACTTGTCTCTTACTTTTTCATAGAGCAATATGATTGACTAGAAGCACCTCGCGGTTTCACCCGCGTTAACTACTATCCCGACGGAACCATTAATTTTTACGGGATAAAAGGTAGCCCGTGTGTACCGGGGATAGCATAGCTTCCAAACAGTGAAAGAATTTTTCAAATCGGTTCAGTAGTTTCGGAGCCTATTCATTACAACCAAACAAACAAAGTTTTCCTCTTTATAATATTAGTGTAGATAATAATATGTTATAACATACTTATCAAATAAAACTAATGTGCTGAATAAAAATATAATTTTTGAAAGATATGAAGATCACAAAAAAATTATATATTATTCTGCTCTGTGCAGACCGTAAATCTGCAATATCACACTTAGCAGTCGCACCACCACCAGTTTAACCACGGAAGCCGTCAGGATCGCCCTTTGATGCAAGGTACCGCTGCCAGAAACTTTTAGACAACACTGTTCTACCACCTGCTGCTATCAAATGTCAAATCCCAATTCACGACACTACATAAATCATATCCACTTTTGAAGTTTTCATTTTAATAAACCTCAGAGAACTTCCTACAACATTAACATTTTCACAGAACTATATTCCAATGGCGTTTATTAGGTGACCGTTAGATGACACGACTTGCATTTTAAAGCGCCATAAAAGTAAAAGTTTGATATTTGAAGATGCGATATTAAGATAAAGTCTATGCTATGCTATAGGCACCTGCATTTATTTGATTAAATTCTCTAAACTTAATGTAAACCTTAATCCAACAGCCGTAAAGACCAAACTTAACGATAGAGGCATGTCAAAGGGAATATTCGATGTGTCGATCCGGTATGTCGAAAGTATCAAGACTGCTACATTACACAGTCTGTGATGTGACTATTAAATATCAATATTTTATAAGGAAGGGGAGTTCCGATTCTTATCTGAAGTATTAACACCTTGTTTGGTTATAAACTTGAGAATATTTTTTATCAATAAAAAACTCCTATTGATAGTAACAGCATCTGCCTCCGGATATTGTTGTATGGTTTGAGAGAAGGTGAAGATTAATGATAACTTTAAGAATATGATGATGAAATTAATCGTAGTACTATAAATTAAGGAATCATAGAACACCTTTTACTTCAATAATAAATGCAAGTCATGATGTGTTTGTGAACTTTCGATAAACGAGTTCTAAAGTAACTGCCATTCTCATAAACTCTACAATGTTCAAATTTGAACGGAGTTGAATGACTAAATATAGCCTACGAGTCTTAGATTTAAACGTATAACCTAAAACTGTACATGTTTAAAGTAATTCTAAGTTAATTCTTAAAAAATGAATAGTCAAAAATAATACGTATGTTCATTTGCCTTAGATATCTATAATAACCAAATACAAATATTATGTAACAATTACGTGTTCCAACCATTGCTCATATACCTAATAATAAGACCGATCTCACATTTTATAATCTAACAAATCGAAACCTTACTAAAACACACGAACAGACAAGATCTTGCCTCCAATCAGATAAACTGGCACGACCTCCACATTACGATCTGAGGTCAGGCCGAGTCATGATGGCCAAGTGGATACTTTCCAAACAATAAGCAAGTCCACGAGACAATTGTCATGAGAAAAATAAAGAATGGCCGGATTCGTGGTAAGGCTTGAGCTAGGTAAGCAGGGTTTGGTTTAACTGATAGTTAATCGACGGTTTATAGACTTTATGCACGTTTAGTGCCGAACACATTGCATGTAATATTGCATTTGAAGACAACTTTCACACTGTCCATAAATTGTTACTAAATTAGAGGTTACTAATTATATAGAGTGCGTATTTTTAGTTCGAAGTATAAATTACTTATGAACGTTAGTGCTAAAGAATGCTTGTTCGATGAACAGTAGTACGAAATAACGTCTGTGCGACGAACGCTAGTGCATTATGCCATTTAGGTATACACTAAAATTCTTTAAGTCTAATATTAATATCAAAGCCAAACTTAGCTTCCAGCTATATTTCACAGTTTGATTAAACTAACGGACGTCGTGCAAGATGAGAAGAATTTAATTTGGGTGATTCTAGATTTAATTAGTTGGCGCCAACCGCTCTAAGTATCCATAAAGAGGTAGGTACCTACATGTCGAAATAGTAATAATACTTAGCGAGTGCCCTAGAAATTCAAACAAAATCACAAAGGACCTCCTAACTTTGAACATTCTATGAACTGTTCAAATAGTAATGACAAATCACATTTTCTGACACTAATCCCATTTTTTTCTCAAATCGAATTTTCTACGGTCTCAAGTGATATGACGCACCCACTTGTCCAGCTATCTTCATCTGTCATTTTGAAATTAATAAAAATAAATAAATCGGTCTAAAATGCACCTCGTACCTTGCATGATCAAGTGCGTGTAGAGCTAAAACATTTGAGTTCCGTAGAGTATCTGTAGAGTGTATATTAAATAAGTACATTATACATAATATTTCGTGAAGTGGAACAAGCTAACATTAAAAGCTTTAAATATTACAAGAAGCTTCGTTTTATATAAGCTATTTTTACGAAGCTCTGATTCCTTCCAAACAACTGATATTTTGAAAATTAACAATATTTTGAAACGTTCTTAAACTTTCGCGAACAGGAAACATATTAACTAGCTAGAAACGGGTATAATTCGCGCACAAACAAAATCAAATCAATAAGTCAAAATTATATATTTTGATATTTGTTTGTGCGCGAATTAGACCCGTTTTTAGCTAGTTAATTTTGAAACGTTTTAGCACAAGTCTGTATTTTTGGGGTTGAAAGAATTTTATCGGGTTTTTATAAATACATTAATACTTTCTTCAAATCAATATTGTCGTTTTGTATACTTCGTCAACTACAAACTTTGGGAGATAAATGATTTATATTACCGTAATCATTTTAACAAATGATGAAAGTTATTGAATTTATTAAATAAATGATCTAAAGAAGTATACCCAAATTAAATTTAGAACTAGAAAAAACCACGGAACTCTAAAACTACAGGACAAAAAAGTTGGACACCCGCCTGGCGGGTGCAGTTTTATCCTTTTTCTGACACAACCTCAGATCGCATCGCTCCGGTCAAAGGCAAGCATTTTTTAAAAGGAAACAGTTTCATCGTAAAATTCAAACGTGAAACACTTTTTTGTAACAGACTATTTATTAGAGAAATATTTCTGTTATTAGAGACAGTTTATAACTCAGCCTCCATTAAATGGATATTTTATTGTGTGGATTTTGGAGTCGGTCGGTTTAAACGTTTTTTAAATGAGCTAGGGGCGAATTTATTTATGGATCTATGACGGGTCGTTTTGTGAAATATCACTCGTATAACTGATATAACTTAATTGTTTGATCGTTAAAGGTTTTACCAGGTTTTGAGTTGTTATAAAAGTTGTTATTATCACGACGTCCATGTTGAAGTAATCTTAATAATGCTATCACTGTAGCAAATTTAAGTGAGTCATTATTCTGAAATTAAACGTATATTTATTGTTCTATTACCAGTTGTATTAAATCACATCTAAGTAGTATCTCATCATTGCACTTACCCGTTTTTTTTTGCTTAAACTTAAACTAAGAATGAAATTTGAACTAAGGGAACTATAGGGTGATTGATTACATAAACCCTAAAACCTCTAGACTCAAAACAGTAACCTATCGTTCGCACAAACATTGACCTCGCTTCAACCAACCATCCACCAACCCACCAACCATCCCATCACCAACAAACGCGGCGGTAGCCGACAAAAATGATATATGTCAAACAGATTCTCTGATTACATTCACACGAGTTCATATACCTACGCAAAAGACAGATAAGCACACGCTAATTCACACCCAACAAACAAAGTAAAGCGTCTTACATACCCACCTAACAGCAACCAATAAAATCACACACGCCAAATACGGTTTTAATGAAACAATAAAACCGAGTTCACACCCGCGCTTAAATCAGTGACGGCTATAAAAATTGCTCGGTTTTCTTTTAGCACCTCGCTTTACGTACTGACTGCCTCTTAAGCTACGACAATGGTCAAAGTAACTGATACTTAATCTTTTACATTTACGAAGTAACTGTTGTGTAATCTGTGTCACAGTTGCAGTTTATTGAAAACCAACAATAGGTTGTGGAACACCTGACATCATTAGTGAGGCTTTTTACTTTGCCGACTTGCATGCCTTTGTACTAACTGAATTTAATAGGTACTAGAACTGCAGAATAACAATATAACTCATGAAACATTATGTTTGTTTCATTTAATACCTTTTAACATTAGAATTCAAAACATTACAATATTAACTCAATACTGTACAATTAAATAGTTTGAGTTCTTTGATCTCTGGACTACCGGGAGTAGAGTCTTAATTAATTATACCTACACTATTTCAGATCCAAAACCATTTTAGATAAAGATCTAAACCATTTTACCTCAATAGCTGCTAAAATTATCTTTCTAAAAATAAAAACAATATAATTCAATTAAACACAAACAACTACAAAAAAAAACATTCTAATTTTTATTCATAAAGGGTGGAGACCTGTTTCTGAAGCTAACGACATTTCTATTATTTTAATCCCAACAAATCCTAATAGAGGACGTAGTTGTATAACTGTACAATAATAAAGCTTTAAATTTCTATAAAAATTAGAATACACCTACTTGGAATAACTGTTCTTATTAATCCACGATTAGTTAGTTGCAATAAAATGTTTACGGCTCTTAATAAAAATGCCGAAAGAATTCACACTTACTTGATTTTACATCAGAGTAGATAACTTTGCTAGACTACTGATGTACCTTTGAAAATAGTTATAATACGTTTTTAATTTATGACCTATATTGTCCCACTGGTGGGCAAAAGGAATGGAGGAAACCATTTCCTTCCATACCTTCTCGTAATTATTATTAATGGAAATAAATAAACTGTTAGTAAAGAATACCCACTCGGTTGAGCATTTTGACAGCAATGGGGAATACTCGTATGTAAAACTTATTTGAACAACAAAGGTTTATGAACATAACAATAATAATATAGATAGTTGCCGTATTGATATGTAAACCAACAGTAGAGATGAGTCATAGAAAATATCTTCTGAACCGATATTAAATTAACCATTTAAAAACAAGAAACGTAAACAAAAAAGTAACGTAACGTAGTAACAACTCTAGCACATGCGGTGTTCATTGTGCTTATCTCTTCTTTTCCGAGACTAGATGAGGTTATTTAGGTTAAAGGTAGGAATTATGCCTTTTGTGTTTGACAAAGAATGTAAGTTAACACCTTCCATGTTATAATTATTTCCGGATTCAGATGAATACTTAATTATGTTTTCTTATTACACAGATTGAGAAACCAGGCAATACTTGGAGGATACGCAGCGCAAAACAAAATACGAGACGACCTGACTGTTTATCAAAAAACAAGCGGACATATTCACTTGTTTAGTACTTAAATACAGAATAAAAGATAAAGAACCACCCAAAAATTTTACCTATGCCCAAAAATCACGTAATCTTGTTATGAGATAAATTATTATAAAAAATAAGATTGTCATTATTATTTTTATAGGAACCTCTCTAAATGCAGTTTCAGGGATCCAACGAAAGACTTATCACGAACGACTTTATCATGACAATACATATAAAAATTAAATAAAAAAAAATTATACGTACGAGTATAATTATAATTTTAAATTTTAGTCTAAGATTTTAGTGGTACTTAATGAGTTTTATGAAGATCTCTTCTAAAACCGATCCTTAACTCGCCATTAGCGTTGTTTGGGAATACGGAGCTTTCTACATCACAAATTGGTTTATAATGACTATATTTCTCTACTTCGAAGTATAAAATCCCGATTATGGTAATTGTAACATCATGTTGCAATAATAATTGTTAATACCGAAGGTATGAATGTAAGTATTTCCTTAGTAAAATAATCCGAAAACTTTTGAATTTTTGAACGTGCACTTCAATTATCTAAGTCATTCATCTCAGTCAGTCTTCATAAGCTCTTAACGTGGAAGAAATTCTTGATACTTTTCCTAAAATTACTTTTGTAATTTCATTATTTGACTTTGACCTTTCTCTTTAGTGAAACACCATAAATCTCATTTTAGGCAGATTACTGAATCTGTCTACAGTTCGAAATCAGTTGCTTGTTTAGGAAGTTTGAATTGATTGTTTGTGAAGGAAGAAATTGTTTTATTACAAAGGAACTAAAGTTTAATTTTATTGATTGGTGAAAATAAAGTTTCACTGATCAATATGAGCTTTGATTTTAAATCTTCCTAACTTAGATAAGTAGTCAGTTTTATCGATATAAAAGTGGTGTTTCTAAAAATGGTAGGTTAGTATTTTTTATCATTACAATGATTTATCTACAAATACCTAGCTTTAACACCTACCTACGTTAAGCTTAGTAAAATATATATAGTTATTAAACCTATGTAACTGTGATTACAACAACACAATATGAAGTAAAAAAGCAGTTACATAGCTGTGATAACAAGTATTTCAAATAAGTAGACACTTAGGAAAATCGAAGTAACAGTACCCCCCTCTAACGAAGTATAAAGTAACATTTCTATTTTAAAATTTTAAACGTTTAGTAAGATAGTGTAAGGCAAAAATTACATCAAGAAGAGCTTACACCACATACAGTGCAATTGTTACTCCAGCTTTCATCAAGTATCAAGACCACAATTCTACCGATCACCCAAGGGCCCAAGACAGACACCCTGACATTCGGAACAATCCGAGGGTAGCGGTGAGTCAGCGGAATTAAGCTATTGCTTTTTTAAGTACCATTGATTCAAAGCGACTCGCTAATGGCACCTTGTTTTGTTTGGAAAGATGACTCGGTAGTATGTTTTTTTTGTGGATTGATAAATTATTTTAGATTTTGTAGGACAAAGTTTTTTATAATTAGCTCGCCAAAAGTAGTTCAACATATAAAGGAAACCATGACGGAGCGGGCCCAAAGTGGTATTATATTCCGCTACTTTTCCTTTCGCAGCAGCGACGACAACAAAATTTTGGTTTGATTATTAGCGTGCTGAATACCCGTCATGCACCTATTTTGATTGTGTTAAATCATTTTCATTTATTTAAAAGGATATTGTGAAGTCTTTATGAAGAGATAATGGTACCTACAATAACGGCAGCGATCCTACATGCACTACATTTTAGAATCTAATATTTTGAGATAAGACAAATTCAACGACTTTCATTGCTGACTGTACCTACTTGACCTACTTGGTTTCAACATCATTTTAAACGAGAAACAAACCAAATGAATATCCATTGCTTCTTGTATAATACCAATCTTTACAACATCTATTCATAAGTAAATAACTACCAGTATGGCAAGTATATTTCATAGCCGAATACATTCCACACGAGATATTCGGTTAACTCTATGAATGAACAGCTTTTGGAGGTCATTTCGTAATAGCCACGTTCAAGTCGTTCAATAGCAAGGCGGTTGGCACGTGTTCTCACAAAGAGCTCTTCTGTCAATGGTCACACAAAATATACTTGTACTTGAAGCAAGCTAAGTGACCGAATAGACGATTTTTATAGGTGTATTTGATATTTTACAGTTTTCGTTTGAAGAGTCGCAGGAATGAAATTACCGCGGTGCGTATTGTAGACCATGCAATTTTGGCTTTTACTTTTTAAAGTTTATAACGTCACCACTAAGACTGTTTGGAGAAAAGAAGTGGGTTAGTTATTGGGGACGTTAGGAATTAGACCATTTAATTTTTTTGTGGTTTGAGTAAATGACGAAACGAGAGAGTTATTTGCGATAGTAGTTACTTACAACAATTGCAGTTTGACCCTTAACATGGACTGCAAAATTTAGCGCGATACAGCACTGAGCCCATCATAGATAAAACATCAAACATCAGTCTATTTAGTAATTTTCATGGAAACCGTACCCTTGAATCAAGACACATGAAACTTCACCAAGTAATAAAAATAGTATAATTAGAATTGGCCCACGTACTTTTAGTGAATAAGTGACTTTAAAATAAAAATCCTGTAAGTATACAAGAACGCCCCCCCCCAAAAAACTTGTTGAAAAAATATGAGTAGTTTCGTAAAATTCTACTTCAAAAGTTTACAACACGCGCGTGTATAAGACCCATTCATTAAGTATACAACAGTTCAAAAGTAACACAAACTAATACCACTAACCACTTGTAAGCTTTTAACTCTTTTATAATCTGTGTCTGCACTGTAACACCAACCGGACATAACCAACACCAAACTTTGGTGCTCGTTAAAAATTCACGTGGCTTTAGTGGGTAAAACTCATCGCAGTGATGTCGGCTGGAAAGAATTTCATTGTCCGGAACAGTTCAACGCACAAATTTTATTCAAAGTTGGGTTTTCTCTCACGTGAAACTCATGTTACTGCTGCTCTGTATTTGAAATTATGACGCTTCAGTTTATGATATTGACCTTTTGATAATTACGTTAAAAGTGCTTTTTAACCGACTTCAATAAGTGAATAATAGTGATACAGGGAAAAACCTACGAGAATATGAAATTTGCTGACCTATCCTTTTTTTTTTGAGGTGGGGAAATGCCTTCGCATACCTATCGCCACGGGGGTTGCAGAAGGGGGGCGTGTGGGACTTGAACCCACTAAAACCCCCCGTGAGCCGTCGATCCGCCTGGAGTGGGGCGAGATAATCTTGCTGACCTATCCTGATCTAAGCCAATATTGAGTAACGTTTTTAAAGTTTACAGTTTTGAAATTTGGAAGAAGATTCGTGTTGGAGCTGTTTTTAGTAGTTATTGTATAGGTTAATATATTTTGTGCTAGCTTGTCTGAAAAAATATATATTTCTGCAGCAACACCAGTTCTGTGGCCACGGTTTGGCCTGAGACCACAACGAAAACAGTTTGCCGTACTTTAGGTAGCAGTGTGACGCGACAGGCGCGGGAGCGGTTAAACTCTTAGTTAGTATTTAGGTGTTCAACTCGCTTCCTATCCGCTAAAGTTAACCTGCAAAATGAAACTCCTTCAGTTTTTACCGTCAGTTTGTTACTAAAGTACTTATCTTGCTAGGAAACATTCATTACAAAACACAAGCCTTGTATTCATAACATGCTATTCCAAGATCGCATATTTCCGTTGATACTATGAGATATTTTAAGCCTGTTCACGCCTCTATAGTGGATTTGATTCATAAACAAGATCAATTTACGAGTATAACGCTTGTAAAGTGAATCACTAGGATTTATTTTTAATATTTTATTTTCCTGAAGTCGGTATCAATTACAAAAGACATATGAAAAATATATTATGACTTAGCTAAAGTAGTTACGAGAACATAAAAACAAATAATATAGCGGCAGTATTATCACTAACTTGGAGACATCATCCTTTGCCCTGACGGAAGTACCTCATTGAATCCTTAGTTTAAAGTTAGTCAAAATCAAAATAACCATCACCTACGCCTTAGGCTAGTAGCTGTAAGTTAGTCTGAGATAGATTATAATAGTGAACAAATAATCAGCTAAAAATTAAAAAAGATGTTAAGTTTTTACTTGCATTCGCTAAGAATCAGATAAGTAAGTATTATTTTATGACTTACTTATTTGGAGATAAAGTCCATTATCTATTGTAGTCGGTCACATATTCTTACGGTCACACTAAACTTAACAAGTGACTAAAAAAAATTAAGTGCATTATTTACTCAACACTACCTTTATTTGACCGATGCAAGAACAGGAACGTAGTCGACTAGAACAACAGAGACTATTGAAAGCATCAAATAGCCCGTGGCTGATGTCCGACGGTGAACAAGTTCCGAAGCCTTCGAAAACAAAATAGTCAGGAATGCACAAATAGTTTTATTTTCGTCAACAAACTTTCATTCATGGAACCCGGTCATGCTCGCCAACCGGGACGTTCGGGATAATGAAATCGTTTCGTCGTTGAGTAATACAGTGGTCAAGATTTCAACAGAGAACTTGAGGCTAGATTTGAGATTCTCATCGGCGCTTATTGACACATGATGCGACTGCAGCTTCAAACGATGAAAAAACACAAATAACATATTGCATTACATTACGTAAAAATAAATATATTGAGGTTTTCGAGGTTATTACACCCTTATTCATAAACATTTATTAAACGTCACTTAGTATTGCGCAGTACAATTTTTCCGTTCGCATTTTCAATAAGCCTTACATAATTTTTTAAGAATACCTACACATTTGTGAATAAGAGTTGGTATATTAAGTTGATAATTCGTTATAAAATATTATATATTTTGTCTCACCGATTGCAATTCTACATAATAAGATGACTAGTAGAGAAAGTTACTAAGCGTTAAATTGCTTGACTGCACACCCTTTTTGATATATTTTTCGTGGAGTAAACTAGGAAATTTTGTTGGAATACTCAGGGAATACCCCATTTTATATGAATGTTTAAGTTATATTAACCCTTTCCTATAATAATCACAGTACATAAATAATTAAATCTTGTTAGTAGGGTCAAATAGGTATCGCATGACTTTGGGTACTGTCGCGTCATACGTATTGTAGTCCCGTAGTCTCTCATTCTCACATTTTTTCCACACTGTCGTGACAGTATTTTCGATGTGATTTATCCAAACTCGGTTTCCCATAACCCAATTTATTTTCCTCTATCGAGATATTTTATTGGTGTGGTACAAATAACGCGGTGAAAAATTGGTATTGTCGTGTTTTCTTTTTGTGAGCTTATGATGTTGAGCGTATTTCCTTCAAATATAGAGAAACGGTTCGCAATAGTAAATAGAAATAAGCTTTAGTACACACAAAGCTATTTGGGTAAAGTAAATAAGAGATGGGGCGGGATACAAGAGTCGGATATATTCGGAAAGGTTGACTCACCTACTCAGTCATGTCATTAGTTCTTTATTAGAATCCATGACCCATATTAAGATGAAATGAACTGGCATAGTTAAAATTTCAACGGCACTTATTTCTCTTGAGTGTTGTTCGTTCATTTCTCGACTATGAATTCGAATATAAGAAATGTTTTTTGAGTAACTCGCTTAAATTCTTGAATAATGATGTACGAGTAGGTTTCGCAGGATACAATAAAAGAGCTGTTTTTAGAAGGTGAGTTCACTGAAGCAGGGCATTAACCTTACCATACTTCACCATATTTTTACGATATCAAATAAGCCACTCTTACGCCCACTGTACGACACTGATAAAGTTAATTGGCACATTTTTATCCAGAATACACAGAATATCTCTTTATCTATTCTCGTTAAAATATTTCGCATCGTTCATACATTTTCGATATCAAAGAGCCTACTGTCTTAAATAATCATACTATTGTAATTTTGATAAAAATACAACAACTCACTATAAAGTCGTGAGTTACTTTTATCACCAAGCTAATGGGTAATTCACGTCAATTAATTAACAATATTCCCTTGTGTTACAAGATAAGTTGATAATTAATTTAAATTGGTAATTAAAATTTAGTATCATTATACATAGTATAATCGTTTGAAAAATATCTACCTGCATATGAAATTAAGTACCTTTAAGAAATAATAAATAGAAACTACTTACCTAGTTTATGACCTGCCAAATGAACCGTTATAAAAATAATCTTATTTAGTGGCAAAGATAATTAAAAGGTTGGAATTATGTGTACAACGTGTTATTATTATAAACTACTAGCAGACACGGCCACGCACTGCTGTGGCGACTATAAATTGAGATGTGAGCTATCCTATCTTTCAAGTTATATCGAACTGCACACGGTGTGCAAATTTGATTGAAATCGGTTAAGTAGTTTAGGAGTCTATAGTGAAAAAACAACGTGACACGTAATTTATATATATTAAGATTAGTGATAAAAAACCAAATCGCTGCAAACACTTTTCTCGTAAAAGTGACTATGAATGAGAAAAAATCGACAAAAAGATTTAGTACCTACCAACAGACTACGAGTATACTGTATGTATCAAGTACTAAAATACCATTATAATATCTATGAAACTCAACGCTTATAATAGCTTCCTATTAGTCTGTCACTATTAATTGTCCTCACCGTTCAAAATAGCTTAGCGATGAAAATCAGACCCGAGATAGCGAGTCGGCCTGAATACTGGCTGAGCGTCAATCATGTGACAAAATTTAATAGACAAACAAAACACCCGGCGCAACCCCAATCATCGTTCTACAAACACAACGCCTTATTTGACTTACAATAATTTAGTTAGCAGACCGTTATTATAAGTAACAGTATGGGCATCACGTAAATGATCGAGACAAGTAAAATTTTAACAAAAAAGAGCCAAGTCAATAAAAATACCCTAATATTTCCAGTTATTGTCATTTAAAAACCAAATTACTGAGCAGATTTTGATGAAATTCTATGGGATCACATGGGACGTACATCCTTTCAAATAAATAAAAAATCATCAAAATCGGTTCTCCCAGTCAAGAGTTATGAGGTGACAAACATAAAAAAACAGTCGATTGAGAACCTCCTCCTTCTTTTTAAGTCGGTTAAAAAGTATGGTAAGACTGAGCCTTTTCTGCGCGACATGTGGGGGCTGTGGACTTTGTGGGGGGAAGATTGCACGTTTTACTAATCTATACTTCATACTAATATTGTGAATGTGGATAACCCTCTAAACTGTAAATTTTGTAATTAGTTAATACTTTGTTACTAGAAACACTGGTACAGTATTTTATTTCGAGTTGAGAGACTTATGATACCAATTTTGTTGGTAGCCGTATAAGTAATAAGTATTTTCATACGTTTGAAAAGTGACTGCAAATCATTTGACATAACTTGTTTTTTTTTTAATGTATTGTAAAACCACAGAAATGTGCGCATCGCCCATACTATTCGTATAAAACTAGTCTATATTCCCATGCTCCCATTACCCGCACTAACAATGCGATGCATCGGAATTGGCCAGAAAATCACGATGAGTATCTCGCCGTTGTCACGATCCAATTCAGAAACGCTCCCGCTCGAGATTTGAGTGAGAAGACGTGACCTTTGTACGGACTCGAACCAACCTCAAGTGTGAACCGTCATGTCTTACCAGCGGGTGGCGCGGGTTGACCAACCGACCAATTTGGTCGGTACAAAACAGAAAAATGCTTAGATACCCAACCATCCTTTCGGATATCAAACGTCGATCAATGTCATAGTGGAAGCGGTATCTGATTTGATTCAACCCCGACTGGGATTAGTCATCGTAGCTTTTGTTGTGGTTTGGGAATGTCTGAAAAAGTAGCAGCATAATAAATTTTTAAAAGGTTCCGTGAATAACATGGGAGAAGTGCCAATGATTGATTGGAATATCTTCATTCGATCAGCAAATGTTACTGACCGCCCGGTGATTTCATTAATAATACAAAGAAGTTGAGTTACGTATAATGGATTGTGAAAAACTTGTTTCCATGGAACACTTTCATATGAAGCACCGAAGGATGATTATCATTTAATTTTATAATATTCAGAATTTAATGTATAATGATAAAATAAAAAGCGTCACGGATCTTGACACCTCACTACAATAATTCTTAGACTTAGATCAAAAACCTGTAAGTACACTTACATTTTTACTGCGTTATACGCTTATATTTTTGTGCTGTGTAACAATCGCACTAGCATTTGGCACATCATCAATTCGCCACGGAAACCGTCAAAAACATGGTTATATAAACCGCAGGTTTGCATGGAAGATGCAGCCGCTCTAAATCCAATAAAACTCCTCAATCGTTAGACCTCTGATTTGAACTTTAAAAAAAACAGACCGTCTAAACAAAAGAAATCTGAACATCAAAGCCCACTTCCACTGATTTCACACAAATTGAACACAACCCGAAGATAAAATAATAATCCATTAAGCTCAAAAGGCGCACCGAAAGGAGTCGGCCGATATCTGGTCAATTCCTTATCTAGTTTTGAGGACACGTTTGGGGATGATAGAGGCAGCCAATGGTGCGTTTAACCGTGAAATCCAGAGATAGGTCCGATATCTCGGATATTGATAGCAGGTATCGGGATTGGGAAGCAGATATAGTTTTGGTGACTTATTGAAAACGGTATGAGGTCTGCTTTCGGCGGTAGATAATTCGTTTTCGTTGGTACCTAGACGTTGTTTTTAGCATTGTTTTGAATTTACAAATTATAGCATTGGTTATATGTGTCGATAAATTTTTGCTACTATAATACTTGAATTGGTTACATTTAAATTTAAGAAAAAGTACAGAGGTCACTTTTAGTTCTGCTACTAATTGAGTCACATTATTAATTTAGGGTAAAACATCATAAGAATAAAATTGTATTACAGTAGTACCTCCTACTTATTTTAGTATTTTCAGTGTATCTGTTTACGTTTACTGAATATTTATAGACAAAAAAACATTGTTATTTAACACAATAATTATTAATAGCACTTACGAAACAAAATTATAACTTAACATTTCAAATCTCCGACAGTAACAAATAAATCAAAAAGGCATTACGGAATAACTTGTAAGTACTTACCTTGTAGCTCCGGTCACGTTCAAGATTAAACCGCCGGTGGTCGATTACACAACTTTTCACCCGATATTAAAATTTCATTATCAACATCCAGTTTTAAAGTAAACAACGTCAGATGCAACAAGGTTGCTGTACATTTATAAAAAAATTAAGACAGTCGGTCAGCGGCGTGTTTGCGGCCATTCAAAGCATGTTGCACGGCCGCACCATATGCCCATTCCCAGCTCCATTCGACCAAACTAACTTCAAGAAAAAAATCCATAACTGCCCCACAGACCGTGCCCGACATAAGGTCACATAAATATAACTCTAACTAGCTATGAATATACCATGTATTGTAAATCTCCTTTATAGCTACTATTCCGTATCCGTGACCGTTGAAATATTACTTGGGTGCGTTTTCTACCTGAAAAGGGACCATCATTATGGCTTTCGATGATTGTCGGCGAGACCGAAATTATTTTCGATCTTTTTTTCCGTCTCATTTCTCTATAGCGCGATTCCGAAACAACAGTCTTAACGGTTACTTCTGACATAAAACACTTTTTTTTGCTAAATCAGTCGGTAAGACCAAAAGGTTTGGTCAAATGGCTATCCTTGACTGTTAAACAAACCACATTATGTTATAATAATGACTAACGTTTGAAAATTGCTATTTAACGACAGCTATTAGCTCAATGATTATCCTGTTAGTCATAAAGTAAATAACTAAGAATAAGTGGGGTTATTTAAAATGAAAATAAACGTGTATTTTAAATTAATTGTTGTTTTATTTCTTTTATCATAATATTAACTTATTACTATCATAACAGTCATTATTAATCATTTTACAGATTCATACATACGTATAATAATAATAATTTTAAAGTCAAAGTAATATCAAATGTTCAGTTATTTTGGTTTCATTTGATTTTGAACGTTATTTGATGCAATACTAAATAATCATTGACTTTAACAGTTTTTTTAATACAGGTGCAGAATTCAACATTACTAACCCCTAACTAATGACTAGTATTAACTATCTATACAATAATTTTATGTACTTAACATAAATGTCATTAAATTACTAACCCTATTTACAAAATATTTGGTAACAATGAGATATTATAATAATATTATATACCAAAATACATTATAAAAATTATAGCTGATACTGGCGAAGGCTTTTTTTTACTAGGCATATACATTGTATCAGTCTTAGCGGACAATTAAACAGTAGTTTACTATACATACATACACGCAGCATCTTTATACAATGAAGTGCAATCACGAGAAACACTATTATAAACATAAGGATACATTTCAACAACAGTCTCTTTAAATATTTCAAATTCAACTCTATCTAGGTAAGGAACGTAGTTACGTTTGGCCAAATGTGACTCAACACTTTCTTCCAACTCAAAAGCAGCAAACTACACATGTGTTCGGAATGTGAGTTTCCATTAAGAAGTATCAGCTGGAGATAAGGATTGGTTTTATCATCTATGAGCGGCCACGTGAGTTTGTGGCAAGCAGTCGTGCACAGACGACCGCGGCTGCAAGTAGCCCTGCTCATCGAGCATGGAAGGGGATTGGTGGCCAGGATGTTTACGCAATGTAGACGGTCTAGGCCGACCGCCATAGGGCTGCTCGTAGTTTTGAGTGTCTATCGATATGTAACTGTGATGCAGGTTCTCCCCCTCTTGAATCTGACTCGTCAATGTTGTGTTGGTCAACATCGAAGTGTCATCTTCAATGCTGATTCCTACATTAGCGGCAGTGGGTGTCTGAGGGGGGATGGCATCGTATTTGTACCAATGTTCTGGCGCAGTGGGCGAAGCGGTATATCTAGAAGGATGCCTCCTACCATTTGGACATACGCCATGATTGTAATTCATTGTGTCTTTGTTCCAATGTAAATTGGAAATGTCTGGCATAACAAACCTAATTTTCTCCCAGAATTTCTTTTCACCCCACAATAAGACGTTGCAAGTTTTTAAATAACTTTGGAAGTCTTGATCTAAATTTAGCGCACTGACATCGGTGGTTAAAATAAAAACGACTCTATGACGTCTGATTGAAGGATGAATTGTGGTTATAACATGTTTTACCGCTGCTTTGAATGAAGCTTTAGACCATTCGTTTTGCAAAAAGTTAAATGATACAAATACAAGTATTCTCTTAGAGGACTCGGCAGCATGAGTAATTTGCTCAGATAAGTAATTCTCAGGAGCGTGTTGCAAATCTCTGTAATGGAAACACATTGTGTAACCCGAGTGTTCCATTTCAGGAGCTACAACTTTAGATACAAAGTCATCGTCCAACAAACTGTATACAGCGTATCCATCATACAATCTATCTCTGTCGAGTTCACTCTCTTGAATAGAAGGACTTTTGAATAATCTCACTCCATATTTAGAATGCGCCCATAACCGGACGTTTTGTCTAAAAGAGAACGCTAAGGCACCGAACAAAAGAATGAGAATAACACTGATCAAAACAACAGCTAAAAGTGGTACAAAGTTCAATTTTATAGTGCTCACTTCATCATACTGATACGGCTGATTTTCAGTCGGAATAGTGTTGTCCATCACGTTAGAATCACGACACTTATCGATAGCATCAAACACAGTCAAGTTCGATAAAAGTCCATTTTCACTAGCACAATACACTTCCGAGGGATCCTCACGGATTTTCTTCAGCCAATTTTGCAACGGCATCACGTTGTCGCATGTACAGGTAAATACATTTCCTTGCACGTTCACGCTTTCCAATTGAACAACATGAACAAGCTTTTTGTCGAGGTCTATAATCTTGTTGCCTTGGAAATGCGCAACTCTCAAAGATGACAGGTTCTCTAATGTCTTGTTTGCGACACTTGCCAAGAGGTTATCGTTTAAGTATAACTCTCTCAAGTGTTTTGTTTGCGAGAATTCTCCCCCAGATAATTCTGTCAGATGGTTGTTTTCAAGATGAAGGACGTTTAACGAATGTAAACCGTTTAGAGTGTCATTCTCCATAGTAGCAATATTGCTGTTGTTCAAGTATAATTTGTGAAGCTTCTTTTTTCCAATAAACAGGTGACTTCCAAGAACGCCAAAGTCATTTCCATCGAGATAAAGTTCGGTAGCGTCCATCGGTATTTTCTCAGGTATTTCAGTGTAACCAACATTGGAGCAGTCGATTACGTTGGAATTCCAGTTGCTGTCATGGAAGCAAGAACAACCTTCTGGGCAAGTCATTTTGCAGTCACAGGCTTCAAAATCGCAACAAAAACAGCTTGATGAGCAGTGAGTCTCATATGAACACAAAAATTGTGTCTCAGGAACATCCATTAAGTTCGCTTTACCGCCGTATTTATTATTAACAACCTCGCACGTAACCGAGTCCAAATCCATAAACCTTGGGTACTGCCTCATGTGATTCCATAGATTTATCTTTTGTAGCCAAATCATATGACAGTTGCATACAAACGGATTATTTCCAATAAAGAACTTTGGCAGCATTTTGTGCTTTGGAATATGGGGCAAAGTAAACGCAGATAGCTCGACGGTCCTCAATTTATTGTCTGTCATGACGACTTTTTCTAAGTTTCTTTTTTGTAAAAACGTACCTGGATGAATCGTGTGAATTTTGTTGTTATTCAAGAAAAGGACTTCAATAGAATCAGGTATCGACCGTTCATCGACGTTTTCCAAAGCATTGAAGCTTACGTCAAGCATTCGGATATTTTGTTGCGCATTGTGTTCATTTTCTAATTTCGTGATATTGTTACTGTGAATATCTAACCATTCCAAAGTATCGGGCATGTAGCTATAATCAAAGTAAATAAGTTTGTTATCAGATATGTTGAGCCATCCTAGGGTACTCAATTTGTTAAAAACTCCACGGATATCGCTCAATTTATTCCCATCTAAACGAATGGCCTTCAATGTTGGGTTTGAAACAAATGCGTCTTGTTCTATGTTCTCTATTTTATTTGAGGCTAAATTTAGAACTTGTAACGAGGGCAAAGTGCTGAATGTGTCTTTAGGTATGTTAACGATATTATTGTCAACCAAGCGTAATCCATACAGTTCTTCAAGGCCTTCAAATGAAGTATTGAACACTTTGGTAATATTATTCTTCCCTACATCGAGTGATTTTAAAAACCTCAGCTTCTTAATGCCATCGGGAATCACATTCAAACTGTTTCCATTCAAGCCAAGATCTTGCAAATAGGTGATATTCTCAAAACTGCGTTCGTGAATGGTTGAAATCATATTGTTGTCTAAGTAAAGTTGGCTCAACACAAACAAGTTCGAAAATACGTGTTCGTTCAACATTTTTATCTTATTATCTGAGATTGAAAGTTGATGTAGATTCTTGAGTTCAGCAAAAGCGCCATTGCTAATTGTCTCAATTGCATTATTGTCCAAGTTCAAAACTTGCAAGTTGTTCAAGTCTTGGAAAGATTTGGGATCCAAGCGGGCGAGAGAGTTGTGAGATAAATTCAATATTACGAGCCGGATAAGTCCCGCGAAAGTATCTCTGTTAACCCAATCATTCGTGAGACGATTCTTTGATAAATCCAATTTCTCAAGTTGATCAAGTCCTTCTAGTAAACCAGGCGCCAACACGGAAAGTGAATTATTTGCTAATGAGATTTCTTTGATAACTCGTGATGATTGAAATAGTTCCGGCGGGACAGCAACTAACTTATTTCCCGACAAGTTCAGAATTTTTAATGAATTCAGTCCGACGAATGCTCTGTCGCCTATTTCATTAATTAAGTTATTTTGAATCTTCAAGACTTCTAAGGATCTGAGGCTAGAAAGTCCGTTGTCAGGAAGTCTTAATACATTGTTATGAGATAAATCAAGTTGTTTGAGTCCGGTATTACATGATTTACCTGGAGCGATTGGCCCTTTGCCCCAGTCTGAGAAGCCAATTTCAGATATATCTTGAATCCTGTTATTTGTAAGATTCAACGATTCCAAACTAAACAGCGGGCAAAATACTTCAGACGGCAACATGTAAATATTATTATCTCCAAGGTCCAACGATCGAAGTTCCATCAGCCCACGGAAACTTTCAGCATGAAACTCCATTGTCATAGCAGGCCAGTCAGTGTTGTATGACCGTAGGCTCAAACTCGTTAAATCGCGAAGCGGAGACAGCACAGTTGCAGGAACGTAACGTATTTTGCAATAGTCCATTTGCAAGTCTTCCAGTTTTCTCAATTGTCCCAAAAAACTTCCAGTATTCATGTGCAATGAGCTTTCGAAGAAAAGCAAATCGGTACAAGTCAGTTTTAACTTGTTGATGCCGTACGCTTGCGCAGTGGTGATGTTTTTAAACAAAAAGTCAACTGATCCGATGGTTTTGATGTTACACGTGAGAAAGTTTGATTCACTCAACTTTGGGTCCGAATAGTCCCAGTGACAGCCGGCGGGGGCGGGCGGCGCGGAGCGTGCGCGCGCACCCACCACCAAAACCAAACACATCCAAACTTTTAACGAAATCATTCCGTAAAAGTTCTCAATCATCATGTTCCACTATAAAACAGTACATTGGTCACAGAACGAATCACTCAAAGTACTTTCCACAACTTTTGTATCACTTCGAAATATTTTTAAAAGTCTATGTTGTTTGTACACGAACTTTTACAGCGCATGTAAACAGAGAGTGCGAGATCGCGGTAAAACTTTTGACGCAGCCATACTCCCCTGCGGTCGGGCGGTAACTGACCTACGAAGTTTGAACGAACGAAAGCCGCATGGGTATTGGAGGAGGGGAGAGACAAGCGCGGGGTGTGGGGGCTCCCAGCCAGGACGGGTGGGACCCGGCAATGCATCGGCTTACAACAGATGGCACGCGTGTTTTTTAAACACTTGAAATATTGGTTATGCAGTAGAAGACTTAGGCCTGCGTGATTCGATGGATGATTGGTTGCGTCTTCTCCGGTTACATCTCAAAGGAGGTCGTGGTGACATCTGAAACAGTAGCGACGTGATTTAAAAATATTTTGGAATGCTCCCTCTTGACTAGAGAATTAAAGTGATAAAAAAAATATGTTTGACTAAATAACCATTCATGAATTAATTGAAAAACTATAAGTATACACAATTTGTGAGATACAATTTAATATATTTTTTTATCACATTTTCAAGTTTGATGAAATGGGTGGACATTTTACATCAATGAAAAATAAATGATTGACAGTAGGCGTACTCTATGCCCAAACCAAAGAGAATGGACAAAGAAGAAGTTAAATTTTATTGTACCTCATTTTTCAATATTATCACAATTTACGAAACAGATGTTCAACGGGAACTTTTGATAATAGAGATGACTAAATGCATATTCAACAAAGCTAATCTCAATTTGAAACCATTATTCAATTTCAACAATATAAAGGATATTATTAAATTGATTAATATGATAAGAGTGGTTGACGGAATATATTTTTGTTATTCGTAACGGATAAGTATCAGTAAAATTGGTAACAAATAATAATTTAAACTAATTGCAAAATAATTTCCACCTCACTAACAACAGCTGTAACTTGCATAGGTACCTACCTAGTAATTAATTTGATTTGAGTTAAGAAGTACCTACAAGCAACTGTCAAGAAAAAATTAAGACAGGTTGCTAAGTTACCAGATAAAGTAAAAAAAAAATCTATATAATTAATAACATACACTCAAGTATAAAAAATCAGAAAGGTTAAGCGAAGAATTGATAAACTAATTTCGATTGCACATCTTGACCTTTTTTTTTAATTAGAAACATTATACAAGCAAATTCAAAATGACTCACAGGCTAATAGATAAAAAGTATAGTCTTTTCTCCAAAGCCAGACAGTAGCTTAAAAAAAGTCCTCAAAAAAGTGTACTCTGAGCTTGTTAGGTACAAAAACACGTTCATTGAGGAGACTGGGCTATGCGTCACCGCAAGCTTAATCGCGGGCCATCGGATGCCATAACACGTGCGTGTCGAATTGCTTCCACCGTGGGAGACGCTCTCAGACCTCTGTGCATCTCGAATACCATCACAGCTTACGACAACCTTAACCAAAACTTACCACAGACTAGAGTTTCTCATATTGACAAAGACTTCAACCTAGCGGTTGCAAATGATGAAGCTGAAGAAGAGTTTCTAGCATATGACGTAGATCGAAGAACATAAAACGTAGAATATAAGCATAGTGACTATACAGTGAATATACTCGTAGACTCATGAAAGAACGTGGAGCTTACATTGTATGAGGTAAGACGTTTATAGAGTGGTGCTAGTCTTTGAATTTTATTATCCTTGCAGCATGAATAAATGGAGGGTTTTGCACCTTGGCTGAATTCATATTATTATCATCTTGACGTTTTATTTTGATGTTCTTATTCTTTTACTGTTTTGTGTGGCTTTACAGTAGAGCAGGAATTAAGATTCTTAAACGTATTAGGTATAATAAAATAGTTTCGCTCTGGTTATGTTATCTTGGTAAAGTTTGTTTAGAATCAAAACAGAATTCTCAAGAGCGTAACTAATGGGTCACACCGCTGGCTACAAAATGTATCTTTCCTAGAAAGAGGTCTTCAAAGCCAAGGTCATTATCGGAACTCGACTATTGATCTGTCAATATTGAGAGTAAATAACTCACGTACCCATGTGATGCCTCAATATTTACATGAGGACATCAAACACAATATTCCCACTTATCTCGTAACAACTAACTTCAAAAATATCTTATTGAGATCTTCCTCGACGTCAGAGAGTATTGACACGACCAGATATCGATAGTTCAATTCCACTTTTGTGTGGAAGAATAGACCCCTTTATCTAGGAATATTTATGACTCCGCCTATCTATTAGTTATTTTTGTTAAAATGAATGCACGAATGAAAGCCGCGCGTGGGATGTTTATTAAGGAATTCGATAAACAAGTGATTGGATGAAAACACATATAGCACATGCAACGCCCTTATTATAGTCGTTATTATTGTGAACAATCAGTGTCCATAATACACCACTAGCAGTAGGCATCTCTATTATTACTCTACAAATTGCAGTGACGGCGGAAATGAGACAATTACATTTAATTCGATTGATGAATGGCGATCGACCTGGTGCAATAAAACCGATAGAAACATCGCGTTGAATACAACATAATTTTAAACGGAAGCTTTCGAAACTGTCTACGTAATAACTCAGAACGAGATTTCGGGAAAAGACAATTGGAAATAGGTAGCCAACTTTGAAACCAAAACTGACAATATATAGAACAATAACGTCAACCGTGACCAAAATTCTTTTAACAACATATTCCAAAGAATTTAACAACCCGGAGAAATAGTATTCCCTTCGACTTTCAAATGGGATGAAAAACAAAAGAGCACCTATACAGGTTTGCGGAGCTAAGCCAACAATGTGGGCAGTTTCTCGAATCTCCAGCAAAAAATCTTTTAGAAGTTATGACCCCCAATAAAAGTCCAGGCTTCGTCCGTCTCGGCGAATGAAAAGAACTCCACCGCAATTACGTTATAGCTCCCATAAACATGCTATAAGACAATGCTTTTTAAGGTTAGTGAGTTTATGGTTGTCAACACCGCAAATAAATGAAGTCTCCTTGTTTAGTTCGTCGTTGTTATCCTGTTGTAAATCTTATCCACCATGTTTGGGCTTGTTTTGAGTAATAAAACAATTTACTGTACGCATTAACAATACTCCACTATAATATTTTAACTGTTTACAACAAATGTACCACATTTAAAGTTGTTTCGATAATGTCGTTCGAAAAAATATTGATCATGTACTAAGTTAAATTGTGTTCAATAAAACTCCAATGCATTTAGAATACAGACGTCTAGTTATTTTCAGCGTGTCACATCATTGACTTATCTCTGTATCTTAACAAGTTAACATCGCACACAAGTCTGAACTAAAATCAAATCACTCAAATGCTTATCTTCAACGCCCATGTCTTAAGACACTTTAAAAGCATGATTGTTTTTTGTTAAGTGAGACATCGCATCATTCAGCTTTGAATGGTGAACGTTAAAGGCGTTTCAAGAGATAATCTTAACGAAATATAGCTCGGGCCTCGATAAAGGTGGTCCCTGTAAACAGGTACTCCCAAGGCACGTTTGAGTCAAATAACCTGCAGGAAAGGTTTGAAACAGAAACGCTTTGTGCTAAAAACGTCGACCCCTTATCTTCCTTAGATGGGTCGTTGGCAATGTTGGCATAGACCGAAGAAGACACGACACCGCTATCGAAAATATAAATGAAATAGGCAGGGTTTTTAATAGAGCCTCGCTCGTGCCATTTTTCAACGAATGCCAACGATAACTTACGACTAAAGTTAAACCTACACAGGGTACTCAATACCTACAGCAGTAGATAATTATAAGAATACGTAAAGTTAATTAATAAGCAATATCTGTCGAAAATTATTAATGAACTATTGAAATATTTGATGCCGTTAAAGATAATAAGCCATTAGATTAAAAGAATATCAAATTGAGATTCCCTAATGTTCGTGAGGTTAATAAAAAATATGGATGGTACAAAAAATGTTTTATAAATAATGTTTTATAAAGGTAATTAAAAATATGTTGTGTGATAATAAATAATATTACGTAGCTATATTAAATTTCAGTATTTATTGCTAGACCAAATTAAACACTGTGGAAGAAAGTATTTGGGCAAAGAGATACAACGTACAATTTAATAACTACGGCTAAAAATCTAATTTTGATTTAAAGCAGACACGAAAAGTGTGAGACATCTAGTTTTGAAAATCAAAGCCGCGTTCCCTGCTAGCTATTCACCTTCAAATAGAGATCAGCAACGCATTTCCATAATTCGTGCCGTGTCTCCGCCGCCCATGTCTACCTTAGAGCTGGTTCCAGAGGCTCAGCACGAAGTCATCATTCATACGAGGAGATATCATCGTAGCTCGTCGTGGCCGCGGTTTGGCTTGTTAACAATAAAAATGTTATCCGATTCAGCAAAATGTATCGCGGGAAAATGGTTTTGCGCTTTTTGTACGGTACAGCTGGATAGTATCAACAAATAATTTTAATTGAAAGAATTTTTGAACATGCTTGTTTCTGTTAGAGATTTACATCAGTGGCACGTGGTGAGGTCACGGTTTATTAAGTTTTTGTTTCATATTATGTTTGTTGATTTTTTTTTGATTGGAAAAATAAACAAGCTTTTGTCAAAAACGTACTTACCTATTTGTTACTGCAAACTGATCAAAACGAGTCCTAACACCATCACTCTACAGTTAGCCACTTAGTTTTGTTGTCTACCTGAAGTCTAAATGTCTATGTACTAAAAAAAGTTCACTATCACAACAACATTATAATGTCATCGAAACTTGTTAGGCATACATAATAACAACTCAATTAACATGCAGGATTTGTGTCGAACATATACCTAATTAAACCTGAAATAAAGCGCTTGCACACTAATTCCTGGCTCATGTTTTCCGTATACAACAGTCTCAACTCAGTTCAGTAAACCAAATAATTATTACATCGACCAAAACTAAACTCAAATTCTTCAGTTGAAGTTAATTATATCAATTTAAGTAAATAAATAAGTCCTAGCTAAGTACAGTTCTGACCTCCACCTAAAATTAACTCCATAACGCCCACTAAATTAATATAATAAGGTCATTATCGATCACTTAAATACCTTATAATTATGATCGCAACATAACAAGCCTAATTGATCCGCTTAAAAGCCATAAAACCTTGGTAATCCTTTAATTTGATTACCTAATAGTCTTATGAGTGAACAATTACCGGTAATGCGATTAAACAACGTTATACGAAATGGCACCAAGCACAAATTGGCAATCAATAGCGGACTAAACTCAATGTTCCCGTCTACCTGAAAACAGTGATTAAACTTCATAAAAGATGTAAGTGCGAAACACGCACACATAAAACACTGAAGTACTAAAATAACATATTTAAGAAATAGATATAAAATATTTTGCATGGTGGAAAACTGTGACGTATATTATTGTGATATTTATTTATACAAATTAAAAATATACTAATACACACACATTACATCCTCTGCCAGTAAAGTACGACGCTGTCACGGCAGCCCACTTAAGAAATTTCGAAACAAACTAAAACCTTCAGTGATTAGGATTAACTGGTCACCCTAAGATCATGATTTCTGCAGTCCAACCTTATTAACATTGGAATACCACTAGCTAACAGTAAGTGACTATAAATAAACAAGAAATATAATTACGAAATTTTTATTCATCAATAAAATGTATGTTGCTATAATTAAAATAATAATAGATAAATAAAACATAAACATTTCATTAATATGATAATCTATACTAAAATTAAACCTTTTTCTAGCGTCTCTAAACTTTCAACATAATAATAATGTACAACAGAATGGTTGAAACATGGACATCTAGCCAGATTTGCACAAAGCTTATTCACTCGTCCAACTTACCTCTTGGCGTATCGGCCCTAAGGGTGGAACCTAACGTGCATTAGCGAATGCATTATGCATACGTGAATCTCTGCAGAACCTGTTATCTTCCATTTACAAACATTAACATAATTACTGATTCTGAGATGATTCTCACTTTAAAAGGGCTTGAAAACTCACATCTAGGGTGGTGGTGGCGTTGTGTAAGGTCTGCCTTATGGACTTGTTCGCGTGTAAAGATCCTGGCTAAATGTTCTGTATCTATAAAGGAATTAAGAATTTGAAAGACTATCACTATGGGTTTTCACATAATGATGTGCGGAGCTCATAATTATATTAACATTTCATATTGAAATCTCTGTGAATTTTAGAAAGATAGATATTTAAACTACTTGTATATTGAAACACCATAGAACAAAGAAAACTTAAGGCTAGAACAGACCAATAAATAACACAAAAAAAATAGTGTCACAATGGGCCGTCTTATCGCTCAAAGCGATCTCTTCCAGACAACCATGCGCGGAAAGGAGTAGCACGTAGAATTGTGAACGGTGGTGGCGATATTATTATTTTTCGAGACAGTTGTAGAGATATTTGCACTTGTACTTTAATAAAACTCCATGTAATCGATACATTTCGAATCTTTACCCTTTTCTCACGCAAAAACTATATTTTTCAAATACCATCATGCCTTTTTCGTTAACTATTTGCATATCTTCATTACTTTATAAAATGATGTTACTATTATTTTAACAGTTGATAACTGCACTATCTCACATACTATCAAACTCTCTCCGATCTAGGATAGGAAGTCTTTAAACTAACAGAACCGTTTATCACAACCTCATCATTTCACGTCCGTACAAAGGATTTTAATAACGTGGCCCACAGTTTTTGTCCGTCGCCTTAGTGTAGTCCGTCTACGAGGATGCATACAATTATTTTAATCTTATTAAATCGTGTTTTGTAAAGAGAAAAGCTAAATGTGGACATGACGAATTTTGTCGTTGATAAAAAGATACAGGATACAAAGAAGAGAGGGAGCTCCTAAAGTAGGAGAAGTTGGTGAATTGACTAGTGAACCAACAATTTCACCTATCGAAACTTATTTGAATTAGCATGAACGAACATAAAAATAAATAACAACACCTAAAAATATGAAATACTAGCTGTACTAGGTAGGTACTCCTATTAGTCCGCGTTCGTACCTTTTAAACTTTCCCAGGACTTTCACAAATAATTCAAGACCAAAATTAGCCAAATCGATCCAGCCGTTCTCGAGTTCACGAAACTAACGAACAGCGATTGATTTTTATACATAAAGAGAAGACGAAGAAGAAGAAGATGATGAATGATATCGTAATAAGAGTAACAACCCCACCGATGAGACTCTAATGTTACCAAATTGCATTATTTCTCACGATATTTCTAATCATGAAGCTGTACCCTCTCTATTCCAACTCTACAAACTGTCTACTTAGAAAAAAGAGTAATAATAATTGTACACACCGCTTGTTAGACAAACACGAGATCCAGACTGATATCACAACAATGTCTGCGTGTGGGTGAGACGGGGTGCCCTAAAGAAAAAATAAAGATACTTAAGATTTTGTGGAATAAAACAGTAAAGAACCTTCACGATGAAGTGAAAGTAAGACGGAACACTAATAGTTTCTGTGTAGTAAGGGGCCAAAGTTCAATTGTTGAATTCGTCAATGATCTAATATGGCATTCTAACCAAACCAGTTTGCCAATGAATGCCAAAATATATAACATTGAAATAGAACAACTGACTTCAAACGGAAGTGATGAAAAGATGGAAAAGTAAATTCAAACTCAAAGTTCATGAAATTTATACGAGTACTTACACCACATCGTGCACACATTCAATTTAACGTAGTTCATGTGGTTAACATGCGATATACGAATGAACACATGCACAAAAGAAAACTCTTACTACAATAATTGTTGGCATTGCCACGTAAACTCAAGGTCCTGTACTGCCCTCTAAATGTATTGTACCTGCCTGACAAAGGATGTGACTAATGCAATGACCATGCAGCCACTGTGACAAATTAGCGATTAGATGGCAGCCCTGAGATTTTAAAGAGATGAATGAATTTTCAGATTTGAATATACCTACTTTGGACGTAATGAGAAACCATTTTAATTTTTCATATCGCATTGTTTATCCTAAGTTTAGAGCGATTTAGAGTCATCTGTGCCCAAAACCATAAGAACAGAACACTCATATTTAAATGATAAAACTATTTAAAATGACTTGACTTCATTCGACTTTTACTTTTAAGTTATTGTACCATACTGTACCGGTGAATACGTTAGCCATGAAGTTAGAGAGTATATGCTTTATATAAAAACTAAGAGCTTTTATTTCAGCTACAGTACAAACTGAGTCTTTTGCCATATTATTTGTAATCTTAGTACAAATTGTACTGTAGTATTGTAGTAATGTCTCCTAACAATGTATTGTAACAAGTAACCCGAAACCAAAGTCCTTAACAGAATGAGGTAATTCATTAACTTCCATCCTCTCAACTAACACCACAGATTAAATTATAGTTAGTATATAGCCTACCAAAAGGAAGAATAACCAACGGGAAAACAGAAAAGCAAATTATGTTAAGAAAGTAGACAAAGTATCGAGAAAGGGTGATCTCATTACGGAAACCTTTTAGTTAGTGGGCAGTAGTGATGATATTATTTAACTTAGTCCACCTTATTAAGGGCTATGTAATCTAATGAGTTCTGTAGATTACATTATTAAGACAGGAGAAACATTGAATGAGACCCAAATGTTTTTATATCCCCCCGACAAATACTTATATTAAAAATAGGTACATGTAGCATGTCATGTGTATGTGTTTTTATTTTTAGAATTCTGCTTTTATCAGACGTTAAACATCATCATGACCATCTAGTCCTTTAAAACAGCTACTTTGAAGAGCGATGTGATAAGTACTACAGCCAAACCA
Organism: Hylaea fasciaria; assembly: GCA_905147375.1. NCBI lineage: Eukaryota > Metazoa > Arthropoda > Insecta > Lepidoptera > Geometridae > Hylaea > Hylaea fasciaria. The sequence continues at coordinate 7,841,074 of LR990202.1, read as the reverse complement.
TTTCTAAAATTAACGTAGTATTTTAAAGATAAAAAATCTGTGGCGCCAACGCAGTGATAGAAAATATGATCAATTACAAGATGTCGATAAAATTCCAATCCAACAAGAACGCCCAAACACTGTCAAATGACAAAGAGGCGTTACCTCAATTACATAAACATACAACGAAATGTTGACAAGGCTAGAATTAATCACGAACAAATCACTGGCTCCGGTCAAACATTATGCTAATACAATACACAACATTGGTGTTTTCTTTGTATTGTACCTCATTTATTTACGCTTAGTCATTATCATTTAATATTCAACATACCAACATAAGATATCGTCTACGATCAATCAAAACTTGTCTCAGAGCTTTGTTTATTCTTAGATCAATCTTCAACCTTTTTATAAGAAGTAATAGAACAGAAATTGGATAAGCTCTATCTGAGTATAGCTTATAATTAGAATTCAAAACAAATGCTTACAAATACATTTTGGTACAAACTTGATACCAGGGAAGTTGTTTGAACACAACATCTCCCACCGCTGATTTTACTAGCTCAATATTACATGGCAAGTCAGAGCTTGTGAAGTTAAGCAACCACATAACAACACTTTTACATTATTTCAAATTATGTTTAACAGCAACATGAGCTTAAACGTGCAATACCGGAGAAAGTGTAAATATTTAAAAGCCGTAGCTAACGCTGTTATTAGCAAAAGTGGTAATAAAATTACAAGCTATTACTTGCATGCTATCTGCCATTAATACTTGTTTTGTTTAACAAGCCATTACATCCGATTTCGTATGAACATGGGAGTTCATGTTCTAGAAATCAAGTACCAAGTCACAACTCACGTAGAAGTTCTTAAACATTCCCAAATAGAAATCATAAAAATAAGTAAGTATAGTCATATATTATATTGTGCGAAAGTGTTGTTAGATGGCAAAACAGGAGCTTATAGCTTTATTTGTATATATACTAGGTTATGTGTCGTGGGCTCTCGGATATTACATGAGAGGCGTTTTAACAATACGGTTTCTATGATTTCTAAAACGTTTTGGCGCGTCGATTGAATGCACTATCGCAGTTTGCTTGAATAGTAATGATTATCATTATGACTTTTCATCCAGCTGTAGTTGAAACATCGATATCGAAAAACAAGGAAACATAAAACAATGCAGTAAGTAGGTAGTTACTATGAATTACTAGAATCAATAAATAATAATTTTGTATATTTTTTCTATTTATTTGTCATTTTACATATATAAGAAGATAATTATGTATTATTATATGCTATGTAAATATCTATTATGGAAATTAATAAACCTATGAATGTCTTCAGTATTTACTGGCAAAATGAATATTCCTTTGCGTATTTACCAACGAAAGCGTTTTCATTTTTATAACCGGATTGGCGAGAAATGTATTCTTCGATAATTGCAATTTTACATGAGTCCAAAGATTTATGGTATGGAGATAAGTTTATAGTCTTAGCTAATTGCTGCCAATTACGGAGAGTTTATTAAGTTATTATTATTATCATTACATAATTTATACATGGTTTGAAAACAAGAATTTTCTTATTAGAATATAATATGTTTTTGATCCTAGAATAGTACATAGAAAATCCACAATAACTAATCGATGAATATACCTATCTATAACATACGAGTACATACCATTATAATACTTATAACTGTGATTACAGCAACATAACGGATGCGTGACCTAAATAATTTCGGCATTCTTGCTTTAACTCTAAAAGCTTTTGAAATGTATCCTGTTGCCCACTTCCCAGTTGTTAAGGATATCCTTGATTTCAAAACTTAAGAAATCAACGGTATCTGGATATCAAGGTCGAATACTTGCGACCACTTTCGATTCTATAAATTAACGAAAACTTACGACAACGTTTTGAATCAGGCATAAAATGAAGAGTAATCCTACTAATATTATAAACGCGAAAGTTTGTATGTATGGATGGATGGATGTTTGTTACTCTTTCACGCAAGAACTACTGAATGGAATTTAATAATACTTCACAATAATATAGCTTACATATCAGAATAACACTTAGGATACAATTCATAAAGATTATTATCGTATATTATCTAAACGCGGGTGAAACCGCGGGGCGCAGCTAGTGGAAAATATATCTAGTTATTTTAGTTACCAGACCATTCACCAAAAATCCCCGCTAAGGTTAAAAGGAAAACGATACAACGAAAACAACTTTAACCACCAGAATTTGTTTGTGACAAAACTTGGAATAATTTATAGTAAGAAAACAAATGTAGTAAAATGCGTTTTGTAAAAAGTGATATTCATTTCAGACCAAACTTCATAAATCTAGTACAAGAAACCATTCGCAATGAACAAACTCCGTTTAGGATCATTACGGGTAATGAAAGTAGATAAGATATTTGCATCGGAGCATATTAATGAATGTCGCGACGAGTCGTTATCAATTTATATCATATCGGCGATGGCCCGCTCTTGTTGGCCGGCATTAATATGAATTTCAACGGTAGGGTTGCCACTTCCATCTTGTTATTAATTATTCTGTTAGTATCCTCACAGCGCTATCTGATAAAGACCATCAGATCAGCTTTTCTCTATGCGGGATAATATAAGCCCTCTTTTTGTTGATCTCAGATGCACGAGATATTGCTATATTATTTTGTACGTTTGAATTTATATTTTTACTACCACAAACAAACTACCAAAATAATATTTGGTATGTCAATGACAAATCGATTTATATAATTACATGCAACTTCTTACAGTGAATGCAACGATGAAGATATACCACTGCTAACATTGGTTACATTTTCAAATGTCATCGTAGTAGAGAATCATTAGAATCAAAATACAAAATAAATAAACATAGTTTAATCGTATGATGAACGATGATCGTATAGATATCCCTTCAGTCTTAAATTCTTCATTTACTGAAACTAAATAAATCCTTTGAAAGAATGGTATTATAAACAAAATTTAAAATATGTAATGCTCATTTAATTACACTGCACTTACATAGGTATACATGTTGGTAGAATCATCATGTTACTTTTGTGTTAGCCGGTCATCCATGCGTGGTAGCCCTGGGCTTCATCTATTCGAATTAAGGCGGAGCATGTGTGGCATCTGCCTATATGCATCGCACGGCCGTAAATACTCGTATATTCTGTAATAGGGGCATGCAATAACGCCACAGTTTACATATTACAAACAGTTGGCCTACTCCTAGCATTGAACGACGTAGAAATTACCCATCAAAAGTTTGGACTACACTTAAACTTCAACAATTGGACCATCATCGTCAGGCTACATACAGGTCACACTACAGGCTACTACTTGACTTAGGCTTCTCATAATGATAACACTACCCCATGTCGTCAACAGTTTCTGCATATTATCTCCTCACCAGGCTGTCCGGCGTTCTAACCATCTTCACCTACACACATAACAACGCGTGGACTTTGATTGTTTCTTAAAACATGGAATTCATTAGCAGGACGCCGGTCTTCTTATGTCTTTGTATGTGCCTTGACAGTATGCTGGAGTGGAATCGCTGTCATTTAGTTACACTATGGTCCTATGTGACTGTACCCTGTAACAGGACATGTCGACAACGGCCTATTGTATCTCGTACATCGAAGTATGTAATTGGTTTGGTGTATTGCGTGTTACTATCTTGGATATTGATTTGGGTACTGGCTTTGTCAGACAAGACGTTGAGCGATAAATGGCTGAACAAGATTTTCTGTTCAGTGCCAATCGGGATAAGATTTAAGGCATTTGAAATTGACGAAACTCATTAAGCAGAGCCTAAGATCTTGCTGAATTTTGTAGTCACAATCTCTTATTTTTCTTGGAGCTAAAAGGGGTTTTAGTTGTATCGTGTATTGGGGCATTCGTTCATCTAAAATATGAAATTGCATTTAAATAACGTCGATAAGAAACAAAAGCGTCAATTCAAAACAAGCAACAAACAGTCATCAACTTGTACACAGAAATGTATTGAACTCATACTTTAGCGTAAGTTGAAACTGAATAGTTTATTAGATGTGACCAATTTGCACTGGTTTTCGTGTGTGACCAAATTACACTTACCTTAATGTCAAGTAGCATAACCATACGCTACAGCCCCTATCAAAGTAAAAGGAGTAGACTAAAGCACTAAATTGGAATTGATCAAGTTAAGTAACCGCAGTGAATTAATGGTTTAGTGACCAGATACATTATCTGATACCGACCTGGCTATCTTTTGGTCATTAATCTATTGATGCCTAAGTTTCAGTTAGGGGCCATCAATTACGAGTCCGGTCAAGGTCCATTAATTATCAGGGAGTGCTAAAATTGAAAAATATCTAAAATAATACAAAATAAATACTACGCGTAAATATCAAATACTAAATATCTGTCATGAAGTCGTTATGTAGTTACTCACCTATTTTAAATCTCAAGGCACGTGATGATAATATCGGTGAATTTCAGTGAGTTGTGGTAATTCTTGGGTATTAATATTATGGTATTCTATCGCAGTACATAAAATATGGACTTGGAGTATGCTCACCTAATATACCTACTCCAAAAGTCATTTTTGTAGACGTAGCAGTGATTTTTTATAATTCACAACTTTTATGCCCAGGAGAGGGTCATGGCAAGAAAAAACATTAGTTACCGTCATAGGAAGCTTAAATAACTTATATGTTTAAGAGACAAACTTTTTTGTAGTTTATCAAATCACTTTTAACGATTTTATTAAATTTGCTTTCGTACACCCATTCTAAAATGTAAATATATGTTTGATCAGTACAATAAAGAATACAAGAAGAAAACATCCTACGACAGCGTTCAAACATTCAGGACATAAATCTAGTAAACAAATTACTGGCATCTCGGTGTCTATTACAATCGTAGCTCCGCCAATGGCTGCGTTTTCTCCCCGACAGATCGCTAGTCAAGATTGACGATAGTACATTTTTCGCTTATTGGACTTGCTTTCAAGCTTTGAAACCGTCAGGGTTAAGGTCAGAAGCTAACCTTAGGGGTAAGGACCAGAACATAAAATCGGTACCAAAATATAAAACCGGTATGAATACTAGCCCATCTCTCTTCATTGTTATAACGTAGGGTATAGATTGTTATGTGTCAAGTTTGCGTAACCTTATATTATCAGACCATTGTCGACGAGTGTCTGTCTACAGCAACTGCAGATTTCTGGCACTATAATTATTTTACAATTTTTGTATCGGTCCTGTTGTAATCACCTATGTTTAATCAACAATTAATTCGCTGTATAATCATTAACTACGGCATTTACATTTTGACAGTGATGTTTTATTTCGCGCAATTTAGAGCTGAAACGCCTTATATCATTATTTTTAAACAGCAATCCTTTTCATATTTTACCCTTTAGATCGATACAGGTTATAAGTACCGGTATGTATACCGGTTAAGTCTGCATTACGGTCTTTTCCCAGGGGTCTCGGAGATGTTCGTTCAATGCTCATCAATTCAATGTAAATAATATTCTGGCATCCGCCGAGCACAATAAAACATGGCATCATGATGGATTGTTATATTTTACCGCCAATTTTGTATAGACCATCGTTTTTATGAAGGAGCCTTTGTGGTTATAGGACGGTTAACTTTTAACCTTTGGGTTAAATTTAGTGCAAAATATTGCGCATTTATTTTGATAATAAAAAAGAGGAGTTAAAACACATTAAATATAACAAAGACCACTAATGTAAAAAAAATGATTATCAGCAATGATCACTCAATGAGTTACTATCGGGGACTAGTCAAGGCTCAGACCTGCGTAGTAATAATGACGGAAAAAAATATATAAAAGAGCTTGATTACTGACATTTGCCTCTAACGCAAACTCCTAACTTATTAATTATCAAAGGCTATAAGCAAGCCAACCATCCGCGCTTAATGAAAGTTAATGGTCGCCCCATTATACACATGGTGAGCTGCACTGATAAATCAGTCAATGACCTCGATTTGTATCAATCAGACCGAATCGCTCAAACTCCAATTTGACTTGTGTCAAACGATGATTGGTTGCAACACTCGGTACGTCTAATTGGCTGAATGAGTTTTGCTCGCGTGCCGGTGCGGTTAGAGCAAATTTAAAAATGTTAATGGATGTGGCATAGCAAGTTTAGTCCTACCAAGATTTTCTGTTTCTATGTTTTGATGAAAGATGTAATTGTGTTCAACAGCTCTTTTTCAAGTACTGTAATTTCAGTGCAGTAGCTACTTAAAACTTCCTATTAGTCTTCTGTTGGGGTTATTTAAAGTGGACTAGATTCTCGCTTTGTGGTTTATTTTAATAATATTAAACGTTTTCCAAATTTATTGTATTTCAGTATAAGGTATTTATAAAACGCACGTGGAACATTATTACTGTCATTTGGTTAACTAATGGAGGTATTTCATTGTCCAACCCTATTTGCTAAACACACATCATTTTATATTTTAATTTTTGTGGTCCATCTTACAAACTTGTCTTACTTTATAGATACCAATAGGTGGCATAGGTATTATATTATGACTATATATTTAAGTAGTACCTCCAAAATACGACTAGATCAGTCGATTTTATTTTTATCCGAAACATACCTAATTATGTGGTATATTACCCAAAAACCACAATAAACTACGAAAAATGTAAGCGACGCCAAAATTCCGGTCCTCTATTCGTATAGTTTGGAAACGAATCTAGTAAGCTGCAGGATTGCAACCAACACTTGTCCTTTGTTTCAGACGCACGCCACGCATCCATCACAATCGCGGCAGCACCGGCGCCCGTGCGTATCTCGATTCATCTCGCACGACTATTTGTTACCATTCGCGAGGGCCATTAGGGTAACTGAATAACTACCCTCATTTGTAGACTGTGCTGGTTGGCTTCAGAAAATTAGTGAGAAATTGTTTTGTTAAATGAATGCTTTTTGAATGTTTCTCCGGCAATACATCTTGACTTTTAAAGTGAAATTAAGTTTCATGTTCTGTAGCTAGCAGAATTAATAGAACGCCAACACACGCTGCGTAATACTAGATTTGCGGTTAATTTCAAAACTTTTATAGTTTGCATGTTTCTTGTAAGAAAAGGGAGTACTGCGGTATGTGCGTATCGTATTGATTCCTATAAAAAGAGGATTTACTTATCACTTTATCACATTTTAAATTCAAAAACATCTTCTAATCTATTAAAATTAAACATAACCCGTCATGCAACAAAATTTACTACCCAAAAGTATACAATTCAATGATTTCTTCAAATAAACTTGATTAGCTAATAAAATACTTATAAAGAGTGCCCATATCAAAGAGTACTCTCCCGTAATATCGCTTCCTGTTCGAGCCTATAACTCCTTTCACTGATCACACAATTTTATTTCCATGAACGCCATAATCATAAACATTTTATTGCTGTTCATTCGAAGCAAACACTTAGTTTGTTTCTCTATATCGGATATGGACCGATAAATAATCGGACGGCTCGAGAATTCTTACAATGAATTGGCTCATTGCTGGTTCACAAATGTCGGCAAAATCGGACCTAGTAAGTGATAAGATCGTAAAAATATGGAGAAGAAAAGATACGTACTGAAACAAACTTGTAGGTGCTCATATTATTTGTAATGTGACCATAATCCGATGATAAGATCGAGCAAATTGAGCAATGTTTTTTTTTTAGTTATTGTCATACTTGTATTTTATGTATTCGGTACCTGTAAGCTGTTAAAAATGAGCTATAATAATAGGTACTTTATATTTTCAAAAGAGAAGTTCCATCGCTTCAGTTCCACTTCAATCATTAGATCTTTTTGCTAAGCAAGGCGTACACTAATAAAATTCCCCGTCCGATTTTTCATCGTTGCTACATTCACAACAATGGAAACAAGTTCTTAGGTACTGAGAAAAGTTTTGTATTCTCGCATCTTGAGTCTCTCAAGAGTACGAGATTCATGTCAGAATGATTGTGTGTCCGGACTCGTATTATGCCTCGGAAAAACAAATTGTGAAGTCATGTTGAGCATTCGTCATATAAGACGAGTTGTACAGATTCGTCTGTGTATTGACAGCCACTAATTTTGAACATGATTCAATGAACATTCATGTTATAGGAACGGTGGAAGTTTTTTTCATCAGGTGTTTCTTGTGGTATACTAATCAGTAAGTTGCTAGTGTTGTTGACTATATTTTTGTAGTAGCATTATCCGTTGAATGTTTCGTAGAGGGTCCTCGATGGATTTTTAATTTGGGCAAGTTTTGTCAACTTCTAAATACTGGCCAGTTTAAATATTGATCCTGCTCCTATTGCTATTATAATCAGACAATACTGTTTTTAGACTCCGTTTTGCATTACTAATTTACTAAACTGGCCACGATTTAATGTCTACGTTTACCATTTTATGTAGTAAGACTTTTTGAACTATTAACTACTTACATATAGGAAAGTATATCGCTACTGTAATCAAATGTCGATAAAGCTCTTGCCAAGAGCAAAACCTTGCTTCGCATGTAACACTATCCTCAATGCGACCCTAATGAGGTCCATGTATTTAATGAGAACAAACCTCAGCACCGCGCACCTGGTAATTTATTAAGAACTCTGTCGCTACCAGCTTATTAAGGCAGTTTCCTTTAGTGGGCGATCTAATTACAGACAAGCCGAGAACAATAATATGCAATCAGAATATTTATGAGCGCATCTGTGAATTTGACATGGTTATATCTATCTGCTCCTGTTTATCTTGAAAATTGACTGTGCGATGAATAATTTATTGTGGGCACTGGCCGGTGACGTTCGCCATATTTTAATATAAATCCATCTCGCATATTGTATGCAAAATGCCATTGAATGCAACGCAAGGCAGGATCATTATTCGAATATGCTGTTGCGATATTCATCACGAGACGCTCTGGTAGGAGTATTTTATACAAATCATCTTTAAACTTTGCTTCGGAGAGGCTGTCTGAATAAGAACGCAGTAGAGACACTGCCTTGCCAGAATCAATTAAAATAATTGTGTGGTCGTTATACTGTATTTTTGCCGAGATTATTTTGAAAGAGATAAGGTAACGTATCATTGCTTTTATCGCAATTCAGGGAGAATCTACGTGAAACTATTCCACTATAGGCTTAGAAATGGGAGTTACAGTGCTCAGGCAACTGGTACAAACTATTTTTTTTCATAGTGCGTAGAAAATACTTGATAACATCAAGATTTCTGGTTTACAAGTTACATGAATTGACATCCTACCCCAGGGTGATTTCACGATGTCGCGGTTGTTTTAATAACGTGTGAAACTCATAGCAGTTTCATAAAATTTACCAAGGTTTTCATCATAGTTTTTAATTCCTTACTTAGATTTTCTCAAGAGTCATCAGGCAGTACCATGTCCGTATTCGACTGTTGAGCGTTGATACTACGTAATTTAGTAAACACTAACGCGTGAGTAATAAAATCTTCATTGCAATATACCATTAGAGGTTTCGCTTTTATTGCTACTCATTAGGAATCGTACCGAACTAGGAACTTTCCAAATTCATGCGTGCCAAACATCTATTATATTAAATAAATTGACTATCTTCATTTGTTTTTCTACAGTTAGAATTAGCCGCCGTTACAGTAATGGACGCCCTACATAATTCCTGTTACGATAAATTTCTTAATAGCCTCTATTGTTGGCTGAGATTCTCAAGCGATGATGCAAAAGTGATCTCACTACTTAAGCGGGAATGTCAACGGTTCAGATAAATTTAGTTCGCGATGGTATAATTTATGATGTGTATAAGATTTTAATCAGCAAAAGATGTCCTAGATTTCAGCATTGTGATAAAAAAAACTTAAATCAGTGCGATAAATGGCTAGTATTCCAAAATCTCATAAAAATCTATGCAGCCATTTTGGCATGATTGATTTAAAAGCAAACAAACCAACAAAATATATAATAAACCGACTTCAACTAAGATTCGTTCCTCTACAAAATGAAGAGACTCCTGAAATTCTGAAATATTTACTGAAACTTCTACGAATATTCAAGAAAAAATCATTTCAAGTTAGCCTTGTAAGCGAGCCCGAGTCTTCGATGGAAGGAACACAGATGCCATCTATGGGTAATGAATACAAAGTATTCAACGCTGAAAATTCTGAAACTTTATTAAAAAGGACAAAAGAACTCTATTCTCGTCCCGAGTGACGTTAAAAACATGGAAGTTTTTTTTGACACAGTTTAGGTACATGCAGTAGTCTTCGTCACATTATGTATTCAGGGAAGACTTTTTTAATCCTCGCATGTAGGTAATTATGTTGTGCATGTATTTATTTAGAACTAAATGACCCTTGACTTACGAATGACCGCATTTGAGAAGTACCTCACGCAACGAGTATCGGTAAACAGTAAGTAGTTCCACAGAAACCACTTTAAAAAACACGAATATCAAGAAAACTCTTCAGGTAAGGTTGGAAAACATACAAGATGAAATAGACAACGGACGTTTCTTAAATTAACCTCTATATTATGTCGTTTATTACGAATATGGCTCGATATTTTTTCATTATAACTTTGTAATAAACTAAACTTTTTGATAGCTATTTACAGTTTCATATCGCAGCAAGTCAAATTCGTACAAATGTACGACAACGATAATATGTATTTGCCATCAAGACATACATATTTTCACCGTCAGAAAATTTAAAAATATCCTTATATACCCTTTTGTGGCCAAACGTGCCAATTAAGTTGGTACTACATTTCTGAACAAAATAATCACAGTCGATTCCGAAAGTGTCTGTACCGTCAAGCTACTATATCCTCCGGGATGACGTCACAAAAGTGAAACCCTCTCGCTTCCCGGCGCGAGTAAACATCCGTGATGGAATAGCGGGGAAAAAAATCCGTGTTTGTGTTGCAATCAATCAAACAAAGCACGAAGCTGGCATCCAAAGCTAACTTTCCGAACTATTATTTAGTATTGATTTTCGAATGTCTATTTTTATTGGTTTCCGATACGGTCCGCGTTTATACGGATTCGTGACGGCTGTAACGCTATGATTTCGACTCAATGTATTTTTATTGAAAGCAGTTGGATGTTTTTAAATGCGTGGACTCGATAGCTTTTGGCCGCGATAAGTTCGATGTCAATATGAACTCGTGCGAATCGAGTGAGTTTTCGAATGCAGGTGGATTGTAAAGATTCAACTTTCAAATGACTTCAACGTTCTACGTTATTATAAAAATATACTAGTCTTGAATAAATCATGAATCGGTATAGGTAATGTACCCAAAGCTGTATTAGAAACTTTAGTATATTTCTAACTTTTTAAAATGTTAATAGCAAAACTTCGAGTCAAATGCATGCAAATCAAGTAAAAACTAGAAATGACGATAAAAATATTAAAAGTATTCTTCGATCGGTTCAATAACCTCTAATTAGATTCTCATTGGCGTATATCTCAGCCAAACCAATTTAACACGACACGAGTACAATAATTTGCAATCGAAGTTTTTATGGTACTTAACTGGTAACCACTTATAAAAAACATGATTTATAGACAGCCTTATTACCGCCACTTATATATCTGACATACGGCCGTCTGGTCTCAAAACAAACATGGCTACAAAAACAGAAATACCTACCCACTGATTTGAGTTGTTAAATCTGATAATAATATACGAGTAGAGATTATAGTAGAGAAGATTTCTAACTATGAATGAAGAAACCATAACTATGAATTCTAAATTCATAGTTATGGTTTCAAAAAATGAAAATCTTAATAAATAATAAATAATCATAATTCAATAAATAGCCTGGAAAATAAATCTGTAAGTATAAACCCTAACATTTATAACATCTTTTAAATGCCTTTAATGTGTTCATTACAAAAGCGATAGTTTCCATAAGGTTTATTTTTATATATTATAAAGAGAGTAGTTTAAAAAAAAACAAAACATTCAACGATTATTCATACTTGTTATCATCGTTACCCATACCACAGAGCACAAGCACGAGCTTACTATTGTGAGGGGAGAATAATTGTAACAACTTCAAATTTTTCAGAACAGATAATCTTTACCCGTCCTCTGTTACAGTATGTCAGTTCCCATAGACAAGCACCGAGCACAATGGGGTCTTGTTCGAGAATTAACGTTGAAGGCATCCAATCAGTCAGGCGATCGGTTAGCTGATCAAACACAACAAAAAGCCACACTCCATCAAAATTAGAGATGAATATTGCCGCTGGTTGCCGATATTCGATTTAACCGGCCACCTATCCGGACAAAGTTTTACTCAATCAGAATTTACATCGAAATCAATCTAAGATTTTTTCTAATCGATTTATTTAAAGCTGGCACGTACAACACAATATTATGCGCTTGTGTATTAACTGTGAATCGATAGCGATCGGCATGAAATTTTTACAATACTTAGGTACTGCTTTCCCGTATGTTTTTGATCTTGAATGAGATACACTTTGTAGACAGATTGTTTATTATCCTTTCTAAAGTTAAGGGGCTAAGAGTCACAAGTAAATGTCTTCGAAATGCAACACACTAGGTAGGTATATTGTTAGGTACAAGATGCCTAATTGGAGTATCATGCTGATTTTGCAGACAAATGCTATGATGCCTTACTGCGACAGTAAACAGTGCCCTGAGTATGAATTTTTTAGGCAAGTTAACGCGCTCGACATAGTACGCGTTAGCGTGCGCTTTGTATAAAGATCCGGTTCAGCGTCCCGACCGACGCGTTTATGATTGAAAAATCTTCATACATAGAGCAAGTTGATGCGTACTATGTCGAGCTATAAAAACTCATACTAGGGGTACAAGTTCGAATAAATCTTAACATTGAACATTGCAGTACCGGCCAAACCCCTACTCTATATCTCTAACCAAGACGAATGCAACGAGGTGTTAACCCAACACTATCAATCATCCGAACGAATAGCCACTCGCTTCGTTATCCAACTGGATTCGAGCCAAAATTGTAATAAAGACGAACTCGTTAAATATTTGGTCGGTAGCTATTTAAGTGGTCGCTTGATTGCTGAGTGTTGCATGTTTCGAATGAAAGAGTTATGTAAATAGATTTTACTACCGATCTTCTTGTAAGTTAGGTGTTTGTTGTGAGAAATCAGTTTTATTGCATTTTTGAACGGGGTACCTATAGAAGTTCTTATGGAAACAACACCTGCCGCTCCGGACGGTGACACCCGCATTCTTCAGTCTTCTCGTGACCACGGCCGATGTAACTTGGTCGAAACGTCGAGGTATGTCAAAATTATATATTTTGATATTAGTTTGTGCGCGAATTAGACCCGTTTAAATACTAATTAACAAGGGGTACCTATAATCGCGTGAAAAGTGTATGGCGCCAAATAGACTCTCACATAGACAGGATATCAAGTAAAAATTTGGAAGAGGATGAATGACAACGCAACAACGATTTACTTTACTGTATTTGGTAACTAAAAATATCAAGAGAACGGGTGGATGCGATGCTTAGATTAATCATATTTTTTTTAATCTGAGTCGGTGTATATTTAGGTGTAACTTTCACAAAAAAACTACTTATAGACACGTAATAATTATAATAGCTTAATTTATGCATTAACCATCTAACTCTATCTTATGAAGACTGACAAAACTATTACCTACTACAGAAAATAAAATAGAGACAGCGATGTTAAAAAGAAAATGCATACGTAATAAATACTGATTTTTTATCGTAGGAAACGCCCACGAATATTTCCCACGGTGACATAATCTAATTAGGAATTTAAAAAACCATTTACAACTTGAACATACCTGTTTTATTTAGGTAGATAAGAAATAAGTAAATTATCATAACGATCTGAATGATTGATATGAATTTCATAAATAGGCAGCAGGTTGGTATGAATTCCAGATAATTGAAAAGTTAATCATCATCACTCAACAATGCTTAAACTATTGAACTAATTTTCCGTCTGTAGCTAAAGTAAAAAGTGGCTGTAAACGGTGAAATAAGTTTAGGAAAATAACGCTAGATGGCGTCTAAAATTATTGCCCTAAAATCCAAATAAAACACTACTTTTTTAAATCTACCTTATATCTGTTTCTTATTGTAGTTGCAGGTGTTCAAAAGCGCTTACCATCAAGTGAACAGTCGGTTTATAAAATCAAACTAAACGTTCCCTAATAAATTTATTTATAGGTACTATGCAATCTCGAAATCTCATGTATTAATCACGACTCACAAAGACAAGTTTATTTGTGTCTTCCTAACATAGAGTATCCGTAATTACCTACTAATCTAACCCAAAATTACAAACCGTAACGCACCCAATCAAAACCACGTTTCATTATACGGAATGAGATCAAAACAAACTCACTAGTGCCACATAATTATGGGACTCTAATAAACGGGGCCAATCTACGAGTAAACCAGGTCGCTAGAACTCGGAACGTAAAATCCTTTGGTTCATGTTATCGAGTTTCCTTAGATGGGAAAAATGTGTTCTGATAATGCGTCTGGGAATTTTTCTTCTTTTTCTCTTCGCGGGAAATACGAGTAGGTTACGTGGTTTGAAGGAAACTGGATAGAAATGTTAACAATATATGAGTTTAATGATTGTTTTGCGACATGATGAAGCTAAGTTGGTAACCATTCAAACTGAAATATAATCATAAAAACACAGAACATAATAGCCGTTATAAAAATGTATTCAAATGAATACTTACATGATGAATACAACGTTAATTTAATTGAACTTTATGAAATGCACAAAATAACACACCAATAATATTATAAATTAATTTGATATTTTTATAAATAAAATCAATCTATCACATCATAATCACTTGGTACTTTGGTTCATCAATTATAATAATTCTGTTACTTATTACATAAATCAAATAATAGGGTCTATAAACAAAGGTTTATTTCCGTCTACGCTACAATATGGAGAGAGATTTTTTGCCACCACTTCAACTTTTCTATTACAAAAATATTTCATACCTTATACAATCATGAAACCTTTGCAAATTTACCAAGCGTTTCACAAATACCGTATTAATTAAAACAAAAGTAAAACCTAGCAGCTCAACAATAACAGCGAGATTGCATCCGCGTTGACATCAGAGCAAACATGCTTTCCAAGCGTTTTTCTACGATTCATTTAAAACTGTGGACATTCGTCGGCCTTGCAAAATTGTTTTGTAGGATGCTAGATGTGAAGCATAGGTTAAAAGGTAAAGTAATGCGGAAAGCTTGAGTTTAACCGATCCAAGTAATACCTACCTACTTTAAAAAAAGGCAGCAAGATAGGTTGAAGGCACACTCACACAGACACTTTAAGCACAGATTTCTAGAAATTTGCAGGAGCGAAAGAAATGTTATACCAGAAGTGAGCAGAATAAGATTATTTTGATGACGATTATATTATTATTATTTTCTAAACAAAACATTTTTCACACAATTTTCCCCATTGAATTCCGATACTGACCAAATACTATAGAATAAAAGTCAAAAGCTAATAAGCCAACCCAACGCCGCGTCTATCACTCTAAAGTAATAATTGCATTTAAATTTAGATTAAGTAAAGTTATAATTTATGTACTGCAATACCATTTGAAACGGTTGTACGTTTGACATTAGCATAACTTATATTTTCTAATTTCGTTATCACTTTTTTCCGATACATTTTTATTTATTGGAAATACAAAAACTAGACGTTTAAATGCTCGCGACCATCTGCCAGTAGGTAGTACTATCAGTATAACTACCTTAGTACAATCTGTTTAGTTAGAGTCTTTGATTCTTCGTAGGTTTCACCTTGAATAAAGATTAATCATCAAAGATCTCTAAAATTTTACTACTCATTTAATCTTTACCTTTATCTTAAGATTTACCTCGTAAATAAAAGGCAACTCCACTATCTTAATATTGTTTAGCTCATACGATTAATTTCATTTTACCACCACAGGTTCCGTACAAATTACCATCCGGCCTCATCTTTTAAACCGCGCTTTAAGCGTAATTAACAACATGCAATTAGAAAAACGCAATTAAAACGAAGGTAAACTTGTAGACTTTTTTCGTTCCCGTAGACTGTCTGGGTTTGTGCTAATATTTGCTCCCGTACATTATTACTGTACTGGCTCGGCACAGCCATAGTGTACTTAAACCCAGTAGGTAATAGTTAGGCCAGGTGATATTATAGGTATTTTGTGCTCGAGGTGAGGAATAAAGAAGAGATAGAGAGAGGTCTGAGGTTTTAACATACTGAATCTATGCTTATCTAAGATTTGAGGTTATGCATCAATACTTTAAATTTTGTGGTCACGTGCTCAGCAGTGGATGATGATGATGATTAAATTTTATTAGAATATTTTATTATAATCTTCTTCAAAATACCCGACGAACTTCTTTCAAATACTCCAACGGAATCATAACATATTATCTGCCACAAGTTTATAAACAAAGCTTCAAGACAAACTAACCCTAAACGAAGAGGTCTATGTAGTATTTTACATACTGCCATACATTTTACTATGTCCAGGTACGGTAGCACAATAGGAGAGAATCACCCGTGGAACGTGTTCACGGGTTTCATTCAGGCTCCACCGTGATGATGGAATAGGGAAGTGGTCTCTGTCTGGCCGTATTGGTTTAGGTTAATGACTTAATCCTCATTTGAAATATAGATTGTATAAAAGTAAGAGGCGATGTGACATGACGATGTTAGATGACACGTAAGACAGGATAGGATGACACAAGACGCGACGAAGATTAGAGGATACAAGAGATTGGATCACGATGAGATCACGATTTCTTGATCTCCAATGATGATAATGATGATGCCTGGAAAACCTTGTAATATTATCTTTTAGGCTGTGTAAAGAGAAGGGAATACCATTTAATTATAACTTTGCACACTTAAATCTTCTGGATACGTCGATCTCTGGAACACTTAATTTTAATCATACCACTTCCTTTTCTGCTACTTTGGGAACCTCACTTCAATATGTTGCAAACCATTTCGATTTAATAAATTTGTAAACCTTGACGTTAAACCACCTCAAAACCTTTACAACAGTTACCAAGCAAATTCCCACAAAAATGAGTCCACCAGCCGTATTCACATGCAGTCCTCCATAAGCAAAGTCAACAGTCATCTCATATCTGGATGCCGAGGTGCATGCATTCTTGATAAGGCTCTTTCAGAGGCCACGGGAGCTCCCGGGAATGCTTTGCATGCTGTCTTGCTACTTGTAGACCTCGCCTTATGCGATGTGAAGTGCTGTATGACTTTAAACTCCTTGGAGCAAGTTGAGTAATTATTATTTTCATTTGAATAATTAATCAGCTGCTGGTATCACATACGTTGATAAGTGTCTAGGGATCAGTAGGGCGAGTACGAACCTCTATTGAGAAAGTATTCGGTACATTAACTGACAAATTTGTTTTAGATTTGATCAGTGCTCCTACAATATTATAGGGCAAGCACGAAAATTTTAACGGGTCGTATCTGTATCGTTCAAGGTAACTTCGCGTACGCATCTTGTCGGTATTGCAAGGTGCTGATCAAATCTAAAAAAATTGACAGTTAGCTATCGTATCGAATACTTTCTCGATAGAGATTCGTACTTGCTCTACGGTAAGAGTTAAACTGACGTACCTATAGGTAGGTACCTAATTTGCATAAAAAATCGTAATTATAATTGTTCTTTGTTAAATTATTCATACTTACCCACAAACCCAATTTCTCATTACCTGTTAGCTTTTAATTAACTTAAATACGTTGTATACCTTAACCTTGTTAGGGCATTGGTAATGACGTCGTTAAGTCGATTAGAACGTTTAGCATTCGTGTATTTTAGTTTTAATTGGCCACAGCGTAATGTGAAAACATGTTATCGATTTTCGGCGTCGATATTTAAAAAAGCTATGAATTAAAATGATGCTTCGGACCAAAACTACAATTTTAAGAAATCACAGTGTTATACAAAATATCTCACTTAGGTAAGTATTGTGTGAAACACGTCAACGTTTTACCAATACCAATGTAACACAGTCTTTACAATCGTCAATAACTGATTGAACGGACGAAATACCTAATTTTAACAAGGTGGAATAACTACACAGTAAAATAACCAAACAAAATCAATTAACTACTGTTCAGACCTCGAACAAGTTTGATAGTTAACAACACAAAGGCCGTGTAAAGTATATTAAGAGGTCACCGCAAAGATCGTGATTGTTCAATTTTCCGCTAAATAACTCCGCTTTATCGGTTGAATTATTGTGCCGGCAATATTCATACGTCAATTAGGAATTAATTACTTACTTAATCAGCGTACAAACAGTTCTCAGTCTCGTTCGTACTCACACGTATGTTCACACTTGTATGTGCATAGCATACACTGGAATCTAGGTCGAATGCTGATTGCAGACACTCTCCTCATATCGAATTCTCTTTTTTCCAACCGACGATCTCGGTTGCGCAAAAAATTTCATATTGCTCGCGTTTTGCAAGTAAAATCAGATAACTTTTGACACTTCAATTACGCAGTGATAGCCGTCTCTAATTTTTTTTTGCCTGAAATAGGCGAAACATGTCGTGTCACCAACATACAAGACAAAGTTTTGCAGAACAAAATGGGACTTTCCAAAAGTTATGCGAAAATGTGGTTTATAATAAGAGGGAAATTGAAAAGTTTTTCGCTTTGATATCGAACTGTGAGCCGTGACAGGTGGCGAACTATCGAGCCGTAGTTTAGGCCTCGAGGCGGTTTCGTATTGTTTTATGTGTTTTGGTTAACGCTTGTTAGTTTCCCATTAAGTTTAACGCTGTGGGGCCTTATATTAATTCGTTTGTCTTGCCCGCCTGTCCGAACGAGATTAATATTTGAGCGGCGTACGTCTTCATAAAATTAAATATCTTTATACAGGCGCGAGCGTTATTGCGAACGCATGTTTATTATTTCGAAAATAGTTGGAGCGTCCGCGCGAAATCAGTTCAAAGCGAGTTGTAAATTATAGTATTGTTTTTTCTTTTTACTACATAGGATAAAGAAGAAATTCCCTTTAGTGTTTCCGAGACCACACTAAAGTTAACAGACGGTTACAAATCTTCATTAACAGCTTGACAAAAACTCGCCAGCTGCGTCCGTGTAAATCTAACCGAACTTGCTTTCTGTGATATCTTTGTAGAGTTGAAGTCGTGAAATGTGTTAACGTCTTAGATTATAGCCACCGGATTAGAACAAATAGGTGCCATTTGAAAACTCTGAGAAGTGGTAAATAATTGCATTGTTATATTTATTGCATGCTTACAGGGGCGAGAAATTCCTATTTCTTCATTAAAAAAGGAATTGTAACATTTTTGGCCATGTTTTAAAGACATCGATTTTGATACTTACACAGCTATTATTCACACTTAATGGGCAATGGACATGCCATCTTAATGATGCATCATTAGCCGTCTCAATGACAACCACAAATGATCTTGATACTTAACGACTATATCACGTTGCAGTTGAGAAAACATCATCATTAAAGATTGTGATCATTCGGCTATTAGTTCTAAAATATGATCTAAAAGTTTTTACTTTACGAGTAAAGCTACTAAAATAACCATTAAAAACACTAACTGGTGGAACCCACGTGAAAAGTTCAGCACTGGACATTCCTATGCGACCAAACCAACTACCGTAGAACCTTGCAACATTGCCCGCTTTTTTACTATTTTTTAAGATAGCACAAAAAGGATTAGCTTCATTCAAAATGTAAATATGCAGTTATACAAAGCGCAATTAAAGGAATGTATATATCCAAACAAATAGTCATTATGTTAAATATATACGGATAAAATTACGGTCAAAGAGGCGGGCAACTTTATCAGCCATTTCTTACAACATTGCTCACCTTGAATATTCGAGAAACCGTAAGCTCTATTGCTCTGATAATAAAATATATCTTGAGGAATGGTGTAAAGATGAAAACCCAGTTGACAACAAGCTAAAATACCTTATAGTTTTTTTTTAAATGAGGTGGGCAACTTTGTACTACCCTCCAGATCTACTTTCATACAAAGTGATGTGAGGTGCTAGGGCTGCTACAAAAGAAAAATCTTAATATTATATTTTTGTAGATTTATTTAAATTTATTATTACAAACCACCTTAACCAAACCAAACCATAACCAAACATTAATTTACGATGACACCACTCTTCTAACAACATCTAAAGAAGATATGGAACATCTTTTGAACTGCCTGGAAACTAATAGCATTGGACTGGGACTCGCTATCAATCGTGACAAGACGAAAATGATGATAGTCGATAGAGCCAACAATAACCAACCTACCGTCAAAAGTATAGCCAACTGTGATATTATTCAGAGCTATATATACTTGGGATCCAATATTACCAATACTGGAGGCTGTGAAGACGAGATACAAAGGCGTTGTGCTGTGACGCGATCTGCTGTCGAAAAGCTCACAAAAATCTGGAAAGACCGAAGAATAACAAAAGCAACAAAAATACGACTGATGCGAAGTCTCGTCTTTCCAATTTTTCTTTACGGAGCTGAGACGTGGACATTGAGACTGAAGGAAAGGAAAAAAATCGATGCGCTGGAGATGTGGTGCTGGAGACGTCTACTGAGGATCCCGTGGACAGCCTACCGCACAAATGTATCGATCCTAAAAGAACTTCACATCAAGGAGAGATTATCGTCAACTGTTCAAATACGAATACTGAAGTTCTTTGGGCACATAACCCGAAATGAAGACTCAATGGAGCGTCTTGTAGTCCAAGGCAGAATGGAGGGCAAGAGATCCCGTGGCCGCTCGCCAACCAGATGGGGAGATCTCATCAAATCCCTCACCAAATCAACCATGACTGACTGCTCACACAATGCCTCCAATAGAGCCGAATGGAAACGCATAGCAAGAGCCGTCATTCATCAGGACTCACTCATAACCACGACCACTCTGCCAAGAGTGCCCGACTAAGAAGAAGAAGAATTACAAACAATGAAAAAAATATATTAAATAAGTAGGTAGGTAACTAGGTAGTACCTACCTATCAAGATATTACGTAGGTATCAATTTATACAATTATGAAAATAAAGAACAAAACTAAACTTGCACCTTGGTATGCCAAACTTATTATACCTAGTTATCTCTTTGTTCCTACTTAGTTAGGAATTGTAAATACAATTCAAAGCAATAGCTTAGGAAGTTATTGAGGTACCATAGGTACTTACCTACCTACTTAATATATTTTAGACTGCCACCATATTCTTCTCAAATTAAGTTAATACCTGGGTAGGTACCTATTATGTAATAATTACCTATTATTTATTATTATAAATAGTATGTACTTATGCAGAATTTTCAATTTCTAAAAGTGTCAACCCTAACACCATTTTTGCGGTGGGCAATGTTTCAAACTCTTTGCTGCGGAATGTCTCACTACTTTGCCCAGTTAAATTTCTTCGTAATAAAGCGACCTACAGCACAGAATAAGGAATTAAACTCATCGCCAATAAAGCGTTTTTAAGCACATGCAACTTGACTCATCTGAAACAAGTATTTTGGGAATAGCACGGTAAAATCTGCGACACGGAATTGACACCACCTTCGACTACCCCTACTTTGATGGCCGCTGTCAGGAAATTCAGCGAAGTTAGGAACAGAACTAATAGCTTGTATTGCCTTAAATATGTCTGAGATTTACCCAAACACTCAAAACTGTTGCTATCTTATAAACTAAATTTACCACGACAACTTTTGTTTATATTTCGGGTTTTGGCAAAGTTGTACTGCAAAGGCAATGTTGTAAGGTTCTACGGTACAGAGGATGCGATCTGCCGACTAATCTGATGTTACGAGTTCGAATATCACGCGTCAGCGACACCGTATGCAGAACGGAACAGAAGAGAAAAACCCTTCCATAATACTATATTGTGTGGTAGGCTCCCAATATGCAGTCGCGCTAATTGTCTAGGTTTGGATGCTTTAATTCTAAAATCCGGGTGTATAGTTCAGCCAACGATTTAGAGTTCAATTTTGGGTGAACAAAATTCCTTTCGGTCCCGCGGACAAACTTTTAATGAACTTTAATTTATGGAGTCTCGCACACAAATTTGTCGCGTTTACGGCCGTTTTCAGTGATTTTTCCCTAGACCGGGATGTGTGGGGAATGTCAGGCGGTCGTTTGAGCTCCAGTGTTTTGGTTTATATAATCCCGCCTATTAATTTTGACTTTATGCCTTTTGCCACCGAGACGCGCAGCCGTTTTATTGACAACTTATTTTGGTCAAGATAATGTGCTTGTTTGTAGAATACCACTTCCTTCGTGTTCTGGACAATTGCGTTACACAAACCTTTGACAAAAATGCTACGGTACGGCGCGACGCGGCGTACCCAAGCGATATAAAATGTGATTTATGTTGTTTGAAAGATCATTTACAATGTCATAAAAAATCCCTGTAGCTACGACCACCTGAAGAGTCTTATATAATTACTAAGCACATAAATCCTAACGAAAGTAAAAAGTCTTATGTGTAGAAAAAATTACAAATTAATCTATGAAAGTGTTGAAAACAAGGTATTAATATAAACATGTTTGAAAAGAACCGTTATTTTATTACATTTTCCACCTATACTAATCCCAACAAAATTTAATGCAATGTATTTCAAAACATTACATTATTTACTAGACAGAAAAAGATACGAAGATTTACCACTGCCTAATTAATTAGCTACATTAACCCATCGCCTTCTACCTTTTATTTACTCACGACTTAAATATTAACGATTCCATTAAATACCTTTAAAATAACTTATTTACGTCTCCCACTTAATCTAGTAAAGTGAAATATTAATATTAACTGTTAGAAGATTTACCAAGCTATCTCGGATGGGTTGATTCATTACGGTGATTCATACAGGACTCGTTGAATTTATAACCGTTGGCGTGGAGTATTTGACAAAATGAACCATTAAGTAGTTGCCTGAGAACGGTTTGTAAACATGACCGTCTATCGGTTGACAGGATTACACATTTATTTACATGCTGTTGTTTTTGGTTTAGCGTGGTTTGTAACGAATAACTCTACATTGTTTATTTAGAAGTGGTGTAATAATTAATTGTTAAAAAAGTTTTTGCGACTAGTGACAATATGTTAGGGGTAACAATGTATATTAAATAATAATATACGGGCCTGCTCACAAAATGTTTGTTTTGCAAGTTCTATTTTGGTTTTTCTTACGATTATCTATCCCCTTACTTATAATTTTATTCAAATAAAACACGTGACAGATACTTTGGATTTACCTCTTTGGCTCACCCCTATTTAATAAAATATTAAAATAACCTCTTCGTTTATTAAGTGAAGGTAACTAACTTACTTACTCGTAAGACAGGCGCCTACAAATTGATGACTTGTTTCATAGCGCCATTAACGCCGACTCGACATAAATATCAATGTCTAAATTTAAGAACATTCGCAGAAATACTTCAAGTTAAAGTGACAGGCACTCTAGTATTGTAACGCATCATAAAAAATTAAAAAGCATCGCAGCTAAAGCCAAATAGTAGAATTGTTTAACTGAGAAACTAGTTTTTAGTCCGGGAGCTAAGCATTTATTCTCACTCTATCTATAAATTTTGGAGGTCGAACTAATAAAAACAATTGAATAGTAATTTAGCCGTTAACAATGTCATGCTGATAGCAGATAGCATTCAATTTTTCGTATAAATGAGCTTCACTTAGGTACAACCGAAATTAATATTGTATCTCCTATCCAAGATAGAAATCTAACTTGGATTGCTGCCTATCGTTCGATCGATTTCCAATCTGCATGCCTTTATAAACCAATCCACGGATCGGTTATTGGCACGTTTGACCCTAAAAATGGATTGTGATATCCCAGATAGCAAAATTTGGATTGGATTGATTATTAATTTCGGCCGTTAGTCGGCAGTATTTAAGGCCAACACCTCACTGAAGCGTTAGGCGCAGAGGTGGCTAGCGGACAACCAACATGAACAAAGCTACCTAGACTATAAAAACTGCATAAAACCTTACTCTAAAACACTGTTAGCTCTTTGTACATTTTGACTTGGCTCTGTACAACCCAGCTGTAATATTCATCATTCCGTTGGCTCCTGTGACTTTAAACGGTGCATGTCCTTGTCTTATTTTTTATTTTATTTATTCTCGCCTCGATTGTTGCCAGAGAGCGTTCATAAAACTATGTAGCTCTTGTTTTACACACTCTTTTATATTTCAACAGCCATTTCAGTAGTAACAAGAAGACGTTTTATAGCGTTGCCTAGATATGTATGTATTGAGTAGTGATTTTGCCGGATGGATTGCCTACTATCTCTTAACTAATCCAGCTTCATGATGACGTCGGCTCTATGAATTATGGATGCACAATTATCTGCTTAATTACGACTTTGACTTCGTTATTTTAAATTAAAAAATAGTGACATTTTACAGAGTTTTTCATATTTTTTCTAATAGTTTAGAGTTAAAAAATGCTTTTGAAACTTACACGGGAATGAAATGAAATTGGAGAGTTTTCTAAATGATTCCCTATCCTTCTCATCTTCATATAATTTCAGATTATAGTAGATTCAGATAACTCCAGTACCTACCTCGTACTGAAGCAGTAGCCGGATTGTAGTATATCTGGCAAATACTGTTAACTCACATCACTTGCATTTATAGTGCATTCTGTCTTTACTACGTCTGTGTCATGCACCGTCCCGGGAAATGAAAATGCAATAGAAAACCTAAAACGAGGTTTATAGCATTTTTTTTAATCAAGTCTTGAATTCTTCGAATAAAATACGAGTTTTCTGCAATGTTTCATTAGAATTGGACCGGATTATATTTAATTTGAGTAAGATTAAATAAAAAACGTTGCAACGTAAACTTGTGCGATAGAAAGAAAACATATCAGTTTTTAATTAAAATTATTACCTCTAGATACTTCAACTAGTACCTACACCATAATATTTATGTTTCATACTGACTGGTTCTTGCGTGAGTCACTATCGTTCTATTCGATTGTTCTCATGAATTGTGCAGAAATCAATTAACCCAACTTTGAGGAATGTGTCAGTCAAATTAATGTAGGCGGTACCTTTGATTTACCCGCGTCAAAGTGGTGATGGTATGATTCAGAACTATAATAGCTCTAGGTTCGCTAATTAAACCCTTGGTGCTTTTTGTGCTATATTTTGTAACAAGCGCACTATTTTTGAAGTACTGGCAACTCAATGTAGTTTCCTTTTCATATCCAATAGTTCGAGTTGTGAGTTTGATAAAAACAATCAATGACAAAATTGTAAAACAGCAAACATAGTCCGGAAGTGTTCCCACTGTTATTCTATTTGCCGCAACGTACCAATGTTAACATTCTACGTATTCCGTAACTAATTACACGACAAGGCGAGCAGAGATATTGTGCGCAATATTAATTACGCGGGTCTCACACGAATCTCGCCGTGTAGTCGGAGCCTTAATTAGTACAGTTTTGTCTAAACAAGACTGCATACGAGTTGCTCTACTTTGGCAATTTACACATTATGTTGGTAGGGAAGCCTTTTTATTTAGAGGTGATACGTTGCCTTTTATATTTTCTACTTTTGGGTGATCAAAGTTCGTTTGGACCTAAAATAAATTTGAAAGCCTGCATGATGTCTGTTTCTAATCATACGCACTAAAATGAAGGTGTTTAAGAAATTGTACAAACTACATACCTAGCTACTTTTATTAATCATAGAAAACGAGAGAAAGCCGCGGGACGCAGCCAAAAAATAATAAATATCCCATATTATAGCAGTGACGTTAAAAGTGACTATACCAATAGGGAAGCAGTCATGTTCGACACCTTATTGAAACGTTATTACACCCGTATAGAAATGATACACATATCCCAGCTGGAGTTATATTTCTACGACATATTATGAACGTAGAACGTATTGTCATATTTCTAATGGGACGCACACACACACACCTTTTTACACAATTTGTTACTGTGATAACTGTGCAACGAAAACAGTAGGTAAGTACATAAGTTCTTCTTTTGATGTTCGGTTGTTTACTTTTGTGCAAACCGACATTCAAACAAAAAATGTTTCATTTTGATCTGTAACGAAATAGTTTGTAGTGTTTTGTCTGCAAAAGATTAGCTTGATTGGTTTGTGACCCCAATTGTTTTTCTAAAACTCTCTGAACTGAAAATGCACTTAAAAATTTAAATATGAAAACAACTGAATTTATATGGATCCTGAAAGACTATTTCCTAGTAACAAAATAACTATAAAAATAAGCAGTATATGAAGAAAGAAAGTGTTCTCGAGATAAAATATTTTCCTAGTTAGAATTAATTATGATATTCACTACTGATTCTCGACTTATTCTGTGGTGTAGTGACACACCTTAGTTAGCCTGTGAATATCAATTGATATTGTTGTGTAACGTTACAGTTATTGTAATTGAATTGCTATTGGATATAAGTGCCAATAATATCGAATTGTATTGATATAACTGCCTCTTAATGGTGCAGCTGAAATAGGTTGGCACTTCAGATGATTGGCTGAATTGAGTACAAAGGTATAACTAAAGATGGTTCATTAATGCTCCAAAGAAGCTGCAGCATAAGTTATAGGTACAAATTACGTGTAATTTTCTCCACTTGAGCCTGCTATTTATTTATATGCTATTCTTGAACTTTTTACACAACTAAAACGTTCCGTTCAACATTTAAAAATACATACACATACACGTTATTTCTTTCACAACTCCTTTGACTAAAAAGTCAACATCCATAATAATAATTACAAACAACCCTCTGTTTATTTTGTCTTGTCTCAATAACTTAATGTGAAACAAAACAATCTCTATTTATTCCGGTAATAAAAACGTCTCGCACCACACACTGGTTACGAACTAAAAATATGATATTTTTGAACCTTAGCCGGTCGATTGCTTTTATTTTCGTGCTAACACATTTATGTCTCTTTGTATATAAGTGTTGTAATAAACGTTCGGAACTTCAATCGATTTTCTATTTCCAGACGTTACAGACGGTAACCTATTACTTAGCTACTTATGTAATATTACGTTTCAATTCAAAGGCGTTGGGATGCTGTTGTATTTTGTTTTTGTAGTACACATTGTTTATTATGAAAATAATTTATTTTTCATTGTGTACGCATGGCTGTTTTCAAAACTGGCTCAACATCTTCCTGCGTTATATTTTTACTACGAAAGATATACATTTTTAGGTATGCAAAATGTTTGATTAGAAATAGGTCATTTTTCATATTCTTCTGAGGGCAACTGTACGAAAATCGATTTCATGATCTATGATCGGTGATTCTATAAACGATCGCTGGTTTTTCATCAGCTATCAAATACTGTCACCGTGATTATATAATATGTAGCTAAAATAGCTCAAGACCACAATGCACGATGGTAGATGCATCGACAATAGAAAAATAATAAAGTTAACTACTTGTACCTACCTTTAACTTTTCTATTCTTTTTCTATACACATTTATATTTCCATACCAATGTGTGCACACACAGTACCAGTCATGTAAAGACTACAGTCCGTCTAACACTTGTTGCCGACATGTTTATTACAAGAACCGACTGAGAACGACTCGTAAAACGGTTCCAAGGTTAGATCTGATTGTTCCTTACACTCCACTATGCGACTTACTCTACATACCAAAGTATTTTCAACCTTATACCAAAGTCGCAAGAGCCTATATAAAAATTTGTTCTTTGCGAGTTTATGTAGGTATTGCAAGTCTAAAAGCAGTTTGAGGCCAAACTTCTATTTGTTTTTAATGTGATTCAAATAGTTCGAAGTACAAAAGGATTTGGGAATAGAATTAAACTATTTGAAAAAGGTTCATAAAATTTATTACAAAGCTTTCGTACTAGCGTAGAGTAGATTTTTGGTTTAAGTTTTTAATCTTTAACTGAAAACATTCGAAGTTTTCAACGATTATGAATTATGTGTAGAATTCATCAAAAAAAGAATGCAAATTACCTATCTAAAAATTATAGTTGGTGAGGCCAAATCTATCGGTGTTATCAAACACAAACACAAAATCTTTATTTGCATGGCCCCCAGAGGTCCATACAAATACTTCTTATAATACAATATTATGCGATGTTTAATCATGTCACTAAATATGTCATGAACTCTTACGAAATTGGACTTCTAAGCTAAGGTTCCCAAGATAGCCGAGTTATCTCTTGAAATATACGGCACAGCGTTAGGCAACCATCGCATACGATAAACATTAATTAGAAAAATTAACGTTTATATCCCACTCACAAATAAATATGAAATAACGCACACCACAGAACAAATTACAATAATTTGTTACAAAAACAACACTCAAGAAACAAGTCATAGAGTAAAAGTTGCCAGATGCGACACAGTTGACATCTGCATTTGAATTTCAAACTTAATGACCCCCATGGCGCAATAATACTAAACAGTGAACATATTCTAAATTTAAAGAAGCAAATCGTTCAGTCGATACGTTAACGGAAATAGAAGACACGTGATCCCGCGGGAAGCCAGAGAAAAAAACTAAAGGAGAAACATATGACCTCATTTGTCGCAACCGGGAGAATTATTTATTACTTTGATACTTCTGTCGGATTGTTCTTTGTCTTTGTGAATATTATTGAGATTTCATGACTACGTTTACTTTGGATGTTTCTAAAAATAAATATTATTATAGATGTACCTAAGTAGTTTATGTTTTTAGATTATCCTTTTATTATTTTCAAAAGGAAATATAATAATATCTAGATTTATGGTGTTTGTAAACGCTCAGATCCATAAATAGCTCTTCAACTGAGCCGATTAAGGTCTAGGAATAACACAAAGATTATTACAAAGGCTAAGTAGGTATATTTAGTATACTTTAACATTTAACATAAACATTCTATACAATAACGTTTATCAGTATCCTTGCGTCTGTAACCTTTTATTTGTAGAAAATTTATTTAAGTATTTTTAATAAGATAAATACGATCATAGTTTTCACTTTTAGTAAGTCATGTACGTTCAATACCTAAATACTAGCTTTCTAAATTACTGCAAGCCCCAAAACTTAGCATGTATTGTCTGCGCGAATAGATAGGTAACCTTCAATATTTTCTAGATCATAGCCAATGTAATACTATCTCTTAAATATTGAACAGTAAAGTTAAAAAATAACAGCTGAATTGTCATGTTGGTAAAAGTCTCTAAAGTAACATATACGTTCGCCAGATGCGCACACGCATTCAAGTGTCCAAAGTGACAACTAATGACTTTCTGGCGACGATGTAAACATTCGTCGGCAGACACTGTCAAAATCATCACTGGGGAGAAAAAAGTGGGAGGAAATTTGTATACTTCGTGTCGGAGATTAATGCCATGTATTTAACGACGAATGTAGGAGGTTGTTTAAATATTTTAGACGTCAAAGATGTGGCTGATAAATCTGCTGTAGGTGTGTAGGTATCTCCTAGATAGATCGGTAGTACCTCTATCCAAACGGTGGGAGTTAATATATAGGCTAGCCACCATGATGAAGTGAGAATAGAAGAGAATAGAAAATACTTTAAAGTACAATAATACACTAATTATAAAAATGCACAAAGTATATACCTACAGAAGAAGAACACAGAAGTTAGTGAGATACAAGGGTGGAAAATAGAGTTTATCAATCCATCGTTTATGCCTACACAAGGCAGTTGTTCGACTTCTAACCATCTATACTATAATCTTTGTAATAGTACACTGTTTTGTGAACTAACGTTAAATATAACATTGTCACACAATTCAACATAGAAGCCACACGGCGGCGAACAAAAGAAATCGAGTAACCCGATACAAGTCTGTTAAATGTTTACGAACGCTTTGTGTATGGTGAAATCAAACACAAATTGAGTGGCGCTCCACAAAAATTCAAGGGAACGCAGTACAATGTAGCATCAGTACATTATACTACGACAAAATAGCTCTAAGGGCGCCATATACAATATTGTGATACATCGCGTTTCAAAATAAGGTGTGTTTAACCGTAAACGAGGATAAAGCTATTTGTAATACAAAATAATAAGAAATTATGTTTATGGGCTTTATTGTTTGTTGTATGTTGCATCACTTGCAGCGTGCAGTTTCTCTTATAGTTAAGAAATACTGATTGATACAATTTAGATATTGATGTGTGTCATATTATCAGTCAGTGATGATTGGCGTAGAACAACGTATGCCGAGTGTAATGGAGCTTTCTAATCACAGGACGAAACGTGTCTAAATCACACCACCATTGACCAAAGTTCCAACATTCATCCAGGTTAGGTATGCCGACAGCATTTTTGATAATTTTCGGCAGGAATTTGTTAACTACTATGTTGTCTTTAGTATAAATTCGTTACAGGTTTTAATT
Source organism: Hylaea fasciaria (assembly GCA_905147375.1). Lineage (NCBI taxonomy): Eukaryota > Metazoa > Arthropoda > Insecta > Lepidoptera > Geometridae > Hylaea > Hylaea fasciaria. The sequence continues at coordinate 7,810,568 of LR990202.1, read as the reverse complement.
ATAAGTCATTGTGTTTTAAAATAGATTTTTAAATTTTTTTAATTCTCTTTCATCTAAATACCTTACTGTTTCTATTGTTGTCAGAGGAAGGCAGTAGCGAAATTCAATGTAAACAATAGTACAAAGTCAACGCGAGATTATTGGAGAATTTGTTTTAAGCCACTTGAGGCGCTTGTAAATATTTGGCGAGCTTTCCTAAGGACTAGCGTCGGCGCTTCACCTGCCTTCGTGATGTTAACGTTTAATGTTATTTGTTTTGTTGAAAAATGGAGACTTTATTTTTTTGCGGCACTTTGCTTTGACTATTGACTTAGCTAATAATAAGTTCGGGGTTTAATTTATGCTACACTTAAGTACACAGTAGGTACTTCAGTCAAATGAAAGCTGCAATTTTTGCATCCATTTTACTCATGCCTTGCGAATATCAGTCTGTTGAAGTGTAATCGAAACGACTCTATCAAATTCATATGTAACAGTTTTTTGTTCAGAATCTCACTTAGGTGTAAGAAACTTGGTTAATAAGCAAACAAATGTTTTTGGAATTTTGCCCTTATCTACCTATGTTTTATTGAATTTACATAATATTTACGTTGTTATTAGTTCTACTTTTTCTTACTCAATAAAAAAAAAACTCATATTATCTACTAAAGCAAACCGTCATAACGATAATATTTTGTTATCCCATAAGTGTATAAATATATACGATAAAACTATCCCGCATAAACTGAATTAACTCAAACTGATATACTTAAAGAAAAAAAGCCAAACCGTATGTAGTACTTACCACAACTTAGTTATGAAAACTTAACAAAAATGTAACCCTTTTTGGGTAAACTTAGAGGAAATTTACTCCCACTAATGGGATGGATTTGACAGCACTCATGAGCAAACAACGAGTGCGAGAATATCCACTTCAGTAAATCTACATACCAAATTAAGGGACATTTTCTATGCATATTATAAGAAATCTTGTAGGTATTATAATAGTAGCTGAGTTCGTTATGATAATAAGGTTTTCGTTGAAGAATACATATATTTTTCTAGACATGCGTTTCTGTAATAAGATATTGTTAGCTGAATGTAATGAGCCGAAACGTCTCTCGACAAAGCAATCATCTGTTATTGAGTGTTTCTATTTCTAACTTGCGTTTTGGTACATCTTTAGATCAGCTCGCTGTTACTGTAAAACTTTACAGGTATGCAATATTTAACTCAACTAAACAATGGAAACCAGGTAAAAAATATAAGTCCATCCATCCTCCCTAACTACCACGGTTAACTAAATATAAGTATGTGAAATGATCTACTTATGTAATCATGTAAATAATCGTAAAGCCGCAAACAAGACGCTAATAGTTTGTTAAATCGCAAGCTCTGAAAACACTTCTGTTTCTTCTATGATATAGTTCGCAACCATATTTATAACATACACGATGAAAGATAAAATAATGACTAGGACTTTTAAAAAAGCAGAAAAGTGTAAGTGGGTTACGCTAACACTGAATTAAATAGAGACTTTACAGGAAACCTACCACCCTTACAATAGGAAGAGTAAAACCTGCAAAAAATGACGAGGGTAAAGAAAAAACAAAAGAATATCTTCTTTCAAGTAATCAAACTAAAAATATGAAACAAAAAAGAAATAGATAAAACAAAAATATGAAATGCCATAAGCGTTCATTGTTCAAGGCTAGCATGTGTTATCAATCAGTTCAGTCGGCGCCTCACATCGCTTTATGAGAGTACAGACAGACAGACAGTCGTAAACTCGTGGTGATTGGAACCACGTTCGGACTCATCCGAGCGTTGAACACAGTCGGTGACAGTAACCGAGCTTCATACAAATGTATATATTGAGACAATATAATTCAAAATACCTTTTTTTTCTCCTACATCATATACTTTAGGCCAGTGTCTTACAAGGTAGAGTTAATGGAAATACACTTCCTGAAATAATGAATGTCTTGATTTATCATGTGACTTCACATGTCCCTTCGACTGTACTATAAGAAAATATTTCAGAAAATGTATGGCACTTACAGTAGTCACCAATACATTTCTTTTGATTCGCCTTAGGCCAATATAAAATAATAAATCTCTATTTACCGTTGTCAGACTCGTTTTTGTGCAATCATAATTTAAGAAAACAACAACAATGTGTGATCTTAGGGTACTGGTTATATAGTACTGCGTTAGACGCGCTTGCTTTTAATTAGAGGAAACTTTATATGCGGGGAAAGGAAATAGTGTGGACCGTGACAAATAGGCAGTTATCGGATGTTTTGATGTTTTTGATTATGCCGTGAGACGCTCTTAGTGTTTCGGTAGATTGTAAACTATTATTACCATAACTGCTCTAAACTATGAACGTTAGTAATCGTTATCCATAAAACGAATGCAAAGAAAAGTTTATGATTCGTAAGTCCGAGATATTATACCCATTATACCATATTATGACGAGTGGCACTCGTGTAATGGAATTAAAATCGATTAGGACAGAAAATTTAAATTTGAAAATCAATGCGATAGCAGTTTTTTATTTGGTTTTGAATGATTGTGTGTTTGTGATTGCCAAAGCGGCAACTAGAAACTAGGAAGAATGTCCAAACATTTGGCAAAGTGGAGTATCGGTAAAATTACAATGAATTGAAAGTGGAGACACAGATAAAGTAATCGCCGAAGAGAGCAATGGATCGAGGAGTTGCTCGAAGTTATATTAAAAATGACCGTGAATTACGATGAAACCTAAAATGAGACTTTGTAAGGCAACAAACTAACGTTTCCAAGCGAAATTGTACACTTCCAGAAAAGTGTTGAACTGTAAAACGCTTTGTGAAATAAGACACCGTGCGAGCCGAAACCAGTTCACACACTAGCGTTTGCCTAAACTCTTGGACGGCCCGAATTTAATCGTCCGAAGCGCCAGTGCGAATAATGGCCGCGACAAATTTTCCGTTCCGTCGAACATTTTCCTCTGAATGAACCTACACAATCGATGGTATTGCCTGCAAAATTGCACGCTATTAAGTGACATTCTAAATATAGGGAACCACGCGATGACGATATAGCCGCTTGCACTCAACCCTTCGGCTGTGCCATCCGAAATCCTAAAAATCTTTCACGATAACTCTGCCTCTACCTCGATTGTCATAAGAATGAAATTGCAGTCACAAAATGGACAGACTTAAGTCGTTTCGGAGGCGGAAGTTCAGGACAACTGATGAAGTATAACAGTTACACATCTGCCTTTCGACGATTGATTCGTAATGATGATTGCTACGTGCGGTTTTGAAGACAGCCGCGGAAACCATCGGCGTGTTATACCAATGTTTTGACGTTAATAATACGGCATCCGTAGCGAAGGGGACGACTTATTACCGACAGTATAATTCAGGCATCTGACATGCGTGGCGAGCCGGTGTTTATCTGCAGTATCGAGAAAAGGGGGTAATAAAGTTTTAGGATTTTACTCCACTGCGAGCATCCTACATTTTAGATACACATTTGCAAGTTGGCAATATTAGCACTCTGTTACCAGTGGTTTCCGTTTGAGTTAATACAAATAACATGTAAATTTCACATGAATAGTTAGTGCCTACCTATTTATGAAGATGTGGAATAATTCACGATGTTTTCCTTCACCAAAAAGCGAGTGATAATTACGTACATATTATTATGTTTAACAAGAACATTGTTACATGCCCACACTGGGATTTGAACTCGCCACCTCCGCTTTGGAAGGCGGATGTTCATCCACTAAGCTACCACCGCTTTCGCGCTTTAGTTGTTGAATTGAAGTATACAAACGCTTCAACTAAAATTGAATTATTGTAGTACCTACAATAATTGTTTATTCGTTCAAGTGATATTCTGTTATTTCATATTAATTTCTACACTTTATTGTATACTTTTATATGAGCAACTTGTATCGCCGAACTCCTAAAAGTTTAAGTGGAACGTGATCATAATGTATCGGACTGAGTAAATCGCCTTTTACTTTTTGAATAGCATGTGCAGAAATAAAGTATTTTATGTTTTTTAATCTGGGAGCTTGTTATGAAATAACAAAGTAAAAACAGGGAAAAATGTATAATATATCTGTCGTAGTAAGATCATTGAAGCCGTGAATATTGGCCCCTTATGAACGGGCCACAGGTATCGTGATATCCCATTGTCTATCCCGTAAATCTAGTTGTTTGACGTTCGCCATAAGTGTAGCCATAATTGGGATATGGCATTGAGATTGCTGTTGAATATCCCAATTTTTGACGTTACCTGTTTTTTTTATATGATGGTTCATTTTGGATTTGGCTGTTGAGGATGATGATAAGTGTGGCCAGTCAAATTTATTGGGATAAATCATCACGGCAATTTCCGCGTTGTTTAGAGCGATGCCGGCCATTGACGATGACGAATGACGACAGTAAGAATATACATGTTGCTCGTAGCGTAAGTATTACAGAAAGATCTCTTTACTTACACAAAAATTTACAGAACACATAAAGGTCAAACTTAGAAAAGGTACAATGGGCGGTCTTATCGCTTTAAGCGATCTCTACCAGACACCCTTTGGATGGGCAAGATAGACAGTAGCAGGAAATTTAATATACTTAATTATAGTTATATGAAAGTGGTTTCGTAGCTCGTAGCGTAATATACTTAGTTGTAGAAAAGCTGTGTTACTATTATATTATAGAAGGCGTATAACTTGGAGGCATCGTCCAAGTAGGCGTCGTCAGTGTCTGCATCGTCATTATAGACATTTATCATGACGTCATACAATACGATAGCCTACGGGCACGAAGTTGCGGGAGTTACCCTTAAAATCTACCTGATTGGGGATCAATCGATTGTAACGTCTTAAACAATGATTGGCTGTGTAAAATACATAACCACATTTGCAATTATATAGTATACAGACTAAAGTAAGTAAATTCTAAATTCAAAGTGCCAAACGTTCGACAAGTATTCGAATAAAGTAATTAATCATTCACGATTAAATTGTTTGAAAACATTAAGCCGACCAATAAAATAATCTTTCTCCGTCTACAAATAATCTACAAGATTTCTGGAGTCGCAATTCCTCAATTTGATTTGTTTCTTAACCACAGGTATGACCAAACTTACGGCCCGTAAACGGTTTTTGTGTCCGATCCTGAACCAGACAAATAATTATATTTTATTACTTTTAAAATTTTGATTTTTTATCCTCAAGTTTTCCACTTTAATCGTTGGCTGTACATAAACATCCTACAATAATATTGTTCACTACATATTGATTAGTTTAATTAATATCTCCATGACACTGTATTTTTTTTATTAGGATAATTTTAAATATTATATTATTATGTGACAAGACGAGCAACAAGTTCACTGTATTGAATTTTTATCACCGTTGTCATCGTGAGTTTCGCAAGTATTTTTGCAATTGACCAGTAAAAAGCTTGAGTATGACTGCTTCTCATTGTAACTCAATACTTTGGAGGTAAGGTGGTAGACGCTTGTTGATACCTACCTTGTCTTTATTACGATAAAATATAGATAAAATATACGATAGAATGTAGAGATTAAAAAAACGGGCACGTGCCAAGTCTTATTGCTACAAAATAGATGCAAAAAATGGAAAGCAATAGTTCTTTCAACTAAACTATATCCACATTCGAATTTGACCTTTGAACAAAAGCTTAGTAACCGCAACAAGTTTTTATTTTTGGTAACAAAAATAGAGAAGCTTTACAAATCTGTCTTAATTTGATCAATTTCACCGTTCCAAACAAAATAATACGTTCAACTCGGCAGTAAATAAAAAGATTACGTAAGGAGTTTAGGACGGGCCTACTTTCTCCCATGTACCTTTTTTATCCTTACAGACAATAGCAGCCTTAAGTTGGGCATCGTCTTCATTGCAGTAAGAAGGCTGGTATTTATTCCCAAAACGACGTAAAGCAGATAAGCTTCCAGGAGAAAAAAAATCCCTTTTAGATTTATCGGTAATCCCCTTTGTTTCTGCTTTTATTGTTTTCTCGTGTACAATAATGAGTTAGACGCGTATTATTTGGTTAGGGTCATTCTGTTTACATTGGAGCGCTGCATATTCCATCATTGGGGCGAGTAGGGTAAATCAATGCTATGGGCGTTTTGCAAAGGGGATTTCTAGAAGCGTAGAAGTAATCTACTATTACTTCTACGCTGAGTGAAATCAAAATAATGGTAGCAAAACAAAGGACGATAAATCTAGAAAGCTTCCTTTGTTCGAAAATTTCATCGAGTGAATCTCGTTATAGGCGACTTTGATGTAAAGGAAAACTTTTTTATTATTTGAAGAAAGAGAAAAAGCTGCGTTAACATTCCACACGATGTTTGCGACCATTTTGATCACTAACAAGACGATTCCCGGAAGCTATAATACTTTGTTACTTTTGTAAAATTGAGTTCTTATTTTTCAAATAAAATGTTTGAAGCTGTTAATTAGGACGTTGGATATATCAACGGTGTTATGAAATATAGCGTCATCATCATCAACGTAGCAATCTCTATTTCAATTTATTTTGATGTCGATCAGTAAACTTCAAAAAGTAGATCAATTATAGTTATTTATGGGGTATTGGAAGTGGAATCTGTATGCTCTCACGTTAGCGGCACAAGCATCAAAATGTCCATGGATTCTGGAGCCATTAACCAAGGCATAGAAAACAGTACTTAAACTTAAGCATAAAATTAATGTTCATTTCTTTAAGACAATGTTTTCAGGCATTAAACTGACACATTTCAAAATTATTAAAAATTAAACAGTAGGTACAGCGCTATTAAGCAAATCAATGATGGACGACCAGTGCATTGGAATTCTGGGATCATGACCGTTCTATTTAATTACAGTATTGTGAATACAAATCTGATACGTGCAATTCCATGTTTCAAGTTAACGCAAGCTCAGATACTGTATGCAATATTAGCGTGTGCCATTAGGCCGGCGATTCTACGAATTTACACAGCTGACACGTCTAATGAGGTGAATACGTTTGGGCCGTGTTATGGAATGCAATGTTGCGCCATTTGGGCCAAGCAAGCCGAATTAAGCGAACTCATTAGAGGTATAGTGACTAAAATTAATGAGGCTGATACAGGTAGATAAACAGTTTTTGGAGAAATTAAGCAATCCTTGTGGTCTGGTGTGGGAATGAAGGTCTTGAAAATTTTAGTACACATTACCTTATAATAATATTGCTATGGTTAAATGTCTGTTGCCAAGATATCGGTCTGCAGAAACACCTGAGTATCCTATTTTAAGCGTGTAGCCTTCAATACAGTGACTTGTTCGTAAACCACTTCATGATTAACAATTTCTCCGCCAAAGTACGTAGAAGTTCAAAATGAATTGCATACCAACCTTAACTGCTTCCGAAGGCCAATTAAAACCGTCCCCAAACCGCAAACTCAAGGGCTGTCACTTAATTAGACCAAAACTTCTTTCCGATCTAAAGACAAAGCTTTTTGAAATGTAATTGCGGTAACAGTTAGGCTAAAATTTAGAAGTGACGATATGATTATAAAGTCAATCAATTATGGATCTCGCCCATTAACATCTAGTCCACCATCAGCACAAATGGTAGTGGCTGTTCTAGAAACATTAACTGTCTTAAGACAAAAGTTTAGACCAGAGTTAAAAGAAGCTTCTAAAATTACGTTCCACTAAATCGACGTCTATCACTCACATTTTCTCACTCAATCCTGGAATTACTAATTGTGTTACTTGTGAATTTGTTATTGAGTTAGAAAAGAGTTAGACGTCGATTTGTAGAAAAAATATGTAGACTCATCTGTTCAACTATGGTTTAATTTTTTTGTCGTAAGACCGTAATAGTGGTACGCTGCCACAGTTCTTGTAGTTCAGCCGGTCCATCTCAAATGAGATACTGACGTCCTCTGGTGTCAGATTTTGTCAGTCTGCCTGGAATCTGACAACGAGACGGCTAACCTTGACGTGACGGTTTAATATGCCTTTGAACCATGGAAACTCAGATATAAATGATAGTAGCCCATCCAAATGTGTGCTGCTGGGGGCACTGTTAACTTTGGTGAACGGTTAAGATCCTTCAGTCAAACTATACCAACGAGCGCTTTGAATTAGCGTGGCGAGATGGGAATAAACCGAATAGAATGTTCAAAACTCAGCACACTAAACTTGATTATTTTCAAACTGACTTTTCTCCAGATCATTACTTTAATGGTATTTTACTGGTTATTATAAAAAGGTTTCGAATAATTACCTTACTTGTTGTAGATAAAGTGTAGTTTATATTCATGCGGGTAGATGGTTATAATTAGTAATTTTCTGTTTTCTTTTCTATTTGGACTGGGTACAGTCAATAGAAAAGGTATTTTGAACAAATGGTAATTTAATTTAGGTGTACCATCGCAAATTGTATTACACTTTGCTACGAGTAGTCAATTGAAAATTTGAACAATAGTCGATGTTTGTGCTCATTGTACGACATCGTATCGTGTCATATGAAGAGGGGCTGCATCTACCCAACTGGAAATAAATTTTGGCGCATTTCCCGTAGATTTGTCTGTCTGTATTGTGTCTTTGCAATAATTAGACGTACAAGTGAGAGTAATTTCTCTTTGTGTCCGAACAATTTTGTCATGTTTAATTTCAGAGAGACGCGTCTTTCTCAATTATGGTGAGGGTGCTGATGAATTTACGGGAAATTATTAGGAAAATCCTTCGTAAAGTTAAGGTACAGCTATATAATTGACAAACCAGTTTCTTGTGGGGATGTTTTCGGGAATACAGCCAACAGTGGAACGACCTACACAAACTAAAATAAAAAAACATCCCATAATGCGGACTTTTTATGATTCGTCTCCATTTCACAGTTCTTACTTCCACGACTATTCTTCTCTACAGGATACGTTATCCATTCAAATTTGTAATATTTTGAGGTAAGCTTTTCTAATATTGGCTGTCAGACATTTCTTAGAACAAAAATAGTAAAAGAACATCGTTACTGTTGAAGCCGCTTCATTGTTTTAGACCGTAAAAAAATAGAAATTTATTAAAAGCTTTGCGTCATTTTCGAACATACAAATTACCGTCAGTTTTGAGGGTAGTTTGCACCAACTTATTTTGAGTATTTTATTTTATACATTCAGTGAGGGTAGTTTTGAGTCGTATTGCCGCTCGTTGGTTCACGGCCAGTTCTCAACGTACGCCGGAGCTATAAGGCACGTTTGCTCAGAGCAATCTTCTAAACTTGACGTCAAGTTGGCAGCCCCATCGCTAGGACTTCGTTGGTAGTGTTGTGCTACGACAATAACAATAGTATCTTTTATGTGAAACAGTTGGACGATAACACGTGCATAATTTTTAATAATGGACGGCGCTGAGTGATCGTGGAGCAGAAATCGGTGAGTAGGCTTTCTTTAATTACCCTCACTGCTATGCTAAGATTTAAGTTTTGTTCAATTTGCAGAAGAGCAATGAGTTACCCAAAATATAGGTGATCAATATTTCTGACCTTCTAATTTAGATTTATGCAAACATTTTTTCCCCGAGTAAATATAGCATAACGGACGGTTTGAGACATTTGTCACTGACTCTAGTAATTACTAACTTAATATGACAAGGTACCTGAGTGTCCTGGAGTTCAGCGTCCTTTGTTCGTTATACAATAAGCAGCGGCGTCGTGTCGAAATAATAATTGTGCGTCAAAGATTATGGTCCATGATTATATTGGTTGAATTCAATAAACCCGTAATTTGGTTAGTGGTTTCGATTGAATACGGTCGCGGTTGTTTAGGGTTGCTGATTAATTTTGAAGGGATGATGGATGGAAGATATAATGTTCTTGGATCATTACATTACATGCAGACCCACAGAATATAGAAGGCAGAGCATTTTATAAGCAGATACATACTTCTTTCTGAGCAGAACGGCTTAAGAAATAGGGTTCGTCACATCGAGAAATATATTCTTATTTCAGATTTATTTGCCGTGTATTTTCTCACTTTTAAATCAGACAATTAAAAAGCAGAGTATTTAAAATAAAATAAAAACACTCCATATGTGATATCGATAATATCCAATATCGATTCAACAAAATACCACCGTGAACAAAATCGTACATAACAGAAGTAGGTAATGTAAAATAAATTTATGAGATATAATTATTTAAAACTAAGTCGGTTGCATCTAAAGATGTTAATAGGGTCCTTTATGCAATGGTAGACTTTGATGTCACAACAATCATCAAGCGAGGTTATCTCTCCACTATCAGTGTGATAGCACAGTTACAACTGCCCTACTTCTGAAGTCATTGCAGCTTTGTGAAGATTTATAGGATAGATTGCGTCACTTTATCTTGGTCAAGTGATGTGTTGTTCATTTTCATTCTTCAGCTCATGCGAAAGTTAATTGGAAATTATCAGAAGCAAAGTGCAGGATATTTTATTAACTTGTCTTTACATAGGTTTCCTGATGACTTCTGTTCAGAAGCGGAACATATGAAAATTGAAATGTAAAATAATATTACAAAATAAGGTACAAAAACGTGTAGGTACTTTCACCTAAATTATTAGACGGCATTTGATTCGACTGAATTACATCTTTGTGACCGAATAATGTAAATGAGCCATAAATTTACTTGTGTCTTGTTCTCAAAGTAAACAATGTATTCATGACATCATAAGAGCCTAGCTACTTGATCCACTAACTCGACAGGCATAGCTCGACCTATAGGGTGATATCACCGTGGCTTTATGAAACTGTGCTAGATTAGTAATGGATAGTTTACTGCTGAAAGGCTATCGATGTTATATAACCACTTGCTTTTTCATATCGCTATAAAGATTGCGATTCGGTATGAAAGTGTATGGAGTAAGGTGGGAGTACGCCACAAAATGTAAGAGCGTTGAAGTTTATGAAGTTTTACGAGGCACTGACTGATATGTAAGAGCGGTATGTACGTATATATACATATTGGTGCCCACTATTGACGTAACACCATACCAAAGATGTAAGAATGCTATGGCTATGTGCACTTGATTAATCAGAGTTGGAATAAATTTAATCATGACTGGTACGGCTGGTTGTTAGGAGTGTCTCGCTTTGCCGAACGACGATTCGAACCGTCAAAATGGAATAGGGCTACTACGAATTGCAGATCCGTGCAAGTGAGTCGATTTCAACTCGATGTGAACTTACGCAAGTCCGGTTGGGAATTTAGTTTAATTTCGCAAAAACTTCAAATGGTTGCTCGTTTGACCAATGTTGGAGAAGTGTAAAGGCGACGCAACTATGGACTTGAATAGCTGCATCTATTTCTAAATGCCAAATACGCGAATACGCAACGCCATAGTGATATGCCATAACGTGTAGCACAGTCATGTGTAAGCGGATGCAGCTTTGGGTGTTTTCACATACATGTATGCAAATTCAGGCTTGATAGCGAACAGTTATTTGCTTGCAAAGTTAGATGGATTTCACTGTGGTTACCTTGACAAACCAGAAACAGTTTTATCCTGGACGTTGTATTGTAATTTGCAGCGAAGAGTTCACGTAGCACCGTTTGAAGAGCGGTTGTGTTTTAATTTGTTTTGTTTTGATCGAAAGAGTGGATTGGTATTATTTTAATCCTTTTCAGTCATCAGAGTACGCCACAACTGCATTTAAGCTATATCGACCCCTCTACTATACCTAATCTTAAGCTTTCCCAAGGCTTATCCAAAGAACTTAGCAATAATAGCTCTTCGTCGTCTTTTTCTACTCCTTTTCCTTCCTGAAACTTTGCAAAGAACTAAACAAGTCATGGAATTTTTTCGAGCGAGCTCATGCAAATTTCAAACACTTTTAATTTGCATTCAGGCCATTCGTTTATTAGTATTCAAACCGCAAATGTAACAATGGCTTTTTTTACAAAAAAAACCTGGGCATGGACTGAATATCATGTGAACTGGAGGATTCTGTGCATAGGTATCAAATATGTATTTCAAAATTTATCAGCGAATTTTTAAATTTTATTATAACAGTTACGATTAGGTGCTACAAACTATGATTATGGCCATTTTTTCAAAAACTTCTCCAACCCCTCGAATTTTTTTCATTACTTAGGTACACTTCATGTAGGTACTATAAATATATTATTTTTTATGCTGAACGACTACAAGGCGGTTTCTAGTAGGTTCAAGGCGGTAGAATACTTAATTTTAATCAGGCCGTCTCAAATAGTCTCTAAGCAAAATGGTAATAATGCATGGGCAGAGGGATGATAAAGGTACGGTTTAATCATTTGACTGCAGAACCCTAGAAAATCTTGAGAACCACCTACTTATTTTTACACTTGCCCACCACACTTTAACAATAAAATTAGCTTTTGCTAGCGGCTCCACTCCTTCTTTTCCAGGAAATCAAAGTCTTTTCAGTGCAAAGCAAGCGTTTTATTTTACTTGTCTATCGTAAACAGCCTTTCAGTTGATTGGAAACTTGAAAGCAATTGTGCGGAGGTATTGGTGTCTCCTAGTTTGAAAGTAAGATGACTCTAAGTGATAAGCAAGCATTAACACATTCCTCGTCTAAGATACGCTTCCGATATGTGAGTAATTTATATCTGCATTGCCATGTTTTCAATGAGATTTTGATATTTTTCGAAATAAAAATATTTTCGTAGGTACTACTTACTACTTGCCTATACCTCATATAGATTGTCCAGAAATAATTGCTTGAAGTGTTGAGGTCGCTAATTAGTAAAACAGCTAAGACCTAACCAAAGCATCCGCGGCAGCGTATCACCAATGCAGACGCAGAGAATGGCGTGCCTCACTGTGGTTTTGCTTTACCAAAAAGTTCGCTAGATGTACTTACATAAAGCTGCTATTTGGATCAACTTTTTTTTAACGACCCACTACCAGTTTTACTAGACATTTAAATTCGTATGTCTATTGTGCACTGACCATAGCAGAATGACTAAAGTTTGTTGCCTAGTCACCGAGCAAGCGATCGTTAATTCGAACTCCCGATACGGTTTGACAATGCGCATAGCAATAATATGCAACGACGAGCTTTCCTGAATGGAAACTTTAATGGTATTTGACTCCTGGACGAAGTTCTGCAATGGTTGCAACAATTATTTTGTTGGAGCGGCGAATATGTTAGCTGACTGGTCAGTGTAGTAGAATAGCTCCGCTCCGCTAAGATGCTGGCTTAGTTATGTAGCAGGTATTCCATTTATTAAAACGTAAGTATTTCTCTAGGAAAAGATTAACATGTAAAACCGTTATAATCCTTACTGGTCTAAGCAAAAAGTTTCACTTGTAAAACTTTACAATCCTTACTCACATCAATCATATTGGTTTGCGTTTCTTACAAATCCTGACTCCTAACTAGGATTTCCTTAGGAACTAAATTCAGTAGGTGCAAATGGGTTTTTATCATTATCTCAGCTTCTACTTATTGAATTTTAAATCCACGTATTTACATTAAAATTTTAACACTTATACTTCGGCATACATTAGGTTCTGAGCTACAAAATCATACAACACGCATTGCAATTTAGCCAATCGTAATTATTTACGTGATTATTGTACAAAAACAGACAGACACCGTTTTAGAGATCTTTTGTTATTTCAAGTGTCTTTGGCCATTTATTTACGACTATCTTTAACGTAATAAGTATTTTTGTTTTATACTGCTTTTATTATAATTAAGCATAGAAGTATTACATTTGTGAAAATAAGGTCAACAACCTTACGCTTCGCAGTCGATACATTTGAATTAATTCACTTATACTCGAAATGAACAATTAGAATACACAAACAACCAAAACAAAAGCGCAGCTGCACACGCCGCACACAATAACACCATAAAACCTATAAGCTATGCACACTTTTCCTGTCCATTTCATATCTGTACCAGTCTAATCATCGTCGTGCATTACACAGCCGAATGATTAAGCAATTTCACGGTTCACTTAACACCATAGGACAGTTACAGACGCATTTCATTACAATATGTAACAATATGTAATTTAGCACACTTCCTCTGATGTGGACAGGTATTGATGGGTTCTGTCAAGTGGAAAGAAAAACTGCGTATTGTTTGGTTCCGCTAAAACACACGTTTCACGCTTGACTGTGCTGTTCGTTGCTCAGTTGCAGTCCAATGCTTGAGAAAATATAATAGCCTCTATCGAAAGTCGGGTATAATAAGTAAATGGATGTGGGGCTCTTGCTGTGCTTCCAGCAGTGTTTATTAATGCCTCTGCTTTAATAGTGGTTTGGTTAATTAATTATAAGATAAGTTAATTAGCGGACTAACTCTGGAACGAAATTTGAGTTTATTTTTCTTCGCCGTATCGATGGCTCAGGGCATAATATGGGGCAACACTATACAAATTAGGAGTTATTTGACCTACATTCAGAAGCTATTGCCACTGCTACCACAGGAGGAGAAGCGTCATTCAAACCTGATTGGTATTGCATAGGTTTATAATTAGTGTGTTTGTTCTCTTGACTCAATATGAAACGTCGCAATCGAAAGCGAAGATTATTCCAGAGTAAGGCCGTATTTGAAAATATTATCCCGAAAACAGAAAAAAAAACATTAGTAGGCCTACCTAAGTTAAACAGGAATGAATATCTACATACTTTGTACCTACATTATTTGCACTATGTAATGTGTCAACAATTTTTATGTGACATGTACACCGGCTTTACTAAATAAATGATTACGATTATGATTATCTTATAATTGTCTCATTTATCTATTTAGAATATAATTATACTGCATAAACGTCACAAAACCATAGCACATGACTATACAGCATGACTATGACATATTCAGCAAAAATAACGCCGCAAACCCTTTTTAAACATTGTGAGCAGCACGAAAAATATTGCACTCAACACCATTTAATTCAGGCCCTTCACACATAGAGATTCATGAGCCGTAAATTTGCAAACAAATGACCCTTGACGATTTTCGCGCAGTCAGTGAAATGAAGGAAAACAGAATCCACGGTCGGACGGGCCGGTTGGCCCTCGCGTCAGATGCGAAATATATTATCCAGTCTAGTTCCCAAAACACGAGTCATGGTGATAAATAAATGTCCTTGTTACGCTGGAAGTGGGTAACAGTGACTGAGTTTCGTACAAATTGATCAATTTTGTTTGCGCATGGTCAAAAACGGGTTGTTGACGTTATGAGTCCATTTAATTTGTAATCTACCGTTCGGAAAATAGAAATGTAATCTTTCAAAAAGCTGACATATCATAGCAAGCCCAGATAACGAATTAATAATAAGTATTACTAATTTTCAGTTTAACCAACTGGGTACACTCGTGTTCAGTCGCTCGTGTTCAGTTTGAATACTCCTAAATATCCAATACAAAATTTGTCTGCTTCTCGTTGTGAATTGTTTTCGTATAGATACAATAGTTGTTCCAAATAACTGAGTGTAACCCCTACAATCTAGCACACTGCTTAATACTGACTCAAGTGTGAAAGTTTCCACAATTATGCTCTTTATAATTTTCTGTTAAACTTAGTCACTGTTACATAGTTACACTTTTCGGTCTGTTTCACATTCGACCCTTTGATACGAATTTACTACGTCAAAATATCCTATTTTATCTCGACGTATCGATGATTTGTAATAGTGATTAACGATTCTGGAAACTGTTTGTATCAATTATATTCTATTTTATATTTAATATGATCTATTCTTGTGACGCATTCAGCTATACTAATATAAGCCAAAATCTCTCGTCAGTGTATAATTTGTTGTCGTGGCTAATCTGTAACATCAGAACGAATTCGATGTATGTAACTTGCATAATAAAAACTGGTACCTATGGAGGTCCTAGGAGAACACAAAGAACTGTCAGCCGTAGACAAAGCCGCGGGATCCTGGTGGTGATAATAATAATAATCTAATATAATAAAGAACAAGATAAAGCGACGTTTATTGCATTAAAATAAAGAAACTAAATCAGATAAACTAGTTTCGAATTTCAAAATATTGAGTGTATTTAGTAAGTATGATAAGACTAAAAACCAATACTTAAGACCAGTAAAAATAAGACCAAACTAAACTTAAAGCAACTAAATCAAGTCTTAAGTAAAGAGGCTACAATAGTAGAGACCTACAGTCCAAGGACAACAAAACTATATTATGTCTACATAGGTACCTACACTTTAGCTATTACCTTTTGTTATTAAAATACTTATATTAAAAATATACACAAAACTCGCAATTAAAATCAGCCGAACAAAGGCGCGTTCACTAGAAAATTCCGAGCAAACTCGGTCTTGTCGATAATTGAAACAAACTACGCCACTGGTCCTGGCATAACGATTGACGTTTAATTTTAGTGCGCAAGAGAACACAATAGTAACTGTTTAGCAATTTTAAAAATTGAGGCTGCGAGGAAAATGTTATGAATTTGTGGAGACGTCGCACGCAGGCGTCCCATTTTTGAGATTGTGCCGAAGGATCAAGTGTATAGAGAACAAAGGTTTTCTTTTTAACCTCACATTAAAATAAATTTGATCGAAAACATTTTGAATAGTTTGGCTCTAAATGGTCATTTTTTATTTATTCTTGGGCCAACAATGCCATTGCCCAGTAGCCTGATTACGCTATTTAGTTGTGTTTTGTAAGTTGATTAACTTTGACAAGTATTGTGGAAATTAAGTTACAATTTAGGTATGCAATTACCTAGTTAGTACTGAATTTGGGACACAGTGGTAAACCGAATTCAACAGCACTTTATACCAATTCATGCTGCCATTCAAAATAATTGGACAAAAATATAAATAAATGAATAGTAGAAAAATATGTATCAGCGACGTTTATTTATAAAATCGGAATGAACCCCACATAATCAAAATCACAAATAGTTATACTTACCTACATTGTGCAATACCCACATAATTCAGGGTTATTACAGCAATTAAAATATCAACCTTACGAAAAAATATTACCAAACGTACAGTAGGCTTTTCAGCTCTTAATTCCAATTACTGACAAGATTGTTAATGTAATTAAGAGTTATTTTCTAGTGAATTAGTATTCAGTGACATTCATCTCTTGCATCCAAAGCGGCTATAAAGAAAATCGAGCAGATTTTCGTAGACGCTTTCTTCTCGAAATGTTCTGGAAGTTGTAAGGGAAAGTTGTTCAATGAGTTTAATCTAATCAAACTAATTTTGATGAAAGAAAGGGGGAAGAAAGGTTCTAGAGTGGCGACCACGGACTGGAAGACGCAGAGTAGGTAGGCCTCCCACTAGATGGGGCGACATCAAAACAGTCGCAGGCAACCGGTGGATGCAAGTGGCAAATTGTCATTAGGTGTGGCGGTCTAAGCGGGAGGCCTATGTTCAGCACTGGGCGTCTTCATGCTGATGATGATGATGATGAAAAGATTTTTATGAGATTCCTCAGAAGTGTTTGTTCAATATATTATTTCTAGTGGTCAACGTAAGAATTTTGATTCAAATACGCAATATTTGGGATGAACGCCAAAACCTGTACGAAAACTACGAGAGTGGTTCGATAAGTGGGATGGATCTAACTAGCCTACAAAAGAAAAACATTTTTTTTATAATAGGGGTGACTAATATCGTAACATAGTCTCCGTTTAGCTCGATACACTAATTGACCAAGCAATTTTCAAACTTCTACAGAGATATATAATGATTACCTAGCAGTTGACACACATAAACCCTGGACCACTGCTTCAGGTTTATCGTTCAGCCATCTCCCGTTTTACTATATTTAAATCGCAATGTTATAAGAAATAATAAAAGAGCAATTTGGACCAAAGTCCGATATTGGAGCCTTTTAATATTAAAACTTCGGAAAACAATTCGTTTCAATAATCGGAAATACCCGCTAGCACCGTTCAACAAAATAAAGTGTTTGAAATCGAGCGGGCGCAAAGTTTATAACTAGGGATGGGATTTTCGGACACTATAATAATATATTATGCAGTTTTTTTGATAATTCCTTCGGCATAAATTTACGAAAACTGGTTTACCTCCGTGATATTATTAAAATGAAATGTCAAATTTGTGGCAGTTTTTAGTTTAAGTACCTATATGGACGACGATCAGTTTTCTTTAAAATAATCATCTATTCAAAGATAATTGAAGCCCAGCCCTTAAAACCCTGAATATCATTGTATTATTATGTTTATCGTCGTTATCTCGATATCATTCGCACCGGAAAATTGGTCCCTATTTTCATTCAGAAGGGAACAGCAAGTTTTTTAATATTAACACATTTAGTCATTATTGTTTCAATATTCTTAGAAAATCAAATTTAATGTAACTACAATCACTAGCTAACGATGTGAATCGGCTAGGTATCCGGACAGTTTGTTAGAGCTTGAAGTTTACGTCCAATCCACTGCCCGATACATCTCTAATATTAACAAAATTATTTATCGTAAACTGAAACTTTGATTTTTCATTATTATTTTTTGTTGAATTTTGAAGTATGGATTAAAATACCACAAGCTGCTAAAGGAACATGTAGATCATTATTAACTTGAATGACCATATAACTTTGTAAAATAAGTACTAAGAGACTAATTTATGTCTGTAGGTAAGTACCTGTCTACTCGACGTATACTTAGTTAGTATACTTTGCTAATACCATCAATATAACATACAAATGTGTTTGGAAACAGCGCTATCGCATTTGCACCCGTAAAACATTATGGTTTATAATTATTTAATTGTAATATTTCGACATTATTATAATCAGTACTTAGTAATTCCAAAAATGATCGCTTAGCAAAAGCTTTCGTCCATAAATCATAGTCATTTCACCTCAAAAGCAAACTTAACCGGCCAACCATTCCCGTCAATGGACTCTAAAATATTCAGTTCCCATAACTCCAGCGAAACAAGTAGGTAGACGTTTTATTATACGCTACACGACCTCCCTCCGATATAAGGGTAAACCGTAAAATTTTATTTTAATACCGGTTACTTTGTCCATTCAATACACCTCGCGTTATGCTAATATGGGCGTATCACAAAGGCCTGGAAGAGTTGGCATTGTGGACTCGCCTACAAATTTGAATAAATATTTTCAACGAACGGGGTAGAATGCATTAACGTTGACTTAAATTTTAAAAACGTCTCATATAGTGTTATGTATGAGCTCTTAAGCGAGTCTTGAGATATCATTAGGGCAGTCGCAGCGTATTGTTATGGGCTGCATATGGACAGTATGGATAGATCTAACAAAGAAAGAACCGACTCATTTGTTCTAAGATACAATCAGATATGTTTGGTCATCACTAGTTAACATACAAATACAACACAAAAGTCCGACTCAAAGACAAATAAAACTCTATATCGCCAACCTCGTCGTCCTTACTGGTATTCCTTTGTATGCCCTAGGCAAGATTAAGACTTGCATTCTTAGCTCTCAGCTGCCACGACAATGCAACCTTTTCTTTCATTCTCGGCCGCGAGATATTAAAATGTAAATTGTAAATTCAACTTTAAGTAAGGCGGAGCTAAGCGGATTTTAATGACGTCACTTTTCTGGAAAGTCTGATTCATAAAAGAAAAACGTTATATGATTTGGCACGCCATTATTTACTCAGTTGTCTTTTTAAAACTAGGTTAGATCATAAAAACAGTGGAAAGTCCACACCTGGCAGCGAAGCAGGTGCTTTCTTTAAAATGTATAAATCAATCGTTAAATGTCATGGCATCGTCCCGTTGAAAAATAATTGGCAATTTTCACCAGTGTCTGGCCTGGCAACAATTTAATAGGTATTTAGCTCATACAAAACGACTTAACAATAATTTAAAATACAAAAATAATCCTTCAATGATGAATGTATTGAGATAATAAAGGAAAAAATAATAAAGGAAGAAAATAATAAAGGAATTTTGTATTGGCATCCCAAAGAAACAAATACTTTAAACATTTAAAAATACGTACGAATCGGTCGCAATTTTCTTTGTCTATGCGGGCGGCAGTTGGCTGAATGACGAGTTTTTTTTAAGAAATTTCTCTGACAGTACAACACAGTTCACTTTGTATGGTGTCATAATTATAACATTAAAATCTACATGATTTCTAAACTCACACAACGATACTCAAAACATTAAAGCCGAACCGAAAGCACCCACAGATCTTAACAAACAATTACAGTTCCTATTTCACGCTAAGCTCAACTAAATCCCATTATCAAGAGCAGTCCCACGTAAGTATTTAGGTTATTCACAAACGGAAATCTCAACTATTCAAGAAGCAATGCCTCCGTTCTTAACACTAATCTCGGGCCGCCTCCTCTGTTTATCTTGCCTAGAAATGTCTGGCTTCAAATAGTCAAACATCTGCTGTCTAGTTTAACCGCTCGCTTAACGCCAAAATTTTCGTTCTTGGTATCCAATTGATGTAAGGACGTGATTTCAAAACACCGGTACGCGTTTCAAATTGTGATCAAATCTTTTGGAATGTCAATTTTTGCAATTTGAATATCTGAATAATTAGGAAATATTTCCAGCTTGCTACTACCAAATTTACCAACAATAACTAAATGTATTGTGTCAGTGACAATACGAACAATTCTGACAACAAATACAGAGATAACCTCACGTAATTAAACTGAACACTAGCTGCCACACTATAAATGTTGGTTGCATCCAAGCATAATCCTATTGCACACTGTACCATTAAAATGTACTGCGCATTTTAAGAAGCCACCACACACTCATTCGCCTTCCAAGAGAAGTCATAAGATAAAACCCATTAACATCTAACATACCAGTTTCTAGGTCAGTAAGTTAAAACATAGTCTTCTACAGAAAGAAAATACGGCCTGAATCTTTTGGATGAAGAAAAACACAACGCAAACGAATTAAGGGATAGTAGTGAATTACCATCATCAGTATGTTGCTGGGGTCTTCTGAGAGAGACGGAAGAATGGAAGTTGGGCCAATAATTTACAACGTTCGCCCAATGCGAGTTCGATGTCCGATGAGCTTGAAGCTCATAGACGTTGCATATACGTAGATATTGTTACTACTAAATCACCATCAGACACCCTGTCAATGTTTACTTGTTTCTTAAATATTATACAGCCTTTGGTGTTTGTATTATCAAAGTAACGAATAATTCATACAACTAGAAGAAGAAAAGTGGGACGTGTATTTTTAACTTGTTGGATGACGTTTCGCTGATGAGCACGGACTATACCCAATGTACTAAGGAATCTTCACAAGGTAACAACTGCTCTGCAAACAATCATAATCGAGATAAAATAAAGGATAGGTAAGTACAGTACGCACTACGCATACATTGGTAGCAGTTTAAACCCTGCGTGGGAGTTAGACATCTTGAAGAATGACCAATTTGTTACTGCCACAGTGGCTCGGGATGATGAAGATTTTATTGTTAGAGCATAATGCTAACGTAGGTGTGTGGATTCTGTAGCAATAAGTTGCAAGGTATAACAAAGGCACCACCAACTCTATAACTCAGGTGGCAGTTTATGACTATGCCGTAATAACTCTTTTCGCTTTCCCATGACTTCTCAGAGAGATGTGAAGTGTTCTTATTACGACAGGGAGGCACCAGCTTCATGAGTCGCACCCACGCGTGCCTTGATTGTCTCGGCTGAGGATAAGTCGAGTAGGTTTAAGGAGCATGTGTTGTGTTCCGAAGGGAAATAAAACGTTCCTGCTTTTAAGCCTGTGGAGCTTCTAGCAAAACTGTGGGCAGGCTTTTTATTAATAGAGCCTCTGTGAAGCCATCGGTCCCGGTAGTTATTAATTGTTAGCAGCCGTTAAGCCATGTCAAAAGCCTTGGCTTCTTGGGTGAACTTACAAACTACCAGAAGCTATTTTGGGTTATATCTCCAACAGATTTATCAGTTGCAGATCTGGATAGAAGTCTAAATTATTGAAAAGATTGCCGTTTATTAATTAATAAAATGAAGCTAGATTATTTCACGACAAACAGCGAAATCATTCGAACAAAAGCTGGATTGGTCTACAATCTTACAATTACGAGTATGATGACAAATGGTATTGCAATCAATGATAAAGCGTGCTTTTTACACAAATTTAATAAAAGAAAGAAGAAAGAAAGAAAAACATTTATTCTGATAAGACTGCACACAACAACCAACACATACACATTAGAGGCAGAACAAGATGTGAAAAAACGGAAATACTAAGTATAATAGTGTACGCAGACAGCCGCCGTGTACAGCGATGTCAGAAAAAGTCTGAGCTCAGCATGTTGCTGCGATAGAACCACAACGCTGATTTTCAGCATGATTTTAAATATATATTCGAAGTAACTGTCCGTACCCTTCTTCACCCCACTTTTGCAAACGCTGTTAACATAGGAATCCATATTAAAATATCAAATCAAAGTAGTCCTGCAATCTACAGAGTTCAATCCCGCACAGCTTAGCTGGATATCGAATTGCAAATGGTCGAGGAAAATGTAGCTTTAACGCTCCGCCAACTGCGAACGACTTCTATAACGGTGCGGGCTTGCTATGACGAATGTGATAATTTGTCATTGACTTAGAGCGAACATAAACTGTTCTTTGTATCGTTAAAACGTCATTTTGTGCAGGCTTTTGAAGTGAATTTTTGAAACCGGTTTATCTAGCAGCTACAGGCGGGTGTATTGAAGAATTTTGCCTTTTATGTATTGGTGACGTTAACTAACAGAACGATGTGCTTTTTCCACATCGATATTCGCACATAACAATGTGTAGATATTTACATTATAACAATAATTTCAGGTAGGCACTGAATTAATGTTCAAACTAATATCAATAAATGTTCAAGAAGGCCATAATTTTGGTTTAGTTATAATATTTTGTATTAAATTGTATTCATCACATAATATTGTAATGACTTAGGTACTCGTATAAAAATAAAAAATATAGAAACTTCATACCTCCAACACCACGTAATTATCTTAAAATAATAATTTTGTGTCGCATGGTTCTTTATATTTCTTTTGGTAATGTCTTTAGAAAACAGCAATCTTCCTACGAATGACGTTACGATTTCCGGAATTTTACAAAATTTTGATTTGTTTTTTTTTTGTTACAAGCCCATTCGTAATTTTAAGACGGCACGCTACAAACCCTTGCAATCAGGCGGACACACGCGACTACTGCGGTTGCAACACAGGGCAGCCTTACGCAGCATGACACTGTGCTGAAAACAGTACCTATACTTTTGTCAGTTCAAACATTTTATGGCAGCGTGAAATAATGGGCCAAAACAATGTTGGCACCGTTGAGATAGGTAGTTAGTTACTGTTATTCAAAAACCTAAGTCACTGTAAAGAACTTAAATGTTCCCCCAATCTCTCAATACTGTGCATGGGTGTCACCTCATTTTCTTGAGGAGGGTTAGGCCATAATTCACCTGATCTTCGTACTGGGTAGTAGCAGACTACTCGTACTCCTCAAAAAGTGAGGTGATAGCCGTGCAAACTTGCACAGCTGCTATTATTATGAGTTGGTGTCTTATTTACATGTCTATAATGTCAAAAAGTTTTTTTTTACCATAAATATGATTGTTTTTGTATTAGTCCAAAGGAAGATATGTTTTAACTTCTCCGAAGACCTCTCGTGACCACGGTCATTCAAACTCGGCTGAAGCGTCGAGGTGTGTCAAAATTATATAAATTATTTATATAATTATTTATTAGCCCCGTTTAAAGCTAATGAATAGAAGTACATACCTACGTTTTGTTTTGACGAAAGATAAATAACTTCTATTGCAAGCCGATACGGGCCGGATATTGCTAAGATATATTGATAGATATACATATTTGTTTATATATTTGTTTCATGCCCGCACAGCAGAACGGATTAAATTCGTTGCACAACGTATATTCATTGTACAAAGATTATTTAATTTCCGAGTCATCATCGAAAAATTTTAATTTACGTTACACCTGTGACGTAAATTGTAAAGTTGTGTCACTGTAACCCACTACAATTCTACAGGGTGGTTTAGAATATCAACAATACTTAAGAGTACGTGCCGGCGCCCTACACCGAGCATGCATTTACTAGATGAGGTTTCGTAATAGAACGGAAAGTGGAAATAGAATCTCGATCAGTGTTAATTAATATAGTATCAATTTGCCGACTTGCGTAATGTTGAAAATGTTGTTTGGTCTTTTTATTTTAAACCTAATAAACTCAACACCAGGATGAATGGCGTGAGAGAGAGAGGAGGCTAATGCCCTGTAGTGGATCGAATAAGCATAAGATGAAGACGGTGAATATGAAAATGGTGTATATTAGAAAAATGATCGTGGAATTTTAGTTGGTAGTAATTGCTACATTATGACAAGAGGTACTTAATTTAATATCAAGTTTTGAGAAACTTCGACATATCGATGGGTTATGCCACTCTGCTCCATGGCTATTGTTATTAAACGAGTAAATGCCCATACATTAATTCCACTTCGCTCCGCACCGAACAAAAGTTAAAATAATATTTTTGGTTGACATCGATTCACAGAAATTTAAGACTACAGTTAGCAACGTAATGGTGAAATAATCGACTATGAAAATTGTTTTTAAAATTTAACATACAATAATGAATAAGAAGCACCAGGCAAGCAGAAACTAGTAAGGGGTCGCACTTATTCAGGATAAGAATATTATCTCTGACGTTTAAGGTGTTACCAAGTGACATAAAGAAAAAAACAGTAGGTTTATAAATATTAGTGGTATAATATAGTTACTACGAGTAGTATGTGAAAGAGTAGTAAGAAACAGGCTACACAAGCATCAAAAAATCAAGTCTCACAGCATAAGATGGGTCGATGACATTAGTAAAGTCACGTCAGACATGGATCCGATTAGCAATGGATTGTAAAAACTGGCAAGCGAGAGGAGGCCTATCCTCACAGCACGGCAGTGGGTGAAATAAGCAGTTGCTAATAGATAAG
The DNA here is from genome assembly GCA_905147375.1 of Hylaea fasciaria. Taxonomy (NCBI): domain Eukaryota; kingdom Metazoa; phylum Arthropoda; class Insecta; order Lepidoptera; family Geometridae; genus Hylaea; species Hylaea fasciaria. The sequence continues at coordinate 7,785,600 of LR990202.1, read as the reverse complement.
TATAGTAACTTGAAGAGGGCTTTGTAAAATATAAAATGTATTTATTCTTAACATCGTCGATTCCTACCAGTATTACTGCAATTCAAGCGTTCCTTCAAAATAGGACATTTTGAAAAGTTTTATTAGAAAACTTGTGCTGTTATTATTATTTTTAGAAACTGAAAAGATACTTCGTATAAATGAATACTTGAATAGTTTTATTCAACTTGAAGATAAAGGCAATATAACTATTTAGGCATTGAAAATTTTCGTATCCAAGGTAACTTTCAACTATAATTATATTTAAATTAAAACAAAACAAATATATTATACGATTTAATTGACTAGCCCCATATAAAGCTCTCAACCAATTACTCAGCACTCGCCGCTTGTGGGTTGCCGTTCACAAAACACGAACACGAACTGAAATTCGCACAATCGTACGTTGCACAAGCCCAGAATAGGCCCCCTCGAAGCAGGCACGTGCGCGTCACGTGACTTTATGGATTAAGGCGGCAGCTCCGGATAATTAACTGCACAAAATACTGGCGATCTATTGCGATCGATGGTGGCAAAGGGGATTTCGATAAGCATCCTATCCTATCCTACTTCCTACTTTTATTTTATATGTGAAAGTACGCTTTTGTGTTCTCTATGACCGGTTTTTGATGAAAGGTATACAGATGATTACAGATACTTATAGATCCTGGAATAAATAGTAAGATTTTTAAACCATACAACTTAACGGTTAAGCCCCGCGTGAAACCATGAGACGGTGCTAGTTTAAGATAAAAATAATGATGAGGATAAGTATGTAAAAGATGTTTTTCATGCAACTTAGGTCGGTGGCTACAAAGAAGTATTGGGAGGTGGGAGAAGGGATTTTGATACGTTAGTGTATTTTGATCACACACAAAAATCACAATCAAGTTGATGAAAGAATAGTATATTCAGAGCGTTGAATACTAGTTACACGATTTATGATGTCGTTTTGTTCGTGCATTGCATTTGCAACTATTTGATATTAAAACAAAATATAGGTTAGTATGTTTAGTCTAACAGTTAGACTAAACATAGCGACCTGCTTTAGACTGTTTCGCAGTTATTATATTTTAGCATAATCATTAATGAAGCATAAACGCCCACTTTTATGATGCCAAACATGACTCAAGCTTTCATGTATAAAGTTTTAGTATGCGCATTAGTAACCGATTAAGTTATTTTGCCTTTTGAAACCCCTACCTTTTCAACAGATCCCTTGCAGGCATTAATGCAATTGGCCCCAAAGTGGCCGGTTCAAAGATTACGTAAGAACACCCTAGAGGGGTAAATCCGGTACTTTCATATCTCCCCGAAATCGCGAAGCATAATTTATAATAGGTATAAGCATATTAAGGGCTGTGTAGCTGGAGGCGCATGCATTTAGGACTGTGATCCGTCTTTTGGCGTCAAATAGCAGGGGTTAGAAAAACAATATTTCAGTTAAACTGCGGTTTGTGTAATTTGGTAATGTGTTCTGAAAAAAAAACTATAATATGTCTAAATATATGTCACGCATGTATTAGTATTTGAACACAATTTATCATTTGTATTGTTTTGGATCCACTCCTTTTTCCCTTTCATTTTTCTCACATATTAATTTACTTTTAACCCATATGTAGCACACCAATGTAATTAACAATAAGTAGATAAGTTTTTATAAAGCAATTGAAGTTTTTTTTTTAAATCAAGTTGAAGTTGAACCTTTGGAATTAATTTTTCCATTATTTTAATTTTATGAAGTCATAACTGGTTATAATTATTGTATGTGATTACCTTGCACAGACAAAGGATATATCAAAGATTAAACGCCAAAAAATATCTAAAATAAATCATGCGGGAAAAAAGTTATAGGGGTTAAAAGGTAACTTGTCACCATTCACTTTGTCTAACCCTCTTCCAAACATCCTGTATAACATTTTATCATGGAATTTATTTAACAGAAGAAAAATAAAAGAATGTGGAGTTAAAATAAAACCTCCGCGAATTCCCATCGCAAAGCTAACTGCCATGGAAAACTGCAAAGACAATCAAAGGTAAAGTAATAGAACAGTCCGGTTGAAGTCTTAACGTCTCCATTCCAACTCGGCCAATTTCCTTGCCGCGAATATTATTTTAATACCAGCAGTTGGTCTGGAACGGTTTCTCAACTGTAACTGTTATTGTTACAGTTAGCAGTTCTGCTGTGGCGGTGGTGTACCAGGATTCTGTTTGTTTTTGAGCGATGGAGCGGAACGAAAAAGTTTTATGTGAAATGTTTACGGAAAATCCTGGTCTAGAACTTTTAGTTTGGGGTTTTATGAAACTTTGAAGTTAGCTTTTGATTTTAGAGCACTAAAATAAAAAAATCCTTAGTTTTGTTTCATACACTGGCACATCCAGACCATGTGTCTTTAACAAAGCAATACTATGGACATGACCACAGATAATGTCATAGTTATTCTCTTATAATGGGATATAATGATCACAACTTAAATCCCATTCATTCCTGAGCTAACCCCTACATCACATTTTGGCACCTCCCCTCAGCCAAAACTTTACGAGTTTTAACAGGTTTCAGGACAATTTTATCGTGTCAGATTGCTAAACCCCGGTTTGTAACGTAAGAACGTTGTCACTGTCGAGTGTAAGGTAAATCCGTTGATTGACGAAAGTCCCTAGCCCTTATGTTTGAGGGGTGGATAAATAAGAGAGACTTTACGTTGTTTGAGGGTGTCCCGTTTCTGAAGTTTTCCTCGTACTTGGAAGGATCCTGTCATTATGTTTTCATGTCCTGAAGGAGGTTTGTGTTAATAAAGCTGGACGGTGATTTAAGAGAAGCTTGTTTGGTTACTGCGGGAGAATAATAATTGATCTAATGTTTACATAAAATAGAAACGACTACAGGTAATTAAATATATTAACAATTATTCACTCTTTGCATTTCTTTTAGTTTAGTTTTATCTTTTTGTACTTAGAATAATAACGCAGAGAAGGATAGTTCCTGACGCAGTTTCACTCGGAAGCCACTTTTTTTTATCAATGTGTGCATAAGTGCCATGCTATTATCTTCTCCAAAACGCACACCAGCACAATGAAAATATCGCGTGCGTATTGGTATTTAGTCCAAACGCAGGAAAAATTCATAAATATTTACCATAAAAGCATAAATTTCTAGGAATATCGAGTCAAAGTCCGAATGAGGCCCAAAAAATCTCAGTAAACATGGCTTCACGGCGCTAGCGAGTATTTGGCTTCTATGTGTTATTCTTATAAGTTTTTGTACTTATTTAAAACACCTTAATTCTTGTCTCCTAATAATAACATGAACATCAGACAATTTCGTAATGAAGTAGGTACATTGGGAATTGTATTTTTAGTGAGATAAAGCCCGACTAAGGCTTTGTTTCACCAAAACGAGAATGGAAGCATATCAATAACCCTCTGAGTACACAACACACTATGCGTCGGCCGACATCGATGCCAAACAACCATTTGCCACGTACATTTGTCTTGGTACCGGTGCAAGTGTGAACTACGGCTTAAATGCACGAGGCGCTGCGGTCACAAGATCTGCGCAATGTGTTGCACATGGCCGAAATATGGTCGTTACCTTTTGACAACGCGTAGATAAACTAGCTAGTGCTGGGTCAAAGGAAATACTGAACACAATTTTGGCTTGCAAGTATAGATTCTACTCGACTGTAGTCAGCATGTACTTGCTTGCGAGTTTATGTAACTAAATATTTCACAAGATACGATACGTAACATATATTATACATAGATAGAATGTCTACAAAGGTGACAGAGAGTTACTAAATACACTAAACTCATCACAAACTGGTGAGTCTCATGATTCATCTCACGCAAGCATTTTCATTTTCCTACAAAAAAATGTTTTATTCCCTGCAAAAACTACGCATATGACTGTCACATATTACATACCCGACTGGGTTTAATCCACAATGTTTACGCGTCGTTTGCGTTCAACTACCGACATCGACATGTCGAATTGTGGCGTTTTTGCGTATTTCGTTTTGTTATTCGCAATTTCGGCCCAAATGTTGTTGTTCCTAATTGAATGCTTTTTCAAAGCTCTTGTTTGGTCTAATAAAGTTTTTTCTATGTTGAAAAGCCATTGAATACTAATTCTATTAGTACAAACTCAGTTAAATTTTCATGGGCTCCAAGAGGGCATAAAAAGTTACAATACATCATGAAGGTTATTTTTGACATCATTTGTTAAATGCAATTTTATACATAATAATACAATCTCAATCAATACACCTACCCCTGTAAGGCTGTAAAGGCGAGTGTTCAATAAACGCCGGAATTCATAAAGGCGCAAACTGCTAACGCCTGCATTTATACGCCCATTACGGCTGTTTAACCGCGGTTTAAACACTGTTTACCTTCTAAATGAGCGTCAAATGAGAACTAACTGTTATTTGTGCGATAACGCAGCGGTGGATCAATTTATTGCATTACGTGGGCGGGCACTGTGAAAGGGTATGTCTGTCCGGAATGATAGCAGACACGGCTATAACAAAACTGGGAAGTTGTTGTTCTTAACATGTATTACCAAAATGTTTTTACAACACTGAACTGTGAAAATTTAAGATTAATGATTTCTAGTCCATTACTCGGTATGGCTATATAGCTCGGTTTTGAAACACTTTTCACCATGATCCGAATCGTCTTACCCGACTACTTACCGAAGAGAGTGTTGTTTTTAATACTGTTCCAACGTATAAAAATATAGTAATCTATATCATCATGATCTTAGAGAGATATTCGTCCATTGCAGTTCAAACAAAAGATGGCATCTTGTGTATGTAAAATGTTTTTTTTTTTTGAGATTGAGATTTTAGAGATTGGATAGTGACAGTACCAGGTCATCTTGTTTTCATATTTTTTAATAAAGTTCACTTTTACACTATCGTGTTTTAGAGTTTATAAGTTAACTTTTTCTTAAACATAAAAATGCTTAGAAGCTAGACATCCGACACAGTATAATTGAGTGGTAACAACAGTCAACTATTCACGTCGATTGCTTTTCCGGACGGATAATTATAACGTGAGATATGGAAATTCTGAAGCATTTTTATAGGGACAGCTAGAAAATTAGGCTAATCTAATGTTTTAGATAGAAACGAGAAGTTTAATTACGTTTTTGACACATTTATATTTGGTAATAGATCGTTAGTATTAAATTAGTGCCTGTTAGGCGTAACAAAATGCGTAAAATATTGATTGGATAATGTGTGGGCGCCTTACTGTCTGACATAGCTTTTATCATAGCGTTGGCTTCAATAATTGGTTAGCTATTTTGCATGAAATACTAATTTATTTCTTCTAAATCTGACTGTACTTTGTACGTGCGGCCACGTCGCTCTCTACAGAAATAGTAAATAAATTTGGCCGACATTATTTTGGCCGAGATGACCCTATTACTCTTCTCAATTACTAATTGTTACAATGTTGTCAGAACATAGCAATGTCAGAACAATAAAGTTGTTTTTACACCAATGCGTAAAAATGTTAGTTTGAATTTGTCAGCACAAGTATGACACAGCAACAATAAGGTTAAAACTGATTTTTAATTTAGATGCCACCGGTACTTAATCGTGTGATGGCGCGGTCAGCGGCGTTTTAATGGCCATCGTAGTATCGTAGATTCACTAGTTATAGGGCTAGTGCACCCGCGGGGCTCTCGTAAAACTGTTATGAGTTCATTTTCGAGACGCCTGTGGTAGGGCCCTTAACACTATGTATAGTGTATCACTGCCACGACTGCTCGTCGTAGTTGATATCAACTCAATATTGATGCGATAGACGATGCAGCTTCCTTGTTATATTTTTTTTATATTTTATAGGCTCACATTAGACAACTATCTCACAGGGTCTTAACACTTTTAAGTGAAGATGCCTACTTAACTGTTGGACTCGCTAAGAGTATGGTGTTTAACATGGCAGCTGGTAGAGACTTTCCTTTTTTTATTTGACTTTTTTAATTTAAAATTTCGTGAATTGATATTATGTCTACCATGTATGACTTTATTATGTATATTATACCTACCATTTTATCTTCGCGATGTTATCTATTACAATCAAATCAAATCAATCTTTTATTGATATTGATTTGATTGAATATTGATTTAGTGAATTTAACTTTACATAGGTCATATTGTTTGTGTTATATAATATATTATAATTATTATAATAGTATAAATATATTATGTTGAAATATTTTGTCTGTAAATTCCTCTAGGCATAATAAAATTTCACCTTATCCTTGAAGCTTTTAAGAGTTCTACATTAAAATTATCTTCAACAACATTTAACTCAAAGTAAATCCTTTGAGCAACAAACTTGAGCTATTGTGAATGTGTCGGGAGACTGATAAATATATTATGTGTCCCTAAAAGCGTCAGATATCCGAAGATTTGTAAAGTTTCCCCCTTTATGACGAAGCAAGAGCCCTGCCAATGTCTTTGATATGAAAAACTTTTGCCGTTAATTTGCCGAGAAAAAGTAATCTTTATTCGTCTCACCATAGAGCTGCAAATAAGATGTAATTGTTGTGAGACAAAAATTCATTTGCAATGTTTTTCGACAGTCGTTTAACATATCTTAGTTTATGAGATAGTAAACGGCAGACAAGCAAAATTATTTATGGGGTCTTAAATTGAAGACAGATTGCATTGCATATAGTAGGTTTATAGCTTAATTTTGGAAATTTCATTTACTTTATTTGGATTTTCTCTGATATCGCATCAGGGAAAGAAAACGATAAACTATAATTTTATACCATACTCAATTACACTCATGAGGGTCATTTCATAATCCTTTAAAACATTATTAGCCAATCACAAAACCGGTTTAATGTTTAAATCTTGAAGTTTACACTGAGCACCGTTGCCATCAATTTGCGAGAAAAGTTTTAGCTGAACATATTCAAGGTAGATTTACCGTTCAAGTCCAGTCAAAGAGTTGCCGGGATCAAAGAGAAATGTTGGTACCATAATATACTGCCCGAAGCCCGAACTAAACGTAAATATGGGCAACATCATGTCCCCACCGAATTTTTCTACGCAATCACCGAATAGTCCAGCTTTGACTGTTTGCTTTGCCTAGTGGTCAAAAAACCCGCATCCTTTTTACGTCTACAAATAAAGTGGACTTTGCGAAGCGAAATTAAAATTTTTACTACATTTTCCGACGGACGAAGTTTCATCGTTTTAAGAATTCAGCGAAGGGTCTTAATTAAATCTCGGAGTTATGAAACAGAGTCAATTAGTCCGATTTCATTAGAGGGTTTCGATAGGTTTTCGGTCGCCAGTTGTCGGCGACAATTTGTTTTAATGACCTTACGGCGCCCCCTAGGGGTTGGTGTGTTGGTGTGGAAACAGTGACGCTTAGGAGACGGTAATTTTTCATGTTGCGGTCACGATAACGGCGCGGTCAGGTGTTAGAATGATTTGTGGCCGTTTGCACGGCGTCGCGCGTCGTCGGCCGTTATGAACGAGTCGCTTCTTGGTATTCGAAATAGAGGAAAACGAAATAACAAAAGTGCCCGACCCAATACTTGAATGTAAAGGAGTGGGAATGTTTCTGTTCTTGGGAAAGTTTTAAGGATGTAGACATATAGGTACAATGCTAAAATAAAAAACTATCATCATCAGCTGGTCACCCATCCAAATAATTATCGACTCTACCGAACTATTTCTTCTATTAATCGAACCAAATAATTATCGATGATAATTATCGATACCCAATACTGATAATTTTACCGATGAGGTGTGTCATGTATGTTTCGGATGCAAAGACTTAATATAAAATAGTTATTGACAAAAAAGAAATAGAATCTCATTTGATTTCTATCATATAATATGATGGTAAGCGCCGATGCGATCGGTGATATCGGTTGTGGTGATAGTTTAAGTGCTGTGAAAACATGTAAATTTCTAGTGCCTTAGGTTTTACATTGTTTTAAACGCCCATGAAAATAGCTTTACTACACTTGTGTAAACTTTTGACTTTTACAATAGTCATAAAGTGGTTTGTCGAACAAACAGAACAAAGTATAGGAAATGAAGGTGAAAATAAAAAGTAGTATTTTACCGCGTAAAAATCTACACGGACCTAAGCGCGATACACGGCTGCGCTCGCAATTTTGCATGAATATCGCCCGCAAAGTTTTCATTTCATTTTCACAAATGTTCGTCATTAATATGTATTGATTTTTATTAAAAAAAAACATAAACCTGACATAATATTAATAGTTACCTATTAGTTTTGTTTGCAGAATAATGTTGTGTTATATTTTATTCATGTTTTTAGCGAACCGTATTTGCAAACCGCAGTTGGGACGAATGTTATGTAGATTGTCAATAACTTTAACAACATTTGATTCGGTCGCGCGTTATTCGCTCCGACTGCGACCGCAGTCGCGCTCATTGCAAAGGTATGCGCGGCACTCAACGGCAGCAAGTCGCACTTTTAATTGGGGGTGGAAATTGTGATTAATGCCGTAAGATAAGCGGAAAGCCGAGCGCGGGCGGCACGAAAGAGGAAAAATGGAGTTTTCGGTCAGAACCCGCACACATTAACCTAATTCGTTTTAATTGGTCAAACTAATCATTTGTGAGGACTTTTTAACGTGTGGGCAAAGGGAAGCCTACATAACGGTTAGTCTGCTATTTAGCATTTGAGGCACTGATAACGATAAGTTTGAAGCTATAATTTTTGTCGTCAAAGTTAACGAGATCTTTCATTGTTTTTTTATGGCAAATATCCAATATTAATAGCATGCTACATCCCGTCATCGCCCCTGTTGTGATATCAGTCGTTAAGCCACTTCAGAGGCCTTTAGGCGGCCTGATATAATCTGACACCTAAGGTCGGGGCTTCAAGTTACAAAAAGTCGTTAATAGAGTGGAGGATCGATTCCGGTGTCGCTGGATTGCAAAGCGCACAGTTATTTTCAGTAAGAAGTTGAAAAAAAATAAGGATGGTATAAGTACACTCGCTATTAAGACGTACAGGGTATAGTCACGTAAGTTGAGAATTTAAAAGCTTTAATGCAATTTAACTGCGTCAGCAACTCGACACTTAATACCGCTACACGTAATTATAATGTATGTCTTTATTTCGAGTCAGTTAATATGTTAAGTACCTGGGTAACTTTTTTTATTGTTTTTTGCCATGACTGTTTTCACACCCTAAAGTGTTATTAAGTTTGATAACATTTAGGTAGGTTTAGAGGTTAAAGGGGTTGTTAGAATTAAGTAGGCACGTGGTCATACTCAAACAGTATTACATAATGTTTGTGTCTAATAATATAGAAATACAAAAGGAAACTGAAAAAATGTATCACAATATTATAAATAGCTTGATATATTTTTTGTATAATATTATACAAATCATAGTTTTGAGAGGCGTTGCATTTACGAGTAGGTTTAAAATTATTATTTCCTGGTCAGTGGTTATACAGTTTCATTTCAATCGAAACCATGGTAATTTTTAAGAAATTACGATTTAATAAATTCGAGTAGGCACCAGATCCAAGGCAAGAAGGCCTTCGTAAATTTTATGATTTAATTTGTATGTGTAGTACATACAGGTAAACGACGACGTTTAAGGTTTATTACCCACCATTTGAGCAATCATTGGGGGAAACATTAAAATGAAATGAAATATTTGCTAGAATTCCGATAATACCGCAAATGACATTCCGGCTTAACAAAGGTGGAAGTCACGATACTGTTAAAGTTGGTTATAAACGTTGCGACGTTTAGATAATAGGCCGGTTTGCGATTTCGACATTCTGCGACAACGTGAAAATTTGCAATCGGGACGTTCTTCAAGTAAACCGTCTTTTGTAGTATCTCACTTATGGCAGTTTTAGATTCAGGTGACGTTCAGTTGTTAATGTTGGTATATTGGCTTTTTCAAACGCTATTACCTATATTAAACTCGAATAAGGTAGGTATTTGTAAATATAATTTTAGTAGCATCTTATTAGGACTAGATTTATGTGGAGTCCTTTAAAATCCACAATACAACGCATTCAACAGAATCGTTAGATAGCTAAGCAAAAATTTTATAAAATATTGTTGGGGAGTGCTTGGCCCAATTCTGTCACCAATTTTTTGTAGGGGGAAAGTTTACCACTATCGAATATTTCAGTAGATAAGGTAGGTCATAATGACAAAATAACACTTTTTCACATCATGAAAAACTGGCCTGCTGCGCTTTTTTGGTAGGTTTGCGGGTCAGTTTACCCCCACCTAAAATTACCAATCCAACTTTATATTATAAATATTTTCCAAACGTCTGTAAAAATCGCACATCCATAGCAAGCCTTATACTCCACCATACACCCTATACGCTAGCCAACACAAAAACCGACTGCCAGTACCGATATGCTAAGTGACCGTTGATAACCGTCACGTTGTGACTGTTTGCCTTGCATGACGACACGTACCAGGTACCTACTGAAACTAAATCCGTTTGGCTAGCCTTTTGTATGGTTATTTTAAGGTTCGGTTTGGTAAAGTTAAAATTGGTAGAGAGTTTTGTACTTGGTTGTACTTAAGTATGCCTAGTGTTGAGAGTATGGGTGAAAATTTGAGCTTGATTGCACCAGATACGTAGGACATGGCTGGTTTATAATATAGAGTGTGAAACATAGATTAAAAAGCAAAAGAAAAGTAGAAAAGAAAAAATAGATAAAAGCCGATTTGTACCGAAAAACAGTACCTACTTAGATCAAAATATGTAAATACCTTTTTGCCACGTAAATAACATGAATGAGATATTGTAGATCCCATGAAAAGGATTATAAAACTAAATTAATTTATTGTAATAAAATACAGACACAAGTAAGTGGAACACCTTCTTTCTTAAAACAGCCTTTGTTGCCTCTGTATACCTACCTACAAAGGTGCGGTAACTAAACTTTCTAAAAGGCTCAGTGAATTTATTATTCTAAGCTTATCAACTGTACTAAAGTTACCTTTAGCTCACGTGAGCACCTCAAGGATAAGGCAAAAAGCTTTTTTACTTTATCAATTTTTTACTTTAACGACATAAAGTAATGTACCTAACACAGTCCTTTTGTTACTCAGTGCTTTTACGTTTGCAAGTAAAATCTTGTACACGTGTAGGCTTGAAAATAGGTCCTTGTGTAAGGCATTTTTATTTGCTATCTTTTAATACATAGAAAAAATATATTTTTGGTACGATTTATGGAATTAAATGGAGGACATGCAAAGGGTTTATTCTCATATAAGTCCGTAATTTCAGTTCCCACGGCTATTTATCGAAAAAAAAGTGTGTGCGTGTAACCTTTACGCGCGATTGAAGTAAAACTCTATTGACATGTCAATGTAACCTTTTTTAAATAGCGGAAACTACACGGACTAGGTGTAGTAAGCGTTACTTCCGTCAGAAAAAAAATCTGAGTTACTCCCTAGTCGCGCCTAAAGAAGTTTTACTTCAATAATTAAATAATTCCAAGGACTTTCAAGAAATATCAGTGCAGTGTGGGGTTTTAGACTGTTTTCTAGTCTCTGACCCAGCAGTTCACACTAACGTCAATCGCTCATCGGTCTTACCACAAAATATTTAAACAAGATTTGAACAGATGAGTCTAAATATTTTCTCTAAAAATTGGCGTCTAATCCTTGTTTTTTCTAAATCAATAACAAATTCACAATTATAATAATTAAATATGCCAGGTTTGAGTGAGAAAACGCGCTTGATAGACGTCGATTTTGTAGGCAGAAATTTTAGAAACATCTGTTTAACTCTGGTCTAGTCTTTTGTGGTTAGGCGGATGATTACGTGCTTAAGTAATTTATAAAAAAAATATCCAGGTATTTGCAGTTACATTGAAAAATATGTAAGTAACGCTAGTTTGTTTTAAAATCACATTACAAGTAACAACAATCATAGTACAATATAGAGAGTTTTACCATTTTGCTTGACGTTTTATATAAATGCAAAGAGAAGCCGATCTTTTGCAATGTATGCCGCTGAGAGCTGTCGCCGAAGAACTGTCTTTTTGTTAATGGGTTCAGTTGGCCGATCCAAATATTCATTAGGTCAACTGATCCCGCGGACACAGTTTGGAGCGGGCTCAGTTGACGTAAGAGCCTTTCAAACACACCACCACGAACGACGAAATGCGTAACAGTTAGTATGAAAACAATTAAAAATATGTCAAAACGATTCTGAACCCGTGTAAGAGTATTCTTATTTTCGTACTATCATAAATACAAATGAAGCTTCCACAAACCACCGAAAGGTAGGAATAACGCCAAGAATTCAAATTATAACATTTCTTACAATTCATTAGCGAGACCCAGCAATGTAATGAGAGCTTAATTTGAATATCTTTGTTTTTACCTCAAGTTAAAAACGTTTTGACGTTAATCGTGACGTGCAACACGTTTCGGAAAACGCGACTGAAATGCTGAAATTCGTAAACATTTCTTTAATTTTTTAGGTTTGGCTTGCAATATTTTCCAATGTTAACCAAAAATGGCGCAGTTAATTGCTGTTTACTAGCGCAACTAAGTGCTTCCATGTTCCAACGGGCACGATAATAATTATGCCCTATGCCGGTTGTTATCAACTGATAGCAATCGTTCCTATGACAGGGACTCTTGAGCAACCTTAAACACATTGATACCAGAAAATACTACTTTATTACAGATTTAATGAGTGGTTTTCCGTTTCGAGCTCTATGATAACGAACCTAGAACGGAAAATGAGAGTCGGTTCAGCTCAGCTTTGCAGGGAAAATAGCCTTACATACGAGCCTATAGTCATTTTAGTACACCTCATGAAAGTGAGGTGAGACTTGTGTTCAGCATAGGTTGTAATGATGATGATGATGATGAGTCATTGTAATATAACCTGAATAGGTTATATTATTATTAGGAATATGGATTGAATAATCCATAATAACCCTATTGTAGGGTTATTATGGATACAAGCCCAAACGAAATAAATCTTTTCCGTCCATTTTAAACTGCCGAATCTGCCGAGTCGCCGCTTGCAGCCCTCTACCATTATTTATCAGCAGCGGATCCATTTCACGTATGTTTACATTACATTTAATTAAATGTCCGCCGTTTTTATCGGCTCTGTCGTAAATGCTCCATAGTCAGGCATTTATGAGTTTAATAACGAAAACAATTTGCAGATGTAGCTTGTAATGAATGGTGTTTGTCGCTTAGGCAATTTTTTGTGTGTGATGTAGTGTTGCGTAGCGTAAAACGTTTTTAAAAGGAAAATTACGAGTTACAGCTGTTAGGCTATTGCAAAGTAAGGCAGTTGTAAGTATGAACATGCAGTTTCTGCTACATTTGATTTACTGACATCGGTACACTTGGCCTCAGAAGTGTCTAATCGTGTCTTTTTACAGTTTCATTTTACACACGCAAAATGCTATCTTTTCGTAGAAAAGGAATAAACTATTTTTAGGATATGCTTCTATTTCTTAGGATAACTACTTTTGAGGCCGTCCGTACTTTAACGTATACAATAACACAAAATGAAATAAAATTAATTTATTCATAAGAATTTTGGGTATGCGAATTATACAACAGTAGCATATCTTCGGTAATTTTGTTAAACTCATTTTACACTGTACGCTATTTGTTTTTATTAGTTTGTCTTCTATTCTTAGTTTAATCTTCAACTTTTCGAAGCAAAAACAGAATAGTTCAGAATATTAAACTCGAATAGAGTCGTAACGAATAGTGAGAAACCTACAAGTTATCGTAGTAAATAATATTGTTAAATTTGTAGGCTGGGTGTAGTACGCATTGTCCATTTATGCACCGCTACAAACTTTATTGTTATGCGCTCGAGGCACGGCACTATAAAATGTCAGATAACTTCGCACCACGGATGAGGGAAGGTTAGAGCTTCCATTTTGTAAGTTTTTCATTAAGACTAACATGAAAACTAGGATATTGGTACACTGCGTAACTGCCAAATTCTTTAATTAGTGTTATTATGAGACAAATACAGGAAATGAAAATTGGTTTCTCGATGTTGTGTAGTGAAAAGTTTCACTGTTCCATGCGTTTACTGTACAGTACAAAGTAAAAAATTAGTTTAGATAATTGAAAAAAATAAATGATTTGAAACAAAGTACCTACATATATTTTTTATTCGGGAAATCAGGTTTACTTCCACAAATGGGAAGTCTGCGGTGACTGTACTCCCAGCAACTTTATTATATTCAGCGTCAACCGCCATAAGTAAAGCAAAACTGAGTTACGTGACGCGTTCCATCGTTGTAGATATTTAAATAGCCCATAAACTTTGATTTATACGAGTTAAATGAAATTTTTGAGCTTCAATTGGTTAAATAATTTCAGTGCATGATTTGGCTTACTTTACCTCACTTTTATGGTAGTAATTGATGGTCAAAACGCGTGACAAAGTTTATCAAGTGAAGGTATGCGAGCCCTTTGTGCGTTTGAAACATTTTGATAACTGCGCCAAGTTACTAAACAAACATTTTGGGCTGCTTTTACTAATGTCACGTATATACTAACACGTAAGTGTAAATCATTATATTTGTTACTGTGCAGAAGTGTTCAAAAACTTACTAATGGAAGTCTAAATAGGACTAGTGTATTCATTTCTTTTTAACGCATGGGAGTTTGTTATCAAATAGAGACATAAAATCAAACTGTCCTAAAACTATCTTGAACAACTTTGTATATCCAATGACAACACAAAATGTAGTGATTGATCATGGTGGAATTCCATATTAGGTGCCTTACTACAATATCTTGGAATTGAATTATTTGTGTTTGCAGATGTGGCGTATTGTAAAAACTCATTGGCATAATAGAAATTCAGAAATTCAATTTTGAAACTAAATTCGATTCATCAGAAGCTCCTGTATCTTGCTTTAGTAATTAAATACATTATTCGATTATCTGTAAGTCGCTACAATATAATAACTAATATTGACGTTAATACTAATTTATATAAATATTTGCGAACGTTACCCATTGTTAGCGGCTTGTTAGATTACGAGTAGGTTTAGTAATTTGATTAAATTCAGCTTTAAGTTGGTTTACATAGTTATGTTTTAGTTTCGAATAATAGCAAAAGATATATTTAATATTCATCTATAATATTTACAAGCCTTTTGAACCAAGTGAAATTGATCTTCTTCTGCCTTTTCACAATAGAGTGCTTCGAAATAGTGTAGGATAATTCTTATTTTGTTTGGTGCCTAATAACACACGATTACTTCAAATTAAGGTACCTTTTTGAATCGTTTCTATGATCATAGTTCAGAAACTAGCCAATTGTGTTCATGATATTTATTCTATAACTTCGTTGTAAGTAGGTAGGTACTACCTTACACTACAACAAAGTTTCACGGAGTAGGCAACAGTAAATAATAAGGCTCCATTCTAACTAAGCCTGCACTAGTAATAATACACAATTTATTGCGTGGTAGTGTTCTAAATAAACACATATTGCGTGTGGTCACAGATAAGGGTGTCATAAGACCTGTCGCCGACCGGTCGCCGACGCCTGGCTCATTACTTTATTGACCATCCGACTGTGGCGAATAAATGTTAAAAATGGAATATTACGTTCTATTCGTTTGTGAGGGTGGAATTTGAATTTATGAC
Organism: Hylaea fasciaria; assembly: GCA_905147375.1. NCBI lineage: Eukaryota > Metazoa > Arthropoda > Insecta > Lepidoptera > Geometridae > Hylaea > Hylaea fasciaria. Next base: position 7,769,920 of record LR990202.1, on the reverse strand, counting down.
CGGAGGCTCTTGAGGAGTGAGCTTGCTTTTGATTTAGTTGTTTTTTTTTATATTGGCTGTTCACATTTTTTGCATTCTGCCACCGGGCTGACGGTCCCACATAGTTTGTAACAATGTAGCAGTTATTTTGTTAATTTCATATTATCGTATGGTAATATCAAGCCTTTATTGCGCCGCGCTGGTTAAAATGTTTCATTTCAACAAACAAAACGTGATTTCCCCGTATAAAAGAAAATACGAAAAGCTTTGATTTAATTACTCAAGATACCTAATCGTCCTATTTCATCGCGTGGCTTATTACACTCAAGTTTATTTGATAAAGTGTGAATTTAAGTTTCGTTAAATAAAGGGGAGCCGCTCGTTTACCGCTAATAGTGCTACTTAATTAAATATTCATGAACTGGTTAAAGGTGATGGAAAAGTTGTTTAGCCACAATAATCTAAGTGGTATTTTGGGTAATAGCTATATTGAAATGCTAAGTCTTTTGTACAAGCCAGCATTGATCACGTGTTGCTTCGACACTCAGACAAGTCTTAAAATATTCAGGACTCATATTCTCCACGGCCCTAGAGTCTCGGCCCCAAAAAGCTCTAATATGTATTTACTATCAACTGTATTTGTTCATTTTGAGGCTTACAGTGGATTCAGTCGCCGCTTTTACTCCTACGATCCATGGGTGTCGATCTTAGTACCTACCTAAAAGATGATTCGGTACAAGAGCGTTTACACAAGTAGCATCATATACTAGGAGGCCGCTGCACCTTCTTGCTCAATCTGATCGGGTGCTATGGCAAAATAACTGTATAAAACAATTTTCCTCGCGATAGTATTAATTGGAAATTCAAATATTTACCCTTTCTTCTTTTGAATTCGATTTCTCACCCCTTTATCGATTAAGTCAAGGATACCGATACTTTTGAGACAATCAAAATGGAATGAAAACACTCGACGGTTGTGGATCTGGTAAATAATGTTATGAACGGTCTTCTGCAAGATCGCTTTAAAATTAATTGTATTGAGCCTACGAAATTCTACGTGCTACGTCCCCGCGCGCTACGTACTACGTCCCCGCACGCTACGTACTACGTCCCCATACGCTACGTACTACGTGCTACGTGCCCGTACGCTACTACTACGACGTGCTACCGTACGTAGCTGTTCGATGTTTACTGTTTAGCAAATTAAATTACGTTGGGAAGTCAAGATGCCTAGGGCAGGGCATGTGCCGAAAGTATTTAGCATCATATTGGTTATCAGAAAATCACTCCCAAAGAGCCATGTTACCCAGTTCACTAACTGGATCACGCTTTTTGTGTAATGATATAACATTAAGTAATACCAGCAGTGAACGGTAGTAAAACATTTTGTAACATTTTCATTTAACACCGAACCTCACCGCTACTAAATATCGATATTGAACGACCCACTTTCAGCATCGAGCAGAATTGAAAAATAACAGCAAACTAATTGGCACTCTCCTGGTTAAACCCTTTTCATTGGATTTTCGAGTTATCGACGCTAATTTAAATGGTCTGCTTGAACAACGCGGAGTTTCCTTGATTTTTCAGCCTTTTTGCGGGTAATAAACTGCCGTTAGTGTTTTCATAGGCCGGGGCTATAAGCTTCTTGGTAATTAAATTTCTTATTAGGTGCCCAAAACTTTGGTTAAAATTTTAGAGCGGATAAACGGGCGATTTAATTTTTACGACCTTCATCCAGTTTTCTTGTCTTATTTTGTTTTTGTAATCTTTAAAATTTCTAATCTAAGATTAATAATTATTATTCTTAGTTACATATTTTGTCGCTTATTATATTTATAACAACTACATTTCCCAAATTGTTAAGTATACGCAACTTTATAATCAGCTAAATGTGTAATATCGACAACGATTTCATGGCGCATGCCCCTTTTAATTACGTGAATTATTAAAAAACTATAGAGTAAATATATTTTTTCTAATGACTAAGTAACAGTTGTAGGTCTGTATTTCCTTAAATAGTTATTATAAAAATCAACCAAGCTATGAGTCCATTTTTCCTACACAATCACTACGTAAGTAAAAGTAGGTAGGTACCCACCTTTAATGTTTTTCATATTCCACATACCTACTTATGTATACGTCTTATAGTGTGGCAAAACTAAATTCACAAATAAATTATAAAAGCCTTATCAAGAAGTCGACGTCGGGAGTGAGATTGCGTGCAGAATGCTAGCGGGACTGAATTTATAAGATTTAGTCGGAAAATAAATTAACTGCGACGGAAAACTTTTCGGTAAATACGAGAAGGGAGTGGACATGGATCGTGGAATGAGTCAGAATGAATGTGGCATAATATGGTGTTTTTTTACATTACGATAATAGTATAAAGCTAGTCACTGCAGGGCACACGCTTCTCATAACCATGACGTAAAATAATAATACAGTTGCTATTAAAAATTCATAGTGTAAAAATGTAGAACACAATTTTTGCTTGATTTGTTAAAGCACAAAATATTTCATTTCTGTCTGTATTCTCCGATTATAGTTTTTCTATGCATGCCATTTACTCTTAATTATACTATGTATTTATGTTTTTTATTCAACAAACAAAAACTTGTACTTGCATTATCATTGTATATTAGGCTATTTAACTTCCGAATCACAGCTGGGTGCTTTCTCGACGGTAGGTACATTTTAAGAGAATTCTCTATGTATAAATTTTTCTTTTTTATTATTGTCAAGTAGGAGTGTAACTTGTTTGTAGAAAGTGTGATCTTTTGACTGAGACATATCCAAAAATGAAATTTCGTTATCCAAGCTAAAGTTGTCTCAGGGCCGATCCAAGTTTGTACGTCTTAATCGCCGACGGCTAGCTGATTACATTCAAACATTTCTTTGACCGTCACCTGAATGAATCGACTTTTGAACCTAGCCTAAACTTTGTGATTCAATGTTATTTTTACCCGAAATATTATTCAAAGGCTTTTTTCTCCTTTATTTATTAAAAAGTTTTGCAGTTTCATTTGTTTCATTAGATACACAATTTAATATTATCAAAGAAGTGTATGCCTGTTTTTAAATATAAACACTTGTGGAGCCATTTTTCGATCTAGACATTTTTTTTAACTGTGCGTTTATTGTAGTGACAACGTAAAACATTTGTTCAAAAAAATAAGCGCACTTTATAAACATAATCTTTAATTTTTATTTTAAAGACAACCTAAACAAGAATAATGAAGAACCACAAACCCAACCGCTAATTAACGAGAAATAAAGATCAATAGAGACTACATAAAATAAACCTTAAACATTACCTCTTGGCCTAAGATCTCCTTAAACCAGTGTCGTTTATGAAGCGTAACAAAGTCAACAGTAATATCGAAAATTAACAAAGCAAGCACGGGCCTTAAAAATTCTAAATCTGAATTTGCATTCCAGCTGTAACTGCTAAGTGCATGTTGGACTATTCATTCTTGATCCGTGCATCCGCGCTATCTTTTTGGCAGAGCTTGATCCACAGGAGGCTCTTTTAAATTGCATGCAGTTAGGCATTCATTACTTGCGGAATATTTGCATTTGGGTTTAGAGTAGAGCTGCAGTCGTCGTTAAGTTTTCCGGCCTAAATATTGGATCAATCGAATTGCAGTGGATAAGAATCAACAAAATAATATGAGAGATGGCATTTTCTATAAAGTTATTTGTAAACATTTGTATATTATAATATTTAACGTGTTGGGCCTAAAATTGGTAATGGTCATGATGATATTCCAGTTATGACACATTTCTGAACACAGAACACCCTATCAAAGTGTATAGTCTCATAGTAATACAATAAAATGGACCACAAGAATAAAATAATCTTAACAACGGCACCAAGTTAATCAATTTTAATCATAAGTACGTGGTGTGAATTTGCGATTTTCCGAATACGCCGGCTAGTTTAAAGTTCCAAGTTAATCAATTTTAATGATAGGTGCGTGATTGTCCGATAACGCCGGGTAGTTTTAAGTGGCGCGTCTCTATTGCCGAGTGCTCCTCTGGTGGCAGTTAAGCCTAACTAACAGTGGAAAAATAGTGCAGCTTCGTTGGGTTTCGGGACGTAATTACAAGGCGGAATTGCACAACTGAGATTTTTAGAGGAAATAAGTGGAAAACCTGCCAATTTTGCGGCTTTATATAAAAGCTTTATACAATAACTCAGTGTTAGAAGAAAAGGCGACGATGCTTGTTTATTTGTCGAATGGGGCAGAGCTTGCCTCTAGTGTCAGAGTTTATTAAAGTGTCCAGGGGTTCCTGAGGTGGCTTAACGACTGCTAATCGATAATAACCGGGACCGATGGCTTAGCATGCATTCTGAAGCACTAAGCGATGGTATACCGCACATAGCTAGTGAAAGTCGTTGAATTGCTCAAGGGCTCAGGTGCTGTAGTAAGACAAATTTAGTACTACCTAATTAACGATGTCATCTGCGATTGAATGGTTCGAATTTGGTTGACACGTATCAGTATTGATTTTATTTAATGCATGTCTACGAGTAACTTCGTACTATTAGTAGAATCATTAACCTAAGACCTGTCAAATTACATTTGTGTTACCCGATTTGGAAACGTTGTTGTACCTTATTACCTTTTTTTTTACCGATTGAGTGTCGTTTGGAATCATTCTATCTTGAACTTCAAAAAGCTACAAAGAAAGGGCAAACCAAAAAGTAGCTACTAATTAAATCACCTGCACTTCTAAAGGGTTAATTCAGTACTGCGCTAAAAGTAAACAAGTGCCGTGTAAGTAAACAGCTTCTGGTATGTAAATTTGCTCTAAAATTTGGGCAATAGGTGATTGCAGAGGGGTCATTCAAATTTAAATTTTCGTTCTCTTGTGTAAATCCCCGGGGTGAGGGTGAATACAGGCAAATAGGGGAGGGAACGCTAATAAAGTAAATTAAAGATTAATAATATATTGTCTCAATATAGGTCTATGGACCTGCGTATATGCAAATTGTGAAGGACCCCTTGAAATCATATACTGCTGATTTAGTATAAATTAATAAGAGGTCACAGTATTGCGATACTTTGCCAGATGTCAGGTACCTACCTAACATTTATTAACATTCACATGTCATTATTTATCATTAAAGGATTGTTTACCCCTAAAGGGCCGCATGAGCCAAATTCTTTAACGTTAATTTTGTTAACTCAAGATTCATTGTTAAGCACAGCTTATCTTGAATTGAATTGAAATGAATTGAATTAAATCGAGATTTACCCTTTAACAGACGTCGAACAAGATGTTATGGTATCACGTTCAAGAATGAAAATAATTATTAAGTAAAATATAAAAAAATAATAAACCATTTCTCAATTCTCCAAAGAAATTAATCCTTTTGGAAACATCCTGTTGTGTTCATTCTGCTTTACTCTTCGTAGTGAATTTTCTTAATTTATTTTAATTTCACGTTACTAATCTCTTTTAATCTTTTAAGAATTCAATTTAAACGATCAAAAGGATAGAGTCAAGTTATCGCGATTATTACACTTAGAAAAAGTCGAAACATTTGTTAAATTATCTAGGTATACTTACTTTAAAAAAGTGCAGTTTAAGAACACATTTATTCCATGTGGAAATGAATACCTTATCTTCTACGGGATAGAGTTCAGACTTGATTACAACATATTACAAAGGTGAGTCAGTTTTTTACGGTTGGTCGGGTTGACAGCGCAGACCACCGGTAGACACTGCACCTGTAGAATGTTCCTATCTCGTCGCAAGATTCAAAGCCGTCTGACACTTTTAACGAAAACCCCAAAAAAGCCGATGTTATTTTAATTGACGTCGGTTTCCCACCAAAAAGAACCCCAAAGTTATTTGGATGCTACCGGAATGGGAGTTATTTGAACTGCGCCCAGCAATTGTGGCATGCAAATAATTCACAGTGACAGTTTCAACGCCCCGACCTATCGGAGTATCCGACTGTTTTTATTTTGACGGTTAATCTACCCTTCTATTTTAATAGCTGTCAAATGATCGAGAGAGATAACTTTTACAGCATCGCATAAAAACAAAGTATAACTATTTTCCGTATTTACTATCCAAATAACTCGACGAGCCCCAGAATACTTCCGAAATTTCCGATAGTATCGAAACAATAATTCTATTTTATCGAGCAGAATTAATAACTAGATATATTACTTATTGCCGTATAAGTTAATACAACGCATAAAAGCGTATCGTTTCTATTACTATACGGATTTATTTTCGAGTTGGAGTAATCTCGTGGAGGTATTAAGAAAGTTATACGAATCTTTGGGGTAAGGGAAACTATTACTGATATTGCGTCCAAAACTTTTGACAAGGACAATATTTGTTTTCGTATGCGAAGTCATGTCAAAATAAAGTTTGTACCAGAAGTAGTATAATATATAGTTTGATATAAAAGATAATATTATTTTGTGTTGTCAATAGAGGCAGGCAGGTATCTACCGCATTAGTCAGGGTTTGCCAGGCCTACCAAGACATGCCTAACAACCGGGGCTATGCTCTCCACCGTACGGAGCAATGCATATCCGTACATAATTGCGACGAATCAGCACAAAATCGCATAAATTATCGCTCCATAAAATACATTGCAAATGACTATGACTATTTTAGACTCTTGGACTAGCTTTCTACACTACGTCCGGTTTGTTTGTCGCAACTTAGCCAGACGCTCTAGGGCGAACTTTTAATAGTTTTTCTTTATTCAATCAACATATTTTTGTGCTCGGACACTTTGCTAGTTTGCCAACAATTTGCTTTGGGACTTTTTTCTTCTACTAGTCGCTCTAACTCAGGACACTTCTAACAAATTTGATCTCGAGGGTGCTTTAAAAAGTTTTTTCCTCTCCTTGATCTTGGTCTAGACGGAATACTTTATTATAGACTTTAGTTATATTTAGAAACGATTTGTCGATTATCTCTTTTGCTGCAAATAATGTTTGCAGTTAAAAGGGCAAAGAAGAAGATAACTTGAACAGTGTCAAATTCGATTATCTTATTTTTAATAACTATTAGAATATTTCGAAAAGATAATCCATGCTTTCGGTGTTGTTAAAATTCCGGAACAAAACCATAATAAGCGGAACAGTCACGGTAATTTTCACCTCTAATTTACAGCGTTAAATATTTTCTACACGTCACTTTGAAATTATATTGTTAATATTAAAAACATTAATATTTGAAAATTAAATAGTAGGCATTGATAAAAATAAGGTATTTATCAATAAAAAATAAAAACAAATACACTACCAATTTAAAAAATCCAAATCTCCATCAGATACAAAGAGACAAATCACCAGGTGAACTAGTGCCACTGGAATCGAAAGAAGTAAAAATCAGCAAAGGATCGGTGCTGGTGTCCGTGACTGAAATACTCAATGAGTAATTTTGAGATTCCCCGAATGCTCGGGTACGGCAAAGAGCAAATGTCAGCCTCTAATAGCATTGCGAACATGATACGAACGCGAGTAATCGAACTTGTTGGTTGGTTGCAAAACGACATCGGGTTCTTGGACTATTTTCTTTTTCGCAGTGTGTGGCTATTCCGTTGTTAGAGTTTGTAATTGTTTCTCTAGGTAGCTGCGTTTTATTTTCGTATTTGGAACATTTTTTTTACTTTTCGTAAAATATCTAGCATGTGCCGTTCAAGGTTTAGCAAATTTGGTCCAAGACCCAATAAAATTATGAATAACCAGAATTTGGGAACTTTTAATCTTATCAAAATTTTACTTATTAAAACTAGGCCACTAAAATTTGTGAGTACCACTATTACCTACTTCTACCTATATAATATTATGAAACATAGTACATTACCACCATGCGCTACGTTTTATTAATATTTCTAAAAACAGACAAGAAAAAGGTATAGGAATGTCAATATTGATTACACGCAGCTTATTATAACGCAAGTTTCGAAACTAATACAAATTCTTTTCACACTAAAATTTCGCCTCTTAATTATATCCACAGACTAATGAGATTTTACAACTATTAGTTTCCTGTCAAATCTTAAAATTCTTTCTAAAAATTATAATATAGTGTCATGATGAATGCACCCTCGAACCATCTGTTTAACGCCGAGCAAATAGCGGAACAGATTGTCACGAAACTAACAAATTTTTGTAAGAAAAAACAAAGTTTGTAAGAAAAATGATTTATAATGTTATTTCGGATACATTTGGTGTTTATTTAGTTGGTCGGTGTCGGATTTCTGGGCTACTGACGGCACGGCGATGTTTGATTCTCAAATACATTAGCAATGTGGTTTCCTTATTGGATTGTTTGAGGTTGACATTCGCTGTTGAAGTCATTCCTTTTTAGAGATACCAACAACATAACAACATGGTATTATTATATCGTACTGCAAATTATGGAGACTCAAAATATTGCATTTTTTTTTCTTCTGTTGTGTTTATACATAAGCTTTTAAAACTGTTCCGGTTGTTAAGAAGTTTGTACGTTCTTTATTTTATTGAATTTTTGAAACAATTAACAAATTTGAAAAATAATTTTAACAGATGATTGTGATACGTAACATAATCAAGTTAAGATACTGACAAAAATGCTTTTGTGTATGAAATTGGTGGCAAAAAAGTAATGGGAATCCGATTCTCAATAACTTTAAACATATGCTAATAAAACACCGGCGTTTCAATCTATAGGAACAGGAAATCATTAGTAGAGTCAGCAAATAAATCTGACCATTTAAGAAAAAAGCGTGGGTTTTCATATATATCTACCGCCACATCGAATTTGCTTCTCATTGTTAGCGTTTTATGAATCATCTGCGTCTCATGTAAATTACGCAGATAAAATAAATTTCTGATCATACAACTGCAATTTGAATGATGTATAAAATAAATAACTATCTATTTACCATCTGGCTCCGAAAGAGCCTTCAAAACATTCAATACAATCTACATAACAAGAATCATACAATACAGAATTTCACAATCCGGTTTATTTAAAACGTATTTCGTAATAAATAAGTGGAGTCATTGTGTTGGCTTATGGAATTTTATTGGTATAATAATAGTATTTTCCATGCTTTATAGCTTATCTCTGTATGGCGTCCGCTACTGAGTGATCAAAATGACATTTAAAATATCGTAAACCGATGAATTTTTAAGTTATGCATTGGCGTAAATTCCGGATCGTAATCGTGAGCTACGGAAACAGTATCCGTGCAGTACATTTACAGTTCAAAGTGGCGTCTCTTTTAATGTACTATTTTTGTATTTACTTAATTTCCGGACCGAAGATGAAGATCGTTATTTTTTTGTACTGAATCCGAAGTGTTTCAAAATAGTTTTGGGGTTAAACAAGAACGTTTAAAAATGTCCTACGCTGATATAATTTCACAACCTGAGACTGCCGAGCGTTTGGCTTTTAAAGCTTTATGGAGGTAAAATTGAAAAGCCGTACTCTATCTGAATATATGGAACTATGTTAAGTGAAGTGGCTGGCTTTTTAACGGGTTAGATTTTGGGTGGTTTAACTCGCGGTTTGTATAGGCTTTTGAAATGCCAAATGTTTTAATTTATGTATCAAATACTTTAATTTAATTTAGAGTACAGTTTCAGTTATTTTCAGTGACAGGAATATGCCAGACTAGTGTCATGATTTTCATTATATTTCTGAACGATTTAATTTGTATCTGTATTATATTCAAAGTTTTAGTATTTTGTATGATAGCAACACCAACACTGGCTCGTGGTTGGCTGTCAAAAATCTACCAATGAGAGCATAACACGATTAACCAATGAGGGAAGGCCAACCGCTAGCGGGTGTGGAACTAAAGTTAAGAAAAGAAACGGTCCTTCTTGGCATTCGAATCGAGGTGCTTGGGAGAAAAGGTTGTGATGTAAAATAGTTAAGTAACGAATGTATTATATCTGGTGGATTAAAACAAATTATCAGAATTACGAGCAGTTTATTTTAAGTTTTAAAAACTCAGAAGTGGAAAAAAGTACCCAACGTGATAAAGGTATGTAAATACTACTATACATTATGCTTTATATACGTTAAAATAAAGATTGTGCCCATTTGCCACGCCTTCGACCGATTGAAATGAAAAAAAAAAATCTAACGGTAAAATATGATTAGGTACTTAATTAAACTGGACTAACATTTGGTCAGGCACTCCATGACAATGCTAATCTGGTACGTTGATGAAAAATGTTTGACCAGGGCTACTCTTTGGTAATATTTTTCATGCAGCGGTATGTATGTACCTATGCTTTAATATAACCAGTGAAACAGTTTTAATTGGATTGGCAGTTGGTCAGGCACTCCATGACACTATCAATCTGGTTACGTTACTGGAAAAATCTTGATCAGGGCTACTCTCTGATGATTTTTCTATGTAGTTTTGAACTGTTAATAAGATAGATATAGAGAATAAAATTGTGTGTGACTGTTGGACTATCACTTGGTCAGGGCAACTCCTTGACAGTGTTAGTCTGATAGGTGTGCTAAATTATTGCATGTACCATTTGATCAAGGCGACTCTTTGATAATGCCGTTCTGCAATTGGTGTTGGCACACGATCACATGGCTAGCTAAAAATGGATTTATATCGATAAAATATCGCAATTTTATGAAGTATCAGGGCGTGGCAAAAGGTTGAAGCTTGTCTATATTGCTGAAGCCAGCTTAGTCACATTGGAGATTACTAAGTCTGGATAAGGTATAACTTAATGTTTTGTCTATATTGCTGAAGCCAGCTTAGTCACACTGGAGATTACTAAGTCTGGATAAGGTATAACTTAATGTATTGTCTATATTGCTGAAGCCAGCTTAGTCACATTGGAGATTACTAAGTCTGGATAAGGTATAACTAATGTTATGTCTATATTGCTGAAGCCAGCTTAGTCACATTGGAGATTACTAAGTCTGGATAAGGTACAACTTAATGTTATGTCTATATTGCTGAAGCCAGCTTAGTCACATTTACTAAGTCTGGATAAGGTATAACTTAATGTTTTGTCTATATTGCTGAAGCCAGCTTAGTCACATTGGAGATTACTAAGTCTGGATAAGGTATAAATTATGTTATGGCTATATCGCTGAAGTCAACGTAGTCACATTGAAGATCACTAAGCCTAAATAAATTAGCATGTATCTATGCCCGATTTCACCCAGCGGAATATATTACTTATTCACTAATAATATTTACCAAATCTAGCAACCTAAATTTTATTAATTTTGAAAATGTAAACTTGCAACTAATGAACTTACTTTTATCCATTTGAGGCAATGGGGATGGACGATGAAGTCTCCACCGGTGACTCGGTGCGAAAGCGAACCAGAGCACGGTCTCGATCGGGATCGACAAGAAGGCGTCCTCGTAAGGCGCTAAAGAAGACTCCAATGTCGACGTGGGTGGTGGAAAAAATTCTGCCTACATTGCCGAACCAGACGCCTACATCAGAAAACACTACGTCCGACGCGACGTCGAGCCCGGCGCATGCAGCTTCGACGTCAACGGCGGAAGCGTCGAGTCTAGCGCATACTGCGATGACAGTTGGGACGACTGGCAAGCAAAACTATTAAAGGCTTTTCCAAATGAGCAAAATTATGGTCGGCTTTTGGAGGAGATGCTAGCGCGCACTACCCGTAGCAACGAAACATTACGCGAATACTTTTATGACAAGCTTACTTTATTAAATAGGTGTGACATAACAGGAAAAAGGGCAGTAGATTGTATTGTACATGGTATTTATGATAAATCTGTTAGGAACGGTGCGCAGGCATTAGACTGTAAAGAACCAGAAGATCTACTGATCTTCCTTAATTCACAGCGTCCCGTTGATCAAAATAATGTCAGGAAGCGAATAGATAATGCGCAAACTAATCGCCTTATTGCTCCCTTAAGTTCAAATCAAAGTGAAAGCTCCGCAACATGTTTTAATTGTCGCTCCAAGGGCCATACATACCACAAATGTCCTCGGCCCATTATTAAGTGTCAGAAATGTTATAGAGTAGGCCACGATTCAGCGGCGTGCAGGTCTAGTGCTTTGGCACCTCAACAAACTAATGACAGTAAATGTGTTACGGAGGAGCGAAAAACTCTATCAATATCTACTGCTAATAATGCTAATGACAAATTCTTTAAGAAGTGTACAGTTAATGGGGAAGATTTTGTTGCATACGTAGATTTCGGGAGCGAATGCACCTTAATGCGAGAAACTAACGCACGTGCGCTAGAATTAACTAAACACTCAAATAAACTCCCGGTCATTAAGGGCTTCGGAAACTCTGCTGTAGTGCCAATTTATAAGAGTTTTATAACGTTAAGAATTGATGATGTTGAGGCAAGTACAGAAGTACTGGTTGTTAATGACGAGTTCATGCATACCGCTCTATTGATTGGTCAGGACTTTACTGAACAACCATCTGTAACCGTTCTGAAAGATGCTAATAAACTCGTCTTCTACAAGAGTCCTCTTAGCGATATCTCTGACCAAGACAAGACCTTAAAACTATCGACTGTAGGCTCTACAGAACTGAAGACTATTGGCTTGGTTGAGATTTATACCGGAGACTCTTCCTTCTGTGGTGATATTTATGTAGAGGGTCACAGTTGTGCCGAACCCGGTAGAGAATATCGTTTGCATCAAGGTGCCTACCGTATCAATCAAGGTAGAGGTCACCTTGTAATTACAAATTTAGGCACAGATGAATTGGAATTGGCTTCAGATATGTTACTGGCCAGAGCTATTCCCTTTGCCGAGAAGGAGTTTCACCAGGTTAGCCGGATTGTTACGGATGTTTCTTCGTTAGAGCCTATAGAGCGATCTGACATAAAGGTCGGTAAGGACGTCAGCAGTGAAATTGTCGATAGGCTACACCATCTTATTCAATCCTATCGCGAATGTTTTGCAATGAACCTTAGTGAGTTAGGATGTGCTACCGGTATCGAGATGAACATTGACTTAACTGATAACAAACCAATCGTTTACCGACCGTATCGTCTCTCTTATTCTGAAAGAGAACAAGTCCGAGATATTATAGACGAATTGCTGCAGCATGACATAATTCAGGAGTCCAGTTCTGATTTTGCGAGCCCTATTCTTATGGTACGAAAGAAAACCGGTGAACAAAGGTTGTGCGTAGACTTTAGAGCGTTGAATAATAAGACTCAAAAAGACTGTTTTCCTCTCCCGTTAATTGACGATCAATTAAGCAATCTCAGCGGCAATCGTTTTTTTACGTCATTAGATCTTGCTTCTGGCTACTACCAGATTCCTATGGCTGAATCGAGCCGGCGCTTGACTGGATTCGTTACACCGGACGGCCACTACGAATTTAAAAGAATGCCGTTCGGTTTATCCAACGCGCCGGCTGTTTTTCAGAGATTTATAAATAAGATGCTTGGTACAAAACGCTTCGAATCGGCGCTAGCGTATTTAGATGATATTCTTATACCATCAGGAGATATAGAGCAAGGTTTTCATAGGTTGGAGGATGTACTGAAGCTCTTGCGTGAGAACGGACTTACATTAAAGCTCTCAAAGTGTCGATTTTTCGATAGTTCTATTAACTATCTTGGTTATGATATATCAGTTCAGGGGATAAGGCCTAGTGAGCAAAAAATCCTGGCGGTTAAAGAGTTCCCAATTCCAAGATCTGTCCATGAAGTCCGTCAATTTTTGGGGTTGGCAGGGTATTTTCGGAAATTTATCAGAAATTTTGGAGAAATTGCTAGGCCTCTTACTAACTTATTAAAAAAGGACACACCCTTTCAGTGGTCGGAAACAGAGTTTCAATCTTTTTCGTTATTAAAGGAAAAATTAGTAGAACGTCCAATTTTATCCTTATACAATCCAAAGCTTGAGTCTGAACTCCATACGGATGCTAGTGCGCTAGGCCTAGGAGGTATATTACTCCAATGGCAAGAAAACCCCCGTGTATTGAAGCCAGTCGCTTACTTTAGCAGGCAGACTACACCGGAAGAGCGTCACTTGCATTCTTATGAGCTTGAGACTCTAGCAATAGTATGTTCTCTAAAAAAATTTAGAGTTTACTTACTCGGACTCAACTTTAAGGTCGTTACGGACTGTCATGCCCTTAGGACTACACTCACTAAGCGCGATCTCGTGCCACGTATAGCAAGGTGGTGGCTTCTTATAAGCGAATTCACCTTTGAAATCGAATATAGGCCCGGTACACAGATGGCTCACGTTGACGCCCTAAGTCGCAATACTCGATTGAACCAGGTGATTGACAACTCAACTGTTACCATTTACAATATTGACACAGAGCATTGGCTTTTGACCCTACAAATGGCAGACCCCGACGTCTCCAGGATAGTAAAGGTTCTCAAACCTGAAAATGACGAAGAATCAAAAGACATTAAGAAAAACTACGTCATCCAAAATCATAAAGTTTATAGGAAAGTCGAGGACGGGTTACGTATGGTAGTTCCTCGTGACGCTCGATTCCAGGTTTGCCGAGCAAACCATGATGAAACGGGTCACCTAGGTATAACCAAAACATTGGAAAGGATTCAGACACTCTTCTGGTTCCCTAAAATGCGCAAATTTGTTAAGAAATATGTAGAATCTTGTATACCATGTGCCTATAATAAAGATAGTTCGGCGAAACACAAATCAGGTCACTTGCATCCAATCCAGAAAATAGACATCCCCTTTCACACCGTTCATATTGATCATCTTGGTCCATTTGTGAAAAGTAAAAGGGGTAATGCCTATATTCTGACGGTAGTCGACGGATTTACGAAATATCTCTTTGTAAAACCAGTGAAAGACACAAAGACTAAAAGCACTCTAAGGGTTCTTGAAAACATATTTTACGATTTCGGGCTCCCTTCACGAATAATATCAGATAGAGGAACTTCCTTCACATCAGGGGCTTTTAGAAAATTTTGTGAACTTCACGGCATTAAACATGTGTTGAATGCAGTCGCGTGTCCCAGAGCAAACGGTCAAGCAGAACGATTCAACCAGACAATCTTAAACGCATTAACAAAATACAATTCCGGTAAAAATGAAAACCACTGGGACACGTGTCTGGGCAAAATACAATGGGGCATTAATAATTCAATCAACTCTACTACCCAAAAAACGGCATCGGAAGCTATCTTCGGCTGTAGACTTCGCGACAGCTTGGCCAACAAACTCGATATTGGTACTGATGCATTACCTGGTAGTATACAAACTATACGGGGGGAGGTTAGTGCCAATATCGGAAAAAGTCAAGAAAAGCAAAAACGTTATCATGACGCTGGACGAGCTCCCGCTGCCGTATACAAAGAAGGTGACTTAATTAAAATTACCAGGAGCAATTTCTACAATAAAGGAAATAGTACTAAGCTGTTATCAAAATTCACAGGGCCTTACAGAATAGAAAAAGTTCTTGGTAATGACCGATACGTGATCAGAAATATTCCTGGTTTCAATAAAAAAAATAAGCAGTTTGAGACCGTGGTGGCAGCTGATCGAATAAGGCCTTGGATTAATGTAAACAAATTAGATTCTAACTCAGAAAAATCGAGTGAAAGTTCAGGCGACAGCGACGATGACACTCCTTTATCTGATTTGCTGCAACCAACCTCAAACAATTCATAAGTAGTTCCGAATGTCATGATTTAATAATATAATTAGATAGTTTATTATTGTACTTGTACTTAAGTTATGTTACGATGACCTGTGTAATTTATTAGTTAAGATTAAAATTCATATAGGTACCTAAATATAGTAATAATTTTACTTTCACGTTAGCATTATATAAGTATGAACCTTAAACTTTGTCTTCATTTAACTAATCTGTTACACGAATTAGACTTTGTGTGTGTTTGTGTGACGTGCATCAGGAGATTGCACTCAATCGGATGGCCGAATGTCATGATTTTCATTATATTTCTGAACGATTTAATTTGTATCTGTATTATATTCAAAGTTTTAGTATTTTGTATGATAGCAACACCAACACTGGCTCGTGGTTGGCTGTCAAAAATCTACCAATGAGAGCATAACACGATTAACCAATGAGGGAAGGCCAACCGCTAGCGGGTGTGGAACTAAAGTTAAGAAAAGAAACGGTCCTTCTTGGCATTCGAATCGAGGTGCTTGGGAGAAAAGGTTGTGATGTAAAATAGTTAAGTAACGAATGTATTATATCTGGTGGATTAAAACAAATTATCAGAATTACGAGCAGTTTATTTTAAGTTTTAAAACTAGTTTTTTATCAAACAAGAAATTATCCATAGTTGGTTCAAAATTATTATAACTTGGTAGGTACAATATAATAAGTTGTGAAATGAGTAGATAGTACCTAGTGAAAACCGCATTGCAATCGGTTTAATACCTAGGCTTTTAAAACAGCCACACTGAATTTTCAAAAATTGTATTTTCTTATTCCGAAGCTTGTGTAGAATTACTCCTTTTCATAGACTTTGGGCGCTATTGAACAGTAGATACCTCATATAAATGTAGATAAATGTTCATTCTTTTATTATTTAGGTATGTCTGCACTGTAAATCTATTACCAACAGCCACTGCTGGCTTTAGCCTTTCTCCACTTTCCAGACTATATGCTTAAATGTTTAATTCTCCATATCAATGGCCGGGCAATATTTCGCATTAGTCCGAAGGCATGCGACCGTTTTGCCAAATTGCCTCTCTATATGCGGAGCGAGCCGATTTTCATTAACCGAGGTTCTATCGTTTATAGAAGGCGACTGGCCTCAGTGATACAGTCGGCTTTTGGAGGAGAAATTGTCAGAAATATGAATTTGCTCTCTAGAAATGTATCCCTTTAAAGGCCAATTATTTGGGCGACTCAAAACGTATGGAAAACAATGTATTCACTGGGTATGTGCAATTATGCACGTGTGACGGACAAATAAAAATAATACGTGATAATATATACATTTAATTTAGTATTTCGCACAAATTCGTCTAATACTTATGGCCGACGGCACTACGATGGAGTATCCAAACAAAACATCCTACATTACATCATTGTCGGGTAAAAAAATAAATAAGCACCAACTCTACACTCTACAGCTGCAATATCTAGATGCAGACTACTTGGTGAATAACCGAAACGAACAAGTACCGATTGTTCAGACTCCTCTAGTCTTGTGTAGCTTACCAACCCCAACTCACCATGTATACCAAACTCACTAAACAGTAGTTCAAAATCTCGACTTACCACTAAAATATTCAGCCTGCAATTAGGAATGTCTGGTGAGATGACCGCCGGCCGCCAGAGAGCGTTTGACCCTTGCTGAAACTTGTAAACTGCGTTTAAGCAAATTCCTCTGCTCTTAACGGGGTGTGTATAAATGACGGTAAAGTTGCTAAACGGGTAATTCCTATGAATTGTCACAATTCTGAATATTAATTTTGCTATAACAGTGTCTGAGCTTCACGGCAAGTTAGGTTTATTGTTTTAGGAGAATGCTCAAGATATTAACAATGCGTTTTGAATGTAGACTAACATTATTTGGGTTGACTTTAAGCCATCATTTTGGAGCTTGGCGAAACGGCGACAAGGAAATATTTTGTGTCAACAAGCGTGTCTGTTTTAAAACCCACGATCTTTTAAATCTTTTGTTACGATTATTATGTTATTATTAGTTTTCACCCATGATAAGCATATGAATGGCCTAAAAAAACTGTATTGTAACACAACCCGTGCCAAATCAATCTAAAAAATGTCCTTTCAAAGTAATAAAAGACCCCAAAAAATCATAACAGAACTGGTTCAATTCGGTCCATTCCGTGCACATGAATAAGCTTCGAGTGCTTATGTCGCACCTTTCGTTACTAATTTCGCTGTTAACACAATATAGAGCCCTAAATCATGAATGAACATGAGGCGAGCATTAGCCGTTTAAATGGAAGGGGTGACATAAATGGCCGCCGAACTTCGTTAAAAGTATCGGACCCTCCGGATTAGGTATGTGTCCTCGTGCGTATGCTCTGTCGAGGAACGCAATTTGTTGCCAATTCAGATAATAAATGACGTAATATCGTTAACGAAAGGGATTTAAAATTGAAGCGTTATAATTATCCAAACGTGCTTTATGTAGTAGGTACGATCCTACTAACTGCCGGTTTCTGAAACGTAAGCCAGCTTTGACTACAGATTAATCATATTGCCATCCTTATCATTTGTTTAGTAACAGATAGAGACAACGATAGTTTTAAACTACTGTCAAAGCCAACAAACGTTCCAGAAACTGGGGGCTAGTTTGACTTCCAAGTATCACAAACTCCTAACCGATAGTCTTGAAGTCTGTTGAAGTCGTTAGTGAATTAGTCCAATGTCAAATCATTACCAATCGCGTTAATGCTCAGTATCACTGGAATTAGGGAACAAATTCACATAATAGTATGCGTTACGTAGTGTGGTATATCAATAAAAAAACCGAAGAATCCTATTACGATTAAAAAAGTAGTAAATCAGAGACGGTCGACTACACGACTGCGTTCGTGGTGTAATATACGTACTAGGAGAGCGTACTACAAACACCATAGAAATGTGGTTCTATAATTAGAAATTATCGTTGCTCTCAAACTTCCGGCATTGACTGACTCAACAAAATTATAAAAAATATCAATGATGGATTTATAGCACTGAAAGAAGGGCGTGCCTTCCGCGCTGGCCTCAATAAATATCCCAGTAGACCATATTAAAAAATATTGGTATTTTAACAGATGCCTCACACTCGACAGTATGTTAGTGCAAAAACAACACAAGGGTGACAAGACCACCAACAGCATTTATACCAGTAGAATCGTACTTAATCCTCTGTGTCGTGTATTATGATCGCTGGATTTTGGTGCCACATATAACTAATACTCTAATACTGAACATGTGGCGAAGATGAGTCGGCGGCGGCGTCAGGGACGTATCCGCATGTGTGGGGGTTTATTAGACTATTCTTTTTTGCGGGGCTTGAGTTTGATTGCGAGTAATCTGGTTTTACAAATTGTATATTATTCAAAGACTGTCGCTGGGATTTGTGTTGGGCCTCCCATCGATATGGATTGTACTATTACATGGTATAAGTTCTTCGTGTTTCCTTAACTGTTAATGAGACTACAATCATGCATATAGTTTTGTCACGACCTTTTTATTTTTATTTCGTACATACTCGTATAGTATCAATCTTAATTTATATGGCAGCAAACCAACGTGACAAAAATAATAGAAATTCAGATTTTAACATGGTAATTCTCTTTTTCTACCTAAATACGAGTATATTATAAAATCTGTACATTGATTTAGTTTCCGTAAGTTAGGAATATTTCGGCAACATAAAAATATTTTCTGTTGAGCTCAAAATTTATTGCTTCTGAATTATTTAGAGAATTTCCTAATGATTGCGACAATGCTTGCGTTTACACAATTTCTTGAATACATAAAACTGTTTACCATTCCAGACTTTTCCACATGTGACTATTTGTATATTCCCAAGCCCAACCTAGACTTTTACGTCTGCGTTTAATTTTGCATGGAACCGTGGCTTGAATGTTTTTGTTTACGCAGGACGACTATTTACTTTGATATTCACTAGGGAAGTTTTATTAAAAGCATTGTGCGATGAAAAAAGTAAACTTGGGCCTAGGTCCGGGAACTTTCTTATTGTTTGTTTCAAATGCAACGTTGTTTGTTGTACAATCCATTTAGGGGGGGTTGCCAGTGCGCTTTGTTCAAAAAGTATCTATGCCTCAACGATTTATTAAAAGTACCTAATTTAACAAAAGTTGCTAGGAAGTTAGATCATAATAAATCAATTGAAAAATCTGTGCCAAAAAGGAACTACACCACAAAAAAGCGACTTTATAAAAGGTGGCAAAAACAAGTATAAAACAAATCGGTATAGTTTACCAGAAAGTTTGAAGTGGATGTATAATTATTTATATAAAACATTAATAGGAACCAAACGATCAACGAGCCGGTACGAACGGTTCATCAAACAAACTTAGGCTAAAAACTAAAAAAGCGCTACGTTAGCGTCAAAACATTCCCGAAACGATTGTGGATAAATATTCGATTGCAAATAAATACTTTGTATTTGTATGTCATTTGTAAACGAAAAATAATTAATTTACATTCGCTGTACCCGAAAGCTTTTCGCGCGGATTTGTTTTCACCGATTCGCAGTCACTAATCTGCTTTGGAACTTAGTCCAAACATCAGACCGGTCCACTGAGTGTTTACCTTGTTTCCACGCCAAAATTGAATAAAACTTTTTGAAACTCCGAAAACTCACCGCCGCAACTGGAACAATCACAAAAAAACGAAGCTAGTATTGTTTGCACAAACCCCTTTGAACAAATTTATGCACCCTAGAGTACGCAGCATCATAAGTATAGGTTACATGCCCCATTTGAAAACTTCCTGTTGATTTTGAACATAAAAGATATAATCTACCGCACTGGTGTAAAATAACCGTATTTTTCTTTTGTGTTATGATTTTATGCGCACCCTTGTGTACGGGTTCGCTTTGGTTATTGTTCACTCCGTTTAAGTTTATATTATAGTTTGTGGTTACTTTAGATATTGTTTGTATAAGTTTGTTATCTATACTTACTATGTTTTATGTACATTTTTACTGGTTGTAGCCTAGTATTAATGATTGGTAGTGTTTTTACTGCGTATAGGTTCGTTACTATGTACAATTTTATTATTATTTGGGGAAAAGCACGAACGGGCAAAATTGCCACTAGCCTGTTATGGAAGGGTTAATAACTGTGACAGTCTTATTTTAGGATACTCACATTGAAGAATACTCATTTTTAAGAATAATAATTTAAGACCTTCGTTTGCTTGTAGTTCCAATGTTGCAGTCTGAAGTAAGCACTATTTGTACCGAAAGCATTCTTGCTGTAACCAAAGGCGTATTTGGAAAAATTCCAGTAATATTTTAGCCCTTTCGACTCGCGTAATTAACTGCGGTTACTGTGCGTTATAAACAAAGTTGCATAATATTTCATTGGACTTTATACTTCTTACGAAGATAATGGTTAATATTTTAGTTTAAAGCAAGACTGAGGCTACGCTTAATTTTAACTAGGCAACCGTACATTACCGTAGCACCCCAACTTAGTTTGAATGAATTTCACTCGTGAAAAATTCATGAAGATATGAGATCTTAATTTCAAAATACTGTATTATAATATATACCTACCTACCTAGTCTATCCTACCACTCGAAGAGAAAGCCGTAGAACTGTAGAGGAAAAATTAGCAAACAGCTGATGATGATGTTGGAATGGACTCGAATAAAAATAGAGAAAGAAATACAATGTGTGTAATACGCAGCTTTATAACCTTCAAGCGTATTTACTAGCGAATAATCAAGCAGATGAGCCCAGAAAATACGAGGACATTGAAATCTCTTCTAGTTTTAAACTACATAATCAAATATTGACGTACAAACAGAGCACAAATGTGCTCAAACGCATTTAGCCTACCACGTGCACTGTGAATATACAACAGCGCATTATGAGATTATTACGTGTGAAACACTCCCGGGGAGTTATGAGCGTCTTACGAGAGGAACGCTCGTAGCGTCTGTCTATCGACACTCCGCGTGTAAAGTGAGTGTGGAGAGTGCTTTATTTTCAAAGAAGGAAGTATTGTATTACATTACGTACTGGTGTTGTAAAAAAAAGTAAATGATTTTGCCTGTGTGTCCAATGTGGCTTGATGGCGTGTGTGTTAGTGAATGTAACATTGTAACAAGAATGTAGAAACATTGAAGTAAGCAAAATGAAATCATATAATATATTAAATATTCATTTGAGAGCGAATGATTTTTTTCGTATCTATATTATTATATTCTTTACATTTGATATAAAGTCGAGTTAGTTCCATCATTTATAAGTCAAGAACGGCTGGACCAATTTTCACGTTCTTGGCTTTGTTGCATTCGTCTCTGCTTCGAATAGCAAAATAATAATTGTTGAAACATGGGAAAAAATTACGAGAAAGATAAAAAAATATAATTCCTTGTTGACAGGACAAAGTCTGTCGGGGCAGCAATGTAACTGTTAAAAAAAAACAAATGTCATAAGTCCACTTCCACTCTTACCATACCCAAAACGGAACAGTGCGGTATAAGTAATTATTACACAATAACGTTCCCGGAATCGGTGTTCCGAGCGATGCTTCCTGTTCGCTCCTCGGGGAGTGCGTTCTGTACAAGTGGGTACGGTGCTTAATGTCGGAAGATAGTAATTATGAGAATGTGAATTATTAAACTTAAGAGGAAATGTGTAATATTGTAAGGAGTCGAGATGAAGTGTGGTTGTTTGCCAGTTAGTTGCTATAATATGAGCATGTTACTTAAACTTTCCTTTCGAACTAACTCTAACTCTTGTCTATACGAGTACGTCTTGATTACCCCCATAAACATTATCCGCGCGCTTCATCAGGAACTGATTATTGATCTACGATTATGTTGTAATCACTGTGTAATGTCGGGTGTGCAGTAAAATAAGTAAATACGTTTATTTATACTTATAATACTTAGAGGCAGACCTTTTAACTAATGCGACTTGTTATCACAATACTCACAACGAATGCTGTAATATTTATGAGGTAAGTATTTCAATTCTTGTGATATAAAATGAGGTTATATTTTCTTTTCTTACAGTCTAGCTAGAATAACCGTACTTAATTAATGGTAACAGCGAAACAGTTTTTTTTATCACAATATTATTTTAACCTTTTAAAATTATGTTACATTCTGTTCACTAATAAACGGTATATTTTTTAAAAGTAGATGATTACTACTCCCAACCACAACCGAAACCACTTATCACCTAGTAAGCTCTTCAGACCATATGTCAAACTTCCGGGAAAGAGAAACCATCCAGACACCACGGCGCTTTAAGCGGAACCACCACTTGAGTGTGCAAATCTGTACGCTGACCAAACTCAAATTGTCTCCATAAATATCCTATAACCACATCCATAGGTGACAGAAGTTCTTCATAAACGTGTTAGAGAAAAAAGCGCACTGATGGCCCTTATCACACTCTTGGGCCCTCAAAGTTTTTTCATAGACACGTGGTGCAAAGTCGGCTGTCGGCATCACGTGCTCTTGATAACTGAAAAAAAGCGCTGAAAGCTTTATCTCTGCTGCAAATTGAAATGCCACAAAAACTGTGAAAGGTCGATCGTAAACAGTTTTTGTGGGAGAGGAAATAAGCGATCCCTTTGAGTCGAGTGTGATTCTATTTTTTTGAATAGGAAAGTGATTTTGGAAGCACTACCTTTGATTTTGGTCAAGAAAAATACATCTACTTACGTATTTTGTAATTTTTTATAGTCTAAATGATTACTATTGGTAATGTGATTCTGATTTTCTTTTTCTAAGTGATTTAATTTTTTCAATGTTAATACACTGAAATATGTAAAATAATCCCCACTTTAATACGTAACACTAACCTCCAGTTTCTGAAACGTCAACCAACTTTGACTACAGATTAATTCTATTGCCATCCTTGTCATTTGTTTATTGTCAGATAGAGACAACGATAGTTTTAATCTACTGTCAAAGCCAACTAGCGTTCTAGAAACCGGGGGTAAGTGTTACAATGTGAGATTTCTCAGTAGAGGGAACATAACAAAATTATGCAACGAAACAAAGGGGATTGGTTGTGTACGAACTTGTAGTATGGGAGCCTGTGTTTAATTTAATAACGAGTCAACGTTATAATTTCAAATAATGTTACTTGTATTACAAAACGATAAAAGTCCAGCGTGACTATTATATAACAATTATTGTTATTTTAAGCATTAGAAATAGGTAACTTTAAATGTCTGTATTTCCAGATACGAATACATTTATAATCACTGCTTCGATATGTACTACTGGTTAACAATGACTAGGTAGGTAGTTGTTTTTACTTCTATCATCATCACCATCACCATTAGAACGATGACCCATTTTCGCAGCGGGATGAAACTTTTCTTCACCATTTGCGTTTATTATGTTGGCCTGATGTAGTTTGCTCCAACAAAATTATTGTGAAAACGTTTGACTGTAAACTAACACCGGGGTTCCCAAACTATTCAAAACTAACCCTTATTACGAAGTTCCATTAACTTGTACGCAACAGTAGGTACAATGTAACACACGGTAGGCAATGTTGAATTTGTGTCTCTCGCTGCGGGCATGTTGAATCTGTACGATGTTACCGACTTTTGATTGTTGGACAAAATATTAGGGGAAACTTCCGTCTGCAGTCCATCCAGATACAATATAATTTTGTCATACCTGGACGTTTCGGTCGAGTTACATTGACCGTGGTCACGAGGAGACGTATGTAGGTATGTCAAAAATTATATATTATTATTATGTTAATATTACTTTGTGCGCTAAAGTTTAATAACTACTATTTCAGTCCATCCGTCTACTATGTTTGAAGTTTGTTAGTGGAATTGGAAGTAAGTGCGAAGAAAAATAAATTGATAGGTGCGCAAGCACGAGTAAAAATAGTAGGTGTTTACCTGACCTACCTAATAACCTGCCTATTTATTGTTTAAACAGGACGGATTAGACGCAGTTCATGCGTCGTCATTTGTGGAGTAAACAACCAAATAAAGTGAAAATGAAATGGGTGAAGAAAAGGTTAAACTGACTGTTACTACTATTTTTTTGAGTTTTATGATACAAATTTGACTAAAGGTCAGAAAAAATTAAACTTTTTTTTGGCTGGCCATAACACTAACTTTCTTACTGACGTTAACCATCCCAACCCTAAGTATGTAATTCCTGTTGCCTGTTTGGTCCACCCAAAGGTTAGCTATAAATAGCTTTGAGCAATAAAACCGAAGGAACTGTATCATTAATACCATATACTTACAAAAACATTTCAGATATACTAAAATATACTGAGGAAGAGACCATATTCAACAAGAAACCCGGTAACGCTTGAAGACTGTGCAAACAAATGAACAATAGAAAAATACGATCTTCGAATCCCGTAACACACACCCAAATACATTTAAACAAAATGTCTTAAATTAATCGAAGCAAAAGAAGAATGGGTAGGTACCTACCTACAAAAAGACGGATACTGTCAAAAGATTAGTAAAAAATGGATGAAACCTCAAACGAAATGCTTCAGGCTTTCGCACGCCGTACTATACAATGTGTGGATATCTATCCTTAATCCTTATCTTCCTTTATCAGTGTCGTCACTAGTTACATTAATACCTACCCGGGGCGAAGCTGGTAAGTATCCGTGTATCTGCAAATAACGTTGAAGTATTTCATTATATTGGATCCTCGCCTCGGGCGGGGCCGTCTAATAAACAAGACAATATTCGAGTAGAGCCGTGTTTGTTCAGCCTCGAGATGCTTATTGTTGTATTAACCGGTTGGGATCATGGATTTTCTCGATACAGTCTCCAATGGATTTGTTAGCTTGCGAGTTTTAACTTTGGCAACTTTATTAACTGATGATATTATTATTAATTCCATCAGAGCCCCTGAATACCTGAATACCTGAATACCTGTATAGAAGTAAAGTAAAGAGTCACGATCAAAGAAGGTAGATCACCAGCCCGATGGTCGGATGACATCGCCAGGCACGCAGGGACTGGTGGGATCAGACTTGCACAGGACCGGAATAAGTGAGTGCATACGAGCTGAATAGATAGATACCTAGATAGATTGATAGATAAATAGAAGACACGAGATTGTCAAAGGCTTTCTAAAGTTACGATTTTAACCACTATAATACCTATGCTGTTATTAAACCATTTGTATTTTTTTTTAATTAGATAGTGCTAAATTTATTTACTGTATTATGAAATGTTTAGATTTTTTGATAACGTTACTCATTTTTCAATAATATGTACCTAAAAACGCGACGTTATTTTCCCATTGCCAAAGTGTTAAAGGCTTTAGAATTAGATTCATCTACAATGTTCATAATATTTAAACCGACTCAAACGCTATATTTTGAAGATTAGATTAATCTTAATGATACGTGTTTATTCGCATTAAAACAAGAATAAAAAGAGCCTCAATAAAGATGTTTGCCGCGGGGCTGCAATGGTCAATTAGGGTGGTTGTTAATGCATAAGCTGTAGCGGGAACAAGTAATATCGAAATTAGAAAGACAGAATACGCATTAAACATTATAACTTGAATCAGTTTTGCGTTATAATCAAAGTATGTAAATGCAATAATGTGCATTTATATCTCTATCTGTTTTAACATTTTTGCACCAATCACATTCAAGTATTTGAATGGATTAATAATTATGATAAACTTATCTGTGAGATGATTAAATAATGATTGAGGTATTAATTTTTGTTTTCAACATTCCCAAATATTGGGTGCATAATCTAAAAACACGTTTCAAATCGACAGTGTGCTCAAATCAAACTTTTCGGCGGTAGTATGATGAACGTATAATCAACGCGAATCGTTCACATCAAATATTCAATTTAAAATGTTACCTCTGCTTCTCTAACAGTGTTTTTAGTATAGTAGGTATAACGTCTGGAGTAACATTTATATGTGAAATCGCTACACGCTTTTCTCATCAACCAAAGCAGACCTTTACCAAATTTCAGATTCATTGCATGCGATACATAGCTATTAGGGCTCGTAATGTTTACAACAAATATAATTTTTATTTGCATTGTAACAGTGCATACCTACCTACTGTGTTGTTTTTTTAATACTTATGATTATGATCGTGACATGCGAGTCTCGACTTAAGAAGGCATGTTTTTTTAAGTAGTCGTAAGAAAAATTACGTAATTGTATATGAAATTTCAGTCAGTGACTCTGTACTTTACAAATTTTTAGACCAAAAATATACGTTTTATTAAATAGTACCTTTAGGTACCCATGGGTTTTATCTATCAGTCTTCATGATTTAAAAAACAATATTTTCAATAAATTGTATGTATTAAGTAGTACCTATGGTACTTACAGCAAACTATGAAAACGATATTGTTGTGTCAGCAAACAAATACTTACTAAATGAAGGAAGATGCTGAATTGCTGATATGAGTAAAAGACGCCACCTACTGGAACGTTTTTTTAATCTTGTATCCACAATCACAGAAATTACTTAGAAACGAAACCACACTTTTCCTATTTCTCACCTACGATGTAAAACTACGTTTTCATATCTCAGCACTCCCTCGTCGTCTCATATCGTATTCATTAGATTTCATTTGTCAGTGCCAGTTTCTTTGATGCATTATTCAAGGCATACGCAATTTGTTTACACTAGTCAACTAGTCATAGTCTGGACTATTTCTGACTAGTTCAGACGCAAATATATTGGTCCAATTACTCTTACGTTAGCGAGATGAACGGCGTAGTTTGTTGTTTTAATTATTTGGTTTATTTTGATGACGTTCTCTGTGTTTATTCTGAAGTTTCTGATATACGTTATATGATATAAGTTATTATGGATATACAATCCAATGGGTTATACAACTATTATGTATGGCGCAAGTTTTTGCCTTGATGGACAGGCCATAATTACGAGTATTATCCCTTTTTGTAATAGGTAAGTATTATAATGATAAAAACCAATTGTGTATTTTATTAAAGAAAAACACTTGTTGTGAGAGAAAATACTTAAAAAAAATGTTTCAGCTACAAAGACCGGGCCGGATAGATCTTTAGATGCAGTATCTTTAGATTACTTAGATCGTATTAGTATTAGTTATCTAAGTATGTTTAGTTTGAATTATGAATATTGAAATTTTTGATAGTAGATCATAATTTCATTATTATTATATTTATGTTCAATATAATAATAATGAAAGGTCACATATTTTGTAATTTGTTATTAAGCCTGAAGACGTTCACTGCTGAAAATAGGCCTCCCCCTTAGACCGCCACGCCGAACGACAATTTGCAACTTGCATCACCTGGTTGCCTGCGATCCTTTTGACTTCTAATTATTATATACATCAAATAAAGTCAAATATTATATTCGATTAAACATAATCAAATAAGCCCTTACCGTAAAAGTAAAGGGCTTGAAGAGGCAAGCCTAATATATAATAATAGTCTAAACGGCTTTATCATCAAACTGTTAACCCTGACTTCGAACAAAGGAAATCCGTTAAGATCCAAACTAGCTTTTTCATCACTATCTCATATTTCATCAGGGCTACATAGCTCGCCAAAGGCCTTTGAGAACAAAGGTTTAGTATACACGGTGGTTTCCGGTAGATTTTCAATCTCTGCTAGTTTTTAAGATGTTAAAAATTATCTTGCGTTTGACCTTATCATTTGATAATAAGCAGTGTTTATTGAACACGGTATAGAGTATAACGTGCTTATATAAACATCTTAACTTTCACAATGAAAACTGTGAAATTCTGGTCAGAAGCACAGTCGTAGGCAGAGCGTTGAAGTGAAGATACCACAGCAAAAATAGAGCCTAGCACTTACTCAAAGAAATACGAGTCATCACACGAAATAAAAAGTAAGGTTATAGGTAACCTAACCTAACCCTAAAAACATGTACGGTAATATCGTGTGTACCAAGTCAACGTAAACACAGGGTTACGTAGAAACTTCAATAATCATTGGCAAAATCCTTCAGGCGGACTTGTTCACCTTTTGTTTCGTCGAGATAGAGTCGAAGCCTATTTATGTAGCACAGCGTATTTGTTTAGGGAAATAAAGCGGGTATTTTCTGAGACAATGGGAGGCCAGTAAGGCTGATTTAACTCAAGGCGGGTTTTGATATAGACAAAACATTGGAGATGTTATATTTCTCTATGCTTTTCTTAGAATAAGCTCCTTTACTGTGATGATTAATAAGAAGGTACACGCCAATAAGTACATGCTCAGTCTATGATGGTGAGGCATGTAAATGGAAACTGAGTGTGAATCCTGGCGATTTATAAAGATCGTATGGATTTAAAAAAATATAATAGAACCTCAATCAAAGACGGTGACATCCTGATCGACTTATTCAGGAACGCGTATAACCATAAAACCGAAATGTAGAAGAAACCAGACGTAAATATATCGAAGCTCGTAAATGAATATGCCTATTCACATTACAGTGACGGTGACGAATATTCCACGGAATCTTGCGTTTACCGTCACATTTTAGGACCCCAGCCTGATTGGTGATAAAAATAAGCAAAGACAAACATGTTTACCAAACAAAAGTTTGTTGACACCGTTGGAAATAAAATATTCAGGGAAAGAGGTCGTATTATCTCACTTTTCTCGGATTCCTATAAATAGATCAAGTTAGTGCGTAATATTTTTCGTCCGCATTTTTAGTGGGCAATGCAAGGCTATTTATTGACACTGTGGGTAAATAATTATCATTCGAGTTAGAATAAAGTAACATCTCAACATCAAATCATTATTATGCAAGGATTGTTTCACCAATCACCACTAATAATTAAACCAAAGATAGTTAGTTACTATCTCCAGCGCACTATATTGACTATTACTTAGTTTATCTTAGGGCTCAAAGAGTTGGCCCTAACTCAAATATTTGTATAAGCAACAGCAGATCATGACCTTTGTCATGATACTAACTCGGTGACTAATTACAATTGGCAGAGCCAGGCGTAATCCTGAATCTAGTTCAAAGCTTGTGCCAAAACATAGTTGGTATTATTTGGCGTAACGCTTAATATATGAGGTAAGTAGTCAAAGAATTCCACCAAAGCATAATACCCGATGCTGTGCTACATGCCTTTGATATAATTCCTGAAATGTTGGACTGAAGAAGGCCATTTACATTTTAACTTTCATCCGAACTACATAATTTTCAATTTAGTCGATTGGTAGGTAAGTACGGTTTATAATTATGAAAACTGCAAACGAGTGATGTATCAAAGAAATTGTAAGAGAATGTAGGCATCAAATCCTTATAGTCTGGGATATTCAGGCTTTTCCGGAAAAGCTTTCGTCTGGGACTTTTCGAGATTTTTGCGGAAATTTAGAAACCGGGAAATGTACATTTTCAATAGGATAAAATAAACGAAGGTATAGGTTATTAAGACTTCTATTAGAGATGTGAAAAAATATAAGTATAACGGTATTATTAGAACGGTTTAGTTAGTAGTGGTAAGACGTAGTTGACTATATAGATATAGTGTTTCCATTACACTACCAGGCTCCGAAGATACCTGACACTAATTTTTCTAGTTTAAATTAATAACTCTCCACGATCCTGTTTCGGTGTTTTCAGTATATTTTTAAAACATTAACTTTTTTGGCGGAGCATTCATGAAATCATCCAATGCTCTTATTAGGTACTTTCTAAAAGAAATTAAATACGCCTTCTTCATTAAATTTAACACTTAACAAAGCAGTTTAATGTTTGATTTTGTAACAATATTTTAATAACGAACAACCAGTAAGAGCCGTGACGAACTACAATTTCCATTTTCCGGGAAATTGTATTTTATCGTAAAACAATTAAGCCCTGAACTTTGTTCCGGTCTTTAATCCCGGTCAATTATTATAAATACGAAATCCTATTGTAATAAAACTGGCCTGACCTATAATGAACAGCTGCCGCCGTAAACTATGTGCCAATTAACACAAAGTTAATATAAAGTAGGACTTATTGGAAATTGACATTTTGCCGGCCCGGTCAGTTTTGGTAAAGCTCGATACGTTTGATATTGTGAAATTGAATGATATAAAATCCTATATATTTAATTTTGGTATACTATAGGTCCTAAGTTGTTTTTAAGTATGTATTCTAAGTTAGTAATACTGTAACTCAGCTCAGTTTAAACTTTTGACTAGTTCAATATATTTTGCTGAAGCAGTAGCGTAAGGTGTAGGTACTTATTTGTAGATAAGCGGTGGTAGCCTAGTGGGCGAACGTCCGCCTTCGAAAACGGAGGTGGCGAGTTCAAATCCCAGTGCGGGCACGGATCAATGTGATTATTGTTAAACATACGTAATTACCACTCGCTTTTCGGTGATGAAAAACATCGTGAGGAAACCGACATGCCCGAGAGTTATTTCGGAGGTTAACCACCATCCCGGACTAGGCCCTCGTAGTGGATTATGGCCTAACCCTCCTCACAAAAGTGAGGGAGGCCTTTGCCCAGCAATGGGACAGTCACAGGCTGAATTATTATTAATATAGTACCCAGTTCGTAACGTTTAACTTGTGAACATTTAAGACCTAGTGGGTGCTGACTGCAAATTATAATATTATGTCATTAGTCCTGAAGGAACCCTTCAACGAAAATTTAATTTACAGCATTATTAGATTCCTTTATGGAAATGTCGCTGGGTCTAATGTGTCTTCATAAAACTAGAGAGTAACCTATGATAGTGTTAATATCCCGGGAAGCAAGACTTATTGGTCGTTTGCAGTTTCCAGAAAATAAATGGGATAGCCGCGCTGCGCCGCCATACCATGCCCACAGTGGATATGATGGTAGAAGGAAATGTGAAGATATTCTGCAAAACATTTGAATTCAGCCCGGTTATGCCGTGTTTTTCGTGTTACGCGTGTTACGCGTTTACACGTTTTTCGTGTTTCGTGGGACGCCATTGCTTGTTACATAGCTTGTGTCAATATGAATTTATGAAGTGGTTGTAGATAAAGTTCTTTTATTTATATGACTAGTGTAACTTTTTAGTGCATATGAGTAGAGCTTAATCAACTTGAGCTAAGGAAGCTCCATAATATCTCATATTGCGTATTGATGACTACAATAATTTATGATAGATAACGGTCTTTCTTCATCATTTCTTTCAATAAGTCTTACATTAGGTCCGCAATTAACTTTATTTACGAGTATAACGTGCTGCTAAATTAGATACTGATGTTAGTGTGTGTATGTATTAGTTTATCAAACTGTACAAAGATTATCTACCGTTTTAGTATTTACTGTGATATGAACGTAGTTGATCAGCAGTTACATTACACCCCGTTAGTGTTTCAAAATGAAACTATATTTTGTAATTTATTACCGTAACACCGTTTTGCCACTAAGTGGATTTTTTTATAAATCTGTGCTATAAAAGTGTTATCACCTAATCGATTATTTTTTTAACATTCCACAGAAAACTCTCATTAGTGTAGTTTAGATTTTCTTGTATGTAGGTACGTTGAATATAAGTCACACATCAAAACTTCTCCTTAATATAATAGTTGCTTGAATCGATATTAATAAAATCACTACTCACGTATACGAATGTATAACAAAAATAATATTAGAGGATTCGAACACAAAGTTACATAACTCCAAGTAACCAATGACCGGCCAACTCGCTTCAGCTCCATAATATAGAATAAGTTTTAATTAAAAGCCTCTCGTCTGCTCTCGAAGTTCGGACACAATTAGCGGGATTGGTCGCGGATCTCGCGGATCCGAGAACGATGCAGTGGAAGGTACTGTAAGAGTGTACTAAGTTCCTACACATAATTAACTTGGAATGTTGGACTGAAATGTTGAACTGGAATATCAGTTCATGGCTAAGATCGGAGACCTGAATAGTAAGATTGTACCCAGACATAGGATTGTAGTTATCACCACAACCGCAACTTTTAATTAGGTATAAATTTGTAATTTAAGTTCCAAGTTCCAAGAAATAAACAGTAAGTACAGTGAACAATAGTTAAAGCGTTCATGATGTTGCGTATTTGGGAAAACCTATTTGAATTCATCAAGTTATTTATGATACGCGTATACCGCTTTTCTTAGAAACAATTTATAAGTTATGACGAGGCTCTATATTATTCATCCTTAGGTATCAAAAATTGGCTAAAATTAAACCATTAATATTATAATACCAAAAATTGTACCGTCTTGTCCGTTTGTCTCCTAACCGACATTTCTTATTTGGTTATAGCACAAGCCTTTGCCTGGACACATCACATCTTTTCAATGCTTAGAATTACACAAAACCTAACAATTTTACAACACTTACAACTTTTAAAAGTAGTTTGATTTATCGAGTATCGGTTAAAAGAGTGAGGTATTATTTATTATACGTTTGAACAGAATAATATAACTTAGTCAGTAGACATGAAGCGGTGATGTGGACAAAAGTGTAAATAGAACAACTAGCTATTTGACTTGTGACATTATAAAGTAATGTTTGCAGAACACTATTCATTAGATTATTTACACAGAACTCTACGACTGTTCCGAACTGTCTACTGGGAACGCTAGAAATCCCCAGAACCAGTTGATTCCGCTCTTGTCTCGTCGACGAGTTAAAAGCACGTCTAAAAAGTTAGTACGTTCGATGAGAAATAATTATGTCAGTTCCAATTATTTTTTTGCTTTCAAATACTAATACTAGTTATACTAGTTTTTTACTGTAACATTATGTATTAAATCTTCTTTGTATAATTTCATAGACTAATAAATATTTTTATCAATGTTTGAGAAGTATAATATTATTTTTCCGTACTTAATTTGTTTCTTGGAATTTTTTTACCTATATTTAAGAAATTAACACTTATTAACACAAGATAATATAAAACATATTGTGAAAAAATTAGCTACAAGAATTTGGAAAATGAAAGGACGTGATAGTATGGGTTGAGATTGTTTTAATTAGTTGTTTGTATGAGAATGAATGTTTCTTTGATTATTTTGAATGATTTATTATGATTATTTTGCTTTTTCATGAACTTGATTCGGCATCGTTGGGTTTTATTTAAATGCTGAGTAAGAAAACTTTAGCCAAATCATTAAATATGAATGCATAAATTAAAAACTATATAAGTTATATCTCATTCATGACTACACTCAAATTATCAGACTTTTCAGACTATGTTTAAATTTTCCTAATTATCGGCATGTTAAGTTATGAATACACTGTGAATATTTAACAAAATTATTATACCAAGAAGTTGAGCTAACGGGGAGCGTGGCTTGTTAATATAATATTAATTAATTAAGCTGGCATGGGAGCTGCAGTAACACAGTGTACATATTTTCAGGCAGCACTGAAACTCTTAATCTTTGGCGAACAGGAAACAAATTAACTACCTAGCTAAAACGGGTCTAATTCGCGCACAAACAAATATCAAAATAATTTTGACATACCTCGACGTTTTTCCTTTACATACGATTGCATCGCTGATGCAAATCTTCGACGGAATTTCAGAGGGTTGATTCAACATTTTGTTAGTATACTGTTAGTGTATTTTGTTAGTAGTATCAGTTTTGGCTAGTAGGTAGCTCGCACAAAAATGTGCCCGATATCGTCTTACGTTGCATGACGCAACATAAAGAAGAAATGCATCAAAAATAATTTAATTGGTAATTCAAAAGTATTAAAGCCACAAAGAGCATAGTGAATCACTTTAATCCAGAATACAGCAATGTTTGCAAACTTGTACCGTACTTTCAATGCGAAAACTTGAGAACGCAGAAGAAACCTTCCACTGTAAAAGACGTACTTCCTACGAGTATGTGTGTGTGGCTTTACAAAACCACACGTGCCGAGTTAATATACTGTTTTGAACTGTGGCTAGGTACAATGTAACACGAGGCGTCAGATTCTGCCAACAACCCCTTTCGAGGCGTTTTGCCACTTTTACTGTCGTAACTTGTTCATACCCACAGTTTCGTTCGTGTAAAATATAAATAAATAAACAAAATTAATAGATGTAACTCTAGTCCCATTGTAGAGAAACTGAACCAAGTCACTATCGATGGTTGCCTTGGTGAAAATGGGGGATGAGCGAAACGCGAGGTTTTGCGTAAACTACTGTGCAACTTCTAATATCAGCTACCACTACCAATGGATTGTTAAAATACTGGCAGTATTGCTACGTTGTAAGCCAATGATTTTGCTTTGACATTAATTAAGATCTACCGTTGCAAGCTGCTTTTAATTTTAACCATTTGAAAATTCAGCCGCGTAAGTTTAAAATAACGTTTTACTATTCTAAATGTGTATGTTTTAAATTGAAAACAGTTATAAACTGAGTTTGAGGATACCTTAGAGTATAAAATTCAAAAAGCGCTATTGGGCGACTGGGACTGCGGTTCCAGTACCTCGTGGTCCCAGTCACCTGTCTCTCCAAAACTGTGACTGTGCAACTAATTTTAGCCGGTTGGCTAACAGGTTAAATTATTTATTGAGCTTTTACACTGTCGATATAATTCTACCTACAGATTGCCTACACTAAAAACAAGTTAATTAAAACACAGTGTGAAAATATTTGACAATTTGAAAATAAAAAAGAAATCATCTATACCTTATTATTTACTTACTTTACTAGGAAGATATTACCATTTATAGACTTAAATAATTTGCTTAGTTGCAACTGTCTATGCATTCTATACTGTACTATTTTTACCATGTCGTATTTTTGTACGCTTCCATCTTATGAATAGATTTTTAGTAATAAAATACCTCGTAGGTGTATCAAGGAGACAGGTTATATTTCTTGGTACCTACGAAGGTTTCTCGTAATCCAGCGCTTTAAGCTCTTCACACTAAGCCTTTAAGCAACCACTGAGCATCAGTTATTTGGCTTTTGGGAGAACTAATTGTTCGCTTTCAAGACGTCTGAATTCTGACATTCTTCAGCGGTTGGTGAGAAACATGAAGCTGCTAAGCGAACTTCACTCTAAATCTCACATGTTACATAAAATGTTGTTTTTGGAACAAACAGTACCTATACCTATTTTAGAGTGACGATGAGCTGACTCCATTGACTTCTAACGGAAAATGTTACAAACGATATAAGGCAAAGAATATTGATTTTAGACAGAAACAAAAACATAATACATAATATGGAAATTATTATGTTGTATTTTACTACTTATTTACTTTTTTTATATTATTACTTAGATTACTATTATTACTTAGAACTATTTATTATTTTTACTTTATAGACCAGCATTTGGCCTATTGGCAAGTGAAAATTTAACCGAAGGCAAAGTAGTATTGCCTAAAAGATGCCTAAATAAATCTATTTGATATGGCCTGTAACTTAAAAACTACGAGAACATGAACAAGCTGTATTGACTACATTTTTGGTCAAAGTAAATTTGTACTATTAGAAGTACAATGTTAACAAACTCCTCCGATAGCTGACCATCAGTGACCCATGACTATTACAAAACCTGTACAAGCCTATATTTTTCTTTGTTTACATTTCCACAGGCAATCATTACTAGGCTGGGAGTGCTAGTTAAGTCATTATCGGTCCGTTTACACGATGATTTGTATGATAAAAAATATTTTCTGTTTTTACATCTTCAATTGTCCGAGACCGATTATAGTTTCTGAGATTTTCCATACGATACCATGTTATGGACGAATTCCTACGTCTATTATGTTAAGTTTTATACGAGATTTTTTCTCTCTGAAATAACATTGAGTTGCATTATGTAAGTATAATGAATGAGGTCTGTAACGGAAGATAATATTGCATGAGAAATATCTTCAAAGATGGGAAAATGTTCTACTAGGTAGGCGTAGGTGCTAATAAAATTATTTTTCTTCATAGACTTGCGCTGTAATTAACTTTTTGCGGCATTTGAATGGTTTTTACTGAAATAATTAGAAATATACAGACCATGCGTACAAAATGAAATAATATAGAAAATGTACCTATATCAAAAATAATATAAATAAATCCGCCTTATCAGATTCCCTTCTCACATCGTGCCTTGCTCTGCGGTCACCCATCCTGTGGCACTGCGTAGCGTCTAACAAAGCCCCTCCAATGGAGCTAACGGCTCAGAAACTTGCCTTCGGGTACAACACCTCGTGCCTTGAACATTAAGACGCCTTCCAGAGAACCCTTGACTAATTAACTCATTTGATTGCGGTAGGAAAGGTATTTAATAACGAAATTCCAGACAGCGAGGCGTTGTCTGACGAACGTCTTGGCTAGGTTTTGTTATTGGACAAGTTAAGTATGCAGTATATAAATTTTTACTGGGTATAAAGATTAAAACTTACCGTTTCTCCTGATCTATACCTAATAATAATCAGCCACATTTCACTACTTATATTATGTTTTATGTGCAATAAAGTATTAAATGACGGCATGTTTGGCGTAGTAGCTGAGCAATCGAACTGCTGCGCTTGGTGTAGCGGGTTCGATTCCCGCCTGGAACAAATATTTGTTTCTGGTCTGGATGTGATGTACATGTGAAATAATATTATTATGTCTGTAAGCGGTACACACTATACAGGAGTAATCCTAGTGTGGAAAAAAGAGAAATAAAAGGCTAGAAAAAATAAAAAATATAATAAAAAACATAAAAGAATAATGTCATTTTTTCCTTTTTGATTGGTGAGAGGAATCTTTGTAGATGAGGATGGGACTTACTTGGGTATCTATACTCTTGATCGAAAATATTATGACAATTACATCGGTACCATAACCAATTATCATCATCATCATCATCAGCCAGAAGAAGTCCACCGTGGACATAGGCCTCATATTATAATGCAACAAAAAACAGTGTATCAAAGAACTATATAAAAATAATAATTATAATATAGAAAAAAGGTTACATTGAGAACCTTGACACTGGTTGAAGTTTATTAAAACAAGTTGAATTTAAATAATACTATCTAAATTCAGATTACTTTTAATAGACGAAAATAACTCGCCATATTATTGCCCTAAATTACTCAAGCGCGGCATGTCTTAAAATTATAAATACCTTCACACAAGCTTATTAAGATTATGCATAGAAGCGTGAAACTTAATCTAGCCACGTCATCGTATACACGTTATTAATACAGTTTTCATGTTGATGAGCTGCACCTTAACAGCGAGGGTGTCAAAATTTGTAGGTAACTACTAAATCCACTGTATTAGCTTAGTCACACTTCCGTAGCTTATATAAAATTACTTTAGTTTGTGCCTAAATCGTAAATTAAGTAGTCGTACAAATCAGATTTCCTAGATTGTAATCTTGCTTTTAGGTCGAACTAATTTAGGCAGCGCGTGTTAGAATAAACTAATAGTTTTTGTAAATTTTCCTATGCCATTCGATTTTATAAAGTAATCCCCAATCCCATATGCAACAAGCGTTAATTTTAGGCGTAAACGTGCCTATACCTCAACCGCTAAAGCGCAGACTTAACGAGCTAATCAAAATTGCATTAGACACATCCACACGCCATGTGACAGGATTCACAAGCGGTTCGTGCGCCCGCATTGATCTGTGTGTTAGACTGGAGTGAGGGAGTTCTAGAATTAAACTGTGTTGTTGTTTATTCGTTGTATGAGGTAGTACTAGCATCCAGTCAACGAAAAAGGTGTATAGAGGAAAACAGCTGCTTAAGCGCTTTCCTTGCGATACCATTGTATACCTTAGTTTTAGTAACACTGGTGTTTTAGATATTTAATAATCTCTCTAAGTAATGCTCTAATAAAATTCGTGCTGCAATTTATTGTAAGTCCAACACTTTCATTACTCTTGCCTCGTTTGCTCACCCTTTTGCAATCAAATCCAGATTCCAAGTCAGTTTTGCGTCATTGCATTTTAATTCTAACGGCAGAACGTCTAGACTACGGCTCTTTCCAACGCTACGCAATGTTTTAATGAAACTAGGAACTTATGAAAGTGGAGGGCACCATATATAATAATGCCAATTTGAATTGCATTGCCAATTTTAATGGCAGACAATGCTTATTTATGAAAGTGAATTATTTAGCGGTGCCATAAATAGGTACTTAGGTGACATACATTTCAGGGATAAACCCAATAAAACGAGTACCTACTGCGTTAATTAAGCGAGCCTACATAAAACAATCATCACGTGTTTTATCAATTTTGTTAAAATCAGTATAAAACATGTATGCATGAAAGAAATGCGTACAAGTGAACTGGCATATCATTAGGTACTTCACTTGTAGCGTCATGGCGTCTCCATTTTTTATAGGTTATCGAATGAAACGCTTGTGGATCTTATGAATACTGATCCACCCGAAGATTTAAGTTGTCACCGGATTGCAAATGAAGTGAGGTGATAATTTTCCCTCCGAGATCTTGCGTAATTATGACAAGCGTTAATTTTATCTAGGGTCGTGTTTCAGAGAGGTAAATTGGAGGTGTTGTGTTTTGGTTAATGAACACAGTGAATATGGTTTTACAAGTTAGTCAATAAATGTGACCACACTGAAAATCAAAGTTCGAAGTAAAAACATTGTCCTAAAATCTCGAAGACAACTTCGTTTGTCTACCTTCATCGACAACACATATTTTACTTCGATTTTTTATTGGGTCTTATATATTTCTATACTAAATCGTATCTTTTTAACTCCCTTTGAAACCCCCATGTGTCACTCAGCTCACGTCGTATCGGTACAACTATATAATATACGAATATGGAACATTCTGAACAAAGCTTCCGCCTCACGTCAGAGCGGTATTGCGAAGCTCATACAAGATCATCTGACGATGTCTTCAGGAACCTTAATGAATTCGTTTGAATTAATGATTCAAATACCTACACATGAGATTAACGTGTTACCTTACATAATATTACCTCTGGTAGATGGAGAGTCAATGGTGAATTAATCTTTGATGTTTTCATAAAATATTGTTGTGCCACTTTCAGTTATAATGCCATTAGTCTAAAACATACGAGTTGCGACTTATTGCAATTTCGAATATAAATAAAATTATTAAATTTCCATCAATGTTAAGGTTATGTTATTTTAGGTCCGTTTAACATTGAAATTTTCTTAAATAATTATTTTATCGTGTTTGTGCGTTACACATTTTTTTTCAATGATATACTATAATCAATTTCGACTATTTGCAAAGATATGTCAAGTCAATTTTGTAGGTACTTTAATTACTTAACAGTTTTAGCTACCAAGTTGTATGCAGCAACGCATATAGTAGCACTAACGAGACCATTTTTAAGTTATTCTATCATAAACTCCATCAGTAATAAAATCTCACATCAGTCCATGTCTATCCTCATGTTACCTTTACACGCTTCGTGAAGGGTATTAGTTAATGTTCTAATATTAACGCCAAGGTTTAACATTAATCGGAAATCTGTTGGTAGGTAATATGCAATAAAGATGTGTACTTTCTTGTTTGCTATTATGCCACCTCCGTAGGTATAAACTGCTCTTACGCATTGCTTTACTCTCTTTCTATCTCTGTTATACACATTTCCTCAAGTTACAACTGCTTCTAACATCTTAAGCTACGAAGCTATCGATCTCCATTAATTAACAATGAGCTCATGCAATTTGACCCCCATTTCGGAGACTTCCCTTCTTAGAAAAGGGTCAGTCGCAAACCTCTTGGGGGGAATAACCCTTTGCAAATTGCATGGTTAATTTATAGATACGTATATTATATTATTTACAAGTACCCTATATGTTAGTGAAATTTGAATCCTTTTCTGTATACCTTTAAGACTATATTAAAATGAGTAGGTACCTACAACAAACAAAACCTCAAAAATTTAAGAATAGCTCATTTAGTAGTTTCAGACGGTTATCACCATATTAAGTCTTCAGGTTATAACAAGGATTCTAGATAGGAAAAATATGCCAATTCTTTTCGAATATCGCGAAATCATTAGGAGGAAATCCATTGTGAACGAGACACCGTTAGGACCTTTGATCCTGGGATATAAAAGTATCTATGGATACGTAACAACAGGCCGGAAAACCTACTTAATGTTTGTTTTTACACAATAGAAAATATTATTATGCTTTAAAAAATGGTACCTAAGCTATTTAAAGGATTGTAATATTGAAGCAAGCGATCGACAATGCGCTACTTAGGTTAGCTTACTTACTTAGGTTAGCTTTTTGCGCTATTTCACTGTTAGCTTTGTTGGCTGGATTGAGTTTCAAGTTATAAAGTCTTGTTTAAAAATGCATTATACTCTATAGCCAGCGTATGTTGAGCAGAGGACATCTTCAGGCTGATGATGATGATGATGATGGTACTCTATCGTTGGGATACCGTAACGAAGTGACATACATAACGGTTCGCGTTTACTATAGAAGGAAAATATGAAAAAAAATATTTTTAGATTCTTCTGTTCTGATCATTCTGAACTGATCATTGTAATTAAATCTTTGTCCATTGCAGGTTCTAAAAAATGCCTGAATGTTAGTCCATTTACCATTATTTTGAAGTTCAGAAGAATAATCTCACGGCATTAAAAATTAAAGTTTTAAATTCCATCCGTTACTTTTACACAAACCAATCGAAATATAGCTGTAGCAAACCAATCGCGATATATTATGTACTTGCACAGTTTAATTACCATTTTCTCGAAATTGAACATGCCCCAGTGGCCTCAGGCACAATTGGAACAAGTTTTATTTTATCGTATACTTATTTAGCGGCGTACGTTTTCACCAAATTGTCATGTAAATTCAAAGTTTCAATCCCAGTGAGCAATAATTAATCCTCAATTACAACGCATTCTCGTGACAATTTAAGATCAGACAGTGATCGATCTTCATAGAAAGGCTTTCTGAATCAGGTATCGTACCAGAAAAAGATTTGGGCACAGCACTGGCACACGCTCTGTTTTACGTAAGATTACTATCGGCTAAAGAAAAATGTTATACTATTGTGAAAAAAATATTTCACAAACATCCTAGAAATAATTATGTCTATCAGTTTTCTCTGATCAAAATGTACAATACAGTATTTTGTTCGCCTTCAAATAAGTCACATTTTAATATAACAGGCCATCCGTATTTGTGTATATTTACAGAGAGTATCGCTCTTATCTTGACTCCATTTTTTTTAAAGTGGCGTATTACAGATTGTTTTAGTTTTGCTACTGCATTTGTTTGTATTGTGGCATGGTGTTTAATTATACGTTGGACTGATTTTGGCTCGGCTGTAATTCTGTTTTGTGCCTGTCCTATTGTCGTATTTTCAATAAGGTATTTCGAATTGGTCGTAAATAGGCTGGAAATTACGTGCTATTATCTCATTAAGTTCTCATCTCTTTGATCACAACCACTGGTTTCTGGTTAGTTGAGTTTGGGTTTCCATTGGATTGTTTCTTGAAGCTATGTAGCGCTGCTATATTGGTTTCCGGCAATCACGTTCATAAGCCTGATCCTAAGAGAAGGCACAATAGTTATACACGTAGGATTGGTCTGAACAGTTCACACTCGGTTGAAAACGTTCGACTTGTATAAAAGACTCCCGTGCAAGACTTTGTTTTGTATACAATCGGAGATAATATTAAGTGTAAATCTTACTAATATTAAACACGCGAAAGTTTGTTAGTATGGATGGATGGATGGATGGATGGATGGATGTTTGTTACTCTTTCACGTAATAACTACTGAATGGATTTTAATGAAACTTTACAATAATATAGCTTATACATCAGAATAACACATAGGCTACAATTTATACAGCTATTGTTTGAATTGTCTAAAATATGACGATAAGTGTCAAGTAAGTAGGATAAAATCTACCATCTGCGCGCTATTCATGCGTGCGCTGCCAAAACCGCTAGAGCTATACATATGTAATGTATGATGGAAATGTTTATCTTAAATAGTTCTACATAAAAGCCTACCACAGTATATATCTATATCTTATGTGTAAGCCATTATAGCCAAAATAGTGAACCATAAAAATGTGTGATTTTAATGTCATAGCGTTAGTTCTTTTCTACGTCACGCTAATAATTATTATAAGCTGCTCTAAATACTAATCTTGCGCAGACAAAGTCGCGGGCACCAACAGCTAGTACTAAAATATTGATCTACCCCTACTTTATAACGATCTAGATATCTTTAGATTTAGGGACCATATTATACTCAGCCTTACTTAGTAGGGAGGTAGGTACATAATATAGTATATTATTCAATTATGTTATGTATAAACATCTCACTGGTGTTATTACTATATATATCACTGTACATTTTCTGTCTTCAAATATTTCTTAAAATTTGTGCAAATGGAAATTAATTCAGCGTGCCTTGCTGACTTTGTAAATTTAGCTTCTTTCTAACTCTTCAAAGACTGTCTTAAATGAGATCGCCCTCGTTTCTACTGAACTTTGTATCAAAACAGAACTGTTTAACAAAATGGAACTTAAGCTCTGTGGTGCAGATAAAAAATCCAGCAGCCATTTTAATTTTCAATAGCCTGAAGGCGCAAACGGCAACGTCGTGATACAATGGTTTATACCTTTGAAAGTGGCGAGCTGGTCCAAGTCATGAAAAATGTGCTAGATTAGCAGCGTATATTTGTAAATTTTAACGTTGATATGTGTTAGTATACAATTCCTGCCTTTATCTTGGACTACTGTGGACGAAATTCTATTGACAAAGTTAAAAACAGCGTTACTACTGGAAGGTACACTTACCCTTAATTTTAAGTGGAAATGTTACAGCGAGTAAATAAATCTGAAAGAGAATAAAAAATGTAAAAATTGACAAAAAAATGGCATTGACGCTTCACGTCGATGGTTATAATGTTATATAATAAAAAAAAAAAAAAAAGTAACCCCCAAAATAAAACTAGCTATAAATTTGCCATCTGTGTGGCTTTCATGTGAATATATTCTAATAATATACACTCTAGAGTATGGAAATTCTACTTTAGATACTTTTTATGGAACTTCTAGTAACCAATCTATATAAAATGTACACAATAGTATTAATAACTGATAGCAGAATCATTAAAGCTTTAGAAACGTATTCCTGCACGCACAATACATGCAGATCTAATGTTTGAAATTAAATCCGCTTCCGCTTGTAACATAACCCAAGTTAGCGATTCAAAACGCAGCAAAACATTACGTTATCCAAAAACTCCAACTTTATTTTAACCTTTTTTATGCTTTCTTCCTTTATGTACTTAGCTACCCAACACCTGTTGGCTCGAGGGTATTGCTCTTTATTTTGTTAGGTTATAGCGGTAAATGGGGGGCTTGCGAAAATCAAAGCCGTGATTATTTTAGGGTTCCTTTGCCGTTGTCTTTTGTTGCTCGTCTGAGATCCGCCCTCTGTGAGATTAGGTGAACTGTTTTAAGTGATTGCCACATTTTTTTAGCAGGTAAATGGTAGTCTTCCATTCAATACCTCACCTTGCAAAATATTAACTGAGTGTATAAAGTTGAGCGTTTTTTCATAAATCCAACAAAATAGGACCCTAAATAGGCTGTAAATTTTGATATCGACTGCGGAACCGTTTCCTTTCTACAAATCGTACACTTTACGCTTGTTTTACTTACATTTTTTATTACTGTACATAATATTTTCGGCTTTATTTCATTTTTATGGATCCTTAAAATTCACCCTTTACGTTTGGATTATCCTAAATAAACATCATGCAGTGCAATTTTTTTTATCACAAT
The DNA here is from genome assembly GCA_905147375.1 of Hylaea fasciaria. Lineage (NCBI taxonomy): Eukaryota > Metazoa > Arthropoda > Insecta > Lepidoptera > Geometridae > Hylaea > Hylaea fasciaria. The sequence goes on along the minus strand of LR990202.1, from coordinate 7,725,613 downwards.
GTTTTATCACGTTCTATTTTTTGAAATCAGCTAGAATTAAAGATACATTTATCCGTATGGTATTTATGATAGGTACATTTTAAGGTTATAAAAACTTATCGAAAGTCTAATCAGTGATCAAGCTTAGCTTAGCCGATTTCAAATTATACGTTACTACTCAATTACAAAATAAGTAGGTAGGTAGATCTAGATACATAATCTATTTTTATCTTACACTTTACAACTTTCACATGTGTAAGCACTTTTTCATCCCCATCCCACGTGGCCCACGGTGATTTCTTAACATCCAACTACTAACTTGATTTGGAAAATGCGAGCCATACATCACCCTTAACGCCCACAATAAGATATTTACAGCATTTTAGAAGAACTTTTTACCGAAAACACTTAGGTACCTACTTATTTAGGAATACAATTCTATCCCCCAGTCAGATCACGTCGTCGGCCGAGGATGACTCTCATTGTTAATGATTTATATACCATTAACCTAAAAGCTTTGCGAGCGCCACAGAGAATAACTTACAAAATAGTACACATGGGGGTTAAATCGAGAATGAACTTATAATTATTTAATGTAGAGTTTTTGTTGATTTAAAAAGGCTGCAAAGGAAATACTGTTCGACTTCGGAGAAAAAATGAGCGAAATTTTAACGAAAAACCCTACTTCCTACTACCTAATATTATAAACGCGAAAGTTTGTAAGTATGGATGGATGGATAGATGGATGGATGGATGGATGTTTGTTACTCTTACACGTAAAAACTACTGAATGGATTTTAATGAAACTTTACAATAATATAGCTTATACATCAGAATAACACATAGGCTACAATTTATAAAGATATTGTGTGAATTGTCCAAAATATGACGATAAGTGTCAAGTACGTAGGCAAAATCTACCATTTGCGAGCTATTCTGGCGTGCGCTGCCAAACCCGCTACAGTTACACATATGTAATGTATGATGGAAATGTTTATCTTAAATAGTACTACAAAAAAGCCTGCCACAGTATATTATATCTATATCTTATGTGTAAGCCGTAATATTATAAATCGTAAAGTATTTTTGCAGTATCGGGGATGTCAACTGTGATCATTGATGACACACTAATATGCACGAACCTTTCAAATATCTATAGGTGTCTTATGTGTAACGCGGGCGAAACCGCGGGGCGCAGCTAGTGAAGAATAAATCAAAGGGCCAATTATTATTGTTTAGCCAAACTTTAATTTAACGAATCATTCAATGGTATGGATACGATTCAAATAATAAGGCGCTTAATGATAGTGGGTATATTTTTTTTCTAATTTTGTAGTTTGTCTCATGTACTTATAACTCATGTACAAGAAAACACTCGGATATTATGACGTGTGATAATAATTATGATGATCTACCATCACTCATTCAAAACAGTGCCACTAGGGATGTTGATCGGATCACTATGGGTGTTGATTGGTTAAGTATCATGTCATAAAGCACTTCAAAAATATAATGATGTTTTTAAAAATACTTAGTTAAATATATTCAAGACTTGTTTCTATAGAAAGCAAAAGTTTACTTGTCCCAAACGTTTCCCCCGACTCTGTTCAAATCATTAATAATTTAAATTAATTTTCGCATCATGTTACTTGCTAAACGTTCCTTATTCATTACGTTTCCTTAATTAACCAATCTGCTTACAAAGAAGCAATTAATTGCCATTTCCATTGTGGAAATTCGCTTTGGAGAATTTATGACCTCTTTCGGTAAATTTGAAATAGGAACTGTTAATTTATTTGACCGTCAGTGGCAACACTGTTCAAGAAATTGGCGATATTCGATTGTTTTAATAATTGTGTTTGTGATTTTGTGTTCGTTCACGTGGATTGGAATAACATCAAAGTATGATTCGCTTCGCAGCGTGTAATTTTGAGTTGAATCATATCCTTGTGATCAGTAAATTGTTATCACCTGCTTCGCTGTCATGGTTGATCCACCTTTGTTCTGGAAAAATAATTTCACAGTATGATTTGGTAAAGAGTTGCGATGAATTAATTACAGAAACATTAAAAGACGATGTACTGGTACTTAGTAGGTATAACTGATAGTAGTTTAGATTTCATATCTTTGACTATAAATATTGTTTTTGGTTGTTATTTGTGTTTGAAAAGGCTGGTAGATAGGTACATAAAATAATATATTGTTTACTAGCTCAGCGCCATGGTTTCACCCGCGTGAACAGGAATACTAAATTTTTTTGATATAAAAAGTATACGTGTTAATTCAGGGGCTAGCTACCTCCATATCAAATTTCATTAAAATTGGTCCAGCCAGACATTTAAGCGCGAAGAAGTAATAAACATACAAACATACTCACACACTTTTATCTTTATGGTATTAGTAGAAGCCGAAACATAATGCTATATATATAAGTTATGAAAGGATGGAAGAATACTTCTAATGCTAATTAATTTTCACCGAAAATTAAACTTGAAGCGCCTCTTAACTTAACCCGCTTTCGTGGAAAATTTATTCAAATAGGTAGGTAACAAAAACACTTTTAACTATTAACGTATTTTCACATTGTCCAATTTAATACTACAGTTATTTCGTAAACGAATTCTATCCTTTTGATCCGATCTCCAAGTCGCAATAAAATACAATTATTTCTTACCCAAAATAAGGTGGAAACAAAATGGTTTATCCAAGGTCCTTTGCCTCAGGCCACTTTTCCACCGAACACAGAAACTACGGTTGCATGCTTCGCGACCATTTATAAACAGTTGGGTGAGAACCCTTAATAGGCCGTCGACAGCTAAATGTCACCAAGCGTTTATTTGCTTACGTTTGCGGCACTATATTCACGTAACTTTATTGTTGAGTAGAGACAATACTTTTTGTTATTATTGGTATGTCCTTGAGTTATTTTTTGGCTGTCTATAGTATCTTTTTTGAGCTCAAATACTCAACACGAAGATAAGTGGATAAGACACGATACGAAATTTTGTATTGTTTATTTGAATAAATTCTGGATTGTATAGATATTTTTATAGATTACCACTTATAGGTTTCACTCCTATTATTCCAAAGGAACCGTTAATTTTTACGGGATAAAAGTGTCATATTATTTATTCCAGGACCTATTATTATATCTTGTATATACCATTCACACACACCCTCACCCTAACTTTCGCATTTATTTTTATTTAGGGCACCATTGTATAAAAATCACTTACTTTTATGTTTCTAAGACAAAACGGTAGACTAACGTAATACTCTGAATATTTATTTTCAATGTACATAATCTTACCTGGGTACAGACAAAACTAAAACATTTCAACTGTTTTTTTAGAAAACAATTTTGTATAAAGTTTTTGTACAAGTGGTAAACAACGATGTTCTTAAAAATTGATGCTGGGTCTAAAAAGAGCTTAACATTTAACAACTGTTTTTTTTAATGATAATGAAAATAAATATAAAAATGAAAAGTACGCAACAAAACCCAATGATATAGGTATATATATATATGTATGTATATATATATGGCTGTTTCTATCTTACAAAAATTTATTTGTACATCAGACGGTTTAAATCTAGCTAGGCACCTTCTACTTACACATACCTACACATATTATTATAACAAACTAGAAGCGCCTCGCGGTTTCACCCGCGTTAACTACTATCTCACGGGAATCGTTCATTTTTACGGGATTTAAAGTAGCCTTATGTCACCCGAGGATAGTGTAGCTTCCCAACAGTAAAATATTTTTTCAAATCGGTTCAGTAGTTTTGGAGCCTAAATTACGTGGTGACTTTTCAGAACTGCTATTTTTATCGGCATAGGTACTAGCCAAACCTCAATTCCACTTGCGTGTGAATTCAGTGCGTTTGTACTTCATATAAAAGTTACTTACTGCCCCTTCGGTACGCCAATTAAAGTGATCTACGGCCTTTGCCTCCATAAAGTATTTATAAACTACCTTCTCTTTAATAAAATTCTTCAAAGTGTTACCTATTATTAATGAAGTGAAAACAAACCTCGCTTAATCATTCACGCTATAACAGTTTTTTTAAATCACTTATTTTGTTTAAATAAGTCGTTAGAACGTTTGTGCGTGAAATATTTTTAGCAGATTTAATTTCTTTTTGAGCATTACATTTTATGTGCCATAACTAGGTTAAAATTTTGACTGTAAACGCGTTAATTAAGGAGTTTAGGTTTGAATTAAGAACTCAATTAGAGAGTGTTGTTTTTTTAATAAAGTTTTTATGCTAGGAGCAGCTAGCGTCCATTGTAATTTTGTCTCGTGTTTATGGTAAGGCTACACTACTCCTGTAGGCAGTAAAAAGAAAAGATTTACAGGAATGGAATTAATTCGGTACCAAATCTTTTTTAGGTTAGTCTAGGATATTGTTTGGGTAGCAACTACGTGGCGCTGACTGATTTCATTAAGACATTCCTATCCTTAAGCATCTTCAACTAGATATTAGGTTCATCTCCACTTAACACCAATTGGGTTCTTAGACGACATAAATTACTTTGGTAATTGCAGAACTAAATTTCGCTCGTAAAATCTATGCTGAAAAAAAAATCTCACCTTATCTAATAGCCCTATAAGTAACATAGGTAGTCAATAGTGACATGTAGGTCTAAGTCACCTCCCTAATGGTCCCTTATAAGAATAACACGCAATGAATGACGTCATTAAGAAGAGTAATTAAAAAAGCTCAAATTTTTATTTTCTTAGTGCAGCGTCGTAAATTCGTTTATATATCAAAGCGCATGTCCGACTTTAAATTAACTATAAGGACTTTTTAAATTTACAACTAGGCTTAAAGCTTCCTGTCGGTTACTTCGTTTTGATCATCACAGGGTTAGTGCAACACCGATGTTCAGTTAAAATTTTCAACTACGATGTTTGGTACAAGTCACAAGTGGCTCAGCTGGTTTATAGTAATTAGATTTAAATAGAATATTAATGGAACTGGAACTTCCGAGATTAATTTATCTAAGTTGAACAGATAGTAGTCACGGTATTAAAAATACGATATTTTTTGGGTATCGCGTTACCCGAGCGCTTCTCTGGGAAACGTAGGTATTTCATTTTCGAAGTTAGCATTAAGAGAAACCATTTAACAAAAAAAAAGGAACTGAGAAACAAAAAAATCTAAACCTTTTTTATACATCTTTACTAACGAAGTTCTGAAGCTTATGTAAGTATAATTTAGTAATTATTTGGAGTTGTTAAACCTTAATATAACTAAGTTCTTAAATGAATGTTACACGTAACTAATTTTTAGTTAGAATTTTTCTTCCAAATTCATATGGGACCAACTTCAAGGTAAGTATACTTTTTCCAATAAAAAAGAATTACCATAATTAGCCTACTCTGTAAAACCTAATGCGTAGTCATTTTTTCCACCATCGCAACTGAAGTTATTTGAAACGAGATATTAGCTTTTAGCTAAGCAAGTGTTTGACCAAAGTTTTACTTCGAAGGCGCTTGACTACTTTTTTCGCTTCAAAATGTACAATATCCCACCATAAGCTTATCAACTACACTGTGCCTTGTATTAACAAAACAAAATAAATGTCAATCACTTTTATTAGCGGATAAATAAAAACAGTAGCGGCACGCAACTCCGCAGCATGTGAAACTATAAATTAAATTCTTAAAAGGTTCCTGATAATTATCTTCATGCTCAACACTCCCTTGATTTATAACTTTCGTGCCTCGGTCAGCGGTTTTATTGAAGTAGTTTCTGTCTAATTAAAATATTTAACCGGTTTTTTTTAAGTTCGATCCGACTTAAGTTCTTTGCGCGCTTGAAACTTTTTACTTAATTGGCTACTTGCAGCAAATTGAATTGACTGAACAGTTTCTTTACTTTTTTTTAGATACATTGCATATTGCACTATAGCTATGTCATACGTGTCCACCGACGATGTACGGAATCATAGGTACATGCATAAAAAATACATTTGTACAGGGTCGAGAGTCAAACCTAGTATCGTTCGGTTACAAAGCGTTGCTTGGTCACTCAATAGAAAACTATAGAATTAAAAAAATCGTTGAGATCTAAAAACATCTGCCTCTGGAGCTACGATACGTATATTGTAATTGTTGGACCGAATGTGGAGCTGGAAAGTGGGACAAATAATATTTTATAAAACATATAATTTGGGCCGAATATGACAATGCGGGACGAAGGCAGATTTTTTCATGCAGAACGAACGTCCGTGGGACGAATGTGGCATAAATCTTGTAAACGTATTCAATTTGACATTTTGCTCATACCATTAACTTCAAATGAAGACAAAATTACCATTACCATTAGTATTCAAGGAAAGCATTGAGCGTGCAAAAGGAGTTACTACAGTAAGGGCGCTAGTTTTGGATAGTTCTGAACTGGAGGCATTGAGTTAACCGGAGACTATTAATTTTGTCAACTATTCGATAGGAGTGGTTTCGTGTGAAGTTCTGGATGTTCCGGTTAATTATGCGCGCAATCTTCGGAAACCAATAATGACGTAATTGGTCAAAGTTTGGGAGTTCACACGGATGATTAACAAGGCCACAGCTGGAGATTTTTATTAGGCATTTTGAAATCTTCAGACCTTTTAGGAAAAGTACCAGGTAAGTGACTACTGTTCCGTCTTTTGGATAGAATTGAACTCGTTGTTGTAATACTAAATGGAAATACAAAATAGAAAAAATAATAATGGTAAACACAAAGTAGATTACTTTTAACTTTGGATGGACAGATATACATTTATCTGTAGTATGGTCAATGGCGCACAAATAAAGCTAGTTCAAAATAAAAATAAAGACTTCATAATAATTGGTACCATTCATTTTTCCTTATGAGAATCCGTCTCTATTTGATTTTTCTAATAAATCCACTCGTTATCCCAAGCTACATCACTTTAGTAACGAAAACTTTGATATAACTAATATTATTATCAGTCGTGCCTTTGCCTTGTCTAACATAACATTGAAAAGACTCAAACAGACTTAAAATAGCTTTGTCAACAAATTAAACCCAGTTACTCCAGCACGGCTGTAAATTTTCAAATTCAACTACCCACCGACAAGCGGTTTACGTCTGCTAAATCAAGATTAAGTGAGACCATACGGGTCATACTTTCAAATATGTCAGGAATAAATCAATAATGTTTAAACTAGAAATTCGCTTCGACTAATTCTGGGTGACTTCAAAGTGACTTAAAAATAGAGTTGGGGTAAAGGGTTAGCTCGTGAACTTATAAAAACTAGAAGGTATGTTTTTTTTTTGATTTAGTTCTACGGTCATTACTAAGTGTCCCTCCTATATGAAGGGAATTAGGAATTAAGAAGGTATACCAGTGTGGTTCGCAAAAATATTTGTCTACCCACAATCACAAGTTTTGCGGCTTATCATCAACTTATGCGATGTCTGTCATTGATACCCACGATGTACACAAACGTAGGTACCTAAATAGAAACAATCAGATTCATTTGAGATTACACATCGACAGTTAAAAAAACCGTTGAAATATTTATGATACGGAAAAAAATTCAGCGGTTATAATATTTGTCAATAGGTGATTTGGATGAAAATATTACAATTTATTGCCAATTACTTTTTTCTTCAAATCGACACTGCAATAAAACTCAACAGTTCATTTCCAAACACATTTAAAAAGGCAGTTCAAAGTATAAAGTTATTACTCAAACAATGCATAAATAAATCGATTTCATAAATAACCCAGTCGCTTGGAACGAAAACCGGTATCATGTAATGGATCACTTAATTTCGATTACCCCGACGTTACGGTAGGAAACAATACGAACACCGGATATTACTCGTTTTAGCTTTTTGCTCCTTTTTCACCTCATTTTCGAAGCATACCGATCTTATACAAATAACACACCCAGCGTAACTTGACCTGCTAGGATTAAGAACTGCTGTACTAAATAACCTTTCGTTTTGTATTCAACCAGAGGGGAATGGACCTTTTTAAGTTGGTCCGGTTTGTTTGATGAAGAATGCCCCTCACAGGCCGTCGAAGCGTATCGTCCAAACTTGAGCCCATTATTTTAATGGCCAATCAATATATTGCTTGTAGTTAAACAACATATTTCACGATGCCAACGGAGAATGTATTAATTAAGTTTGTTTCAATGTTTACTTTGTAAATTGTTTGAGTTTTGCCGTTATTAAGACAGTGTTTGCGGTGTCCCAATTTCGGGTAACGTTTGTTGTCCCGACTTGGCTCTTGTTATTATAGTCTCACCGTATAGTATTTTGGTTGTATTCCCAAAGTGCAACAAGTCAGCAAACTTATACCAATAATTTAAACGTATTTACCTTGTTTTGGCTGTGTTTATATTAAAATATTATATATTTTATATATACAAGCACTTTTTTATTACTTGCCCACTAATAGATAATCATAGAAACGTTAGTCATAATGTAAAAATATAAAGAATAACTTCCTAGAACGAATTTAAAAGTTGTTATAATTCCGGTAACCTTCCGCATTAAAAAAAAACAATTCTCTAATAACACAAATGGACTGTCTCATTCAGCTGTCCCATTAACATTATTATTATATCCCCTCTTAACAGTCGCCTACGACAAACTGTGAGAGACATTTTAATATATTAGTGAAGTGATGTTTATCTGTGTAATCACAAAGGAATACGGTAGATACAAGCAAGAAAATATTATACCTAATGTTATTAGTAGTAAGTGTGAACGTGTATGAATTTTCAGAGTCCAAACTTATTGGACTATCAGCTGCAAAAATCATGCTCGCAGTATTCTGTAATGTTATATGCAGTCAAAAACTAAAAGAGAGTTTTTAATTCATCCCAATACTGTGTTATATTTAACGAGAATGATGTCTTTATTTTTATTAAGTAAACACACACTACAAACTCGTAGTACAGTATTTTTTATGCACCTATTAAAAAGGAGGATGACGCGAAACTGCCAATATCTAAAACATGATTAGGTCGATGTCCTTGTCATTTTAGTCAGTCAAATAGAGACAACAATAGATAGTTGACAGAATCGGGCGCTACGTTTTTGAAATCCATATTCAAAATGATGAACTAAAAATATTTATACTTACTTATACGTTTTGACAACAATAGACCAAAGTTAATAAACGTTCCAGAAATCCTCACCATATTGTTATATTTGACTACATTTTATGGCATTTAATATTTCCATTATTCTAAACACAATGTGTTTTCATCAAGCTTGATATTTTATATTAATTTCGTTACGTTTTGAAGCAGTAATTAGTGACTAGTTCTTTACTGTTTTTATTCACTAAAGAGGGAAATTTGTTGCACACGACTTGATACTGATACAACCATACTCATGCACAATACATACGCCGCTGTCACGTCTTTGCTTTACTTTCATGATTCTTTGGCTGTACGTCGTGTCGTGTAGTCTTACTTTTTTAGGTTCATTTGCGACATTTTTCTCCCTATACTCGTACATCAAAAGAAACATTTTCTTTGAGAACGCCCGAAACTATTGATGTTGTTGAATACCGGTGTACATCAAATTATTTGTCTTGTTTTGTCAAACATGATTTTCATTATAATTACCTTTTAAGTAACTACTGTATCATTACTTTTACTTTTGATACCTTTTTGTGTTTTTCGTTTAACTGTTATACTTAAATTTTTGCAGTGACTCATGAATTTTGTATTTTTTAACACACATCTGTTAAAGGGAACCAAAACCAACACTACTTAAATCACATTTAATTATTTGGTAAAGCTTTTCTTTATTCCAGTAGAGCTCTCTTTTGAGCGTAATTTTTTTTTCATACCACTGCAAGGGTACCTTCGCAGTAACATACTCGTAAGTATGAAAAAAAAAACATTCAACCAGACATTGGTCTGGTGAAAATAAAAATCCCTAAAACAATTACGTAAGATGCTATCACACATCCCTGACCACAAATGCAATGAGAAGACTAGTGCTCGAAAATTCATCCGAAAGAAATCCCTATTGTGAGCTTTATTTGGTCTAAAATAGAGTGAAATAAAACAAACGTTTGTATATTGAGTTCGCAATGTCCAGTGCGTGCAAGAAAAAAAGTAAGAATACCATGTCTGACCATATCCGACGGCCATTATTCTGTCTCCCTCTATATCCGTTTCCGGCTGTCGCGAAACAAAATACTGCAGACAAAACGTGGGTAGGTTCTGTGCAGTTACCCGGATTTCGTTTTTGTCTTTGATTGACGGGATGTTTTCTGAATTGGGAGAAAAGATTTTATGGGAGAAAAAAACACTACGGGGACACTTTGAATAAGCTATAAATAATTCAGAGATTGATTAGCACACTATGACTCATCTTACTTACAAAATCAACTTTATAATACATAATTCTATCTACTTTGTTAACATGATGAAATATTATTTAATTTACTGGTTATGTGACGGGCTTGTCACCAGATTTTGGAAATAGTAATTAAAGAGAAAAATAACGACTAAGCAAGCATAACTGATTTAAAAAATGTTTACTGTGAAGTGACTTAATAACTTTCACCAGCCAATCTCTCTCAACTAAAGTTTCTACGAGAAATAGAAACTCGAGCTCAAAAAGTCTGTAATTGCCGCATAAAACAGTCCTCACCCTTTTAATCATATCAAAGAAGCAATCTTCCGGCCGGATGGTCTACGAACTGCGAACTTACATCTTAATTCAAATCCATTCGCAATTTTGAACTTTATAACCAAATTTTAAGATCACAGTTTGATTGTCGTTATGGGTTACGTTATCGGACAGCAATTTCGAAACTTCCAGGAATAAAGATGATCTATCGTGTTACAGAATACGTTTTTCATTCGTGAAAATGTAATTCGGTAGTTCAGCGCTTTGTATTAGTGTTACTTTCCCTTTAATCTTGCCTTTGGCTTATGTTACCTCGACTATTTAAATTGTTGATGTTAGATGCCTTACATTACATGGAATCGAACAACTAAATTGGTATAAAATATATTTTCATCACTGTATTTTGGGACACTATTACAAACTGTTACAAATGGAACAGCACAGTGAGAATTTGAATTTAAAGAAATGAAACAGACTCGTAATAAGTACAGGTCATTTACAGTTATGTATACTTAGATGTTCCAAGATCACGTGAAGCTGAAATACAGTTTCCATATTGCACCATAAATCAAATTAAACACAGAACGGACAACTTATAACTTCCCTATAAAGTTATTCATTCAACACGTTTTATACTTCGGAAGCACGTCAGGCTATAAATATCAACTTGCCTCCTGTTTGTTTCCACCTCTTAGGCCTCGTAAAATTAATGCCTTTATATTAATATTTATTAATATTATGTATGTCTAGTCGTAAGGCTGATGTAAGTGAACTTTACGATGCAATAGCGACCGTATAATGTAGGTATTGTAATGAATTTCTATTGGATATGCTTAGCATCATCACAGTTGATGCTTTTTCCTACTCACTTGTGCCGAAAGTGTGAGAGACGACGATAGTGGAGGCTTTTATTACTGAGTTATGAGAAGTATTAACATGGTACGTGATTATTTTGCTATGATTAATCGTGTTGTAAGTAAGGAGTTTGAGTATCTTCTATAGAATTTTGATGCCAAGATAAAGCAATTAGTTGCAATCGAAAATATGATACAGGCGACATTATTATTGAATGAAAAAAATATATAATATTCTGTGTTACGTTGTGGATGGTACTTTTTTACTCGTATTTCTTTGGACTCGTATAATAATGGAAGAAAGATGGTATAAAAACAATTCCACGTTACAAAAAATCGGGAACTTAATACAAAATAATATAGGGCATTCACATACAATGCAAGAAAAACAGCAATTACAAAGTCAAATTTATGACGAAGCAACGCGTAGGAATTATTTTTAACGTATCAATAAAAGGGGACGCTAAAAAAGTTTTTTTTTCCTGAAACTGGCGAAGAACAACATTGATATCCATAACTCAACAACGAGGAGGAAAATGTACTAAACAAAAATATAAGCCTGTGTTTGCGAATCGACTGCCAAGTTTATTTTTCAAAGTCCATATTCATTGACGAGGCAAACTTTATTACGCTAAACGGGGATCTTTAGACGCGAAATGTAAACACTACAGCGGAGGGCGCATGCAAAAATAAACAAATCATTATTAGTATCGAAAATTTCTGAATCTTTTAGAACTTCATCGCAATAACAACGACCATCTTACCGCCTCTTCATCACTTTAATCAACTTCAAACACGTTTATTGCGACAAAGAAACATGTTATATTTATTGGCGGGTGGGCACATACTTCCGCGAATTTCGTATAAATCGCACGCATAAACGTTCTGTTACATCCCTACTTTAGTATAGACAAAGTGCATAGTTGGCACCTTATTGCCAAGTAGTAGGTAACCATTGTATTAGAATAAGTCAGTCTTCCCATTATCGTCGAGCAAGATACTCGTCTTTTTTGCATCCATAAAATTAATTAGTGTTTTTTCTATTTCCTTTTTTAAAAACCTATTACCCATTCTCCGTATAACATTGGTGGCAGCGTAAAGGGATCTCGACAGGTCCCCGGCATACAAACCCTCCGAAAGTGAGAAAATATACCAAAATTAATCTTTCGCCGAATTCTGAAGAAGTTTGTTTGAAGCTCGTCCTCTGAAGCTCTGTTCCTGTTGAAGCTCTGTTCCTGTTGAAATTCTCTCTCTGAAGCTCTTTCTCTGAAGATCTCCCTCTGAAGCTCTCCCTCTGAAGCCCTGTTCCCGTTGAAGCCGTACCCTGGAAAATCAAGAAGATACCACTGCGCCTACTTGCATCTTCCACTGTATCCTGGATGCCCTGAAAAGACATCACTGAAATCATCGCCGTATCCTGCTCGGAAGACCTGAAAATCGTATTGCTGTGTCGCTGAATCCTGTAAGAAAATTATCACACTGCTTCCAGCCCCTGAATCTGAAGCAGAATCATGAAGTCCACTCTGTTCCTGCTATTCCTGTAAGTTAATTCCAGTTTTGAACCGTGTTACAGTGACAAGACCACGTAAAAAATTATTGACCTTGCAGTGATCACTAGTATAGAACTATTCCAACACTTAATTAATTATATTTAGTTCAAATAGCCGACCTATTTTTAAGTCATCTTCATTTTGTGCCTAGTACCTAAGTTACCGTGTGCATACCGCTCCCGCCTACGCGCAAGCTGCGCTTCTGCGAATTACGATAAGAGCGCGTTGCACCTGAGACTGAGCCTGGTTCGTGACCAATTTAATTGTATGCGTTATAACCTTGAATATCTCTCATATATAGGTCACGGATATTGCTGCTACATTTAATTCAATTTCATGTCAAAAACTAAAGAAGTAAAAGACGAAACAGCACAAGTAAAAATGTCGGAAATAGACCTTAACGTTCTTATTAAATTTATTGGAACTTTTGATGGCTCTCGAGATAAATTAAACCCTTTTTTGAACAATTGTCGTAATGCCATCAACCTTGCGTCTACCACGCAGACAGACATTCTTCTCAAATACATTTTGAGTCGCCTAGAAGGTAAAGCCGAAACGGCATGTGCTATTAAAGAATTCAGTAAATGGTCGCAATTAGAGGAATTTTTGAAAACGCAATTTGGAGATACGAAACACTATGCCTACCTACTTTCAGACCTGCAGGATTGTAAACAAGGTCGCAGTGAGTGTGTTAGTCACTATGCGCTGAGGGTTGAATTTTGCTTAGCCAAACTATTGACTGAAATAAATATTTCTATTCCCACAAAAAAGAAAGACGAACTCGCTGGTCGCATAGCCGCGATGCAAGATCTAGCGCTAAATGTTTTCATAATAGGACTCCACCCACAGTTGTCAACAGTTATCAGATGCAGAAGTCCTAGCAGCCTGAACGAAGCCATCAACCTTGCCACGTCGGAAGAGAAAATTTTAGGAATGACACAAAAGAGTTATCCGAGTATATCTCCATCCAACGGAAATCAAATTGAGCGGCTTAAACAAAATTCAAACACCTTCTTTTCTAGACCACAGTATCAAGTTCAAGGTCAGTCAAGACCTTCTAGCTCCAACGCGCCGGTTTGCAGATACTGTAAAAATATAGGACACACTATAGAGAATTGTCGTAAACGAGAACATAATAACAGGAAGTATGGTAACCCGCGTAACCAACAAGAAATGAATCGCCAATCATCCAATAACTACCCAAGACGGAATCAACCGATTCACGCTATTAATTCGACAGAAGACCAAAGTTTCGATGAATCTGAAAACCGTAATTTAAACGGGCAGGCCTTCCCGCCCAGTATCGTGCGGGAAAACTAATTAATAAAATCGATACAAAACGAAATCCACTGAACTCCACTGTTTCCTCGCCCTTTTACAAACAAGGTAACCAACCCCGAAGCTATAGCGAAGTTACAAAATTCACGGGTCTCAAGTATTCCAATCAATTGGGAAAACAAAACAACGACATTACTAAATCCACTGTATCCACTGTATCCTCTGTATCCGCTGTGTCCTCTGTGTCCCCTGTATCCACTGTATCCTCTGTATCCGCTGTGTCCTCTGTATCCCCTGTATCCACTGTATCCTCTGTATCCCCTGTATCCACTGTATCCTCTGTATCCCCTGTATCCTCTGTATCCTCTGTATCTCCTGCATCCACTGTATCCTCTGTGTCCTCTGTATCCCCTGTATCCTCTGTATCTCCTGCATCCTCTGTATCCCCTGTATCTCCTATATCCACTGTATCCTCCGTATCCTCTGTATCCCCTGTATCCTCTGTATCCCCTGTATCCTCTGTATCCACTGTATCCTCTGTGCCCTCTGTATCCACTGTATCCACTATATCCTCTGTGTCCTCTATGTCCGCTGTGCCCCCTGTATCCGCTGTGCCCACTGCATCTTCTGTATCCGCCGCGCCCCCTGTATCCGCTGTGTCCTCTGCATCCACCGTATCCACTGTTCCAAGAATTTCTAAGCCTTCCACTAAATCGACTACTGCAACAAAAAATACTACTAAAATCGTTCCAAAATCCATTGCTAAATCCTGTGCGTCGTGTTCATCACCTGAAACAAAAGAAAATATATTAAGAATGTATAATGTAACAACTAATCCAACGAAAAAGTACTTACCTTTTGTAGAAGTCGAAACTTCAGTATCCTCAAAACCATTGAGGCTCCTAGTCGATAGTGGTGCATCCATAAGCCTCGTGAAAATAGGTTGCATTGAAAACATGCCTGAAATCACAAAACACATTGTAAGTTTCAGTGGCATAGGAACTACAAACAAACCTTTACACTCATTGGGACACATTTCTATGAAATTTGACTCATTAGATTACTATTTCCACGTTATCCCCGATATTGACTTCCCATATGATGGTATAATCGGAAATGATTTCTTATCCATAGCCAATTGTAAGATTAACTATCCAGAAGGTACACTGACGGTTGATAAAATCAAGCTCACCTTGAAGTTCACTGAACCTATCTACATCATTCCTCCTCGGACTGAAACCGTAATTGAATGTTCCGTATTAAATCCTGAAACAAAAGAAGGTCTTATTCTTGACGAAAATCCAATCGAATCTCTTCTGATTGCTAACTGTATTGTCAAAGTAAAACAAAACTCCAGAGTGAACATTTCTGTCGTGAACACTTCTGAGTCCACTCTTTATGTCAATTCGAATCTAAAGTTCAAAATCACTCCCTTAGACAAGAGTGATAATTTCGAAATCTTTCACACAAACCATTTCGATGACATCCAAAATAACCAAATTCTGAACCGAACAGAAGAAGTAATAAAACTTTTACGAGTTTCTCATCTGAACTCTGAAGAAACAGATTCTTTATACGACCTTTGCTGCACTTATTCAGATATTTTCCATCTCCCGGAAGACAAACTTACGTTCACTGACGCCATGCAACATGAAATTACAACCTCTTCTTCTATCCCAATAAATACAAAATCGTATCGATTCCCAGATGTACATAAGCAGGAAGTACAATGTCAGATCAATAAAATGCTTGACGAAGGCATTATCAAGCCCTCAACATCACCATGGTCATCCCCAATATGGGTAGTCCCAAAAAAGACCGACGCGTCTGGCCAACGTAAGTGGCGTGTAGTAATAGACTATCGCAGGCTCAACGATATAACCATTGGAGACTCGTACCCAATTCCTAACATATCGGAAATTTTAGACCAACTCGGAAAATGCAAATACTTTAGTACACTCGACCTTGCTTCCGGTTTTCACCAAATAAAAATGTCAGAACAAGATGCTCCCAAAACTGCATTTTCTGTCCCCCAGGGACACTTTGAATTCACCCGCATGCCCTTTGGGCTTAAGAACGCCCCTGCAACTTTTCAGAGACTAATGAACTCTGCTCTATCAGGCCTTCAAGGTATACAATGCTTTGTATATCTTGATGACATTGTAATCTATTCCTATGACCTTGAAAAGCACATGAATAATCTTTCCAATGTGTTTGACCGACTCCGCCATTTTAATCTAAAATTACAACCGGACAAGTGCGAATTTCTTCGCAAAGAAGTGTCTTACCTTGGGCATATCATCACCGATCAAGGTGTGAAACCGAACCCAGAAAAAACAAAGGCCGTTAAAGATTTCCCTGTTCCAAAATGTCCAAAAGATATAAAATCTTTCATGGGACTAGTTTCATATTATCGACGTTTTATACCAAATCTTTCCAAAATCGCTAAGCCACTCACTCACCTCCTTCAGAAAGAAGTCCCATTCCATTGGCAGAACGAACAACAATTAGCATTTGAAAATCTCAAAAAGTCCCTTATTTCAGCTCCTATATTGGCCTACCCTGATTTTACGAAACCCTTTATCTTAACATGTGATGCATCAAATTATGCTATCTCCGCTATTCTATCCCAAGGAACAATAGGAAGTGACCGTCCTGTCGCTTATGCATCCAGAACCTTAAACAAAGCCGAATCTAATTACAGTGTAACGGAAAAGGAATGTCTAGCCATTATTTTCGGGACAAAAACTTTTAGACCATACCTTTACGGTCGCCGATTCAAAATCGTAACTGACCACAAACCTCTTAGATGGTTGTTTAATTGCAAAGAACCAGGTTCTAAGCTTGTTAGATGGAGACTCAAACTAGAAGAGTTTGACTATGATGTAGAATATAAAAAGGGGAAAATTAATAGTAATGCTGACGCATTATCTCGCTACCCAGTCAACTCATTAGTACAAGGGGACGACGATCCCCAACCTCAACCTTCGACTTCAAGAATATCAGACAACCCTAATCCAAGTCAACAATCAGAGCTTCCTCAAGAAATACTCGATGATTTAAACGACTTAGGCGCTTTAGACATTAGTCCTTTAAACGAACAGAATATTGATTTCTCTCCTTTGCACCCTCCTACTCCACCTGATTTACCCACTGATTCTAATAAACCCACTGAAAGTATTCTCCCTGATTCCAATAACGAATACTCTGACTTTTTGAAATCTTTTTCTAACAAAGATGAAACTTATAACACTTATATCAAAGAACACAATGAAAGCTTATTTAAAAGTAATGCCAAAACTATTCTTATACCTGTATCTATTGACCTTGACGAATCGAACCCTTACCTTCAAGTTCTTATCTCCGAAACAAGCGACTCAATCCTCGACAGTGAACGCGAACTTTATTCATTCAAAAAATTAGACGTAAAGGGCAAGACCTACTATCTCTTATTTACAAAAGTATACTATTTCGAAACCTGTTCTTACCCAGATATTTTCAAAACTCTTAAATCCGTTAGAGACGATGTCATACTTACCGGTAGCATAAATGAAATTGCCGTATCCGATTTCAAGAACCCATTTGAACAAAACTCGTTTGTTAAAATATATGGAATGCTGGTGTATCTATTTAACAATACGAATATAACAGTGAATATACACCACAATACAATAATTTACCCTGTTCCCTCTGAAGTCACAAAGATTCTGAAGGAAAACCATGACATTCCAATAGCAGGTCACTTGGGCTCTAACAGAATGTACGACAGAATCAAAGAACGCTACTACTGGAAAAACATGCGGTCTGAAATAGAAGACTATGTAAAAAATTGCAAACTATGCCAGTCAAATAAAGCTTTGCGTAATGTCAATAAATCACCAATGCAAATAACAACCACATCTACTAGTCCATTCGAAAGAATCAGCCTTGACATAGTCGGCCCTCTCCCTGAGGCTGGAATCCCTAAGTTAAAATATATACTTACTCTCCAGGACGACCTATCGAAATTCTCTATTGCCTATCCTATTTCAAATGCTACTGCAGAAGAATCCTGTGAATGCCTGGTTCACTTTATTTCACTTTTCGGTATTCCTAAATCGATACTCACAGATCAAGGCACCAACTTCACAGCCGACCTCTTCAAAAAAACTTGTGAGTTCCTGAAAATAAAACAAATCTGGTCCTCCCCTTACCATCCTCAGACACAAGGTGCTTTAGAAAGAAGTCACTCAACCCTGAAAGAATACTTGAAATCATATGTTGACGAAAATCAAAACAACTGGCACAAATTCGTATATACTGCTATGCTCACATATAATAGTACTGTCCACACGACAACCCGTTTTACTCCATACGAACTGGTTTTCGGACATAAACCGTATATCCCCGACTCTATCTTCGATTTACGCAGTGACATAACCTATCCCGAATATATAAAAATGCTTCATCACCGTCTCAAAATGTCACGTGAAAAGGCTTTAGAAAATATTCATGCTTCTAAGGAAAGATCTAAAACTTATTATGACAAGCATTCTCGCCCAATACAGTATAAAGCTGGTGACTTTGTATACTTGAAAAATCACGTACGGCTACGTAAAGCTCTTTCACCGCTATGGAAAGGCCCTTATAAAATCATTAAAGTCCATGGTAACAATACCTTATCCCTTTTAATAAACAGACGACATGTCAGACATCATTTCGATGAGGTAAAACCTGCTCATGAAAATCAATAAAAAATATAATAACTTATCCTACTTCACTAGGTTCCTACAAGTTTGTTTTGTTTTACTATCTCATTATTATTTACAAAATTTACAACTTTTTACAATTTTAAAGCTACTCGTTTACAAAATAAGGCTATTTTACTAATAAATAATAACACCATATATATTTCTTTTCTAATGTCTACATTAAAATTAATTGTTATTACAGGAGCGCCGTCGTTCATTGTAATTCCATCCTGGCAACTGAAAACAAACAATATGTGGAATATATAACTAAGAGTCCTGGAATACTATTTGACCCTGTTGGCACTCTAAAGCTCATTAATGATCGATTCGACGTTGTTATCCCAGTAGATGTATCAGCTTATAAACACCACATTGAAAACATTCACGAGGTATTTAATAAAATCAGATTTAGATGTCGTGAAAATGACCTAGATATTGCAAAGTGTCAAAATATGCTACAACCTTTAGACTCACTATTTAAAGATATCTTGCGAGATTTTGGTTCTATCTCACACATAGTCTCTAACAGTATCTCCAAGCGATCAGCGTGGTTTGGCGGTATAGGAGTCGTATTTAAACATATATTTGGTACACTGGACGAAGATGATGCTAAGAACTATGATGATGCTATTCAATCTATGTTTAATAATGACAGAGTTTTAAGTGAATCTGTAAAGAAAAGTGTGATTGCTTCTCAATCGGCTATTGCCAATATAAATAACTCTTTGTATGAAATTAATATTAATGAGGCGAAACTAAACGACGCTATTGAAAAAATGTCCTTGACAATTAATAACGTTTCTGATGTAATTCAAGCTAATAGTTTTAACATAAATCTTAACTATGTTTTGAACATATTGCAATCAAATTTATTGACTCTTTCATTCAAAATCGAGGACATACTGAATTCCATACTATTTCTCAAAAGTAATACCCTGCATCCGTCTATTTTGACGCCGTACCAATTATATAAAGATATTGTTAATAATCTTAAGCTAGTTCCTAAGCATAGAGATTTTCCTATAAACCTAGATTTAAGTAACATTCATATTCTGATGAATATGGCTGATTTAGTATGTTACTATGTAGATGATAAGTTCATATTCGTGGTAAAACTACCTTTAGTAAGCGCCTTAGAATATAATTTGTATAAAAATATACCTTTGCCAACTCCTCACGTTTCTGAGAATCCTAATTCGTTTATTATGATTATACCTTCCGAAGAATATTTGGCGTTAAGCAAAGATAAATCTTCATATACTTATGTTAAAAATCTGAATTCTTGTAAAGATATCCTTAAGAAAACTTACTTATGTGAAATAAATGATGTCTATTCAGTAGCTGGTAATCCATCTTGTGAAACGGAAATTGTTACTAAAGCTATAACTTCGTTGCCGGAAAATTGTAAATTCAAATTTATCCATGGTCTTGTGAACATTTGGCATCGATTAAATAACGACAAATGGATATTTGTTCAATCCAAACCGGCCAAGCTTTCTATAGAATGTGAAAATAAGAAATTATTCGAAATTGTAATATCCGGTACTGGCGTACTTAGTATTCCTTTACAATGTATAGCTTATCATAAAAACACAAGAATCGTTAGGAAAATGACACCAAGAATTGAAATACCGAATGTATCCTCAGATTATAATATTATAAATGACAACTGCTGTAATCTTAGTCGTGCTAGAAAATTGATATTGCCGTTTTCCAAAATTAGTAACATAAACCTTGACAAACTTAAGACATTCAAAACAGAATCAGATGAAATTGTCAATGAATTGAACACACTAATAACTTCAAGTAGTAACTGGAATAACCATGTAACTTTTCCTATTTTAACTGTTTTAACATTATTTTTGTGCTTTATTTTAATTATAATAAAATTGTGCAAAAAGGACAAGTATCCGAGGAAGTTATTCTCAAATCGCAACAAAGTCGAAATTAGTAAAGAATCTGAATTAGAATTAGAATCTGTCGGGCCTCGCTTACGCATTGAGTAACTATTTTTAAAACAAAAACTTACTTTTTCTGTAAGTTTCTTCTTATCGTGGGAGATGTTACATCCCTACTTTAGTATAGACAAAGTGCATAGTTGGCACCTTATTGCCAAGTAGTAGGTAACCATTGTATTAGAATAAGTCAGTCTTCCCATTATCGTCGAGCAAGATACTCGTCTTTTTTGCATCCATAAAATTAATTAGTGTTTTTTCTATTTCCTTTTTTAAAAACCTATTACCCATTCTCCGTATAACAGTTCGTTACAATTTTGTTTTCTCGTTTCATCGGATTCACGATTTTATTAATTGCAGACCCGGTAACTCCTGTGAGATTTCATTTTTCACCGTGATTTCATTTGTGAATTCGTTCCAACACAACGGTTTCATTGGCGATCGAAGGATTTTGTTGAAATTAAATGCAAGTGTGAAATAAAGTAGATTTTACATACTTTATTATTATCTCGTATAATTACCTACCTACCTATAGAACTGATGTGTTAGACTGTTAGAACTGATGTGTGGAAGAAAAATATCACACGGAGGCAATTGACGGGTGATCGTAGAAGCTGGCATAAAGAAAAAGATCAGCAGTTGGCGCAATAAGGCTGATGATCGTGATGACAAAGAAGGCGATCTGACGATTCCACACCACATGGTACCTTTGTTGATTTTCACCCCAATCTCAAAAGCATAACAAAATCGTTAACAACAAAAAAAACTGAGAGTTTTATTACATCTTCATATTTTAAGATCGATTACAATGAGGGGCCAAAGAAGTCTGATAACAAAATGCTCTATCAAAGCCCTCATCTGCACTAAAAGGGCGAAAAAATAAAACAGAACAGAATATTTAACATCTCCATCCATGTGTCGAGTAATTGCGAGAAGGCGTCAAAAGATATGCAGATGTATCTTATAAACATTATAATTACTTTTGTAAGGAATGCGGCAAACTGTTTTGGCCGGATAAGGTGTGTTTTATGCCGGATAATTGTATAGGTATCCTCATTTATTTGGTACCAAGGTATACTCTTAAAGTAGTCCTAAGTATTGAATGCATAAATGATGATAAATAATTTTAAGTTCTGAATAACACTTACTCGTAGTTACCAATGGAGTCATTTTAAAAACTCTTGAGTAATTTTTTATAAAATTTTCTTAGAGTTTGCAAATAAGCTATTGAAAATACTGCGATATTTATCCGGAAAATGTATGAACAATAATTTATTTGTCATAGAAAATTGACCGGACATTCTACGCAACTCTATCAAAGAGCGAATAATTACTTTTTATCTTCAAGGCAAAATGCTGAAGAGCTGACATATCTATGCAAAGTTATGGAAATGGTGTCATTAGCAATTTTTATTTTAATGAAGAGATGACGTTTGCCCTTCACTGTCGACTATGGTCAGCGAAAATTATCATACAAATCTCCTGTTTTGGGGGAGGCAATTCTTAATTAAAGATCGCAAAACATTTTACTTTCTGACGGCCTCCACGGCGTAAGTTTCAGAATAATCAACTGGGATGTGTAGGATTGCCATTTCCATTGCCGTACTGGGCAATTATTTTTGTGAACAACCTTTGTTTTTATTGTTAGTAAGATTAAAATATAATATTAAATTATTATTTAGATTGACCTCAGGATCAACTGTTATGTATGTATGAATACCAATATGTGAACTTGGTGCATCTACTTTACTTTTGGCGATGCATTTGTACCTAATAATCTATCTAAAGAAATAGTAACTAAAACAATATTAGTTAAAAATGAAATTTGAATATCAGAGTCTATTTATAACGGTGTCTTTGTTTATAATATGTAATAACTTCAGTTATTTTCATTCGTTAAATTATTTTTATCCTTTCTCATTAAGGCCTTAAAATTATAAATCATCAAGCAACTTGCATCAAGATTAAGATGGAGCATTAACATTAATATAATAAATAACATATTTCAAAAAACAACACCCATATCTATCTATGGTTTAAATTTTCTCTCACGCGTCTACCAGACACTGCTCTTATTTTTGTACGCGTCACTTTGATATTTTAACTTAAAACAGTAGCTCTACTTCTGACACATTATTATTGTGGACTCGAATCATATCACACTGCATTTTTTAATTTAGGTGGTTTAAAATTTTGAGTATTATTAGTGGTCGCTTATCTAACTTGTTTGAAACATTTTGTATTTGTTTTTATAATACACGTGTAAAAAGAACCTCATTTTACTCATGGAAATAACTGACTGCGGGGTCTGTGTCTTCACTAGGAAATGGTTTTCTTCTAGTATTATTGTATCGAGTTTTGTCATATTTTCACATAATATCACAGGTGACAGACGTACACTCATTCATACGACTATGAACATTCGTTTATGAACAACTATCATTATATGTTATATTATCAACTGTAATACAATTTATTCTCTGTACAAAGTTCAGTTACTGTCATAGCCTATACTGTGTCTATAGGATGCTCGAGTCGTTGTATTTTTGGCGGCAGAATGTTATTGTAGCATCCCCAGAGCTCGTCCTCTTAATTTCCAGTAAATCGTTGGTACTCTTGCGATGGCCTGCAACTGAATAAACACTCAGTGAGCTCTGGTTTAGGGGAGCTGTAGAGTTGCAAATCGTACGAAACTAATTTAGAGTATCTCTTAGCTGGATTAGTGGTTTCTGTCAACAACCCATGAAAACGATGAACATTGAGCATTTAAGTAAGTTTCTGATAATTATGGAAAAAAAATACCCTTGTGGTGTTTCCAATGAAAACAAGGTTAACCTCTTCCCTTTTAATGTGATCAGGAAAAAATCCTTCGCAAAATTACCAAACATTATTTCTACAAGGATAACTCTTTAGTCACCGCGCAGCGTCACAAACGCAAGCCAGTGAACAGCCTAAATCAGCCAGCAGTGGATAATCACATCAATATATCAAGAGCATTGAGCTGTCCTGATTCAGTGCGAGATTGATATCGTTACCGGTATTCAGGAAGTGACTAATGCAATGATAATTTTGGAACTAAGCTTGGCATTGCCAAAATACTAAGATTCTTCATCTTCCTATGTAACTATCATAGCTTACCTTGCAGTGCAAGCTAAGCTATGATGACGTAATCTAGTTCTCTGAAGAATGCTTTATCTGTTTTGCTTTAATGTATTTTTATTTAGAATTAATGTAGGTACCTACATATGGTTTTAATTATGGTTGCATGTTCTATGCCGCTTTGACTGACGTTTGACAACGATTATTAACGAAAATATATTTTCAGAGATGCCTACAGTTATTTACACTATACATTATCTTTTATAAACAATAGTTTTTATGTAACTTGCGACACAACAATAGAATATTAGTCATAGATTCGTCATTACCACCATGCTACTATCTTATCTGGTAGGGTTGCTTCCGATCCGTTATTCATTTTTGTTGTTACTGAGATAATATATAGATACCTACTAAAACATAAAATATTATAGTATCAAATCTAAACCATATTAAATTTATGATCTGGTCGTGTTTGTTTAAATTTATCATAGGCGTTACAAAGAGTGGTTTATTAAAAGTAATGGCTTTGTTTTTGCGTTCACGAATATTTTATTAACTCTGCTTGAAATATTATCAAGGCCACAAGACTTAAATAACATGAGTAATCATATTGTTAAAAATAAATTTAGAGTTTGAACATAATTTACACGATGTTTTATTTGTACTTAGTTCTCGAAACTTCGGCACCGTTTTCAAGAGAACTATCAGTTTTGTATAAGTGTGACAACCCTGTGTCTCAGGAGGTTTCTTATCCGCACTCAACATGTGATAGTTTTAGTGGCACTCTAAGTAATGACTGATTTCATTAGATTGCTACGACATACTAAGGCTGCATTTACATTAGCCACCATTTTTATCGGTAAACTTTCACGTCATTTTCAACCCCTTTTGCTTATTCTGATATTCCTGTAAACTGCAAATTTTTCAAAGTGTATAAATTATTCGTATAAAATATTTTTAAAACCACTTAATAAAACACTAATAATTATGATCGGCTCGTCAAAGGATTTATTTTAGATAAATAGTTAATTAATTATATCATTACATATTAAACTGTATAATAGTATTCCATTGTATACAAGCCAGACAAGGTGTAAATAACAAATTTGTCTTAAAATACTGGATTAGTGTGCACTACCAAATAATGTAGCCGTTGCCTAAACGCTACCTTAAGTAGCTAGTGAATATCGATAACGAACGCTCGTTTACTAAATGGTATTATTAAAGTATACGACTCAGAGATAAGATTAGCGACAGGCGGTTGTCGGTAATGGTGTTTAGTCACTTCAAGAAAGCAATAGGAGTAAGCTGCAAAGTTAGACCAACAACTTAGCTACTGGTAAAAAGTTGAGGAATCTTGCCCATTGTACTTACCTATTTTACGTTTGATCTTTCCGTGTTCTGTACATTTTGGCGTCAATAAAGACTTATGTATCTATCTATCTGTTATGAACAACTTAGAATTGCTATGGACGACACGTTTGATGTAGTGGCTGAGCGATCGGACTGCTGCGCTTGGTGTAGCGGGTGTAGCGGGAGTGCCGCCCAGAACAATTATTTGTGTGATCCACAGATATTTGTTTTTGGTATGGGTGTTATGTGTATGTGAAATTATATGTCTGTAAGCGGTACCCTCGATACAGGAGAAATCCTAGTGTGGGACTTCGCTTATTGAAAAACGTTACAGTAGGCAGTTCTTCGTACCTGTTGATAATATTTTTTATGATAAAAAAAGGAAAGTGTCTAATTGTCTAGTGACTCCGAAATTAAGCCACCATATTATACTAATTAACGTACTAAAAATGTTTGGGTACTTATATCGAATATAAGTATTTTGTTTTCCATCAAAAACACACTTCAACTACACGAAGTTTTTTTTATGAGCTTTTCTTTTCATGTTCCAGTCAATGAGTCAAAAAAGCTTTGATGATTTTTGAATCACCTATTTTACAAAAGCATCAGGTATTCAAAATCTGCGTGCGCCAGTGGAGCAGCGAATTTCATACAGTACCATATTTGAAACATGCAAGTATTGTGAAAGGATCACAGCTCGCACTGCAGCTTTTCATGCTGTTTTTGCGCGAAAGTTTCCATGTTACCTGCTACAGAGCTCTGTATGAATAAAAATTGGAGTAGTAATAAGTACTTATCACTCTCTCCGAGATATTCCAAATTACGCTAATGTATTGGACGATTCACGTAATACTAAGGTAGTAATCAAATATAAATGTGAAACAGTTCTAGGAAAAAAATCTTCAGAAGCCAGTTTTATTTAAGAAACCAAATATTATACTATCGCGTATACAACTTCTATTGTTCTAAGAAAACAAATCGAATTCAATATTGGCAAACAAAACGCTATAAGTGTAAATAGTTATTTTGTACAATATACAGTGTCCTGAAATAAAACGTTCAATATCTGACACAGATACGTTTCAGAAATACTTAGTCGCTGAAATATCAAAGAACATATATAATGTAGAAGTGTCCATTACACGTTAATGGAATGGAATGAAGAACAATAAGAAATCCGATATGAGTGGTCACGACGAATGTTATTTCAATGGCGATGGACAATTTACTCTCGCAGTGTTTGCTTTGTCCTGCGTGCGGGGTGCGGATTGTTCTTGGGAACGTCTGGATCACCTCAATTTGGTCCAATGAGCTTTGAAAAAATACAAGGAGAAAATTACGGACAAATTGGCACCTGCGTCGATCTAAGATCGACCAGGAAAGGAGTCGAAAATATTATCTACACTTGTTTTATCAGCGTTCAGTATTTTATTTTGCTATTTAGAAGATAATTTAACAATTACATAATAATAAATGTTTAGATTGGAAAAAGTGATCATTTTTTCGTACAAAAGGTGTTAACAATCGTCGATGAAAGCGTTTTCCCGCAGAACATTTCCGAACTTTCAATTTATTCTACCCAAATTTTAGTACCTACATACTTTACATACAATAAAAATGTTACAAATTAAACCCTGTATCATGTATTACGGGGTTATATGAGTCTACACACAGAGGGATTAGAATAACCCGCAGTTATTAAGGGTTATATTACTGAAACATCAGAGTTGTAACAGTTAATGTTTTTGCCGAATACTAAAATAGTAAGCCGGAATCAAGTAGGTACGTTAACTGTCACTGTCAAAGTCTATTTTAAAATTTTCATAATTGACTCAAAGTCCTGGTCGAAAAATAAGTGTCGCGGGATCCAAAAACTTTATTATGAAATAACATAAAACAATAAATCTCGTTCTGTCTGTCCTCGGTAGTGTAAATTTACTAACACAATCACAGTTCTTTGTTATTTCTTAATTGTTGTGTTTATATAGAAATTCCCTATGTGAGGAAGATACCATAATGAAACCGCATGTAATCGTTGGGCATATTAGTACTTTAACGTATGCCGGAGTGTCCGGATACAATATTAGCCGGACTCAAAATGAATCCCTTGTGTACATTAACACCATCGTGTAATACAAATCATCCCTCATAAATTTTAATAAAACATTTGATACTTTATAAGTGCGGTCTACTTGGTTATTTATAATGTTTTTTCTATTGTTACATGTATAATCCGGAGGTCAGGGAATCGAACCCGCAACTCTCCGGTGAATGTATTACCTACCTAAGTTCAGCTAAGGTTTTGTAAATGAAATACCAGAAATAGTAATGCCCAAACGAAATTGTTTATTAAAATAATTGAATTTATACAATGAGAATGGAGGCCTCCAGTGAGACCTCAGTTCCGTGGAAGACGGGGCTTTATTACAGTAAAGATCTTATAATTTAAATACTCTCCTACCTATTCAGTGTGCCAATGGTTGCAATTTTGATATATATGAAAGGCCTAATCGGAGCCGGATAGCTCGCGGTTAAATTTAGATAAAGATTAATGCCAGGGTTGCTCTCGAGTAAGGCAGAAGGTTCGAGCGCCACCCAGCGTGGGCGCTGGGACCTTGTGGTTATATAAATGAAGGTACGAAGGTGGGATTGGTACTGTCCTGTACGGCACGCCGGCACGCAGAAGGAAGCGACGACCTGGCGGGCCTGGTACGCTCGCCGTTGAAGGTCGCAGGCCGACGGCGTCACGCCACTAGATGGAGGGCAGCGGGCGCTCACCGCACTCGAGGTTTTCCGCTCAAAATGGCGGTCCTCCAATGAACTGGGGGTCCTCCAACGAACTGGGGGTCCTCCAACGAACTGGGGGTCCTCCAACGAACTGGGGGTCCTCCAACGACCCTGGAACGCGCCGTCCAAAAGACACGTTACAAGTTGTAAAATGACGAAAATCTCCTGCCGGGGCGGAGGCCCGGCATAGGAGGAAGAGGTTAAACAAGGTTAGGGCTGGAAGCCCTAAATGATTGAAAAGATTTGAAGTGATTTGGTACGCTGGACGACGCCGCGGTTTATGCACGCGGGCCGAATAACTAAAACAATGGCTCACCTTTAAATCAGGGTAACTGAAGGGACCTCGCGGCGGATCCGCGCCGGCCGCGTGGTCGAAAAGAAGGGCAGTCTTCGCCCTTTTGGAACCCGCGGGACGCACGTGGACCACGTGGAAATGTTCGTCGGGTTTGCTGTAAAGAATAGGCGTGATTAGCATTACGAACAAGCCAGGGGCGCCCGAGAATCGAGGCGAGGGGAAAACCACGCGGTGCTTACCTGTCGGCGGGCCTTCCCGTGCGCGGGAGTCGCTGCTGGAGCGCCGTCAAAGTGCGCGTGGTTTGCCGATGGAGCGCCGTCGAAACTTGGAACTCACTACGCGCACAACAATTCAACTCGGCACAAACCACGCACAAGCACAAGGGAGCCCTAAACACCGACAGCAAAACGACCGGGGCTCCGCGTAAATTCGGAAAAATAAAAAGGCTCGAGGTCCGTTGCGCGCCGGTTTTTATACATATCGTTGTGCTGGAAAAAAAAATCGGTAGGACCTGAAGGGCGGGGCTGACATCTGCCGCACCAAACATCAACTGATATCGATTCTCAAATTTAGTCGATTATAATACTCGGCGGCAATCCAAAGATGGCAGACGCGCCCGCCGGAATTAACTTTAGTAGAGATCGATATCGGTATTTAGTCGAGTGGCGACATTTGCGCGACCGGGCGAAGCCAAACCAAAAGAAAAAGGAACGCGAACTGTCAACTTGTCGCCCGTCATCGGCGCGGTCAATCTGTCACCCGTCGTCGGCGCAGTCAATCTGTCACCGCTGAGTTTTCAAGCAAGACTCGTAAACAAAAGTAAAAAACAATCCCCGAAATTACAGGGGTGAGAAGGCCTGTGGAAAGAATGACTATAAGTTAATGTTTAAAGGGTGAGTGTGAAAAAACATACGTAACAACACCCCCTTCCCCGATAAGGATTTTATCGGGATAAAGCAAGAGAAAATCCTGAGCTGGACCCCAGCTCGAAACTACCCGATCCCCGAAGGTGAAGAGGACGTGCTCTAGTTCGAACCCGGACTCGTCGGATCGAAAAGCGTCGAGCGGGCTCCACGCCCATAAGCGTAGGTAACTACTCCAATCGTGAAGCTGCCTCACCACAGTAGGTGGAGGGCAACAGTTCACCTGAAAAGAACTCTCCGAAGCTTAAAAGAAACGAAACGGAAAACGACACTAAACCTGTTTGATCAATCGGAGCAAACAGAATGCCGATCACTATGTTTAGAATCTTGGCCTGTAAGAAAGAAAACGAAGAGGATAACAAATTTTAACTGAAACGAACAAACAATTCAAGAATGAATATTAACGCCATCTATCGGTTGACCGCGGGTGTTGTCATAGATAGATTGAAACTACGAATCGATGCTGTTTCGCTTTGAGATGGTTCCGGCGCACGCCGATAGGTGGAGCTGTTACGGAAAGGCCGACTAAAGATTAGCGAAAAGGCCGTCATAGTCCTAACGAAGATCTGCATTACCTTTGTCAAGAATAACAACAAACTGCAAAGTATAACATGATAATTTAGTATTAATTTTGTAAACACCTGTCCTCTAAAGTTATATCAAATAAATTATTACCGATGCAAGCTGAGCTGTTTATTTTAAATTTTATTAAATAAAGAATTTTAAAGGCATGAGCGAAGGGGAGCTTTCGTGTCGAGGCGCATGGATGTATGGTTACGTACGTAGGGGTGACTATGTTGACGAGTGGGTATAAATGCGTGATGGTGTTTAGACGTGTAAGTGTGGATCTGTTGATAGGGGTGTGTATGAGTAGTGTATGAGTAAGTGTAGGTTGATATGGGTAATTAAGAGGGTTAGTATGGGTCTGCGTATAGGTTAGTAGCGGATATAAGCGGGGAGGTTAATAGAGGTTAGTGGGTGTGCAGGAAGGGGGTTGAGGAGTGAAGGTGCGGGGAGGTGTATAGGGTGGTTGGTTTGTGTGTAAGTGTGTGTGTGGATAGTGTCATGTTGATAGGGTGGTGTTACCGAGGATACATGAGTTCAATCATAATGCGTCCGATCGAGCCACGGAAGGGGTCTTGTTCTGCTCGTAAGACCTGTCCAAATCGGAACAGGCGAAGTTAAACTGAAGCCAGTAAATCAGAACCAGCATAATTCAAAACGTTAATATTTAGAAGATTATTCTTTTCAAAATTTACGACGGTACCTTCCTATCCAGTAGTAAACTATATTTAAACCGGGCCGTACGCTCGGAACAGTCTCAAAACAATCCAGCTCAACAAAATCCTCACGAGAATAGTGATATCTAATGGTTGAAACGGTAAGAGAATCGACGGCGTAACGTATCGATTCGCGATCTTCAAGTTGTTCCACCGCTAACCGACAGAGGGCGCTAAAATAAAACGGTTACCTGGAATTTAAATAAGGGTGACACTTGTTTACGGTCTCCTCCGGAACTCAGGAATGCAAAAAAAAAGAATTACCTGCCAATGCGTACCATACGGTTGAAATTAAAATTGAAATTAAAGTTGAAATCAAAGTTGAAATAACAGTTGAAATTAAAGTTTAAATTGCGGTAACTCCTATCGCGAAGCCCGTCTTGAAGATGTTTCTAGAGGAGGAACATGAAAAGGATGGTTCGATCTTGGTAGCTACGATCAGCCCATGCGGAACTGAATCGTAACGCCTATCAAACCAAAAGCGTGTTATAAGGTGCGGTAACTTCTATCGCGAAGCCCGTCTTGAAAATGTTTCTGTAAGAGAACCACAAAATAAAATCCTAGCATTGTAATTTTCAGAGGTAGTGATCTGTCCCGTCCATTCTGCCATAAAATACAAAAAATCCAGCGCAAAGCCCACAATTTCTGGGTCAGACCACGCCATGGTCAAAAAAGTAAAACCTAAAAAAAAACAATTTCCGCGCTGAAAACACCTAAAAATTAAAAGGGTTCCCTCTTTGCCAATCCGAAAGCCGAGGTTATTTCTAAATGGAAAGCTTAGTTAAATTCTAAATAGGACCTAGGGCTATTTAATGTTTGTCGATCTGAAACAAAAGACCTACATTACCTAAGAGGAATTGTTTACAACGAGGGGGTTGGTTATGCATTGTGAGTGGTCATCGTATTGTAGTATAAGGACAACCTAATATTTGGGTAGGAAAACTAGTTTAATGATTACTTACCCCGTGGACTCAAGTTTAGGATGTTAATTACGATTTTAATTAATTAATTAACAACAAAGTATTTTTTTTTTTTTTAATTGAATTAATCCTGGCGTGAAGCGCTTGAAGGATGGTTTTATTGGTACAGTTTTGAATTTTAGTTGAAATTCGAAAGGAAGGAAAAGACCCGGTATCCAATGGCATTTATTGGCTCAAGTTGGGCACCGTTACACATATAAGGCTTGTTTTACAAGTTATGCACCGCTTGACATATAAGGCTTAGTTTTATAAGTTATGTACCGCTTGGAAAAAATAAATTTTGGTGATCTTCTAGAGAGAAGACTGAATCTGAACAGTTTAGATTTATTTTTGAAGGAAGAGAAAAGACCCGGTATCCAATGGCATTTATTGGCACAAGTTGGGTACCGTTACACATATAAGGCTTGTTTTACAAGTTATGCACCGCTTGACATATGAGGCTTAATTTTACAAGTTATGTACCGCTTGGAAAGAAGTAAATTTAGGAAGGGCAAAGCTAATAAAAAAAATTGGAAATTTACTGATGACAACTACTGACTACCAATAGAGGGGGGGTGGTAACATTCTAATGTATTTTAATTGGTAGAGGCAAAATTTTGATTCTAAAGGAAGGAAAAGACCCGGTACTCAATGGCATTTATTGGCACAAGTTGGGTACCGTTACACATATAAGGCTTGTTTTACAAGTTATGCACCGCTTGACATATGAGGCTTAATTTTACAAGTTATGTACCGCTTGGAAAGAAGTAAATTTAGGAAGGGCAAAGCTAATAAAAAAAATTGGAAATTTACTGATGACAACTACTGACTACCAATAGAGGGGGGGTGGTAACATTCTAATGTATTTTAATTGGTAGAGGCAAAATTTTGATTCTAAAGGAAGGAAAAGACCCGGTACTCAATGGCATTTATTGGCACAAGTTGAGTACCGTTACACATATAAGGCTTGTTTTACAAGTTATGCACCGCTTGTCATATAAGGCTTTATGAAAGTTATGGACCGCTTGAAAGAAGTAATTTAGTTGGACAAAGGTTGGTTGTCAAATACAATTAAAGATTTGTTAATTAAATTGTTTGTTTCCCTATTCCCAAAGTTATAAATTGTTATGTTTTAATTTTGTCACCCCGAGCCAACGAGGAAGAAAGTCAATTGTTAAAAGAATTCTGTGAAAGAAAGTATACTTAATTTGAAATAAGCGAGGGGTTGATACCCCAGCGGCCGGAACCGAACGCGATGAAGCTTAACCTCGGTTACACAACCTAATTCAATGATGAAAACAATTATCCACTCACAACCATACCCCACTTAAAGTTGATAATGAAAAAGAAACAATTCTTTGTCCCAGTATGCAAAATAAGCATAAACAAGACGCTCAACTAAGCTCACAGATTTCAAATGAGCCAAAAGGAGTAGCTCATCCTGAAAAAAAAATAGAAACCTCGAGAAGAACTCGAATCGACCTGTGAAGACCCTAAAAAGAGGTAGAAAAGAGAAAAAGTAAAAAGGGGAAGGCTTGGAAGAATGTGAAAAAGGAAAGGAAACGGTCACCTTGGCTTCACTCATCCCGGGGTGGGGCTGAATGACAGAATGTCCTACGGTGTCAAATGAAAGAAAATTGACACCATAGAAAAAAGAGCGAGAAAACGCTAAAGGCCAGTGTGACTCGTTACCAAAACAGGGTTGAAGCTCGCACCACAAAATCCGAAAAAATCTGCCGGTCCGAAAACTGAAAAATAAAAGTACCCGAACCCAGCAAACCGGAAAAAAACGTCCCTCTCCAATAGAGACAAAAGGTGGGGCGAAGCTTTTCAAAAACCCCTGCTTTCCAAAAACAAACCAAAATTCAAGCCTCCTCAATCCGTGAAAAAATAAAACGTTGGAAAAATCTAATAATGTCCCAAAAATAGACCAAAAGGGGGTGGCAAAAGGTTTGAAATGACAAAACAGACTCACTACTTGTAATGGAAAGAAAAAATTATTTTTGAAAACAAAAAGAAAACAGGAAATTGTCCAAATCCAAGGTACCTACCTACTAAAATGATTACTCCAACTGAAAACTTCATAAACCATTCTATAACCATTCAAAATTAAATAGAATTGTCAACATTCAACAAACAACAAAAAAAAAATTACCCAATAGAGGCGAAATTGTAAACATTGAATTTGTAAAAAGAATTGCATCAATGAAATTATAAAAGTCAACATTCAATAATATCCATAATAAAAATCAACCATGAATTACAACTGTCTAAATAATTGCATAATGTAAGATAATTGAATTAATGCACCGTTATGAATGAATTGGATTATGCAATTTAATATTTGAATTATTCCTAATCGACCACCAGATACTAGTACTGCAACCCCAGTTCATAGCTGCGGAGCCCATGGCAATATGGTGCTCCATTGTGAAAAGTTAACTTAAATGTATATACTGCGACTACACCGTTGGCACAATGTTAACAATGATTAAAATAATAAATGTGTCTAAGGTATAGATTCTAAAACAAATTGCAAATACACCCTAGTACACAATAGCACAATAGAATTGTCACAGCAATAAATGTAAATAGTAAAACCACAAGTAAAAGTTAAGTTTCTAAAAGGTTAGTACAAAAAGAAAAAAAATTTGCCTTTCCTTCCTCGGTGCAGAAGGCACTGTGGTTGGATCTCGAGAGCAAAAGGTTCCCTGTTCGTGGCGCCACTGTTACATGTATAATCCGGAGGTCAGGGAATCGAACCCGCAACTCTCCGGTGAATGTATTACCTACCTAAGTTCAGCTAAGGTTTTGTAAATGAAATACCAGAAATAGTAATGCCCAAACGAAATTGTTTATTAAAATAATTGAATTTATACAATGAGAATGGAGGCCTCCAGTGAGACCTCAGTTCCGTGGAAGACGGGGCTTTATTACAGTAAAGATCTTATAATTTAAATACTCTCCTACCTATTCAGTGTGCCAATGGTTGCAATTTTGATATATATGAAAGGCCTAATCGGAGCCGGATAGCTCGCGGTTAAATTTAGATAAAGATTAATGCCAGGGTTGCTCTCGAGTAAGGCAGAAGGTTCGAGCGCCACCCAGCGTGGGCGCTGGGACCTTGTGGTTATATAAATGAAGGTACGAAGGTGGGATTGGTACTGTCCTGTACGGCACGCCGGCACGCAGAAGGAAGCGACGACCTGGCGGGCCTGGTACGCTCGCCGTTGAAGGTCGCAGGCCGACGGCGTCACGCCACTAGATGGAGGGCAGCGGGCGCTCACCGCACTCGAGGTTTTCCGCTCAAAATGGCGGTCCTCCAATGAACTGGGGGTCCTCCAACGAACTGGGGGTCCTCCAACGAACTGGGGGTCCTCCAACGAACTGGGGGTCCTCCAACGACCCTGGAACGCGCCGTCCAAAAGACACGTTACAAGTTGTAAAATGACGAAAATCTCCTGCCGGGGCGGAGGCCCGGCATAGGAGGAAGAGGTTAAACAAGGTTAGGGCTGGAAGCCCTAAATGATTGAAAAGATTTGAAGTGATTTGGTACGCTGGACGACGCCGCGGTT
Organism: Hylaea fasciaria; assembly: GCA_905147375.1. Lineage (NCBI taxonomy): Eukaryota > Metazoa > Arthropoda > Insecta > Lepidoptera > Geometridae > Hylaea > Hylaea fasciaria. The sequence continues at coordinate 7,690,364 of LR990202.1, read as the reverse complement.
TATGCACGCGGGCCGAATAACTAAAACAATGGCTCACCTTTAAATCAGGGTAACTGAAGGGACCTCGCGGCGGATCCGCGCCGGCCGCGTGGTCGAAAAGAAGGGCAGTCTTCGCCCTTTTGGAACCCGCGGGACGCACGTGGACCACGTGGAAATGTTCGTCGGGTTTGCTGTAAAGAATAGGCGTGATTAGCATTACGAACAAGCCAGGGGCGCCCGAGAATCGAGGCGAGGGGAAAACCACGCGGTGCTTACCTGTCGGCGGGCCTTCCCGTGCGCGGGAGTCGCTGCTGGAGCGCCGTCAAAGTGCGCGTGGTTTGCCGATGGAGCGCCGTCGAAACTTGGAACTCACTACGCGCACAACAATTCAACTCGGCACAAACCACGCACAAGCACAAGGGAGCCCTAAACACCGACAGCAAAACGACCGGGGCTCCGCGTAAATTCGGAAAAATAAAAAGGCTCGAGGTCCGTTGCGCGCCGGTTTTTATACATATCGTTGTGCTGGAAAAAAAAATCGGTAGGACCTGAAGGGCGGGGCTGACATCTGCCGCACCAAACATCAACTGATATCGATTCTCAAATTTAGTCGATTATAATACTCGGCGGCAATCCAAAGATGGCAGACGCGCCCGCCGGAATTAACTTTAGTAGAGATCGATATCGGTATTTAGTCGAGTGGCGACATTTGCGCGACCGGGCGAAGCCAAACCAAAAGAAAAAGGAACGCGAACTGTCAACTTGTCGCCCGTCATCGGCGCGGTCAATCTGTCACCCGTCGTCGGCGCAGTCAATCTGTCACCGCTGAGTTTTCAAGCAAGACTCGTAAACAAAAGTAAAAAACAATCCCCGAAATTACAGGGGTGAGAAGGCCTGTGGAAAGAATGACTATAAGTTAATGTTTAAAGGGTGAGTGTGAAAAAACATACGTAACACTATGGATCATCGTGGCTGATTTATGAATAAACAACCAATAAGACATAGATGTCACATTTCCGGTTACATGCTGAAACTAAAAACGAAACGAAATGGTTATTGTGTTAACTATGAGTAGCTTAAAACGGATCTAATTCGCGCACAAACTAATATCAATATACTCGTATATAATTTTGACATACCTCGACCTTTGGGCCGAATTGCATCGACCGTGGTCACGAGAAGACTCAACCCTCTGAAGAATTATACCCGTTTTAAGCTAATTAATACCTTAGGTATTGGTTATTGTGGTCTTATACTTGTACACGTCGGAATAAGCCGTACAATACTTAACAGAGCACAGACGCCTCCCTTGCAACTTATAAAAGCAGTTCACTCCATATTAAGTCTATGGGACTCAACACAACATGGCTGCTACAAAAGCAAATTGGATGCTAGAACACATTTGTCTTTTGTGCTTTATCAAAGGTTGAATCCAAACGATCTTTTTTATCGTATTTATAGCTCTAGATTAATATGTTAGTCAAGTTATCTCGCCGGGTTTTAACAAGGGAATTATGGGTAATTTTGTACGGAGATCCAAAGCCCACCTATACAGTTGTAATGAATCAAATTGGTGGCCACCCGCGCTAACAAATAGTTCACATGGAACTGTGATACATTTTTAATGGTTAGAAAAGAAATTGTTTTGTCTGTATGAGATTTTGTCGCTCTATATAAAAGTTAAAGCGATCGCAGATTGTAAATGTTATAGGTAGTGAGATACTTACTGTTTAGTTTTTAGGTCAAATATTCCGATTAAATGATATCTACCTAAGTGTTTTATAAAATTCATTACATTGTAGTGGTCGCATTCATTACATTGTAGAGGTCTTAATTTCCAGTTGGAATGTTTTGGAAGTGGCATGCTAAAAGATTGAAGGTACCGCAAATTATTATAATCATTTATCAAGCATAACCGCTGGTTATATGAGTCAAATTTTGGACTGTATTTAGCAATAAGGTTTTCATATAACTGTTTTTACTTTAACAATCGAGCAATGTTCCGGTCTTTATCAGTACTGATTGTGCATTGAATTGGACGCGGTTGTATTAAATAAACCGGTTCATGTCGACCTTCACCTAATAACCTACATTAAAAACTAAATAATCATTATTTACGCTATAGATAAATAGATTACTGACCCATTTGTTACACTCGTACTTTAATTTCTAAATACGCAGAGAACTCCAAACATGGCAAACATTAACCTGTATTCGGACCTTGTTTATTCAATTTCCAAAAATCATGAAAGGGCAAGAGTTTGATAAGGTATTGCTCTCCTTACCATCTTAAACATTAATTAATGCACAAGCACTCCAAACAACTTTCGAACTTTGTGTTGCCTTTCCCAGAAAGTTTTAACTTTGACGGATTTACAACAGCCTCGACTTCCGCAACAAACCATGATCTGATTTACCCCTTGTAACCTTAGATACGTGCCCTGATCAAATTGACGTGGCGCAACATTATTAAAACTCGAGATTTTAACAAAAACTATATCCGTACTGCAGAAATTATAATTCTAACTCTGTAACGGATAGTGCTTCATTTAAATGAAACAAAAGACGGCGGTTGCTGCTCTTTGGTACTGTAACCGTCAGTGACGTAAGTAATATTGGCTTCGAACGCTTGGAAGTTTCAATGTGGCGTATTAGCTTGCAAATATAGAAGCCATACAAAACAGTTATTGATCGAATGTTACGCGGTGCAAGTTGCAAACTGAAATTTACGAGCTAGCTTGGTAGCTGTAAGTAAAAGCTGCTCGAGATCGGTTACTTTGCTTCACTTCACTTCGGAGCTGGCTTTGTTTATTGCTGCTTCCTGAAACACCATCTTGAGCTTATGAATATTGATAGCGGGCTAGCTTTCAGTTCAAACTTTTTGAATCGGCGAGATATTAATATTGGATAGGGAAGGATAGCTGGTACGCTTCAGGCGATCTATTTTTGCTTCAAGAAATGCAATAAGAGTTGAGTTTTTACTTTGAGCTGGTTTATTGTTTTTAAGTTTTAACTTTGCTTTATCTTACCTACTTACAAAAAAAAACTAATGAAAATTGAAAAGATAGAAAACTCATTCAGGTATACATTACACGTAGAAAAATTACCTTGTGCAATGGTCTTGCGTTCAAATCTATTGTTGTACGTTTCTCCGCTAACCATTGTAACATTTTTGTGCAATTTTTCGTGAGAATTCATATTCTTAGAATTCTCTAGTGACCTGCCGTGTATTTTTAGCGCCACTACACGGTTATTTTCCATAGAATTCACGCCCAATTAGCAAAACACTGTAAACATTTTTAACGAAGCCCTACTACAGTAGTTTCACTCTGTAACACAGTTGTTAAGCTTTGTGCAAGCTCGCCGTATTTGTACATCAGTTACTTTTTACCGTTTCGTTTACACTATTATTGGAGTATGATATACTTAGTGGAAACTATATTTCTGCAGGTCTTTTGCTTCACCTCAATTCTCTCTACGTCTCTTTTCATCTCTGCATCTCGTGTCTCACTCGCGTCACGTACATACCTAATCATTTGCGACTGCGCAGGTTTTCGTCCGTACGAAAGGGATGTAATTTGCCTTATAATATACAATGTTTCCTTTCAAAGCGTAGGTATTCTTGTTTTACAACATCGACTTTATTGTCAAAAACAACTTAAGAGCTTAATTATTTTCGTAAATCAAGACAAGTGCAGTCACTTTTATCGCTGCAGAATAGAAAATGTTTTGTGATAATCACTTACGCAACTTTGTATTGATTATAAGAAGTACCTCCAAAATCTACGTGACTTTAAGTACTGTCTAGTATAATTACACTGCCAGTTTCTCAGACTAACAATCTATGTAGCACCTGAAGAGTTTCTCAGTGAATCATGAAATAGATGTTAATGAAGTAACTACTAACTAGTTAGGAGGGTCACAAAGACGAAGTATATTATTCCTCAAATTAGCGTAGCAGTTTTCTGGGACAAGCGGTGGAGTAATCAAGAGATTCTTCTAAGGAAGTCTAAGGTTAAGTAGATGAAGTTCTTAAAATATGCTAGTGATTAAACCTATCTTCAATTCGGAGATGGTCTTTGTCAGCGTGGACCCACAAGGCGTCTGGGAGAATGAAAGGGCTTACCTGGAAGCGACTGAAGTATTCTAGTCGAAGAGCTCTTCTGCAAAACCACGCTTAGAGAAATAACTATCTCCATTGCCAGATATTCATTCAAGCAATATAGTGTGCAGAAGTTAGTATAATATAGTTATATTAGTATTTTTATAACTGGTGTGCATAAAGTATTTTCTATTCTACTCTATATTATAATGTGGTACACCGTGAATGATAATCAAACTTATATTAATCCTCGTCGTTGAAATTTTTGTTCAAAATTTAAACAGTTATACCATCGTATTATCTTACATCACTATTATATAGAATACCCTCATTAAATATTACTATCCACAACCCTCAAATTCCTTGACTTGTTACATGATATAAGATCACAGATACCTAATCCATTGATCGCGTAATAACATATTCCAAGCACCCTTGTTAAGCTCAAATTAGGGTTCCCATACGCTCTTCGTTACAAAGATAAGGTTCTTGATTTAATTCGACTCCCAAAGGTTTGGTGGATACATTGTGTGGCTGTAGAACGTTTGCTCAAAGAATGACTTGTAGGTTGTTTTAACAAATCAGACCCAGATGTCGCATTGTCTTGATTTCTAAGTCTTCATAGACATAATATACCTAAAGGGAGATAGACTTAGATAAGTAAACTAAAATAAATACTAAATAAATTTAATGATTAATTTTAATTTTATGATAACTTGTAAATTTGGTCTCAATACAGTTTACTTAAAGGATGGTTAACTTCCCGCCAGTGGATATGAAACTCCTTGATGTACCACATCGCTTGCTATTTCATTTGATCTTGTTCCCTTCATCAAATATTTAGGCGGTTTAAAGTTGAGAGGATCTGATGCGCCTTGGATGTTAAGGTGCAATGAGCTAAGTGGATTTTAGACCAGTTATTTATTCAACAACTAGATTTTAATGAAAGTTGATTGATTTAACTATTAGTTTTTTAATTATTATAACAAAGATATGAAATTTGATTTGCTTCGAGATATGCGCGTAAAGCCGCATGGTTTATTCAATTAAAGGTGGTTCTCTCCGCGCTCCCAGATTAAAACAACGCTAGTAGCTTACAATCATAATTATTGTTTTTTTTTATGATAGGCAACCAAATAGGTAAATAGCACCGAGTTACCATAGCGATAACCGCGTAAGCAAGCAAATTCATGAGTTCATAAAGACAGTCAAAACGCTAAGCAGAAATTATTGCCTTTAGAGGCCTCTAGATGTACTACAATTATTTTTGTAATATCTCGAAAAGGGTAGAAAAAATACATTGTAGCTACTAATAGCAGTGATCAGTAAGAGATGATATTTTCTTACCGTAATGCAAAAGTAACGCTCTAAATAAATTTAACCCTTTGAGCAACCAATGACAGACAAAATAGATGTTTAATTGTTACATGTTCCGTAAAGACCAGTCCACCGCATTGTCAAGTGACAAGACAAAAATAGGGTACAAATTATACAAAACTCTACCAACTAGCAGCACTCCCAAAAATCTCTGCCAACTAACCGAAACACAGCAATCTGACCGAATCCCCATTAGCCCTTAAGCCACTTGGACTCTATTAACCGGCATTTGCATGCTAGCCGTGTGAGGCCTTCTTATACACTCCAGCCTCAATTACGTCCAAACAAACAAAGGGACGGACTTCAAGGCGGTCTCAACCTGTTTGGAGGACCCACACTTTTTTGGGGTCCAAAATTATATTATAATCTACTTCGTAGATGTAGTCTGGTTTGTGAGATTGTTTAGCTTATAGTGAATTGGGGTCAGAATTGATTAAGAATAAACAAATTACATTTCAAAAGAAAAGTAGAATTGCCACTGCGTAAAAGTGGAAGATTTGTTAGGCACTATTAATATTCCAGTCGGTTTTGGGCGCTTTTATCTTCCACAATTGTTATTACGCTTGACATCTTGAATAAGATATTAAAAAATTGAATAAGATCATATAACATTTAAATGTGGTTATAATTATTAAACCGTAAGACCAAAATATCTAGTGAACACTGAATTATGAAATAGTTGTTCCATAATTATTTTAATGTTAATAAAAGGTGCACCAGCAATTCAGTTGCCTCATTAAAAATATCACGCGGGAATAAAAATAAGGCAGTGGGGTATAAATAACCACGAACTCGGAATAAATCTTAGTTGCCGTAGCCAGGGCTGTCGAAATACAGCTGTTTTTACTTCCCTGTAATTCTGTTGGGGCTAATTTTCAGCATGGGTTGAACTTTAAAATGCACGTTTAAGTTTTTATGTTACCTATTTGTAGATAAACAAGTTTAGATTTATTTTGATATCTTTTCGGTTTACTGCTAACATCAATGAAATATTTTTGTATCGGTAACTTGTTTTTTCAGATACCTACGACATTTTAGCTGCGCTTGTTCAACGAATCGTATAAATCTGTCGATCTAACTGTGTGTAGTATATCAATTCATTTCGCGTAATATGTTTGAAATTCTTCGAGCCATAATGTATTAAAATTTTGAAGACAAACTGCAGCATATAAACGTGTTTGCGTATTCGACATTTAACTAACCGAATAAGTATTACTATCTCACCTGATCTCTTACGAAGCGCATTATGATTTGACGATGTTAATATTTAACCTCCTCACCAAAATACGCAGTAAAACTTAACCCACAACCCTCGGCACTTGGCTACCCGCAATGAATACTCGAGTTTCCCTCAACCGTGGAGGGAAACGGCAATATGGGAATAAAATCCTGGATTTAATCTCTACAAGTCGCCGTTTAATCTTGCAGCGGATATGGCACGGGTAAATAATAAATATATGACGTACCGTTGAATTGCATTGTGGTACGGACCATGGGTTATTGGATAAGGAGATATGCGGCTTTTTGCGTAATCTGGTTTTATTTGGTAGACGATATCATTATTGTAATCAACCTTGCTGCTACAAACATAAAGACTGTTGAAGTGGCTGCGCTAAAAGAGACGGATTCAACCAGTAATATTCAAAATCAGATTATGTGCACAGAACTGCGAGCAAATAAAGTTATAGTCCGTAAGTAAAACCACCACGTTGTTTTCAAATTGGCTCACATCCAACTAACATTTCATTCTGTAGGAAAAGACAATATTGTCCGTGTAAATAAAGAAAATCAAAATACTGTTGGGCAAATAACAAGGACTTTATTGTTTCAAGGTATTAAGAATATATTGGCATGCAATACTGAAAGAAAACGTAATGAGAAAACAAACCAAATAGTAAAAAAAATAAAATTCATATGACATTCATGGACATCCATCAAGTAGGTACGGTAGGTATATAAATTTTGATATCTAGCATCTAATAAATCAGAATCATTTTTTGATACATGTGGATGTACAGTATAATATGTACCTACTCGTATCTTTTATTATTAAAACCATTTGGTTTCGTTTTGAGGAGATGGAACGTTTAAGTACGATAAAGATACAATATAATTATGACATACAATACGGCTGTTCGTCTCATACTAAAATGAATGTAAACGAATAAAGTTGCGTTCAACAAAAGTAATCAATAAGGTTTCCAGCAACGTCGACGCTGATGATGGTAGTGATAGAAAAGTAGATCCAATGAAAACCTTTCGTCCTAAAATACCAGAATAACTTTTACAAGATGTCTTCCACAATAAGTATCCCTAGTCCTTAATGTAGACTTGAGGTAGACAGGATCTAATAAGGGAGCTAAGGGCTCATTATTTAGACAAGCTAATAAGAATTCCTAAGCCGCATTAATGTCAAGACGAGAAAGAACAGACGCAAGACGCTAAGCCGCAAAAAAGAAGATTAAACGAAATACATCTGAAGTAAAAATAGACGGTGAATTGCAATCACTGGTCTTTCAATGATATTTACCTACTATTGAAAAATTACTTATTATACTTTACCAGTTCTTAAAATTACAGCACATTTTGAGACACAATGTGCTGAAACGAGCCTGACGAAGTGTTTTAAGCTAGTTGAGGAAGCCATGACCAGAAGGGTTGTAGCGCCGCAGAAAGGAACTGTATGATGATGGGATGAACGATTCATTATAACATAACCAAACAATTTATCCCTATCACCAAACACATTAATAAAACAAAAGACTGCACGTAAACAGATACGTCAAATACAATCAGCTTGGGTAGTTATGTAGAGTGACCACTTGTTTTTATTCGAGGGGATAGAATTGCGGTAATAATTATATCTACCTACATAGATCTTAATCTCTAACCAAGATTCCCTGTGTCTAGGGAGTCAAGAGTTACGAAGACCATGTTCACAAACACCTATACTTCGAGCTAAAACCTTACATAATAAATAGTTGCTTACATAAGAATCAGACCTAAGTAGTAAGACTAGTAGTCCCTTAGTAAGCTATCACTTCAAAGAATTAGCAAGCTGAAGTGGCAGTGGGCCGGCCATATCTCGCGAAGAACCGATAACCGCTGGGGTAAACGTGTTCTTGAGTGGAGACCGCGACTCGGCAAACGTAGTGTAGGACGCCCTCCGGCCAGGTGGGATGACGATCTGCGAAAGACTGCAGGCAGATGCTGGATGCGTCAAGCTATGGGGAGGCCTATGTCCAGCAGTGGACTAGTATAGGCTGATGATGATGATGATGATGAAGCTATCACTAATTTATGCCCGCCGGAGAGCCCGTCAAAAGATAAACTGCGACCGATGAAAATGGGACTGGATGGCCACCGTACCTATACAGAATCGACTTTGGTAGTCAACGCCCACTCTGGTAAAGACAATACTCTATTACGATCACCACCTACTGTTTATTAACAACGTGGTTTAAATGAACAGTAGTTTTATGAATGGTTGTCCATTCATCACCCCATTCCAAATGCATTAGGAGGTTGCTTGTTGCGTTTAGAAAACTTTAAATTGTAATGCTTAATTTTAAAGTTATTTTTTAATGTCTATACCTTGGGCAATTATTGTTGATAAAAGAAAAAAGTACCACAGACCGGGATATTCATCTGACGGTAAGTGTGCTTACATTTTATACTAATGCTTGGGAATGGTTCTACCGCAAAATGTTAATAGTACCTAAGTACATGATGAGTTTTGACAAACCTTTCACCAAATTTCGATATCGTAACGATCTATGATTTTTATTTATCCTTGTTGTAAAAAAGAAAACCATTTTATTTCAAATGACTGAATTTAGGGTCGCCTTTACACGTTCCGAGTCTATTTTTATTGCTTGCTCTAATGGATTTCTGTAATATGATCCTTGAATTTGGTTTACCTTTTTTACTATGCTCTAAAAGCTGTTTCACATTAAACTTATCGACTGAAGATAAATCTCTGCTCGTTTCATTTGTTTTTGTTTTTGTGTCTAATTGTTATTGTATTGATGTTGGTAAACGAACACGATTAATGAATTATTCTATTTTTGTTGATTGGGGTTCATTATGAGTGAAACCAACGTTCACTTTTATTTAAACTTTCTACTGTAGAACGGATAAAAACACCTAGATCGAATTTGTCAAATGTCAAAACATTATATTATATCAGTAAACTGGACATTCCTTCATGTATGTAAGCTATAACAAGGACTGGATTTTGTTGTAAATAAATACATAATTTAAACTAAGACAATATTATTTGACACCTCTAAAGTTATGTCCATCCCTTTCGTTAACATAAGATTTTACATTAAGAGCAAGTCATTTAACAAGACTAGACTGAAATTGAGACTAGTTTGTAAGCACTTAGTAAGGACCAGTTGCGTGCTAAGAAAACTAAAATATTACGTTGAAGTAATCGAATGAATGCATAGCAAATTAAAACGGATACCTACTAATAAACAAATAGAAAATTGTGGGTGTTTAAATTTCCATGGGGGCGTCCATAAATTACGTGAGGTGTTTTTTTTAATTTTCTGCCCCTCCCTCCCCCCCTGGTGAGATGTCGTGAGATTTTATTCAACCCCCTCCCCCATCCCCCAATCTCACGTGAGATTTTTCAAAATGTGAGTTTCTTACATAAACGCGTTGGATTGTTATTATAAAAAGAAAAAAACAAATTTGCTTCGTGCTTTTATTTACGACTAGTTAAGACTAGTAATCAATATTGCTAAGAGTTTAATTATAAGTGTAATAAAAATTTAACAATTTACGCTTAAGATTAAATCTGGATTAAACGGACCAAAATAGTATATTTTTTTTTGTTTCAATCAGAAAAAAAATTGCGTGATATTTGCCGAGACCCCCCCTCTCTCCAACGTAAGATTAGATGAGATTTGACTCGACCCCCTCCCCCCCTTAAACACCTCACGTAATTTATGGACGCCCCCCATCAAGAAACTAATACAAGCACCAAACACAGATAAGATAAAGATGATAGTATGACAATAAGGTAAATATGGTAATACGATGCTGAAACGATTTCACAAACGTCAAAAGAATGTATTCAATTTCTTTGTGCCTTTTACGTAAACAACGGATTGTTCTTAACGTGTTGTATTCTTAACATTGAGGGGCTTATTCTGATCTTTGAAACTGATTACAGACACAAACTTTATTGAATCGATCTGTTAGTCTAATTAGATAATTCTGTCGCACCAAAACTGCCCACCCTAGAACACAATCGTTCAAATCTGCAAAAAACAGACGAATAGAGAATCACTAAATGAATGAATTATGTTGCTCATACCTATTACGTTATAAAAAATATTTATTTTTGTTTCCTTCTTGTAATAAAGTACCTACTCGTGATTTCCAAAGATTGCAAAAGTTCTGGAAAATAATTTACAATTTAAGTAGGTAACTGATTCCTGGCATTGGAGAGCATGATGACGTCGGGTTAATTCGTGTTGGTGGCCGGATAGAAAATTCTGATTATATGTTCGATAAACGGCATCCGATTCTGTTGAATGGGAAACATCATTTTACTAAACTCGTTATGAGACATTATCATTTAAAATTAATGCATGCAGGTCCGCAATTGCTTCTTTCAGTCGTCAGAGAACGATATTGGCCGCTGGGCGGAAGAGTTTTAGCTAGAAGAGTCTGTAAAGATTGTATTATTTGCAAACGAATGAATGGAGCAGTTGCGAAACAAATTATGGGTAACCTGCCTTCACAAAGAGTATCACCGGGATTTCCGTTTGAGGTAACTGGAACTGATTATGCAGGTCCGTTTTTCATCTTGAATAGAAAAGGCCGAGGCGCTAGGCTAGTAAAATGCTATCTCTGTGTATTCATTTGTTTTAAGGTGAAAGCTGTCCACCTCGAATTGGTGAGTGATTTAACCACGGAAGCTTTTATATTGGCCTTACGTCGATTTATTTCTAGACGCGGAAAACCTCGGGAAATCTTCTCCGACAATGGCAGCAATTTCGTTGGTGCGAATCGGGAAATTGCTGCACTTGTCAAGAATTGTTCTACTGCTGTATCAGATCTTGTTGATGAGGGCATACAATTTAAATTCTCACCAGTATATTCACCTCATTTTGGAGGACTGTATGAAGCAGCGGTGAAATCAGCTAAATTTCATATTAAACGAGTTGTAGGCAACGCTCATTTCACCTTTGAAGAGCTAACTACATTATTCTGCCAAACAGAGGCCATTCTAAACTCAAGGCCAATAGTGCCTCTTTCTTCCAATGCAAATGACCTCAGCCCTTTGACACCAGGACACTTCCTGATTGGGAGATCTCTCGCATCATTGCCTGCGCCTGATTTGCAAGACGTCAACCCAAATCGTCTGCATAGATATGCCCGCATAGAACAAGCCAGGCAACACATCTGGAACCGGTGGAGCCGCGAATATATTTGCGAACTGCAGCAGCGCACGAAGTGGAAGGACAGACAACCTGACATCCAGCCTAACCAATTGGTTCTCATCAGAGATGAATGCAACCCCCCTATGAAATGGCCCTTGGGGAGAATTGTCGCTGTTTATCCTGGATCTGACGGAGCCTGCAGAGTTGCTGACATAAGAACTAGCAAGGGGATCCTGAGACGCGCATTTAATAGGATCTGTCCGCTTCTGGATTCGCCACAGGATACCGAAGCCTAACTTTTGAAGGAGAGGGGAGGTTGTTTACGCAACGCTAAAACAAATAATATTTATACTCTGTGCAACGCATGTTAAAAAGAAAAAAGAAAGAACGAAGATTCACTATTCACGACAACTAATTTATCACGGCAAGGAAAATGTCGGATCATAATACCATACTTGTAATTGGTACTTAAATAAAAAGTTCAAGCAATTTAAACCTTTTAATTCCGCAACACATGGTCCGTTTTGCAATGCATTCCAAGTTTCTCAGTATCGTTCGTAGCGTGCATCACAAAAGTAATAAGTGATTTATATTATATATATAATATTATAAAGAGGAAAACTTTGTTTGTTTGGTTGTAATGAATAGGCTCCGAAACTATTGAACCGATTTGAAAAAATCTTTCACTGATGGGAAGCTATGCTATCCCCGGTACACATAGGCTACCTTTTATCCCGTAAAAATTAATGGTTCCCGCGGGATGGTAGTTAACGCGTGTGAAACCGCGAGGTGCTTCTAGTATTATATAATTTGATTCGCAGTGTTTTGAAGATGTTGTTAAAAAACGCTCATATAGCATCAAAATTTCCTATACCAAAACTCAAACCTTCACACTAAAAGTGTTACTCATCAACATTTTTAGTGTTAAGTACTCATAGCGTTCAACATTTCACTATTTCGACGATCCTTTGATACGCTGCAAAATTATTCCCAGAATAAGTCCACCATCAACTAAGAGGCGATATCTTAAGAATCAACACAGCTCCGCCCACTACAAACACAACCGGACAAGGTCTCGTGATGGGCTCTAAATAACCCGTGTCGACTTTTATAGTGGCCCATCTGACATTGAATGTTGAAACCAACACAAGGGAAGACATGTCAAGTCGCTCAATAGATGTGATTACGTGACAATGATGTGAAATACTTTTCGACGGCGTTGATCGTGCTTGAGGGTCAATAGTCCAAGAATGGCGGAGTGAAATTTGGTCAGTCAACCTCGACATATCGAGGGTTCAGTGATGAAACCCGATAAGTTGACAAGTTGTTAAATTGACTTACTTACACCACAAAATAAAGCGGAGTATTTTGATTACCGTAAGCTTATAAAGTAAAAATAGAAAGTTTTGCACTTATTTGGTTTTATCACTCAACCCTCATTATTTTCTAGTTAGTGTTCATCTTTTTGACAAAGCAATTTATCAAATGTAAATTTATTGCTGCACTATGTTGGGCTGCAAGAGAGTCGAGCAGTGGTTAGTATTGACTGTAGCCCTATTTATAAACATTTCATTGCCGAGTTCAATTACAAAAATTCGCGAAGATAGGTAGGCGAAGATACATGTACGCATATATTAAATTTTGTATAATTTGTCTCTAAAATAATCCAGACTCCATGTAAAATTAGAGTCCTAAAATAAGGAGGTAAAATAAAGTGACACTTACGTACGTGCATCCTGTATACGATAAATTCAGCCTAACCAACCAACGCTATAGAATATTAAATCGATCCTAATTAGTTTGGACTTCCTTCCAATTTTTTCTACCACAAACTGCTTGAACTTAGCACATTTGAACGACAATGGTGTCAAACTTTCCCCAAGCAAGTAGGTCAGGCCGGTTTATCCAAACGCCTTCCTGTGACTTGCGTGCCATAGCAAAATCGCCATAGATCTTTCCTTAACAGCCATCAGTTCGGTACGTGGTACGGAACTGTGTCCCCTTAACTTTTGTTTTGTGGGCTTTGTACTTTTTGGAGTTTCAGGTACATGCACTACGAAGCGCTGGTAACATGCAGCTCTTTACGGGCTGAATACTTTAATTGAACTTGCAGTTTTTTATCAGTTTTCGTGAAAACTAAACTTTATCATGGAGACCACAAATGGAATCTCTCAGTCGTAAACTTTATGCTTCTGCTGGTTCCTTAAAACGATTGAGAAACTTTCTTCCGACAGCCACTAAAGTTTGCCTTGCACAAACACTCTTACTCCCTGTGCTTGATTACGCCGATGTCTGCTATCTTGACCTCACTGAGGATCAGCTAAATAAACTCGAGCGCCTTCAAAACTTCTGCATCAGATTTATTTTCGGTCTCCGAAAATTTGATCATATTTCTCAATTTCGCACGCAGCTCAAATGGCTTCCTATACGACTTCGCCGGAATACTCATATTCTTTCCCTACTCTATAATGCCCTTTTCAATCCCACCTCCCCCCGGTATCTCAAAGATCGCTTTGAGTATCTCCAGTCCTCCAATTCCTGTTACCTTAGATCATCAGAAAATCTTGCATTAAAGACTCCTGTGCATAGCAGCACCTTCTACGACAGTTCCTTTTCCGTGGAAGCTGTCCGGCTCTGGAATTCTCTGCCAGTGGAAATCAGACGTGCTCAAACTCTGACTCATTTTAAAGCGCAGGTTAAACTTCTATATTTATCGTAGGCTCTTATATGTATAAAATTATTGTACTGCTTCATTTATGTGTCATTTCATCTTGGTTGTATTGCATTTATTTTCTATGATTAATTTTATTAGTCTGTATTTTTATTAGTTATTGGATAGGTAATGCACTACCGGTCGATAAAATTTTATTTTTATTTAATCCTCTCCATCCAAAGGTTGCCTGGAAGAGATTGCTGTGTAGCAATAAGGCCGCCCATTGTACCTATACCTACCTATATATTATTTCTTTATTTTTAAAACTGTATGTCTTGGAGTGCAATAAAGAGTTGTTATCTTATCTTATCTAAACGGTGCATTGTTGTGTGTTCTTAGTCAGAAAGTTCTATAGGGATAACAATATGTAGGCACCTACTATTGCCATAGCAACCTATGATCATATCTATTTATTATTTAATCACGCCTCGTTAAACATTATTATTTGATGACTAATGATTGACGAAATAATGATGTCTTCCTTCCACAAACGTTTGATGTCCGTCCAGCCAAGCGTCAAATTATGGGATGTGGAAAAAATAAATTGTTTGTGATTTTAGAGCTAATAAGGCTCTTGTCATATTTCGATCTTTTAAGAAATCGAATTGGAAGTAAACAAAATTGCCTACTGTAACTTAATTGCCTGTAGCAACGATGAATACGAATAAGCATGTTAGATGTTAGTTTGCGTATTTGTACAGTAGGTAAATAAAAATAAGTACCGGATCAAATCTCCCTTGAATTGAACAAACAAGTAGGAAGTAAAGTACTTCATAAAGGTACTAATTGTTTGATCCCAACGTGCGCACGCGCATCGTTAGCAAAATGGCGGCAGTAGGTGTGGTAAGCGTGGCGCCGGCCGCCGATTGGTCCACTGTTTAATTTATCATTCGATTAATCTGATACAGCTACTGAATGGGGGTCACTGAACTTAGGTTTTATGGTATCTGATTTGGGTGCCATTTTCGTACGGTATTTTGACATGGTTGTTTTTGTTCCTCTGTTTCCTTTGTTGTAAGGTTGGAGACTAGCAAATGTTTTATGATATATTATGAAGCCAATATTATTTGTAATAATATAGTACGTTTACGTTTAGGTAATATAGGGAATCCTAATTTTTGTAACTGCAGTATATTATTTATATTTATTGTTTGTTACTTTCGTCTGGAATCGACATCGTAATATTTATAGTCACTGTAAAAGACTCACATATTTGTTAAATTGTTACACCATCAGAGCAAAATAAGTCACTCGTTTACAAACCACCTACCTACAAAATATGCAACAACGACAAGGAAGAAAATATTTACACAAAAAAGAAAAAAGAAAAAACACAAACAAGAAGATATTTGCCGTATAAGTGTGCAAACCTTCTAAGGCAAACGATATTGCGGTAGTAACTACTAAAAACTATTACACTAACCATGTACAGCCAACTTGATGTTATGTTACGTTAAACTTCAGGTTTGTCGGAGAAATATTGCAGCAAAATAACTCTGAAAAGTGAGTATAAGCAAACTTTACTCCCAGTTAAAACGTTGACGTCTGCACGAAGGGAAACATAGTTCGTAACTCGAGGGTAATTGACCCTTTCATGATTTACTTGTTCTTAAACTCAATAATTGTTCACGTAACGAGGCTTTGCATAATTAAAAGTGGGTCTATGGTAATTAAAATGTAACTATATTTTTTGTTTCAGTTTTTTTTTCTGTTGTCCAGCTTTTGTATGCGATTTCCTGCATTGTTTTTGTTACGGTCTTATGTTTACTACGAAGCAATATAAGTAGCTTTCATTCTAATAACTCTGTTAAATTATTTTTTCATAACTAAACCTATAGTTATTAATCACTTAAGTATCTTATTTCTGCAATTATTTGATAAAAATTATCCTATACCACAAAAATAGTGCATGGCAAGCTCGCAAAAGTTGGTTCTTCATGGAAATACTTAAAATGCAGTTCGGTGAATAAAGTTCGTTTGTTAGCGTATCGGAATTCACATTATGTGCATGCAATATTCCATTAACCAATTTACCGAAAGATATGAAAAATGTTGGTGTATTCAGAATATAAATTATGCTAATAGTTCTTCATCATCAGCCTATACTCACCCATCACCGCTCGGGTATATTCTTAATGTCCCCACTAACCACCCCACCGGTTGAGACCTGTTGACGCTTTTCCCCACCGTCCCCACTCGTAAGCTCTTATCGAAATGATTTTATTTGATTTCAATTAAATGTTGTTTGTCATCCAATGAGTTTATATTATTATTACTTGGTCTACATTTACAATATAATATTTTAAAGAATTTTTTTAACGGACTGCGAATGATGTGTGATGGTGAATGATTGTGTGTTTACTGTTCTCATGGCACATACCATTAAAAAAGAGAGAAATGAGGTTTTCTTCATTTCTGAGACAGTCACATCAATTGATTTATATTGCTAAGTGCATAACTTTGTAATGTCAAAACGAAATCCGTACAAGTGAACTTCACTGACTAGATAATTAAGGCCAGTTTTTGAATAACCAGTGACGTCTTAAGGGGGGCAAAGTGGGCTTGTTAACTTTCGAAAAAAACAGGCTCGATACCCTCGGGGCGGAATTGATAATTTACTCGTTCGAAGGGCTATCATTAGCCCCGTTGCCCATACAATGATTGTCGGTTATATACATAAGTTTATAGACTAAGAGCTAGTGGTCTGTTTTACGAACATTGTTATGGACGATTTTTTTCGGAATACCATCCCAAAAAAGCTTTATTTACAGTTTGTAGTCTGATTTATAGTATAATAATTACATCTAATATTACACTATTACATATATTTCTTTAATATGTGGGTTGCAATTGCTAATTCTTATGATCACAATAAGGAAACACTGCAGCGACCCCGCTAAAATGAGCGAACATTTCTATTATCGAAACTTTAAAATTCATTATCAATTTATTTATTTTGAAAGAGACATATATCATTATTTAATAAAAGTGGTTAGCGTCAAAAATATTACCCAATTAAAAATAATGTATACTCAATACAGGTACCAGCAAATAATATAAATGATATTAAACTGGCATGGTCACTGGTCAGTGGCCCCTAACTAATAGTAAACAAGCAAAGTACATGATACATTTTCCGTTTTGAGCAAAACTGCTTGAACTGTTATAATTAATTATTATTTTATCAACATTATAATTTTACCATTATAATTATTATAATGGTAAAGTTGACCTCACATTTTGATTACCTGTGTCGTCCCCGCCGCTAGCTCTCGTTCTATATCTACGTCTAGACAAACCCGGCGCGTCTTGGTAGAAGAACAAACAGCGTTTCGGGTCGTTAACAGCGAATTACACTGACAAGGCGGTTATTATGACGTAAAGTTTGCTTTAAATTGGGATCGTTCGATGCTCTTTTGCAGGTACATAAAGTAGTTTTTGTAAAGTCAAGGTTGAAAATATTTGTCATCAACCGTGTTACTTACCACAAAATATTCAGACCAGAGTTATAGAACAGTGTGCCTAGTGCGAGTTTTGTCAATTTATTTACGCGCTCGGTCCGTTTGGCGTAAACTTGAAATTGTATGGAATAAGAGCAGCGCCATCTAGTGACTTATTCACTGACGCTAGATGGCGCTGCTCTTATTCCATACAATTTCAAGTTTACGCCAAACGGACCGAGCGCGTAAATAAATTGTCAAAACTCGCACTAGGCACACAGATGTTTTTAAAATTTCGTTCGACAAAATCGACGTGTGCGGTCGGCATCAAAAGTAGCTTAACATGTTTTAGTTTCGAATTCCATTGTAGATACGCAAAATGTAGATACATTTTTAGGATGTTTATTAAATTTAGGATACGGAGATGTTCAACTACTTTAGATGCCGTTCAATTGTAGATACGCAAAATGTATATTTTTAGGGTGTATATTAAATTTAAGATACGGAGATGTTAAGCTACTTTTGATGCTGACCGTACCTACCTAACACTCGCGTTGCCTTACTCGGTCCTGACATTCCTAATTTGTTATTGAGTTAGAAAAAGCTAGGGTTAGACGTCGATTCGCGGAGAAAATATTTAGACACATCTGTTCAACTCTGGTTTAAATCTATTGTGGTACCTACCTAAGACCGCAAATGTTTGATGTTTTAATTCTTATCTGGTGTCCGTGATTCAACCATTGTGCTCGATAGTGGTAGATACATCGTGATGCTTCAGAGGATGCAATTAGGAGTTATATACTAATTGCGAGTTTACCGTTGTTAATTGAGGTACAAAACAGTACATCTGAAGTAGTCCATTATTAAACGTAGTTTTTTTAATATTGCAAGATATCACTAATTCGTTACATATAAATAATAAGTACCTATGTAGTTCACTAAAAACTCTTTCGATTGTTTAATAATAGTAATAATAATATTATATTCTTATACTTATGGGTAGATCCTTTGTATCCGTAAATACAAAACATTATTTTCCTCATCTTATTCACCCGGAAAGAAAATCTATTAAAAATCTCGCAAAACCATTACTTTGAAATCAAATAAAGTAACCTTTACTTCAATTTCCACGTCAGTCTTATAATAAAACTAATTATGAATAATAACGGTAATTTGAGCTAGCCGCGATTGTTTTCGAAGAACTCAATTTTTGTTTTTCTTTTATAATGCGGAAAACTTTAGCTTCGTCAATTACGTTATTTTCGCGTAAATAAGATTATACGTTACCTACGTTCAGAGTGAATGTATGGTAATGCTATAGGATATAATGTTTGTTTGCTGGACATCGCTGACCATTTTGTTGCGGGAATAATAATTAGGAACGTATTGTATTTTAATGTCTAGCCGAAAATTAAGAACACATACCTACATTTTAGTAAAAACAATGTTCCTTGTCAATAAACATCCAGATGCAATTTTTTTAATGTTGTGCAATATAATAAACCATATTTCTCTAAAAGCACAAAGCAACAATAGAACGATTCACCCAAAAATCGATTGCTGCTATTGTCGATGACCACAGAATTTTTTTCGATCGATATCCGTCCTTTACTTTTTCTTCCGGTTGTTTTTCAGTCAACTTTATATCTTAAACTGACAAGACAAAGTTGATATTGCAAGGGGATACTATTCATGGTATTTTATGTTGAGGTTGTCACATTTGTTGCAATCGATCGTCGTTTCCTGTAAATCGATACCTCTGATCGACCCACGTGCAGGATTAGGTAGGTACCTAGTACAAGTAGGTAGGCGGTTAGTACTTTATTTGTTGAGAGTCTGGGTGTAACAATTTGTATGGAGCTTTACCTATTTTATGGATATGGAGCAAATTGCAATTCATGTTTCTGTTCGTTTTCCGGTCAGTTAATATTGTAAAACGATCTCACACCTCTTGATTTCTCTGAAGCAGAAGTGTAAAACAATTCAAAGTTTATTAGCTTGTGGTCATAAACCAAGTGTTTTAGGCACTGGTGCTTAATTTGTTTTAAGAAATGGCATTTTATCAACTGCCTTTATTTATACTCGTATTATACTAACTGGGTTACTAACATAATTACTTTTGTCATACCTTGACAGATATATTAGCAAAAAGCTAAGTTAAGCAAGGTTTCTTTGATTTATTTTCAGTAATAGTCGTGAAATGAAGTTTATTACCTGTATTATTTATTTTTATTCTGCGTATGTATACTGTTTTTAGTCTGTGCAATTATTATAACAGCCGCTACAGCGACAAAATCGCATAAAACTCATTCACCTTCCAACTCACACAAATACAATAAAATCAAATCTTATTCATCGAAATACGGCCCGCCATATTTTGAAAATATAAAATATATAAGAGCATAAAAGTCAAAGAATCACATTTACGGCACAATGTCTATTCATGCTATAGACCTCTGTAAAAATGGAAGTTGACATTATTGTGATCTGCCAACATAGAGTTAACTATCCTTTGTCCCTTTGTAGGAAGAACCTATGTACTCGTAGTTATATATTTCTGCTAAGTTCAACGCTTTTAAAGACGTGCCGCGCAGGCTTGTAGACAAGGTATTTATAAATGCAGTGTAAACAGATACATTGCATTGTAGAGTATCTACCTATTACAAATCCCGGAATCAAGATTTACTTAAAATGTAAAGAAAAATATGTAAGAAAAAAAAATACCCACACTGGCCCAGGCCTTAATACGACTGTGATTAATTCATTAATTATTTTTTAAACTTGACGCTAGTCATACAAGTCAAAACATGACTAACATAAGATCTAATTCTATTTTTATTTTTATCTAAGTACTTTCAATTCTCACCTATAAAATAACAGGAACTACAACAATTTTATAATGTTTATTATTTTTATTTTGTATCCATAAATTACACATTTTGAAACTACTCAATCAAAGTGTTGTACCGGTTACGAACCATCGCAAAATCAACTTTATTAGCGATCCATCTAAAATTCAACTATCCGTCCATTTTCTGTCGCACCGACGCCGACCCTGACGCTTCCAATTTGACACACCTAGGTATCAGTCCCATTTACAACTTTATCATGTTCGCGTAACAATCAAAATTAGCTCTTGAATTTTTGACATTAAGGTTGATAAAGATGAATGAAAATGTTGGTACAGAATGCCATATACGGGCGCTCATTCACGAGATTCGTCCAGAGATTGTAGTCCATCAATCAAGCCGAATGTCAAAACTAATACGGAATCGGGTCCCGTGAGACATTCCGATTCGTAATTATGCGTTTCGGTGCATCGGTCGTCATCCGATTAAAATTGGCAGTCTATAGGGGATCGGAGGAACGTGAAATGTCATGATACTAAAAATGGTTAAGCGGGCTCGGATCTGATACATGATAAGTGATTCAATTGTTTACTTATTGGATGATTGATGTTGATACAAAAGGTTTAACTACATTAACAACCCTCATACAGATTTCCTATTATGCTTTGGCTACAGTTTAGTTGAACTGCATCTTAAAATAATTGTTTCAAGGCACGAAAAATATCCTAAGTAAGAAAAAGCGTACAGCATACTTCAGAGTCTACGTCATCTCTCGCTTCCTGGTAAATTTCACATAACCAAAATTGAACTTACGTTGCGAGTGTTACAGAAACTTTCAAGTTCCAGTTTCCATGGCATACATTCCTAATATGTTAACATGTTAACTGAATAGTTCTACAAACTTCTGACACACGATTGACAGTTTTCTATGCTAATTTGTGTGTCTAATAAAATTTTAGCATGTAGAATGACTTCGTGTAAATCACTTTTTGTTTGCATTTGATTACCTACTAATTTTGAAACTTGAAAGTTTCAATATGTGACAATGACTATCAATAGTTAGTAATACCGAAAACTTTTACTAAGTTCTAGAAAGTAGCTGTATAACACACATACTTACTTGTAAAAGTACACGTCATTATATTAGATATTAAAAAATACTATGGTCATAGATGTTAAAAAAAAATATGGTCATAGATGTTTAAACGAGATCTTGATATACCTTCAGTTACGATAAAGGCGATGTTTTTAATAGCGCAATACTAAAATCATAGTATTATACTTATTATAAAATACAAAATAATGTTATGTTCCTCTAATAAGTTATTACACAAAAAACTTTTGCGTAGCAAGCACTTGAAATCTTAGTCATAAACAGGCGTTTCTGCCATCAGGCGTGGTCACAGTTCTCCATAATATATTAAATTAGCAATCTAATAAGAACTTTGAGCTGTTTTCCTCAGAGTAAGTAAACTATAAATCACATGATCTACAAAGGTCAATAGACTACACAGACGATGTTTTGACTCCATAATAATTTAAACGCAAACAGGATCCCGCCATTTCTGTCAACAGAACGGATCATGAATAATGTTTGCATTATGCCTATCATAATATTATTGTGACACTAGCCACTGATTGTGCTATTGTCCCTGATAATTATATACCTAACTAACACACGAATAGATTTTTGTACTGAACCAGCTGATCGCTCTTATAGACTTTGTCCTGTTATTAAAATGACATCAAATAAATACCTTACTCATAGCTATCCTGAATTATGGTCTATAATTAATACAAAACCCCTCACATTTTTTATTTACTTTCCATAAAAACGTAATTTGAATATTATTATGTAAGGTTTCTAACTCTACCACGATATAATGGCTAACTAAATTTTGATTCAATTCGGTAGGTAAAAACTACTTTGATCCCAAAAAGTGCAGGTGAACCCGCCGGCGTAGCTGGTATCCACATAAAAATGTATGTCTATGCAACACTCCCCTCAAAAACCGCGGGTGTAGTCGCGAGTAGACGCGTCGAATTGTTTCTGTGACGACAATAACACTAAACCTGATAATTTTATGTTCACCACAAACGTAATAGCGACTTTAAACGTTTATGTACCTACACTTAGAAATTTGTTTAGTAGCAATAAAGGGAGGCAAACCTCAAATGTGCCTTACTTAGATACCGTGAATTGGTTTTAAAATTGAGATTGTGTTTCAATGTAAATTATTCTTATAATAGATTATGATTATAGCCGACGACTGAAATGGAGTGTAACAAGCTCGAAAGGTAAGCTAAAATAGATTTTTGCTGTGAAGGTAGACAAACTTGTCTCATTGTCAACTTACGTCTCTCCCCCTCTCTCTCTCTCTCTCACGTGGACTCTCACAATATTAATTATATTGTACTGGGCAGGCATGGCGCAACAAACAGGTATATTTGCTCATCACATCGTTCCATTGTGGATTAAAGGACCTTTTTTTAACCACTATGAAAATGATCATAACTTAACTCTCACCTACTAGAAGTTATACGTAGCTTTTCCTTAGATTATGCAAAATTTTTCCAACTAGAATTGGTATTGATTCCAGGAATACTACCTTCAAAGCAGATATTGCTTCTAGTTAGACCTTAGTGGGGAAGAAAGGTTCTAGAGTGGCGACCACGGACTTGAAGACGCAGTGTAGGTCTCCCACTAGATGGGCCGACGACATCAAAAGAGTCGCAGGCAACCGGTGGATGCAAGTGGCGAATTGTCGTTCGGTGTGGCGGTATAAGGGGGAGGCCTATGTTCAGCAGTGGACGTCTTCAGGCTGATGATGATGATGATGATGAGACCTTAGTGTGCACATTTTATCTATTTCTCGTCGTCTTGTTAGAAATGTAGTAAAAACAATACCAATAACCAACTACTCGTACCTATACAAAATAGGTTTTGTATCGTTATGCTTGAATAGGTAATATATAAGTCTTACATGTTAATTAAACAGTCTTAAAATGTCCTATTTGGTTCGTTTCGAAACAATTCCAAATAGCATTAATTAGTAGGTATTTAGACTTATTAAAATTATTCCAATTAGTTTAATATGGTCCACGAGCTAATTATTATTTCCAATGAGAATATTTAAACCTACCATTTTCATAAATGTTATTACAAAGTAGTAAAACTAAACATAACTGGAGCATATTCATTAACTGATCTAAAATAATGTAAATTAGGGTAACTTTTCTTGTTGAAATATATTTCCTCACATTTTATTAACATAAATTGATGAGTAAAATCCAGATTTCTAAAATTATGTACGAAAACGATACTAAAATATTATTCTCATTAAATTGGAAATCCTATCTACTCACCTCAATAAAAAAGTGTGTTTAGGTCAGCGGTACTCTAAGTGTGTTCCGCGGAACCCTAGGGTTCCGCGCTACCCCTGTAGGGGTTCCGCAAGAATTTAGAAAGTAAATCAAACCTGATATCAACCAATTGATGAAAAATAAAAAAACAGTTTCATACCTCCCATTAGTTAAGATTTTTTCATTTTTAATATCTTCTATTATTGTACTTGCCATGTGGTAAAGTAAGTAATAATTAGTAACTGTTACATTGTACTTTTATTATGCTTATATAATAAAGAATACACTTTTAAAAACTATTGTTTTATTGTAGGGTTCTGTCAAGTATTTTGCTTGTCAAAAGGGTTCCGTGACCAAAAAAGTTTGAGAACCGCTGGTTTAGGTCATTTATTTATTTACATAGATTTGGTTATTGATTTTGCTGACCACGCTTGTTCGTTTGTAGAAGTGGCAGTTCACCTCTGGTGTTAGAGCTTGTCAAGCCACCAAAAGACCTCTGACGTGGCTTATCAATCAATACCAACTGGAACCATCGGCTTAGCATGCCCTCTAAAACACGCAGCGACGGAAATTCGTACATAACTATGACTATGACTATGAAAAGTCTTCATGGGGGCCAAGGATTGGACCCGGTCTGATTGGTTTATAAAACAAACAAGTCACCGCTAGGCCACTATCTCACTTGCATATTCATACATACAGACAGTACATGACATAATATATCTTTGAAGAATTTAGTTTATTAATTAGAAAAAAAAAACGATAACAATGCCAGTAATTTGCTAAAATCATAGTAGTTGCAAGTTGAAGTAGTTGAAAATATCTACTCATTTCACTAATTAAAGGTTCTAATTATGAAACTAAATGAAACATAAATAATAAGTATCAAAACGTCGTATAATTTATTACGTTTCCAAGATATTCTTTGTACAGTTTTATACAAAACAATAATTTTTCGTTACGACTAATAATTACAATCGAAAAATTACATTTATTTCCAAGTTTTATAGTTAAATCTAATATCACGATTTAGCTTAATTACTTTAAAATAGGTAGGTACTCAAGCAATACACCTATGCCAATCATCGATAACAGCATACATATATTATTTTTCATGTATTTATATACATTTTCGATACATAACTATTACAAGTAAGCACATAGATTTACCATTTATATGAATACACAACAACATTTGATACACCGAAGCAATAAATATTTAAGTATATGTAAAATTAGTGAAACAAAAACAGTATAAAATAATATTCTTTTTAAATTTCCAATAATATATTCAAAAAACAATTTCAAAAACCAATAATACTATGATGAATGAAAACGCTTTAATCATTTTATTTGCAAAAAATATAAAGAAACGCATAAAAATCCACAGTATCTAATGTGATTATTAATTATTGTTAGATTTAAACATTTGATTATCCTATTTGGTGTTGCATTACAGTGACTGACTTTTATTCACAGTTTAAATAAATAACATTATAATTGTTACGACAATAATATAAATATTTGAAAACATGTTACCACAATCAGACTCAACATTGTTCTCACACGACTTTAATACAAATATTTCAATGAAAATATTTTTGTGACAACGACTTCTTTCACAATTTACACGTCTTAATTTACGTATGTGACAAATTGACGAAATGTATCAATATACATTATATTTACAATTTAAATAGGAATAGAAATTGAATATAAAATGTGCATGCAATTATGAGTGCAAAAGGAAATAATGTTAATGAAATAATTAAGGTTCAAACAAAGTACGTGCGCCCCTTATTACACGCACTCCCGGTTAAAGAACGGGGTACGCTCGGGGAGATGTCTTCCACCCTAGAATATACGTGACCACTGCTAGGGGACAGCCGCAGGTCATAATTAAACCGAGGACAAGTCTTGTTGTCGATAGACATGTAGCTGTTGTTCGAATTGTTCCCTTCACCGTATGTATTGTTATCCGACGACGGGGAGCTTTCATTCTGAGACGACTCCCCATCGTTCCTCCTGCAGTACTGCAAGGAATTCGTGAAATTTTGCTTTGAGCAACTATCGTTCGACACCGGCATTGTTGTGTATCTCAAAGTTGGAGTTTGGCGTAACGACTTCTTGAAAACGCTTTTCTCCGAGCCCTTCACTGTGATAATAGTGTCTGTCGAATTCAACAATGCGACCAGCCTGTCCCAGAAACGAGGATCTGCCCACGATATACTCTTACACTTATCTAATGCAAAACACAGTTCGTCACTTATCTCTTCGTTATCTACAACCTTAATGAATATTACCTTGTTCAAATCACTGCGATTAAGTGACTTTAAATAACTATAAAATATGTTCTTGAAGTGAATGTCGCAGAGGTCGTTGCAGATGAAATGTGTTGTGAGAACTATTAGTAATCGTTTTGAAAGTTTTGACGACTTCGAAAAGCTGTCTAGAGTGAGAATGTTTAACGATGTCTCGCTGGGATTAAACTTTTTAGAGGTCATTTTCCTAAACTCGATTTCAGTCATAATGTTGTGATATACGAAATTAGTGTCTTTGGTATTACATATCACGTAATAGTCATACATGTGATTTGGATTACCTTCCATGACGTGATCGACGTTTGGGCAAGACTGCTCTTTGAACAGAGGTACACCGTACTTCGTATAGAACCAGTCACTAACTTCGTATCTGAAAGCGTAGAAGATAGCACCTATCAAACAGATTACGACTATAATAATGATCACGCCGCATATGACAGCGAAATAATTATCCGGAAGAAAAATTGACTTAGATATAATCTCGTCCCTAGAAACGGTCGGATCACTTATTGACCCCATGTATTCCTTGCAGTGACTAAGTACCGACGCAATAGTAATTTTAGTGGGATTTCCTTCTGAATCTGTGCAAAGCATTTTCTCTGGATCACCTGGGTCCCTCCTTAACCATGAATCTAATTCAGCTATACTTTTGCAGTCACAAGAATATTGGTTACCTTCGATAGAAACGTGAGCCAAACTTTTGGAAGACGAAGCTAATAACTTCCAAGGGAAGAAGTTTACGAGCTTGTTATCGTCAATTCTAAGTACAGATAAAGACTTCAACGAAGCAAAAGTGTTATTAGCCACATGTACTATGGCATTATGATCTAAGTACAGCTCATATAAAAGATTCAGATGCAAAAATTCATCGCCTTTCAACTCCACAAGTTTATTATTCTCTAAATGTAACACCCTCAAGGAATCAACGCCTTTAAAAGTTTGGTTGTTAACTTCTTTCAACTTTGTATTGTTCAGATATAAAACTTGGAGTTTCTTTTTGCCTATAAAAACGTGATTTCCCAAGTGGCTAATGTGGTTCCCATCTAAGTATATTTCGGTGGCGTCCATAGGAATGCGTTCCGGCACTTCTGTATAGCCGGCGTTAGAGCAATCTACGACGTTTGCATTCCATGTGATGTCGTGATAGCATCTACAGTTATTTGGGCAAATCATCTCACAGTCACAAGCGACGAAGTCACAACAATGGCACAGGGCGAAACAATGGCTATCATATGGACAAAGAAAATCAGAGGGCGACATATCTATTATCATCTTTTTCCCTTTAGCGCGCGAGTGGACCAACGTACACATCGCTTTATCTAAATCTAGCACGCGTGGGTATTGTCGACTGTGGCTCAAATAATTAATGCGCTGAATCCATTCCATTGAACAGTCACAAACAAACGGGTTTCCGCTTATAAAGAACTCGGGTAAGTCACTATCTTCGTCTATTTGATCTAACCTAAACGCATTCATGTCAAGCTGTACCAGTTTGTTATTATTTAACGTCACAGTCGAAAGCTTTTGTAGTTTGGAGAATGAACCGACGTGGATTTTCTCTATATTGTTGTCGTTCAAATAAAGCTTTTCGACGGACCTTGGTATGGACGTAACGGCTATTTCACTTAAATTATTGTGACCCAGATCTAATAGTTTAATATTTATATTTGAATACATGTCGTCATTGATAAAGTTATTGATATAATTCTGATGTAAATCCAACCACTCTAGGCTACTGGGAAATGTACGGAAATCGAAAAAAGAAATTTTGTTTGCCGACATGTTTAACCAAACTAAACTGTTCAGCGTGTTAAATATGCCGTCGAACTTTGTTATTTCATTACAATCCATGCGCAGTAGTTTCAAATTACCGTTTTTCCTGAAACACCCGGGAGCGACGTGTTTTATTTTGTTCGACGCTAAATTGAGTACCTGCAACTGCGGTAAATGTTCGAAAGTATCTTCGTTTAAATACGGAACTTTATTATCGACTAAGCGTAAACCGAAAAGTTCCGATAGGCCGCGGAAGTTTTCCCGGTTCAGGTGGGTAATATTGTTGTTGCCGATGTCCAATGACCTCAGAGAGCGGAGTTTGCGAATCGCCCCGGGGATAGATGACAAAAAGTTGTCGTTCAACCACAGCTCTTCGATAGCCGTCATGTTGTCGAAAGCGTTTTCGTCGATGTGTTTGATTTTATTATTGTCAACAAACAACTCATGCAAAACATGTAAATCTGTGAACAGGTGCGGATGAATGTGCACCAGATTATTACCTGATAACGTGAGAGAGTGTAAGTTCCTCAATTCTTCAAAAGAATGCTCATCAATTGACGCTATTTCATTATGCTCTAAATTAAGTTTCTGTAAGCTGTACAAATCTTGAAACATATAACGATCTATTCTATGTAGTCTATTGTAAGATAAGTTAAGGATTACCATACGCAATAATCCCACAAATGTGCCCTTATTTATCCACTGACTAGTAAGTTCATTATGAGATAAGTCTAATATTTGAAGATGCTCCAGGGCATCGAAAAGCCCCGGAGGCAATGTGTTTATCGTGTTATTACTAACGTTAATTTCTTTCAACAGCTTTGTGTCAGAGAATAAATCTGGTGGGAGAGTGTTCATAAAGTTACTAGATAAATTCATAACCTGTAGACTGAGTAGTCCCTCAAAGGCACCGTCTTCTAGGGTAGAAATGGCATTGTTTTGCAGCAACAACTTCGACAGCGATCGCAATTTCGACAAACTGCTGTCTGTCATAACAATCAAGTCATTGTAAGATAAATCTAGAGTCTCTATCACTAAATTACAACTTTTGATACTCAAGTTTTGCTCCTGTAACGACTCCGAGAAACCGATAGTCTTTATATTTTGCAAATGATTGTTAGCTAAACTTAGAGTTTTCAAACTGTACAATGGACAAAAAGTTTCCGTTTTTGTGCTCCATATGTTGTTGTAACTCAGATCGAGTTCTGTCAACTCGTTCAAGCCTGAAAAGGCTTGTTCGTTTATCTCCATCGTCATCGCTGACCACTCGCTGTTGTGAGTCGTCATGTGTAGTCGTTTGAGGTCCTTGAAGCTCTGGAATGCACGCACCGGTATCTGGCGTATCTTGCATTTGTCGATCACCAGGTCCCGTAACTTGCCCAAGTTGGTGTGCTTTCCCGGCGTCTTCTCAGTCTGAGCAGCCAACGTGCTCTCGAAAAATAGTATCTCACTACACTGGACGTGCAACGATATCACATCGTCGAAATGCGTCCGACTGATATTTTGCAACAGATGGTCCAAACTGCTTATCGTTCTGATTTTGCAGAACAGCACGGTGTTCTCCGAGGTTTCCGTCTCGGGGCTGCGATACGCGCACTCGTGCGGCATTTCCGCCGCCGAGCTCCTTTCGACGGCATGGTAGTACAACAACACGTACACTATGATTCGATTAAAAGTTCGCTCGAGTCTTTTCGCGGCTGTTATTGGCATTTTACGTTCATATGCGAGTTGCGGTGAGGCGTGGAGGTCGGCAGTGCCATTTATGAGGGGCCGAAGTGGTCGATCGCGTCATAAATATTTACGCGGTAGGAGCGACATCGCGACTCGCGTGGCATGACTTGGGCGCGGAAGAGTGAGCGTCTGGCTCGGACGGCTGCTGCCCACCGACTGAACGCCGCTCGGTGACTCCGCCCCAGTAAAAGCCGCCCCGCGCCGACCGCCCCGACGTGACTAAAGAAACTTCATCTCATATTATCAAGGGTGCATATAAACCGTGAAATTATTCCCGCGCGGGTGTATTGAGCATCAATTATAAACAAACCTAGATCGAGTTGCGTACAAACTTGTTATTTGCATTATCTCATTTATAAGCGTTGATTTACGAACTCTATTTTGTTCGTAATACTACAGCTTTATGAGAGAGTTGAACTTAATTGGTCGTATTTTAATTGTATTCCGCTAGTAAACTCTGATTTACATATAAAATGTGGAGTTAAAATGTTAAAATACAAGTTAAAATGTGATATTAAATTGTTAAAAAATTCAGAACCACTCCACAGAGGACTCATATTTTTTCTTTGAAGTGGTTTTGGAACCACTTTTTCTAAACAATACTTTTAGAGAGGCTCATACCGTTTTATCACAAGCACCTGTTGTATCTTGAAACTTTGGTAAACTTTGTACTCAACGCTCTCGTGAAAATGGGATAAAAGACTTGCAAAATAGTTTTCTAGGGCACCACATGGTTCCGAAGTTAACGTGTTCTCATATATTATGGTAGATGAAAACCTCTTAAAAGGCGCCGGAATTTCTTCTTAAATTTTTTGTTCAGCAAGTCGTCTTGTAACTTCAGCATCAAGTTTGTTACGAAATATTACATTACGACAAAGTAGAGGCTTTGCATTTTGAAACTCTTTGTGCTGCGGAAATTCATACTTTTCTCTTATTCTCTGAGCAAGCTACAATTCTTGGATTGCTTTACTTATCTTCATTTGTACATCTGGCTACCAGATGATTTTCTTTTTAGTTGACTAACTTGTTGGAACTTCTCTAAAGTGTTGTTTATTTGAAACCCATGGTGAATGTGAGTAGGTATAAGGCTAGCTCTTGGTATTTTTTTTCTGTAAGCTAAATTAGTTGTGTTGACGAAAGAACAAATTTAATTAATATTCAGACTAATACAACATCTAAATCAAAAGAAAATAATTTTGAAGTGCAGGTAAGATTTTAAAACCAATACGTAAACCTGTTCGGTACATTTTGCGTATAGCTTATGAAGTTGTTATTGTACCGTTCATACCTACAAGTCATGATACGGTTCTCATCCTATCCAATTAACTCAGTCTGTTATGACTCACACATAAACACCCACATCAGATTCACGAAGATCAAACAATAAGAACGCCTCATTTCCTTAACCATAGCTTCAACCATCAAAATAGCTGCTAACAATCTTTATCATGATCCAAACCGGATCTTGACCTTGTTATTTTCCTTAACGACCATCATTTTACGGAATAAATAATTCAATAGCATCGAAAAAATGTAATTCAAAAGCTAACATACGTAATTATATAGCTGGTCTGTGAGTGCATAACTAGGTTCATACACCCACGGGAAAGGTTTATGTAATAATTGACCAGGCTGTAATTGAGCTATGAGGGCTTTGGGTATGCACAAATGAGGCAGGCAATTTGTAGCTTGACCAGGGACTTAGGGACCACCCAGATTGGTTTCTGCTATAAGATGACTGCTGACTGCTTATTCAGTACTCTTGTAGGCTCAGTAAATTCGAGCATTATAATCTTAGGCTATTCAAATGAAACATCTGTAGGTACCTAACTGTTAAATAATAATTACATACTACCAATTTCAGTGGAATACATACTTATTTGCAATTTTTTTTTTGGTATTTTCATTCGTCGTTTGCGTAAATAACCTTGACCATGAGTTACGATTTTTTTTATAGAACCTGAAAATTTGCCATGATAAATATGCCATGTAATTTCAGAGACATAATATGTGTTTCTGATTCGGAATGTCTATGTTAGTGACTTTCTTTCTATCAGTCTCTTCTTGCACATCTACGTTCCAAATTAGGGTATAAATTTAAAGAAAAACTCGTAAGAAAATCGACACCCATCGCTGCAGTCGTCGAGTTCAATTTTATGCCAGACACATTGTATTTAAAATACCTTTTAAACATCACTTTTATTTACGACTATTGTTATTTCACATCCGTAAAGAACTATTTATTCAAAGCATGTGTGTGGTTCCCTTTACAAATCTCGGTCCAGACAATATTCAAATGCGCTTCCGTGAGTATATTTCCATTTAACGTCGCAGGTTCTTACTACACGAATGTTTATTTGTCGTAAACTGTATGACTAATAGATAAAAATTTAAATTTTGCTCGATACATATTGGATGTTATTCTGAATAATATTCCGTATATTTTATTGCAATATCTAAGAGTTATAACATGAAAATCTTTATGGTATTAAAGATACTGTATTTGTTAATGTGAGGGATTTTATTCTAAACTGCATCTAGATTTGCAATTATATTATCTACGGTGCAAAGTTTCTTACACTTTGCGATACAACAAATATTTTACATAGTTAGTAAATGTGTGATTTTATTTCTTAGTGTTGACTTTATTATCAAGTTACATACAAGTGTACACGGGAAGTCAAAGTCAAAGCATTTATTGTAATAGGAATATCGCGCTTTTACAAGTCAAACTTTTAAAAATCATTAGCAAAGAATAAATAAAAACAGATATGATATGGACTGAACAGTACGAGTATCATCGTCGAGAGCGGTGGGGTATCGTTTTCAACTATCCGCGTTTGGTCTTATTAAACATAACACACGACACACAACTCCATAATATTTATGTGAAATCTTATGTAAACAGTGCCGGCAAATAGACCGAAAAGCGATAGAAAGTTTGCAAAAGTTATTTTTTTCGTAAATATACGCGTACCTACTTTTGATTGTAACACTCAGTTTTTATACCTACTGAGTTTGGGTTTCGGGGAAAAATGCGAACGTGGAAAATCGCTACTAACCCGGAATCATTTGACTATTTACTAAATGATTTTAGCCGTAAAAACCTAAACTCTACGCTTGGTTGCTATCAAATTTGGCTTACTATGATTTATTTTCCCATGCGTTGGTTTAGTTAGATAATTGCGCTCACCGCTACAAAGCCAAGCCGTTGAGTAAGCGTGCCCCGCCTCTAGCAATAATCACCTTGTTATGTGGATGTTAAAGCTTTTATCGTAGTTTGACTCATGCCTTTGGAACAGATTATATTGATGATCTTTGAATCACTCTGTTTGGTCTAGGTGGTTCTTGGAACTGCAAGTTGTTCAAATATTGAATAATATTGACCCGCCTCCTGGTTTTGATCGTCTTATTAGCAATTACGATTTTACTAGCAATGACTCATGCGAAGTGATCATTAGTAGGTATTAAAGGGTTCAGTTGACCGATTAAAATATCATTATTCATTACGTCAACTCATCCCGCGGACACAGTTGGAGCGGGCTCAGTTGACGTAAGAGCCGTTTTAATAACTGCGAGAATCCGACTTTCTACTTAATTAAAATTATGTAAATACGAAAGGTTGTGGTGCGTGTGTATGTTGTCATCTCTTGGATGAACGGATTTTGATTAAATTTGGTATCTATACAGATACTGTAGATCTTGGAATAGAAAATAGGACTTTTTATCCTGTAAACATTAACGGTTACTGTATGACGAACGCAGGTGAAACCCCGGGGTGGATCTAGTGATCATAATAATAAGTTAATATCATTGGAAATAGAGGTATAATTTTATAATGTACGGTTTTTTTTCACCTCACAAAAGTCTTTCAAAGTGGTTTATAGCACTGTTCTACTACATTGCTTTTTAGATTAAACAATAATGCAGCATTTATAAAAACAACTTCTTAGCTTTTAATGTTTTCAAGTTCTTTTTCATAACAGCTTAAGCGAGGAGCTCTTTTTTCATAAATCTAAAAGGTTGCACATTATTTTCTTCACTCAATTGAAGAATTTTAAAAAATATTTCAAAACAACAAACGCCTGTTAAATATTTTCACTGAAACATAAAGTCTAGTCCTGTTTTCACTTCACGGACAGTCGCACAGAGAAGTTTGTTAGACTGGGCAAGTAGTGAATTCACGTTTTATTTAACACATTGGACGTAAACTGGGTAACCTATCTATTATGTTTTTGCTATCGTTATAGAAATAAGAGCTTTCTAAAGATATTTAAATCTAGCGCTTGAAATGCGTTGTAGTTTCTTATCTTGAGAGAATTACTTTTACGTTGCCCGTGTCGCTATTAGTATTTCCGACTAATTATATTACTTATTTTATCAAAAGAATGTTGTAAAAATCCGGAACTAAAAATATGGTTTCGATGAATAATGGGTTTCTGCACTTTAATTCTGACCAACTTCGCAAAAATTTATTTTTTAAGCGTTCAATAACACCTTGTAAGCATATTTACCAACTTTGATACAGGTTTTTTCTCCGATAGATTTAAATTTGCTAAAAATCTTTTCAAGGTACAATAATAATTGTAAGTACGAGTAGGTATACTTACAGTGTGTCCAAAATTTTGTAATATGTTCATTGCAACCCTATTCATACGGACAAAAACAATATATCCGAAATAGAAACTTTCCCCTCTGTTATTGTTTACACCAGTCAAGATGAAAAATTGAATTTCACTTGTGAAATGACAACGTAACGTGTGTGAATCATCTACTGCATCGCCAAATTGATATTCTACTTCCAAAATCTAAAATCAACTTTCACATCCAAGGAATAAGGTATACAGAAGACCAACTTAACAGTGATATAAACTTGTAGTTTATAAAATAAACATAGTGGAAACTAGAAGCTTGAAACATTTGACAATTAACACGTCGAGAAAGAGACGTGTAGAATTCTAAATCATTAGTCATGATCAGGTAGTAATCTTCGAATAACACCCTTTGTCATTCCAGCTTTGTACATATGCTGGGAAGATGTGAACTCTACTGGAATGGTAATTCATGAGTAATAATTAATTGTCGAGCGATAGTTATGTGTCATTATGTCAGCGAGGGTAAACTCAAAAGGGAACAGTAGAATTGCGTTTTCAGGCAATACCATATTAGATCAGATTAAGCGCTCAATTTTACCAAGATCAGGTTAAAGAATTATTAGTTTTTTTTTCAGAATCAGATCAACGCAATACCTTTTACAATGGTGGAAGTGGGGATCCATAGAAACTTTATTTTTTTATTGAGTGCCTACAAATATTTTCTACACCTGCTCTAACCAGATAGACGTGAGATTTTTTAAATTTTGAATAAATGGACGAATAAAATTTTAGCAATTTTGAGTCATGCGAAAGTATCACACAGCCATCAGAACAACATAATTATTACCAACCAAAAGCGGCAACTTGCACAATTGGATTGTTGCATAATGCACGTTAAAAAAGAGTCGTAATGAAAACAAACAAAACAAATTATACAGCACTGAAACTTTATAATGAAGTGAGTCGAATGCAATTCCAATTGTCGCCGTTCCGCGATAACGTCAGATTACTGTGTGGCGGGTGGCTTATAGCACTGTACACTATTGGCATATATTTCAACACTGTCAATAAAATTGCTTGCGGTTTATTCGTGTAAAGCCTAATAGGCATTGGGATTTACAGGCAGTAATGTAAAATTACGGAAGAGCTTTGCAACCACAACCCGTATTTTGACTTTCCACTACGCGACTGTTTTATTTATTCAGGTATGGTGTAGTTGGTGTTTTTATCGTTGAGACCATTTTCATATTAACTGGCTAAAAACGGGTCTAATTCGCGCACAAGCAAATATTAAAATTAGCGCGAATTAGACCCATTTTTAGCTAGTTAATATGTTTCCTGTTCGCGAAAGTTTAAGAACTTCCATTTTCTTATTCTTATGAACATTTTTAATTAAACCAAAATTTTTTTTTTCACACCTCATGCTCAAAAAAGGTGTTAAAATAGCTCAGCTTAGCGGTAGCAAACGAGGTTGTTAGGCACTAGGGAGTGAAAGTAGTTTTTTTTTAATTTGTACTCGCTATTATCAACAGGCTGAAAATTCGACTTTTCAATTTTCCATTTTGACATAATTCTCTCTCTCTTCTTATTTAAGAGCATAACTCTTGTCGGTGGAGTAACCGCCAGCGTTCTCTATCTTCAGCCAAAGTTTTGACTTCCCTATACGACGTGACATTTGTCTTTTCTTTTATCTGATCTGTGAATGTCCTTCTAGGTCTGCCTCTTCCTCTCTTCCCTTCTACTTTCCCTTCTATGATGTTTTTGATAAATGTGTCATGTCGTATAAGGTGAAGTGCTTAGCCTGGTCCAAGAAAAACGGAACATATTAGCGACAGTGGAACGGAGGAGAGGAAAGATGTTTGACATAATTACTTAGAAAAAAAAGAAGAGTATCTTAATGTACAAACCGTGCGAAGCCTAAACAGTTTACTTTTTTAAATGAAAGTGTAATTCTCGTCTACATTTTTGGCGATCATAGGATGTATGCTTTGTGTACACGTGTGCGTTTGCAAGCATTAGATAATTTTTAAAAGTTTGTAATTGCCGCCTATAATGTGTAGGTGTGTTTAGAATTTGACAACAATGCAAATTGGTATTAAAAGATTGAATTTGATTATTTATTTATTTGAAAGTGAACGTGACTATTTGCGAAATATTCTTAGCTTTTTTTAATTGTATACCTACTTATTATATTTCTCGCAATCTCTGTGTGAAAATTTTTGTGTTTTACGCGGGTATCAAACGACTCACTCATACTCGATTCTATGTGCCACACTCGCTACGCTCGTGAGGCAAAACATCGAGTAAAGTACGAGTATGAGTCGTTTTCTACCCTTGTAAAACAAACTACTATTTTTTCAACCACTTTTCTAAAAAACTACATAATTGTAATATGCCCATACAAAGGCATAGTTCAAAGTCTGTTCTCTAATCTATGGGATATCCAGTAATTAATATCCACCAAAAAGACAGTCAAGTCGATCTCTTTGCCTGAAGCCGCTTAATATTTTAGCAGTCTAGGCTGAACGTAAAAATGTTA
This sequence comes from Hylaea fasciaria, assembly GCA_905147375.1. Taxonomy (NCBI): domain Eukaryota; kingdom Metazoa; phylum Arthropoda; class Insecta; order Lepidoptera; family Geometridae; genus Hylaea; species Hylaea fasciaria. The sequence goes on along the minus strand of LR990202.1, from coordinate 7,653,181 downwards.
GACATAAAAAAAACTTAAAGTTCTGCATTGTTTAGGGTTACTCCTTATAAATGAGTAAGCTACCGGAGAGTGCGGTGAAGCTTAAAATGGCACGTGGAATTGTCAGTTATTTGCCTTTCCTTACCTTTGCGTCACATACCTGAAGCGTGTCGGGAAAATAAAAAATATTTATGATTGACGGTCTGAAACGGTGTTTCGTGTATACGCAGGCGTTAAAATGATAAGAATGATGGTTATAAAACCTTACTATATTTACGCAGTTTTTGCCACAAATTAGTAAAACTCAGCATTTATTTCTTTACTTACTTATTTACTTATTCACTCATATTTATAAATTTTTATTTATAAATATGAGTTCCATAAAACAAAAAAATATTACACGAGTAAACAACGAACATAAATCAAATAATCAACACAATAAAAGCATTATGAATTAACTATATAAAACCATCTGACTATTATAAACTTCAATGGCTTCTTATCTTTCCGTTTAATTTTTATGGTTCACCATAAAAATGCGATTCAAAAACCATACGATAAAACGGAAGTTTATTCTCTAGCTGTAAAGTCAATGAGGGTTCCGTAATACTATGTGATGTTAAGTAGGTAGACATTGTCCGGTGTCGTTCACCCTCTGGCTTTGCGGTTTAATATGAGTGTTGTCGCACGGAAAGAGGTTATCGTAAGGGAGAAATTAGATGGATCGATGTCTTGCGATAGTTTTTATTATGTTTTTTTTTCGTGTTTCTTGATTGTTGATGACGTAGGTATGGGGCGTTTATTATTTTCCTTTTCATCTTAATTATCGTGTATACATCTCATTTTTGTTTACTTATCTATCACTTGGCCACTCTTGCCTATAATAATATCTTCACTGTTCCCTTTTCAGTGCCTCTATTCACAAACTTTGTGTCAATAAGCATTGCCTTCTTGTAGTACCTTTATGATATTTTTGAGTATTGATATTAATGCTAATCTCAATTAATATCACATTACAAATTTAGTTTATTTTGTGAATAGATTAAGACGTATGCGTTAATGATAAAATTATATCGCTGGATGTTGGTAAAAACTTGACACCACATCGCATCGTCTAAGCGATGCCTAAGTGTGCGTATGGAATATTTTATTTTACTTTTACGATGGAGATTGCGTTGATTCGAACTACAGAATCGAAGTTATTTTATTGTTGATTACCATTTTAGTAGCGTTAGTGAACAATCATTGACAGATAAACTTGTTGATTGTCTTGAATAAAATAATCTACATAATGTATGTTAATTAATTTTTAACACTAGCTATATTATGTGACTACGGTTTGATGCTAAGTGTGTAGAGGTCTATGCCAGTTAAGTACTTGAGGTAAATTTTTAGTATTATTAGAAGTCCTAAGTATGTTGCGTTTTATAGAATTTTACCAGTCATTTTCATAAATCAAGTTTCACTGAGGAAATCATGTTCTCGTTTTATTATATAGTGTCGATGACAGATGGACTACTTTGGTTGAATTGAAACCTCGTGGTGACATCATCACGACAATGCACTAGTTGCTAAGGATATGCTAGGTAATTGAAAAAGAGGTTTAATGCAACTCAGAAGGCATCTGTCTTGTACTTGTGGGTACTTCATTCCAGATCGATATCGAAAATCCCATCATCAAAATTCAATAAAAATACACTAGTAACTACTCCATAGTTTCAGGACAATGATCTCGTTACAGACGCTCAAGCCTTAAATTAACGACATTAAAACAAGCTTCTCTCATTCAAGATAAGAGCTTTGTAAGGGGAATAAATTGGATGGAGCTATGCTGAAGTAAGACAGTTTCCATCGTCTTTGAAGTTACCTACTGCTAGTTGAATTAAAAATGGAAAATAGGCAGATATAATTTCACTTGGTGACAGATTCGAGGAGCAATCTTAATCAACATTTTTCAGTAGAGGTACAATATATAGATAGATAGGTTTAAAGAAGGAACACACAATTAATATCGAACTTCCTAGAAGTATGCAATAATTAAATATACTTTAGTTTGAAGAGCAAGTACGTTTCTAGCTCAACTTCTGGGCATAATCCATAAAAGACTAGCTAAATGGCATAATCCATAAAGACCTGGCTGAACATACAACAAAAATGAAAAACGTACGTAACGTACCTATGACGTACTCGTCAGGAAGACGAGAGTAGCGTAACATTTTTCCTTCTTTGTTTTGGGTGCACTGACGTCACAGCTGACATCGCACGGCTCTGTAGTCATCAGTAGGCATAAAACTGACCTTCGCGTCTCGTAATTCAGTTATGTAAACATCTTGTAGGGATTTTTTCACTAGAAAACTCACTTAATTTCTTCATGTAAGCCAGCATGATACCATCCGCCTTGTTGGTGTATGATATTCTTAAGTCCTCCGCAAAATTGGCCCCAACCTCGAGTCACGTTCGAGCTATTAGTCCAAGGTACTTATACTAAAGTTTCATCGCGAAACGATCAATGAACCATTTCGAAAAATATTTTATGGGGCCAATGAACCGTAGGCTGAATTGTCAGGTGGTCAAATTTTTTTTAAAGTTTCTGTGGCGATGTGAGTTCGCTGAACCTTAAGCGGCGTATGATATAGTTTGTTATGTTATGACTTAGAAATAAGTTGAATGTGGACTCACAATAATAAGAAAGACTATTTCAGATTAAGCTCTGTAAATTGGCTTGAGTAAACTACTTTACACTTGCGTAGTATTTGTTTCAGGAGTACACGCCCAAGATGACAACCATTTATAACTTCTAGTATAAACTTAGCTTATATCTACCAACTTTGCTTACTGAATATTTAGTCTCGCTTTCCGATGTAAATTGAACAGTTCCACTCCATGTGGAACTCTAAACAAGGTAGTTAACAATTTTGGGATTTGGAGCCGGCAGCGAGCGCTTGTCTTTTCAGAGGTAACTTCTTTTCAGTTTCAAAACTCCAAAATTGTTAACATAAACCAAATATTACTGCACGATTTCCCCCTAAAGTCACAGACAATTTTTTCCGGATATGCAATTTGCAATGGAAGAGAACAAAAAAATAAGGGTGATGAAAGCTTGCGGCGAAAGGGCTCCTTCTATTTCACGCTTTTACCTCCAAATAAACGCAAGCTTATCAGAATGGCACAATCATAGAGGGGCCCAGTTGTGGCACTAGGGGTTAATTTTTGCTGCGAGCGTTTATGGATATTGTCGATTGTGATCATGCATTCAGTGGTATTGTCGTGATGTCAGCGACAGAATGTCGGCAGTTTAGTGTGCATAATCATCAGTGATAATAATATATGTATGCACTTTAGCAAATTATCTTAAATGTTTGCTACCCTACTTATTCAGATTTGTTGCTTTGCTTTTGATCTTGCTATATTTTACTGTTTGTAAGAAAAACACATACCTATTCGTTGATTTTGTATTTCTACAACTACCTACCTAATAGAAACTTAACATTTTATATATAAGAAAAAATAGTATATCTTAAATTTAAGAAGACAGAAAAATTTGTAAAGTTCGTTAGTTCGGATTGAGCAATGATAAAAATCAGTCAGAATCGGGGTCAGCGTTTCCTTCGGCTTTGACTTGGTCTACAACTATGCAAGCAGTAGCTCACGTGATAGATTAAAATATTATTAATTATCTTTCAACACTAATAGTAACATTTTCCCAAACCCATCACCCTATCACTGCAAATTCTCGTCACATCCACATGCACGATCACATTGTTCACATCAAAACGTTCGACAGCCGCGGAGATATGGAGCGTGGCGGAACGTCCGAACTGAGCAAGCGAACCGTGAGATAAGCTGGAGACTGCATAAATCTGCATAAGGCAGTCTCATTGAGCTGGTATTGATGTTACGTCCGAATAGTCGGGCTAGTAGATGAATATTACCACAGATGTTTATCGAGGACTCGGATATAACTGAATCAAAGACAAGACTTCTCGGCATTGGAAAAAACATTCACATGTCAATGACTAGGTGTGGCCCGCGGCTTTGTTCGGGATGGTAAGGTTTCCCACTATAGTCTAGTAGCGTAGAGGCGCGTCACATACAACAACAACAAATACTCGGTTCTCTCTCTCTCTCTCTCTCTCTCTCTCCCTCTCTCTCTCTCTCTCTCTCTCTCCCTCTCTCTCTCTCTCTCTCTCTCTCTCTCTCTCTTGTTTATTGAAGACTTGGTTTCTTTTTGTTTTGTTTTGATGTACCTTTACAAAAGTCAGTTTCTTAAACTAACCAAAACGAAATCATAAATGGCCTAAGTTCCGCAAAACGACGGACAACTGACCAATTTAAACGCTTAAAAATGGTCTATTTTATTACCTGTTTGTCACAAAATATTATGCAAAGAACTATATAAGGTCTGCCTAAAACCTCATAATTAAAGAATCGCGTTAAACAAAGTGCGGACTGAACGCGATAAAATTAAGCCCCACAGGACATCACTCTTGAAAACTACTCTGTTAATTTATCTGAACCAATTATAGAAGTGCGCGGTACCGCAGGGAATTGCAATTTCTACCTATTATTTTGCATTTAATTGAATGGAGTAGTGGTTTTGCTGAACCGAACTTTAGTAATGAAATTTTTGGCATACTCACTAAAATAACGAAATGTAGAACGTTTTTATATTTATGCCACTTTCTGGGCAAGTAAGTGGTGATAGCGTAATGAGAATAATTGTATTATTATTTTGTTTTATTTACTTCCACTATGCACTAGTGCCACTATTTACATGCTTTTTGGCAAAGGAAACCATCGTGGGAAAACCCCGAATTATTTGGAGAATCCACTGATCTGGATCGGGCCATCGTGGTGGATTAGGGCCCAATCTTCCTCAAAAGTGAGTTGAGGCCCGTGCACAGCAGTAAGCGGATATCAGCCAATGCTGATGACGATGAAATAATATCCGAGTGCCACAATTTTCTGCCCATAATTCGTAGAGGTCGGTGCTACCTACGCCAGTCTACAATAATTTCAGAATCTTCATAAAGACAATGTTTAGACGACATAAAACGTTTTCAAAGTCAAAAGTTTTATACAACACCGAACTTTAATTCCAATAATATGGGTTACAACAAATAGGTCGTCAAGACCAAAACTTATTTGCGACCCCGAAAAGCTTTGAAACTGGCGGCAGACTGAACAGAAGCGTCGTTTGGGAATTTTCTAATTACGTTTTCAAAGACACCTCGTTTGTTGAACATGTGACATCCGTACTGAAAAAGGTCACGTACCTATAGAAAATTGGACATTCGGCGGGACAGCTGGAATATTCGTGTAGGCTGAGAGCTAATTCCTAGTCCAGTATTGAAACTGTCAAAGAGAATGGCCAAATTTGTGCCGAAATTAGTCTGTTCTATAATTTTCACAGGTGTTTGAGTAATGGCATCATGATTAATCGAGTTTATTAATAGAATTAGAGTAATCGCAGATAAAATAAAATAATCTAAGCGTACGTACATTTTTATACAATATTTATGACTGGCCTTATTTTTGGTGGAATACGTACTAAGAATTATTAAGCACTCGAACTAAACTTCTTTTCTATAACGACGTGTGGCTCCTAAACTAAAGAGCGTGGACACAAAATTTCTCTGCAGATTTTCCTATTAACGTAAAACTCATTTAATTGGATTGTCGACAGTGTGGGTGTTTGAATTTTTGAACCAATATATTTTGACTTTCGGCTTTGGAGAACTGTGCGGAACTAATTTTTAGGTTAAAAATAATTGATAAATCATTAACTTATGAGAGTTGAGAACTTACACTTCTAGAGTATTCTTAGAGTCTTAGCTTGTTACCTAACGAATTAAGAAGTTTGCTTAAATTTAAAGCACATTGTTTTTGAAAAGAAAACGCCCATCTTCCTACCTCCACGGCACTACCTAATCTAAGTTCAAATGAAAAACCAACCTAAGTACTAAGCAAAGGTAATTTGGGTTTTATTACGAATCAGACTACATTCACGCAAATACGTTTTTTTGAATTATTGTTTCGCATAGACTTTCTACTTGATGCTATTTCAATCCATTGACCTGTAATCTTATATTTTTCGCATGTTGCGGAAGAATAAATATTGTAGTTTTCTAGCCTACTATAAAAAAAATGCCTACAAGGCCTTTCCTCACGAAATTGACTAACTCATGAAACAGCGGTGAGGCAAAAAAGGAATAATTCAACTTCCTATTCCAACATAAAGACACCCCCAGTCGATATTTTATTCACATGACGAAGCAATTTAATTAAAATTTTCGAACAAACTTCATCACAGAAAATTTTCTTTGAGTTAGTTCCCTAATTCTAAAGTGTGCCATCTGGGACCGGCCTATTACAAAATAATTAGCTCTGAGTAAATTATGCACCCTTTAAAATGCATTAAATTTGTCCAAATAGACCTTTATTTCACCTCTGAACGGAAGGGATGAAGCCACATGGTGAATTTAAAATACATTTTCTTATGAGTTGCATTGTGCTTGTCTAAGAAGATTAGGGGAAGTAGATATATGATATTCAACAGACGCCCTAGCTAGGCGAGTGGAATGGTTTTAACTGCGTGAAATAAAGTTATTTCGTTTGTAATAAAGTTATTGCGTTCATTGTATAATTTTATTACGTTACTTCCAGGAGAGAAAACATGTTTCTGTAAATTAATTTGTATACCATGTATAGTGTTATTGATCATTAAAGCCATATAGTTTGGTAATGCGTAGAAGTCAATCCTTATTTTCATATCTTCCCACTTTAGTAAGGTACTTACATGCTTTCTTTGGTTATTACATTAAATTTCACATGTTCAAAGTGTCACAGCGAAAGTAAAAGTATGTAGTGGAGTGGTTTCTATTGTAATTTTATTTGATACTTTATTTGCGATTATGCCAGTGGCGAATAGACAGATGTCGAGACGTTACCAGATCATTGGAGTTTGTACCCCAATATTTTGTGGTGATAAAACAGAAAACCTGAAAGTTTAAGGTATTGCTACCTGCCTTCACGGTGCACCGATTTCAATCCATTTCCAAACTAGTACAATTATTATTCCAAAGTATTCCTACCTATATTCAAACCCTCCTAAATCCCAATAACTGACCGCCTTTAGCCATTTTGCGCTATTTCTAACAACGAAAACACTCAGACCGCCACGCGCCAGTGCAATTTTCGAAAAGGCGCAATTATTCGTCGGAATAGCAATCCATGGGGCAAAAAAAGGAATGTTTACCTATTCACTCGAACGCAATCATGGCGAATAAAACGATTACGGACAACTACGAGAAATGGCTCCTATTACGGACAATAGTTGTAACAATTTGATAGATGATTGGAGTTATTTAAAGTTGGTTCGTTTTGATCTCGAGCAGAGCCAGTATAGCTAGTAACTGCTAGTAAGGTCAATGCTTTTATCGAGTTGGCACTGCGTGTAATGATACGAGTACCCTGAACCAGAATTATAGGCAGAGGTTAGTATAGGCTTAGCTGATCTCCGAGAAGTTACTTTTATTGCTATTAAAATATAGATATCTAAGGGATTTACAAAACAAACACTGGTCAAGTGCGAGTCGGACTCGCGCACAAAGAGTTCCGTACCATTATCTATAAAAACAGCAAAAAAGTCACATTTGTAGTAAGTATCATCCTTATTTTAGTCTATTTCTTTTTGTACTTATATTTATTGTTATAGCGGCAACTGTCCAACTATCACGGTTCATGACATTTTATGACACATGGCCAGACAGACGGACAGACGGACAAACGGAGTCTTAGTAATAGGGTCCCGTTTTAACCTTTGGGTACGGATCCCTAAAAAGGGGATTGTCCGATTCCGCAACATAATGCCAAATCTCATTGAAGTAAGACAACCGAAAAATACTTCTAAAAAAGGAAACCATCTCACACTATCTTGGAAATTGGATCCACACTAGATAACAAATATACTCGGTCTAGTCGATTACTATCCTTTTAGGCAAATTAACAGCCCAACTGGGGATTCAATCTGGGCAAATCTGTATGTAAATGTATTGTAATTGTAAGCCAATATTCGAATTACACATCCAATGTTTGTTAACCATGTTGCTTTCAAACCATTTCTGTGGGTTCGAAGAGAACGCTCGATTTTATTACTCGTGGAAGTAACGTTTTGTCGACTCCATTTTTAACCGCTTTAAAAAAAGGCAGAGTTTCTCGTTCTTCTTTCATTATCTATGAATTTTTAGTATCGGAATCTTCTTTTATTATCGGATCTTTTTTTATTATTTTGTTTTGGTTTTCTTTAAGTTTTAGCTCGTGCTAAACACGAAGCTTTGGGCATGAACATGATATTATGATCAAGGTGGGAAAAGTTAGTCTTTTTTTGAGTAGGAAAAATGCCTTTTGCACTATTCCTTCCGCCACGGAGGTTGCGGAAGGGGATTTAATATAACATAACTGAAATAGGAGTAAAAGGAAAACGAGTCACTTTTTTCAATTATCACGTGTCCTAAGTATGATGGGTCCACCAACAAAATACAAAATACATCGGTAAATAAATCCGCCATTATATTTCGGTCTATGTCTGTCTAATTGATTTACCCTATAACACAATTATTATTACTCGTGCCTTCAATGTTACTATAGTATAATTTCATTGTGCACTGAAGGGTTGAGGGATGGAAAAAGATATGGAGTGTTAATAATATGCGTGTTTTTCTAATAATTTTGATTATACAATATACATGTGGTAGTGAAATTATTATCCGTTCAAATATACTTAGAATTTTCCTCATCCAGGATAGAGTTAGGTAAGTATCAAAATATATTAACTTTAACTTTCGTTATTAAAACTAGAATATTGATGAGTGTTGATTTTATTGTATATCGTTTCGTATAAATTAAAAACAACTAAATGTTATTAGTTACTCAATGGCTGTAGAATTTGCATATAAGTACCCTACTATACAAAATTGTTTTTAAGCAAATCTACCATTATTAATTCATGTTTCTTAAGTAGGTAGGTACCCAAAAACGACTACTGGATTTCACTAGCGATAATTAGGTACTTGGTTTGGAAATTATTGACAACTAGCCTCTACATATTATTAGTGCATGTGAATATATTATGTACTTATTTATTATAAATGTTATATTTGGATGACAAAGTTCAAGTGTTTCTGTGTTTAATATTAGTGTTGTTTATAGCATAAAGACATAATTTTTCAGTTAAATTATCTTATAATAATGGTGTGAAATAATATTGTAATATTGATCACATCGTACAACTAAAATTAGAATCAGTCAGACAATAGCATTTTGTGTATTGGATTGTAAATTGACTCGATTAGTATCTAGGTCCGATGTTATTCTGGTTGTCTCCGGGGGTTATTTACTCAGTCCCATTTCTCAATTCCTAGAATTATTTTAATATGATATGGAAAATGGGCATAACACATTCATGTCCCTACATGAATAAATGTTTTGTGATTTGTTATCATTGTAATCGCCTACTGCTTTTGCCGAGCTTTGTTATAGTCAGTTATAGCCGATGTTTTTGTATTTTATAGCCCCTATCCAAAATAGGTACATCACTTAAAATACAAATCGAACTTAGCTATAGATCTAACTTCATTTCCAATTGCTTGTAAATTGTAAGGAAACCTTACTCTTCATCCAACAAATAGTTACAGTTACAAAACTAAAAATGTGTGGATTGTAATTAAAAATGATTGGTTTTCTGATTATATAACTCGTAAAAACAAATACAACATTTACGAAACCAAATAGGTAAAGGCAGCCAAAACCAATTAATCTTATTGAATATATACGGCATTCAATCAAAATATTTGTACTCGTATATTATTATAATGCCCTCTGACAACCGCCAGAAAGTGCGCATTCGAAAGAGCATCCAAATTATTTATGCTGTGAGCTTTTAATTAATACCGTATGCCGTATGTACTTTGAAACAAAGTTGTCATTATTTTCATTAAAGCTCAAGGGCCGTTAGCGCCAAAGAAAGACAAAAATAATTACCCTTACATAATTTATATACTCCAAAATAAGCGTAAGATATTTTATTTCATGCAGTCGGAACATTGATTTGTTTAAAAACTGTTAGGTGTAATGATTGTAAGCGCGTCCGCTTAGTCAGGACGCGATCTCACACGCTAATCTGACAGGAGACCGTATACAGACACAGTACCTACCGAAGTAAATATGTAGTAATCTGTGACAGTACGTCAATACTTTCCTTCTTACTTCCTGACTTTGCCTTTAATAACCCATATTAATCTGTTTACCGCCAATAACAACCACCTTGCTTCTAATTCCAACAGTATTGGCTGTCTGACAGATCCTTAGTTCTAACTTTTGGCACCGTTATATATTCCTAAACCACTACTGCACCTGATCTAAAGTATGTATATTTAAGTGTTAATTCCAGTTCAATCGATTCATTATTACAGGCCATACAGTGATTCAGAACAGTGAATAGTTACGTAGTGCACTGAATTTATAGTTTACCTACCCACAAAATACACATGGTGCAGTTCAGAACTAAAAATTTACTAGAAATACCATTTGCCTTAGTTTTATTGAAAACTATTATTTTATTTGATCGGTATGTGTAATGGGCCCAAGGTCCATCGACACTAGGCTAAAGGTGACTTCCAGGTAACCGCTTGAATCCAAACTTAGCGTCATAAAAAAAACTTGTTAGTAACGTAGGTAACGTTACTAACAAGTTTTTTTTATGACGCTCGCAAAACAGACCTTATTTGTAGTGTTGTAAAAGTTTATTAACTAGCTAAAAACGGGTCTAATTCGCGCACAAACTAATATTTTCGAGTGGGAGTTCAGATAATTAGTGTTGTATTATTATATATCGTGGCGGTTGTGTTCTGCAAGACCAAATGCGGGTAGTTGGAAACAACACCTGCCACTCCAGACGATGATACCCGCATTTCCCAGTCTTCTCGTGACCACGGTCCATGTTACTCGGTCGAAACGTCTAGGTATGTCAAAATTATATATTACTATTTTGATCATTAGTTTGTGCGCGAATTAGAACAGTTTTTAGCTAGTTAATACATTATCTGTTCGCGAGAGTTTCCGAACTTCTGTGGTAAAAATTGTAGTGTGTGGTTGCTAATTGTACTTTTATTGATGCTATGATTTTTGTACTCTACTTGTATTTGTATTGATCTTGTACATAAAAGAGGCCACATCCAGTTAACCCAATAACGTAGGTCCGTGCAACAAAGGCGTATATTCGCCAAACCGCCGCGACACGCCGCCGCCATTGCGTGCGTCCATTGCCGTTCAAATTAAATACATAAAGATGCAATGTTTACACATTTACCTACATACGAGCTGGACGCCATCTGGCGAAGACCGCGGGAACTGCAATAGTCATTGAACGTTGTACAGCACTGCACTAGTATGACCTGAATATATTAAAAGCAATGGATTCGGCTGTAATTCGTATAGATAAACCACTATATAGTATTATACTCGTTCTACTGACGGCAATTAAATATTAAAAGTCATCGGAGTCACTGGGAAGCCTGAACACCATTAATAGGCTATTTTTGAGTTGATTACGTTTATGTAATACATTTTAGTTTGTTCCTAACTAACAATAAATTGAAGATGAACTTGAATAATGAAACCCTACACTAAAATTAGTCTTCATTCAAGACAAATCCGTACAAGACAGATATAGAATTACGTAATTACCAGTTTTATAATTACGAAACGCTTTCAAAGGATCACCATTTGAGAAATATTAATTTTAGAGCAACAGATTAGAGCTTAAATTATTTCTTAGAATCAACAATAGGCAACTTAGGCTTTCCCAGCCAGGCCTTAATTTAGCTAGAATAAGAGGAATGAAAGTACTACTTACCATAATTAGAATATCTAATATCTATTAAAACTGTTTAATGATTTATAAGTAAGTAAGGCGCTATTATTACAACCGTTAAAATTGGGGAATATTTAACGTTACTCGAGTCGATTCAGAAGTTGGATAAGCTCTTCTAAAACCACTTTTTAAAATACGAATCGTATATACGATAACAGTAAATAATTCACGATACACAATAATTATAAGTCAAAGGGCGAATTGCAATACCATAAAAAGTAAAAGCACGCAATAATAAACGCTGTATTAACTTTTATTTTAGCCTTTAACCCACTTCTCTGAAAAATCCTAACCAATTGCAACCCAGTAACGAATACGCCTTAATAACCACGTTTATTTCAATAAAACTAACCTCGATTCGCAGCAAAGGTAACCAATTGTAAATTTTTGTAAGGACATTTATTTTTGGTGGGATGGGCTTCATCAACCTTGGTCACCCCCCGTTTTTACCACACCCCGTTTTTAAGAAGGAAACTTCAAAATTTATAAATAAAAATAAACAAAAGTATAACTTCTAAATTCAAAAACCTGCACCCTGAAAAAAAATCGCACGTAGCTAGGAAACTAAAACATTATGCCATGTTGAGTTAAAAAGGAAAGACTATGCCTACCGTTGCTCGTAAGTAACAATTGAGTTAGTTGAATTACTTCAGTCCTAGATTCCTAGAAAAGAATGGTAACCTTAAATCCAATGGAACACAACCAAACGACACACACGTAACCATTCCACGTATCGTCATAAAGGCTGTTTTTATTACACACAGTTAACATAAAGTTTATCCTGTTTCATCCCCAACGTCCCTGAATGCAATCCAACGCAGTACAACTAGGAATTATATGAGCATTTACTTTCAACGACGCAGTCAAGATATCTTAGGAATAAGGGTTAAACGTGGAATTATTTTTATTTCAATTTATAACTGTCTCGGTTCGAAATGGAACCAGCATTTGCTGGAAAATGGAATCTTGCGTGTTGATTCGATTCCATTGCATTGGATAAGATTGTAGCTCGTTCAATGGGTAATAGGTACAGATTTCTCCATTTACAAAATAGGTCACTTCTGAAGTTATTTATATAAGAATAAAATATTTGACGAAAATTGTACGGAAAATGGATGTGTGCCACAAATGTGATGTTAATTTTCCATATTAACTTTTAAATGATCTTGTTGTTTTGTATTTTTTATTATTACCTGAAATTTACCATAAACGCTTTATTAATTGTTACAGAGTTATGTTAGGCAATAGGCAACGATCCAGCAAAACATAATTATATGCGAGGTGCATTAAGTAAGTACGTGAGGTATGAATAGCGAAATTGGATCATGCAAAAATAAGGAATGAATATTGGAACGTTTCGAAATAACAACGTTCCGAAATATTTATTGAATAATAAATAACGTACCCGAAATTTCGTAAACAAACTCCAGAATCCAATAGAATTAAGACTTTTCACAACATTTCGGCATGAAATAAAGTTTAATCCAAACATCTATTAACACTAAAGCTCCCAAGATTGAGTTATAAAAGCTCCAAGGAAGCGAGTTAAAATTTCTTCAAACGGATACTTTATATGCCGGAGTCGTTTCTGACCGTCTTGCCATTTCACTTATTTCGATATTGGACCCCACTAATTTTGTTTACTTATTCATTAAAATGGAGAGAAACGGCGAACTCGAAATGCTCTTTCTATTAGATTTTCATGGTGAGCTAAAAACGTAAATGTGAACGCTTGGGAACGTAGTGGGTTTATGTAATAGCTTTAATCAATTGAGTTTCTTTTACGTGTACTGTAGAAGATTCGATATATTATGTTTAACTTTTTTCAACAACTTAGGTTAAAAACATTAATAAGAAAATAGACAGAAAAATAATAATATTGTTCTATTCAAAGAAAAAAAGTAATCAGATTTCAAAGTTTAAGGTTTAGGGTTATTATTGCATTTAAAAAAGTTGTCACTATATTATAGGAACAATTTTGAATCTTGTAATGTTAGAAACATAACGTAATATTCAAAAACAAAAATAAAATATGATAACATCGCATACACACTTGGTAAATTTTTAAAGCCACGGAAATAATGCCGCGGACAAGACTAAACTCCAATACCTTCAGACAGACGGAAGCGAAGAATATTACCCATGAACGCTGCATACGATATCCCAAGGTATTCCAGCGCCTAGCTCCTCTTAAGTTACAAGTCCTGCGATATAAAGTTGTGCTTTCAGAATTACAAGAGTAATACTGACTGGATTCGATTTTCAACTTGACTTTTATATGTTACTTCCTGCGCCCCGCTTTGTTACCCGCTATTTTCTGAATAAAAATCAGCCTATTTGTTAATCCAATCCACCTCCAGCTGTTTGAGCGTAAAGAAGTAACAAACATACAAGCAATCAAATGTCTCCATAAAAATACTTGTGTGATGTAATTATTTGCGAGTATATAAATAACATCCTTTTTCTAACTGAAACCATAATCAATTACTATTTAATTGAATTTATATTATTTTCTGTTTTATGGTTCTCTTTGTTAAATATAATTAGCTGTTTAACTTGTAAAAGTGCCATTTTATTGCCTATTTACAAGAAATGCTTTGACTTTCACTTTGACTTTAATGTCTTGATTCATCACAATATCATCTAGACTATTTATGACATCCTTAGCTACCTTAAACTAATCTTGCCCAAGCTACTTGCTGACTCTTCGATCTTTATAAACATCTAGAACGGGCTTGTTTTACAACTTTACAAGCCTTTTACTCCAAGAAGGGTTGCTCAGATTTACAAAATGCAACGAACGGGGCCAAAGCCTGACGGACTACCGAATCGCATTTTGAATTATTCATTTGCCACCCAAAACTTTGCAACCTCAAACCAAAGCTATTGAACATTGCTTCGTTGTTTTATAAGTTTATGAAATTTTGAATTCCGTTTTATTGGAGTTACATAGGGTGTCGGTTTTTGCATTGAATTGTGTTTTCACGTTTGTGAAATTTATATTTGGTATTTTTTAAGACGTACGTGCACATTTGTGCATCAAGTTAATAAACATCTGATGATGATGATGATATCAGCACCATTCCTGTGTATGTTATTATAATGAGTTATGCATACCTAATGTTAATAAATGGTATTTATAGTAAATTTTGAATTATCTTCTCAGTGTGTGGTACAGCATAAGTTGATAATTAGCCTTATTTATTACAGAAGCAACAATGCGCAGAACTGTTCCATTTCAATTCACTAATAGACTTCAATGAGCATTCCAATAAGTCAAGCCAGGCCCGGACACGTGCCTTCATGCAACATCCGTTACCATTCGCAGACGCACAAATCGCTTCGTTTGCGAAGACAAATGGTCCAGTCTGCTCTCTAGCATACATACCATTCAAAAATTACTCGAAAAACAGTCGAAAATCCAATATCCAGTGCAAGCGCAAACTGGAATGCTGGCTCATTTTTGTTCCAAAACTGCAACTCTACAGCGCGAATGCTAAAGTTGTTTTTGCCGTGTTTAGTCGGTTTGAGGAATGATGCTTTCATATTGATATTCGGCATTTCGAGCGACGTTTGAGCGTGTCAGCTTCAGTAACAAGCGTTCAGCGTTTTTGTTTAGTGACAATAGAATTCATCATCTCGCAATTTAGGTATGTCGTGGCCATTGTTTGATTTGTGATCGGCACCCAGCGCGTTTTGCCGGCATTCGCTTCTAACCTGTGGTATTTGACGCCGACGGTGGCAATGCAAGGCGCTTCGTTAGAGCTCTGTCCAGAATCTAAATTGCAGTATTAAGTCTGTAATTAAGATAAATTAGTTCTGATAAGAATTCGAAACGATGTGCCGGCGGCGCAACACCATCAAAAACAATTAATAATGCAGCGAAAGTATCCTTGGTAGTTGGAGGAGGTACAAAGTTTGCCGCCGATGGTGATTCTGTTCAAGCGTCTGTTGTGTTTTTAGTGCATTATTGTTATGCGAATGAAATATTATTATCTCTAATGGGTTCTGAGGATTCACTCCGTGAAGTTTTTTCGTTACGTGCTCAACAACGTATAATTAAAAAGTCAAAGCTTTGTCGAGACAAACGGGAACCAATTTGGGCGTCAGGGGCGACATTTCAAATGAAAAAGCAGCTAAAGTGGCAAGTGAGGGAAAAATCGAGAATATCTCGGATAATCTCTGTGAGGTAAAAAGTTCTGACACACGACTCCGGCATCAAATAATCGATCTAGGCAGTATCGAAGCTTGCATCGCTTTGTACGATGCTAACTTTTATGATCGCCGCGCCAGGTGTGCCGATGAAACTGCTTCCTCAGTAAAAAATTATGGTAGCACACTAGCACGCCCTTTGAATTTTTTTTACCCATGCCCTACTCATTGACCCTTTTGCACGTAAATAACTAGATTTAGCGGAGCGCATAGCTAACACAGTTGGTGCCAGTAGAGTGTATCAAAGGCAAAGATGTCTGTTTGATCTTAAACTCTGCCGAGATTGTAATCCGAATAAGAGGGAATTTAAATTGAGCATCCTGAAACCGTCTCAATAAGCGGGTTGGCTCTCAACGCGCCTCGTAAATTCAACGCCAATTGTTTGTTCTCCACGCAAAACGTTTGCGAACTTAAAAATTTGAGGGTTGGAAAATTATGGACTTAGATTAAATTTACAGGTGCTACGGTGCTAAATAAAAGGCAGTTGGTTTTATTTCACTATCACTAGATTCTTATAATTAATTAATGCAATCACCTACCATAGATTGCGAGTGTATTTTGGTTGTAAATTTTTATTTCACATACTGTAATAAGTATTATTATCATTATGCACGATGCAGAGGATCTGCGTTGTAATTGGTTCCTAGATTCATTTTTCATAGTTATATATTTTAGTCTTATTTTATAATGGCTACTGTGATCTGCGTCATCTTAAATTGACAACTAACAATTAATTACAAGATTTAATAGCGTCAATCTAACATAACGGTAATAAAAACTATTTTATAATTAAGATTGTCTTATCCACACTACATACAGCGCCCAACATCTCGACTGTCAGAGTCGGTAAATCTTAAACTTTTGTCGGCAATCTCCGCGTATAAAATTGTTTTAGTGTTGCTTCACAACATGTAGCTACCGATGCCCATCTTTAGGTATCAGTAACCGAGCCGTGATTTGCGAAACGCACTGTTCTGATTTATTTGTCTGCAAGGAACCCTTCAGCATTGGTAGACTTTATGTCTTTGCACTAAGGTTCAATAACTGCCGATTTTCATGTACTTGCGTCTATTGTGTACGGTCCATTTAGAGTTGTTTTAAAAACTACTAAAATGTTGTGTCTCGATCTGAGTGCGGATGAGTGGTTTTCGTTTCCAAGTTCTTTGTGTTTTCCTTTTTCGGCAACAACAATTACTTGTTTTGTTTTTTGTAGCTTGGTGATCTATGATCTGGGTTTTCACCCTTTACTAATTTTTATGAAAAAGGGTGCGGTTGTTGTAAGTTTTTTTTTATTATTTTTATATCGTCAAACAGTCATTTATTTAAAAAGAAAAACATTTTAAATGGACTGATTGAACAAACAAAAAACTTACACACACACAAAATAAAAACTAAAACTAATTAAACCTCATCTAATAACCCGCTACCAATGGGCAACGTTCCCAAAAAGAAATAAATCTAAACTAACTAACCCTAAAATAAGGTAGGTAATGTTGCAAATCAGGAGATTTTTACTATTAATTGTTGGACTCATCGGCCTTTAGTAGATAAC
Source organism: Hylaea fasciaria (assembly GCA_905147375.1). Lineage (NCBI taxonomy): Eukaryota > Metazoa > Arthropoda > Insecta > Lepidoptera > Geometridae > Hylaea > Hylaea fasciaria. The sequence continues at coordinate 7,635,506 of LR990202.1, read as the reverse complement.
ACTTTTTAATATAATTATTGCGTTTAAACCAATATTACCTACTTTATTTTGATTGTGTAACAGATTCACATGACAATAATTATGGGGAAAAAATCTTACTTATGAATCTCGTTTTTATTTATAACAGTTACTTATGTTGAGAAGTTTTAATAACATTGTTTGCGTTTCGTAAATAATAAACCCGCATCTTACTATTTTAGCAAACGATCACTGATTGAACAATGAGGAGTCTGAACAATTTCTCTCACTTTTGCAGTTAATTATAAACCACTATGTTTGTTTATCGACTTGGACATTGATTGCTCATCGAAATAATTGTGTCGATTGATCTATCTCTAACTAAATATGGCCCGTGGCATTTAAACAAATACATTCATGCGGGTGTAATTTATCGGTTACTAATATGTTCAAACAACCGATGGACCGGTTTCGATTCATTGTAAATTACTGTTAACTGAGTAGGGACCCAATTCTGCTAGACTAAGCTAATTCAACTGAAATTATCTTAAACTTTACAGAATTAATCTGTTTATTTTGATACTTTTGAACCAACATCAGACACATGAACATTGAACAGTCTGGTACCTACTTACAGTCTCCGACAAAAATCACTATGATGCAAACTTGTTTTTGCGTCTTTAGTAACCACAGAGTACAGGAACATTATCTTGTACTGGGAAAAATACGAAACACCTCATTGTTGAGGAAATTGCCACCAGATTCAAATAGCTACCAAGTTTAGTTTCTCCAATAGCTACCAATACTATAAAACGCTTTGACGGTGCTCGAGAAGCATCGCTTGGCTGTCTTCCAAGCACCGGTGTCAGATATATTTATTTTTCACTTAACCGGGAACTTGTGAAATATTTATCAACTTGAAAATGAAATCCAGCGACGGACTGTTTTTCAGTTTTCGAATGTTCGTAAAAAGTTTCAGGCTTTGCAGTTATCGTAATATTTCTAAAATTTTTCATAAAAGTATAAAATCTGATCTAGAGGCTACCACAACTCCATACGACAAACAAACAAACAAACAATTATCAAGCCACAAGAAACGTTCGTCACATTCAAAATTTGACTTTCTAGACCATCTTCAGACATATTTTACATCTAAATGAATGCCCCTATAAGACAACAATATATAGAACGGAGATGTACTGAAACGAAGAAATATCCTCTCATTCACCACATCCATCTATCAAACCCCATCAGCAATCCCATGACCCTCGGCCTCTGTCCCTATCCCTGAACCCGTCCTCAAATGGATCCGTCACGGGCCTATACAGTTCTGTTGTTTTGGAATTGTAGAGATGGGAAAGTCGATGTTACGTAAATCGATAAGAAAGTCGATGATATTGATATCCCACAGTCAACCTTTTTTTTTACACATTTGTATTTGTTATAAATAAAACCACCTTTAAATAGGAATTCCTATATTAGGAAATAAGGAACTTCACACAAACGCCCATCCTCAGAACAAATACCTGTCGCAACCTCACAACAGGCACACGCAGTTAGCTATTAACTTCGTCACGAAGGGAGTTAGAACCAATTCAACTGACAAAAGCCTATTTCTTCCTTACTGGTATTTTATGACTATTTTCTCTGGACATAATATATTTACTTTCATATCATAAATATATGTTCAGTTGAGAAGCTGCAATAGCTAACAGTTTTTCTTGTTTTACCGGAAAACACTATTCTTAGTTTTCCGACAAATTCAAATTGAGTCTAGAAAGTTTATCGACAACCAACACAAACTTACAGGCATCACTTTAATGTGTGATCCTTCACTATCAGACGCGTTAATTCGATCATTTCTCGACGCCTCCAATCGTAATAGAATGACGTTGGCTAAGGTCAAAAGTGCTCATTGTAATTTTTAATATACGACTTTTAAATTCGAACAGAGTTTAAAATTAAATTAACTATCTCTACAAAAAGTGTTCGAGTACTTTTTATTACGTTATCCTGTTAAACTTTTAGCTTTCAAATTTTGTTTTTGAACTTTTCGTTTTTGAACCGCTATAACTTGTATTTAAAGTTCATAATTAGCTCTAGTGTTTTCAGTGTAAGAGAATACTTTCCGTATTATTTACCGAACACTTTGTATTTTTAGGTCGCCACCACACAACCTCGACTAATATATTTTAATTGCAGTAAAATACTTTTTTGACTATGAAATTATTTTTACTTGAAAGTCAAGTAAAAATAAAAACTCTAAAGCACATAAAGTTAATAAAACTGATTTCAAGATCATGACAAACGAACCTCTCACGGGTTCTTCTTATATCATTCCGTATTAAGCCATGAAATATGGCGTGCCGTATTAATATATTTATGGCGTCTGTCCTGCAGGTAATGGCATGAAAACACCACAAAGCATTACTGGGGAAATAACGGCGGGGAAGAGAACAAAAATAGAAGTAACGCAATTCGACCCCCTCTCACTCGAGAATTGCATAAATAATGGCAATTTGGACGGATCCAGTAACTAGAGTAAGTACTTACTTGAAACAATTATAGTTTCTCAAGTAGGCAGTGTGTTTTTACATAGGCACAAAAATAACATGGTATAAAGGAAGACCCAACTAATTATGCTAAATATTAAGACTATTTAGAGATGTGATCATTTAAATTTTGAATTATAACAATTAATTAATTGTAATCTACTCTAATGTCATATTTGTTCCAAGTTATATTTCCTATATGGGGCCTAGTATAGTTGCTTCGTGACTAAAAGTCACTAAAAATAGATAGATTTATAAAAGTTATTTTTGTAAAGTTGTATGAAAAATCTAACAGGATATTTTCATTTACATCTGACTAATTACTTTCTGTCTAATCGGCATTTTAATTAATGCTATTAATAAAATAACATGATAATTAAATAAGAATCCAATTTATTATGACATATGATTTTGTGACGCAACGAAATTGTTACATAACATGATAACAGCATATTATATAAGTACTTAAATTACACTGGCTCAAGCTCAAAGCACTTGATCTACTCACTAGAAGAAAGTGAACGAAGCACAAACGTTGGAGGTATAAGCATAGAGAAATGCGTTTCATCAATATAATGCTGCTAATAAATTAGATTTGTAACTTATTCAACACCATTAGGATACCTTTGAACCTGTTTTCTTGTGAAGGTGAGGAACTAAGAAGTTGCCGTCTTTCCTATGTGCATTTGCAAAGAAAAAAGCTTATCGAAACATCTTAGTTATTTGAATTTATGCCATATTCGTCCCGAGGTAGTTGGCCCACCTAAAAACTCTGTGTGCCGTATTCGGCCCAAAATTTGATAATGAGTAAAAATACAACACCACATTCGACCACTACGTCATTTAAGACCATGATTGTGTGATCTTGCTTGACGCGTTATTTTATAAGTACTTATTTTTTAATACATATTAGAAAAGATTCAGATTTTGATATTAAAAATTATAGGTATCTACGTTATTTCTATTACCTATGTAACGTTTGATATTACGGCACACGATTTTTAAAGTGCATAACGATATTGATAGGTTGGTCACAGGTGCCTAGTGCGAGTTTTGACAATTTATTTACGCGCTCGGTCCGTTTGGCGTAAACTTGAAATTGTATGGAATAATAGCAGCGCCATCTAGTGACTGATTCACTGACGCTAGATGGCGCTGCTCTTATTCCATACAATTTCAAGTTTACGCCAAACGGACCGAGCGCGTAAATAAATTGTCAAAACTCGCACTAGGCACACTGATGTTAAGCGCCACATATTTTATGCTTACAGCAAATCGTCTTATTCTTACCACTACCATTTCGTTTTTAGTTGCCAAAAGAAACAGCTCTTGTCATAAACAACAACCAACTAATATTACCACAATCAAAAATTGCCATACACGACAAATATTAACATTTTACAAACTTATCTCTCCACATTTGGTATTCCAAACACAATCTATAAGTTCTTCATTACTTATCTTCAAACGCATCGATACGCAACATTTATTACGCTACCGTTCACAAATTTAATTTGCTATTTATCAAAATTATAGCAAACCTTATCAGTTATTGTTTAAGAGCTAAAATGTATAGACGGTTTGGTTGTAGAAGTGAAGATATAAAATTGTTTGCGTATGTCTAGAGAGGTTATATCACGTCAAAACAAGAAGAGAGGGGACAATGTATTGCAGTTGGCAATCTTAGCGCCCTTTCCACAATATCTTTAGTATGAGGCGCCCTTCTATATGATACGGGGTTGCCATTTATCATATTTTCTTTGGACTGAAAAATAGGTCTACTCGTTTGATTTCCGCCAGTAGATACAAGTGCGTACAGTCGCACAACGCAACATGCTCTGCTACAACCCTCTCAAACTCGATTATAGGATACAATAAACTTATTTTTAATACCGACTTCAAAAAAAGGAGGAGGTTCTCAATTCGACTATACTTTTTTTATGTTTGTTACCTCATAACTTTCGTCTAGGTCAACCGATTTTGTTAGACAAAACATTTATTGTCAAATTTTAGTGTACGGAAATCTCTACAGAACCACTCTAAGATTTATTAAATTGAGTAAGTACAATAATAATTGAGTAAGTATAATAATACATAATGCTGTTTTGATAAGAATAAATTTACTTTAATTATGATATTTACTAGCTGATTCCCGCGACTTCGTCTGCGCAGGATTAGTATTTTGAGCAGCTTATAATTATTAGCGTGGCGTAGAAAATAACTAACATTAGGACATTAAATTTATCACACATTTTAATGGTTCACTATTTTGGCTATAATGGCTTACACATAAGGTATAGATATATACTGTGGCGGGCTTTTTTGTAGAACTATTTAAGTTAAACATTTCCATCATATGTGTCACTCTAGCGGTTTTGGCAGCGCACGTCAGAATAGCTCGCAGACGGTAGATTTTTTTCCTACTTACTTGGCACTTATCGTAATTTTTGGACATTTCACACAATATCTGTATAAATTGTAGCCTATGTGTTATTCTGATGTATAAGCTATATTATTGTAAAGTTTCATTAAAATCCATTCAGTAGTTTTTACGTGAAAGAGTAACAAACATCCATCCATCCATCCATCCATACTTACAAACTTTCGCGTTTATAATATTAGTAAGATACTTGATGATTACTTAAAGAAAAAAAAAATTATTTTCTTATTCAGAATTTTAATTTTTATCCTACTTTACCAAGCTATTATGGTATTCTTACTCTATATGAATAATGTGTCATACGATCGCGCCCTTTTATCTACATTGAGGGAAACGCAGAGATTTTGAGGAAATGCCGTTTTAGGGCGGAAAACCGTTGAGTTACATCTTCGATTTCTATTGGATTATAAACGGATACATCTATTTTCTGTTTATACATACATTTTTGACAAGAATTCGAGATGTTCATCGCTTTAAGCGATTTTTTCGAGACAACCTTTGGTTTGTCTGTAAAACATTAGTTATGCAAACTATGGTCGGTGGCACACAATATTTCATAGCGTATGTATGTATACCTACCTACTGGAAGCGGAAGGAGCTTCAATTACTATTCTTTGGTTGTTATAACTACCATGCTTTGATTATTTTTTGTAAAGTACAGACTATGGCAAAAGGCTATACAACGTTCACTATGGCAATTATCCATTGTCCTATTTTATATTCCGTCGTAAATGCCATAGATTACGAAGGTTGTAAAGGGGACAATCAACTAATAATGCTCGGGATTCACTTTACAACCGTTAATTGGAAACTTCAACTAATCATAGTGAAAAGGTACTCGTATAATTGTGCGTTGTTTTAACTTTTATAAAGATCCTATCCGCTTAATTCAGAATCTAGGTACGTTTTTAGGGTTCCGTACCCAAAGGGTAAAATGGGACCCTATTACTAAGGCTCCGCTGTCCGTCCGTCTGTCACCAGGACTCATGAGCCGTGATAGTTAGATATCTGACATTTTCACAGATTTGATGATGAATATCTGTTGCCGCTATAACAACAAATAATAAAAAACGGAATAATAATATAATTCCTAAAAATTTAAGGGGGCTCCTATACAAGAAACGTGATTTTTTGCCGTTTTTATAGATAATGGTACGAAACCTTCCGTGCGTGAGTTAGACTTCCTACACAGTACACATGGCCGGTTTTTTTAAATATATTGAAATGTAAAATATTCAAACATTTTATGAGATGTTTCAAATATTATCTACTTTTATTAAAGTGCATTTAAATGAGCATTCATCCCTCAGGAGAAAACGTGAGTACAAATACTTGTATTATTTTTGTGGGGGTGAAATCTTAGGGGTAGAAAAGCCAATGTTTTGCTCTACGCGCTTGCATAAAAAAATGCATGGGTTCAATGCAATATTTTAATATTAGCCGTTTATGGCATGTGGGGGTGCATTTTGAGGGTTGTAAAATTTTGTAGGCTTAGTGTGGATATGATTTTTGGGGTGTGTTATATTGCGGGATGTATTTAATGAGTTAAGGTTTCTGTCATCATCATCATCATCATCACACCCCATAACCACCCATCGCTGAGCACGGGTGTCACCTCCCCTTCATGAGGAGTATTAGACCATAATCCACTGCGCGGACTAGGAGATAGGTACCAAAAATTAAACAATACATATAGATAGGTACATCAAAAGAGTCGCAGGCAACCGGTGGATGCAAATGGCAAATTGTCGTTCGGTGTGGTGATCTAAGGGGGAGGCCTATGTTCAGCAGCTGATGATGATGATAGGTACAAAATTGTGAACAAATCCCACAAAATCCTAAATATTGCACCCCACATGTGGCCGAGTACCCTTGCAAACATAAAACAATTTCGCGACTCTTTTTGTAAACTTTCTTAAAGGATGCATCTTTTAGGTAGGTAGTGTGCAGACTAATGTAGTGGGTCCTATTTATGTATCATAATGAAGAAAAGTTGTTAACTCGTGCTATGTTACGTCCATGCTCTGTTCGACATTTCACCCACATTTTCCAACATAAAAAACGCCTACACCCCACAGCTCCGCAATAAAGCAACATCGGTTTGCACTCCCTGATATTGCACTAATATTCTTTTACCCTCAACTTTATTAAAAACCAAGGGCTATTTGTATATATTTATAGTTCCTGACATAAACATTCCTGTCATCGAAAAACCTCCCTGTAGGCTAATTATGTTAAAACCTTTTACTGGTTATTTTTGAAAATTTTCGGCAACAAGTTGGGGGTTTGAAAATTTAAAATTTTAATAGTATTGCACTTTATTGGACCCATTATTTTTTATGCCAAAAATACATGAGTTAGTTTTTGTAGTGATTGAACGGTCTGTGTGATTGTCACTCGCAACGCTGACTAGATAATATCTGCAGTAACGAACTATAATAATCTGTAGGCCTGTCTAACTGTCTACTAAGAAAGTACTTCAGAGACACTTCACCATAGGCCGATATTCAACAGTCCAGGAATAGTACAAGCAGGCAGTACTACTACGTTGCGTTTTGAAAAGCAATATTATCAGCTAAACTATTAAGCCTAAGATATTTGTAATATCAGGGCAGAGCAAACAAACGAACACCATTTATATTTATACTTGCGAGAGTAACCAAGCACGTACGTACGACTCCACACTGAGTTTGTACGTAGGCTAATTAACCTTAAACTTTTGTCCGTTACGTCCTAATAAATCGAATACTAATATTCCGCTACTAAACGCAATGCATAAACTGCTAAAGCATCTATTATTTATTGGCATCTGATAGTAGTCGACTAGTCGTAACTACCGCAAAATGTGCAATAAAGCGCGTGAGACATTTTATGTTTCGCCGTTTTTTGTTTTTTATCTGTTATTGCATTCTATGGGAGTTATGTGTGCGCCGTGACGGATGTTATGGAATGTAGCATGTGCGATAAATGTTGTTTTGTGTTGTTTATAGTAAATGAAATATTATGTGGGCGAGAATCGTTTTGTGGGCTGTTATTCGTTGGCGTAGACAACGAATTTCAATCGCCTTTTCCGAAACTTGCCAAAAGAAAAACGCATTTTTTGTTTACAGTCCGGTAAGTTCCTTTTTCTTATCAGTATTTTATTTCAATAAAAACTTCACAATAGGTATTCATTTTTCACAGCCCAAATCTAATGAATAACATTTACATTAATATCTTACTGTACGATTGCTATAGGTACTTACATGGCTTCAGTGAAATGTTTATCTATGAAACAAGACAATTTTTTCAACAAACGAAAACATAATATAAAAACTAAATACTAAAAATAAGTAAACCTAATCTAATAACCGGCTACCAATGGGCAACAAAACTGATATGAATTGCTAGCAACCATTGTTTATATGATGCTATTCCTATTATATAATATAATTATCTGTTCAAGATATAAAGTAGGTAAGTATATTTTTCAGTTAGGAAAAATAGTCGTTTATAAAACTGTAGGTCGATACGTTTCAAATGAACTCGTAATCTTAACAAAGAAGAGAATTTTCGAAATTCACTAGCGAATTCACAGAAACAACAGCGATATCTACGTTCTTATATCGCTCGATATATCGATAGTCGATATGTAAGTACGTCCTTGCGTATTATTAGATACGGACACTAATAAAAACCCCTTATGATTTTCAAAGACTATTGGGCTGACTAAAGTATAATACAAGGATTGATTTCCGTAAAATGACAGAGTACCGAAATAAGCTACTAATTTCAGCCAGATATTCATTCCTTTCAAGTGTCCAACCCCACCCTGAAGACGCAACGAATTCAATCCCTTGCGAATTTTAATAAAAAGTTCAGGTGCAAAAATATTCGTAAAAGATGAAGGTGTGACACAATGAAACGGCACTTAGCGACCTAGTTTAGCAGGTGACAAATTGGCCAATTCTTTTCGCTCACACCCTAAGATAAAAGCATTTCATAACAGTCAGACGGCGGCAGCTTATTACAGCCAGTCCGCCTCTTATTGACTTTAATTTTCTACTTTGTTGACGTTGCCAATGATATATCTTCAGTGGAACGGTGGAAATGGCCCTTCGCTTTTTCAAATAACAACCGTTCGCCCATCAATCGTGGACGTTCATTTACTGTTGAAATATTTCGGGAAAATCTGAGCAAAAACTAGTGAGCGGTTCGAAAATAATATTTCGGTTTGATTATTTTTCTATTGTAAATAATGGGGCGATGAGTGGACTGTTTGAAGAGGCACGTGTCGGCCCTGAGGGCTGGAGGAATTGTTTTTTCGTTGGAATTTCTTTGGGCTGATTATACGGTAAAAGTTTTTGTTATTACAGTGGACTTAGCTTTATAAGCTGTACTATTAATGTCGATTTATCTATTCTTTACTCATTTATAATGAGAGATGCATTCCCAAATTATATAAACATAAATAAGATAGTTGATAGAATCAGGCGTTACTTTGCGGAAATCCATATTCAAAACAATGAAGTAGAAATATATTATGTAGTTTTAATTCCGCCGAAAATTCGTCTGCTCAATGTTGGCTAGATGACTGATGACGTAATCTTTCCCATCCAAAAACCTATCCAACATCGACTGACAGCAATACGACACGTGTTTCGTCTCTACACGAGACATCCTCAGGAGATGTTGACTCGTGGAGCGCTAGCAAGACATGTTACTGGGTTCTATGCTGTATATTATTATGTTTTTTTATAAAGCTATTTATGTCATTGTACCTACCTTTTGCCATGAGGTTATAGCTAGGTTACCTATTTTTCTATTAAATTTTAATAAGAACTATGTAGGTGTAAACGCGACTTGTGTTTGTTTGTTTGTTTGTGTGTGTGAGATTATGAAAGTATACGTTAATCATTAAACAAATAAATTAATGTATAAATCTCTTTTGATGATGAAATCTCTGTGAAACCATGATTAAAAAGTAGTCTTGTTTGTATCAATTCGCACTTCAGATAATATAAGTAGGTACGTACATGGTTATTAACAATATGGCAAAAGTATTATGTATTCTATCATCTATTTAATTACTTGTTTTATTAATCAAAACAAATAATTAATTAATGCTCTTTCGTTACCTCCCTGCGCAACCGTAACGAATTTAAGAGGTAGTAACGAATCACCACTGACATTTTCCAAAGTTAACTGTCTATATACCTACCACAGAAGGGGTAAGCTAAGGGTCCAGGGGAAAGGGGCATCCAGCCCAAAAGCTTGTAACCTTTTTTTTTTTTTTGATGGGGGAAATGCCTTCGCACTATCCCTTCCGCCATCGACTTGAACCCACTAGAACCCCCCGTGAGCCGTCGATCCGCCTGGAGAGGGGCGAGATGGGGTCGTGTAGGTATTCACCATCCTCGCAAAAAAAAGAAGCTTGTAACCTATACCAAGATGTTGAGGAAAAATTGGAAGTAAGCAATTCATTAAATTTGGTTGACAGTTCGACACTTATTATTCTGAGAAAAAGAACAAAATTGACTAATTTGCTCCGATTATGCAATAATCCAAATGATAATAAATAAACACAGCGAAGTTTACGAAAGCTATTACAATTTGGAGGCAAAGTTCTAGGCAATTTAACTGCATTGTACCGAATTGTACGTAATACTGATGGATGGGCATAATTATTATTATAGCAACGGGGCAGTAAGCAATTATAAAGTACATTGTTAGATCATATTTCACTTATTTGAATCGAAAAAACCCCGGCCTATGAGCCAACGGACCGTAAAGCTGCGGATCGAATCTTGCCCAGTAATTCCTAACATACTTATAATAGCGCCCTCTAGGACATATATGACGAACTAAAATCACGTCTCAGTGTCTTCTTTGAAGGGACGCAAAGTGTGCTACTTTATAGTTTGCCATAAAGCTAAGAGATGGCGCAGAATTTAACTTTGCACCATCTAGTGACATTAATTCAAACTTTTTCGTGTTCGAGCTTTTATGTCAGCACACAGCTACCCTAGCTGTGTAGTTTTAGTGGCATCAAATAGATGTCACTTTTTCGGACCCTACACAACACAACAAGACAGACTGCAGGTGCTGATGTTTTCTTGCTAATAACAATTCTTAATTGACTTAACATGACTATACTAATAATGACTTAATGAAAAATATCGCAATTCAACATAAATCCAATAGCAAGCGGAAGCGCTTTAGTTGATCAATTTGACTTGGTTCAATATAAAACTAATAGGTAGCGCTTTCGTTAATAAAATACAACTTCCAAAGCTTTGCAGTGCTTTTTAAACTTATTGCAGTTAAGTAGCTAGCGCTAGCTAGTAGGTAGCGCATATAAAATAAATAAGATAAGATAATAATAGCGAATATATTATTATATGAGCGCTATTACCAAAATATAAATAAAATATAGTAATTATAATATTTACTTTGGCAGGTTATTTACCACAACAAATTCTCATGTTGGGCATACTCTACATAAAGTAGAGTTAGGAGAGTGTCATGTAGAGATGGATGAGTATTTCCTAAACCTTATTTAATTTAATCTCTCTGGTCCTTCAAAATAGCCTTTGTCCCTTGGTCATCTCGCTAATCCTGTGTGGGATCACACAGTCCGTATTTAAACTACGGTCTACGTAAACAACATTAGCGGAGACCGCAAGGGCCTCGAAGTTTGTGCCTCATAGGAAGTGGTACTGCTTGATTAATTAATAGTTTAGTGCCCACAATGAGGATTAGTGCAAGTTAGTAAGATGCCTCTTGAGGTTGGATGTAAATAGCGGCGATGTTAGCGAGCCTTTAGAGTTTAGAGATAAGGGGTTTATGGCGAGTTTTGGTCAGCAATTAAATTCTATGGTATTTTATAAATTTCTCTCGTTTCATCTCAGGTCAAGTTGAAATACAACTGCTGTGTTTGATTGAAAAATGACGATTTATTGGTAGCACCTATATGTCCTAAAATACTGTTCAACTTGGATTCATAAATTGGAACAATTCATTTAACTCATAGTAAGGCCTAATGTAATGCTGAAAACAGATAATAAGCGACATTATCGAACGATAATAAGTAAATCTATAATACTACTATAATAATAAGTAGGTACTATATTTAGTTCATGCAATAAGTATAGGTGTGTTAAGTAAATAATTGATGCCATTTTAAAGTACCTACACATTTTTACCCGACTACATCAAAGGAAAATATAGGAGGGTGTAATTAGTAAGTATTTTCACTTAAATATTTTGTGAAAGTACCGTACGGTACAAGCGTTAAATTAGTATCCTAAGAAGTAGTTAAATTTTCGCTCAAGTGTCTTACTTACGTGAAGTTTCAGTTAACAATACTAAGCAAGTACCGTACTCATAATATAACTAAGCAAGTAATTATTTAACTAAGTACTTTCGAGTAAAGTACGCATCCCAGGTGATAAGGCGCTAAGTAATTGTTTTTATGTACATTTTGCCGTAACAATAATAACAACTGCAACTAATTAAACGCGCCCGCGGGGAGAACGCTCGCGCTTCCTTACCTTGATAAAGTACGGATGGCAAAAACAATAGAACAATCATAATAGTTACAATCATGATATTAAATAAAACAAATTTAAAATAACCTTTATACCGATAATGCTTCACGTTCACAGAATATTGATCCCTCATTAAAGTTTTTTTTTTTAATTTAAAGAATCTGAAAGACGTCTATTTTAAACATACATATACAACGACTATTAAGAGTATAATGACACGAGTTAAAATGAGAAAAAAATATTTTTATCCGTCCAGGAATCCAACCCACAACAGCCACGTCTTATCGTTGTTTGTGCGTATCATAGCTTAAATTCATTTATATTATTACCTTTTGTCTTGACGATATTGAAAACGACAACATTGTGTAGTACAAAAACGTAATTCACCAAAATCGGATTCTTTGTCTAAAAGCCAATTAGATACGACTACATGATATTTGATAGAACCGAAATGCTTCGTATTATTTTTCTAGTTAACCTACATATTAAGTATTTGTAAGTACGGTAAAAATGAAGACTGCTGCAATTCGAAACTAGAACATCCAAAAGAAAAAAAATGTATAATGATTTTTTTTTTGAAGACGCTACCGTAAGACAGCTTCTAATTAGCAAGTTGAGAGCTAAATATTACATTTATGATATGCAAATTTCTCTCAAAGTTCTCTCCCCACGTTTTGAGACTAGCCTTTAACTTTAAACAAATAAGGTGGTTATTTCTTTGCCTAATTCTTCGAAGGTAAGTTTCCTTTCGTGGGATGATGACGGACTCATTTCGTGTTATCTCATTTTGTTTTATTATATTTTGGTACAGTTCTTATTAGCGGAATGTGGCAGGTGAAAATGTGTTTATTAGCCGGCCGTGGTCAAAATGTGAAAGAAAACATGAAGCGTTAGGCAAAATTAAATGGATTTAGGTAAAAAGAAAACCTTAAAAAAATGCACATTTAATTTTTCAGCCAGATTGTGAATGCCCTAACAGTTTTCCTCATGTCTGTTTGTCTCTTTACGCCCTTAATGTTCTGCTGGTAGCCCTACTATTGAACATAAAAAAGCAAGACAAGCGGTTATAAGCTATAAATGTAGCTAGACAGCAGACAACCATTACGATGACAAGTCGGGAAGTTCCCTATGTCGAGCAAACAACAAAATGTTTCATCCGTTGATAAGGGAAACAAACAGTGCTTACGGTCGATCTGCGCTGTTTATGACCTTCCTTTGTTTTTGTTATGCTTAGTGGGGGATAAAATCAATGTCTGGATGGACAATACTTTATATTGCTAAGGTATTGGATGTTTAGGCCAGGTTTTCTGATTACTCTCAGATAGCCAGTTAAGTTTTTGTAACATACTGATTCAACAATGATTCAGATGATGGCACATCTTTATCCCAGAACAAGTGGCAATGAGTTTGGCCATCGATATTTTAACGAAGTCCTTTAAAGGGCATTTAGCCCAATTAGTTGTGTTATCTTGTGTTTGAGCACATTAAAGTCCTGATTAAGGCTGCGGTGTGTGAGTCATAAAGGTCAGTTGTTGGCGATCGATTGATTGTGGTGGAGGTGTGTTAACAAGCGGTAGCGGTTTCGGCAAATCGGCGATTGTTGGGTGGTTAATTTTTTTTGTAACACGAAAGTATGGTATTATATTATAGAACTCGGTATCTTTGTTACAGCTTTCGATCAATAATGATCGTAGGTTACACCACTGAAAAAGCTAAAATAAATAAAAATATGTAGTAGTTATCTGAGATACAAATCACACTGTTCAAAGGAACAAATTCACTAACAAGTTCGAATTAGAATCTAGATTTTTTATGGATCACCAAATTTAGGTATACTTACCTATTTATTATAAGAATATTATTATCAGATGTGTCCAATGTATTTTATTTTCTTTTTAACATAATTACACAAACATCGACACGACAGAAAACGGTTAGAGTGTTATTAGTATAGAAAAACTGAAGTAAGTATTTCACACCGCTCTCGCTTTTCTTTAGTATTAGTGACACCCCTATGAAAGAATTTTAACACTTCCGTCGTCTCACTTGCTCTACAAAAAGGCAGTAGAGCAGAATTCCTAAAAAACCACGCAATGCCTTGACACATTAACATTAATTCCAAAAATATCTCATTAAAATATTTCCTCTATTACGCACATAAAATTCCGGAGAGGTTTCCGATTTCGTTTTTTGTGGTGACTGGGTTTTAAGGAAAAAACTAGGAGTCATGTGACATTTTTTCAAACTTCTGAATTCTGATGATATGATATGATATTTGATCTAAGTCTTATGTTTCGAACGTTTGACCGATAGCTTCCTCTATTATAGTAACGTTTACTTTATCGTACGGAATTTTGGAATTATTTTTGACAAACCTGTCGACAAAGTGATATAAATACCGGAAGTACTTACATAAAAAAACGTAAGATACATTAATTTTTAAAATAAACAATACATCAACTTTGTAAACAGCACAACTAAATCCCACTATAATTTTTTCTTCATACTTTTTGTTATCCACCTTGAGTTTTATTAAGAGCATACTATTTATCGTGTAAGCATGTATATTACAAATAACAAAATTTTACCTTACTAAACCTTATTAAAAAAAGTTATGAGTTAAAAGGTTCAAACTTTTTTGGTAACTTATCTATTCAGTTGACGAAGTCACCATCTTCAAAACAATTAAACTTATCAACTTGCTCTATTCATTAATAATTTTTTGGAGCAAAAACTCTTGTTTTGTTTACATTTATTAGGGAAGTGGCGTGGTCCCATCCATCAAGCGAAGGAAGATGAATGGACTCGGCTGTTTTGTTTTGATGTCCGTATAGTTACGTAAATCGACGGTCGTCGTTGGTAGCACTAGGCAGAATCTTGACTTGCTTTCAAACAGTTTTTGTTACAATAGAACGTGGGCGTTGTAAACGAGTTTTCGTAAATTTCTATGTGGTTGGGGTACATAATATTATACTTTATACTTTGTAATATTATACTTATGTTCTAGTATTATACTTTGACAACTTTTGTATATAATGTACAATGTATACATGGAGTAAAATGAGCCTTGTAAAATGTTTTTGTATAAGTAGTACTTAGGTGTTTGGGAAATTTTCTTGGAGTACTTTGCATGGGGCATTACACAATATTACAACTTTTCAGACAAAAAGACATAAAATTGGCTGGAGCAAGTTTTTTTTACATTATCTTCATCTCTTAATTTTATTTTAAGCGTGCGTGTATTATTTGTTATTTTCTTTGTGAAACTTATTTCTTTTGTACTGTAATTTCCAGTAATTAAAATATTTGGTTCGTTTATAAATTAATAACCAAGTTTATTAGTAGCAATAAGTTTTCTAAACTACCATTATAAAATAGAAATTCCAACAAGCTGACTCACAGCTTTTATTTCCAAGATTTATCGTAACTTAGTTCATGATTACAGAAGGCACGCTACTTAAAGCTATAAGTAATAATTAATTTAAGCAGTCCTTAAGCTAGTTTAACTTCTTAACTAAAACGAAAGGAATTTTGATTAATTAACGTAATTATGCCAGATATACATTCCTTAGAAATGATTAAAAGAAAATGAGATGTAAAGAAGTCTTTAATGTCTTTAATTGGGTTAATGAGGCCTGAACTAAAAAATATATACAAATGAAAAATTTCAAAAAAAAATGCTTTTAAACACAATTTGTTTATATTTCTATGAAAGTTACTTACGAATTACTCGGAATAAAGTAAAGTCGATGGACAAAGATACTCCTATTAATATTTACCTACATTAACCTTAAAAGCATTAAATGGGTAAAGCTAAACACACAAGCACAGATTACTAAATAGTTTCTACTTAAACACAAGAAGTATCACACGAAGAATTCGTTGATTTATAATATCACCCCTGCATAGGAAAATGGGAGTCACATTTCTAGCGTTCCTCACTAACGTTCATTATTAGAGGGGCATATGGCTCTTAACGACTTCTAAAAAATGATACTTTTTGTCCCTGTCTCGCTACAAAAAAGCGCCAAATTAACTTTTTTAAAGGAAACGATTTGTTTTGGTATGCCACGTGTGACACCGCTCAGACAAGCGACGGAATCTATTTGGAGATGCCACATGGTGCACTGTTGATACTTACTTTGTCGTCGAATAATCCCTCATCATTGAGGGTGCTCTATTTTTAGCAGTCGAATTGATGACTCCATGTACTCTCTGGCTTAACTTGACTTTAATACGCCTATGATATATGGCAGGTCATTACAATGCTGTCACATCGAATCGACAATGCTACGAACATTCAACTAGCATTCCCTTTGTCTTCACAAGGAAGCGTTTGAAATAACGCCTCAATATGTATTACATTTCTCAAACAAATATATTCAATAGAGGGAATAGAAACAACAGTTTTATTCCGAAAGCCCTTGAGGAAGTGAGTATGTAGGAAAAAATGGCGAGTGTACAGTTAGATAAAGGGGAAAAAGGGAACGTTCTTAACTGTTTCCGACATTATATTCGCATTTGTGGAGATCAAAGAGTATGTTGCGACACACGGGAAAAAGTTTGGCAAGCGGACGACGTGGCTGGAGGGCTCTCGAGTAACACCATTCTTGAGGGAGCTAGGCTTTGAAACAAAATGCGTTTGCATACATTAAACAGTAAGAATGTTGAGATGGGAGGGGACGACGGGTCTCCAGGGAACCCTGTTTTGGCGATTACGCGAACAGAATTTCTTGCAAGTTCACCTTTTTGGCGGGATAGTTTGCACGTAACAGTAGCCTCTTTGCGCGTTTTCACAGTCAAAGCGCCTCAGAATACTTCTATGTTTCCAAGTATTTGAAAGGCAAATTAGGAACATATCTTGAGCGAGTTGCTCAAATGCTTCCGCCGCTCGGTTTCGGTAGGGACCACGTAAATATTTGAACGTAATTAAATTGAGGTCAGGTTTCGAGGTTTTGGTGACAAATTTTTAATATTTGCATTCACGTTAATTTGATATTTTGGCAGAATTAAACTTTTATAAAAGGTTTTGAAATTAAACTTGCAATTATAACCTTTGACGTACTTATGTAATAATTAAACGTTTACCATTTGATATATTTTTCATAGATCCTCTTATAGCCATTTATAGTATCAAATATTTCTTTGGCGACCAAAGTATTTAGCTTAGAACATAATAATAATATTAATTTAGTTCAGTACATAACCATGCATGCTCACAGCACAACATTCTTACAAAGTTTGTTGTTTGACTTGCAAGTGAAATTTTGTAATTTCATAAGACAATAAAGATCTTTAAACCGTATAAGTATTACTATAAGATCAATATTAAAATCATTTATGTTTCCGAGACTGACCAGCGGGACCAACCGTAGATACATAAAAAATCTTGGAATCAAATTGACTGAGGAGTAGATAATTATACAGCCAATTCAACCAATAATATGGGATCCCATGAAATCAAAATGCATACCTACTCCCCATAGTTCTAAAATACCTCGTATTTTTCTCAATATTAATGTGCGAGATCCGCTCGCACGAGTTTCTCATCGCCTGAAACTGGAGTGCAAATAAAATTTACGTTACAGAGGTATTAACCCCATTTACAAACAACTGGGGGTGGGTGGTAACAGGGGGGGTGGTACTGTGGATAGGAATAATGAAAAGCTTAGGTTAAAATTGTTATGACGCATTACATTAAAAACCAAGCACAAAAATGTAACAGAAATTTGCATGGCTCTTCAGACTGCTTGTGAATTCACAGACTGTACTTTTGTAAAAAAATAAATAAAGAATACATATTATTTTTAATTTCGTACCAAAAGTCTTGCATTACATAGCCTAACTTAATATCACTAGTAAAATTATTATACTATAACTCTCAGCTACCTAGTAATAGTGTAGCATTAAATAAGTACGTGGCACTTTTTATTAAATTGCAATACAAATTCAGTATTTTCTAAACGTTCTTCAGGAAAAACATGTTTGAAAGAATAATTCAGAGTAAGAATCATCAAATGAAGAAGTAATAATATAAAGAAGTAAAAGAAGTACCTAATATCAGAATAATTCACCCGTTAGACCATGACCAAAATGAAGAAGTAGGTGTCAAAAACAAGGCATAAATGGATATGAGAACTGGGCAGGATATTAGCAATATGGGAAGCTCATCGATGAACCAAGGCTATAGAAGGAACCTGGTACATAGAAGCGGATCCTTCATTGAACAGATCACTTTTGGTAATAAAATCGCTAAGAACGAATAAATGATGCCAGACCAAAAACGCCTTTACTTACAATGGACAGATACGGATTGAATATTATGTAGATAGGTACCTTAAATATAAAAATCAATGTAAAGTAAAATCTCTTAAGCTTCACCCTAAATTAGAAAATCTTTAAACAAGTTGACAGCCCTATCCGTACCAATCTAATGCTGCAAATCCACTGGGCACACTTACCTCCCTTCTGTTCATGCGATATTGCGTTTTTTCTAACCGCATCTTAGGGTAGAATTGGCTTTATGACGTCACGGAAATATTTTGAATGTAAATAAAAAGGACCCTTTTGGTGGGAGTAACGGCCTTGCGTTAAATAATGGATAAGAGAATTATTGCTGAGAGAAAGCAAAGAAAAATCATGTCTGGGTTTCAATAGAAATTGTGCGCTGAGATGGACTGTGTGTATATTGTTCGAATCACCGATTTAGAGGCCAATATTGAAAAGTGATTTACTTTTTAACAATGCACCTAAATATTTTGTCGAAAAAAATGTGACTGATAAATTTTCTTACAATTCATTTTAGTTCTATTTAATTAATCCTATTTTTTCTAAATAAGGCCAATGTCAAAACCAAATAAAAGTCTCCCCTCTAATAAAAAACGCGCATGCCTTCACAATTAATTGGACGAGTGCAACGGCAAGAAAAATTGCGAATCGTACTCTAGGGAATTCCCATAGTTTTCTGTTAAAACCATAACAAATTCCCAGATTACTTACGTACAGGGTCGGTTCGACCCTCGCTGTCTTTTCTCTGTATTTATTGCCTCCTACCCCTCAGACGAGTTATCGAAAATACCTCAATAATCCCTCTTACGCCAGAAAACTTCCACAGCTGATTACTACTTGGCTATGATAAGAATGGGATATATGTTAGTGTGGATATTCCTGTACTACAAATCATAATAAGCCTTATTATACATTTTAGATTTAAAATAAGTTTAAATCGGTTTAAATACATAAACACTATACTTAATATACCTACCTACAGTAACTTTATACTCGTAGAATAGTCTCGATTCAGTATAAATACGTTAGTATGCTAGGTACTAGAGGGATAATGAAACTTTTACATAACTTGTTCATGATTTTAGTTATTGTCAGGTTAAAGTAGAAAAAAATAATCCACACTGTGCTAGCCTTACAATAATTTGGGCTTATTCTTCAAGTTGCAAGTCGCGGATATAAGAATAAAATCCCGTAGATATCCCCGTGAGATTAATATTATTTTATCGCTAACAATAAATAACGAGTGAATTCAATAGTCGGCCAGCAAACGGAATTATAAGTTTTTTGACGGAGTAGTATGAAACTTTCTCGGATTCAATCTTGTGGGGATTCAGTCCGAGCTTAATAATATTTTTGAGACAGTAACACAACTACACACAAATACTGGCTAAGGTTACCTAGTTAAAACACATAATATAACACCAACCACCCAGCCAGCCAATTCTTTTTTTTACGAAAATAAGAGGAAGAACGTCGTAAAGTAATGCATGCTCCATTATTGACAAAAAATAGATTACTAAAATAAACTTCAGCATTGAACTATAATGAAGATAACAGCAAAATTCAAAGGAATGGTACAAGGTATGTATTCTATGTATGTAACTGAGAATTTATAATAAGCATATCTTTTTTATTTCCGGATAGACAATTGGACAAACCATTTACCTCAGTATCAACTGGTAGTAAGCGAAGCCATGTTGACATTGAAACATTAAAGGTCCACGTTTAATTTATTTCAAAACTCTCTAATTCTAGTTACCTATATAGGGAAATAAATTCTGTGATTATAAAAAGTTTCACTCTTTTGCTGTTCGTCAAACGTATCGTTCGTACGACCAAAATAGTTTATTATTTTCATGTGTTTAGAATGCATGATTGTTAAAGAAATTTGTACTATCTGGTTGAGTCAGGAAAATAAGGGAGCCCATACTGCTCATCCACCAATACTGTGCCCCAGTCGTTGCGTATTCTTACTGGAAAGGTATTTGGGTTGAAGGTTTGCGATCGAGTCTTTGTAAGCCTTATCTTTGAGAGATGTTGTGAACCTAAAAGTTTGGAAGCCCTTGGAGTAAGTTTCTTTAAGGTATAGAAATTATGAGTCGAAACGAAGGTTTCACAAAAGTTGGGCATTCTATTGAATACAAGTTTCCTTAGTCTATTGGATGTAAGTAAGCTTTAAAAGTTTTCACCGCCTCATCGTTTTTTCAACAGCTGTTATAGTACCTAGGTATCAACTACATATTAAAATGTTAAGGACCACGATCGTGTCTGTCTGTATGTTTATCCGTGTTTCTAGGTAAGTAAAAAGTACAACTATATAGAATGCACTTTGAGATGATGTATAAAAAGCTGTGTTAAATAATGCATTAAAGTAACTTTAAAATAAAAAAGGCCTGCAAAGAGAATATCAAATGTTTTCTAGCAACCCTCGGAGTTAACGAGACATGGTACTTATATGCAAAACTATACGAGATATTACTTAAAATAAAGTAATAAAACACAATCAAATACACCTAATCGTACTTCCACCAATGCAAATAGCAAAAGTAAAGTAGCAGAAGACAACTCTCTTTTGTAAAGTTATTTGCCATCTCTACAGCGGCTCTTATTAAGAAGAATTGGCAATTTTTACGTGTGTCCTACTTTATGTCGCCAAAAGATTGAGTTATAAATCACAGCTGAGCTTCATTTGTCGTCACCTACAATCTAAACGAAAATGGCGACTTTTCTTTTAATGTCAGCGATTTCGAAATATAGCACCGATCATCTGGGTCTTCAATAAAGATGACGGCAGAAAATTTTGAAGGACGATTAATCATTTCGATGTCTCCACTTTGTCCCAAATCTTATAATTTGTGAGCTGTAAAACATTCCCTAGTTTCGTCTGGAGTCTGGAAATTTGAGTTTTATCTCTCTATAATCTTTGTTAAGTCAATGACATAAAACCTTGACTGAAACTTGTCTTACATTTTTGTACTATCCTATCCCTACGTTTCCACCCTTAATTAAATAATTATGTTAGCAGGATTTCCAGTGTCAAAACTTCTAGAAATGGCAAATTATTGTGCAGCCGCAACACACCTACGCTATATTGAGCTTCGGTTTTATACTATTTTCTAATACCTACACTTTATGATAGAGAGAGGTTGAAATTCTAAGATACGCAAAAAATACACTAATAATACTGAAAATGTTAAAGTGAGAAACGGGGCAGAAAGGTATCATACAATTTCAACCATCCATCATTTTCAACTTTGTTTAGAACACATTTCAAAACATTTGCCAAACGCACGTGGTAACCCCGCTTCAAGTTCGTTCAACCCCTGTATAAATATGAAATGCACCCTTACTAAGACAAATTATTTCATTTCCCCTTGCTAAGGGACAGTACGTGACTACAGGGCCCCATCAACTGTAACTGTATGACTTGATGTAATGTGACAATTTGATGTAACGATTGTAATAACTTTGATGGTTGATGGCGAGCGTTAAAGATAGAAGATTGGTTGACTTAAGTGTGTCTTGGGTATAACTTCGAACAGATGTGGAATGTGAGGTCTGTAGGCATTGTCTTTATGATGTTCTCTGACAAAACCCTCAAACTGATGTTCAGAAAATACATCCGAGCATATTGAACATTACAGTTTATAATTCCGACGATATATTATTATTATAATAAGTATACTCGTATAGTTGCGGACAGTCACGTACCTAATATTTCCTCGATATCCAAAAATATGGAATGCCGTCAATAAAAAGGGGTCTCCCTCGGGAATTCGTCTACCAATAAGGGCTACGCTGAAAATAATAAAGTTACAAAAAACGTCCAACCAGCCCTATTTATGAAGGGCCTAAAATAATATTCGCACAAATACGCAGCTTTTTAATATAGGCAAAATGTGTAATATGAAAACAGTGTAAGATAAATACAAGTATGTAATGTACATTATTATCTGAACGTTGTGTAGGACATACGTACGGCATAAGTACTATGCAAATACGAATATAGACATTATTGAAGTACCTACCATGTTATTGAAAATTCTATTTGTCTATCATAAATACAATACCTGGGTAAACTCAAAAAGGAGACCGTCCACATTGCAAAACAATTATGTATTATTCAGAATACAAACATATCTAATTCACTTGTCGCTAACCTTAAAGTGGATGTTCTTTTTAGTAAAACATTACAAAAAAAAGGCAGGATACCTTCCTGCAATTATCTTATTTCAGTTTTTCCATCGCTTACTTTATTTCATGCGCCGTCTAACAAAAAGTCCCATGAACATTACTTCCAGCCGTCTGCTGAGCGGACATCGTAAAATTATTTCCTCTCCGCACACACTTTGTCACCGCTACCGTGGAAATATCCAGGGAAATTGCCATTTGCCTGAACCATAATTAGGGCCCGCTAATGTACTGGAAAAACAATTTCATAATACAGCGTATACGTGAATGTAAGATATTACGGAATAAGTTCTTTCTTCTGGTCACTAAAATGATTGCACCATCGTGAAGAGCTGCATTCTCAGTTGATTACTCTATCAGCGGTTCTTAGCAACCGTGCAAAAGTATTGACTTCTACTCGTATACATACACAAATAGATAGCAATATAGCTTGTAATTTGGTCGGGTTATTTCTACGTCAAATTAATTTAATTCCACACGATAGCGCCTCAACTGCTGCCGTTGTTCATTTCCCCCATTACGGTTGCACTTTGGAAAACGACTTCTCTTTCCAGAGCGTTAAATCTGAAATCGAATTTGCAGCTTGAACAGCTGTTAAACGTTTGGAAATTTGGATACCTATGTGATACGATTTGCGTGAAAACCAACGGACGAGAGCGCCCATTGTTGGAAATTTTTTATGGTCTGGTGATTTTGTAACAGTCACATAATATGCGTGGTTTGGCGCCGGTGATTAATTTCATTTGATCCCACGAATTTCGGGTGTACACCGTTTAACCTTATGCCTACCTACAGTTGTAAAGGGTTAAATCATTTAGATACTTGGTGCACATAACGTTGATAAGTTTATATAAGGTGGAAGGTTTCTTGAGTACTAAGATAACTTATGCCTCTAGCTCTTCTTGAAGCGTCCGTCTGATACAATATAATTGTTTACAATTTCAAATTATGAAAACTATACGCAGTAGGTACCTAGTTAAGGTAAATTTCTGTTAAGTTCCAAATCTACCTGTGCCACAGCAAAAAATAGGGCAAAGTATTTGCTCACGTAACGCGAGTCGATAGAATCTGCACAAATCCAGATGCTTCAGGGATTTGTGTGGAACTGAATTGCGCTAAAGTTGGAAATTCCTCGTCTCTTTTATCCTGAACCCTGGAGCGAGTGATTAACCTAGTTGGGTAGTTGCGAGAGTCTGTCAAACTTGCTTATTTGCTGTTGGATAAATATGGTTTGAGAGTTTGGTATTTGTATCGTTTCGTATGTGACGCAGTTATTAGAAAAGTTATTTGCAAAGTCTTCGTTTTGCAAATGACTATGAACTGGATCTCTCTCTAGTATATTTTGTGAAGAGTCAGATTAATAAACGGTTTGCACACATTAGTTTCAATGAATTAAAGTGCAGTCACGTTCTGAATTTTAAAATTAACAAGCAAAAATCTTGATCCAATCAACTAAATAGATTAGACAAGACTACCACGCTAGCACATTAAGATAAACAGCCTAATTTCGTTAACAGGGTTACTCATAATCTAGGGCTGTCCATTCCGTCGATAACGGCAGCAGATATATCCATTCCGCCCAATAAGAAATGCCCTTATCCGTACTGGCTTATCTTAATAAGTTTCCGGAGATAATACGCCTGATTGTTATCTTTAATGGGCGTATTTGGAGCAATTATACTTGTAAATGTAATTGATGGGAAAACTTATGTGTTAAATTAAAATTGTGGTAACTGTACTGCGTCTTGAGCAAGACTGTATAAGAATGTTAAAGGCAGTCTTAATTCAATTACTTATTTTACAAATAAATAATTTTCTTCACATCTTCATCTTCGTTTTTATATTTAACAATTTTTTTTTGCAATTATTATCGACAGCAGTCCAACTGTACCATCCATTCAGGAAACATTTCAAACAATTCAAGTTACGCCATCGACAATTCAAAAGCGTCCCCTACGCGCGACTAAAACGGAAATATGCAAGTGTCACCGCCACAGTGGATTTGACATTGCGAATTGCGTATCCGTTTAGTAACGCCTGCTGCCCTACAGTTATGTGCGTTAATTTCACTGAATGTGTAATTCGGGTTTATATTGGTATACTGTTACTAAGTAATAATAGATCGTAAACTAACGGCTGGTTGCTGAAAAGTTACTTAACTTTGACAACAAACAAAGCAACTTTAAAAAAAACTTTAAACAAACCTAATGCTTTTTTAACTGGAATCTAGGAAGAATCCAGAGTAAAGGGAGTGCCTAGATAGAGCCTAGTTCTGGTTAAGTACTTATAAGTTGGTACAAGTAGTGGCAGGCGGGGCTCGATTCCAAATAACGAATTAAATAATATAAATAAAATCAATGGGTTCCGCTTGCTCGGGGTTTTGACTTATGATTTCAGTGATAATTATAGTCTGTTATACTGAAGTAGAGTTAACTTTTATTTATAGCTAATATTAAATATGTTTTGTAAACTATTCTCAATCTTGTTTCGGTCTGATTACTTTTATATTGTATATTTATGCATTACTTTTATATTGTATATTCCGTAGTCGCATTTTAAATTTATAAATTACATTTTTTACGCTGAACCCAGTGTATTCCAGCTTTAGTGAAATAAATTACGCAAACAATTAAATATCGGTAATAATGAGAACATGGGGTGCGACAATTTGTCTGGACCGGACGGTTTTGGGGTGACTTTACCTAAACTTATACGGAGTGTTGTATTTATACAATTTTAGTTTGATCTAAAAAAAAAACAAATTTTCAGTAACGGAAATAATATCCAATATTAAGTTACCTGAGGTAATTGAACTGTCCTGTTAAATTTAGACACAATCTTCCGTATTCCTGAAATAAACACTAAAAAAAACATGCAACATCACCACTAAGCCAAACAAAACTCATTTGTATAAAATAAAAGAACAATGCAAATTATAACAATAGGATTAACAGGCTTTCAATAGGCAAATCTGCGTCTTGCAACGTATGGGGAAACTTTAAGAGTTACCATTGTCTCAGCATCTGTTTATGAATCACCCCTTATAATCCCTCTGAATGTAACACATGCATCGCGTAGTTAATGTAATTATGAGACCGTAACGCAAACGGTCCCGACTTGTCGCGATTAAAGAGTGGCTCTTCGCCAGACGTACGCAACCTTTAATACGTAAATTAGTTTTAATGAAAAAAAAAGTATAAATAAATCTTTGGAAAATTATTTGTCTACAAAATTGTGTGAAAATCATGCAGTAATAAGTAAAAAAAGTGTTCTATTACAGATAATTACATATCAGTACCTATATTATATGAAACTGTTCAAAAAATTCAACGTTATCATATAGCTTCTTATATTACGTTCATCCGCTTTACGGAGTAGTGAGTGGTGAAAACAGTTCTATGAAACGAGTTAGGACTTTCAGAAATCTTCGGCAGCTATATTTCAGCTTCATGTATGTCATCCATGATCAAATAATTGAACAACAATAGGCGACTCGTTCGGTATTGCCAGTACACCTATGCATTATGCACTGAAATAGAAGTATTAATACCTATTAGTACCTATTTTATTTGTGATTGTGACCAAATTACACTAATCGATTACCACGTCACAAAAATGTTTAGCACCAATGCAACAAATTGGAGGCAAATGCCTGTATTCATTGGAAAAGTTAATGAAACTTACCCCACGTCCGTGAATTCCTCCCCTGATTAACGACTAGCGCGGATCGTGTACATTTGTATTTTTGTTTTGCTTACTCCGCATAGGTCAAGTTGGTAGAAACATTGCCGTATTTTTGTATTCCTGAAACAAATTGTCTTGTTATTATACCATACCTGCGTTATATATCCAGTACAACATTTTACATATTATATACAGTGCTACTAAAACTAAGGCATATAAGAGAAAGCAGACCAAACTTTATAGGTATATATTGAACCAGCCGTGAAGCCAGTCGCCATATTATTGTAGAGTGACGCTGCGAACATTTTGACACTGCTTGTAAAAATATTAGGTCGAACTCAGCACGAATGTTGATCTAAAGTAATTTTATGACCGTACGCATTTTAGTAACGTCTTGTCAGCTTTAGTTCAGACCTGGCCTGGATGTCATTGTTTTCTGGTTTCATTGGATATCTGTAATTACGGGTCTCTTTCCTCTTATTATATCTGTGGTACGTCTACTAACTTATAGGTCGTCGGGAGGTGCGTAGACAGTTTGCCGCTTAACTTTATAAATCGCTTTTTGAATTAATTACACTTTTGTGACTTGTTAATAACTGAACTATCTCAAACGTTCCATGTTTCATCTTGCCCGCTGCAGATAACATAATTCAACAATTAATAAACTTACGCCCAGAGTCAGACCGTGTGTACAATAACGGCCCCAGTTAGAGCGTTGTGGCCAATTACTTACAGCAATAGGCCAATTAATGGAAGAGGCCTTAACTACCCGGTACTGCGATACTGTTCATTATTCAGCCGGTGAACTTAGTCTGGTTATTATTGTTATAATAAGCACGTAGGTGCTTATCTGGATAGTGGTTGGAATATTGCTTAGCTGTTTGGGGATTTTGTAGTATTGCGTAATTGTGTTTATTATCTTTGCGAATGGCTTGAAATTACTTAAGGCGATAAGTAAATGAACGTTTTTTGTATCATAGAAAACACGATGAAGAAAAATCGTGGTGGCACTGAAATATTATCACTTTATAAATTTGTTTAACATTTATTGTTCTAGTTGTTTTGTATTGAATAAGATCAATGTTTTCAGTTCCGCTGAATTATTGATAAAATAACCTTACAATGATTCCTCTGTGTACGTCTGCCGTCTTAGAAACATAATGCGTAATGGTCGAATTATAAAAATATTAAATTATACAAATAAAATAAAATATAAACAAATATCTCATATTTGAAAGATTGCTGTTAATCATTGTAACGTATACCTACTCTTGATCACGTCACTTTTCTTGGTCTAAAACTCAACAAAAAATAATAATATCCGCTCCATGTGTTCGTTATTTACCAAATCTCTAATGAAAATTCACACCAAGATTTTCTGTATTTGTACGAAAGTGCCTATAATTACTTTAGCCCCGAGCAATGTCGCAGCCATCCAAAACACTCGATTCGATTTAGTTGATAATTTTCACATGCATTAACGTGGCGTTGCCTAAGTCGCCTAGGGGCTTCGACAAAACACCATAATAGAGGCGTCATACCGCTGTCAAAACTCGTGGACTCATCAATGAAATATCACTTATGAAAATCAACCAAGTTGTGCACCTTGCTTTCAAAGTTTAAACCTACCAGTAATAGGCAAACTGACATTGCAGTAAATGTATCATCTGCGGTCGGTGGTGCGTATGTGTAGATGATCAGTGTTATCTAGGTAATTGGGACATAAATAACTAAACATGGGTCGACATTTTAACGAACATGATTTGAACTAAACTTAGTGGCGCAGTGAGTTACAAAGGTTAATCAAGGAAAACAAATGACCTATAGTTATATCAGTTGGTAAAAAAAACCCATTTTCAAAAAAAGCTAAAATAGTCGTATCTTGGGCCTTTATCAGTACCTATTTGTTGAATACGATATTATGTGGTTTACACAAAAAAGTCAATGTCAAAGCATTTATTGTAAATAGGCCATAAAATCGCACTTGTACAAGTCAAACAGCTAATTTTCGTTAACAAAGAGAATCATAAAACATAAAGTAATGATACATTTAATTAAACAGTAATTGAAGAGGTATTCCAATCAGTAGGTATATACACCACGACTTATGCTCTTGATTTGTACACAGAATCGTGTTTTTTCTGCACAAATGCGCACAATTCTTCTCTATTAGTCTTGTATTCGATGCCAAAGTTGCCTCAGGGTCTCCAACACGTGGCGTCGTGAGTGCGACATGGCCACCCTTTCTGCGCTTTTGTTGTATTTATTGTTTGGATTTTGGAAATGGTTTCAGGTTTATGCTCCCGCTAAATCCTGTTGAGGGGAAAGGCATAAAGAGGGAACGCAGTAGACCGTTTCGATCCTGATACGGCTGCGGTATAAGGCAGAGGGCAAGGTAATTTCCCTGCATAGAATGTGATGTATCTACGACTCTACGTTCCCCAAATGCATTTTTGGGTACATTTTGATCATGTTCATAATCTTCACGCCGCAACAGCCGAACGTATTTTTATTTCTTTTATTTAAAATGGTACTCGTGGAATAATACTCAACACCGACATATTATAACCCTAAATATTTAAGCATAATATAATGTCAGAATAAAACGAGTCATTTGAAATGACAACACAGTAATAAGAGAAGAAAATTTGTGGAGATGAGAGTAGACATGGGGTCCACGCGTCACATTCAAAAGAGAGATGAGAATTTTATACAATCCTGATCGTAGATAAGACGAAGGGTGCTGAGGCCTAGATAGCCGTTTTATTTTAATGCAAACCAACAACAAATAACGAATAATTATCCCCTTTTTTATTATGAACGCTTTGATTTAGGGAGAGATTCCGCCTGCGAGGGTGCGCGACGAATTGTGGCCGGTCAGAATGTTTCCAACACGGATTTATATTACGGTCCTTGACGATCCCTGACAGCATCAAATTCCATCAATATTTGGAAGGACGTTGACCCCAACCAGACAGGGATAGATTCTGCAAATTATTTTAAATCGAATTGATGCTAGCTTCGAAGGAGAAAGCTATTCAGCAAAGGTCAAAATTCAAAATGGCAGAGTAATGGATGGATGAAAGCGTGAGGGAATTTTTGAATGTGTTATAAAGTGGATTCTGTGTACCACATTTATTTTATTTCATGATAATAAATAGGATAGCAGACCGTTTCTATTCAACAAAACGTTGCGTTTGAAAACGTTTACTGGCTTTAAATATTTTATGAAATATTTACCAAGTTGCAGTAAAAACCCCCATATTGTTTATAATTATTATACTCACCACAGTCGTAATGTATTAATATTGTAGTAAAAGGTAACATTTAATTTTGACATTTGATATTGAATTGCAATGCTTTTATCAACTCAATAAAGGCATTAATTGTAATCTAAATTATAAACGAATTATTTTAACATAGACACTGTTCCTCTGTAAAATATATCCACTGACCCAAAATTTTGTTGTGAGAGACCTGGTGGTTATTTCTGCTAATTTAAGAATGCTTCCATCGAATCTCATAGGAGTAGCTTCGGAATACTTTGTTATTGGAGCGTTCATAAATTAGCAGTATTGACCCCATACAGCCACCAGCAGTTGCAATATATTGAAGCACTTTACAGGTTACACGATTGTTACCGGTACAGTACTTCACCCAACAGATGAAGATGGTGAGAACGTTTCGGTTTTCTTGCCCGCTGTCTGAACAATAACACTCCAGCCCCTTTGCAATAACATCCAACACGTGTTTGATACTGATTCAAAGTTTAGTACTACCCACATTGGCCCCTTTGTCCATAAAAACAATCGGTTGAACTGAACTCCCGGACATGGTGGAAATAAGAAACAGACTTGATCGTCAGAGCTGCATAGGGGCTCCGAAAAACTTCACTTTTTATACATCATAGGTTAGAAGATGTTGTTTCATTTTGTTACACGAGAGTCTTACCAAGTCTAGCCTTGTAAAGTTGTAAGTCTCATTTTATCGGAATAGTTTATGTTATGAAAATAAAAAAATAGTTTTGCCATGATATTTATATAGATTCTGTATTTCTTATTGAAGAGTAATGATACTATGTTTTTATTTGTTGCAGTACTCATTCCGGCAGAGGACTGTCGTATTTCAAGTAGCGAATAATACTTCTAAGGACTACAGGCTCCATCGTCGACAATATCTTCACTAAGAACCGAGTAAGTATCTACAAAATAATCCAAACATCTTAAATGGAAAATGGAAATGCTCGACTTGTAACAAAACGTAACACCACCACCCGACGTATGGGGGACGAAAAATTATGTCCCGTTGAAATACGGCGACAGTTCTCCACTCAGAATTTAAACGTCCGCTTTCGCAACGGTTACTTACAGCGGCGAGGTAGAGTGTGAGTGTGACCCTTCATAAATTTCCGTGTGAAACATAGGAGCCGCTGAATAATTGTTTTCGACGCCCCGGTTTTAGCACGTTCCTGAAAAAAATTGGGATTCATGTGAAATTCAAGTTTAAATATCTTTATTCCATTGAACTCCAAACAGCCGCTCTTAACTCAGTTTAGAACAGCTATGAGAGGTCGGAAAATAGTAGTAAAAAAAACGTGTGTCTGTACACACGTTTTTTTATTTATTATATTATAGGTACCAACTAAACTGACTGACCGAGACTCATGTTAAAACTTTTTTTTAAAATAAACTCGATACGTACCTATATTATTATGATCTACTATTTAACTGCAAATAAAATGCAAAGTCAAATCTAAAAAAAACTGAAGCTGAACCAAGTTGATATTCACAATCTTTACGCTAAAACTACGTAGAGAAAGCTGTAACATAGCGTAGCTCACTTTGAGAGAGAGAGTATGGGCAATAATCTACCGAGCTACCAGAACAACAATTTGTTACAGACAATTTTGCTTATCTTCAACCAGACACATTATAGCCATGACCTCATGTTCCACTAACATTGTCCAATAAGGCTGAGGTCAGACCAACGATATCATTCGTGCAAGCTTTATCACAACATCTGTTGCTAAATAACTTTACTTCGGATAAACTTTCGCTATATCTGCCATGCCGTTAATATGAAGGCAAAATTTGGTTGTAGTAATTTCTTTGGTAATACAGAAGTGAAGATTTGAGAGCTTCATTAGTATCATCACCATTAGCCCTTGTTCGTTCAATGCTAGATGTTGGTCTCTTCCTACCCTAGATAACGCGTAAGACCGCCTATTGTATCCATTACTAAGTTTCGCCTTTCCGTGTTCATTTTAGTTTCAATGAAAAGTTATATATCTATCTATAACGTGACTAACTTGAACCCTCGGGTTTCCTCATTCAACCACTTCAGTCGTCTTCTGCATTGTATGCGGTTTCTCTCTACAAACAGTGTTTGTTTGCCCCAAAGATAATAAATATTCGATAGAGATCTTTTTATACGACTGTTAAGGATTGGTTTTGGTAATTGAAATGAGTTCGTAGTAGGTATTCATTATAATTTAGATGGAAAGTTGCAAAATTTTAAAGTATTATGTTTGGAACTATGTTCAGTGTTGTTTTGACTTATTATAACGTATTTAGTAAAAGTCCAGTGGGATAAAATGATAATATCAATTGTTATATTTCGTATTAAAAAAAAATATTTTTTCGCCATTACACTTCCCTCTACAGCTTCACTCACTAGCCCTTTAACTTCGGCAGCCTCAGGCGCCGCATCTAAAAGTCAGACACTTGTTCTACAATCGAATTATTTTTTTCCTCGATCAATGTACTTGTACCTTCGACACGTTCAGCCCGTGGCGATACAGCAGTCCTTTATTACTACGCTCGTCCATTTACCAGACGTAGTGGATGGCCATTTACGACCTTCTTTATAAAGGGAATCGAGAGTATTATTTATTGTGTTTTTGTTTTTTTTTTTAAGAATGAGTATACAGGGATGTGGGATTGTTATTTAAAGTTGATTGTTTTTTTTTCAATGACCTATGGCTGAAGTTTCCAAAAATAACGTTTTTTCATTGATTGTTTCTTTCTTTTCTGGATTGGGTACAAATACCATTTTTAGGAGGGGTTCAGTCAATACGTAGGTACCGTAACTACCGTAGTGTAGGAGAAAATTATTGTGCCTTTTTATGAAATTGCCTCCATTTGTATTTTAGCATTGCAAAGCTAACTTGATACGTCGCGTCCAATATACGGAAACTTATAAAGGGAATTGTTTATCCAGCATACAAAACCGCCTACGCAGTAAGCTTTTCTTTATTTAAAAAACCTAACCTAAAATATAAAGTAATCTAAAAACTACTATCTAACGTTGTCTTCAACGTCTCTCCCTCTAAACTCCCTAGAGTCGATTAAGTTCAACATGTCGTGCCTTCACAAAGTATGTAAATTGGTAAATGTAATAAATTGCATATATTTATCTGATAATGGGGTCTTAACTTGTGGGGTGGAGCGACGGGGTGGATGGGGCGAACCGTTCTTAGTTGCACAGGTTTGTAAGCTTTTGAAATTTTTTGTTTATTTTTGGTTCTAAAAATTGAAAAGTAGGAGAAGTACTTAGTATATTTTGATCAACACTACTGTTCATGTTGTATCGTCATTGTGATAAACTTATTGACCTGCAAATGAGGTTATTACGTAAAATCAACATTAACTATATGTGATCATCTTAGAAAAAAATATTTGCATGGGATGGAAATCTTATATCGTTTCGCTCATTGGGATGTATTAGTAAGCAATATTTTCTATGCCTGTCACACATCATATATGAAGTATATTCTTTATTATCATTCTTTCGCTCGTAAAACACAAAAGCTTAGCTATAGAAATGTATGAAGCTGATTATTCAGTTCTTAAAGCAAGAAGATTAAAAAAAATCTGTTGTTGTATACCTATAATAGTTCTGCTGAAGGATTAATTCAGCCACAATTATCTTAAAACTTATTTGCCTCAATGGGCATTACTGTCACAACAAAGATGCAATCAATACGTATATCTCATGTCCTGATACATATACTAAATGAACCCCGAGTAATTTATGCGGGTGCACTCAAATCTATCTGTAGACATTATCAAACATTCAGCAGGGGGACAGGATTTGGTAACAACTACATGTTGTGATGGCAATAGACATTTTAGTAGTAATCAGAGCATCTCTGTAACCTTGAGTTGATTATCCTAAATATTCCGCAGATATTTAATACATTTTAGTACAGTAGGCTTCAAAAATCAATCGTGAGATAGCAATTAAAAAAAATATTCAAGATCCACTACAATTCAAGGTGCAAATTATGTAGGTACTAAATAGCAATAGCAACTAACAAAGGCAACAAATTCCTATCACCACACGTAACGCCACGTATTGACCGGTCCACAATTACACTGGTTATCTGGACTCCATACATTTTGCAGCATGGGCCTTTATACTTAGCTAATTTCCGAATTGGACTGAGGTGAACATGCTACGAATTGATAACGTCCTAAGTAATGAGTATTAGGATAAATGGAATAAAGCATTAGTTTGCTTAAGTTGGGTTAAGTCACGCTTAAAGCGGGTTAGTAGTTGGAAATATCCTACTTCTTATTTAATATCTTGGTGAAAGTTTGTCACAGTTTTTTGTTTGCTACTACTTCAAGCTCAAAAGGCTGGACTAATTTTGATGAAATTTGGTACGTGGGTAGCTAATAATCTGAATTAACATATAGACTAATTTTTACTCCGAAAAATGTGGGCATCACCGCGTGGCGCCGCAAGTAATTAGGGCCTAACGCCCTTACTGATACGGCAGGATCAGAATAAGTTCCGTACAAGTTTCTTGACTGAAATTACTTCACTAAACTAGGCTGCTTCTTGTGATCAATCATTTTCTTAACTAACGTAACAAGGTTCTCTAGTGTCAGAATTTGTCAAGTTCAAGGGTATCTGAATAATTGAATAAAACTAAATTTGACCGTTATGTGCCCCCAACGCATGAAATTAATGATAATAAAACAGAATTGAAAATACTTCATTGTGAACCAGTTCTAAGAAAAGTACACAAGGTACCTACATAAGTTAAGTAATAAGTAGAAGTTCTTAAACTTTCGCGAACAGGAAACATAATATGAACTAGCTAAAATCGGGTCTAATTTTGGGTCTAATTATATATTTTAATATTTGTTTGTGCGCGAATTAGACCCGTTTTTCGCTAGTTAATATGTTAAAGTAATAAGTACCTAAGGTGTGTAAGGTGGTGGTAATTAGTTGAACATATTACTAATAAATGATCACCCATCCAAATAATTAGGTGTCGCTGTTCGAAGCTTGCCCAACGAGTGATATTTCATTATAAATTGCAGCAAAATAAATTATGATTTTATATTTATGAATATCTGTCATCTTCGTCCCTAAACTTGACTTAGGTATAAAATAATGGTAAAGCTTACAATTGAGCGAGTAAAAGGCTTACTCCATGATTAAACGATAATTAAGCCTTTGTCAATACTATATTCATCGGTATAAATTCTACAGCCGTTGATACCAACAGGGTCACTGGTCTCAGCGATCATAGAGATATAATTGCTGTAATCAACAATATAGAAATTAATGGACTTTGACAACATTGCCATAATGATGGCAATCCCGTACTTTGAACGTGTATTAATTATCTTTGTATTAGTAATTAGTGTAGTATTTGTAAAGTTAACAAGGCTTATTTCATTGTTCATTTAATTATTTCCAGTACTAATACTGATCGTGGGCGTGTTTCTGATAAATAGGTATATTTTGTGCTACACTAATGATTTGTTTGATATTATAATATTTAGATAAATCATACCTACCTAATTATAATATATACTGACTATGTTTTCATGATACTATCAGGTAAAATGAGCATTATTTTAATTAAAATATTTGTAGGTAGAATGAAACCAATTCAGATAAATTTATTACTATACTAGGTGGTGCCCGCAACTTCGTCTGCGCAGGATTAATATTTCGAGTAGCTTTTATTTGCGTGACGTAAAAAAGAACTAACATTACGACATTAAAATTATCACATAAATAAGGACGTACTTGACACTTATCGTCATATTTTGGACAATTCACACAATATCCTATGTGTTATTCTGATGTATAAGGTATATTATCGTAAAGTTTCACCAAAATCCATTCAGTAGTTTTTACGTGAAAGTCGATTAACAAACAACCATCCATTCATCAATACATACATACTTACATACTTTCGCGTTTATAATATTATAGGATATAGGATAATCATATATCCAATGAAAAAGCGATTCCCTGAATTCAAGGGAAGGGCAAAGTTACAGCATCAACCAAAATGCTTAAAAAGGGGGGCTCTAAACAACACAAACCACCTGTCTCCACCTCCATAAAATCGAAACGTCCAAAATGCACCTAATATTTCATATAAGAGGATTTCTTCCCCTCAAGGTACCAATTTAGTTTGCGACACGTCAATGGTATAAAATGGGGGCTGGTCTTTGTTTCCCCCTTTGGAAGTACGAGAAAGCTGTTTCGATAGGCAATTCAGTTATAGGAGAGCGTAAGGAATTTTGGATGTTTTTGAAGTGATAGGCAATATTGACGTTCTTTTTCATGGGAATTTGAGTCCGTAAGAGCTGGCAAAAATATTTTTGCAGGAGTTGTAGGTAATAGTAATCACGGCAATTTTAAATTGGATATGTAAAACAACACATAGACACTTGTTGATAATGTATCAAATTAAAAAGGAAGAAAAATCTAAAACAAATTTCTTCCAAAATAAAATTATATTTTGACACAAATCCCCTACCATAATAATCACGTCGCGTTAATCACATTTCATTCGGCAATCAAATTAGGGTGGCAACAGAGGACAAAATAACAGCTTTTATAAAGCCATCATTCGCCGAAAGGAAACGCTACCCGAAGCCTCGTCGGCACGCTCCTAGCGGGTCTATGGACAGTAATAATAATGATAGGCCTTCCTGTCTCCGTCAACTGCCATCGGAAACATTTCACCAATGATTTCTCCGCAAATAATACACCGTCTCCCAAAACTCCGTTTGGTTTCCTCATTGTTTCGATTGTCGCCCCTATTCTGCTGTCCCTCGCTCCAATGTCACATGGTTCTGAGTACATTAGTTTCGCTCAAACACATCCGACGGTTTCCTGAACAGTGGTGAGACACGTGACCTCCAAATATAAAAGACTTCACGCCTGATCGAAATCCTGATATAGATGTGAATAGAATTGCCCGTATTGTGTAATATTATATTGGGGCGATTCTCTTTGAGATCACCGATGTGTGACGATATCACTGTTTCTAATTTCACCAAATTTATTTTATTATCTATTCTCAACAGCGCAAGCGCCTGTATCATTATCTCGAAGTTTATTTGATTTGTTGAAGCTATAGCTCTTAAAGTGCATCACTTTGACAGGCTATGGAGTCTAGTCTTAACATTAAAATTCAAATGTTATACCTGTGTGTTGACGCTTTCATTTTGTTTGTCGAGTCTGCTCTAATTATTATTGACACTGACGGGCTAATAAAATGCATTAATTCTAAGTGT
Organism: Hylaea fasciaria; assembly: GCA_905147375.1. Lineage (NCBI taxonomy): Eukaryota > Metazoa > Arthropoda > Insecta > Lepidoptera > Geometridae > Hylaea > Hylaea fasciaria. The sequence goes on along the minus strand of LR990202.1, from coordinate 7,598,308 downwards.
CGATTATGATTTATTCGAATCTACATATTTAACGTCTCCCGCTACTACTCGTAATCAACTTTGACATTTCATGCAAATCTGTCTGCGTCCTTTTTATCTGAAGCTCTTTCATTGGTAATGTGATTAAGTAGGACTCGATCGGTTCCTTTTGGGGGGTGCTAAATAAGATGCGACGTTTTCCGCCTTGGGCACCTTTGATAGTACTTTTTAAAGCTGCGTCTCGAATTCGGAACCTCTCTTTTATTGGTCGCCATTATGATAATTACATTAAGGGGCCGTCCGATGCCGATACTCCGTCTTTCGAATTTGTTCTGTTGTTACGGTAAGGCGCTTGCCTCTTGAATATTGAGGAGCTCATTTGCGAAAATCGCACCTATTCTCTACGTGACACTTTTATTCCACGAAGCCCTTCGGCATTAACTTTTTCCAAGGAATTAAATTACCAGGGATTAAAAGTTTATCCACGCATTTGACCGAGGTTGGTTCAACTAGGAGCATTGTTTCAAATTTTAAACCAGCTATAATTGAGGTTCCACTGTATAGAATGGTTCGCATTTTTCTTCAGTGAAATATAATGTAGAACTTCTAAATTATACATAATATTAGTTAGGTAATAGCTTTGCAAATTATGCCTCTGGTGTATAAAAATTAATGAGCTCTAGCGAATTATAGTCAAAGAAATATTTTCTTTGATGCCAGACTTAACGTTTTGATAAAGATAAACCCTCGAGTAAACAAGACTGAAAGTGAATTATAACTTGTAACTAAATACTATATCACATCATTTAATAGCACCATGTTTTCTTCTATCTCTATCTACTTTTATAAAACTTTACTTCAGCCATGTCTGTACATTACGAAAATATGTTTTTAGGACGGATTTTGATGGGAGTATCGGCATTTGGTAGCTTTTGTTTTAAGTAAGTCAACCGGGGTATGTTTCATAATTAAGATACAACCTTTGCAGTTTTGCTAAATAGTGGAAACAGTAGTGTTGCACGGGCTTCAAAATGGAGTTGGCGACTGGACTGGAGTTATCATAATGATTAATGATGTCACATAAGAAAGAAATATAGAAAGAAAGGACAACATTTATTCTAATAAGACTGCACGCAATAACCAACACATACGCATAAGAGACACGATATGAAATAACGGGAACACACATGTGGTAAAAGCCCACGTGCAAGAAGTCACCGAAAAAACTAGTTGATTTAGTATAACTAAATCACAAAAAAAACATACCTACTATCTTAAAACTGATTGAGTTGATTGAACAATCAAAACTAGTGAAATGTTTTGATCAAAAACATAAAGTTGTTCCAATTAAATTCCATTTGTTTATTCGTACGCATAAAGCTTTTTTCGTTTGCTTTAATAAATGGATTCTATTTTGTTTTTGGAATTCCAAAACGAGGCGTTCGTTGAATTTTTTCGTTCATTGATGGATGCGAATCGAACATTTGTTGTTAGTATATTATTTTGAGTTTATGCACGAAACAGAATGAAACTTCACGTGCATTGTAAATTTTAAAAGAATGCGTCTTCTAAAACGAAAAGTATGTAATAATAGGCGACGTTTGGGAATTTTGTGGGATCATAAACTTACTCCAACCAAACACGTTAAAAAAAACAGTTTAGAATGTGCTTTGTAAATATTGCTGTTATATTTCAACTTCAATCTTATAATACAAAAGAAATATATACACAATCCTATACTTGTTTTTTGAAATCATAAAATACTATTTGTATCGTAAGCAGTCACATTTCTATTGGAAAAACGTTTAAGCCACGCCCGTAAAATAAAGTGCTAATGGTTGATATCAATCGTATTAAATGATAGTCCATTATTGCAACATCACCTTATGACTGTACATGTACAAGGTGAAATATATCTTATGAAAAAACATGACGGTTCAAAGTCAAACTAAATTATGTTGTCTTTTAGATCAATCTGTGTCATTTCTCAACCAAACTACAAGAATCGTTAGCTCTGCTCACCCAAAATGATGTTGCAAAAAATATTGTGCAGTCATCGATTATAAGATTTAGTTAGACCCTAATAAATTTATTTAGAAATACACGCAATTTCATTCGTATTGACATTTATTTGAAATTTGAGCAACCAATTAATTTGTGCCAACATTTTCTAGAAATTTTAATACCTTTGTTGTTTGTACTATCTCTTTTACTCTTAGCCATAGGGTAAACAGTAAACCGGTAACTTCGTGCATTTGAAAGTTAATTATGAACCTCCACCGGGGCCAAATGGGGAATGTGAAAATTCTTATTTCATTTAAAAACTTTAATTTAAAGTTTGTTGCAAGCCAGTATTCCTAGGCGGTATTCGTGCGAGCAAACTGCACTTCCTTACAAGCTTATTTTCCTCGTTGGGACTCGAAAATTTTCTTTAGATTAGTTTCTCTTGTTGAGAAAAATAGGATGGAATAACGAATAATAAGTTGCCGTCTCTTAAATTGGACTTCGCTTCTTTTGTGAAACACATTTTTCGTCTCGGACTGAGAAAATGGCATTGCTTTAGTTATTAAGAGCTTATTTGTGTAGTTAAAACTTGGTAATAATTTTCACCGCAGTTCGCTAACAGGTTTCACGTTCATAACTTTTGTGGTTTTTGTTCATTTTTCACACAAAAGGCTTTTGAAAATCATTTCCGGGTAGCAGGTGAAGTTACCGGGGGAATTTCCCTAAATGCTTTTGCTTAGTGCATCTAAATCTGTTTGTTTTTCATATCGAAAATGTTTCCTTTGTTCCACTGAAGTGATATTGCGTTTACAAGTAAACGTAACTAGTAGGTCTTGTAGAACTAGTAGGTATTACGCAGAAGTATTTTGATATAGTTTTAGTCCAACCGCAGACATTAAAATTTAAGATCGACGCAATGTTTATTACGAACACTTTACATATAATCATAATACTTATGATAAAATTACTTTCCGTCTAACTTCGTAGTGTCTGCTGAGTTTTGATCAAAGTTTACAATGAGTGAAAGCAAATAGGTTCCGCGTTCTAGTTCGAAATAATTTCACGAACTTTGCTTACTTAGACATTAATAAAAGATCAACACAAATTGTCAGGATAGCTGTGTTATTTTACATCTTGTTCAGTTTCGAGATATGTTTTCTGTAGAGGTTAAATCGTTGTCTGTCTATGTAAATGAGTCAAATCCAAACTTTTATTCTTCTAAAGAACGGAGCGAAGGAGTGTACCTAAATGTTTTGTTGTCTTTTGATGCAAACTTCACAGGTCACTGCCCTTTATACACCACTCTAATATATTGCAACTTGACCACCGTTACTCATCATCAAAAAGAGGTATTGTAACCATTCAGTATTGCATTTCAATATTTCAAATCACATCGCCAACGAATGCATCGGAACCCTAGTCTTCATGCACCGGTAGGCTTCAGAGCTCTGCGATGCATTTCAACATTAACATGCATATATACTAATGGATTGGCCATTTAGTTATTAGCCGAGTTTTGTATTGATGTTATTATACTTAATTTTGCTGATGTGAATGACTTTTGGTGAATTCGTGATTCAAAAGGATGAGATATTTTTAAATCATTTTAGTTTGTGTGTTTCTTCGTGTATTTGTCTTATGTTATTTTGATATGGTGTTCGTATATAACTAATATTAATTTTATTTATTATTAACCATTTGTGTCCCACTGCTGGGCAAAGGTCTCCCCCATCTCCTTCCAAACATCACGATTCTCCGCCATGTCAGACATATGTATGTATATCTGACATATTAATTTAAACACATAAAAAGCAAATAAATAACTATTTTTTACAACATTATCATGAGGCATGCAATTTAAGTCTTTACTCGTATTTATTATAAATACAACAATAAACTCCACACTGCTACTGAAACTTTGACAGGATCTTTATGAACTTCAACAAGTATTGGCATAGAAGGAAGTTTATAAATATAACCTTACCTGCAGTTCATTAGACAAAGGAAAGTTTTCCCAAAGAGAAGACATGTTGGTGAACATGAAGTTAACCTGTTTCAACTACATGTTTTGGAGTCTTATAGACAGAGCGTAAACAAAGCTTTCATTACAATAATGAATTAAGTAGCTATTATCTGCGACTTTGATTCATGCGAGTATACATTTTCATCATCCTTACCATGAAGATGCAAGTAACAGCTACCATAAAATGATTTCCGAGTTAAATCCATAATCTGAGTAGTTTCCGAAAGTGTAGCGAGTACATATTCTACCGACTTTGCATTGCAATACTGCGGTTCCTTTTTATCACATCGTTCGCATATTGAAACACGTTTTAACAGTAAATTCTTACAGCTGGCCATTTAGCCGTACTTGCTACGTTTTACAGCTATGGCTTGCATTATTGAAACACCCTGTGAACTGAAGTGTGGAATCTTAGCGTACGCGAAATTATTTATGGAGTTTGCTCTCAGACGAGTATCTTGTATTTCGTAGTTTTATGAGCACCTTGCTGTTTTAGAGGCGGATATAAAACAGCTGATGAGTCTTCTAGACTTTATACACTAGGGCATTGGATGAAGAAACTCATTAATCATCATCGTCAATGTTTCAGCTTCAATCACGATTTTTTGCCACACTCTGCCATTCAAGACCAATGTTAAACAATGTCAGCCGCGTTACCTAATCAAAATTTCACAAAGTTATCTGGTTCTAAGATTAACAAAGCAAATCTATAGAAATAATAATATAATATTATAATAATAATTTTAGTGACTGAGCCTGTTGAAACTATACACGGCCAACAGTTGAAAATATATTTTATCGCAATATGATTTGAATAGCAAACAATTCAATTAAACTCAGCTAACCTATTTACGAAAATTCAATTGTACAGTACAAGTAGCGATATGTATAAAATTGATATTATAGAATGCTACCAGTAATTTGATGCGCAAAGCTCATTTTCTAAAAAAAAAAAGGTCAAATTAATAAGTTCACGGCAGAGGCCACGTTACGTACAAGTGTTACATACTTTCGTGACTTTTAAAAACAAAATGATTTTAAAAATATGATTTTCTGTGGAACAGTTATTATATTTTTGTTCCAATAATTTCCGTGACACACGCGATCTCGCGGTCCGGTATGTCAATAATGTATTTTCAGTGTTTTTGAGAGATGTTCTATTACGATATCCGACAACATACTATATCCGGCCTATCCGGCCACACTCACAAATAATTTTAGTTTAGTTTAAACTTTAAAGAAAAAATAATAAAAATTAGTTCGAAATAAATCATTAAGCTTTTAAATTTTATGCTTGCGCTATTTTACTAGAATGTTAGCTGTTGTGTTATGTGGCTCCACGGCAACATGTAACTATTAAAAAAAGTAATTGGAACAGATCGTTATGCTGGTCCTATAAAATTATTATAGATTGCAAATCTTTTGTATATTCTTTTTAATTTATAAGATTGAGTAAATTCACATGTCTATCTTTATCACAAGAGTTAGTATTAGGCATTCCTTCACAAACTTTCAAGTTATCCGGCATCATTCTTGATGTTGATCCGGCTAACCACTCATAATAAGTAGGTAAATAGGTACATTTCTAGGGCTATTATTTCTCTGTTCACACGTTAACACAACAAACCAACTACGCTCCAATCAGATAACCGTATAACTTCATTATAACATTTCTTTGGACACGAAATCCTTTCATTTGCGGAAATTGATAAGCGGCAAAGTTCTGGGAGTTATACAAAGCCGCGGCATGAACAAGTCGAATTTTTCCTTTCCAACTTTTATTTACCTGAGTAATAACTTGGAAACTTTTTGGGGGAGGCTCGCAACTTTCGTCCGACTATTCGGCAGAAATGAAACTGAATCATATTAAGTAGGTAGGTACTAGGTACGAGGCACCGGCAGCACAGACGGTTTGTTTCTTTAATTTGAATATTGGATTCCTCCGACGGACGCTCGGCACTCTCGTTAGATTAAAATTTCATACCAGATGCATTTCAGCTACAAATATTTACTGTGAAAATGTGTTCTTAGCCATAGTTGGTTAATGCATGGAGTCTGTTTTCATGCTGATATCTTATGTTGTTTTCATGGTTTTTAGAATTTTTCGCTCCACCAATTAGTGTTTTCAACATATTTATTCATTTTGCATTACTGGTTCAGGATTTATGTATCACTCATCATCAATATTAATTTGTTCATTCATTATACTATTTGACCCAATCTTTGACATGTCGTATACATCAAATTATTTAATGCCAGTTCTCACAAAGGTATTATGTTATTTTGCTCATTAATGTTGTACTGTTTTCCAATCATTCATGACCTCTACTCTTTACTTCTTTCCTAACTTCTTTTATCAGTATCTAAATCCACTGCTAGGCATTATACATTTTCTAGCTATTATAAATTTATAATAAGTGCTTATTTATAATGGCTAGCAGTGGATTCTGTTTCAAATGGCTCCTTAAATTAAGAATTAAATTGCTGGTGTCAGTAGCATTGCATTCTAGCAATGTAATTGAGTATATGGGTCAAAGCAGGTAGATATTCAGTAAACCAGTGAAATTGATCTTGCAGAGAACAGTCAGGTTGTAATGAAAATCGACGTGTACCCAGATTAGAGTTCCAATCACTGGCCAGTTTTGTGTCTGATGTTATTCACAAGCGCAAGCGTTTAACAAAATATAAGGTACAAATGGCTGAATGTCTCAGTCTTCACTGAAGAACTAAGAGATATTGTATGAAATTTTTATCAATTCACGTTATATTATATTTCTATGCTCATCAAAAACATTGCAAATAACGCATGTATGATAAACTTGATCTAAGTTTACTGTTTTTAATCTAGGTAAAAAAATAGGACATTCCTCATGAGCATTTGGCTTTATTTTTTCACTTATACATTAAATTGTAACTAATATGAACAGCAAAAGTAAAAAATAGTATAAAAGGGACTAGATGCGTGCTTTTAATTATTTTCTATTCGTCTTCATGCTCATAAATTGCACTATACATTCACAAACGAAACAATCCGACTGACACATAGAATGGTGAGTTATTTCTTGCACAACTGACCGGGTCTCTCCGGATTTGGATACAGTATAATGAGTGAGACATTTAGGCTAATGCTGTACAGGTGGAAATAGAATTGTAGTTTCAAACTGTCTAGTGCCTATAAGGCCTAAAGTAGATTCTTTACTCAACAAGTCAATAAGCAAAGTAGACGAAAATCTAGACATTATTATGTAGGCATTTTCCGAATCAAATATTTAATTTTTTGAACAATGTGATATATAATATTATTCTTTATGTTTATAGTACCTACCTGCGATCACTTGTCCAAATTCAAATAGATTACCACGATATCGGGAGTAGATAAAGATTTAATATAAGCAAATAATAAAATGTTCAACATACAATACATAAGGTACCTAGATAATAAAGAAGATAATAAAGAAAACTTATGGTTTTAATTATAAGATGTACTACCAAAAACGAAACGTGTCTTGACTGTCTTGGAAATCCTAAAACATATCCACCAATAAAACTCTCGCAGAGAAGAAAATCTCCAACTTTTAATGCCAAACTAAAAACATCCTCAAACTCCTAATTCTATTTGCAAGCTCGCTTCATTTTTTACCGCCTCGGGGAGTTCACGAAAAAATCTTTCAGGGCTGCAATCAGATGTGCCGTGAACAATTTATTTCCCTAGGGTGCCGGTACATATGTGCTGACTCTGTATCTAGACGTGCCCTATTTGTACAGCTGATGAGCCCCACGGCTAATCTTAGGGGGGAGGGGGGTCATTTATGCGGGAGTTTTCAGTTCCATAATCGGGGATTTCTACTTTTTTCTGTTTACATTGATTGTGTTTTATTTTTATTTCTTTAACAAGGGTTTTCGATCTGGTTTTCTTTTTTCACTTCAATGTTTTGTGTAGTGCGGATCAGTTGAAACGTGGTAGTGACAGTGATAATTGCTGGGTGTGCCATAACTTTCATACTAAACTTAATCATAAAAATTAAATTATTAAACGGTCGCTCACTGGGGAGGCTCTTGTCATGAGCCCCATGTAAGGTAACAAGGTAAGTGAAATTCACTCCATACAAGAAACTGCGACTTTTCCATGCAATGCATTAGAAAAACATAAAATGTTGCGTTAAATTCTTTCACTTATTTCAAAGGAAACCTTGGAAAATTTCCAACTAGGTTCTTAGTATAATGACCTTTTCATTTATTTCTTGCAACTGCTTTGCTATTTCAGTGGCTTTTAATACTGTGGGCTCATTTTTATGGCTACTGCTCGCCAAGAGTAAGCTTTTTGTATTTTTTGTTTTTTTTTTTTCAGATTCATACTATTTCTCAGGTGAGTAATGTTTTTATGAGATAATGCTCCAATCAATTATACTACACCACATAGATATGTGGTGTAGTATAATTATAAATGCGGAAATCGCTCCACGACCATTATATTTGATTATAATTTACGCATTGTTATTATTATAATAAGTATTTTGAATTCCACCAATTGGACGCACACATGTCCAGTTGCCCAGCTCCTCGTGTGTAGTTCGCGAGGAACCTCAAACAATTATGCTAGCACTAAAGACAACCTGGAAGTGCAATTGAAAACGCGCCAATTTCAAAAAGCGTACGAATTGAATTTATTATAGTCGTCGTACCAGTAGCCGAGATACCTGAGCGCCTTAAAGTTGGTGCAAGACACTTTAATTTCCCCCGGGAGGGAGTTGTAGCTCATAATTCATGCCGAGTTAACATTTTGTCAGTTCCCATTTGTTGAGCAACAGCAACGCACGCTCCTGAACTTTAATTCTGTCAAGGATTTGAGGTAGACTAATTTTATTGTAGAATACACTTGAAACGTGGTTTAGTTTATACTTTGTATTCGCGAATGGCAAATCAAAAAAGAAAAATAAGAACCAGTAAATAGCATTGCGATAGTTTTTACTATGATTGCATTAGAAGGAGTAAATCTATGAGGCAATTTTCATGTACACAATATAGTTACAAATCAAGATAAAGCTGAAGTGATTATTGTAATGATTTGATTAGATCTCCAAACCCATCCATAGGTAGTGTCTCTCTAGTGTCCCATAAGCACAGCTATACAGTGTTGCTCATCCTGTTAGCATAAGTTGACCTGGAAATATTAGTTTAGTTCTTGTCAAACGACTTGTTCTCGATTTGAAACTTTATAAAAACGAAGGGCATGGAAGTAGCTATAGTGCTAGAAACATAGTTATAGTGTAGTGAGCTCTAGTAGAATTGGTACCAGTGTCAAGTTAAAGTTAAAAGGCCGCTGTCAGAGTCAAAAGGCCACTTACTCTATGAATGTACCAAAGTTGTGAATCTCTACGAAATTAAACATCTGGCAGATTGCCTTGCACAACTCTGTTTAATAAGAGGGCATTGTTTCTGTTCATCTGAACAACAGTTGGCATTTGGCATAGCCAACATGTTTTAAAATGTTTAGTCATGCTAATTAGTGTACTTAGAGTGTCTGACAAAACAGTAGGTACTGCACCGTCTATATGAATTGAGTTGAATTTGTGTTATGGACTGACCACAACTTTGAAGATATCGTCAACCTATTCGTTGAAACGAATCAAAATCAAATCGTCTATTCTATGTATATTGGTTGACTTATGTAGCTACGTTTTTACCTATGTGATTGAAAACCACAGATTTGTGTATATATTCCAAAACGAAGCTAACTGAATTACTTTACTTACACTTTTGCACTCTTACATTCATAATTATTGTAAACATAATATTTCTAGGAACTAGGACTAATAATGTTGAATCCTTGGAAAGATCGACGACTATCCTTCGAGTCATGTCGCGCTGCAGTGGCGCGTCACCAGTAATATTGCCATAATCAGAGAAACTTTCAATAATTTCACCAGGTTTCATAAATAGCTGAGAAATATCGACAGTTACAGTGGAAACTTAGTCACGTTCACAACGCGTCAGTTCATCACCCTACCCGTCAAATCCTTTTAAGGCTAACAGTACAACAGTTCATTACTTATTTACGTCACTAATCAGACAAATGGCTTACCCATTAGGTACTCGTATTCAGCCCAGGCGAGTTGTGACGATACTGAATTTAGTATTAAATATAGCATCATATTTTTTTTTATTATACTTTCTGCGCTCTGTGGTGTTACGCGCTGTTTCCGGAACAAAAAGTAGTTTATTTGTTAATCCAGGGTATTTCATACCAAATGCTAGCTTTATGCCAAAATTCATCAAATATGGTTCAGCCGTGTGAGCGTGTAGGAGAAGTAAACAAACATACAAACGAATTTTAACTAACGAACTTTCGCCTTTATAATATTATTGGGAATAGCTTCATTCCGAGGATTCGCCAGCGTGAACTAAGACAATATATTATTACCGTGAAAATTTAAATTAATAACATCAAACAAAAAAAGAAATGAATCTTTCAAGCAATGAATGAAGTTAATTCAATGAACGAAAATATGGGCATTAACGAAATTAAAGAGCCATACCAAAATAATGAACTTTAATGAACTAAGAGACCTGGTGAACTTCAATGATGATCTAAGCGATGTCTTACTAAATGACTAAAACTTTGTACTAAGTGATACCAATATTTTACCTTTTTGCTATTGACAGTGTAACTAAACTTACCTACTACTTGAACTAAACTATTTAGTGTTTAGCGTTTACTATAATATAGTCGCCTAGTCGCACACCCATCCCTATGCCTACGTTATTATATTCGTAAAACAAGTGCCCCCTCCCAACTAATTACTGATAATGGTTTGACGTTCCAAAACTCAAATTATCAATGTTGATGTTTCCACAGTTTACTGCACAGTGGGACCGGCAGCGCGCCGACACTGTTTACCCAGACGATTCTTGATTTATTAATTAGTCGATCGGCAATTTTACCCCTTGTCCGGGGCACGCAGACAACAGATTTTAATTGATACTTTTATGATATTGGATGGGATGAGAGTGGTATTGCTGGTCAGTTGATTTTGACTCTCATTGGACGAACGTTCCGTATACTCAATTTTTAAATGTATGAAACGTGTTCGCTGTTTATCCAAAGTTTATACTATGATAAAGTTAAACAGCTAAAAAGTTTGTTTTGACAGTTACCACTTTGTACACTTTAATTTCTACATAAAATATGTACCATGACAAGTTACAAATGGTAAAGCATAGATACAATGTAAATGTTAAACAGTTTATCTGCGAACATAGTTAAAGTTTACAGAGCCCATAAAACTGCGTTAAAAGAATTGCTTATTTTGTAACCAAAAATACTATTTTAAAGTTGTATTTAATAAAATAATTACATTACCTACCTACTACTTTTTTTACTGCAGTTCATTAGATAATATTACCCCCTAAGGTAAAAAATAGATCACGCTAAAAAGGTAACTAAAATGTCTGAATAATAAATATGACACGTGATCAAAACTAAACAAAACGTTCAAAAAACCCCTTTCTCATCAAAATTAATTCTCCATCCCTTTTAATATTGACATCCCGTTGACAAGTCACTGACAACAGTACCGCTTCCATAAAAAATATGGACAAATCCTCCTGTTTCGAGACTCTCAAATTAGTGTCTCCGGGAGGTCCCTTCAAATATCAATTATGTCTCCCCGGGTCTCAGACAATGGTGATTAATTAATTAGGGGTTTACTGCAATTATGTCTGGGGGACCCTTATTTTAGGCAGGGTGGTGTTTGCACAGTATGTGTTTGTAAGGTACAGTAACGTTTTGGTTGGCTATGTCAAACTAGAGTTCACTAATTTAAAGCGCAGTTCACATGAAATGGTCATACATTTTCCAAGTTGATCGTGGTTTAATTGTTTAAAATGTTCGTGAACTCTGTCCTGTTGAATTTATCCTTCCTTGATTTGAGCTTATTATTATTGTTACAACAAATTCTAACCCACATATAAATTAATACTATTATAAACATGTATTGGAAGTTTAATAGGTCTGATTACAAAAGTAAATCCGCATTTCAAGCTCAGCTTACCATAGATTTACCCCATCGCACGTACCACTGCAATTGCAAATCCCTTTACCCCATACAAGGGCTCATATTTTCTATTGAATCGAATGTCCTGGGCAATGTTTCGAGTGTATGTGACAGAATAATAAGCTCACGCCCCCGCTGCATTGAAATTGGTGATATCCAATATTATCTGCTATATTATTACAGTTGGTACGAGTAGTAATCTTCTTTTGTTTGTCTTTGGTATTGGTGCAAGCTAAATCTTCGTATACTGCCTGAAATTATATTTTAGTGTTTATAATTTTTCTGACAACTTGTGACTTAATACGGCAGGTACCTTGGAAGGATTACCATCAGATCGTAATATTATAATGTTAAAAATCTGTCATGGCAGAAGACTTAGGTAACACCACCTAAAACACACTGACACTACTATGTTATTAGATAAACATAGAAGATGGTTTTATTAAATTTGTTAATAAGATTTAAGGTTTTGACTTGTTAAAGTGTGATTATATTGCCTATTTACCATAATTGATCTGACTTTGACTTTGAGAGGTTTGTCTTAGCAAAGTAGAGAAAGGAGATAATATTATGGAAAGAATCTAACTAAGTATATAATTTTTGACTGAAGACATAAGTAAGTAAGTATGTGAACAATATTAAACTGATGCAAGAGGCAGCAGCGGTAGTTTAGCGGTAGTTGAAAATGATCGCGTTGGAATTGTCTTTCACGACAGATCAAAAATGGGTCGGCCCATTTTTTTCTCAAAGTCGTTTAATAAAGCGCCGTGCCTCGTCTGTCTTCTATGAAATACTCCAATAACTTTCAGTAAAGGCTACGTAGACGCGGAGTCCTGATTTCCTTTCATTTCCTTTTAGGAAACTTAAATAGAACTGAGAGAGACTTCCTTGACGACGGGGCACCGAATCAATTATTTGTGTTACGGAACTTTTTCTTCGATTTGCTCCTTATATAGGGTAAGTCTGGACTCAAAAAGTATGGCATCTATCCTGGGATAGATGCCATACTTTTTGAAAACGCTTTATATTTCCCATTTTCATTAATGAATCTGAATGTTTGTCACACATGTTAATAGATTGGTCTTTCGACTACCACTTTGAAGGAAAAAGAAAACATCACTGTTGATATTTACTAATCTATATCGATTTTCCCAGACCTCTATTTTTGGAAGTATAGATGCCCTATGGCGGATAGTTGCTCCATGCGTCAAAACCAGTAATGGGATAAATGCCTCATTGATAAAAAAAACACTTTTTCAGTATGAAAATTAGTTATTCGTCATGGGAAGTAAAATCTAAACACAGACATTAATTAAAAATGTTCGTAAAAAAGTGTATTTTCTTTATAATCATATTAGGGTATAGATGCCTCATGAAAGAAGTTTCCTTCCTGAGGCATCTATACCCTAATGTAGTTACATCGTTTGGAAATAATGGGAATTATTTGTTTTGTATGGTTAAACATAGGCGAAAATAAATCGAGGCGTCTATCGTTTTCGTAGAGGATAGATGCCTTTTATATTCAGGAATGTGTATTCAATAAATATTCTAAAAAAACTGATTTTAGTGTTAGTATACAGTCCAATGTAACATTTAGATACAAAATATAAATTATTTAGTCACCATGTAAAAAGTTCCAGCACCTCAAAAAGGCTGTAGAAAAAGAATTAGCAATTTTTTCGTCGCACCAAATCTTTCATTGAGTATAGATGGAATGCACGACGGGTCAGGGGTTACCTCGCGGGGGGTACCGGGTAGGTGCGGGGATGTCTTTCGTTTGGCAATATTAACGACTGCAAAAACAAGTCGGGAAACCATAGTTTTTGAATTTGAGGCATCTATCCGAGCTGGGCATCTATCCTGGAATTACCCTAATAGTCCCGTAGTTTTGTTACGTGTTTTCTCATAATAGTTTTTGTTGTTTATTTACTTGGCAGGTCATTTTTGTGAGGGGTAGGATAATTGAGTGAACCTAATCTCAGATAAGACGGGATTATGTTTTGAAACCTTTCTCTAGCATACTTTGAGAGGATTTATGTTCTTGAAGTTCTTGGGAAATAAAACTTGACATTGATTGATTGAGTTCATCATGAGGAGCTAGTACTCGATTATAGTACTTACCTAATGTATAAGAACCACATCTTATGTAGTACTTAGGTACTTAATACAGATATAATTGAGTAGCGAAATAGAGGAAGATACGACATCCATATTATTTTGATGTTTATTTGATATACTTAGTACTTACACAATATTATATTTAACTAGCCAATCTTTTGCCTGCAACTTTGTCTACATGGGACGCCAAAACCGAAAGCCATACCTAATGTAAATTTTTTTTTGTATTAGTAGGACCCAAATAATAATATAAAAGTGTGATTCAGTCGCTGTTTTTAACCCTACATTATTTTACTATGTGACTATCATCCCTTTGCAAAGATTCCCTTCATCTCTGCAACGCGGCTATCAGTAAAACACAAATAAAATTTGCAAACAGTTAGGAGTTTCTGTTTGGCGATCGTGCTTACCGGAGGACGCGTGCGTATGAACCCAGATAAAGGCTTACTACAATGATCTTAAAACAATGAGTTAAAATATAGTTGGAAACATTACAGTTAATTTACAACCGTTTAAAAAACTTTTGAGATTTTTAAAATTAGGTAGCCATTCGGGTCATTTTAGTATAAGTGCAGTACGCTGTTCTAATAAGTGCGTCCTGCGATTTTTTTTTGAATGTTCGTATCCAGCGGTAAGAGTGATTTTTAAGAATATTATTATGCTCATGTTTTGACTTTTGGATGCGAAAATTTTCATGACTTACACGGTATAACATGGTGTGTTCACTTAAAATTATTTTCATATTTACTTTCAAGAAATAAAATTCTGCACTACCTTCAAAGTGATGGCACACACAAGTTTGCAAGTGGCTCGTCAGCAAATTATGGTTGAATCCAAGTTCGTCTGCAGAAGCACTTGCGAGCAACTTCACGTGAAACAAACTTATGATTTTCATTAAATTTTGTGTTGCGAAAGCGAAGTAGTTTTTGTTTGAAATGGTTATATGGAATGGAGTTTCGCCAAATGAGGAGACAAAATGTTTGTTTTTATTCATATACTTTTTTTATTGTAATAGTTTTGCGTTTGATTGATTACACGTGATGTTAAGTGATGATGCTGTTTACGATGGCGCACGCTTACCTAGAAGTTACCTGAGCCCAAGATAGACTCATCATTATAGGTAGGTACAGATACCAATAAACAATTCAGCCTGTAACTGTCCCACTGCTGGGCAAAGGCCTCACCTCACTTTCGTGAAGAGGGTTAGGCCATAATCCACCACGTGGGCCTAGTCCGGGTTACCAATACATTTTTTTTAATTTATTGCAGTTCTATTCATTTTTTTCAGAACAGAATTCTAACTAGACCAACTAACTGAATAACTCATTCCGCGAGTCACCAAACTACAGAAACTTCCAAGTTGCAAGATCTGTGAAATCCTATTGCCTAATACTACTGCAGTTTCACCTACTTTGTAACCAATTCCAAGCTGCACTATGTTACTTAGGAACCTATTTCGTGAGTTGGTCCGAGTCGAATAGGTATCTTGTGGACACATGGGCCTAAGTGGCATTATGAGAGAGCACCTAAGCTTTATAACAACAATCGAAGGTTTCCCAATGCGGCAGCAGCTACCTACATTACAACACAATTGGACATAATGTAGTGCCATTTGAACGCCAGACAGCACCCGGCAGGATGTACCGTGGATTATGCCTCGTGATGATCAAAAATGAACCCTACAGCGATGCAACAAACTACAAACTTGTAAAAATTACGAAACGTTGGCGGGCTCTATAACATCAAAATGCGTAGGCAGGAATGGCCGCTTAGTAAACGATCTGCGCATGTCAGTTACTTGCATACACTTATGCTTAGTCAAAAGTAACAAAAAAACTTCAATAGTAAACTGCGTTATTGCCGTCTAGATTACAAGTATTTTAACACAAAATGGGAATTTTCTAAAACAGGGCAGTATGGATAAATACTTAAAAACATGTCTGGTTGAAAATTTTGTATAAACTTAGGTCCCTAACTATTGTATGAACACAACACTTTTCACAATTTAAAAAGCCGTGTTTACGGATAAAATGTTGTGTCATTATGTACTTTAAAATTGAGGTCGTTATTAGGCGTATTTCACACGATAAAATATAATTTTGTTCATCTCTTCTCGGCAGACAGGAGTTGTTTAAGAATATAATGCATGAGGATATGGGTCAAAAGGATCTCATGAATGCGTGAAGGTTTCTACTCGACCGCTACATTCAACGCAATACACAATTTATTTTAAATATTGAAACTTTTCCCAATTTTAAACATTATACTTAATATGTAGGTACATACTACACACTATTTACTATTGGCAATGCAATCGAAACTCCTTTGTTATTAAAATATAGGTACTTTAAACTTGTTAAACTCTAGTATGAGTACATTCGAAATTCGAAAGTAGGGTAACTGTCAGAGTATTTGGCACAGTTGGCACTTGGCAAGCCCAAGAGAGAAAAAAAGAATATCCGACTTCTGAATTACGGAAGTCATTTTCAACGACGTATTATGTTTACGTTTGTTTTATGCCAGAAACTGATGGTTTATGGTATACCTATAGGCCGGGGTTCTATCCTCATGAACTGGAATTCTCCTTGATGATCAAGTAGTCGCAAGATTTATTAAAATAGAGCATTGTGTGTGAAACGAGATGTTATCAAAATTTTGTGTCGAAATTTCGATTTTATTTCTGTATACTGTTTGAGTAGAATACAGAGAGAATCAGGTATCGATGAAATTATAAATTATTGATGAAAAATACTTGTAAATAAATACGTAAGGCAACTCGCGTCAACTCTAATGAGCCCAATTTGAACTTCGCAAAGCCTTACATCTTGTATGACGTATTATCATTACAGTGTCAAACATCAAAAGTACGTTTGAGTTAAACTGAGCTAAAGCTGAAATTAGCAAAGGGCAAGTGGCCCTCGCCAGTAGAACTTTTCAAGAGCAAATTATTCCACGTCAAATGAACAAAAAAAAAGAACACAATGCAAATTCCGATTTTATCACAGTCAAAACAAAAGTCATTACAAACGGGTAAAACAATCCGAACGCCCATGTTTTCTGTTCGGCAAACAAAGTTCATTATGCTACGATTAAAAGAGATAAATTGCCAAGTTTAACCTACATCGGGCCACCGTACTCATAAAGGTCCCCGAATATGTTGTATTCCGGGCCAAGGGACAAATTTATGTAGTAGGGACACAAAAACCGACGGCAGTGTTGGCCAGTATTGTAAGCTCTATAAAACAATTTAGACGTACATTGTACAAATAAAAAGTGTATATTATACGAAAAAGCAAAATTTATTGAAACGCGCAAGCGAAGGTATATCGAATAACCACTGAAAACCACTACGCTAAGCAATGCTGCCAGTTAAATTCAAATAATGAATAGTGCCGTTAATAGCCTGAACAAGGATAAAAAAGTTCAGTATGACTAAACCACTAGTTATAAAGTCATGCTAAAAATTAATTTAAACTTGGACAAATCTCGAAATAATATCAAAAGAATATGAATGCCACTGGCATAATTAGTATCAATGTCATGTATGTATGAGTATCTAAGTTCTTCTTAAAAGTATATGCTGACGTTGGTCCAATATCTCAAATGATGCTAAGTGCGTATAATACGGTCAACGACAAAGCGCATTGCTTGGAACAACTAAATACTACATTACTGGTTACACTCAAACTTGGAAGCTTAACTTCTGGCCACATTAATATACTGAGCCTACATTGTCCAATGAGATACTTGCGGCGCATGGAGTTTGACGTCGGAGCAAATAAGGTTTATTTATTACGAAAGTTTCGAACTGGCAACAGTAAATCAGCGACATGTCCAGAAAAGGACAAGTAATATGATAGTGGAATCAAGAATGGGATACGCCATGGGATGATAATGTTTGTGCTCTCAATGTTTGATACTAATATGACACACGAGTTGCGAAAGAACCAGCGGACTGTGAAAATAGTTGGACTGTTTCGGATACATATTAATATGTTGTGATATCGTCCTCAATTATAACATTACAATATGAAATGTGATTGAAAAGGACAAAAAAAACCGACGAAGTGCGAGTCGGACTTGCGCACAAAGAGTTCCGTATTTAAAAAAAAAACACTTTTGTTGTATGGGAGTCCCCTTAAATATTTATTTTATCCTGTTTTTAGTACTTCTTGTTATAGCGGCAACAGAAATACATCATCTGTGAAAATGTCAACTTTCTTACTATATCAGTTTATGAGCCTGGTGACAGACGGACAGACAGACTGATTGGCAGAAAGACAGACGGATGGACAGTTGGACAGCGGAGTCTTAATAATAGGGTCCTGTTTCACCCTTTGGGTACGGAACCTAAAAGGCTTCAGTTTGTAAAATATTACCTAAATTGTAAAATATTGGACCAATAATCTAAGAAAATACTCTTGTGACATAGAAATAAGTATCGTTGTGGTTTGAATTGATCTTGAATTTAAGGCGCATAAAAGTTTGATTTCACCTTTTACCGAATAGAAATTGCATCATCTCAAGATTCACTATAAATAACCACCAATGGGTATTTAACGGATACAACGACCACGTACTTACCTACTAAATAGCGATTTAACGCGACAAAAGTTACAAAATTACACTACGTAACTATTCCTATAAGCCGTTACGCAGCAGGGTGCTTGCAAGTTAAAATTCAATATCGATCAGAAACCTTAACAGATGGTCGATTTAAATGAATTTATTTAACTTTTGATGTTCCAAAACAATGATCACAATTTCAAATGTAATTTTTTTACAAATTATTTAGGAATTTTACATACAAACAACTTTAATGACAAAAATGTCTACTGAATTAATGATACGATCCCGATTGACAGACAGACTAATATATACAAAGCACAGAATTGTGTAGTACAGAGTTTAATTAAAACTTTTCCTAAGTCGATGTACGGAAAATTGGTGTGAACTGTGAAAACAAATTTACTTTAGCACTGGAAACAAAATAGTAACACTAAATTGCTGATAGCTTGTTTGCTAATGAAAGCAAATTTAGATTCAATAAGAGAAATATTGGAAACAATGTACGTTTCATTTGGTGTAAAGAAACAAATACGAAATAAATTCCGGGCTTCTAGCTATTTTGTTATTTTAACTGTCCTAAATACTTTCTTCAAAGTAAGTAGGTACATAATTTGTATTATACTACGTTATCTTTAAGTAAAGAAGAGATTATTATATTTCATCTGAATTCTTGAGATATATTTTGATACATAAACGTTCGATAGAATTGTTAGTTGCGGTGTAGTCAACATCGTCGCAATCAAACCATTAACCCTGTTCTGAACGAGGCATCCTCTACTATACCATCGTCAGTTAATTGAATAATTTATTTAGTTTTCAAGAACAATAGTTTTTAAATTCCTTCTGCTTCACTGCACTTGCCACTATCTTCAATTACACTTAACTGGAAACAACCATTTGTATCAATTAAGGACCAAGTTTAATTTGGGTAAATACCAATTTTATGGGCACGGAGGATTATTGTGGTTAACGTCAGGATGGTTTTAAAGGGTTTGAAAGGGTTTTGAAATTTAATAGCTCGGTTTTAAATGGACGCGTAGAGACGACCTTTTGATGAGGATTTATTGAGTCACTTTGTGTTCTTTGAAGTTGCGTTTGATTATTTAAAAAACGATAAGCCGTCTAGACCAAATCAAATTTTCAAGTTCTACATTATGACCTTCACTAACTTTACAAAGAAAAGGTGTGAATTAGGCTACAACTGCAAATTATGAGTAGAAATGAGAATTAACTACTAAATCTATTTTATCCAGTATTATTAGTTTTGTAAAACAGGTCATTTGTTTTGTTGCATCTGTCGATAGCAGTATTACTCAGAACTTGGAATTGTAGTCTTGTGCGATATTGCTATGCACTGGTAACACTAAGAAAATAATAATTACGCTTCAAGAACACATTAATAAATACTGATAACTAGGATGCTCTGTAGGTATCTAAGAAAACAGGAACAGCAAAGACCCCTAAAGGTAGACTTAGAGCAAATATTTGTGGTTCACTCAAATATTTGTATTTTGCTCTAAGAATCAAACCAGCTCTATAGAAAATATTTCAATAATATAATATGAAATAGTCATCAGTAGTTTTAAGGTTCATTACATTGATAGGGTTCCTTACACTAGTATAGGTACCTAGAATGCTACTGTGCCCTATGAATCAGATTCCAATACAGCTTCGAGAAAAGTGCATATTCATT
This sequence comes from Hylaea fasciaria, assembly GCA_905147375.1. Classification (NCBI taxonomy): domain Eukaryota; kingdom Metazoa; phylum Arthropoda; class Insecta; order Lepidoptera; family Geometridae; genus Hylaea; species Hylaea fasciaria. The sequence continues at coordinate 7,577,868 of LR990202.1, read as the reverse complement.
TACCAGCATAACTACGTACATTGTCATTTTCTGACAGATTATGACAATAAAGTAAAAAGAAGAATGACAACGCAGTATCTAATGTCCCATCGGCCAGAATAAATTGCCTTTTAAAACCCGGTCCACCCTATAACATTAACAATAACATCGATTGTATATCAATGGAGTTTCGCCCACCTCATCAACATAAGTACACAAAGGTAAGGAATGCAACGGCCGGTACATTACCATATCGATAGTATAGAGATTCGATAGTATTGTCGCGTTGGCCCATCGATGGCTGGATCCGATAGTGATCACTGAGAAAAAGGTTGCTCGACCCTCGGGAGAGAAACAATCTTATTCGATTCATATTATGAATCGATTTTATGCTCTCCCACTTACTGTTAGAGACTAATTTATTTTTCATATTGGTAAGACATTTTGAAATCTATATCTTATTCCTTGTTAAAATGATAGTGACTCATTTCGTCTTCTATCTTTTTATGCAGCTTATGCCCGACCCAAAATGATTCCCTCACACGGGTCCTATAATAATATAAATGTATGAAAAAGAAAGGAACTGTGTATATATATACCAGTAATTGATTTTTAGTTTACTAACCCAACAATGCTATTGTCACGACGAATAGTAACATGCGGGTAACCGATACGTTTTTGCATACAAACGACACTTATGCATGAATGATAGAAAATGGAACAAAAGAATTATGACCACGTGGGTACCAAACCTACATGCTCCAAAGAAAGACGCCTACGGTGAACGTATGTCAATTTTGTTTAACAAGCAGCGGCGGACCTAGAAAACAAATGATTCTCACCATATTTATGACTGTGTTTGGTTTAATACCCATAAATTATGCTTCGACGTTTTGTATTTTACTAACTTCATTTCAATATTCAACCTAAGTATGTCTTGTTTTTTAATGAAGTTGCTGCTTTTTGTACGCTACATAAGGAAGCGCGCTCTGTTATGCATCCTAATGCATATTTAGAATTATACAGTAAAACTCAAAATTAAGTGACTATGTACATAATTATTTCACTTTTGCAAATCGAATAAAAATTAATATAGCTCATTAATAAAAGAAACACACATTACGTTTAACAATAAATACTTCATCTCCAAACAAAATATTTGCTCTCTACTATAAAGGTTTACTGAAAAATATTTTAAAACTGTTTATATTTTGATAACTTCACAAGCACCCACATTCAATATAACAATACCTAGTTATTATATTCTCAAAGCTCTTAGTGTTGCCTGAAAATAGCAATACAAATTATGATTTCAAAGAAATAATTTCTATACATCTTACTTTCAATAAAAACATGCTTATAAAGGTCTCTTCAGATATACTTCAATATTTTGCAAGGCAACCCGCTAGGTCTTAGGTAATGTCTGCCAATAGTTATCTATTGTAAAGTTTGAATAGACGTAATTAGAGTTGAGGTAGGTAGGTAGGTACTTAATAATTCCATCTCGCCCCACTCCAGGCGGATCGACGGCTCACGGGGGGGGGGGGGGGGTGTTTTAGTGAGTTCAATTTCCACATGCCCCCCTTCCGCCACAACAAATAATAACCTTGAAGTAAAATTTAAATTATCTATATACTTATCACTGTCATTTTAACATAAACGGAATGTTACCTTTGTAAAGGCGAAGTTTCACTGTGGCGTATAGCCACGGCTACGTATACACAATTTTAAACAGAACATAATGGACATCGGATGTTTGGTTGATGTTAGTTCGAAGAAATGGTGTACCTACCTACGAGTACGTAGCTGCGTGGACGTTCGTTCGTACGCCGTAGTGGAGCCTCGGCTTAATTCTGAAAGATGCGCTGTAGTGTAGATAGACCTCTGAAGCTCAACTTCATCCATATCTAGTGAAACCATAATCATGGCGGCAAATTATTACAGCCCCGTTTATTCAAAGGAAATCGCGAAAATCTGTATTGGTATTAAATTAATGTGGATATACTGAGCAAAATTACGTATACGATATACAAAATTACAACGAGAGTTCGTTCGGAGTCGAAACACGTGACACGAAAAACACTGATATTTGTCGTGTTCCAAAAAACATCTATCACAAAGTACACAATTTTATTACTTAAGACGAATCGGAGAATAATGATTTGATTTATTACCGTCAAACGAGAAAAATATCAAAAGGGCCGTCCTCAATTTCTTTATAATTATAAATCAAAGCTAAGGAAACATCTGTTCTGCATTTTCATATTTCTTGGTAAACAGTTATTTATAATAGTGCTAAAAATATTGGATATCAGGCAGTATTATATGTGTTTCTTTATTATAAACTAGCTGTCCCGATAGACCTTGTCCTGTCAACTGTCAAGCCATTCCCAAAATGTATGAGATAATTGATTATCATATTTCTCTCTTTTTCGTGAATTTTCAACATCTGCTATTTGAAGCGGATACAAATTCAACAAAGCAAGGATCGTGAAAATCGATCCAGCTAGTTATAAATGGTGTCACTAACACGAATTTTATATAAATAGATAACAACTTTTATTAAATTTATATTAGTAGCTTCCGTGGTATATATAATGTATGTTAATGAAGATTGAAGATACTATAAAGCTAGAAGTTGAGGGATCAATGCTTGCGCAGTGCAAATTTTTATATGAACCACATAATATAATCCACGGTGAGTTTGTCTGTCCTCGTACAAACATCATTATAATTCTAGAATCTATAAAAAGGCTGTAATCTGTTGCAGAACAGACATAACCCATTAGGTACGTAAATCATATTTCAGATAAAGTGACTCACCCAGTAAATTCAATAGTTTGTAGAGCGATAACCTTACGGTTTTGAATAATGTATGTGAACGAATTACACAATAAAGGTGTGGTCATTTGAGCTCCACCTGTTTGTCGTAACGCCCTAAATGATTGTCGTTCAACAGAGTGTAATGCACCATCATTATCATCTTCGACATAGTTTTTCAAACTGAGAATCAGGTTTCTTCTCAGAAAGACAAGAAAATAAAAAGAGATATAAAAGTCACACTGCTGGGACACAAGCCTTCTCTCAGGAAAAGCATGGGTCATATGTACTTCCGCTGAGTGGTTCGTCACCTCGCGAGCCTATTTTTGGGAGCAGAGTTAGGTATGTTTTCCTTCACTGGTTTTGAGCTTTCGAAAATAACAGACAACTTGCAAAATGAGTTAGGTATTGGTATTAGGTTGGGATTCAAACGTGTACCGTCAGATTGTAACTTTTCCCCCAATCAACATGCTAACACTGTTTAAAATTTTTCGCTGATAAACAGGACAGTAGGTACAATTAAAGAAATACAATAAAACTAAATTTTTGTAATATATTCCAAGGAAATGTTTAAGGGTCATAAAACCTTTTGTTATGACACTATTTTTGGGCCATAAAATAACAAATTACAACAATTAATGACCAAAATTGGTCACAGTTTGGGTGGTAATCGAGGTTATTACTTTTATTGAATAGTATGGTTTCATTCATGTTTATTTAGTGTAGGATGTTCTAACTCGAATATTGGATGGGTTAGGTGCTACAATCATGATGATTACGCTTTCTTATAAATTTTCTAAGACATAAATGTAAATGTTTTGTGTTATTTGTACCACGCGAACGAAGTTAAGTACCTTAACTTCACTAGTGGTAGACCTTCTAGTGGTAGCCTTTTCCTGCAAGGTTCTCTTAGTCCATGCATAAGTTGCTTATCAGACTCGTGCAGTTCAAACAGAATACAGAAAATGCATGTTACTTTAATGTTAGCAGCTAGCTAGCGCTGTTTACAACTCAAACTGAAATTATTCACAATAATGTTTCCCGAAATAGTACGCAATAAATGATGATCAATGCACTTTAACACGTGTGATCGTGTAGTAGGGTTTATTTTAAGAGTCAGTTAGAGATAGTAAAACTTTTGGTAGATATTCATCTGCCAAAGAACAGCAATGGCTTCTGAATTACGAAACCAATTCAGTGCCGATCCAACTTTTGCAATACAACTTTCTTAGTAGCGCCAGGTGATAGCCACGTATATTATATCATTTTCAATGTTAAAGTAAAACTCCAAAAAGCATCCACACGAAAAATAAAGACGTCACAAATCCAATTGAATTAAGCTGCGTATAGATGACACCTTCAACACACAAAAGGTTTCCTAAAAGAGCTATCGAATAACCCGCAGTGACACCTCTCCCGATTTTTTCGACGAAATGATATCGATTACGTCGGAAGTGAAGCTAAGTGACGCGGAAACTGTCATTTGGCGAGAAACCGAAATCCATTAAGGTGTAAAGTGACTCGGTTTGACATAATGATGGCCCTATATCCTTTGAGACATCTTTTGTTTTACGATTTTTTTACGTAGAATTTAAAGACTTTTTTCACAGACTGGAAAAATATTTAGCATCAGCGATAATAATGATCTGGGGTGTATGTTTCTACAATAATGTTGGCGTACAGTTAAAGTGAAAACAGCAAACTTTTGTTTTATGTTATTTTTTATGTGTAAATCTTTGTGTAAACTAACCTCTACATTACAAGCTCACACCTAAGATGAGTTTAGCATGCTTCCGTACTAAAATTTCGTGCTAAACGTGAGGCTTGAGTTAATGATAGGTAGTTTGCCGCGCCGATCCAACGTTTGTGTGAGCCTATAAAAATCATGTATCTGTACCTTCGCTGAGAGAGGGAGTTTATAGGACCATAGATCTAGTAGTTTCTGATTCTCTAGATAAAGGAAACCCCAGTTAAAGTTCATGTAATTGTATGCGATCGTGACGGTTGTACAATAGGATTACCTAAGCATTTTGACATGTTTTCATGCTATAATTTTTTAAGGTATCATCCACTTAGCAATATGTTTTAAGTCCCCTGATATACGTCGGGGTGAATATTATTACTTTATGTGACATAATTGACGTTGTTAAATACAACAGTTTACGAGAAGGTGTGTTTGCTTGGCTTATCGTTATGAATACTCGTACATATCGTTAACGTATACTATTTTAATTAATTAAAGTGGTTCAATACTAAATAATACTATTGTATGTTTATTTATGTTACTGAGTAACAAGCAAGACATTTCACTGATGGTAAACGCCACCTGCCCTGACCTGCAGGTACAGTGCACTTGGATCTCACAATGAAAAATATAATTGAATTAGCAGCAAACTGCTGATGAAAAAATATAATACTTTATGAGTTGCACCATCGAAATGTTAAGTATTATGTTGTGATGGGAGAGTCAGAACTATTTAGACAATCAAAAGACATACGGTGCAAAGTTACAATCGAGTCTATAAAGATATCACTGAACTATCGAAATGTTTTCAATTGTTCCGAGTCGACTTACTCGATGATGCGTTCTTCGCACGCTCTCTCTTGCGTGTGTCCTGTCGTGCGTGGTTTTTAATACAAACAATCGCAGTCAGTGATATTAACCTCCATTATTTCGTTTCCCATGGTTAAAATCAACTCGGATTCACATAATTCGACTGCGAGATTCTTTCATTGAAAACCATCGAGATGCTTTAACAATCGACAACAATATCTTGATTCAATATCTTGTAATGTTCGTATTTACCAATAAATTGATTATTCTGATTATTCTGATTATTATTCGCCCATCGCTACTACAAAAACTCGATAATCAAGTTTCCAAGCCAGTAGTCATTTCTACTGACGTGTTGCCTTTTAATTTATGACCATCGAAATATTTGCATTCGATAACTATTGGAGCCCACGCAACATCTAATTTAAAATTATAAAATGCTAATAAACACGATTGTAAACAGATGTATCACAAAATATTTTATTTAATGTTTTATGTACGGTTGTAAATACTTTCATTCTGGATCATGTTTAAGAATGGATGGCTATAAAACTCGCCGTGCGTCTATTATTTGTTTGACTCGTGGCATGTTATATGTAATGATAAGGCGAGTTATAATATCAGATGTTTTTATGAGTATTTATCAATATTTTAATAGTTGCCCAAAAAAATGTTAATTTAAAGCTGCCCTAACCTCTCCTTCTCTATTTTAAAACTCAGTTACAAAGAATATAAACTCCCTTTACTCCTAACTATGTAATTGTAAACAAAAAACCCCTGTACCTAAAGGTTTTTCCTGTACTTTTTCGCCCTCCCAGGTCAGTGTCCTAGTTTTATTTGCTTGCGTACGGGATTTTTGATGGCCGATTTGGGATAAAATGTCGTGACATCCGGGGAAAATACCCTTATTTTCAAGCAGGCTTTGAGGCTATTTTCGAAATGTTGATTGGCAAGAGCTTTAGCGAAAGTATTTGAAAATATTTGTTTGCCTAACGATATAATTTTGTTACATCAATCGCCTGTTATTGTTAGGAGGGTAATATTTCAACGATAGTGCCATAAGCCAGTTGTTCTGACTTAAGAATCAATATCTCAGTGTGGGCAGATGTAGCGCGTAAGTACTATCAAACCAAGGCCTGCTTATCTCATATAAGAATTAAAACAAGCTAAATAACTGTTTTAATTCTAACATTGTATGTACTCGTACCTACAACCTCCATTATATATTGAAAAATCAATTCCTCGGGGCGCCCAAAATTCATTGAGTAACAAACGAATTTCCGATAAATAGTGATCATAAAAACTTATCACCTGTCCATTGGATCGTGTTGCCGGCGCTTTATATGGCCCGTAATTAATAAAAATAAAAACCCGCCGAGAGATGCCCCTAAAACGCATTTAATTCTTGATAAGGGTAACAAATTGGATAAAGATAGCACTAACGTCGCAGACAGAGATCGTAAGTGCATTGCCGTGATAACTCATATGCAAGAGTTGAAATAGCGTAGATATGCCACGTTATTGGATCCTCTCGACTTGCCCATCAGAAAGGTCTTTAAAATCGAACATTTGTGTAACACCAAATGCAGTAGGAATAGGTTAGTATTTTCCATAATTATACGAGTATCATATCGCACAAATAACGACAAATAACAAGGTATGTAACTTGGCGGGTACGAACATGGCAAAACGCTAATAGACCCTTTTGTCTTAGAAATATGGAAGTGATACACATTTCGACAAACTTCCCCGTCGACTGTTACTTTGATACGTCCGTTTCGATCTTATTGATATAAATTGAATGTGAAATGTTTATATAACATCTAACGTAAATTTTCAAGGCTAATGAGTCAGATAACAGCCTAAATTACATAGGTGGGCATGAATGGGAGGTTATAACACTTTCTGCCAGCGATTAGGTATAGAACATCGAAACCAATATATTGCCAAACTAAAAAAGGGGGTACAATGACGTTTTATTCCTTAATATTTGATCTCAAATTGGTATTGAAGTGATACAACAGTATTATTAGACGATCTATTCCATATTATTCTTTCGCAAGATCACCGCATCCACTTCTCAACATTGTACGGCCGATGTTTGTAATCTTGAAATGTCAAAGGTATTTAATTTGAATATCATCTCTTATCTTATTCTCGACCATTCGATTTATCGATGAAATATCTATCGAATGGAGAAACGTATTAGTTTGTGGAGATATAAAATTGAAAGTTCATTTTTAATAATGACGATATGTGACTGACTTTTAACAGTCCAGTTTAGATTATTTTAACGTTATCCACTGTGTTTAGTATCAGCTGTTATGGAATTCTAGCCATGGCCACTTTTTATAGGACATTATCTTTACGTTTGTGACTTCGATAAGTATGCAACTGAACATTTCTCACTTACAAAATAAACATTACTACAACCGAATTGAGAACCTCCTCTGTTTTATGGGGTTCTTCTCAGAATAAAAATTCCCTAGATGCAGGCAATCTAAGTTAACAGTCGATTCAAGATCTATAAATGGTTATCATGTCGCGTTATTTATTTGCAGTATTATAAGCCGTTTTAGCAAATTAATTGTTAATTTTATCATAGTAAATAAATTACGTCCTTTTACGATCTCTTTTTTTAGCTAGTTTATCTGCAAAATCTTGTGGATCTTTCATTACACTTAATGTATTTACTCTGTAGGCAGGCTAATAAATAACTGCCAGACCTAACTTCCCAGACTTACCGAACAATAATATATCTAAATCAAAGCATTAGTTCGATACTCAATGGATTTAGACGGAAAGGCGAAACTTGCACTATTTATTTGCTTTCGATTGCCATTACTTTTCTTAGGTCCGTATTAATAAATGAACCTCAATAGCGCTACCAAGTGCGCTACCAGCTAATCCACACTCAAAATGTAATCTGCATCTTAAGATCGTTGCTATTTAATAAATGGATATTGAGATGTAGCACTGGCTACTAGATACTGTCTTGTATGTGTCAATTGTGTCATAATCGGATAGCACTTAACCGCTGAGTGTCATTTATTAATTTGCCAGAGATCATGTAAGTTTCTGTTCCTAATCTACAACTTAAGATGTATTTATTAAATAGAACCAAAGAGCAAGTGCACACTGAAGATAGCTCTCAGAGCTAAGTTTGATTTATTAATACGGACCTTAGTGCCTCTGATTGACATAAGAATCCTTTTTGGTCAACATAAGTGTTGCAATTAATTTAATAATACTTGGGACTGGCTGAATATACCAAATTATGTTCTCACCTATTAAAAAAGGTGATAGTACTTACATTTAATTGTTTAGTGATCTTAACATACGAATGTTATGTCTGCTCTATGAAAATATTTTAATAAGGATCGCTATCTACTTCTTCTACTCTCTTTTGGTTCAATTCCAGTTCCGTATTATGTAACGTTTTGTAATGTAGAAACACTGTACATAAGCAAAAAGTTTAGTGATGCTTTTACTCTAACTCAGTAGTCACAAATACAAACATCACTTTTTTAAACCTTTTCCTTAAGATTTTGTTCAAAAGTAAGCTACGACATGTACAACTGTATGTGTCTTTTATGATAGGCCCCATAGCTTTTCTCTTATATTTACTTTAAAATATTATAATATAAATAAAGGTAGAAGAAACTACGACAAAAAATAATATTTCGTCAACGACTTACGAGTATTTTGATTTTTTATCGACCTTAATTTTGCATCAAATAACTGTTACGTCCGACATCTAACAAGCACAAGCTTGTTTATAATATTACTATAGTTAAGTTGTAAGAAAATTAAACTACAAAGAAAATCTCAGCGATATTTATTATCTCCAACATTGAAATCGCAGCGTGAAAACGTGCCCGGAAACAAGCTATTCTTTCAAACTTTAATAAAAATGATCTACAATAATTTTATTCATGATATTGCTGTTTTCAACCAGCATAAAGATAACATAGCTGTTTTAATGCACAATAAACACGTTGTTCTAAATACTTGCCTACTTTTATGGTCATAAGTCACGACATGTGACCGTAAAACGTACACCTAGAGTTATAAACTTTTAAACTATGCCTGGTTTACACCCATCCCGAGTAAGATTAAACATGACGGCTCGTTTGGCGTAGTGGCTGAGCAATCGGACTGCTGCGCTAGGGGTTGCGGGTTCGATTCCCGCCTGGGACAAATATTTGTGCGATCCACAAATATAAGTTTCTGGTCTGGGTGTGATGTGCATGTGAAATTATATGTCTGTAAGCGGTACCCACGATACAGGAGCAATCCTAGTGTGGCGCTACGTTTTTTTCTATACGAGAAAAACAAAAAAAAAAAAAAAGACTAAACATTGTTTTTCAATCATTTAGCTGTGACAGCACTAGCAAGTTTTCATCTTCCATGATTTTCATTGTGTTAATTATATCATCTGTCTCTGTAGCAGTACAGTAAGGTACCGGGTATGTCTCCAAATATCTCGGGAACGTGACACTTTAGGTTTCATATTACCTATTCTTTTTTTTTAATCTAAAGCTACAATGATACTATGTTTTCTAACTGGAATCTTGATTTAATAATGAAAACAGCATCATTCTAATAAGACTCATAAAATACAGAAAACTCTTAGACAATTTTTTTTCATCAATCTTGTCTTCCTCTCAGAAAACAAGTATGACGTCTTTATAATTAAAAAGCTTTATTAATTATAAATTGACCTGCTCACTTAACCTACTGGGTCCAGTAACTAAATCGTTGTGAGCGAACCATTACAAACGTATTTGCATACCACAGTAGTTGTCGCCTGCGTCTCTAACTGGAATGTCGCGTGTAAACTCACGATTAACTGACATATTAAAATGTTATTGATGGGCGCTAAGTTGTGTTACTTAATCAAAACTTGAGTTTTGGGGGAATCCAAATTTTTTTTAATAATTATAACAGTCTGTCGGGACGGACTTCTAACCTCTTCTGGTAACGATATCGATCTTTTTGCTGTGTATTATTTTTGTATTCTTTCCAAAAAGTGCATAAAACAAATAGAAACTTTAAGTGAAGTTTTAGTAAAACCGTGTTTAACTATCATGGTAGTAAAGTAAAGTACAGGGTAATTAGTCATTATAAAGACAACAACAGAACTATCGTTCTGAAATTACAGTTGGTCTAACTACTTACAACTCTCCACAATTCTGGCTAGACACATCCCGGTGATAATAATAAAGTTTCATGGACATCAGTGAAGTAAAATTTTAATTACCGTCCCTTTCAACAATATAGGTAGGTAACTCGATGAGGTAAGTACCAGAAGGAGTAAAGAGTGTAGGGTCCACTTGTATCCACCGGTTGCCTGCAACTCATTTGATGTCGTCGGCCCATCTACTTACACTGCGTCTTCCATTCCGTGGTCGCCACTCTAGAACCTTTCTTCCCCATCGGTTGTCAGTTCTACGAGCTTTCATGGATTACGTTCGTCAAACAGTTTTTCTCCCAGATTTCAAATTTTATCTCTCATATACTTATATCTGTAGAGGGAGCTATCTCCACTGTATTCACCCTAAAGTTTAATGAGCGTTACCTGTCCGTAGGTTTTTACGGTATGTAAATACGATTTTTCAGTAATTAGAGCCTTTGCCCGTCAGATTTTCGCGGTAAAAACATGCTGTTTTTAATTTGAAAAGGACTCGGCGTACTGTGTTGGTTGAATTCAACTTCCATTAGCTCTCTTTATAAAACATTTTATACGGAACTAAAATTTCTCTTTTTGTGTTTTTCGGAATTTCAGTTCTATGGAATGGGTAATTAATACTTTTTTAATAAAGCCTATCAAGAAGTTAAGTCGGCTTCTGTTAGACTGTTTATAATATTAAATGCTTACGAGTATCTAACTGCTATGAACCTTTGAGACAGTGTAAGAGTTGGCAAAGCCGTTTCAAAATCTAGGTTGTGGTAACCACAAAACGAATTTAAGTAATTGCTTAAAAATTTTCTGCATTTTTGACGAGTAATCCTTTTGACTCTGAGTTTTCTGATTAGACAACATGAATCCACCGTCTACCCACAGCCATAATAAATTCGCGTGGCTTCCCACGCAATACATAAATCACAAATCAAACACAGACAATCGCTAACGAACTTTGTTCAAACGTACAAATCGAGTTGCGAATAAAAACGAACGAAACAATGTCGAGAGGCCTCTATCACACTTCAATTTGTCAAAATGTTTCGGAATAATACTGTTTGCGTTCCTGGTTTCGTGGCGGGGCAGCGTTCTCAATACAGAATCCACACCCAGACACGCTCTCAATGAATATTGTATTACGGGCAGAGGGAACACGATAAAAAAGGTTGAAATTGGAGAGAGATTTTGAAAAACGGCGCGGTGCCCGCAGGCGTATGCGACACGCAGATTCGAGCGTTTTAGTTGATTTCAATTTTTATCCTTTGTTCCACGTGTGCTCGAGCCATCCGTATGGAATAACGCGACGAGATAAATAAGCTTAGTTGAATTCGAAAAATATGAAACCGTCCCATGTTGAAATCCAGTGCGCTTTTGTGACAAACCCATTGTACTATTCTTGGGTAGGTTATCAGAAATGAGAACCATACTGGATATTCGATTGAGCCTTCCATTTTTGCAACTGAACGTTTAAAATATTATATCACCTCATCTCCCTATAAATCATGTTTCGGTGTGCACGAAACAAGCCTAGGACAAATTCAATGCATAAAAAAAATATATTTATGTGGCTCTCTGCGATCTATGTGAGGGTTTAACCATACGGACGTTGCAATTAGTCCACGCGATGTGTCGTCCAAACATTTGAGTATTCATTGGTGACATTTTTAGTTGAAATAAAAATCTCAAAGCTACCCAACAGTTTTAAAACACCAACTAAAATTAAACATTTAAACGACATTTAAAAATGCACCCCGATCCGGAATTTCGCACTTTTGTAATTTAGAACCAAAACAATTAAGTGCAGAAAAAGAGGGTTATATGCCATCCAAGGGACTTTAGTTGAAGTATGCAAAATAATTTTCTTCCTTAAAAGCGTCATTCCAATATAATTTCTAAAGCTTGAAGCAAAGCGTACATATTCCCGTAAAGAGCCCGTCGTTAGGTGTGATCAGTTTTCCACAGTCATGAGTTATGATCTGCCAGAGTTCTCAACAAAAATCGCTTGCATTCCATTCCGTTTCATACGAAAATATGCTTTATCCGCTTAGGATGGCAGTCTACTTTGGCGAAGAGATTTGTTTAGTTTCGGCTTTCAGTGCTTAATGGTTATTTTAGCTTGCACGTCGAGGGTGGGGTGTTGATAATTTGACGCTTAATGAAGCGAGTTTGCTGCGTTGTCTCCAGCGGAAGATGGTAGAAAAATGCTCGCAGGGAATGCAAATTTTCTCCGTTATTGTTTGTCTATTGTCCCGTTTATGAAGCGAGAAAGTGAAAATAAAATTGCTCTGAACGTTTTTATCGCTTTTTAGGGAACGTTGATTTTAGACAGCGTCTGTTTTTATCTCGCACAATGGACGTTATTGAGCGAAAAAACCCAAAAAGTTTTTAAATAACAATAAAGCCGTAGGTGTCCAGCTTATCATAAAAATTTGAGTTGAATATTTTTCATTTAAAACGGCTCTTTTCTTCTTTTGAATTTAATTTATTTTTTTTATAATAATTTGAAAATTTTAAGAAAACTTACAGCTATGTACAAATAATATTAAGAGAATGAGTGGAGAAGGTCAATTAAGAGTTTCCACAGATATATAAAAACATATTCATATCATGCCGTCTTCTTAGATTGTCTTGCATCGCAAGTGTGGATGTGGGTTCAATACCATTCAAAGTGAACTCGAGTTCCTGTTAGAAAATCTAGTGGTAACACGGTAGCCACAGAATATTATAATATGGTACTGATCTGACTGGCTTACAAACACCGTCAAGAGAACCTCCAGTATTCAAAAACCACAATAATAATGTATAATGTAGATTAATTACAAAATAAACCTAACCTAAAACTAAACCTTACTTATTACAACAAACCGCTACCGCTATACCTTTGGTTCCTACAAACTTTTGCCCTGTATGGAACTTGAACCTACAACCTCACGCTTAGCAGTCGGCTTGCCAACTGCCATGCCACGGAGACCGTCTAAATGAGTTTATCTTAGCATTCTAAAGAATTACAAATGACAATGATTGCTACATCTATATAAGAAACGTTTCCATTCACAAGGGTTTGATTGAATACTTGATAGGTTGATGGATTGCGTCCGTTTTGACGTTAATAGATTTCACGTGTGGGGTGCACAAATATCGCCGGTACACATTCAGTATGGGCTTCGATGCTTATTGAGAGGTAGATTGGTAACTAGTAGGTAGGTACGCTTTACAACCAATTGATACTGAGTTCGATCCTCACGTATGATGTGGGTATCGGAACACGAACAATATGACCTAATATCCTTTGTTTGAATGATCTGAGGATCCTCGGTGACGCACCCATGCGTGACTTCGTGCGCGGCTTTGGAGTAGATTTTATGCCCATAAAATCGAGTAGTGTCTATAGTGTCTATGTTTCTTGGTAACTATATCTCGAAGTTTTCAAGTAGAGAGTGAAGAGAGCTCAACCGTATCGATCGCAGATGAGACGGCGGTGATATACTTGTCTATCGAGGTATAAAAAGCGTAGTGCTCATACTGTCGTTTCATTATACTGCGTTTACGATGTTATTATATACATGAAATGCAGTTTTTCTAATGACCAAAATGTTGTCGCCTGTGAAAGCTTAGGGAGCTAATGTGTGCTAAATGACTTGAAAAAAATATCAATTTGCTGTAAGAAAGAGCAAAGTCAGTTAGAAAGATAAACATTCATTAGGAAATTTAAAATGACATAATGCCTACAATAAAATAGTAAGTTTATATAATCACTAATATATCCCACGTCCCTGAAGTCCCTAGTTCTTACATATTCTAATAACAGTAGCCATGTTGTCAATTATTGACAACATGGCTACTGTTAAAGTAGGTACAGAATACTATAAATACGTACGTATAGCTATACCTAACTAATACTTATAACCCCACGCCATTTCGAATATATCTCCAGTCACTATCAAAACACAGATAAATGCCACCTCGTTCCATTCCAACACCTCCGTAACAAGATACATTAAAAAACAAAAGAACTTAACTAATTGAAGACCAGTTGCAGTGAGTTGTTATTACCATTCTAGTTCGCATTGAATGCCACAGAAGAGCCCACAGTCAGTATGGTTACCTAACGCTCTTAAGTTTATCTCGACCATCGATCCGCCTACCGCTGTCAAACGAACAAAATAAATATGTTATTACTAATGCTCGCTAGGCAGAATCAGATAACGCCTAATCTCCATTACAATTAAAAAGTTTCGAGTTCAAGAACCGGCGTGGTGAGACTTGGGAACGTGCGTGCTAGAGATGGGACTGGTAGCAGTCTTGGTCCCATAACTTATTAGTCTTACCCCCAGTTTCTGAAACGTCAACCAACTTTGACTACAGATTAATTCTATTGCCATCCTTGTCATTTGTTTATTGTCAGATAGAGACGACGATAGTTTTAATCTACTGTCAAAGCCAACAAACGTTCTAGAAACTGGGGGTTAGGCTTCTTTTGGGAACTTCACAATCTCCGATGTTTTACTACGAAGGTTCAAGTGACACACACTATGGTAAGGCTTGAAATAGTTCTTTGTCTGTGAGTAGTACAATTAGTATTGAGCCCCATTACGACACTATAAGCAATTTGACTGAATCTACCACCGGATTTGGAATCCATTCATAGTCATTAGGTATAAAGAGAATACGGCAAGAAACAAGACATAAAACTTTGAAGATATTTATTCTTCTTGTAGATACTTACATCAATAGTTCTTAAACTTAGTACCTACTGCCAACAGGCGCATGAGCAGTTTGCTTCCTTGTATTATTGTTATTTTAACTGACTATAATTCTGAAAATCTAACCTCTACGTTTAAATAAGGACCTTAGGTCATGAACAAGACTGAGATTGTCCCATCCATAAACTCAGATTTATTTTTCAACAGTGATACAACAAAGTGTAGCTATGATGTCTATATTATTTATTTATTTGTACATTTTCAAACGTATTAGATTTGTATAATATGCCTAATGTAAGATGAATTTTGATAATAAGTTGTTTAATTTGAAGAAACTGTGGCCAGGCCATGTGGTAACTTAAGGACCCACGGATCTTTAATTTAGCGACCGGCACGGCACTACTTTGATAAAGTCGCCAACGAATCTCAATAATAATCATTCATTTAATTGTTCTCAAAAATATACAAGGAGCTATTAATATAACGCCGTCGTCGTATAACGTTCCCGGAATGCAATTTGCAATGATTTGCACCCATTAAGCGACGAGTCTGGACGGGGAATTCCTATAGGATTGCGCAATTTGTTGGGGACAATAACGATCGGGGAACCGACCGATTTGAATTATTTAACTTTTCAAATATTTGCGTTTATTTATAAATATGATAGAGTGAGTTCGTTTAGGAAATTGATTCATTTGACATTGAATTTTAATAGCGTGATTACATTTTATAAATTTCAGCAAAAGTGTAAATCCCTTTATGATTGGAACGCCTTAAACGCAAGATTACAATGTGTCTAATCGCCCAAAATGCATTATATACCTAAATATTACAAAACTGTATACACCAATCTAAAGCATTTTAAATCCACCCAACAAAAACCAAGTCTCAACCAAAACTCGCGAATCATTGTGTTTTCCTCCAAAGTTTTTTCAGTTAAGTGCCAATCCTCATCAAGATTCAATAATATTTCGGGTTGATAAGGTTTTGTGGCTCAGTAAAAAGTTCCGGCGACCCGCCCAATCAATCGATGCTCTTAATGGATTGTGTTTAGTGCTAATGGTGTTTTATAGAACAATCATTTGACAGACGGGTATTTATCGTATCAAAATCTGGACTGAAACACCTCTTTGAAATTTTGATTCTTGCATCTGATGCAATACTCAATAGGTTACTAAACCTCTGCAGTTTTAATAGTATTACATATTAATAGCTGATGTCTCTATAGCTGTAATGTGATTACTTGCTAAAAGCACTAGTATACAGCCTCTTGTCTCTTGAAAGCAACACTATAGTTATTTTAATCGAACTTACTTGAGTACGAGTAATATAAAATTGTCCCTAATTAGCTACCGCTTGGTACTATATTATTATAGACTTTAGTAGTGGTATATTTTTAAATAAAGTACCTACAGTTGTATTGGATATGTAGCTGTTGTTTTAGATTGTGTTAGGTATTCAAATTATTACAAAAAATACTAAATTACATCATCATCATAATCATCATCAGCCTGAAGACGTCCACTGCTGAACATAGGCCTCCCCCATAGACCGAAACACCGAATGACAATTTGCCACTTGCATCCACTGGTTGCCTGCGACTCTTTTGATGAATAATAAATTACATATTTTACCTATTATGTTATTCAGTTCATCCATCCAAGAGTTTCCAATTGAAAAGTAAAGTTATGTGTTTCTTTCTTGTTTTAGTTATATTATAAAAACAAATTTAGGGGTAAGTTTCTATCTACACACAATTTTATGTACGCAAACATAATAATTAATTCAGTAGGTAACACTGTTACTTTTTTACTCTTCGTTGTACTATTTAAGTCTTCTGTGTCTTTACAAAATAATATTTAAGAATTATAATATCAATCTGACAGGCTTTGGCTCATGCCTCCTTCCGAGTTGATTGAAAGCCTGTTAAATAAGTAGCTCTAATTAATTCAATATGAGTTGATACCATTCAAATTCTAATATCAAAGTTAGTGGACAAGTTGTCAAGATTGCAATAGAGATATAAACGAGGTATGCTAAACATATTCTATTTCTATATGAGTATAAGCATAATAATTATATAGGTATCTATTAAAATTACGCGTCAAATAATAAGTTTACTGCCAATTGGCGGCACGTTTGGCGTAGTCGCTGAGCAATTGGATTGCTGCCCTTGGTGTAGCGGGTTCGATTCTCGCCCGGAACAAATATTTGTGCGATCCATAACTGTTTGTGTCTGGTCTGGGTGTGATGTGTATGTGAAGTTATATGTCTGTAAGCGGTACCCACGATACAGGAGCAAACCCAATGTGGGACTACGTTAAATAAAAAGGTTTTTTTGTCAAACTTACATTTAATTTATGAACTCAGTACGAGTAGGTAATACTCGAAGCATGGTTTTCTTTTTCACTAAAATACGTCTTTGGTAGCTACTCCGCATAAAACATAAATAAAATTAAAAACATGTCATACATCCAAAAATAAAATTAGAGAAGCCTCTTAAACATCTTATATACATAATATTATATTGACCCCTGACAATAAACTTCACAATAAAGAGGAAACTTTAGATAGCTTAATAAGACCGGACAGTAGATTAGCATACAACAAAATTAAAATAACACGTGGGCTAACAAATTGCTTCTGTGACTCAAAAGTTAAATATAGCCCCATAAACAATATCGCATGAAAGCTTCGCAGCATATTTTACAATACAAAACTTGCATACTTCTTATATGTAAAAAAGGTACCTTTTTGAACTGTTGAAAAGAGATGTGGTGAATAGTTTGACCGGAGCACGGATGAATTAGCCGGATAAGCTACTAACATTGGAATTCACAACAGAGCTACCAGCAGTTCTGGGAATACTATGTGCCGTTGCAATAGTGATTTAAATTACCTGTATGTTTAATATTACCAAACGAATTTTCATTGACTATAATAATATACTAAAAAAAAAATTAAATCTCTCATTGGTATTGACTTTGTAGGTATATGCTTGATCGTGGTACCATGGTCAACGTACTTCCTGATTTCCTATATACAAGAAATCATAGTTAGGCATCAGGACATCTGCTGCGATGGTGAAAGTGCCATTATTACTTCACAGACATTTTTTTTAACCTTATGAACTCCACATTAAATATACCTATTATTTATATTATTCATATTACTCATATTATTTCTCTTAAAAACAAAAAGGTGTCCGGATCGACCGGAACAAGTTTTGCCGGTGACGCTTCCACCTCTACTTTTGAGTCCTATTTTCGTGAGCTGCAGGACCAAGAGTCATATGAGTGTCAAGCAATTTGATTTACTACACCTCTTGCTGGGACCTTACCCGCTCATACTAACAAATCACGCCGATCCGAATGAAGCCAGGAATGATTCACGAGAGATCCCAGTAAAACCGTCTTTATTGCTCAAAAAGAAATTGATTTGGAATTTTACTGCATATTAAAATAACCTTTATGTTTGATTGCCGCTTTACAGAAATTCGATGGTAGCGAGTGGTACGTGCGAAGCGGGACCCCCCATTGTTGCCGTCAACATAAATATCGATGGGATTAATTGAAAAACTTGGCTTGCGTGAATGTATTAATATTTCTGCTGGGTTATAGGAGGTCTTCTTATTGCCACTGACTTGTAAGGTCCGTAAGACCACTATATTTTATCGTTGTGCACCACGATTTATTTGTTCAATGGAAGTATTATCACTGCTTAAACTTCGAAATTTTAATTTGATGGTAACTTTTTAATTATGTAAGCTAAAGTTTTATTAAACAATATTTTAGCTTCCACGAATTTTAGTAAAAATATTCTTGTGCAAAGAAGAAATTAGAACACAATTTGTTCCAACTCTTTGGTAATATTTTCCGTAGCAATTTGTCTGTAAGCGATACTTCCTATGATGTATTGTACTAAACCAGTACGATGATAGCAATAATATCAGTAACCTAGATACGCACAAATGTTGCGATCATAAATCGCTTACTTAACTTATGCCCGGTTTCTAAACCCTGGTTACTGTGACTAACATAATAATATATAAGTTATATCGTTGTCTCGTTCTGACACTAAACAAATGACTAAGACGGCAATACACTTATCGGTCGGTAAAATTTAACTTGAGGTTCAAAAACCGGATAGTCATCCCCCAGTAAACGCCACTGTCGCTCATCCAGATCTCTGTCGGCTATTTTGTTCAAGTTTTTAGTCTACCTTTTCAGCGGATTCCTACACAACGTTTATCTAAAAAAAATACTATCATTATTTAACGTCAGATTAGTTACTTATTCGGCACTACTAATTTATAGCTTTAACTAAATTCTAAACCCCTTCCCATGTTTGCTACTTAACTTAAGCATTTTCACTTGATCTTTCTGTAAACGAATTTAATTATTCGGGTTTGAAAAGTTTCACGCGCGTTTTGTGTTTATTTTTTGGTTGTAATTGAGTTACTGCTTTTAGTATATTGACCGATATTGTGTAAGTCAATATGCCAAAGATAATTTGTTTTGCTCCCGAATTTCTGTTCTTCTAACATCCTGATGATTGAAAAGTAACACAATACGATACGTGGACCATTAGTAATGTGATATTCTGGTGGTATCGTCTTGTGCGAGGTCTTGGAGGTCAGAATAAGTATTGCAATGTGTTATGATTCTGATTATCATTGTTTTGTGTTTGTAGTTTTAGTTATTTTAGTCTGGGGTTTGTTGTTGCAGCCAAAATCAAATTTACGGGTGTCGATAGAATCACTAAAAGACAAGTTTGTTATTGAAGGTCAAGTCTTACGACAATGTATGTAATTTGCACTAATTCCTTTTTTTCGACGGTCAATTTTATAGAGGCAAATTGTTTGCCTGGATACGAACAGAGTTACACATTATACAAATAGATAATATTATGTACCGTAATCTCTTGCATCAACTAATGATACGTATGTAAATAAAACTGGCAATCGTTATTTTTATCATTAAGTGCCTACCTCTTGAACGTTGGTTACATTTAACTATGGATCAAATAACAGACCCTAGTTAAATCTTCTCCTACGACCAAATAAAGCAAAGTTTCTAATAAAGACATTAACACAGAGTCGTAAACTCGCTCGTAAAAACAGCGAAAAACAATTTTCATAAAGATGACATATAAATCAAGTCAACTAAATGTCCTAAGCAATATTTCGTTGGCCTAAGAAGTACATTGTTAAATTTAATACCGCAATGAATTTAACGACATTGCCCAACCTCTCAAGGCGGTAGAGCATTTACTAAAAACAAATGCTCTCCCTGTCTCTCAATTTGAACGAATCGCTTAGCGAAAACATTAGCTTCGGCTCAAAGGCTTTTAGGCGTAAATTGTACGTGAAATTCGACAGCCAACGGCATTGGTTCCGCACGCTTAGGTATATATAGACATTTACTAAATAGGGGCTCGGGGTATGTATAATATATCAAAGAAAAAAGAATCACCAATATAATTTCTAACAGATCCATCAAAAGTATGTTACGAGTTATACAACAATATGAACTACGTTAATTATAACTAACGTAGTTCATATTGTTGTATAACTAAAATATTCTTCAAACCACTACAAAACAAAATATACATTTTTATTCAATTTAATTTCAACGATAACCATTTACTGCTTAGCTATGCAAATAATTGTTTAAAATTTAAACCATAGCTACCAAGCTATTTTCATTCCGTAAAAATCCTGAATGTTCAAGTTGTTAGTTAAAAAAGACACAGTTGTAAAACCCATTTTTTGAATTCAGTGGCCGTTCAATTGGTATGGTTAATTTTTTAAAATATTGTGTTATACCTTTTCAGGTACAGTTTAATAAAGACAGCAGTAAACGTAGATAAATATACTTGGGTAGATGAAATGAAGGATACTAAGAAAATAGACAACGATTGTCTACTGTACAGTAGGTCTCTAACCGTCGATGGCTAGGTACCGATTATGCAAACTATGTTTTTTGTTAATGTGTTTTATTATATTCATATAATATTTCATTTAATTTATTTAATTATGTGTTAGTTTTATCACAAAAAAACACTTAACTTTTTAATTTAACTTTTGTCACTAAATGTGTTAGTTTTATAAATATGTAATATAATAAAACTAACACATTGTATGAGTGTTTTTTGGCACTCAACTCTGCACCGTCTGAAAGGATTTTGGTGGCATTTCAAAATATAGATAATATAGGTCCTGAATTAACTAAGGATACTTTCATCTGCACGTGAAGCGGCAAAGAAAAAGTTGTAAACCAGTTTACCTACCACAAAACTGGTTCACAGGAACTTCAGCTAGACAAGTATAAAATTTAAAATCACTTTCCGAATGAAAGACAATTTATTCTAGTCTCAAGAGTCACAAAAAAACTAGTTATTGGCGTATCAACTCAAGCCAGCCTCAGTAGGCGTACTCAAGTGTTTACTCTGATCTTTGTAGTCTCGGCAAAGCAAATACTTTTATCATTGTTGACACAGTGTCGAGTTGCGTCTACTGAATGTATATTGAGTATTTTTTTAATATCTCAGAGTCTTAGCAAACAAGAAAATAATTTTTATTGTTTTAGGTTCGAAATCTTGGGATGATTCTTGACAATATTTTAGTAGAGGGCAGACTGTAATGCCGTTTTGATAGATATAAGAATGTTTGATTTCGTAAAAGATAATATAATAGCAAACTTATTTGTGGAGAATACAAATATAAGAGAAACTTTTTTTTTGTGAAAGTATATTATATAATGTTTCATGATATTTTGTGCCCTGAAATTTAATGGTCTATGAGTATTATTGTCGAAATATCATCGTAACTGTGGTAGGTATTATCTAAATAAACTGAGTGACACGCCAGACGTTTTAGGAATAACCATTACTATTAATTATATTATTGGTCCTTAAAGCCAAATGTAAAATCATCCTGCTATACAAATTCATGGGAGTCATAAAACCGTTCCCAGATCATTTAATCGTCAAAGTATGACTTGACAATGTTAAGAATATGTTAGAAATTTAAAATTAATTTAATCTGGAATCGTACACGCGTCATTTGAACATAATACCATTAAGTTTGCTGAATTTAAAATGAAGAATTACTCTAAGAAAGACTCCTATTGTCCGTAACAGAGAACAAATTGAGACAACTTTGGCATTCACACAGCGGAAGCGAATTTAATTTATCGACATCTCATTCAGACTGAAACCGTCTCCGTTGCGTCGAACAACAATTACAATCCTGCCAAACTCCCCGAGCCGTACTGAAACACTTAAGCACCTTATAAATAAGGTTGGAAATTACTTGAGCTGCAACGCAAAGGTAACTTTGCAAAGGTAGCACCGAAGTGACAGAACTTAATAGGACTTTAACAAATAGCTAAACATTTTGTAATTCGGGGAACATCTTGAATGCTTAGTTTACTTAACAATAAATGGGCAGGCGATCTTTTTGTCAGAACTCTAGTGCTGGTGACAACATCTGCCCTTTTTTTGCTTAGACAATACCTGACCATCTTGACATAGATGTTTGTTCAACTAGCCAGAAAATCAGTAGCTATTGTGTGTGAACAAAGACGGTGCCAATAAGTTTGTTTGAATTGCGGAATTTGGTACGGATCGCTGGTGCAAATTGCACTGTTGATGCAATGTTTACGGGAGCTCCAAAATACTTTTACAAATAATTTCCGAATAAATATAATTATCTGTATTTTTTCAGGAAAAACTAAGTTAAACACGAATATTATAAAAAAATCGGTGTACAATATAACATTAATTAAATACGGTGTCTAATATGCTATTGTCATAAATTTTCAGATCAATCTCAAGAAATAAAGTACATAATATTGTCAAAAATTACCATGTAATCTCACAAATTACCATTTTATACACTTATAGTGAAGTTCATTTTTGTTGCGTTTAAATGAAGTTATATTAGTTTGGGCATATTCCAAGTTCTTGGCCATAAGATGACCTATCAAAGGACATAGGACGTTTGTTTGCGGCCAAGATGTAGCAATATTCCCGCGGTAACTAGACAAGTGGTCGACTCTCGAATACAGAATAGATCTATGAGATAGAGGTCTACTGAACTATTACGTGTAATAATTTATTTATATTGCTATCAAACAACCCGTTCAAAAACTTATTGTATTTTTCTGTGTGAATAACAGTTTAGTGTGCTTGGGCTCGTCGATTCATAATAATTTATGTTTTCATAATACCTATTTGTTAAAAAAGCGGTATACTTTCGGAGACTTGGTTGTACCGCTTCTTGCAGAAAAGTGCTACTTCAATATAAATTCACGCATGTTATGTTCAAACAAACAAATAAAATTAATATCCTTTATTTGAAACCATTTTTTATTAAACCAAATTGAAAGTTATTATTGTCTGACATTATCATTATATTTATCATCGAACGTTATTACTATTTTTTACATAACTATTTGTGGTGAGAAACAATTTCTATTACAACACGTAATACCTCAAATATTCCATGTTATTTATGTTGTCTGAGGCGGCTTATGAATGCTAATTTTCAGTGAAGGATATAATATCTCATTTGGCCACTTCAGTCAGCATCTGTCCACAGCTAATATTCGTATGCAAATAAGAAAGGGTTATTTATTATGGTTGTTTGTTAAATAAAATATGAATTATTAACAAATTGGGAACTAATGATAGAAATAATGGTAGATGTAAAAGTTTCTGCTAATATTTAATACAAATACAAGAAGTGATTGTGAAGTGGAGGCGGTACCAGAGTTTTGGTCGAAACAGGGGAAGCAAAATACCGTTCATCCCGCACAAACCAGATCCAATTGGCATAAGATAGAAACAAATTTTAATGAAATAGTAAAAGCGAGGCCCAGCAGTCAGACTAAAGATGCTATGGACGATGATAAATGAGCCATAGGGAATCATGTAATTGTAAAAATAGGTCTCAAAACAATAGTTTTGTCAGTTTCCACATGAGACAGCATACAAAATTTATGTAGTGTGTGTGTCTGTTTGTTTAATATTTCTTCCCTGAACCTTTCGCTGTATATTATATATCCCCTATACTTCCTTTTCTATATGTAGGTAAGTATAAGAAACATTATCTAAGTCACCAACCCATCCTACAGCCGGTTAAAACCTCCGGCTTTTTAGCCCTAATTCCAACATAATAAAGAATAATTTTCTACCCCCTTATCTAACTGTAACCCCCTCTAACGCATTCAAGATTTGCAAGACAATAAGCTCGGCTGTATTTTAAAGAAACACTAAGCTGGTCTGAGAGATATTTTTATTAAATTCCTTCGAAGGCAGTTTCGTCGTATTCACTGCCGATGCAAATGGTCTGCAGTCTCTATGCCCCAGACAGATATTGCAGTCCTTATTTATTATTAGAGCGGCTCTGGCGTTATTAGACGGTTAAACAGCAATTCTACGATGTGGTTAGGGGTTTATAGAGTTAAAGGCTTAGGTTGTCTTACTTTCTACCACTTCTGGTTTGTTAGTTTATCTGTGGGGTGAAAATGTTGTTTTTTCCCCCCTTGTTTCGGTAATCAAGAAGGTAACTAGCATTAATTTTACGTTTATCAAATTCATTTCAAGTTTACTTACGAAAACGCCAAGGTTAAAAGAAAACGAAAGTATTTCAAGTAAAGATTATGATTTGAATGGCCTTGTGAAGAAAACAATTTTCCTAGAAAGGCGTCTTTGCTTAGTCAGGCAAGAGCTTATATGTATAAAACGTGGCGCTATCAAAACCCAGTTTCGTGGAAAGTCGATCGATTTTACTTGGACTTATCGCCCGTGGTGCCTCCGTAATATTATTCCATCATCCTCAAACGCTTGCCTATTTTAGCAGTAAGTAGGTAAAAACAATTGAAATTAACGTCACCAGGTACGTAAAACCGACCTCATTTTTAAAAGCAGGAATTTTTTAGGAAAAGAAAAGGAAAGAAATTTGCAATTAAATTTCGCGATAATGCTGTGTTTGTTTTTGAAATTGTTTTAGCATAAGCTTATAGAGAAAAATATACCTAACTATAATACTATACTAAGAAGAATAAGGCACAGAAACCGAATACTCGCCAGCACCGTGTAACCGATATTACTGAGACTTTTTGGGCCTAGTTGGACCTTTCGACTCGTGCGTTATATTTTTCTAAGATGCCATAATATTATGAGAGTTCAGCAGCAGGCTAAATGTAGAATATTATATAGTACTACGCGGTATATCTATATTATCTATATCTATAGGAGGTATTTATATAGTACTACGGAGTATGGTACATAACCCAAATGCAAAAATAAAAAAATACCCATACCATAATAATACCTAGGTAATATTACCAAAATATACCGGTTAGTAATATTACTGGATTTTACAAGTGACTGAACCGATATTATAATCGAATCACGGTGAATAATAGTTCCATAGTCAGCATTCCGCTAAAAATCAAACGGTGCGCTTATCCGAGACTCGGATAAGCGCACCGTTTTCAGGGCTTGAAAACCGGGTTAATTTTCGAACCGGTTTCGGCCTAAGTACATAGGGAGTTTTAGATGCGGTTTCGTTCTACCTTTAACCTTCATTAACCGGTTATAGGTTAATAAAGTTCGCATTATAGGTTAATGTTCAATAAACCAATATTTACCGGTTTTTGCCTTAATTTGCCATTCTGTTGCAACAACGAATAACTATCCATTCGTAAACTTACATCTATCGGGATCACCGTGTTAAGTGGAAGGCTCGCGCCTTGTGTAATGATGGCCGATGGATAAGTAATTTTATCATTGTAATTATGTAAGTAGGTACTTAACTACCTGCCTTTATCTATTTTTCATGAATGAGAGGTGTTTTAATGTTTTAAATTAAAAATAACCGTATTCACCTTGTCATTATGGTAAAATATTATGATGCTAAAAACTAGGTCTAGGTAGGGACCAACATATCGGCAAAATATATAGATAAGTAAATTATGCAAGCTTAAAGTACCTATCTTCAGGCTCGACAGTAGCTTTTATGAAGCACGTACCTAATTAATATTTATTTAGCGTTAAAAATTTTACTGTGATTTATTTAGCGGATACTATAACTTCGTTCGCAGTTTCAACTAGCTACCTATATTAAATATCATACCTAATGTCAACTGTTAAGAAAATCGATTGATTTCACGGGTAACAGATAGGTAAGTATATCTCTCTATCTCTATCCTTTTCCCTCTATCTATCTCCCTCTCTAGCTCTCTTTCTATCTCTCTCCCTATTCCTCCATTTTTTCCCTCTCTCGCTCGAAAGACAGAGGAAGCTCTATCTTTCTCCCTTTACCTCTATCTCTTTCCCTCTTATTTTATCTTTATATCTTTCCCCCTCCCTCTATCTCTATATATTTACCTCTCCACTCTCAACCTCTCTCTATATCTCTCCCTCTATTTCTTTATATTTTCCTCTCAATTTATCACTTTCTTCCTCACTCTCGCTCTCTTTATCTCTCTCTTCCTTTATTTATATATATTTTCCACTCACTCTATGTCTCTCTCACTTTCTCTTTATCCATTTATCTCCTTCTTTCTTCCTTTTTTCTCTCCCTCCTTCTTTCGATCTCTCCCTCTATTTCTATATATTTCCCTCTCAATCTCTCTCCCTCTCTCGCTCTCTTTTTATCCTTCTCTTCCTCGCTCTCTCTCTCTCTCTCTCTCTCTACCTCGATCTCTCATCATCATCATCATCAGCCTGAAGACGTCAACTGCTGAACATAGGCTTCCCTCTTAGAGTGCCACACCGAACGACTATTTGCCACTTGCATCCACCGATTGCTTGCGACTCTTTTCATGTCGTCGGCCCATCTAGTAGGCCTACCTACGCTGCGTCTTCCAGTCCGTGGTCGCCACTCTAGAAACTCTTCCCCATCAGTTGTCAGTTCTACTAGTGATGCGGACTGCCGATTGCCACTTCAGCTTGCAAACCCTGAGGAGCTATGTCGTCAACTTTAGTTCTTTGGCAAATATCCTCGGTCCGGATTTTATTGCGCAAAGAAACTCCAAGCATAGCTCTCCGTTGCTCGCTGTGTCACTCTGAGCTTTTCCAAAAGGCCAGCAGTTAATAAGGACCACAACTCAGTCAGTACCATAATTATGTCATCATTGGTAACATGGTTGAAGACCCTTGTCTTCAGGCACTGTGGAATTTTGGACGAGAAAATGTCACGTAACTTTCCGAACACTGCCCATCCGAGTTGGATTCTTCGGGCGACCTCTTTGTCGAAGTTGGAACTGCCTACCTGGACGATCTGGCCAAGGTAGGTGTACTGGTCAACAACTTTGAGAGTACCATTCTCAACGATTACTGGCACATACAACATGGCCATTGGACATGACTTTCGTCTTGTCCGTGTTCATTTTCAGACCCACCAGTTGGGAAACGCTATTGAGTTCGCTGAGCATAGTATTGAGATCCTCCAGGGACTCTGCCATGATGACTACATCATCGGAAAAACGAAGGTAAGTGATGTATTCACCATTGATGTTGATGCCGAATCCGTTTGAGTCCAAGAGCTTGAAAACGTCCTTCAATGCGTTTACGAACAGTTTCGGAGAAATAATATCTCTTTGTCTCACGCCTCTCTGCAATGGGGTATGTTTTGTGCTCTCGCCCTGTAGTCGGATTGACATGGTGGAGTTAATATACAAGCACTTCAGCACTTTGATATACCCTATACTTGATATGGCATTGCTGAAAGGACTGAAATACTGCCCAGGTCTCGATTGAATCGAAGGCTTTTTCATAGTCCACAAACGCCAAACATAACGACTGATTATACTCCTCAGTCTTCTGTATAATCTGGCGGAGCGTGTGTATGTGGTCTATGGTGCCAAAGCCTTTCCGGAAACCGGCTTGTTCGGGAGGCTGGAAGTCATCAAACCTGCGTTCGAGATGGTTCGTAAGGACTCTTGAGAACAGCTTACACACATGGCTCTTATTTCTTTATTTCTTACCAAAAGCCAAAATATACATGTTCAGATTACTAACTCAAATAATTATTAATTACCCAATAGAAACTTTCAACCCCTATTTCATCCCCTTCTAAGATTATATTTAAGACAATAGATAGCTTATGTCCGCCTCATATATCCAATCTATTCCTATATCAAATTTCATTGAAATCGATCCAGCCGTTTGAGCGTGAATGACCAACAAATACACACACACACCCTCACACATGCACATTCACAAACTTTCGGCTTATTAATATTAGTAAGATAAGGCAACTCTTTATTTTGGATGACGAGGACGTGATCAATTATATCGTCTTTGAGATACCTAATCGCTCGTTGTGTTATAAAGAAGCGTTCGTCAGGTCAGATAGTTAACAAGTTAGTGCGCGTTCGAGCCACGTGGCGCGGAGCGTACCGACCGTTCCGTACTTCACCAACGCCGCGCCGTCCGAAGCCACGAGACGCGAGAGCGAGTTGGTGCCTGTCTGTTTACCCACCCGCCCTAACCTCTCCCGCACCCCGCATACACGGCTGATCTTGAACCACTGGCATCGCGGATTTTACCGGTTAATTATGGTTTCATTAACGCTCTTTTTAACGTTTTCACTCGGAACGAAATAGTCCAAGAAACCGTTATTTTAACGTTTATAACCGGTATATTTCAAACCGGTTCGAGGCCCTGTATCCGAGCTTACTCAGGCAAGCACTTGGCTATAGTAATAAAGTGAGGCTTCGAAGCTACAGGAGCTAGGTAATTCTGCGGAAATTCTATAAAGTTTCAATAAAACTATTTTTAGAAAAATCGTAGAATTTAATGTTCTAACACTTCGGAGTCATGAATTTTATTGGACGTTTTAATATAAAAACAATCCCCCCATTTACGGGGAACGTTTTGTACATTCACTTTAAGTGGTTGTACGTTGAATGAGATAGCGATGGTTTCTGGTGTCAGAGCTTGTCAGACCCACACGGATGGTTGGTGGGCTGGCCATGGGTACGAGTAGGTATGTTTTAGGTAAAATTTTGCAAATTTTGTTGACCTCTTGTGACTCCACTATTTGCCCGATTGGGTTGAAATTTGTCACAACCGTGTTTGTTTTATTTCAGAAAGTATACTTATTATCGCGACAATAAGCTCATCTGATTATAGAAACGGAAGTTAATGTTCAGTAAGTAACTAACAGTAGTTAGATAGTATTTTGCTTTATTTTGTTTAGCTTGCGGGCTGAATACACATTGTATACAAGATTTGCTTGAAAATAGTATATTTTCGGATCGCCTACACTTATTTCAAATAGGCTTTCACACAAGAGGCTCTCTGCATACGAGTATATGATTAAATCCTTTGGTCGGCATCGATAGGCACACTATATATAGAAACCTTTTCATTACCAATATAGTTACCTGATACCTACGCCATATTGGCTCAACAACTAACACTAGAAATCATGAAGACCTATTCAGAAGAAACTTTGAAGGCCTGCTTTTGTAAGCGTCCTTCAAATAGTATTGTAGCGTTTAGTGTTTCATAACATATATTTTTTTATATTAATTTGTACTGATTGGTATAAATCAGCCTATTTCAAAATATAATATTTAGATAATACACTATTGTAAGTTATATTGAAATATTTAGATATAAATCTTTTCCACGGGTGTACATACATTGATCTCAGTCAAAGATTACTAATTTCTACTCATGATGAGGAAAAAAACAATGGAAATAAAAAATAATATAATATATATATGAGAAAAAACTAAGCGTCGGTGTTCAAGATTCCCTCTATTCAGGATTACATACAGAAAAAGCTCAGGGTAGTACTCCAAAATATAATTTGCAATAAAGCCGGCACATGATTTCTCACAGAGCCTCACCCTTGACTACTTTATTACTTTTCCGTGAAGCACAGTCCTTTATAACTTTAATATTTCATTCGTAACATACTCCTTGTACGCGGAGGCGATTGCGATTTTTACTGCTTTTACCGCTTTTTTCGCTTTTGTACTGAATTCACCAATGACCGTATTACAATACTTTATTGCCTCCCATTTGGTGAGTTCAACTTGTACGAAAGCGTTTCCGCGGAAAAATCGTAACGCAAACGATTATTTATGAATAAAAAGTGCTTTTCAATTAAAAGTTTCATACGGATACGGGACTTTTCTAGTCAATATGGAACTCTCAATTTGCACGGTAGAGTTTATTTTTTAAAGCATTTCCGATTTCGCTCGCTTTTAAACTAACAAAGGTATTGTGTTCGAGGCGCATTTAAAAGTTGCTAAGCGAAATGCTGCGTTCGTATTTATTTTCATGCAATTTCCGTCTCAAGTTTCATTAGAAAAGTGAAAGTTTGATAGAGTTTCGAGCACTGTGTTGTGTTCCGCCTCGATCATCTCGCTTCACTTCAATGGGTAATTCATGTTTGTTGAAGGAAACTGGTTCCTCGATATAGAATATATGAAAGGGCTTGTAGCGAAATACCTACGCAAAGTTGATCAATCATAATATTTGGCGATTTGAGGAATAACCAAGGCTAAAAAAAGGGCTTTGCCGCAGATGTAAAAATTACTAGCAAAAGCTATTTCTAGCCTGGTTACATTGAGTAAGTAATAGAACTATTCAAACTCTACTGTAGTGAGTAGTGTAGAGTACTTATAGCATTATTAAACAAGGATATTTGTTAGAATTCATGGGGTTCCTTATAGTTTCTCCATGTCATATTATATATATATTATTATATATTATATATATACATATTATTCAGATACAATGGCACATGTATCTGAATAGTTCTTGATAAAATAATCATAACGTTTTTGCTTGTTATGTTTTATTGTAATATACGTAACGTTTTTTTGTTTACGTCAAGTCTGTGTTATTGGTTACGGAACCCTAGTCTATGCATGACTGACACGCACTTAGCCGGTTTTTTATTTTTATCACTAGCTATTCTATAGTGCCTGTATTATAAACATAGGACGTAATTTGTACTCGTTAACAATTCTTGGTATACGTTCCGGTTTTATTTTCCTGCTATCGAACCGTTACTGTATCGTTATGAAATTCTATATTTTAATGTCAATCTTGGCAAGGGCTTCCCTAAGCTAATTTTAGGAAGCTTCAATTGAATTGAACCTCAAACGTGGGAAACATTGACAGCAAACAACACACAACTCCTCATGACCTATAGGCAGAATCACGACTACAACGTGTTATCCACTCATGTTACCTTATGACGAATCTATCTTATGAACTTTACTAACATGCTAATGCTAGGTAAATGTGAGCTTTATGCCTTTAAGATAAGAGCATTGCAAAACATTTGCTTGCCACAGTATAAAAACAGCCAGTAGAATAAGAAACCTATGCTCAATGTGAGATTAAAAATGGCACGTTAAATAAACAGGCTGGCTTAATAACTGGCAGTGATTCAACATCAATACTTACATCATCAATACAACATAAATAATTACTATACCTGAAAAATAACGGCCGTAGAAATACGACACTGAACCCAATTGAATGCCCAAACGAACTTGACGTGACCTAATGGACTTTCGCACTAACACAGCTTAGCATTTTCCTTAGCTCTATCCTTATCTGTCACCTAGAGAAATCGGAGACTAGAGCAAGACGCAATGAACATATCCGTTCCATCCATCCATACTAACACAGTGGATGAATAAGGAGCTTGCTCAATAATCCTTACTGTTATACCTGGCTCGTTTCCCGCTGGGAACAATGCTGGCGGTTATCTCGGAATCAGATTGAGATCGCACGAAGGTCAAGTTCGGCACGCGAGCAATACAGGCGGGGACCCCGTGACGAATATGGTATGGGCTCTTATTATGGACAGTTTTTGAAGCACAGGGAAAGCTGAGGCAACATTTTGTAATAGAAATACTTACTATGCTCCAAATGCTTTCTTGGCTGGGTGTTTTTATTTTTTAAGTACCTACCTCCAGATGAAAAACTCATGAAATATGTTTCGTTAGATCTATTGGGGACTGTGGCTTAAGCTTTTTTTTCAGTAGGTAGTTCTTCGTAGTAAGGGTATATGAAATTGGAAATTTAAGTGAGAATTTAGGGATCCGGACTGTTAGCATAGTCATGATGCCTTAATTTACACATAACAGTTTTACTATCTTGGTTTCTAGATATGTGTGTTTTCTAAATAAAGCACCCATCACAAATATTGCGGATGAAATTGATATTAAAATATCAAAATATCGAAAAATTATACATTTTGTTATTAGTTTATGCGCGAATTAGACCCGTTTAAATACTAATTAACATGGAATAGGTACAGTGATCACAACGACCACTATCAATATCAAAAATTGAAAAGTATTAATAAATAATATTTACGAGTATAATGGTCTTAATTGCTTCAAAAGGCAAAGTAAAACATTTCCGTTGCTTTAAATTTACAAAGCACCATGTATTTTCATATTTCGCTACCTTCGTGAATTCTCAGACAAAGTTATATTCATCTGAACAGACATCAAAATATTCATAAAAGTTCAAAAGCAATTGTGCTCTTTGATCCCCAAAGAGTTGCTGGCTACAATATGCCGTTACCAGAAATATACGACTTTTAACTGATGCGAATACACAATTTCGAGCCTCCATTGTACCGTATCCTTGCAAATGTTGCGGACAGTGATGGGAGAGAGACCGGCAACTATTCGGATACTATTGCATTTTGATAGCTTAGCTCGAGACGATGTAGCCGCAGATGGTAAGCTTAATTGCTCTTCCTAGAATGAGACTGCCTTTCAATGACAGCTGCTTTAAGGGCGTAAGTTCGAAGCAGCAAAGTCCTAGTCTAGTATCAATAAATCTGACTACGCGGCAAAATGTCCTAAGAAATTAAAACAAGAAACAGAAACAGGTCGGAGGTTCCAATCTTTTTTCCGAGTAGTTTTTTGTTTTTGTAAACTTCATTTTATCTTTTATATTTTCTAGGTAACTGAAGTTAAACAACGTTGAGTACAACAACACCGAATGACGAACATAACTTTGAAATCGGAATCAATAATTGTACTCTTCCACAAAATGTCATAATATTTTTTCCATGTTAAGTTATCCGGCCATTTTAGTATTCCGGCGAAAACCCAAACGATGTCATGTCTAGTTACGAGGGCAATTCCGTTCCAATATTCCTCAAATACAGTAAGAAATACGCTGTGGCGTTGCAAAACCGCATCCATTGCACTTTCTTCTTGAATTTTATATTGAAACGTACGGAAGTCTTCCGGCATGTATGGCTCATTTCAACGGTCCCTATCATTGGAAATATTCGTTTTCACCATTTATATTATTATATTATTTTTTTTGATATTATTTAATTTACCATCACATTGTAGAATATGCTACACATAGAAGAATGCTACGACTTATTTTGAATCGATTGTCCCAACACTTCGCATATAAATTCATCCTCTCTCAATGACAATTCAAAATTATGATAATTTCAACCTTCGATCTTCAAATCCTAATCATGCAGGGAATTCTGATTAGATAGGGGACAAAATATTAAGGCTTATTGGCTAAATAAGTCTTGATATTTTGTGAATCTATTGATACCTGATTAATTTTATCGATAAAAAAAAATAACTTTGTTATGTAGCTTCGAGTTCCAGGCTCCACAACTCTGATGGCAGGGTTACCACCAACGATACGTCAAATATAAACGTTTTTAATATAATATCAAACATACTTACTCGTAACAATTATTGTTTTTATGCTCGGTCTATCTTCACTGTGTTAGAGTTTTTTTTTCTCTCATTCCTCAACAATCAATTATTGGAATCGTTATTAAAAAATCTATAGTTTTCATTTCCTTAGAACGCAGTTATAAACACCAAGATAAACGAAGGCAAAACAAGAGAGAAGAGACTCACGAAATAGAGTTGTTCGACTACCCGAGGTAGCGGACAGAAACAGCCGATGCATCCTTATTCAGTTAGACAGTACACGGCATTCGTGACTTACATTCTGTATAAAACAATTCTCGGACAAAGGTGGTCAGAACAAAGGGACAATACCGTGGAGAAATTCCTTTGCTTCATTTCAATTGTCGACAGCTCTGACTGGAGTTGCAGAAAGAACACCTATACCTGAAGTAATATTGGAATTTGATATTAGTTTTGGACCTAAGTCAGAATGCGGTCTTTTTGAGGTGGAGATGGTTGCACATTGAACGACAGACCGTGTGGAAGATCTTTATGCTACCAACCAGAACAAATCAGCTTTTCTTTTTTATTTGAGGAAACGGTCTGCGCATTCCCTAATCAAGAATTATTATGAAGCCATTAAAGTGTCACTCTTTGTGAGCTTCATCAAGATTGAGTATTATAAAAATTATTTACCTTTTCTAAAAAAGTTTCAATGGATTTGTGCTATAAATTATTGTGCAAAATAACGAGAGAGGTAATACATGCCAATATCGATGACATAATTGATTTTGCACCTCACTTTCATTACATTGCAGGGACCCCGTAGCGTTTTACAGAACTGACGAATACATTTGCCAAGTACAAAGACCTCAGACGACTTGTTCGGGCCACCCATGAATAATAGGAGCCCATTGTGGACCCTCATTGTCTGACCACGACTGTTCAACGGACATATTGACTCTGAGGTCTTGATTCTACAGTTCCGCCATTCACGATTTTGGGTTCAATGAAAATGTAGCAATATCAACAAACGGCGGGGATCACAGTAAATAATTGACATGGGTGCGAAACCACAAAGAAACGGGAGGTCATTTGGTAGATTTATTAAAGCAATAACTATAGCTAAGAAAAGAGCAGTTGCAGTTATTATATTTCACAACAAAATTATATTGAAGAAATTATCAATTTGTTGAAATATTACAATACCTCCCTACCTTATTCAAATATAAAATGAAATAAAGAAATATAAAAACCTCAAACTTTCCTAAAAAACGCAATTAGTACAAACTAACGTATACTGGCTATGACGCATTCGAACAACGCATATATACGTTTTGAAGATGAGACAAACAACGAACACTGACTGTGACTCTGATGGCCATTGCAATGCAAATTTGGACACCGCTCCGCCATCACAATGGACCAGTTACCTGTCTAGGAAGTTTTTGCCTAGTTTGAGGCCGGATTTGGAATACGACCCACTTTGGTCGGTGGTCGGTCGGTGGCGTGACATCAAGTCGTAAATTGGTGCCCGAATTTTAACTAGGACCGGACTATTTTGGTAATAGACTCTGTGGCTATAAATTTTATTTGATTCCGATAGTAAATCACGATAGAGTAAGCCACCAACATACTCAGCTAATGAACTTTATCTTCGACTAGCTGCTATACCGCGACATCCTTTACACGGGGCTTAAGTTTGTTTTTTATAAAACAGTTGGTGGTCTACTTATTTTTACATGGCTCAATTCCAACTCGTCGATTTATCAAACAGATGCACACCCCAAACACACCTCAAACTTATATATAACACCTCTCGTTTTTCGCCGTGGGTTAAAAATAAGGCATTTCGAGAACGAGTCTTTTAATGAATAAGTCTTTGCCCGAATAAGTCGTTAGTAGAATAGGCTGTTTACCAAATTAGGCCGTTTCAAAAATACAAAAATAAATTGCGAATAGGTCTAAAAATGCATGGGAGTCATTTTGCGAATAGGTAATTTATCAACGAATGCGTCGCATTGTTTAAATCAGATTCTATTGCATTGTTGTAATTCCAGCCTTCATGCTCAAATAAACTTTAATCATCAACTTGTTAGCTAAAATCATGTTAAACAGTATAACAATGCTCATAATCAAATTACTACCAGCACTCCATTCGCATCTGAAATTAACCTGCTACCACAAAATTCGTTTTGACTAATACTGCTATTAGTCTCGAGGCGTGCGTTCATAACGCCTGTATATTATTCCACGAGCAACTAATATTTCTCCCAGAGCTTAGGTAGTATCTTAACTGCGCAACTGTTACATTGGAGGTATTTTCGTACTGTAGGAGAAAACAATAAAGTTGATGAAGAATAATCGCTTTTATTGTTAAATATAAATTATTGGGCATGATAACAGATAATTTTGAAAATAATGTCAAATGTTATCTTTTTGCATATCAATATAATACCTAGGTATTATATTTAATGTATATAAAAATATAACTCATATTATTTTTAGAAGGTATAATAATATGACTATTATCTGAGTCAATGGTTATGAAGTGTCGATATTCGATATTTTCTTCTATAACTAACGGATTTACAGTAAATTTAAATCTCTTTGTTAAATTATTAACTCACGTGTTGGATAAATTGGTCGTTACACAATATTTTGTAGCTCAGTGTAAATTTATTATTAAGTTCTCAAAACTAATGCTCCACTTAACTGAGTTTGCAAATAACATTTTGAATTTTCCGAGAGTAAAATATGTAATTTGGGCAGAGAAAAACTTGGAATATTGATATAGAAAGGCTTTTTGCTAATAGTTATATCAGGAAAGCTTAAGATGGTGGTAACTGGTAAGTAATATCGCGAGAATAAAATTCAAATTAACAGCTTGTTAACAAAATGATGCTAATTTAACATTAGTCATGCTCTAAACACATTCTTTCAAGTATGCCCTCATATAACACAATAGGTACCTACCTACATAGAGATGGCAAATAAAACAATATTAATTAGCATTTTACCTTTTAAAATTAGCAGTTATCCAAAACCACTTTCCAAATTGGTATGAAATTTAACAGTCCATTAACTAAAAGACTGCACATAAAAACGAACAGTGATTGATACGAATAAAGAGCATTTCCGGTGATCAATTATGTTAGTTTTTATTTGATTCTTTCCGCATGAAACATTTTCATCATTGCCATCATGATCATCATCATCACAACTTGCACCCGCCCACTGCTGAGCACGGTGCCCCCTCACTTCCAGCAGTGTTAGACCATAACCACCACCACCACC
This sequence comes from Hylaea fasciaria, assembly GCA_905147375.1. Taxonomy (NCBI): domain Eukaryota; kingdom Metazoa; phylum Arthropoda; class Insecta; order Lepidoptera; family Geometridae; genus Hylaea; species Hylaea fasciaria. Next base: position 7,540,650 of record LR990202.1, on the reverse strand, counting down.
ACCACCAGAACCAGAACCAGATTGGTGATTATACTTACCTCGGATATAATTAATGTTATTATTTTTAGTACATTATACGTGAACCTTATATCGAATACATGAAGTTAATACCCATGGAGTAATACAACATACAGTAAAGACATTTTTTTCACACTTAATATTAATTATTTGGATTACGTAGTAGTCGTTTGAGATTTATTTACAGTGTGGATCTTTAAGGAAATATTAAATAACTGCGAAACTAAAATACATAACAACACTATATTTTACGCCCTCGTAAAAACTCATGATATTGCTTAAAAGTCTCATTTTAGTCGTCCATCAAATTAAAAGCCTTTTAGAGCGTAAACAGAGCAAAATAAACGAAATGTCCTGATTAATCGATGGTTGAGAGCGACACGAAAAATATTTTTGTGCATCATTAGTTTGATGATACAAGCTCTATGTCCACGTATCTCAACTAAGTATAGTCAGTTTAGTACTTTGTCTTTTTAAAAATTCCAATGAGAATAATTCACATTTACAAACCACTTTTGAAATTTTCTATTCGATATGGTACTTAGTTGTCGCGTTTGGAGTTAACCATGTTTTAAAAGCTATGATCGTAATATAATATAGGGCACGTGGTTCACTATCGTTCTTACAAATTGAGTCATTTATTAAAATACTGAGTCACGGGAGTAAAGCACTAGACACGCCGCGAGTGAAGCTAACTTAGCTCGCGCTACTGTGACATCTTTTCGCACCTTGGTTCACTTCACTTGGCTAACACAGAACCAAAAGCTACATAAATTCTGCCGCCATTGTATCCTCCTTTACCTCCGGGTATATCAAGCTAACAATATAACACAATGTACCACAGGTACTTATATAGCACAAAGACAAAAGAAAGAAGTAAATACTGCAATTAATGATCTAAAAATGACATGAAATACTATACCTAATATTCGTTCCTAAAATTCATTGATACTTTTACAGCTTCGTTTATTGGCAGCGCGCCACTATCCATCTTGAGTTTTTGCTCTGAACTCCAATAGTTCGCACAAATTAGCTCGCATAGTATGTTGCATGCAAAGCTACGTAAGTAGGTTTCATAGGTAGCTTTATTCAAGCGGTTGTACCTATGAAACGTAACTTGTTGAGGTGAACAGAAATAAACGAAAGCAAGTCTAAGTTTTGTTTACGAAGTAACTATTTAGTAGGTAATCTATGGTTTTGCACTTAACCTTTATTCATTTCATGTGTAAACAAAACCTGCTAAAACTTGTAGTATAGTATGACTCCAAAGACTAATAACAATAAAAAAATAATACAATAACTTAATATTTTACGATATGGTATCGAAATTTAATAGCAAGCCAAAGATACTCGTAATAGGTGCTACAACCATTAAATTAAACTCAACACGCTACTAAAAACCTTATAAGTAATTAAATTCTACAAAACACTTAAAATTTTATTAAAACATGCAATATACGTTTATGGGTTATGAAATATTAATTAATCGAAAAACAATGTGCGGTACAAAATAATACTATCTAACGTATTTTAATATTTTATTACAAAATGTTATTGTATACTGCTAAAATTCTGCTACATGCTAACAATCTAACAATAATATTATATGTTGTTAGGCATAACTACTTTAGAATAATTGAAGGGCCATAATGTGACAGTTTTGAAAACTGTAGGGTCCATACTGTTGATAAACGGCATATTTCGATGAAATTCGGTATAACCTTATAATTATTATACTAGAAACGCCTTACGGTTTCACCCGCATTTACTACCATCCCGTGGGAACTGTTAATTTTTACAGGATAAAAAGTAGCCTATGTCACCCGGAGATACAGTAGCTTCCCAACAGTGAAAGATTTTTTCAAATCGGTTCAATAGTTTCGTAGCCTATTCAATGAAAACAAACAATCAAGTCTTTTTTCTATTTATAATATAAAAATAATATAGAAAATACACTTTTCTTGGGTCCTGGAATAAAGCAAAGAATTTATATTTTCATCCGTAAGTCAATCCTAAGATTAACGAATCGTGAGACGAAACACTGAACGAGCTAAATATTTGAGCTCATTTAATAGTAATAACAATAAAACCGGCAATTTGTAAAGAGTTATTTATGAAATTGAGACTAAATTATCACTCTCAATTAAATATGATCAATACCTTCATCGATCATTCTGAAATGTGCTGAACCTATATTTCAATGGTTTTTGTTCCAATTAACATAACTAACTCCTTCTGAGAAATCACAAAATGTTTGTTTGTACTAACGACTGTAGAATCAAACGTAATGTTTAACCCTTCTGCTTGATTGATTGTTCTTAGCATTTGTATGACGGAGTATGATGCCTCGGGCTGAGACGTGGTAAACAGACATTCTTGGACAATAATGCTTGCATGACATTAGAAGAAAATAATTTTAGTCATTAGTTTCAAGCTATTATTGTTGCATTTCTTAGCTCTATAAGCTGCTTGAGGGCTGGTATGCTTTGCAATCCAAAGATTCAACAAATTCTGATATCACAAGACTCCACGGTTTCAAGATGGATACCCATATCAATGAAAACTATCATATTAATATATTTTCTCATCTCACTACATAGCTATAAAAATAATAGACTAGGTCTGTTTATGTATACCTTCCTTCTTATTACACTTCACATTATTATTATGATCAGACAAATACACTTAAAATAACATTTTACTAACCTACCGGATACAAATAATCTATTCAATTGAAATTATCATTGATTTGAATAAAAACGCCATCCTTGAATAACCAATGCTATCTTTTATTCATATGTGAGTACTTAGATTTTCTAAATTTGATGTAATACATTATTTATTCAAATTTATGTAGGTAGGTATATAAAAGCATCGAGTAAATTCATAACCTTATTGAAATAAAATATTTTGAATTATTTCTACAAAGGGTAAATATTACGTAATGTTATTGTTTTCATCTAGTTATGTATTACCGCGACTTTTTAAAATATGAATATCGCCTATATTTACCATAATAATTTACTGTTAACTAGACATATAAAAATAATAATACTCCGTTAACATACAATATCATCAAAAGTATTAACATGCTTATCCAAAACCGTCATATGTTTATTTTTATCCTTTGTATTCACAACAACCTTAAATGTAACTCCAAAAGTGTTGTCTTAAATTCTTTCATATTCTCCGGTCAGTGTATCCCTAGTCTTACGATGTTGTAATTGATAAAACTTTGTTTAATAAGGTGAGTAAACGCATAACTAAGGCCAGATAGTGTCTCCGACACTTGTTTAAGTGTAAACTGCTGTTCTTCTCTGATAAAACGTCACATTTCGATAATTTAGCGCGAGACTCGACGGCAGAACAAGTTTCATATGGGACATATTGAAATGAATCGGATTAAATTATTTAAGTAAACAGAGAGATAACTTTTCTCGATAACAAGCTGCTTGGGGCAACTTTCGACCTTATATACACTTATTTGATTGATATAAAACAAGTTTTTCAAAGGCAAAACTAAGTTTGGTAAAACATGAGAAGTAGTTGATCGATCAGATAAGCCTACACTCAAATGCTCATGTCTCATAGTATGTATTCGCATAAAATGATATTAGTGTTTAATATTAAAATGATATTTATAAACAAAAGAGCGTCTGAGTGAGTGTTAACATTTCATTTAAATTTTTATACTCCTTGACTCCATGACGTGGCATTATAAAACAGACAACTTCATAACGACGTTAACAAGCTAAAAAGGTTTTATAATATAAAATACAGATTGGCGCTGCCTCGGAGACGCTCACACACGCCTTTGGCTAAATATCTCATTGGAGGTGTTAAACCAGACCTCAATAATTAGGTAATAAATATTTATAAAGTCGGGCTCATCACAACGCCCGGTGCCGTTTCCTTCTTTTTTACTCTTTGCACGTCAAAGGGGTTCGTTCGTGCTTCGAAAAACCTGCACGTATTCCACGGAAGTTCCAGTAACAAAACAACCAATTTCATCACTTCCGTGCAGCTCGGTAAAGATGACAATGCTGTAGCAACTTATCAACTTCAGATCATTTGGAATTGAGATGCAAAGACCGTGAATAATCATTGGTACTTATTCGCAACTGCAGTAAGGCTATGCGAATGAGATTTCGCAGTTAGCCAGTTAGACTTATGGGTATTGGGTATCCAGCTACTCTATACAAAGCAATAACCGGAGGCATCTGTCACGACAGACGAGAATTTAAATATTACAAGCCATATTGCCTTATCATATTATCGAAAAATGTATGAAAGTGGCTTTTCTGAGGCATCAACCTATACGAAATAACATGTTTTCACACTGTCTCTTACGAAATATGCAATAGGGTGGAACATATTTTCCGCTTCCCGGAATGAAATGAAATTTATTGCCTTCGCGCGACAAAAAGCATATCAAGTAGGTGAGTATTTTGCTAAATTGCGATCCGTGCTAAAATAGAAGCTTTTTGGATTTGTTTAATATATTACTTTTTGCTGTTTACTTTTGTTGTTGGTAAGAAGGTCTGAGTAGAATATAAAACCAAAAGATATTCTATATTAATCTTTCACTCATTATAGAAATGCCTAGGTATAGGTATTATCATTTTCAAAATTTTACTCTAATATATGGCAAGAATGTTCCTGATCTAAATATATTGTATTCTAGAATAATAATAATAATGTAGCCTGTAACTGTTCCACTGCTGGGCATTGGGCAAAGGCCTCCCCTCACTTTCGTAAGGAGGGTTAGGCCAGAATCCACCACGGGGCCCTAGTCTGGATTGGTGGATAGTCCGGATTGGTGGTATTCTAGAATGATGCCTTTATATCACATAAATCACATAAAGAATTTACCTTAACATGTTTTCAAACTTTACATTATCCAGCTCCGTGCATTACAGATCGTAAAATTTAAACAGTAAAAGTCTTACTAAATAAATTACTAAACCGTCCAATAACAAGTTACTTTTGAAGAGTTACGTATTGAGACTGTAAAAGTGGTTTTATTACGGGAAGCATTCTTGTTTGATTGCAACTTGTTGTTCGTTTTCCAATTATCTTGTACAGAGGTCACGGTGGGCTATTCTTTGCTATTAAAACGTGTTACATTCAGAACAATATGTTGCAAGGCAAGCAAGGTATGTAGTAAGAATAACGAACGAAATTACTTAGTCTAAATTACTGAAAATGTAGCTATTGCAAAGTTTCTGCATGTGGCCAGTGAGTTTTCAATTCATGTTTTTTTTATTTCTACATCATCTACCATTCTGGTTTACAATCATTGAATTATTATTTAGGTTATACAGTTTTCACACAACATTTTTAAGATAGATTGGGACTTGCGATGTGTGAAATCAACAGAACGGATTTAACCATTATACCTACCAGGGAAAAGTTACACCGAATTAAGAGCGCATTTAATTTTCAGCTTTAAAACAAAAGGGATATTAGGGGTCGTAAGTCGGTTTTGTTGTGTTTTGAGCTATTAGAAGCATCACCATAAAATCTTCCAGTTATTTCCACCGCAAACTTGTCACAAAATATAAAACTAGACGCAGTAGATTAGGTTCATGTTATGAGTCTTACGTGTCTAATACGAGTCATAAAATCAATGCTCTGTTACAAAATGTACAGAAACAAAAGCAACTGGGATTAGGTTTTTGCTACTATATTGTTTTGCAGTATCCACCTGTGGGCTCACAACAAAATTAATTCCACGTGAGACAGTTGCCTTGTTGAAAATCAAACAATTTCTAATCTATTCTTCTCAGTTATCTTGCATCCACTCGTATTACACGAAATTTTACGAGAATGAGACCTCTTCGGTCATGATGAGCAATAAATTTTTAGTTAACAACCGACGTCACTCGTCTGCTTCTATCCATACTTATAAAGGGAGACACTTCCACAACAGCTGATTTATAGTATTCTTCTTTGTTTTCTGTTGGTCCTCCTTATTGTTTTATTTGTTGGCCTTGCCTTTTTTTATTTTTCACTGTCCCATTTTATTATGAGACAATTCTTTAGTTGGGCCACTATAGAAAATGTGGCTTTTAAGATATTAATTGGTTTGTGGCTTTTAGTGGCATCTGCTACTTTACCTTTTGTAATACCGGTTCTTGATTTTTGTAAAATGATATTAGTTGTGTTTCGGCCTAAATGTCGAATTATAAATATTTTTGATTTCATTTTTGGAGATAAGGCAGTGTATTTTTTGCAGGGCCTTTGTAATTGTATATATACTACATAATGTATTTGAGCAAATACCTATTATTTTCTTCTAGTCAAAAATAAAGATTTCATAATAATAGAGCGAGCCATACGTTTAATAATATACTCAAAAGTTCGGTACGTTAGCCGTAGTTAGCACATTATTTTCTTAAATCCCACCCAGCCCATTCATCCACAGTCATTAAGTTCATTATGTTAAACTGGTCATAATCAAAACCGCTTTCAGAATCTCAATTTAAATTAAAAAACATCTAAAAATGTAGTCCGACTAATCAGATAAAAGGAAAAAATACCGAGAATTAACCAACGGCGTATCATCATAAAATCAGGCCAATATCCTTAACAAGGCAGCATGGGATCTAATTAAAAGTTTAAAGCAAATGACCGCGGCGAGACTCAACAATAAACTTGTCAGAAGGCCAGTAAACTCACAATGTGATCATCATCACAGCACTGCCAGTAGACAATCTACATGTGCAGACAGTTGAGCACGCCTTAGCCACAGCGGAGAGGAGAAGAGATGAGAGAGAAGGTTGATTTCAAATAATCCTATCACAGTCATACCTATATCTGACTCTAATCCATAACTAGGACGCCCAGGGGCCTTACCATTGCGCCATATTGCGATCCAATTGAGGATCTAAACAGAATCGCTTTAGTACTTATTCGTACAATGACGTCTTGTTGTGACATCTTGACGCTCAATAGTTGATTTTAAATTAAAGGGATTGACGCATACCTAAATGATATCGAAAGCCATATATTACTATTATTTAAAGTGAAACGATTCTGCTTAGGTCCTCAATTGGATCGCAATAAGACGTCATGGTAAAGCCCCTGTACCGTACCTACCTATGTATGAAATTGGACCAACGAGGACCGTAGGACAAACACTAGAGTCAGGCGAGCAACTATCTGGTTTGCACAAATATTTTGTACAAAAATCAAATATGCAATCTCGCAGTCGTCTCATCACTAACATAATTTTTCTTATCAACATACTGTGTTTCATGTTGCTCCATTGCTTTTGTCATAGGATTCATCCAAGATCTTCACTGGTAGTAACTGTGGGCGTCATTAAGTACGGCACAAATCAGGCAATCAGTGAGATTCCCTCTAAGAAGATTGGCCAAGCTAATGCAAGCTTGCAAGTCCATTATTTTTCTTTAATTGGGTGTAATACTTTTGTCTGGCTTTATTATTGGTCAATGATCCTTGATTGTGAAGTTAAATGGCTATTTTTTCTTATTATATCCTTTATTTATTTAAAATCTCTGAATTATTGCGTATTATTGACTGCTTCTCACGTTTTTTCTCGCGTAATTTCCGTTTTCCCAGAGGAACTGCAAACAAACTTACAACAATAATTATACTCGTGACTTCATTCACTGTGGTGATTATTTTCATACCGATATTTCTTTTGTCTTTGTAATAAAAGACTACATTAGAATAAAATGTTTCACCAAAGCTACATTGATTCACAGTTTTAAATGTATTCTTGTTCAATAGCATTTGAATCTCCAAGACCATTTTTTTCTATATTCTTAAAATAGTTATTAGTATGCATTTTTTGTTTTATAGGTAGGTTTATAGCTACCTATAGGTGATGTATACAAACACGAATAATAAAGGTTGTAATATTAATTATACCGATTTATATTCTTATAGTGCTCTTCAAAATATTTCGATGGTATAATTGAACTAATGCATACAACTAAATTCATCAGTAAGAGACCGACCTTCATTTAGGCAACTGACTATTGAGAGATGGAAGTTTTCAGGACCCTCCAGATTTCGTAGGTCTCCCAATAAACCTTCCGTTAAAGTTACAGATGTCGAGATTAGTTTCAGAGTATTCCCATTTATCAAAGTGTTGATCGTTCCGGCTTTCCCAATAACACTATGCAACTCGAAAGTTCGGACCCAAGTTACATCTGCAAGCAATGTTGCTTTGAGACTTCTGGATGCCTAATAACTTTTAATTACCCACCCGTATGATATTTTCCAATGAATCTGTGTAAATAATTATGTATCCTATTTTCTTTCTCCATTTACTATATATGACTAATCTTGTATTCTCAGAAGTACAATAACATCTCTCAATATACCATTAAACACTGTACTCCGAACATCATGGTGATTTTTGCTAACACTGATATTGTAATTTTACATTCTTTTCTGAATCTTGTAATACTAATAATGGCCTAAAGAACCAGTTTTGATGCCACTATCTTTATCATTGATCACACAGCTTCTAACACAAAATTATCTATTCAAATTTATTGGTCTCTACGGTCGCATATTTTATACTCATCACACGCATCCCATTTATGGTCTTACATTAATCACTAACAGTGTAGACCTGTTCTAATTAAACTTCAAAATGGAGGCAATTAGAGCATACCAGATGATTTTTTCCATACAAAACATTGTTTCCTGTGTTCGGAACTTGGGCCATGGCTGGGACGCCCGCTGTTTCAATTAAATCACTGACAATGCTTTGAATACTTGACCAGTCGATACCAAAACATGCCGCTTTGGTCGTTCTTCAACGCAGATTAAAACAAATTGATAGTTGAAGCATCGTATGTTTATTTGTGTATAAAAAATATAAACATAATAATACTATACGTGATACGCTTAAATTCTGAACTCTAACTAGGATTCGTTGCATATTAGGAATCAGAGACTGCGAGAACTATGGTCTTACCAACACCGAAACTCAAAACAATATATAAGGTAAGGTCAATGTGGGGAAGTCCGGCATACTTTTCTTCAAATTTAAGTTCAAGTCAACATATGAGTCGAAATATGCTTTTTAAAGTAATTTGTGTAGTTGGAGAAGGTGGATAATATATTGATTTACCTATAATAGTCTAAAAATAAGATCAATTGTAATGATCCTTAGATTTATAGCATTTTTTTTAAAAGCTCGGCGTGTAGACGGTCTTCCCATGTAGTTTGAGGTAAGTCCGTCTAGCAGCAATAAATTCATAAGTTGTGGGGCAATATGTTATATGTATGAAAAGTTGCACTGATGGTAACCTGGTATGAAATATGTGTCGTATCTGCCCGCCCTAAGGTTTACATTTCAAAGATAATTCATTTTATTTAATTTTTGGGTAAGACCGTCATATTTTTCATTACAGTAGTTGCAAACATTTTCACAAAAATTTAAGTGATCCAAAATAACCAAATGACTTAAAAAAAAGCCTACCTTCAAATCCAAAATTAGTGGCAAAATCAACAATGAACTTTGATCATTTAATTATTTTTTACCTATCGTATTACAATTATTTTTTCTTGGCACCGTGCCCCCACATGGGCACGCATTTTTGTTTTAGAGAAGATAATATTATTAATTCATAATACAAAATAATGTAGGACATTACTAAATAATAACAGGAATATGAAGTGGGTTATAACTTTATAAGCGAAGACCGTTATTGTTGGTTTAAACTTTTAAAATCGGTTTTGCAATAAACTATCGATCCCCAAAATATCGCCATAATGTGAAAAGCTACATGGCTTATAATAATTTCTGAAAAAAATAATGGATTGGATAGTTTTTAGTGGACTACTTACTACTTCTAAGTATAATAGCAAGTAAATAGTAATACTATAATTATATGAGTCGTAAGTATTATTATAGTATTCATTCATCCATAAAATATGTGCTGTTGAAAATGTTGACAATATCTGCCATTGGGGCAAGACCGGCATATGACGGACTTTCCTTTAGCTTGGTAGACGGTCTTCCAAATTGTTACATTTTAATGTTAACAATTTGTTGTAGGTTAAAATTACGAAATTAAAGCGTTTATAATGAATTCAAGACCAGGAATAATCGTATGGATCATCAAACGATTTGAGAAATCATAGAACCTCTAAAAACTCTTTAGTTTTTCCGCATTCTCTTACAATTTTTAAAGAGACGTCACACTCCATATTAAAGTACAAAACGCGAAAAAAAATTAACAGTAAATTTCTCCTAACATAAGCATATGAGCGACATCTATGATTCTCAGTTCGAAGTAGCTCCATAATATTGGTTTACTGACCGAGCCCTAAGGCGCTAGCTATTCAAAAAAGGAAGTTATTGCCGCTAGACGGACTTACCGCCTAGACGGACTTCCCCACATCTTACATAAAACATGTATACCCGTAGCCTATTTAAATAAAATTATTATCATCATAAGTGATATCACAAATTAATTATAAATAATTATGTAGAAAGCAATTACCATGTGGAGAGATACGGAGAAATAAATTGAAATGCGGGCATCAGTTTTCTTTTGAGTTTATTTATATCTATAATTTTTCAAATATCAAGATCATTCGATCCCCAAATAATCTTGTTACTAGTCTCACGATACACAGGCCGACAGAACGCCGATACCATCTAATCCAGATTTCCCCTACCACTTAATTGATTATTTCATAAAGATTAATATGACTCGTCATTCTTGACGACTCGTGGTACTCGTACCATAAAAGTTGAACCAAACAATCATCAGTGAGTCACGATAAACGAAACCATTAAAGAAAGGACTGCTAACGTCTAACAAATTTCAATCTAAGCAGACGTTACTTAGGTCTAAAGGTTCTGGTTGCGTTAAATGGTTTCTTGCAAATAATTTTCAAGTTCAATGTCAAATCAATTGGATTCAATCATAAGAGTAGAGTGTTCAGATGATTCGTTTGATTGATAGGATAATCTTAGCGTTAAAAGAAGGGTTAGTGATTATGTTTTCAGCTCAAGTGTTTTTGCTTTGATAGAATATTATAAGCAGATTACTTTACTAGTGATTCGTTAAGACTGCGACGATCCTAGCCTTTTCACTTCAGCTTTTAGCTGTGATGTTGGTAGTATACTTTTCCAGACCATACTTCATTTTCAACTCTTAATTTGCAGTATTTTCATTTGAGTGCAAATACTGTAAGGTTTATCACGAGGAGTTGCGTTGTCTACCATTCTTTCTATTGACTTTAAAATTATACAAGCATAGATTTGAAGTCTATTCTAAATTGCTTTTTTTAAGTAATATTCTTTTGAAGTAACTGCATGTAAAGGCTATAAAATTTACAAACTGTTCCCAAGAAATGCATCCACAGACCATGACTTCTATAACATCTCAGTAAAAAATTCAACTATTTATTTCGACATAGCGGTAACCCTCTGTTTAGTATCAAACGACGCATAGGTATCACAAGCGGAATTGTCGATTGTCCTAGATTAACGAACCATATCATTACTTCTAATGAATCGGGCACTACGATCTTATCTGCCATCAATGTCAGTCTAAAATCTATTACGAACTGTTACTACCATACGTGGAGAAACGGTCAACTAAATTCATCTCTCTAAATTGTAGTACCATGTCATTATGCGCAATAATATGATGTCTTTCACTTGTTAACTTACACTAAAAATTTTCATTGCGGTATGGTACTAATAGTTAAAATATGGATGTAGTTAACTATGGTCTGTTACATACGAGTACATGAGCTATACTTAATGAGTAGTCGTCTTGTATGGACGATTATTTTCTATAATGTTTAATTAAAATCAATGAGGTTTGCCTTTTAAATGTATGTATAAGAATTTATACACTAGTCACTACAAATTCTACAATTTGAACAACGTAACGAGCATTGACAAAATATTATGCTATATAGTATATATAAAAAAAAGATACCACTTTATATACATACAATTTATTATTACACAAGAAAAGTATATTTTTATATCACAATAGAGAATAATAACTATAATTATGTTATACTTGATCCTCAATATAAACTCACGTTCTTCGTTAAATTACGGCAAAACTGAGTCACACTGCACCCTTGTAATCGATTTTCTTATCGATATTATCAGAGTGAGTCTTAATGCGGAGACCTCAGGCTACCGTGCGTAGCCGTGTCCCTTGCTTTATCTAGACATCTACATCGACGACATGACATTAAAGTACTGCCGACAGAGCTGGGGGCTGGGCCAGGGACGTACGCAGGACCATTTCCTGGACCAAGCAAAATGAGGCGATCCTGTGGCTTTGAACAAGTGAATTGGCCCAATACTTTGTCCATCTGTTTTAAATCAAAGATGCGTTCAATTTCAATCTCAAATTCATTAAGTTGTAGCAACTTTTTTACAGTTTTGACAGCTCCCATCAAAGGATTGACTAAAAAGCTAAACGAACATAAATTGATCAAATAAATAAATAAAGAAATAAAAAATCTGCGTTTAGCAAGTCAAATTAACAGTGCCCCATTTCTATGTCCATTCTGACTCATTTGACCAGTACGCTTACCTTCGTCCATATCTGTATCCACTCTCTTGAACATACCTCTATTGTTACTGCTAGTCACTGCTACATGCCTGATATTACTGGGGGACATATTACAAGCTTTAAAGATAAGGTACGATATAGATCTATCTTAAAACAATTTTTAAGATAACCATCCAACGTGCCTCTCGTTTAGTGAGACTAGTATTACTTTGTTGCAACACAAGGCAAGGCTTTTACAATACGGACCGTATACTGATGGGTGATACAGTTGAAGAGTGTAAAACAAAATGTTACTTTGTTGGATTAATTATTTCTTATATCCAACTTATTGTTTAATTAACGTTCTAAGATATACAATGAGTCAAAATTTAAATGACTGTAAGTTATTTTCATGATTAGTATGCACAAGAAAGCAATAATTCCCTATTCGTAAAATAATATTCATGATTTTAAATAATATAGGAATATCCATAATATTTCAAAACAAAGATCAAATATCTTCAAAGCAAAAAACTATCACTCAAAACTTTACAGTCTTCTTTTACCTATTAGAAAACTTTTTAATTGACAACCGATTGGACTAAACTTTTGAAATTACGCAGGTCCCACATTATACCTGTTTTGTAAAAGTTTTGGGGACTTCATTTTTTATTTATTGTACTCTAAAACTTAAAGCTCACCCTTGTTACTTAAGGCGATTTACGATCGGGCAGACTTTATAAAAAGTTTAATGCACCTGTTCAGTCCATTTAGCGGCAGTGACCGAGACCGGAGCCAGAGAAACAGTACAGTAGGATACTTCATAAAATGTTGATCCACTTAATACGCCACTGTAACGCATGCTCATTCCATACCTACATGTTACCAATAAGTCACCTTCTCATATGATAAATCTATTGTAGTCTCTGTCATTTGATTCGTGGAAGACAAGGAAATTTTGATACAAATTTCACCATTGACTAAGTTTATAGGTACTTACTCGTATTATAGATTATAATTAGTGCCAGATAAAGAAATCTGGGCGTATGTACTGTCGTCATCATCAAACATTAGTATAGGAGTTCTGTTAGCCAATATACGACTATATTATCGATCAGTTTGGTGCTTTCATTAATTGTATATTCAATATACTGAAAGAGTAGGAGTAAGAAAACCGTACTTCTAAAGTGATTCTACTCTTATTAATTGTCTGTGTTGAAATCGTTAAAAATTGGTACAAACTTCCAAGTTAAAAGTTTCCTAAAATGACATAGTACAAAATGTCTTGTGGTCAATAGCTTGATAACTTACATAATGTATCATGTACAATGTACATTTAATATACATTCTAACATGTATGAATTGTATGATGAAATTCACAAGAGTTAAATCGAAATAACTTCATATATAATTTTTAAGGGATGATTTATAATCTATCCTTGATCCTTGAAATTGGTATTTGGAAGCCAATTTCTGACACATGCCTCGGCAAGCATATGCCCCTCATGAATATTCGGGTCTATTTGATTATTATTGTTCTAAGACCCGAACAGAACACTATTATCTCATATCCTATTCAAATATGGTTTGATTATTTTGCATAATACATGTATTAGGTGCTTATGGAAGCGTTATGTTGGGAGATATTTTTACAGGACATACATAATAATATTGCATTACCATTTTAAACGAGGGGTGGTCCCGTTACGGGAAAATTATAATTCACTAGCCTTTCATTTGGATCTGAGTAACACACTTGCTTTAATCATAATTTCTCTTAACAATATAGTTATGAGTAAATGCGGCACTGCATTGCATTAGTCAGCCTAAATCAGCGCCTTAAGTAAAACTCAGCGCTGAAACCTGCGATCAAATATAAGGTAGACCCCCGATAACCGCTCGTAAACGGAACCTATGCCTAGTTTTGAACTACGCTATCACAGTGCGTTAAGGTTCATTATTAAATATACAATACATTATTATGCCTTTTTTTAAATGAGTTAATCACTCACACATTTACAAAACGAATACCGTGTGTTAAGGTTCATTATTAAATTAAACAATAACCGCTTGAAGGGTGGACACTTTTGAGGTTTCATTTTCATAGTGACTGTGTATCTATACTCGTAGTATATTTGATCGAAGGCTCAAAATGTTAAACGGATTGTATAAGATGACGCGTGTGAAGTTCCACTTATAACAACGCTGATCTGATTTCCTGTTATTAATTGTATATATTTCTAGATCCATTTGCGCACAGGCTCATATTAAAACTTCGAACTGCTGATCCCAACATTAATAGCCTACAATAATTAATTTGATATTCATTCAAACCAACAGACCTTGCATCCTATTAAGGGAGTTCCAAAATTGTATACATAAGTCAAGCCCGTGTACCACAAAAAATAAGGAAGCACAGACAGTATCCGGAGATCGGTTGATAAGGTTACCGATGACAAAGTTACTAATGCCTGTCCCATAGAATTTATGTCGCCGCTGCTACCCCAAGTCCTAAGATATTGATTACACCCTGAAGATTTTAGAGTCGAAAACTTTAAATCAAGTTAATTTACTTATGGTTGATCAATATCTTGAGCCGATTAATGTAATTCATGGTCACATGAGGCTGAATAATGGTATTAGGCTGACTTTTAATTGGTGTTCATTATTTTCGGTACAAAAAGTGAAGGCTAGTCCAACTTTAAAGTTGTGATATTTAGAGCACATTAACCGAAAATACGACGATGATAATTGAAATAGATACAATGTGTTACTGCAATTAAAATGACATTATATTGTTAACTTACCTTTTTCCTAAACCAACAACTATTTTAGAGTGCATAGGTTGTTAGTTCAGTCGATACAATCACATATTTCATTGCCTAATTATTATTGTTAAAAATCGTTATTTTCTTTCACTATTTTCGGATAACAGTTAGAAATGAGCCATGGTCTAAATAACATAACTAGTAACATCTTCACATAAAATGCATAATCCAAATTTATAACCCATAACCAAACGACGCGGTAACGGCGCCAAGACGACCAAACTATCCGATCTTTCTCAAAAATATCGAGTGACAAAAAGAACTGTTTATTACAAAATAACGATCCCAGAGCATCCGAAAAATAAAACCTTGATATAAAATAACATTGAAAAAACTCATAGATAAAAATCGAAAAGTATTTATGAAGGAAACTAAGGGCCGCGTTTAAAGGTTAACGATTTCTATCAATTAAGGTTATGGGTGACGCGACAGGTATTTTGGACCCCCACTGGGTTAGGATTTGGCACCTGTCCTTGTGGCTCAGTTTTAGGAGCCGCGGCACCTTAATAAAGACAGGTGCGGTTATAGAGTGTCCATGATTTTAATTACATTTTCTGTTTCTATAAATGCTTACGTTGGTGTAATTGCGTGGTAATTGCTGTTTATAGCCAACAGATGAGTTTAATTTTATTGTGATGTTTGGGTTGATTTAACAATTTTTTGTATTAAAATTGAGTAAAACAGTTTGACATAATAGCGTTTGGTAAGTATTGTAAATGCAACAGTAGCATTCTATTATCTCATACAATAAAAAATATACTTACTTACCTAAGTGTCATGACCTTGACTTGTTTACTGATTACCATGCTATGTTATTGGGGCCGCCGCTCGATTATGGCCTAATACTCCTTACCTTATGAGGAACCCCGTGCTTAACAGTGAGCGGATAAGGGTTGATGATGATGATATCAATTGGGACAAACTGAAATACTAACCCCCGGTTTCTAGAACGTTTGTTGGCTTTGACAGTAGATTAAAACTATCGTTGCCTCTATCTGACTATAAACAAATGACAAGGATGGCTATAGAATTAATCTGTAGTCAAAGTTGACTGACGTTTCAGAAACTGGGGGTTAATGTTTGGAACTCGTTAACTTCACCAATAGTGTGAAACCAAAAAATTAAAAGAATTTAAACAATTAAACAGGTTTCTTTTTTGTTTGTCGCTGCCAATATTTATTAAACCATCGATGTAAAATGTCAAAACCATGGATACCTACCTTTGATATTTTTTTTCTACGATCTCAAAACAAGGGCCTTTATTTATAGATATGATAATTTTGATAGAAAGTGCCAGTGCCCTACTGCGACCAAGTGGAACAAATAGTTTCGTTTATAGGCGCCTACCGAAACCCAATTCATTTTGTTGAAAGGTTATCTAATATTTTTGTGATAATTTCAACGAATTTCCATCATTCAAGTTGCAGCTGGAGAGAGCAAGCTTCGGGCGATATAAAATGGGAATATGGGTTCTTCTGAATGAAGTTAATCAGCAATAAACGCTCATAATGGGAGTTCTGTTTTTACGCAAAAAAAGATCATCAAAGTCAGAACACCACCTCATTTGAAGCTATCATTTACGTTATTTTATTTAATAAAAGTAATTTAGTAGGTACATTCATACAGCGACAAAGTTGAAGATATCTATTAAGAAGGATCTTAAAGAAAACTATTAGAAAACGTCTAGTTACAATAACTTAGCAACGTAAACTGGTGAAGTAGATTCGATTCCATAGTACCTCTTAATTTAAGTAAACACTAGCAACTTAATGAAGAGGCACTAAATGAGAGCGTCCTTGCCACAGATACGTTTTCATTTTATTCAGGATAATTGTATTTACAGAGAAACTAAACTCGAATCGTACCTAGATATTTTCGTTGAGAGTAGAGCGTGCTCAATTGAATTTAAATTTTATTGTTTTAGAACTTCGTTACAGTTGGACTCTGAATGTAGATCAACAAACAAATAATTGTTGAATTTCATTTTCATCATACAGAATTTAAAGCTAACTATGAATATAAAAAAGCAGCGTTTTGTTTTTAAGGCTTACAATAAGCTCTTAATCTAGCTGTCCATTTCTGTTCCATTTATAACAATAATAACTCAGTGTACGTACAGTGTACAATGTACACGTATCTCGTGATCAACTATCTCGTGATAGTGAAGATAACAGTCTATCTCGTGATCAACTAAGCAATCGTTAGGTATGTACAATAATGTACTGTGTATGCTGAAGCCACACATTTTCTCTTTTCTCGTTGGAGAAGGCATAACATGGTCTTGACACGACCTCTTCCGTTTCATCCACTTTCATATCCATTCGTCAGGTAGGTATTATACTCTAATTTATTCGCAAAACACCAGGATAAAAGAAACATTTTTACAGTCGTGCTTTTACTAAGTGTATGTCTTAGACCTTCCACGTACCCACAGTATCTCATAAACCGTCAACTTTTTCGTACATTACAGTTTTATGAACTGTGGATTAAGCAACTAAAGTTTTAAAGTTTTAATTATTCCGCTTTTTTCTCTGCTTTTGTAGAGTATACTGAAAGTTCTCTTAATACTTGAGCGCTCGAACTTAGTTGTTTCCCACTGGCAGTTGCTATGGTTAAGCTGTTCTAACCCTTTCAACTTTCACAATTTAAAAATTAATTAATCTTGTGGTTAAGTGACTATTTCAAGGACTTGCCGACTTGATGAGAAATAAACTGAGTGGAAGGAAAATTTGAAAGATATTGTTTCAGCTTAGTTGGGAACAATTTAATATAAGGTAGACCGCGATGACGCATAAATTTAGTTCATAGTTCGTATTTAGTGCAGAAAATATATGAACAAGCTTTCAAATGTTGGCATAGAAGAAGGAAAGTATATAACTATAATAAATCCATAACTGAGATATAATAATTATGTGTTGTCATAAATGTTGCAAGTACATAAATACACAAGCCTTCACTTAAAAAAACTAGTCACTTCCAACCAATAGAATGTTCGTCAGACTTTATTAATGTATCCAGAACACGATTACACAGTCGCCTACATCCTCCGATCCCTTCCCATCGGCAAATATTAACAAATAGGGTAAGATTGTGTGGGATATTTGAAATATTCAAAACTCCCGGATAACGGTAAGGCATTTTATAAAGAATTCAGCGTCTCGTTGAACCCATAGTGGCTGCGGGCTCTTTAATAAAGGATAAGCTAAATAACTTTCGCATTGTTACTCGTGTTTTTAATATTGAAACGAACTTTCCAATATGCAAGAAGATAATGTTTACTTACTTGTGGTTTTATTATTGCTCGCGGAGGGGAACGTGGTCCTACATTCTCTACGCCAAACTAAAGTTAGAGTTATAGTTTCATGATATAATACGAAACTATTTGAGTTGTGTTTATGATCTGACCGTGTAGGTATGCTATTGCGCATATTATGAAAACTGATCTATATTATAGCTAACTAAAAAGTAAGAAGTTTTTCGTTCTATCAGGTTTCTTCAATATTATATCAAACAAAAGTTATTGC
The DNA here is from genome assembly GCA_905147375.1 of Hylaea fasciaria. Lineage (NCBI taxonomy): Eukaryota > Metazoa > Arthropoda > Insecta > Lepidoptera > Geometridae > Hylaea > Hylaea fasciaria. The sequence continues at coordinate 7,521,759 of LR990202.1, read as the reverse complement.
CGAAATCTGAACTTAGATATTATGAAGAGAGATGTTATACCTATATTTATTATTACTAATGGTATCAAGTGCAATTTTTGAGAGAGGTAGTGAAGTGGATTCCCGCACAGAGGAACTACCCAGTGTAATGGACAAAATACATGGTGCTTGTGTTCACTACAGACATTACAGGTTTTACTTGTTCAGAGCCCAATTAATTAACCAATTAATACGAGTATTTGTGGGATTATTTACCCTTTGCAGTTCGTAATTTCTTCGATGAAGGGAATCTTAGTTCATGAAGGAGCCATGATCAATGTCAAGGTCATGATCCCAACGTGAGCATTTTCTGATTACGTATTAATTAGCTTTCTTTGACGGTAATTATACCTATCCTGCCATTTTATTCTCATGACCCATTACAATAAAATTTTACGCATGAGTGGTGTTAAATATCTGTGATAGAGTGTATTAGCTCCCACGCTAAATGTACAAGGTAGGCTATTCTCAACAAAATACGCTCTAACATTTTCTCTCGTTTTTTTTTCACAAATACTCGTTGTATTCGAAGCAAACGAGGTTATTTACGACATTATACCTATAATGGCCCATGCCCGACCCCCGGGCATAGTTTGGACGCGAACGGTTGTATTGTAACCATGGGAGGCATAAAATTTTTAAAGCGACAAACTTCGAAGGCGTTTCAAACGGCACTTGTAACTTTTTTTAATGCTCTTAGGTGTTTTATAATTTAGGTGCTTTGTTGGGAGATAAACGAATAATTTGTTGTGTAGAAGAAACTTTGAAATTCTTTTCTTTTTCACTCTGTTTAACTCTAAAATAGGACTGATATCCACATGATGATAAAGTAAAGTACTTATATAGGTACTTACAATTTAACAAAACAGTTTCTTTTTTTTTGTATTGGTAACCTACGTCATCATCGTACCCAATCTACATTAGCGTGTGTTTTCCGAAAATCTGATATCATTTTGCATCACTGAGTATTAGGATCACCTTTTGGTAAAGTAACACGGTATTGAAATGTTTTTCACGCTCCAGAAACTTTCATACATTAACCCTACATTTCTCATTTTTAGGCCACACAAAGCTTCTCAACAAATTAAAACTCTAGGTTTCATTGGGGAGAATAACTGAAACGCACTCAGAGCCAAATTAATTTTAAACTTTTCACTGTTTCTCTCCATATTGATGAAAACTGGGTTAAACTGATTTTCGGGAGCCTCATTTGATTATTAAATTTCGACGAAATAAAGCCTTTGCCTGGGTATTTCAAACCTCTATGTAGGTACTTTAATTCTCAGAGCTATAGTTAGATTAGTGGAAAGGTGAAAATAACTTATAAGTGTTCTACTCGTAAGTTAACTTATAAGAAAACAATCTGATAAACAGCTCGTTCGATTCGCCGTCGCATTTCGAATGAGTGGTGTGAAGTGGAGACACAGTGATTGAGAATGGGCCGTAATCTACCACACTGGCTTAACCCTGGGACGGTCGCATGGATTACTTGAATTAATATTTCGGGTGCAGCATACCAGTTAATAAATGTATTTCTACTTCCACGTACCATTTGTTACAGGACTAGCAAGCTATAATATCTGAATACCACAACCGCAATCGCCCACTGGCCGCTGTGCCAAAGCCGGTAGCGGATCTGACAAGCCGGGTCCGGTAGGTACGGCTACGAGAAATTAGTGCATAAATCTAGCGGAGTAACAGCTTAGACAGGCGTTTGTTAGGTGAAATGCGCTTGATACTGTGAAATGGGAGCTGGTAGCGGAAGCTTTTTGATACAGAGTTTGGTGGTAAAAACTAAACTAAAAGTAACAACTAAAATCCGTAACCGCTGCTGTCCCAACTATTGTATGTCAAAATATATAATTTTGACATACCTCGACGTATCGACCGAGTTACATCGGCCGTGGTTACAGTCTTCTCGTGACCACGGCCGATGTAACTCGGTCGAAACGTCGAGGTATGTCAAAATTATATATTTTGATATTTGTTTGTGCGCGAATTAGATCCGTTTTTAGCTATTTAATATGTTTCCTGTTCGCGAAAGTTTAAGAACTTCTATTTTATGTCATTTGTACTTACCTTGTATTATGCAGTAGTTAGTTTACCTTTACGTAGGTACGTCTCTATGGGCCACGTGCCCGTTTCAAAATAATTGGAATGACAATAAATTTACTAAAACCATGTTAGTATACCGCTTTTGACTATAGGTATTGGTCGCTTCGGTCAAATATTTTAGCGTAAAATAAATTGAGAATTCCTAACATCGCCAACAATCCAGATTTAACTGATTATTTCTGGTTCCCGGACTTGTCACAGCGGACTGCTGTCCGCATTTCCGTTGGCCCGGGGCGCGAAATAGTACTGATGTTATGTTTATTTTAAGTCCAGCCTTTTGAATTATTCGCACCACTGTGCTCGTCTGTTACCACACTTCAGAGGTGTTTTTTTTTATTGTTATATAACATTGCAACTTTTTTCTCTTATAATTTGGTGCGTAAAATGTTTAGCCTAAAAAAAACTATACATAATGTCGGAGGGTTTAATTCAAAACACTGAAGAATATCAGATGTATAATTTATTATAATAATGAAGAATTTTAATGGATCATATTTTAAGACCTGATTTAAAGTATTTTTTTTATATTTGTTACTTACTAGATGCTGCCTGCTAGTAATGTAACAGTTTGCTCTTTACTTGTATGTACCTATGTAGTAAGATTGCTCTTTTTCATTTTCAAAAATATTTGTGTCATATATTTGGCTACCGTTTTGTATTATGGTTTGTTACCTTAAATTATATGAATCAATGAAGAGCATTAAAACAAGAAAAAATAAACTTTCATATAGAAACAATAAATTGACTCGTAGAAAAAGCTATGAAATGTAACTGGTAATTTATTAGATATCCATCAAGTTGTAAACCTAGGTATATCAAGCACCGCTGAACATTCAAGCTGGTACACAGAGGCGGTTTACTGTCCAATATTCGGTTTGGACACCATTTCCGGAACGCTTCTACTGTCGCTGCCAGCTGTTGGTAACCAATAATTATTGGCGGTCAATCCGCTACAACTTACTGCTTGCGAGTAGATTGTTGTTGCTAATCTCATTTTGCAAGACGTGCAAATTTACGAATAATAATTTTATTTAAATTGATAACAGTTATGTTACTTTTATCGTATACCTACTAGCTGACCCAAGAGACATAGTTCTGTCAGAAATGAATGAGAAAATGAATTACCGTATATTTTTTCCCCTTGTTCATTCCATACCAGTATAACAAAGCAAAGATCATAAAAATGGTCTAACTAACACGACTTTTCCAGGCTAATATTATTCTATTGAAAATAATGATTATGATTAAGAATATAGTGAGTATAAGTGTGAGTGAGAATAAGTGAGTGACTGATGCACTGACTGATGAGCTGACTGACTGACGGACATAGAGTCAAGTCTGCTAATTGAAGAACGCTTCAATCGGCTCTCAATGGAGTGAGATTCGGTCACTCTGCAGTCATTAAAAATCGCACCGGCTACCGAACTACGAGTACTGCCTGGTATAAGTATGGACTTGTTCTTCAAAATGTCCTTAGGTACATAACAATTTCATCCTCTTCAAGCTCATGACAGATAGACATACTGATAAACAAGACAGAAAGGCAAAGTTCTCATAGTCTTAAAGTTCCGTGATTTGGGCACGAAACCCTAAACCCGACCGGGAATGCATTTTTACTGGCAACTTTTGACCAACAGTTTTACTTTATACGCCTAATAGATCTATTAAAAATGGAATCGTTTTAAAACACTGCAGTAAAATTTCAACCCGTTTTCAGCTGTAGGCGAATATTATTCGGGCGTTACGGCCGGTGACGTCACGTGCATCTGATTCGGGTCGGCCCCTGGCTCGTTAATCATTGGGACAGTCTACGTGTTGACCTGCCAGCGGGTAAGGAAATAGGGCGCATTGTTTGGCGTTTATAAGAAAATTACTGGTGGATTTACTTAAGGTTAACAAGGCTTAAAAATATGGGTATACAATTTTAATCTGTACAATTTGCGAATAAGTGTCTATCGGAATTGTGAAGAGACAAGCGAATAATTATGACAAATCAATTTTGTATTTCTTAAATCGTTTTTCAAATTTTCAATGTAAAGTACAATGTTTATTACAGAGTTATCAATTGGGAGCTACTAAAATACAGGGTAAATGCAGTTTTTTTTTTTCGTTCGTTTTAAAATAGGTTTTTTTAAAATAAATAACTCTTCTCTATACTACCAGTCACTTGAAGCAAAACTTGGTCGATATTAATCAACTTACAAAATCCAACAAAAATAAAACTAGTTAAAAATGAAACAAATTTTAAAAATTTTTAGAATTCCGTACAAAAGCGTATTCAGGCGGACGTCCATTCAGTCTGCATCGGTTCGTTCAGCTCTAAAGAATGTTGAAATTCCCCTTTAAACTTGTTGAAATCGTTGCACTGACCGCCACACTGTGCCAGGAAGCTTCTTTGCCCGGAAATTGAAGAGTAAACTCCGATGGGGAAAAGTTTGCGTGTAAGAAGTTACGGTTTGGAGGTAAAATATAACAAATAATATAATAGGTACGGAACCAAACGTCATTTCAATCAGATCAGATTAGATTTATTGTTTCATGTTTCCAAAACTTTGGCAAAAGCAGAAAATGTTTGAAATTGACGGTCATGCTTCTGTTATTGTACTACAGTGTACACTACACTGTACGTACAACCATAAAACATAATAAGTAGTTACAACATTAATTATTCGTAGCCACATTTGAAGCAATTTCTTACAGCCATAATTATTTTAATGAATGTAGGTATGTTATATAAAAATATTGTACGTAGTATACAATTTTCCAACGCTTTACTCTTTATTTAATAAGGTATCAACTAAGTGTAATTTAAAAAAAAACAATTTTGTATTTAATTTTGTAGTAACGGAAAGAATAATTTAATTGATGAAAAAACAGTAAACGCAAAAACAAGTGTAGAAAAACGCGGAAACCTTAAAAGATTTCATTAACATGACTTCTAAAGAGCTTACTGCTTGCCTGTATTTAAAAAAATCACAGAATATAGAAAATGCTTTCTTTTTTAAATTCTGAAGAAACTTTTCAAGAAATTGGAATGGACAGACTTAACATGTAAACGATCTTAATTAATTAGTTTGAAAGCTTACACGGATTTAATACAATTTTCTTTTAATTCTAAAGATGTTACTGAAATAGGAGCGAGTTTTTTAGTTTATTTCATGCGTGGGTATGTTCTGAAATAAGTTGTACAATCTTTGAGTGAAGTCATAAAGTAGGCTAAGAATAAATACATTTTATTTATTAAGTAGTAAGTTTTAAAATAAATCAAATAAATTTTGTATTTTCTGTGCTATATTACTGTTTGGTGTCATTAAAGAGATTATCTATCTAGTCGTAATAATGTTGTATCTCTTAATATTTAGGTAAATGTAAATTAAGTTTCTCTTCAGTTTACTATTTATTTCTTGTATACGATATACAAGGTGTCCGCAAGTATTTCCACAACGCTATTTTTGATGACGTCATTATCAAAAAACAAACTCATAGCAGAAAAAGCAGAGAACATCTCAATTAGGCACATTTTATTCTTCCTCCCCCCGATTCGAGGCACCTAATCAATCTACAGGATGCTGACTTGAGCTTTTGCGATAAGCCAAAATGTACGATCCATTTGGTCATTAATACTTTTATTATCGCATTCGCTTTATCTTTTCATAGTAAAATTTATCTTTACTACGTTTTGGTAAGGGATTGATGACAGGTTTTATGTTGGTACCGTCTTTTTCCCTTTTTAGTGGAAGAATGATTGGGCATCCTGTTATTTTTCGTCATGCTATATTATGATAATAGTTTTTTTTTCCGTTGTTAAAACAGTTCTATCTTTTCACTACATGTATACCTACATCTCTTTTAGATGAAGTTGTTCTAATTACTCTATCATTACTGATCCAATGAAAAATGTTAGACATATAAAAGTTAATACTATTCCAGCACAAAATAAGCACTGTATTTAGCTGTACTTTATGTGTAGAAAACCATTAAGATGCCTAAAATAGCTGCTATCGAATTCTGCCAATATTTCTAATTCAATAGAGAAAATAGATTTACCTATTGAAAAGTCAATGGCACCTTCAATTACATTTAAGGTGTGTCATTGACCAAAATTAATTGACAGCTTCAATGTAAGCGGCCCTGCAGTCCGAAGTTCCATTAATATTATCTACTCCAGTTCTAACAATACCGTCTGATCGGCGTCAAGCCTAAATTGGCAGATTAATGATCTATCACCATTCTGCCAAATAAATTAACAAGTGGCACTTGCAAACTAATCTTTTCTAAGTAACATTTTGGCAAATGACTTTCCTAAATTTGGGGCAGTTACCTCAACTAATGAGCCTGACGTCCGAGATGACTCCCCAAACACGAACAGAAAATTTGTGGAATCTCCAATGGAAACTATTTTTGGGTGATAATTTCGTATGGTTGATAATTTTCTGTCATCTATCTGCATCGTCTGCTAGTAGAAAATTTTGAAATGCCTATACAATAATTATGTTGATTCCAATAAATTACATTGACCTCGAGAAAATGACCTACCTACCTATCCTAATCGAGAGTTACCTACCTATTTGAAATCCCTAATTTTTCAAATTACGTTATACTTATCTACTCTTAATTGGTATTTCATTTTCGACTTCAATAAATAAAAATAATTTTATACCTATAAATGAAAAATGGTTGAGCTGTAAACTATATAGATATACGAGTATAATATTTGATATTAAAAATTAATATAACGAAAAAGCTTCTCCACGGCTTTTTAGGCGAGACCCGATGTAAAAGTTAACACAACAGCCCGTGATAAACGATTGACTCAATGACTTGAAAAAGTAGCGACCGAAATGGCGATCGCTACTTAACTAACGACGTCTATTGTAGCGAACATCTCGGTAACAGGCAGCTTTTCACTGCGATTTTGCTTTTCAGACAGGAACGGGAATGATGCTAATTTCGACGAATTGAACGGCTCCTTTTAGCCTCACAAGTTCCGGGGTTCAATGATAATCATATCGGCGATTAATTTGACGGTGATAAAGTCTTGGAAAATGAAAGTTGTACAGTAAGTTTTGGAAGATTTTAGTGTTGGTATACTTCTATAATTATGTAGGTACCTAAGCATCGTGTAGGTAGGTACATTTTGTGCAATTATATTGAAATATATTTTTGTTTGATTTAGAAGGAGTGTGTAACGTAAAGTCCTAAAATACACAGTACATTATCAATGGCATAAGGGGAGAAATAGAACATAGACTCTGTTACAAAAGGCCACGAGAAAGCCACGAGATGGAAGTTAAGAAAATCCTGTAAATGATGAATTATTTCACACTGTGCTAACTGCAGCAGCAAATCACTGCGGCATCGCATCCCACAATCAATCAATTTAGTGAAACCGGTGGCACTAGCTTTATACTAGTTGGGAGCCTTATCTGCCAGTAAATATTTTGTAGGAAGCCGCCAAATACATAAATCATTTTTCATCCGGTCATTCATCAAACGGCAATCACAATTTATTTGTAAACTGGACGTTTGTTTTAGTTCCAAATATTGATTGTAAAATGTACGCTTTGTCATTTTACTATTTTTATTTTGCTTGCGACAGGAAAAATAAAATGCATCAAAATCTTTTGTTCTAATGCAATCACGAAAAACAATAATATAATTAACAAAATAACTATTATGGCTGAGGAGTTACCATCAGAAAGAACTGTTAAGTTGCAAAAAACAAATAGGTATAGTATTTCTAAACTATCTACTACAATCAATACTTTCCATTTTAAGCTTGAAGAAACTCAGTAACATAATATGCCTAAACTTTTGCTATATTCTCCACTCAATAAAGTTATACAAACTCCTTTATTACAAGCAGCCTGACGTTCATCAGGATCGATTTCTAAAATACAATTTCTCAGCGCAGGATGGAAGAAGCCCGATAGGTCAGGGTTCTTGCTCAGTTTACTAACTAGTAAATTTTAAGGTTACGACTCCACTTTGCATGCGCAGTTCGCACGGATACTGATCTAGACTGACGTATCCTGACACCAGTGGAATACGATGTTAGATCAGCAACTCACACTGCAAGCACAAAATTCGAAACTCAACAAGTAGGCACATTGGTTGTTATGTCAATACATAATTTTCAATAAGTACACACAGGTGAAGAAATGTACGAAGAACGTGAATACGGCCACTACTCATTATTTTCAACAGGGTAAAAATTGGAGCATAATTCCGAGCTATTTGATCATATTTCAAGCACCCTCCGCTCACCATTGCCCATCAACCATAATTATTGTGGACCACAGCACGTGATCAAGTAGTAACCGAATACTCCCTGGCTTCCGTATCCAGAGGAGCCCAAACGACGATCCTCGTTAGTGCGGAGGCGCCGTTCATTGCATTAATTAGTTCTCCGTTCGGAACATGCCGACACACTTTCTTAGTCGGTGTATTCCTCTGGCTTGAAAAGGCTGTGGTACAAGGTGATGTCTGCATGGAGTAAGTACACAGACTTATAAGAAGAAGCAGAACGGGCATTACAGATATCTAGTGAAGCCAGAAGAAAAACATTCAGGCTAACGCTAACAAAACAACTATGAGTAGGTACGTTCACATAATTTAACTAAGACTAAAATTCACATAGATCAGGCTCAACAAAATACACGTACAATTTACTAGATTATCTTTAGGTACTGTTTGCTTCTGTCATGGTTTCCTCTTATACGTCCGTGGTGCGAATAGTATCACGTAACGTATAATTATTTCCTCGAGTGTTGCATGGTATGATTGTATCAAAATATTTGACACATGTGCGACATGTAAAGTTTGAGAAGTATGTATATAGGTACTTAAACATGACGTTAATGCAAAACTTAACAGAGATTTTTTTTAGTGACCATCAGATTATATCATCAGATTATAGCAAGAACTTAAATGAAAAGTTAACAAGAACGTTACGTTGATATTATTGCTCCGTGTCATCCATACTCGTATGATCGGCGTGATCTTACTATATTTGTGAGCACACGTTTCACATTTCTTGTATATATTAAGTCCGTGTACCAAAGACTTTGCAAGCCTGCCTCTTAATCCTTTAACAATGTTAGGGGAAGAGGGAAAGTATTCACCGTTCTGGAAGGAGTACCGACGTTGCTTAATACGAATAGTTAATTATAAATTAATTGAATATAAACTGTGGAACGATGTTATTGTGATTTAGCTTGTTTGACAAGAGGGTGGCAAATTAGCCTGTAGCTATTCCTAGTTACTTATTTGATTTTGTAACCAGCTCTGCTTATGTGAACCGAATTTAACGATGAGGGGATAGAAAATGATTCAGCGAAGCTTACAGAAATGAAAAAAAACGCGGTGTTTGCTGATTATCATGACTTGGAGCACCATCAACCTGCTGTGACTCTCTGAGTAGTTTTTTTGTCTACCTTCCATCTCTATCAGCAGATCAGCTAATAAACGCCATATTGCATAGTCCGCATAATTTTAATTCAATTGAGTAAGTAACTCAAGAAAACATGAATCCAGCCATCCTATCATTTTCGAAAATTTGTCATTTTAGGAATGTCTTTGTACGAATAAGTTCATAGTAGATTAGGGAATTTCCCGAATAGAGTCCATTTTGTTATATACGAGTACTAATATCTCACACACGTTCATTATCTTTACACTGAGATAATTAATACGTACGAATACTTCCAATGAGTGACTTACCCGCAAAGCGGTGGCACTTTCAAGATTTCTTCTGCTCATTAAAGTTAAAAACATACAATGGTATAGCGGCATTGACAAAGAGATGATTATGTCAGTCAGTTTTTATTTTGCCACATGTGGTGGCACAACGTGTGAAACATTTTGCACGGTTCGGAAACACCCTCTACCGAATTTGGATTTGTTTGTGATGAGCGACAAAGATCAACAGTATAACAGAAAGTGAGTTTAATAATGAATAAAAATAGCAAACATAAAATACATATTTCGTTATCACGAAAGAGAGAGATAAGTGGAAGTGAAAAGTGGGCGGAGCGCGCGTGCGAAACATGACTCGTAGTTCAAAAGTAACGCCAGTTTTGCCATACATAATAATACGTCATGATCTACGTCTGCCACACAATGAAAAGTGCCCTATGTGCAGTTTTAGAGCCCATTTAAATGAAGCATATTAATTAACACAAAAGGCACATTTTTAAATAAATGGCAGTTCACTTATAAACCTTTATTGACAAATTGACTTTCAATTTTTTATGTCAATGGTTCCGATACAGATGTAAAACTAACCCACTTCTATTGTATCTGTTCTGTGACATATGTAGAGATAAAACAGCTGTACCTATTATACAATTAGTGCGCTATAACATTGTATTAGCGTTGTTGTTGTGAAATATCTACAATGCACACTAGTGCTGCCATCTGTGACGTACTAATGTCATCTTATAGTTGTCTACCTACCTATCTGTACGTATGAATAAAAATGTACTGGCTCTATCGAACGGTTAAAACAAACACACGTTGTTTTACTAATAGGTTATGGGCTTTTATAAAATAAATAAAATAGAAATAACAAGAATTTCGGATTGTAACGAGTGTTAAAAAAGATTTTATTTACGTAGAAAGTGTTTAAATAGTGTTTTACCAGTCGAAACGGACGATTGCATTTTTTGCGGAGTTGTACCTAGTGCTTTGAAGGTTAAGTTACAATGTCAACTAACTATCTAATAAACGTACCAAAGCTAAAGGGTCGGGATAACTACAGTGAATGGTGTTTCGCGGCAGAGAATTTCCTAATCCTCGAAGGCATGAATCATTGTGTGAAGCCAGAAGTAGGGGTGGACATAGGAGCTGCAGATGACCGAAAAACCAGAGCAAAATTGATTATGACAATCGATCCGTCTTTGTATGTACATGTAAAAACTGCAACAACAGCAAAGGAATTGTGGGAAAAACTGCAACAATTATTTGATGACAACGGCTTTTCACGAAGAATAAGTTTGCTGCGATATTTAATTTCAATACGCCTAGAAAGTTGCAGCTCGATGACGTCGTATGTGACTCAGATTATTGATACAGCGCAAAAACTAAGTGGAACAGGATTTGAAATTAATGACCAGTGGACAGGATCGTTGCTGTTGGCGGGATTGCCTGATCGATTTTCCCCGATGATCATGGCCATCGAGCATTCCGGCATGATCATATCGGCAGATTCCATCAAATCAAAATTGTTGGACATGGAGTCAGTGACAGAACATGATGAAGTTAGCGGCGCATTTGCTACTCGTTCAAAGTTCACTAGAAAGACAAATAATAATTCGTCTATGGCTCAAAGAAATGTCAATGTTGCAAACACTGATCCGTCAACGTCAAAACCAAACGTCAACGCCAAGGTAATCAAATGTTATCGGTGTAAACAACAGGGACACTACAAAAATCAATGTCCCAACAACGAAAATAACTCATCAAACAAGAATAAAAGTCGAATGCAGTCTAATGCGTTTAGCGCAGTGTTCATGAGTGGCGATTTCAACAAAAACGAATGGTATATTGACTCGGGAGCCAGTGTACACCTAACAGCTAATGAAAGTTGGGTTAAGAATGCATCCTATGAACAGAAGAAGGAAATAGTTGTTGCAAACAGTGAAAAGTTGTCCGTTTTATGTTCTGGCGATGTGGAGATTACGACTTCTACCAAAACTGTGGATTATGACATCGTGATAGAAAACGTGTTTTGTGTTCCAAGTATGACAACAAACTTGCTATCAGTTAGCGAACTCATAAGAAAAGGAAACAAAGTATCCTTTTCGGACATCGGTTGTTCTATACACAACAAGAAGAATGAGTTAGTAGCTACAGCATTGTTGGTCAATGGAGTGTACAGGGTAAACATGTCAAACCAAGTACATCTTGCTGCATCAGTTGTGTCTGGAATTACATGGCATCGCAGATTAGGACATATCAACAAAGACTATTTGAACCAGATGATGAGTGCAGTGCATGGTATGTCCATTGATGATAAAGTGAACATAAGCAAGTCGTCATGTACTACATGTTGTGAAGGTAAGCAGTGTCGCTTTCCATTCAAGAATACTAGTCAAAGAAGTAGTGACTTGCTAGATATAGTGCACACCGACATTTGCGGCCCTATGGAAAATGTATCCTTAGGTGGCTCGAGATACTTCTTGTTGTTTGTCGATGACCATAGCCGTATGGCATTTGTTTATTTTCTGAAACACAAAAATGAGGCACTGAAATATTTTAAAGAATTCAAAAGTCAAGTGGAAAATCAGACAAAGAAGACAATCAAAGTATTAAGGAGTGACAACGGGCTAGAATATTGTAATAAAGAATTTGATAACTATTTAAAAGGTGCAGGTATAATTCACCAAAAGACAAATCCGTATACTCCTCAACAGAATGGATTGTGTGAGCGATTTAATCGCACAATCGTTGAAAAGGCTAGATGCCTACTCTTTGATGCCAACCTAAGTAAAGAATTCTGGGGTGAGGCTACCAATACAGCAGTGTATCTGCAGAATCGAAGTGTGGCTGCAGCATTGGGTAATAAAACGCCGTATGAGATATGGAATGGCTGTAAACCAAATGTTAGTCATATCAGGATCTTCGGTAGTAATGCGATGGTTCACATTGCTAAAGAAAAACGAAAGAAGTGGGATAAGAAGTCAGAGAGATGTATTCTCATTGGATATCCAGAGAACATCAAGGGATATAGATTGTACAATCCAGAAAAGAAGACTGTGTTGACTAGTCGAGATGTGATTATAGTTGAGCAGGAATCAAAACCTGATTGTCTAATAGAAGTTCAAGACCAGAGTTTTGATTCAGTGGGGAAAGATGAATTAGCCAAGACAAAAGAATCCAACCCACAAACACCTGAATCAAGTACGAGTCATGATAACACAGAGAGCTCGGATGAAATATTTCTAGATGTGAGAGATGAGACATATGAACCCAGTGATGATGAAGACGAAGAAATTTCTCTCAAAGCTCGCAGACCCACACGAGATAGGAAGAAACCAGATTGGTATCATATTTCAAATCTTTGTATGGGTGAGGATACCTACAATGATGCAGCAGGTTTATCACTAAAGGAAGCTTTAGATGGACCTGAAAAGATTCAATGGAAGATGGCTATGGCTGAAGAGTTACAGTGTTTTAAAGACAATGATGCTTGGGAGCTGTGTAATGCTCCACAAGACAGCAGAGTTGTGCAATGCAAGTGGGTGCTGCGTAAGAAATATGATAGTGAGAATAATGTTCGATTTCGTGCGCGTTTAGTGGCCAAAGGGTTTTCACAAATCGAAGGTGTAGACTATACAGACACTTTTTCTCCTGTAGTGAGACACACCACTTTGAGACTATTATTTGCTCTGTCTGTTCAATTGGATCTTGATATAACGCATCTAGATGTGACAACTGCCTTCTTGAACGGAGATCTTGAAGAATGCATTTATATGAAAGTACCTGAAGGTTTTTCTGAAACGATACAGGTCGGTCAAGTCCTTAAATTAAAAAAGGCAATATATGGCCTTAAACAATCTTCAAGAGCATGGTACAAGAAAGTAGATGATTGTTTACTTAAAATTGGTTATATGAAATCTAAGATAGAACCATGTATGTATTTGAAAATACAGGATAAGTTCAAGACTATTGTTGCATTATATGTTGACGACTTTTTTTTGTTTTCTAATGACAGCATAGAGACTAAATACTTGAAAGATGCTTTTGCTAATCATTTCAAAATAAAGGACTTAGGTGAAGTAAAGAGGTGTCTTGGTGTGAATGTAACAGTAAATAAATTAGAGAAAACTATATCATTAAGTCAGGAAGATTATATAGATCAGTTATTGTATAAGTTCAATATGAGTCAATGTAAACCTGTTCAAACTCCAATGGAGACCAAATTACATGTATCTGAAGATCAGAATAATGTAGAAGCATTCCCTTATCAGCAGATAATAGGCAGTCTCATGTATCTTGCAGTACTTACCAGACCTGATATAGCATTTACAGTGGGTTTTTTGAGTCAATTTAATAATTGCTATAGCAAAGAACATTGTTCATATGTCAAACGTGTATTAAGGTATTTAAAACACACCAAACAGCATGGCTTAAAATTTACTGCAAATGGAAACTCAGTTGTAGAAGGGTTTGTTGATGCTGATTGGGGTAGCAACAATATTGACAGGAGATCATACACAGGTTTCTGTTTTACATTGTCTGGCTGTGTAATTTCATGGGAAACTAAAAAACAGAAAACTGTTGCCTTGTCCAGTAGTGAAGCTGAGTACATGGCATTAACTGAAGCCTGTAAAGAATCTGTTTATTTAAGGAATCTACAGTATGAGATAACAAAGAACATGTACACTATTGATATTTTCAATGATAATCAGAGTGCATTAAAGCTGACTGCAAATCCAGTTTTTCACAAACGAACCAAACACATTGATATTCGGTATCACTTTTGTAGGGATTGTGTAAATGACCAAATTGTAAATGTTAGGTATTTGCCAACAGCTGATATGCCCGCTGACTTATTTACCAAAAGTTTATGTGCCAATAAGCATTATTATTTTTTGGGTAAATTAGGTGTTCAGCATGTTTAAAATTGTAGAGTGACTACATTGTTAGATATAGTGGGGGTGTTGTGAAATATCTACAATGCACACTAGTGCTGCCATCTGTGACGTACTAATGTCATCTTATAGTTGTCTACCTACCTATCTGTACGTATGAATAAAAATGTACTGGCTCTATCGAACGGTTAAAACAAACACACGTTGTTTTACTAATAGTTGTACTAAATAACTTTTGAGACATTTTTCAAATTACTTAAAAGCACACGTTATTTTATAATGGCGGTATATTATTAATCTAGCGTGTATGTAGTAGTATTTTTTATCGGCAATCTAGCATCAGCGTCTCATCTATTTTATTTCACTACTCTATGATCAAGAAGTAGCTGACACACGGACATCTGTCATCATCTGACGGTCACGCACCGCCGCAAAAACACATGGGCCCGAGATCTCACTATCTACAAAAAAACATAAAGGGCAGTAGAGCTGAAATCGTTAGAACAAAGATTACCGCCTTGACTTGTCAGCTTGGTATTAATTACGTGACCAGTGAAGAAAGGCGATTAATTTTGTTGAAATTTGTGTTTGTGCTGAAGTTGTATTTTTGAATTACGAATTTTTTTAAGAAACTGCCTCCGTTACCTGAATAGGTGATGAGCTCACTGCAAAGTATGATGTTGCTTGTCCAATTCCTGGATAGGGATTTATGTGGTATGTGTATGTTGTGTATTATTACACGTGTATATTTTATAGCGTTACAACTACAATAACACTCCGGTACAATCCGAGCACATCGATGTTACAAAGCTTTCTAAAACAACAGTATAATGAAGGGGTTTACGATATTTGTCTTCGAATGTGTCACCATATGGGCTATGGCGAAGGGGTAATAAAAGATAATGATCCACGACAGTTGGCGTTTTGTTAATAAGATTTCAATGTTTTACTTTACATAATTACCCTTTTCATTGTTTTTTTTTTCAAATTTGTTTTATGATACAGTGTCTTTTACGTAGATAGTGTAGGACTGTAGTACGTGATATACAAGAATCACAAAGGTTTTCAAAATAATATATCTCTCTAATTTGTTATTTGTGTGGTGAATGTTGTAATGAGGGAATAAGGTATCAACAGTTGGAATAGAAGCTAAAGATCATAAGTCTGGCTGCTGGATTATCATCACCCGGTCTCAGATAAAGAACAGAGAATGGATTATAATTCACATAGGTACCTACCTACCTAATCCATATAACATTTCTAGATGTTTAATTATTAAACCCTAAATATAATGTGTTGAGTATCGAACTGTAAATAGTGTTTAAAATTCAAATATTGAAAGAGAATATCCCAAAGGACCTCGAAATGTTTCTGTAAGTTTTTTATAAGACCTCAAGGGAGCGAGAAATGCTTTTAAAGAGATGGAATCGAAAAAGATTTTTGGTATTAAATCGAAAGAGTTAATGAAGGATATAGCCTGGGGCGAGTCAGTTCTTTTCAATTTAAACGAGATATTCTGATCTTGCTAATCGGAATATTATGTTTCAATTTCATTTCTAGATAAAGGAAAGGTATTGGACGCTTTCGTACTTTATTGCTCTTTGGTTTTTAATCTCATAGCTACGGATCGAATAGCGAAACGATTTCTTTTTATGAAACTAATTTAGATTTGTGTAGTTTTAGCGGATCATGCCACATTTTATTGGGTTATTGTAGATTTGCCACAAAGTAAATTGGTCACGAAAAAAAGTAAGTATGTGTAAATTCGCCACAATTAGGTATACTCGTACTATATTTTTCTGATAATTTCCTCGTAAATTCGTCACATTGCTTTGCCCGTATAGACAGAAGAAAAATCAAATCCTATCCTTACATCTTCAATTAATTATTTTTATCAATAAAACTGTTTCGACATTCACTTGTTTATGTGATCTCAATTGATGCCAATATTTTAGTTAACTAAAAAAAGTAAAAATGTATAGAGAAGATTAGAACGCCATAGCTAAATTGTTGTTATCCATACAATTTTATTTAACTCAACCGCTCTCATTATTTAGATACCTAAGCTCGTATAGAAGATACATGTAGGTATCTTTAAGTAGGTACTCTCACTATCTCTACTGCACTGCAGATAGTAATGAACATCCAGAATGTACTATCACTAGTGCAACTACCACTATGCCACTAAACAAACAGTCAATGAAGTCTCGAGGTTCCGGCGTAAACATCTCTTAAATGTTTTCCTATTTCCCTTACACATAAGTCGACAGACAGGCTGCTTTAAGTGTAACGAGATGGAACGATTAGGCACCTCTTTTCATGTATCTACCTATACTCTAGTATACACAACCAGGTATTGGTTATGTTCAAATAGAAAACAAAAAGGTTAAAATAGATAAGTTACATGTTTGACATTGTGCTGGTTTTTATTCCTATTCTAAACGAATTGTTTCGTCTGAAGTGTTTAGTGAGATTTATGTAACGAAAAATATAGATTTCTTATACAAAGTAAAGAGAGTAATTAGAGTTTTGTACCTACTTTTATATAATATATCTAAATGTAAATCCGTCTTAAAAATCTTCAAACGAAAGAATTGTTTAGAATAGGAAAATACGACTAGGTAGGTACAAAAAAAATTAAAAGATAATAATTATTGATAGACGCACGTATGGGTAGGTCCTACTTGGAATAATAATTATTCGATTAATCCTAAAAAACTGTAGTCCTACTCCTCATTACCGTAAATAAATATTTCTCGCTTAGAATCCGCTCAGAACGCTTAGTAAGGCTACCACGCTACAGATTTCGAGTAGCATAACTACTATACGATAGGTAGATTTAATATTGATTCCCGAGGCATTAATTCCCTTTCAAACACTACTTGTCACTGTGGCAACTTCATCTCCATCTTACAATTAGGACGGATTGCATTAAATCTACTTCAACTTCAAGCCTTCGATAAAGCTAACAGCTTGTAGTGTAGAATACCTAATAACTAACAAGTAATTTAGTTATTCTACAAGCTCTTCACATGTCTCTCAAAAAGTTAAAGAGCATCTGAAACCAGAGTCCCACATCACATTTATATTTGAAAGTCAACATCAAAGCGCATAATATCACGAGCCTGATAGTACTTAGGGGTGCCTTTCATAGTCTATCAAAATGTTGAAATTTCATCAAACTCGTCTAATTTAGTTCAATGTGAGTCATTTGCATACAGGGTTGAATGGCTTAGCACAATAATTAGTTACTTTGTAGTGTGACAAGGATCTTTTTAGGAGTGCCATTACAGGGAGGGTGTTGTAAGTCAGTTGTAATGGCAAATAATCCAATGCGTGTCAGTCAGTGTTACAAGATGATGGCGCATGGCGTTAGTTCCGATTTTGTCCGCGCGCCAATATGTCCTTGTTGCACTATAAATGTGTATTATGTGTATAATAATTAGTCAAACATCGACGGTTTTACCACAAAAGAGTTAAACTAGAGTTGAACAGATGTGTCTAAATATTTTCTCCACAAATCGACGCCTCGCTTTTTCTGAAACAATAACAAATTCACAAGTAAAATAATGGAGAATGTCAGGATTGAGTAAGAAAACGATTCTGTGTAACGAATCGATTTTGTGGAACGAAATTTTAGAAACATCCGTTAACTCTGGTTAAAACTTTTGTGGTACTTAAGGCGGTGAAGGTCCAGCGCTCCTAGGTTCAGCTAGTCAAACGTCAGGTCCTTTGACTAACGAATTCTTATCTAATTTTAGGATACTAATTTTGACAGTCAAACGCCGATGAATCCGATGAATCCGGGCTTTGACCAGTTAGACCTAAATTAAGTTTGAACGTTTATTGTTCCAATATATATTAAAATTGTCCAGTGCAAATAGACGTCTGACCGATTTTGCCATAGTCGCTAGAATAGAGTAGGCGAAGCCCAAAATAGATTGTTTTACTTACGACGTTAGAGTTAAAATGTAGGTAAGTACTTACTTACACCTACGTTTGACTGAAAATAAATCAGACAAAGGCCAAAGGACGAATCTATATCGGAGTTTAGCGAAAAGAATTGGTCCAACCTAAGAAGTCATTCCGCGAATATGCTGCATATCGACACTTTTGACTATAACATTTATTACTACTTTTTGCATATTGTAAGATTAAAATTTATACTTACGTATAGGTACTATTGCTTGTCAATTATCATGGAACATATTCCTGAGAGACTGTTCTCCTCTGGACAATGAAAAATAACTTATCAAGACAAATTCAAACCCTTAACAAATGTTTAAAATAAAATGGTATTACTTTAGGTATTTACTTAGGCTTCTAGTTCAAAATTACTTCAGGCTTGCAATCATAAGTTAACGGTTGAATTAATATTTTTAGTAGACTTTTAACTTCGTTTATACTTAAGATAAGTGCTTCGTTTAAACTTACTTTAACGCAGTGGGACTTTAACAATGTTTAAATAAATGAGTTTTATTTTATATCCAATATTTCGCTACAACTGTTCAAAAATAAATTAAGTAAACTCTAAGTAAATGTAATCAGTAGTCTTGGTATTATAGAATCATCATTGTAACACCTTTTTTTTTCAAAACCTATGCACAGAATAATAATAAGAAGTAACACATAATATGCATAACAGTAATTTTATAGTAGTACTAATGACAAAACTTCCTTTTATAAAAATCTTACTGAAAAACTGGTAAGCAAAATTTGCATTAATGTTTTTCTTTATAAATACAGAATTATTATCGAAATCGTTCAGAAATTCCGGACTTCATGAGGTAACACAATAAAAGTAGTAAGTAATTTTGCCACTATGGGAACAAACTGTAATACTTATAATCCTCCTTGAACCTTGCCCTAGTTGGGTATAAAATATAATATTATACGACAGTAGAATTGTGGCTTCAAATAAGTACTTAAAATTAAATAGGTAGTATTAGGGTGAAAATTGAAATACACCGATTACAATGTACCACATTCTTTAATCACGCGTCTGTACAACAAAGAGGTACAATAGAGACTGCCCTTATTACAGGAGAGCTAGTGTTACGTTAAGGGATACGTGATGGAGTCGTAAGTCCGTCTAACATTAGATATAATATTCAAAACAATGAAGTAGAAATATAATAATATGTAGTACTCGTATTAATCCCGCCAAAAATAAAATATTTTTAAGATTCTCTTCTGTCATGAATTGCGACTTAACCGAGTCCTAAATGTTGCTAAGAAAACTCATCAAACTCCCGATTTACGCAACACAAAAACAAATCCTAAAACAACCGAACGCAATTTGTAATTCTGAACTTCAACCAACTCCACCGGCGGTTTCACAAATAAGTTTCACAAAACACGTCTCTGATATTAAATACAAGTTACGTAAAGACAGTTCGTTCAAGTATTGTTGCCTCACGTGGATCTTATTCGAGAAACAAGTATAATTTCAAAGAGTTTCAAGTGTATTCCTGAAGAAATTAATTTCATAAATCAGTAGCAACAACTAAGTTTCGCTTTGAAATTGACGTGGAAAGAATTTTAAAACAACACGTTTTGTTTACTCAAATAGGTATCATTGTATCGAGTGTAGATATAGATATAGAACAAACATACAAACATCCGGAATAAAGTAAAATCGGTCACTCTTAAAATGGCGGGATTCGCTTTGTTCGGTCAATTATGTTAATTATCATAAGTGAGTATGCTCCACCACCATCGACCATGACGTCACAAATGCTTGCCTGTTTGCAATGAAAAACCATGCTGACACAGCCTAACAGTAGAGTCGGCAAAAGCGCGCTGGATCGTTTGAAAATCATAGGAAGTGACACTAGAAGGCCTTATCTTGCTATAGAAACAAGCTATACAATAACTTTTAGAGTGTAAAATAATCATCATAATCTTAAAGTTAACACAGCTAGATGTGCAAACCCTTATATATTGCCGATTCCAGTAATGCGCTGGGCAAAAAGCCGTCCCCTATCAACTGGGTAAATTATTTGACAAGGTAGAATTAATCTTTATCTCGGTGTACCTGACTTATGCCCCAGCGGCTGGTATAAAAGGCCGGTCGAAAGGTTTAATTAGAAGCACAATGTACGTGTGGTCCCTTGTTGTTATCGTTTGACGAGATTAGCATAATCGCGGACTGGGCGTAAAAATTAAGTGCGTCGATAAAGTTGACAGCGATTTATTTGAGTTGGAAATTCTTGCGTCGGTATTTTTGCGGACGATAGTAAAATATTCAGATACATCGAGATTCGCTTTGTTTTCAGTGTAAATAAAGTGCGCTAGGTAAGTGATTCTTTATACTTTTGTGTAACAAAAATCTAGCAAGTTGATTGCCGGTGATCCTCAAGACCATACCTGCTAAGTCATTCGTGCACTTTATTCACCTGCCAAAATAAACCCTCCCGTTCAAATTAAACAGAGGACTTGAGACTCGAAAGCGGAATATTTAACAGCTCCTCAAATTAAAAGTATTAAAACAGTCTGTTAAAAGTCGTTTCATTACAAATGTACAGGCGGACAGACACTGACGTGGAAATAAGTTTTCACCGAGTTAAGTCTCATGAATATTTATCTCAGTTCCTGTGGGGAATACAAACTTTTGAACGTTTCCCACTTGATCAAACTTTACTCTTAAGATACCCTTAAGACAGCAACAGAAAGCGTGATCTTCGCCTTTTTAAATTCGCAAATAGCTTGAGGGTCAACTTGATGCAAAGATTTTGCCAAGACTGAGTTATCCAGTCTTCTTTTAGAAGCTTTTTAGAGAAGACATCTGGATAACGCACAAAACCGTATCAAGGTATACTATTTTCGTTTTGTACTAGTTCGCTCACTAATGTGTATCGTGGAGCGTGATGATTCAGACTGATCTATTCATATGAGCGCTATTCAAATATTCAGCAACATTAAATGTCATCACTCAACTTAAAGTCCAGTAGTTCAGATACTTACTATTTTTAGGCTCCACTATTCTCATGTAGTGGTGAAATGTCTACTATATAATGTAATTATATTC